>CM070541.1:31208646-32665247 GCA_036346415.1 Raddia guianensis | reverse complement strand
GATGACACCGCCTAGCATACCTTCGCATGGCCCCGCGCAGATTAATATGGCCGGTAGGAACCTCTCGAGGATCCCCGCGACGGCCAGGGCGGCCGGGCAAGGTCCGGCAGATTAACTCGCCGCAGATCAAGACGAGGTCGCTACAGTCGCCGCGAAAGCAAGACGCCATTCGCCGCAATTTCGACGATTCCATCAATCGACCTTAGCACGGTTTCGCTGACCGTGCAGCGACAATGCCGCGACTCCACCTCGCAAGGTCGGGCGCTTAAGTCTCCTGCCAGGCTTCCCTCGTCGTCAATTTCTGCGGATCAACTCCGCCGCGTAACGCGATGGTTCAGGATCCCGACCCATAGATCAAAGTCGAACGGCTCAAGCTATAGCAACGGTCCTTAGATCCACCAATCAGCCGATCTCGCCAGCATGGGCGGCGTCAAGGTAACCAACCCAGAGCGACCGGGTCAAGGTCTAAAGTCTCTAGGAGAAGTCAACAACTCTTCCAGTGCCGCAGCCCAAATCGCCTGAAATGATTTGGACAAGCTAGGATCACTGGCCCATGAGCAGCTACCCGTGGTCGCTGCCGCCGCTAAGTCCTCGTGAGTCATCGCGACCACAGGGCAAGCGCCAGACGCGATGATCAAGGACGGTCCCCTCGCGAGGAGCTGGCCGCCGCCACCACGAGGAAGGAGCGCGGTGGATTGTCCCGAGAGAGTTTCTCCGTGCCGAGTCATCCTGCTTCAGCAGAGTTCCTCCGCGCAATAGGACCAACATCTTCTCAAGACTAGGTTCTCCGGGAAGGTGGCTTCATATGCTCTGGCTCGCAGGCTTTCTCCGACGAAGCCGGGCTGTCCGTGGCCCTCAAAATTCAAGCCCGGCCACATGGAGAGGTACAATGGGACTCGTAACCTGAGGGAATTCCTTTCCATTCACGCTACGGCCATCATGGCGGCCGGGTGACGAGCTCTGCTATGGCTAATTACCTCCGACCGCCCTTGAGGGTGCCGCCGGACGCGGGTCGCTCAATCGCCAGAGGGTTCCATCACCATGGAACCAGCTTTGTGACGCCTCGATCGCTAATTTCCAGTGAGTCGCGCGCTCGGGCAAGGAGGATGATCTGCACTGATGATCTAGATGAACGGGAGACCTCCGCAACTTCGCGGAAGCGCTTCATTAAGATCTCGCAACACGATCCCAACATCTCGGATGAATCGTTGTCCACGCTTCAAAAACGGAGTCCGCGACGAGCTGCTCACCCAGATCTCGAGATCAATGAGACCTGGATCGCCAACGACTTGTTCATGCGGCCGACCGCTATGCCAATGCGGCAGAGCTGCTCAGCATAAAAAAGGCGTTCGATAGGGCGAATAGCCGCCAAATGGTGTGGATGAGAAGAAGAAGAGCAAAGAAGAATGTTCCCGTGACAAGAAGTCCTGTAAGAAGAAGAACAAAGGTGATAACAATACCGTCATAGTATGGATCGCAGACCTCCCAAGGATGGGCGTAAGAAGCCCAACAATAATTACAAGGGCAAAAGCTCGCCAGGAGGAGGGACAAGGCAAGAAAGGTCCGAGCTAATCGATTTTGTAAGTTCCACCAAAGACTACGGGCACGATATACGCCATCAGAGAACTTGGGCTGCAAAGCTCAAGATTTCTACAACCAAGAAGGGCCCAATGCCCACCCCGCCGAACAAGGTGATGCCAGAAGGCTGCGCCAAACCGACGATGGTGATCGGAAGATGATGATGAATATCAAGAGCTCCGTGAACCATATCGCCGCCATTTTCGGGCTGCCTCGGCTTACATTTCTCGGCGCAGCCTCAAGGAAGTCGCCGGAGGTCCACAACGCCGAAAAGGCAAAACCTCACCGAATCGATGAAGTGGACCGAGGTTCCCATCTCCTTCTCTCAGAAGATTGCCCCACCGATGACCAGCCTCGCCGCTCCCACCGTGGTCGCCCACCATCGCTAACGCGAGAGTTGGCCGGTGTTTTAGTAGACGGCTGAGCGCTTTTGACTTGCTTTTCGCTAAAGTCTTGGACGAGATGCAAATTCTCGCTCCAAGTCAAGGAAGTCGCAATGCCCTTCACGGAATTGTTCCGGAGAAGCCGTTGCCGCTAGGTGTTGTCCCGCTCGTCACCTTCGGCAACCCAAGCAACTTCCCGAACAAAGTTGATCACTTTCGACGTGGTCGATTTCCCGTCGCCGCATAACGCAATCTTGGGCAAGCCATCTCTAGGTAAGTTTATGGTCGTGTCCCACCACGCTTACCATTGCGTGAAGATACCGGTCCTAACGGTGATCACGGTCAAGGGCAACCATAAAGTCGCCCGATTGCGACGAGCGCCCTTGCCCCGTCGACCAGCTTCCGCCCGCTGTCTCAAGTTCCGCACTAAGTCTCAAGACGCCTAGGGTCTCCCTTCACCAGGGGAGAAACTATGATAACTCATTGCCGCTTGACGATACTTCCAAGATAGCCACTTGGGGCCAACTGACCCCAAATAGGAAAGCGAAGCCATTGCCTTCCTCCGAAGCTAATGCAGATGTATTCGCCTCGGGAGCCATCTCGACATGCCCGAGTCCAAGGGAGGTAATCGAGCACAAACCGGTCCGTCCGCCGACAAAAAGCCTCGTTTCGCCAAGCTTGCCGCTGAATTCAAACAGGATCATCAAAGATCACCAGAAACCGCCTTCGCCGGGTTCATCCGCCGTTGATCACACCGGTGGTTAGCCAACCCCGCCATTGTAAAGAAGAAAGGCGCAAGTGGAGGATGTGTCGATCACACAGATTTGAACGCCGCTTGTCCTAAGGACAATTTCTCGCGTCAGATTGACCAAACCGGTCGATGCGATCATGGACGCCACTTTTCGAAGTTTTTAGATGCTTACTCCTGCTACCACCAAATTAGCATCTCTCCGAGGATGAAGAGAAGATCGCCTTCATCACCCCTTTTCGCACTTTCGCTATACGACCATGTCTTTCGGTCTCACAAGAATGTCGGTGCTACGCTCCAAATATTAATGGAGAAGACCTTCCTGTATCAAACGCTGAAAAACTCGAGGTCTATGTCGATTTACATAGTTGTAAAGAGCAAGTATGCTCCAGATCATGTAAAAGACCCGACAGAGACTTTTCATAATCTCACCAGCATCGAATAAAATTAAATCCAGAGAAGTGTACCTTGGTGTTCGATCCGAATGTTGCTCGGTTATGTCATTGGCTCGCAAGGTATTTCGCCAACCCCGAAAAAATCGAGGCTATTGAAAATATGCAGTTCCAACTACCATAAAGGAAGTATGAGCCTCATCATGGATGGTCTTTCTAAGGTGTTTATTTCCGTCAAGGCGTAACGCTGGCTGCCCTTTTTAAGGCCCCGCAAGCACAATGGTTTCGAGTGGACGGAAGAAGCCGATAGATCCTTCCAGACTCTGGGCGATACCGCCCAGCCCCTCCCGCCTTGACTACCCCACGGCATGGCGAGCAGCTCCCGCCAGACTCTAGGTTGCACGCCACAAGCGGTGAGCGGTCTTGACGGTTGAAAGGGAAAGCATACAATGACCAATCTATTACGTGAGCGAGGTACTTCACGGATCAAAGGAGCAAGCACTCGAGGTCCGAAGCTCCTCTATGCCTTGCTCATGTCCTCCGTGAAGCTTCGCCACTACTTCCAAGCGCATCAACATCGGGTCCCGACCACGCTCCTCCGGGAGAAATCCTACTAACAAGGAATCTAGCGGACGATAGCTAAGGGCAATGGAACTAGCAGAGTTTGATCCGCTATTTATCGCCCGAACCGCTATTAAGTCACGTGTCCTAGCTGACTTTGTCGCTGAATGGACTTGCCCGCCAAATCCTGTGAAGCTCCCGAGCAACCCGATGAACCCTCTTGACCATGTTTTTCGATGGTCACAGACCGAAACTCGGGGCTGGTTTTGTTCTCATCTCCTCAAGGAGAGCAACTCCAGATTCTATCCAACTACACTTTGCGGCGACTCAACAACGCAGCAGTAGCACGAGGCCCTCCTCGCCGGACTAAGAGCTGTAAGTCGCTTGGTGTCCAACGGCCGATCGTGAAGGAGATTCACAATTGGTCATCAATCGTTAACAAGGAGTATCGCGGCACGCGATGACTCAATGGCGCGATACCTAGTTGAAGTGAGGAAGTTGGAGCGCATTTTCGATTTTTCGAAGTGCTCTTCGTGTCCGTGAAGGACAACTTCGGCCGACCAGCTATCCAAGTATGGATCCTCACGAGAATCTGCCAGCAGGGTGCTCGCCGAGTACCTTCACAAGCCCTCAATCACGCCTCCGGACGAGGCAACAGACAGTGGTGCTGTCTCCGTTATCGAAAGGTGTCATGGATCGACAACGCCATTTGTCCGGTGACTTATGGATGGGACCTCGCCCGACGACGAAGCCGAAGCTGCTCCGGCCATAAGGCGCCGCCCATACAAGCTTGTGGACGCATCCTTTACCGCCAAGGTGCTCTCGGGAGTTCTTTCCAAGTGCATCTCGCAACAGAGGGTGTGTTCTTCTAGGGACATACACGAGGGTGCTCAGGCAACCACGCCTCCTTCGTAACTCTGGTCGGCAAAGCTTGCTTTCGACGGGCTATTATTGGCCCATCATGCTATAAGATGCCCGGACATCGTGACTAAGTGCAAGGCTTGCCAATTTCACGCCGGATGGCACACAAGCCCGCCCAAGAGCTCCAAACAATCCCCATCTTGGCCTTTTTCCACATGGGGTTCGGATCTGCTCGCCCATTCCCTAAGGGGTACAAGGCTATACACACTCGCTGCCGCCATAGACACTTTTACAAAGTGGATTGAGGCGAGCTCGTGTCGCTTCTTCACGCCAAAACGGCTGTTCGCTTTTTCAAAAGCAGTGGTCACGCGCTTTGAGATCCCCCATAAGCTGATCACGATAACTGTATCTACCGTGGTTGAAGCTATTCCAGAATATCGCGAATACCGGGCACCAAGGTTCGTTACTCGGGCACATCCACGAGCAATGGAGCAATGAGCGAGCTAATGGACGAGATAGTCCAGGTATTAAACGGCGGTATTTGTCGCTTCTCACGAAAGCACAACAAGGCTCGGGTTGACGAAGTTCCTTCCGTCCTCCGGGCACTCAGACTACGGCCACCGGGCGACCGGGAAACTCCTTTCCAATTGGTCTATGGTGCGAAGCCATCCCGCCTCACGAAATCAGACTCGGTTCGCTCAAGACGAGCTCGGTCAACTTAGTTGACGAAGAGCAAGAGCTCCTCGATCTCGATCTCCTCAAGGCACACGCGACCGGGCACAAGTCGAATGGCGCGCTACCAAGAAGATCTTCGCCAAGCACGCCAAGTCGGGTTCGACCTAGGGCTTTGAAGGCGGGCGACCTCGCTCGCGCCCGTGTCAGAACTTGTCCAATGCCAATAAGTTAACTCCTCGCTGGGAGGGCCCATTTACGGTCAAGCTTACGCCGCCGCCGGGGCTGTTCACCGGCTTTGGAGGATCGGAGAGAGTCGACCAAGACTTGGAACATCGACCACTTCGTAAGTTCTTTGTGTAGGTCTTTTTCTGCTTTTCTTAGCCTGCGCTTTTGTAAACTTCATACTTAGTTTGTCCAAGTCCCTGCACCATGTAAAGTTCAATCCAATTCTCAGTGAACTCGTGGCCTCTGTGTCTCTTTTCACTACTTGTCTTCTCGCACTACTTTCTTCCGGTAACACTTGATGGCTCGCCTGCCTTATAACTCCCCGCTCGCAATTTTAAGGATTGTTCCTCACCCGATTCGGTTTCGACAAGTTCCTAAACTTAGGGTTGCGTAACACGGCCTTTCCACCTTGCGCTTAAGTCGCGCTCGTGAAGCCCTCCGCGAGGCACTTATCGCTGGCGCGACCACTTGGTAAAGCTCGCTCGTAAAGCCTCATGGTAGAGGCACTTTCCTCGCTCGTTACTTTCGAATCGCCTAACTTACGCCAACGAAAGCAGATTACGGAACGAATCGAGCAAGGTGCGGTGTCGCTTTTCTCTCACGACGTGCTCGAGTTCGCAAGCTTAGGTTCTCGAGCATCGTCCGTACCGGGGGCTAGGGTGTCGCTCTTTCTCTTGTGCACCTGTTCGGGTTCGCAAACTCAGGTTTCCGAGCAGATGCACAACGGGGGCTGGGAGTTAGGCAGAGCGCTCTACCGGTTTTCTTAAACTTCCTAGCTGCTCGCTTTCTTAGTTTCGCTCGTTTTGTCTTTTTGCTGCTCTTTTTTGCAGGAATAAAGGTAAGTACTTTATTACATTACTCAAAAGTTTCAGGTACAAGGCCCTTTCGGGTTACAGCCGCGGTGCTACTTAGGAGCAAGCTGCTCCTTCAGCTCCTCAACTTCTAACTTGAGGCGCACGACTTCGCCCTGAGCCTTGATTCCTTCCCGGGCTTCAGCTCGGAGGCGTTCGATCTCCTCCTTGCTCCGCTTGGCTTGCGCCGCAGCCTCTGCCCGGATGGCCTCGACCTCCTCGGTCTTGGCGCGCAGCTGATCGTTCAGAGCCTCGCTCTGGCTGACTCGCTGCTCGGCCGTCTTGAGCTGCTCGTCCAGCTCCTTGACCCTTTTCTGCGGAGATCGCCTCACCGTCATCCCACAGATTCCTCGATCTCTTCCCCGTGAAGCCCATGTGGTCGAGATCTTTGCCTCGAGACCCGCGGAAGTCTGTTCTTCCTTCGCGAGGTGGGCCTTAAGCCTCTTGGCTTCCGCCGCGAGCTGGTCCCGTCATTGGGAAGCATCAGCAAGTCGCTCTCGAGCCACTTCAGGCGGCCCGGCTTCCTCCGCAGTTTCGCTTTTAATGGCTTATGCTGCAAGCCTCGGCCTCCCCTAGGAGAGACTCGCAGAACGCCTCTCGGCCAGCTTGACTTTGAGCCTCTTCACCTTCGCCTTCAAATGGCTCGACTTTGGGCTGGTGCAGAGGGCCCCGCCTCGCACTCCTCGTCGGAGGTGCTCCTGAGGACGCCAAGACTGGCGCCCGCCGATGGTGACGCCGCCCTCGAGCTCCTCCATGGTGTCCTTCAAGACCGAGAAAGAAGACTAGTTAGTTTTTTGGTGAAGCTATCCAACCGGGCTAGGTGTGGTCTTGGTGTTTACCTTGCCAAGTCGGCGCTTCACCCGCGACGCAGCGGTCCTCGAGGCCACAAGCGCCACGGCCCCCGCCAGGCGGGATGAGGCGGCGCTTCTTGCCGCCGCCGCTTTGTTCGCTTCCTTCTTCTTGCGGAGCGCGATTCGCCGGGAGCGGAGCGACGAGCTAAGCGTCTCCGCGCGCCCTCTCTCTTCTTTTTCTCTCTCCCGCTCAACGCTTCGGGCGAGGCCGGAGCCACTCCGCCGGTGGCGCCAAGAGTTTCCACCGCGGGACGACTTGCTCGACCCGCCGGGCTTTTTCTGTTCTCGGCGGCGGGATTTCACCGCCGCCGGAGAATCCTGCCGCCAGGTGAGCTGCCTCGCGACGAAGTGCTGTGCAGACCGGCTGCTCGGTCCCCGCCCTGGGCGCGCTCGAGCCATCGCCTTGGCCTCAAGTCCGTGGTGCCACCCGCCGCCATTTTTGCCTCCAGCCGCTCCACCGCTCTTTTGAGCGGCTGATCCTTTCGCTGGAGCCCGGCGACAAGCAGGCTCCACGCCGCCAGTTTGTCCTTGAGGCTCGCCACCACCGCCTGTGACGCGCGCGTGCGATGTTTCGGGCAGAAGTGATCGCCGAGCGCCTCGACGCCGTCTCGTGGCGGTCTCTTCTTGGGCACTGATGAAAAGAGATGATCGTTAAGTCTAACACGATCAAGGTTGGAAGATCTAAAGATCGGTTTCTACATACCGCCGTGGAAGGCTTGATCCCGATCTTCTTCTCCTAACCTTCGCCTCTTCCTGGCTCCTTGGCGGCTTCTCCGCCTTGGCCCTTGGGTGTTCAGGCGACGAGCTCAGCTCCCGGTGAGCTGAAGGCCTCTCGCAGCAGCGCAAGAAGTTTTTCCTTGCGCGACTTCTTCTTCGAGCCTCCTCCGCCGGGCGACTGCTGTACCCGATCCATGCGCCGTGGTGAGCTATGCGTAACGCCCGAGCCGAGGGCTATGGTCTTTACTCTTCGCCGCCTCGCTTTCGGCGAGGGAGGGCTTGGTCTCTTCCTTGGCTGGCTGACTGCTACCGCTTGGTCTCGCTTTCGGACGCCTCCGCCGCCAGCTTGGTCTCTTCGATGGTCGGCGGCGGTGCCGTGCGGGCGAAGCTCACGAGGCTCGCCGCCACCTTGGGCTTTGTGGCCGCTGGCCTTGCCCTTCTTCGCCTTTCTCCTTCTCGCACCGGAGAGTTCTCAACGATCCCTCCAAGGATCGGGCTTGGTCCTCCCACGCTGCTTTTGAGAAGCGGACGTTAGCATTTAAACAACGCTGCAAGTCTAGCAACATAGGCCGAGGGTAAGTAATTTACCTCGCCTCAGGCGGACAAACACGCTATGCGGACAGTGTACGCCACTTCACGGTGACCTCCTCGTCCTTCTTCGCCGCCTTTCAAGATGGCGCCGACCCGCTTCGGCTACGCATGCGTGCTGGCTGGCTTCTCCGTCTGGACAGATGGAGTCGCAATCCTGTTCGGAGGAAATGATCAATGAAAAGGTTGAGTCTTAGAGGCACTTACCGTGCGTTTCCCTTGTGATGTCTTCCCATCCTCTATCTTGTAGAAGGATAGGATTCCTCCGCAGCCGATGCACTCGCTCACCGTGAAGTCCCGAATGATCTTTCGCCCCGGAGCCCGAGGCTCACGAGGGAGGCGATCTTCCTTGTCATATACCAGTCCTCGGCAGTCATCTCCGCCGAGGCATTGGCGCCCTTGCCGGGCGCTTTCCGGTGAAGACGAAGTTTGTTGCCGCCGCCCGCTTGTCAGAACCACCTCACCCCCACGCCCATTGAGTCGAAGGGGGTGGGCGAGGATACTGCGTCGTCGGCGGTGGCCGGAGCTTGAGGTAGTAGCACCTCAGTTGCTGAAGCGCGAGCCGCCTCCTCACCGTGGTAATAGTGGAGGAACAGCCCCACCGGTGATCGATGCTCAGATAGCCTCGCGACAGTGTGTGAAGACGCCATCCGAGGATGGAGTTCGGATTGAGGTTCGCCACCTCCAATACCGATGTTCAAGAAGGCTCATCGGTCGCCTCGGAGATTTCAACCCAACAAAGGCAAACTGCTCAAGTCGATGAACTCTCCTCGAGCGGCTCCGAGTATCCTCCTCTCCTGCAACCTCCAGCTACCGGTGTCGATGTGGCCCTCCTCCTCCTAGATCCTAAGGTCCTCCTGTCAAGCTTAGTGCCCGTGAATTTGGCCATAGCGATTCCTGTGGCTGGACGAAAGGTGGTTGGTGATGGAGTTTGGGTGTTTGATGTTGAGCGTGGTTGGAGCTAGGGCTTAGAGAGGAAAGGCGTGAGAGCAGAGTGGTGGTCATGGGCATGCTTGGGTGCTTTTATAGTCCCAGATAAGCAGCTCGCAATGGTTTAGTCCCAAAACGGCTAGTTTTTACTACAACGGCAAGGTAAAACGGTCGCCTGCTTTCATCAAGCAATGACAGAAGTTACTGTTGGAATCGCTAACGGCTATTTTTTCCAAAGGTCCGTGACCGAAGGCCGAGTGCTCGCTGGACAGATGTCGTTTCGCTCGACGCAATGTAGTTGCTCAGATCGAAAGGTGTTTGTTCGACCCAACATGTCTTGTTCGGTTGAAACTTAACCTGCTCTTGGCCGATCGTTACATGTCTCAGAGCAGCAAAATTTTCCTCTTCGTGGTTTGGAGTCTCAAGAGGAAGACCCCACTCTAGTGAGTCCTCCCACTTGAGTCTCGGGGCTAGCCGTCAGATTAGATTACGCCCATTGCCATGGCCCACTCCCGACGGCCCAATCAATGTACCTCTACTGTGGGCCCAGCCTTGGGAGGTTCTATCAGCCCATGTGCATCCCCGCCAACAGCTTCACTACCGCACGGCGTAATGGCCTAGGGTTCCTGCTTGAGCCCGACTCAACAGAGTTCTCGCACGACTACGTGAAGACCCGGACGTTGGTTTCCTGATTGGATTAGGAGTCGTGATCCCCAAGATTAGGAGGTTACCTTATCTACCGAGGTCATATTTGGCATATATGAGTTCAGCATTATCTCGTAGTTAGCCCGGCCGATATTCCTCGATAGGTCGGTTTGCTCTGCACTATATAAACAATGCCCCTACGGCGTATTGAGGGGCCGATCCTCGCATTGAGTTTTACATCCGAGCATCTAGCTTAGACCTTAGCGTATAGATTTTCAGATACTACTCGCCGAGACTCACGATCTCGCCGAAGTTCCACCTTGTAATCCTCTTTGATATAAAGAAAGGCCGGACGAGGGCTATTATCTCCCGAGAGGCCCGAACCAGGATAAAACCCCGCCTCCTGCTCGCTGTCGTTCGTGGTTGTTCGGCGTGTCTCCTATCTCCTCTTTGAAGAACCTTGGTTGACTTGGGTCGATATCCCAACCGCCGACAATTGCCGATGACTGCTTGTTCAAACGCCCCGGATCTCGTTTCTTCTTCTTGGTAAAGCGCTTGATGAACTCGCTAAGAGTCTCGTTTTGCGCCGGTAGCTGTCCAATCTCCCATCTTCCCGCTGGCCTTTCAGAGGTCCCTTGGCAATTGGCGGCGAACTGTTCTCGAGGTCGCCCCAAGACTCGATAGAGTTCTCCGAGAGTCCCGCTAGCTGTGTCGGGCGGTTAGTCAGCGACCGCAAGTAGTTTGCCATGACGCTCGATGGCCTCTCGCCGCTACCGATCGCTAAGGCGTAAACTCAGAGCGCTTCTTCGGATTCTTTCACCATCGAACTTGTCGATGTTTTGCTGTTGAAACCATCCGCCAAACCACTCGGCCGAAGATCCGGTGAAGGCCCGAATCCCTCCAATGGTCGTGGCCGCCTCCGCTGCCGGGATCTACTACGACGCCCCGCGGGCCTTGTCGTTGTTTCTCGGCGGTGGTCGCGCCGATCGGCGGTGTTTCGCCTGGTCATCGTCGCGGTGACTTTGACGGCCACGAGAGTTCCGCTCGCCGTGACTGCGCTCTCGCCGCTTGGCTTCGATATCTTGGTGAAGATCATGGGCAGGCGACTGGTGAGAATCGCCAACCACTGAGGCGCGGCCCGGCCCGATTATGCCAGAGATCGATCGCGCGCGAGGCGCCGAGCGGTATTGCCTCGTTACAGGCGGCGCCATCTCCACCTTGGCCGCCGCCGAGCAAGGGTCTCGAACGAGGGGCCGCTTTACGGAAGTTGCGCGCAATAGTCTCGAGAAGAGTCTTTGACGCGATAACGTTAGCTCGGGAGTGTTGTAGACCTCCCGATCCCTTAGCTTTATCGCTGGAGCTCATTCTCGACGCCGCGACATGGGCGCCGGGTTGTTGCACGCGATCTTGTTTCTCCACCGGGCGAGGATCTCGATTCACGCCCGCCGTTACATTTCGCACGCGACATGCGGAGTAGTGGAGTGGTGATCATCCGCGCTTAAGACGAAAACCTCTCAGTAGTTTCAATCTCAGCCCCGCCGGACTCGAGTCCAAGCGAAAGGTCGACTTGTTCATCGTGGTCCTATGGGTTGGCCACCGCATGACACCCACGAACGCAGATGGATCTGATCCAGTGGATCCAGGTGCTCGCCGACCGTTATCTCCTATCCGAATAACCGAGGAACCCAAGGCGAGAGTCGCGACGGAATTCTCTAGTCCGGAGGGAAATCCACCGAGGCCAAAGAGTAGCCGGCGGAATACACCACGCCCGAGCGGTCGAGCCCGCCGAAGTTCTTTTTTCGTCCGCCTCCCCAAGGAGGTGCGAGGGCTAATGAGAGGGGTCAATCCATGGAAGGCGCCACAAATTCTCCAAGCCATAAGGCAATGGGTCATGTTGATTGCGCGCTTTCTTATGGAAGGAGTCTCCAAGAGAGAGAGGTGAAGATTGCCGATGCCGTCGGCGATGAAGTCCAGGGTGCCGAAGTGAAGAGACTATCCTAGCCTTATGGCGACGTACGGCGATCTTGGAAAAGCCATCTAACTTGAGAGTTGATCTTGACGCTGTCCCCTACCTGGCGCGCCAACTGTCGGCAGGTGACTAACTGGGGGGTCACCACCGGCAATAAATTTGTACCAGGGGACGCTAATCAAGAACTAAGCTAAATGGTAACACAAGGCGTGGTTAGATGTGTTCAGCCCTCAACGGAGGAGGTAATACCCCACGCCCCGTGTTCTGGGATTATATGGTGGATCAAGATGCGAGATGCAAGATGATTCTATGCGCTGTAGACTTAGATGCCTAACAGAGCTCCTATATCGATGGCCTCCACCCCCTCCCTTTATATAGCGTAGGGGGAGATAGAGTTACAGGATATCTCGGGATCCCCGATAACTAACTCGTATGCGCTACATAGAATGCATGTGTTGATCTCGCTAATTACATGGAGATAGATTATATCCTCGGAACTTCCTTATGCTCAAGCCTCACAGAGTCTGAGTGGTTCTTATCCTCAACCGGCCGACTTGGATCGCCCCCATCTGCTCCCTTATGGGCCTTCAAGAGGATACCCAGGGCCCATATAGTCCACAGCAGGAGATCGAGGCGGCCGCAGAGGCCATCGTGGCGGAGCCTCCGCCGTTGCTTATGGACTCCATCAGCTACCAGCGGCGGCGGAGGCCACACCCGAGCGCGCCAGGACCGTCTGAGCCCACGCCGGAAGGGGCTGAGGCGACGACGGAGTCGTCTGATGCAGACCGGTGGGTGTGCCTGGGCGACCCCAACCGCGGCCGACGGAGGCGCCATCCGAGCGCACCCAGGCCGATTGTACCTGCGTCGGGCCCGCTTTCGTCGTCATCATCGTCATCGGCGGAGTCCGCAGCTTCGCCGGCTCGTCGTCAGCGTCGCCAGCAGGAGCGGCGGAGGGGTTCTAGGATTTGGGCGCCACCGTACGCGTAGTAGCGCGGCGTCCCTTTTGCGGTAGTCCAGAAGCCTGGCCTCCTTTTGTTCTTTGTGTAATCTTCATCCTTGTAAGGTCTTCCTGTGAAATGCAAACTTCTTTAAGCAACTTTGTCTTGGTTAATCTTGTTCGTTCTTCCTTCCCGTGTGAATTTGCGAACCTGCAATGCGAAAACAGGGGAACAAGATGAACAGTAACGAAGTCCTGAGTAGAACTTAGGAAATTTGAGCAAACGGATTTCTTTTAGAAAGTTTGTTTTCAGTGCGCCTAATCATCTAGCCCCCGGGCCGTGGCCAAGTCCAAGTGCGATCTCGGAGTTGGGCGCGGTCTAGAAACTAGAGTGACTTAGAAAAAATTCGCGCGAACTCCCAGCCCCCCGAGATTCGTTAGTCTGCGCAATGGTGCGGGCTTTCCGAAACCAGGGACTTAGAAAAAATTCGCGAAAAACCCCCAATTTCGAGCTTCATAGGGCACAGCGGCACATGCGGGCTCATGGGTTAAGGACTTTAGGAAAATTCAAAAAACCCTTCACTCGAAGGCCAAGGTGGGCCAAGTTAGCCATCCAAAACAAACCTGACGTGGGCTTACTATACCTTTGGGCCACGGGAATTCAACATTGCGGGGAGATTCACTAAGGTGCGAGAGGTTGGCTTATCCGTCGTGGAAATGCTCTGGAATGCTTTATCCTTAGCCCTCGGGTTTTGGCCACGGGCTTGCTTGAAATGGTCAAGGCTTAAACCAGCGTGACTCGCGAATGGGGGAAGGTTTTTTTTTTTGAGTTGAAACGAATTGAAGTGAAGGAAACTTACGACCTGATTAAGCGTAGAAGCGTCGCAGAAGGGAGATGTTCCATGAGCTAGGGAGTTCGTTCCCATCCTTGCCAGCAAGGCGTACTGAGCCCGTGCGCGCCGCGCTAACTACTTTGTACGGTCCCTCCCATTTAGGGCTAAGTTTGTTGGAGCCCGCGAGGTTCTGAATGCGTCGTAGAACCAGGTCTCCTACTTGCAGGGTCCTTGTGTGTACGCTTGCGTCGCCAGAACGACGCAGGATCGGCCGGTAGGCCGCAGCCCGAGTAGGGATTGCCATGGCGCTGCTCAAGTAGGTCGAGGTCAAGCCGCCGCCTCGCTGTTGACCACGGTCGGGCGAAGTCAACGCGATCAGATCCTAGTCTCATTTCTATTGGGAGGACTGCTTTCGAGCCATAGATGAGTCGGAAAGGAGTTTCTCCCAGAGCTCTACCGGCTATCGTCCGGACGCCCAAAGGATCGACAAAGAGCTCGTCGACCCAACCTTGTTGTTAGCCCCGAGGGCGCCAAAGACCCGCTTTTGATGCCTTGACTAACTCGTCCGCTAGCTCGCTCACCGCCGCTGCTTTGTGGGTGGGCCACGAGGCCAAGGCGAGCTTTATGCCGATTTCTCGCGAAGAATCGCTGAATTTCGCCGTGAATTGGGTACCATTGTCACGATGATCCGCCGAGCACACCGAATCTTGCAACGATGTTCGAAAAACGCATCGGCGATTGCAGTGATGTTGAGACCGCTCGCCTCGATCCACTTGGTGAAGGTATCGATGGCTACTAACAAGCACGCTTTTGCCACCTGCACCTTTTGGGAAAGGCCCTAGGAGGTCCATACCCCAAACCGCAAACGGCCACGCTAGTGGAATTGTTTGCAGCTCATACGCGGGCTGATGCGTCATCCGCGCGTGATACTGGGAAGCTTCGCAGCGCTTAACCAAGGCTTCTGCGTCGCTCATCGTAGTGGGCCAATAGTAGCCCATGCGGAACGCTTTGCCGACGAGAGTTCTGTGTGAGGCGTGCGCGCCACAGATGCCCTTGTGAATGTCGGCTAGAAGGTACTTACCTTCTTCTTGGGTAACACACTTACAAAGCACGCCATTAGCACCCTTCAGACAAAGAAGCCCCGCAAAGCGGTAAGCTCGGCTCGCTTTATTAGCCGGGAACGCCAGCCAGCCCCTGCAATGTCCTCGTGGTCAACTCGGTGACTAATCGGGGTCACCGCCGCAATGATTATATATGGGGCGATGCGCGCAAGATCTAAACTCGATGGTAGCACAAGACAAGGATTTATACAGGTTCAGGCCCTCATGGCGGAGGTAATACCCTACGTCCTGTGCTCTGAGATTATATGGGGTGTATATGTACAAGATGATCAAGATGATGATCAGCCCGAGAGATGCTCTAGGTGGCATGGCCTAGATGAAGATGTAGATGAAGATCGCCCCCGAACTATGGCCCCCTACCCCCTTTATATAGTGGAGGGGGTGGGGTTACAAGGAGAGTCCTAGTCAGTTACGAGGTAGGATTCCTATCTCTATCCTCTAACCAAATATGTAGTTATCCAGAATTACAAGTATATCTTCCCTATTAATTAGGGATAGGCTTCTATCTTCATGCCTTTTCTTGCCGAGCAAGTCTTCTAGAGTCCGAGTGGTACCCGTCCTTATCCACCCGACTTGGTCCATCCACCGTCGAGTGGTCTTTTAGGCCCTCCGTGTGGATACCCGGGGTCTATGTTATCCACAGTAGCCCCCGAGTACTTCATAGTCGAGTTGTAGCTGTTCTCTGTTGCACCTTGGACGAGTCATGCTTCATGCCGAAAGTGCTTGTAGATTGTTGTCGCTCCTTCCCGACCGCTTCACCTCATTATCTCGCGAGGAGACTGTGAAGGACTCATAGAGAGTTGTTAGTGATACCCAGCCCGGGATTGCCGGAGTTCTGGCGGTAGACTCTTTGTAAGGCGCATCACTTTGATTTTAATGAAGTGGTACCAAGATTGCCTTGCGATGCGGTGGCGACTCCAACATGGGGCGTACCATGGTTGTGGTCAAGAGTCGCGGTACTGCATCTCACCGTAGTGGGATATACCGGTGGCCCCTGAGGGCATACCGTGGGTTTTGGTCAAGAGCCGAGTGATACCTGTGATTGCCTTGAGATGTACTGTTGGCGCACCCAACATGGGGCGCATTCATTGGTTTTGGTCAAGAGCCGAGTGATACCAGTGATCGCTATGCGATGTACATTGGCGACCCAACATGGGGCGCATTCACCGGTTTTGGCTGAAAAGCCGAGTGATACCAGACTCGCTATGCGATGTACACGGTGGCGACTCCAACATGGGGCGTACCGGTTTTGGTCAAGAGCCGAGCGGTACTGCATCTTAACCGAGTAAGATATAGGTGGTGGCCCCAAAGGGCATACCGTATTTTTAACCATCCGTACCTATACTCAGAGAGTAAAGCTTGGCCCAACATGGAGCATACCATCCGGATAGGGTTTGGCCCAATGATACCAGATCCGACTAGTGCGGTAACACGCCTAGTGTCCCAACATGGGGCATACCATTGTTGTCACCAGACGGCACTGATCCCACTATAGCGAATGGTGGCACCCCACCATGTATGCACTTTAAGGAAAGAGTTTAGCCGTATGGTATCCATACCCGTAGCGTGTACAAGATAGGCCCCAACCGAGCGCACTCATCGAAACTCAATTCCAGCATCACTCGTATCTGATCCCGACATGCAGCGACCAACTAGTGACCCAACATGGGGTATACCAAGAGATGGGGTAATTTTTTGTAGAACTGCCGGTGATATGCCCTCAAAGGGGTGCACCGAGGCTGAATTTGGCTTAGCCCGGCTGCACATGTAGCCACTGTTTGTGACGCTGCACTGGAAGGTCGTGAGTTAGCGCCAGGTATGCAGGATGGCTCATGGCCGAGGCGAAGCGATAGCCGCACTCAAAGTTGGTGTAGACGATAGCCGCATCAAGTTGGCGTGGGCGATAGTCGTGCCAACTTGATGAGGTAAAAACCCATGAACTCCTGTGAGCATGTACATGTAGAGTTTAGGCAAGATTCCGAAGCATTTAGATAATTTTTATACTTTTGCTACTTTTTCTTTTTGACATTAAATTCCTCCAAGTAATATTCCTTTTGTTAAGCACTCTGCCCGACTAGTCTAGCCCCCGGGTGTCGGGAATTGGCTCATGGCACTTTTCCCAGGCACGCGTATCGAGTGACTAGAGTTCGCCGTCTGTGAGTCAGAGCTTCACTACTCGGAAAAACCACTCGGATTCACTTGCAATCATAAAGAAAAAACAACAAAAGAGTGCACGCAAATGCACCTATTAGGTGTAGCCCCCGACTTACAGCTTAGTTGGAGACCAACTAAGTAGCAAGTCAAGAAACAACTTAGATTAATATGAAAAGATTATGGTAATGAGAACTTAGCTCTGATGCAGGTGTAGGCGTGTAGCCGAGCCGTAGACTTGGCTGCTCGTGGCGCTGGCGTAAGCGTGTCGCCGAGCCTTAAATTTGTAGCCGCAGCGTAGCCGCATCAGCGCCATGGCGCGCGATGGCGTCATAATGAAGCTAAATACTTGACGCCGTGGCGCTGGCGTAGGCGTGTCGCCGAGTAGCGTGTCGCCGAGCCAGACTTGGGCGCCGTGGCGCCGGGCGAGGCGCAGAAGTCGAGTGGCTTGTCACCGAGCCGCAGATTTGAAGTTGCTGCATGCAGCCGCACGGGCGCTGCGTGGCGCGCGATGGCGCATACCGAAGCTAAAAACTTGGACGCTCGTGACGCGGGCGTAGGTGTGTCGCTGAGCAGCGTGTCGCCGAGCCGTAGACTTGGGCGCTCGTGGCGCTGGCGTAGGTGTGTAGCCGAGTGGCTTGTCGCCGAGCCGTAGACTTGGGAGCTCGTGGCGCAGGCGTAGGCGTGTCGCTGTGTAGCGTGTCGCCGAGCCGTAGACTTGTGCGCTCGTGGCGCTGGCGTAGGTGTGTAGCCGAGTGGCTTGTCGCCAAGCTGTAGACTTGGGAGCTCGTGGCGCAGCGTAGGGCGTGTCGCCTGTAGCGGTCGCCGAAGCAGAGACTTGTGCGCTGTGGCGCCGCATAGGCGCGTAGCCGAGTGGCTTATCGCCGAGCCGTAGACTTGGGCGCTCATGGCGCTGGCATAGGCGTGTAGCCGAGTGGCTTATCACCGAGCCGCAGATTTGAAGCTGCAGGCGTGCAGCCGTACCGGGCGCTCGTGGCGCACGATGGCATACAGCCGAGCTGAAAACATGGACGCTCGTGGAGCGGGCGTAGGCGTGTCGCTGAGTACGCCAAGCCTTAGATTTGGGCGCTCGTGGCGCTGGCGTTGGCGTGTAGCCGAGTGACTTGTCGCCGAGCCGTAGATTTGGAGCTGCAGCCGTACCGGGCGCTCGTGGCGCGCGATGGCGTACAGCCGAGCTATAGACATGGACGCTCGTGGCGCTGGCGTAGGCGTGTAGCCGAGTGGCTTGTCGCCGAGCCGTAGATTTGAAGCTGCAGCGCATAGCCGCACCGATCGCCGTGCGCGCATTTACGGCGCATACCGAGCTATAGACCTTGGAGGCGTAGGCGCGTAGCCGAGTAGAGGAAGTAGTCGTTCAGATCTTGATCAACACCGAGTGGCACACATCGTGGTCGGTGACAAACAACACGTGCTCGCTGAGGTCTCGCCCGTGGTCGACGGAGTTGGCGGTAGTCGTAAATGATCTCCATGCGGTTGGTGTAGCTTGACGAAAGTCGATGAAATTCTTCGCTGGTCTTCAACGTCCCACGAGATGTGGCACGATCAATCCTCACGCCGTAGCTGGCACCGACGAGCTTTACGAGCTCGCCGAAATTCGCGACCTCTCTGCGCAGGCTGTCTTGAAAAAGGTGCCACGGTCGCATCCAAAGTCAGAATTAGGTGTTCTTGGATTCGTTGGAAAGATAACGAGATAAGCTTTCCAACGCATCTTATTTCACCCCGAAACTCCTTCTGAGTCAACGGGAAATCACGATACGAATTCCGCCCAGAATCTGAATGGGAACAGATTGCATCTTCTTCTCATGTTCGTCTCACGGTTGATGAAGCCGGCATCGCACAATGGACGCCGTGGTCGTCGAGTCCGAGTGATTTGCTGCTGATGATGGTCACCACCCGAAATTTGTTCTCCATCGGGACCTCACCGTATCCGAGTCGGGAATTAAGCCCCCGGCGCCCTACTCGTCGGTAGGCGGCGGCGGCGTTCCCCAACACGACCGGGAGTCCGAGTGAAGCGCTGTTAAATTCCTCCCACGGATTGGATCATGTCCGAACCCGCAAAAGTGTTGTAGAAGTCCTTGGTTGAGTTCTCACCGTATCCGAGTCGAGATTTGAGCCCCCGGCGCACCACTCGGGAGTAGATGGCGGCGGCGTTCCTCGACCCGAACGGGAGTCCAGACGAAGCGATGACGATATCCTCCTCAGACTGGATCGGATCCAAGTCCGGAAGAAGTGTTGGTCGTAGATTATTTGGAGAAGCTCTTCGCTGATCCTTGATGTCCTTGGAGGTATATCACGGCATATCCGCATGCCGCATCATCCGCAGATGGGTTTTATGAGCTCGCGGAGATTCGCGATCATCCCGCGCAGCCTGCCTTCAAATGGATGTCCCGGACGCATCCGAACTCCGTTTTGGGCGTTCTTGGGCTTCACAGAAAGATGATGAAATTATCTTTCAAACGCATCCAGTCTTATCCCGAAATTCCTTCTGGATCAACGGGAATTGAAGAAATAAGATGACGTCCAGAATCTGTCTTCGAACCTTCGCCGTATCCGAGTCGGGAATTGAGCCGTTGGCGTACTACTCATGAGTAGATGGCCGTGGCTTTCCCCAATCCGAGCGGGAGGCGTTGTTGTAGTTCTCCCCAGATTGGATCTGATCCAAATCCGAGAAGTGGAGTTCACTGAAGTCGTCGATGACGTAGTCGGCTCCGGGGGCGGAGACGACGGCGACGTCGTTGATCGATGCCATCGAGCTTGACGAAGATGAACTTGATGCTGCCCCTACCTGGCGCGCCAACTGTCGACTGGTGACTAACTGGGGGGTCACCGCCGGCAATGATTATATATGGGGCAATGCGCGCAAGATCTAAACTCGATGATAGCACAAGACAAGGATTTATACAGGTTCAGGCCCTCATGGCGGAGGTAATACCCTACGTCCTGTGCTCTGAGATTATATGGGGTGTATATGTACAAGATGATCAAGATCATGATCAGCCCGAGAGATGCTCTAGGTGGCATGGTGATGAGGACATCACTACATCGGATACACCCATGGGATCAATGACCAAAGTCCTTCCAAGTGACCCGCGACCTTTGATCATCATGCAAGGACCAAACACACGAGCCAGTGCACGACAAATCAATTATCAGGTAAACTCATTTCTTGGGTTAAATAATTGTACTCTGGAGAATAGACTGCTACCTAATACCAATATTTATGCATAGGAAGTTGAACAAGGACCAGCTACAAGGCACCAACGCCCCAATTAAGGCATTAAAGCATGGTGGGAATACAAAGGGATTCCACTCGGCCATCAATGACCAGTCTGAATGAAAAACGGCCTAGAGAATGCAAACAGACTCCGATTGGAACGTGTGAGCACTCATTGGAAACATAACTTCGCCATCTTTCCAACGGATCCAACCTCACCTTCAAATTCCTACTGAGCTGGACACAGGAGTCAAAAGAAATCGACGGACAGCCAGCAAACAATCTCTTCGGGTGCTGCACCAACTTTAAATGCATCTTGAGTCCCCATGTAACTAGTGCTGCGTGTTGGCTTCTCCAAACCAGCAACTCTCCTCTATATAAGGCGGTTCCTCTGAGTTCTTAGGCAGGTTTTGTTCATTTGTTGTTGTCTTCCGAATGGAGAAACACTCTCGAAATCCCTAGTGTCGGTTGACCTATCGATTCCGAGCTTCGTAACCTCGCTTGAGTGTGTGCTTTATCCTTGTTCTTGCGAAGTTCTTCGATTGCTTGCAAGGATAGACCTTCGTGGTCAGGTCATCCGGCTTTGGCACGGTTGATAACAATCAGAGTGTGGTTTAGCGATTATGGCGCTTATCCTTGCGTGGTTCAGAGCGGATCGCCAAAGTCATCCTCCGCCTAAATCGGGTTATCCTCTCACCGAAGATCGGAACCCGAGAGCGCATCTTTCGCATCGAGCGCATCATTTGGTATCGAGCGACGGTTGACCGTGAGTTTGTATCTTGTTTAGTTGTTTGTGTTATTCCTATAGTCCGAAAAATTTTCCCCACAAAAAGATTGTTTACCCGCTGTCCAAGCCCCTTTGTGCCTTTCCAATCTGTTATTTCGATTTGCTAATTTGAGTTTGTGGTCGTTCTAGTGTTGTCTTGTTGCTGTTCATCTTCTTGTTCATCTCCCCACCTTAAAATCCACCCAAAACACCCAAAACAAGTATCAATCTCGGCCAGAAAATTTTCATTTCTGCAGTCTGCACCAAAAACGCCATATCTCCCAATTCCTAATCCTTTTTGAGTGAAACCAAAAGGAGCAGATTTCAGACTTGTTCTTCTATCATCATACCAATTTTCAACCCCATACATAAAAGAACCAAGGAATTATGGATGTTTGATTCAGACCTAGTTGCTGTCCTGAAATCTGCATATCACTCCACTTGTGAATTTTGTGAGAATTTCTCTGTTCGTTTTCAGAAAGTTGGCCCAAAACAAAAGTTGTTGAAAAAGCCGTCAGGAAGAAGTGTAAAAAAATTCATAAGCAAAGAGGCACCTGACAAAAAATTACGGCCAAAATACCAGCCTGCTGTCTTGTGGGCAGAAAACAGCAAACTGCAAAGTTTGATCTATCTTGTGTTTTTGTTCCATAGTGCAAATCTATGACTTGCTGAGTGTCTAGCACTTGTTGTCATCTCCGCATACTTGCTTAAGCCTATTATTCATCTTTGTTCATCAGCAACATTGGCTATGTGCTAGTTTGAACACTTATTCAATTTGTGCAAATCTGAAATTAACTGATTGTTTCCATTGCTACTCATACATAGCCTGTCCAAGCTCCACTTTCTACTAACCATACAGGTGATAACCTTGCAATCGCTTTACTCACACTTAAGATCGGTTTATCACGAACCAGCCGCCGTTGAACCACTTGTTGCATTTGTAAGAATTGGTAAGAACTTGGTAAGAGTTTGAGAGATGTGACCTCAATATTTCCAGCACGTAGTAGTTGATAGGGTTTCACATATTTTGGTGTGCTATCCTTGTTTGCTACTAACCATGGCAGGGTTTTATGGAGATAATGGTTTCAAGCAATATCGAAGAATGGAATGATCTTCACTGCAGCCAATAAGCAACGATTTAACATCGAACATGAGAGATTTAGACTGCACTTTGCATAAGAGCTCTCCTCATGTTGGAAGGAAGATTTGTCGATCAACAAGAATGATGCACCATCTCCAAATATTGAACAAGGTAATCAAGTGTACCTTGCCTACTCTTAGTATTACGCACGATCCAAAAGCTTACATTGATTGGGAAATTGCGGTTGACAATGAAATTAGAAAATATGACTTGTCCGAAAAAGAAAAGATTAAGGCGCCACTAGTGTGCTAAATGGATTTACATTAATATGGTGGAATACTAGAAAAGAGGGACAACCTCATAGCTGGAATGCCATGAAGAGATTTATGAGAGATATGTATGTTCCTGATTACCATGCTGATTTCTTGAACACTAAACTCCAACGCTTGAAGCAAGGCAACAAAAGTGTTAAGGATTACTTTGAACAATTGCAAAATCATTTGCTACGCTAGGGTTAGATGAATGTGAGGAAGCTACGGAACTTCGGTTTTGAGAGGGCTTAATCAAGAAATCCAGACATTCTTGTTAATAAAAACTATAACTCACTCTCTCATTTGGTTGCTTGCATGTAAAGCTGAAAATCACATTTTGGAAGAAATAAAATGCTTGATGCTATGAAGGAAGAGGTTTCTAAATTTCATGAAGTAGTTTGTGCAGAAGAAAATAATTGAATGGACAATTTGCATGCTCTTGTGTCTCCCTTTTCGACTAACCTTTACAGTGAGATTGAAAAGAACGAAGAGATCGAAGTCGATATGGTCGAGCATGGGACTTTCCTTCGACCATGATGCTAGATGTGGTTACACCTCCAAATCCACATCCCATGTTCAGATCGTGGTTGATGGCAATTGCGCCATTGCTGGCCCACGATCCGCTGTAACCGAGGTATTTGATAGCCCATTTGATGATGTCAATTTAAGTGTTGAACAACCTCCACTACTTGAAAAACTGATGGCAAGATATCGTGGTTAGACAAGAACATGCTGCCTCAATGTTAATTTTGCATGCAGAAGAACTACTTACAATACCTGAAACATCTGAGAATAACAATAAAGGTAATAATGGTGTTGAATCGGTAGTCATCCATCGAGAAGAGGTGAGTTCTTGCAACAACACTTGTGCTGAAAGAAAAATATCATTCTCTGAATTTAATATTCCTGATTTGCACAATGTTGAATTGAATACTCATGACAAAGTTCTTTGGAAAGCATTTCATGATAAATCTTTGTGCTATCTGCTATTTGATGAAGCTATTGAACTGTCTTGTGTGATTGACAAGGTTGCTGAAATTTCTAGTTCTAAATCACTAGATGGTACTTGCAAATTTTATTTGAGTGGAAATTATGTTGTAGACAACATTTTTCATGTATGTCAAATGTTTATCACATCCGATTTGCTTACTGATTTGAAATTAAATTATTGCAACACACCATCCATTGTATCATATTGTGGTAGCATGAAGAAAAAGGAATTGTTCGATGATTACTGTTTTGAAAATAGATTTCCATTCATTGGCTCATATGTCACATGTGAATCACTTGTTAAAAATGTGCATTGCCCAAATAAATCATGTTCTCTTCCAAACAACTTGATACAATGTTTAGTAAAGTTGAGGACTACTTCCATTCAATCGCGCCAAAATGATGAGAAGGAATGGTTTCTGAGAAAAACATTGCATAATTGTTTCCAGATTGAAAGCGAGAATGACAAAACAATTGATGCATACATATACCACGCAGATACGCTTGTTCTTTTGCTCGAGCACCTTTGCAGATTGTCAAAAGACGTTGACGGTATTCGAGAAGAAGGAAGAATGATAATATCATGGCACCAATGCATATGTGGAAGTGCTCCTTCTTCGGAATCCATTCATTCCCCGAAGCACATCAATATTTCACGCCATACTTTGTAATAGAAGATCAACTAGAGTCGAGGACGACTCCAAAAAAGAAGAGGAGAATGATGAGGACATCACTACATCGGATACACCCATGGGATCAATGACCAAAGTCCTTCCAAGTGACCCGCGACCTTTGATCATCATGCAAGGACCAAACACACGAGCCAAAGGTAACGACAAATCAATTATCGTAAACTCATTTCTTGGGTTAAATAATTGTACTGGAGAATAGACGCTACCTAATACCAATATTTATGCATAGGAAGTTGAACAAGGACCAGCTACAAGGCACCAACGCCCCAATTAAGGCATTAAAGCATGGTGGAATACAAAGGATTCCACTCGGCCATCAATGACCAGTCTGAATGAAAACGGCCTAGAGAATGCAAACAGACCGATTGAACGTGTGAGCACTCATTGGAAACATAACTTCGCCATCTTTCCAACGGATCCAACCTCACCTTCAAATTCCTACTGAGCTGGACACAGGAGTCAAAAGAAATCGACGGACAGCCAGCAAACAATCTCTTCGGGTGCTGCACCAACTTTAAATGCATCTTGAGTCCCCATGTAACTAGTGCTGCGTGTTGGCTTCTCCAAACCAGCAACTCTCCTCTATATAAGGCGTGTTCCTCTGAGTTCTTAGGCAGGTTTTGTTCATTTGTTGTTGTCTTCCAGAATGGAGAAACACTCTCGAAATCCCTAGTGTCGGTTGACCTATCGATTCCGAGCTTCAGAACCTCAGTTGGAGTGTGTGCTTTATCCTTGTTCTTGCGAGTTCTTCGATTGCTTGCAAGGATAGACCTTCGTGGTCAGGTCATCCGGGCTTTGGCACGGTTGATAACAATCAGGAGTGTGGTTTAGCGATTGCGGGCGCTTATCCTTGCGTGGTTCGTAGCCGGATCGTCAAAGTCATCCTCCGCCCAAATCGAAGTTATCCTCTCACCGGAAGATCGGGAACCCGAGAGCGCATCTTTCGGTATCAGAGCGCATCACATGGCCTAGATGAAGATGTAGATGAAGATCACCCCCGAACTATGGCCCCCTACCCCCTTTATATAGTGGAGGGGTGGGGTTACAATGAGAGTCCTAGTCAGTTACGAGGTAGGATTCCTATCTCTATCCTCTAACCAAATATGTAGTTATGCAGAATTACAAGTATATCTTCCCTATTAATTAGGGATAGGCTTCTATCTTCATGCCTTTCTTGCCGAGCAAGTCTTCTAGAGTCCGAGTGGTACCCGTCCTTATCCACCCGACTTGGTCCATCCCCCGTCGGGTGGTCTTTTAGGCCCGCCGTGTGGATACCCGGGGTCTATGTTATCCACACCCTGCTCCAAGAACTGGATGAATGGCGTCATCCAGGAGGTGCTTTACTCGAGGAGTGAGACAGTACCGGATATCTCGGTTTGGGGGGTAACAGACGTCCCCTTGGCCTCCTCTCCGGAGGGAATGGAGGGCTTTAAAAGGTGCTGCACTAGCACCCCCGACGGGGCCGGTTCTTGCGAGGATCCGAGTTTGGCGAGCTTATTGGCTTCGCCATTCTCTTCCCTGGGAATGTAGCTAATTTTGAAACTCGTGAAACGCTTCTCCAGTTTCCTCACTTCCGCCAGGTACCGCGCCATCGAGTCGTCAGTTGCCTGAAACTCCTCCCTGACCTGGCGGACGACGAGCTGTGAATCCCCTTTTGCAACAAGCGGTTTAGTGTCGAGCGCAGCGCATGCTCTGAGGCCCGCAATTAGAGCATCATACTCTGTGGCGTTGTTCATAGCCGCAAAGTGTATTTGTATGGCGTGCTGGAGTCGCTCTCCGTTGGGGGAGATGAGAACGAGCCCGCATCCTGATTGCCCGGACTGGTGTGAACCGTCGAAGAACAGAGTCCACCGACCTTCTCCCCCGTCTGACTTGGAGAGCTTGACTTTTGCTCATCCGGCCTGGTCAACTCTGCGACGAAATCAGCCAGGGCTTGGGCCTTCATCGCGGTTCGGGATACGAACTGGATGTCGAATTCACCCAGCTTGACTCCCCACTTCGTGACCCGGCCAGTGGCCTCCGGGTTTCGGAGAATGTCCTTAATCGGGTAAGTAGTCGGAACAATGATCTGGTAGGCTTGGAAATAGTGACGCAACTTGCGCGAGGCCATCAGCAAAGCATAGCACAGTTTCTGAAGGTCGGGATATCGCTCTTTTGGCCCGGTGAGTACTTCGCTCACGTAGTAGACGGGCTGTTGCTTCCCTTCTCGTTCCATCGCCAAAGACCGCTATGCGGCGTTCGGTGTCACCGAGAGGTACAGCAGGAGGGCTTCCCCGAGCTTGGGAGTAGTGAGGACGGGTGGCGAGACGAGATACTGCTTGAGCTGCAGAAACGCAGCCTCAGCCTCCTCAGTCCACTCGAAACTGTCGTGCTTGCGCAGGAGCTTGCAGAAAGGCGCGCTTCGGTCTCCAAGGCGGGAGATGAAACGGCTTAAGGCCGCCATTTTGCCTGTGAGGGACTGGATGTCCTTTACACAGGTCGGCGACCACATCTTTTCGACGGCCTCGATCTTTTCAGGGTTCACACCGATGCTCGCCCCGCCGATTACGTCGCCCAAGAGCATGCCTGACTTGACGCCAAAAACGATTTCTCGAGGTTTAACTTGACCCAGTGCTGTCTCAGGCTGTCAAAGGTTTCCCGTAGGTCGGACACGTGGTCACGGGCGTCCTTACTCTTGACTACGATATCATCCATGTAGACTTCTACGTTGCGCCCTATTTGATCAAGGAGAGTTTTTTGCATGAGACGCTGGAACGTGGCGCCAGCATTTTTGAGACCGAAGGACATGGTCGTATAGCAAAATATGCCGAAAGGCGTTACAAAGGCGGTTTTTTCTTCGTCCTCTTTACACAACGCGATCTGATGGTAACTGGAATAAGCATCCAGGAAACTCATCAAAGCTGAATCGCCAGAAGGCCAACTAGCTGATCTATGCGTGGAAGGGGAAAGTTATCCTTGGGGCAGGCGGAATTAAGGTCGCGGTGGTCAACACACATGCGCCATTTGCCTCCTTTCTTCTAGACGACGACTGGGTTCGCAAACCAATCGGAGTGCTGAACTTCGCGGATGAAGCTCGCTCGAAGCAGCTTGCCGAGCTGGTCTTGGATGATCTTGGCCTTCCAATCGAGAACACACCTCTGACACTGCCTTACCGGTTTCTTGTCAGGCCGGACAGCTAGCCTGTGCTCGATCACCTCCCTTGGGACATCGGGCATATCGGACGGTTTCCATGCAAACGCGTCCTTACTAGCCCGGAGGAAGGTAATGAGCTCGAGTTCGTATTGAGGCTCGAGGGTTGTCCCCACGTGGACCACCTTGGAGGGGTCTGACTCCGTGAGGACGACGGTTTTGGTGGGCTCCTGCGGCTGCAGTGCCACCCTTGGGCGCGCTGTGGAGCGCTCCTTGCTGCTAGGACCACGGGTAGGGAGCTGTCCTACCATGGCCAGCGCAGTCTCGTCGCAATCGAGGGCCATCTTGTGGTTGCCCCGGACGGTGATGACTCCCTTTGGCGCCGGCATCTTCAGGCAATGGTAGGCGTGGTGGGAGACCGCCTTGAACTTGGAAAGCGCGGGGTGCCCCAAGATGGCGTTGTAGGGGAGCTCTGTTTCCACCACCTCGAAGGTGATGTACTCTGTCCGGAAGTTGGCGGAGGAGCCGAACGTGACCGGTAGCACAACCTGCCCAACGGGGCGAAGCGACGATCCCGGGACGATCCCATGGAAGGGGACGATGATGTCCTTGATCTTGAAGCGCGGGACCTGCATGAGGCCCAGGACGCGCGCCGTGATGATGTCCAGCGAGCTCCCGCTGTCCACGAGGACGCGGTCAACCCGGGTGTTGCTGATGGTGGGGCACAAGACCAGTGGGAGGCGCTGTGGCTTGGAGAGCCCGGCCGGGCAGTCCATCACCGAAAAGGTGATGGCCTGGCTGGACCAAGGCAAGGACTCTGCCGCGGGCTCGCCGCGGGAGATGTGGAGGACCACGCGGGATGCGGCCTTTAGCTCACGACGGGAGCTGTAGGCCGACGTGCCGCCGAAGATGACGTCAACATGGCCACGGGCTTCGGGGAAACCCTGGTCCTGACCACCCTGGGGTGTAGGCGCTGCGACCGTGCCTTCAGGCAGCTCGGGCATGGAATCGCGACCAGCGTAGAAGTCCTCTAACTGGCAGGCCTATGTGCGACAGTTGCGTAGGTCGTGGCCAGGGCGCTGGTGGAGGCGGTAGAAGAGACTAGGGTCATGGAACGGGTCCTCACCTGCTTCGCTGCTTGTGGACGGGTGGCGGCCCCGAGGCGACCCTCGACCGCCTGCTGGCTGCCCGCCTCACTGGGAGGTCGCTGCCACGCCGACGCCGTTGTGGCGGGCGACTGCTGGAGGCGCGGCGGTAGCGGTGCTTGGGCTGGTCAGGTTCGATGGCGCGATGAACTTGGCGGCTGCTCTCGCCGCTTCTTCTTCTTCCCGTCCGCCTCGGTCTTGCTCGGGCCGCCGCCGATCTTGGCCTTCTTCTTCAAGACGTCCTTCTTGCGCTCCACCGCCGGAGGTGTTAACGAGAGGGCAGCGGTGCGAAGAGCTCGCCATGTGTTGACCGGTGGAGCTCGAGATCCTCGGTGTAGCGCTGGTCCCTCACACCATCCTTGAAGGCCTCGATGATGGCTTCATCTGAGATGCAGGGGATTGTGTTGCGGGCTCTGACGAACCGGCACACAAAGTCCTGGAGACTTTCATCGTCTCGCTGCACCACGAGCTTGAGGTCCTGGGGGCGCCCAAAGCGGGCGTAACACCCCTGGAAACTGCTGCGGAGGGCATCCTGCAGCTGGGACCAGCTACGGATAGAGCCAGTCCGCTGGTTAAACAGCCAGGTCCGGGCCATGCCCTCTAGCACTGTGGGGAAGTAGTTGACCATGACGGCTTCGTCTCCCCCCATAGCTCGGACGGCGGTGGTGTAGATGGAGAGGAACTCCTCGGGGTTCTTACTCCCGTCGAACTTCTCGATTGGTCCGGGCTTGAACCTCGGCGGCCACGGCGCTTCACGGAGAGCACGAGAGAAGGCGGGGCATCCCGGCGCAGCCTTTGGGGCAGAGGCATCCCGAAGCGGGCCTAGGTGGGAAAACACTCCGCCTGGGGCACGTGACGATCCTCCAGCGGAGGAGGCCGTCTGGGTCTGGCGCGATCGACTGCGGCGACGGCGGGAACGCTCCTGAGCGCCGTCCTGGCCAGAGCGGTTTTGAGCGCCGCGGCGGTCGGACTCGTTCCCGCGCCAGATGGCTGGGCGATCGCCGCCAGTCTGCTGCTCGTGCTGGTCGATGCCGTAGGTGATGACGCCTACGCCTTCAGCGATGGCCGGACACAGGTCCGCCATAGTGAAACCGCGGGGGTCCTTCTTCAGGTCACAGATGACCGTGGTGATGGCGCGCTCTCTGCTGGCTGTGCAGGAGTGGGTTCATCATGGTCTCCACGAGGGAGTCGACCGGTTTGCGGCCCTACGGGGTGCGCAGACGACGGTCTTCCTCGCAGATCCCGTCCATGACGCGACGGACAGCATCGTTGAAGAAAGCCCGGGCCGCAGCGCGACGGCGCAGCTGCTCCTGGGCCTCCCCATCTCCAGTGTCCGCGTCGACCGCGGCTGCGAAGACGCAGCGGGACGTGCGCGAAGCCGGGGGAAACGTCCCGGTGTTACCAGCGGAGGTGGCAGAGTCACCTAGCAGCTCGAACTCCATCGGAGTCTCGCTGACGTGGGTGACAGAGGGGTCCAGCTCAGGGACCGACTCCTAGGGGCGAAAATCTACCCGTGGGGCGAGAGAGGTGTCGACCTCCATCTCGTCAGCCCCGGCTTCGGCTAGGTACTTCTCCCGCCAGCCATCGTACGACGGGACCAAATCGTCCAGATCGTCACACTCATCGAACTCGAGGTCCAGAGCCTCATCGTTGCTCGGAATCTCAGGCATGTCCGAGGGAACAGAGTGCTGAGGGCTGCTCATGTCGAGCCCCACGGTGGGCGCCAGCTGTCGGTGTCTGGGAATCACGCTTCTGAAGAGTAGCGGGACCACGGACCGGCAGACGAATTTGTAGTTGGTGTGAGGCCCAACGATCACCCTTCTCAGCAGCTCGGGGCGGCGGCCAAGCCTACGGGGGCTAAGGCCGCGCTGATTTCCCGGACAAGGACCTGGTGCGATCTGATGATCCGGGTACAGATCCTTCGTACAGTGGGGAGAAGAGAGAAAACGATACAAACCGTGAAGACACAAGTGGTTTACCCTGGTTCGAGCCCTCACTGCCGGGTAATAGCTCTACTCCAGTCTTGTTGATTATATGGTGGGAAAACAGTACAGAGGTGCGGAGACCGGGCTTGGAGGCACCGATCCCGAGCTTACAATGGTGATGACTAAACACTAAGGCTACTTGCTAAGGAAGCTTCGGATGGGGTGGAGTGGGATGGAGTTGGGGATGACAGATTTGGGATCCCCTCGAACGTCCAGGAATCCTCCTTTTATAGGCACGGCGGGTCGCCCGGAGCTGATGCGGTGGGCCCCGCGCCGGTCTTTGTTTTAGTGGTGAGGCTCTTGTCCCATTCTGGGCCTCTTGTCTGGTCCGAAGCCTGCAGGGAGAAGCTGGTCAGGTTAGTACTGGACACGTGTTTGTCTCGAGGTGCCTATTCGGGGAGGAAACCTTCTTTAGGGAGAAAGCACTTTCCCTCTGTCTCCGATATAGCCTTGACTGGACCGAGCCAGCCTCGCGCCACCCGTTGGGGGCGTCGCGTAGCGTAACAACCATCTGCTGCCTGCCAAAGAGGGCAAACGACAAGACGGGCTACCCACGTGGTCTTTCCCGGGCTACGGGTTCTTGGGGAGACACAGTTCGTTCCGGTCAAGGCCGGAGAAAGTATGGTGGGACACGACAGTTGTCGCCACCTGCCCACGGGTAGGCGGATCACCCGAGGGACCTTCTCCCGGGCTAAGGGTAGCCCGGGAGGCACATGGTGCTGCACAGTTTGACTTGGTCAAGCCCGGGACAGCCGCTGACGGGTTAAGCGAGCTGTCTTTAGTACAGCTGGGAACGGCCTCTTGGACCCTCTGCTTGTGCGATGGGCCGGAACGGAATTGGCCCAAGGCCCGTCTTAGGATGGGCCGTTTACCAATCACCAACACCACTGATCTAGAGCAAGTTCTTAGCACATCCACAAGTCAAGCACACATATCAAATCAATAGCATATGCACATGACTCGAATCCTAGCTCCCCCTAGATCAATGCACTCAAATTGCTCTTTAGCTCTCATGCTCCCCCTCGATACCTGCTCAAACTACAACTAGGCATATTATTCTCCATCACTCCCTAGCCAGTTATAAGCACTTGAGATTAGTTTTCGCAATTTTCCTCCCCATTCTTGTAAGCAAAATGCAAAAAGATGGCTAAACTGGCTCTACTTTTAGGGATGCATATGAGAAAGCGAACTTGTGAGCTTCACAATTTATACCAATGCCAAACAAGACCAAAAGTTCACCACAAGTCCTATCAATACTAGTGCTTGATTGCAACATCAACTTAGCTCAAATTAAGCATCTTCCATATGATGTTTACTAAATTTAAGCCAAGCACATGCACAGGTGAATCTATAGCCACAAGTTCCTAACAAGCCATTCTATTGCAAGGGAGAATATAGCTAACATCGCTATTGGTGCTATAGAATTACAAGTTTGGAAGTCAAGCTTCATGAGATAGAAATATTTTTGGTTTAGCAATTTTATTCACTATTTAAAGCATTTGGGCTATTAGCCTTTTTTCAAAATTTGCTGTTTTTGACTCAAACCTCAACTGAGAAGAGTTTGAGAGGCGAGTACAGCTTATTTTATTTTTTTTGCTCAACATTTTGAAAGATTCTCATTTCGACTATCCTGCTTCCCCCAGTAATAAAATGCCCAATTACACGTTGCTAGTTTTCTATATTATCCAATGAACTAGAATAACAATGAAAGTGGCATATGGCTCTAGATTACCTAGCACAGCTGTAAGGCAATAATTTAGCATGTGCGTTAATTAGGCTTCATATGAGCAAGTGACTAGTTTCCAAACATTAGCTCTCAAGAACAAGTAATAAAGCTATTGGAACAGCCTGAGAAGTGGATATAAAAGGCAAAGCTCAAGGTCACAAAGCTCAATGCATAGGTATTATAATGGGACCTCTCCCGTAGTCCAGCCTAGTGTTTCAAATTGCATTTGATTTATCTAGGATATTCAATTCACTGCGCAATTTGCAAAAACGGTTTTCATATAGTGGCTTGGTAAAAATGTCGGCAAGTTGGTCATCTGTTCTCACATGCTCAAGCACAATGTCACCTTTTGCTACATGGTCTCTTAAGAAGTGATGATGGATGTCAATGTGCTTGGTAAATGAATGTTGGACCGGATTGCACGCAATTTTCACCGCACTCTCATTATCGCACAATAGGGGTACATGATCAAGTTTTATGCCATAGTCATATAAAGACTGAGTTAGGAATAGCAATTGAGCACAACTTCTCCCTGTCGCTATGTATTCGGCCTCGGCCGTTGATAGCGCCACGGAGTTTTGTTTCTTTGATGCCCAAGATACCAAGCATCTACCTAGGAAATGGCACGCTCCCGAAGTACTTTTACGGTCAATTTTGCATCCCGCGTAGTCCGAATCGGAGTAACCGAGGAGCTAAAACCGTGCACCTTCCGGGAACGAAATACCAATGCTAGGTGTATGCTTAAGATATCTAAAGATTCTTTTTACAGCTTTTAGATGCATTTCTCTAGGGGAGGCCTGAAATATAGCACACATGCAAACGCTAAACATAATATCAGGCCTAGACGCAGTCAAGTAGAGCAATGCACCAATCATAGAGTGATAAAGCTTGGGATCAACAGGAGTACCTTGAGTGTCGAGGTAGTCGCCATAGGAGTCCGTATGGGTTTACAATCCGCCAGCTTGAAGCGCTTGAGCAAGTCAGTGATGTACCTCTCCTGGGAGACAAAGGTGCCCGTGCCAAGCTGACGAATCTGAAACCCCAAGAAGAAGTTGAGCTCCCCTATCATCGACATCTCGAACTCCTGGGCCATCATCTGGCTGAACTCTGTGCACATGGACTCGTTGGAGCTGCCAAATATGATATCATCCACATAGACCTGGCAGAGGAAGAGGTCTCCATCTACAACCTTGGTGAATAGTGTGGAGTCAACTCGCCCAACTGTGAATCCCTTCTCTGTCAGGAAGTCCCTCAGTCTCTCGTACCAGGCTCGTGGTGCTAGTTTCAGTCCATACAGCGCCTTGGACAGCTTGTACACATGATCAGGGTGCTGTGGGTCCTCAAAGCCTGGAGGCTGCTACACGTACACTAACTCACCGATGTACCCGTTGAGGAATGCACTCTTGACGTCCATCTGCCTGAGTACAATGTTGTGGCATGTTGCAAATGCCACAAGCAACCTGATTGTACCCAGACGGGCCACCGATGCATAAGTGTCTCCACAATCAATCCCCTCGATCTGTGAGTATCCCTGTGCCACAAGTCTAGCCTTGTTTCTGACCACTGACCCAAACTCGTCTTGCTTGTTCTTGAACACCCACTTGGTGCCAATCACATTGCAGACCCTTGGCCTCTCAACAAGTGTCCAGACTTTGTTCCTGTCAAAGTTGTTGAGCTCCTCGTGTATGGCATTGATCCAGTCAGCATCCTCAAGTGCCTCCTCGACCTTCTTTGGCTCAAACTCAGAGACAAAGGACTGGAACTCACAGAAGTTGGCTGTCCTGAACCTGGTCTGTACTCCACGTGTTGGATCACCAATCACCTGCCCGGTTGGGTGGTCACGGGCAATGGTGTGGTGCTGTCTCAGGTGTGGTGCAGCTGACTCGACCTGCTCTGTGGCTGCCCTGATGCTGACTCTAAAGCTGTGCTATCCTCTGGCTGAGCTGTAGCTGGAGCGGGCGCTGACTTAGTGGAGCTGCTCAGCTGAGGTGATGCTCCCCCTGAGTCAACTACCTGGTCAGGTGTCGGTGGAGAAACTGGATCTGGCTCTGGCTCTAGCTCAATCTCAACGAGCCTGACATCCCCAACTGGCATCTGCTGAACTGCTCTGACCAAGTCTTCGTCTGCCAAGTCATCCAAACTGTCAAACTGCCTCTGGGATCCAGCTATCTCATCAAACTTGACGTCACAGCTCTCCTCTACAAGTCCCTTCCTCTGGTTGAACACCCGGTAAGACTGTGATCTGGAGGCGTATCCCAAGAAGAAGCCCTCATCAACTCTGCTCTGGAACTTTCCCAAGTGCTGGCGCTTCTTGTAGATGTACACCTTGCAGCTGAAAACCCGGAAGTAGCTGACAGTTGGCTTTCTCCCAATCAGAAGCTCATAGACAGTCTTCTTGAGCAACTTGTGTAGGTACAATCTGTTGACGCAGTGACAAGCAGTGTTGATCGCCTCAGCCCAGAACTCATCAGGCGTCTTGTACTCGTCCAGCATTGTCCTTGCCATCTCGATCAATGTTCTGTTCTTCCGCTCAACTATTCCATTCTGCTCCAGAGTGTAAGTGGCAGAGAATTGATGCCCTATTCCTTGCTCATCACAGAAATCTTGCACATTAGTATTCAAAAACTCCGATCCATTGTCACTTCTCACCCGTTTTATTAAACATTCAAATTCCTTTTGAGCCCTTTTTGCAAAGCTTTTGAAAATGTCCCCAACGGGGCTCTTATTAGGCAAAAAGAAGACCCAGGTGTAACAGGAGAAGTCATCAACCACCACTAAGCAATGCAAGTTGCCCCCTAAGCTGGCATATGTGGTTGGACCGAAGAGATCCATGTGCAACATTTCTAGTGGACGCGAAGTGGACATCACGCTCTTGGCTGTGTGGACTAGCGACCTGCTTCCCAACTTGACACGCACTACACAACCTAGACTTATCAAAAGTGACATCCTCAAGCCCATGAATGAAATTATTTTTCACCAACTTCTTAAGATTGGCCATTCCCACATGTCCTAGGCGACTGTACCAAAGCCATCCATGCTTGACTTTGGCGAGTAGGCATGCCAGAACATTTGTGGGAGGCACCTCAAATTTTGCAACAAACAAGTTTTGGAACCGAAAAGCTTTAAACACCACATTTTCATTTTTATCCAAAAACTTCATTTCATTTGATGAGACGTGACAATGGAACCCCAGATCGAGTAACTGGGCAATGGAGATCAAATTGTAATGCAGTGTTTCAACGAAGAGGACATTCTGAATTGAAAGCTCTGGAGAAATGTATGCCTCTCCGGATCCACTCACTCGACTGGGGCGTCCATCGCTGAAGGTCACCTTCCTTTGGGCGCCTTCCAATTCCCCGAGTGAGGTGAACAACCGCGCGTTGCCCGTCATATGTTGTGTGCACCCACTGTCCATGATCCAATGACGGCCGCCGGTCCTGTAGTTCACCTGCACTCAAAGCCACAAGAGAAAGTCACTTCGAGGACTCAAGAACCCATTTAATGGGTCCCCGAGGGTTAGTTCTAGAAACAGCAAAAGAATCTACAAGTGACCTTTTGACCCATACACTTGCCCTGTGGTCGTTCTCCTCTAGACGACCCACAAACCTAGCAACTAATCTACCATGCTCACCCATCCTGAGCATGTAGTTCCCATCTACCTCTAAGTGATTCCTAGGAAGGTTCGGGTTTGGTCTAGTCCACCTGTAAGGTCTAGGCTGTGCCTCAGGTGGTGCTCTCCAATCTACAAAGCCTCTAGGCTCCCCCTGGAACCTAGCTGGTGGGTAGTATGGCCTAGGCTGCCTGTAGCTACTCTCTTGCCTATACCCATCCCACCTGTTCTGCCTACCTATCCAGACAGGGTATCTACCTCAAGAATAACCCCTGCTGGTATCCCATGTGTCTTGTCTAAAGCTGACAACGGGTCTAGTGTTCCAAGACCTAGCCCTAGAATTTTCCCATTGCCCATTTCTATTCCATGCTCTAGGCTGCCATATGTTGGGTGCTTGTTGTCTAGGAGGTGGAGTTCTGGTGTATTGCCACGAGTGGTAGTAGGTTCTCCCTCTAGGTGTGGCATGAGAGGTATCGCTCCTATAGATGCACGAGGACCAGGACCCTTTCCTTTTCTCCCCTTGGGCTTCTTCACAGGAGTGAATCCCAAGCCACTCTTGTTGGAGACAGGTCTTTGGTCCTTGAGCATCTTATCCAGGTCCAAACCCCCCTCAAAGCTCCTAACCTCAAACTTAGCCAACTTGGCTCTCAGCTCACTGTTCTCACTCACCAACCCATCTAGCTTAGCAATCTTGGCCCTAAGCTCACCATTTTCCCTCACAAGCTCGTCATTCTCTATGACCAACTCCCTTGCTGCCAATGCACCCATTCAATGGTCAGGATGACATAGTCCCTCATTACCCCTTGAACCACTAGAAGTAGAAGCAATTGCAATAGAGCTACTAGCACAAGTCATTGAACTTGAAGGCACAGTCAAGAGCAAAGACTCAACAGGAGCAACAGATTTTTGCTTATCACTAGTGTTAGGTGCAACAGGTAATGGTGCAGGTGCAAGAGCAAGTGAAACAGGCATATCATCATGCAAGCTAGCAGACAATGAGCTATCAGGAACATCAGATATTTCAGGTTGAGGCACAAGCAAAGCATCCCTAGCAACAAGTAGGCAATTCAGGCAAGGCATGTACAATTTCATTATTGCTAGGACGTGTGAGCAAGACAATTGGTGATGTGTCACTAGGAGGTGCAACAGTCAAAGCATCACAAGCAATGGCATTAAGTGCTGTGGGTGAAGCAGGAGTGTCACAGACAAGCACATCATCACTATTTAAACTAGATGCATATTCATGTGTAGGAATGGCATTTATGGCACGATCTAGAGCATCTCCAGCAACAAGCATATCTACTCGATCTTCTAGATTATTTCTTTGCTCTACAAGCTTTTCTATTATGACTTCTAGGCTATCACGTTCTTCACACACCTCAGCATGTTTCACCTTAAGTTTTTCATATTTGTTCACATAGGCATTGGCAAGTTGTAATCCTCTCTCAATCATACTAGCTACCCATTCCTTATATTCAAGGGTACCCTCTTCAAAGGGACAAGAGGAGGAAGTAGAGTCAGAAGCAGCTGAGACACTCACCTCGTCATCGGCCTTGGAGGAGTGTGCCATCAAGCACCGAGGCAGAAGGACTGGCTTGGGGACGAACTCGATGTCGGACTCCCAGCCCGCATCGTCATCAGAAGTAGCAGCTACCACAAGTCCTGCTGGTAGCCGAGCTGGTGGTGGAGGCACCGACTCTGGTAGGGTGACCCCGATCAGTGCCTTAGACCTGTCCTTGGTCTTCTCCTTGGTGCCACCTTCGCTTGATGTAAAGGAGGTAGAGGAGTCGTTGCTCGTGGAGTTGTCGGTCTCCCACTCGCCGACAAAGGCTTGCTTCTTGCCTTTCTTGTTGGTGCGGTGGAAACCAGACTTGAACCTCCTGGTCTTGTTCTTGGACCTGCCCTTGTCCTCGCCACTGCTTCCCTTGTCCTTGTTCTTCTTCTTGTTCAGACATACGGAAGCGATGTGGCCACGCTCATTGCACTCATAGCAACGTATAGAGGCAAGCGCTCTCTTGTCCTTGAAGCTCCTCTTGGCGAAGCTCCTGAACTCCTTGGTGAGCCCTCTCACCGCGAGGACTAGACTTGGACTTCCTTGGTCGCTCCCGGACCCGGAGTTGTTGGAGTTGTGCTTCCCACTCGCCTTGGATGTGTTGACCTTGAGGGCGAGGGTCTTCTCCTTGATCTTGGAGGATCCATCGTCCATCTCATCCCGCACCAGCATCTCGTAGGCAACAAGCTTTCCCAAAAGCTCGCCAAGAGAAGCCGTCCTGACCTCGTGGCTCTTGAGGAGGACGAACTTCCTGTACCTGTCCCTTGGAAGAATGGCCACCATTTTCCTGCACACATCCATGTTAGTCATGGCGAACCCGAGCCCCTTGAGCTCGTTCACCAATGGGTTACGCCGAGTGTACATGTCATTCGCATCTTCCCCGGGACGCATTTTGAAGAGATCAATGCGCCTCCTAAGAACTTCTATCTTCTCCTCCTTAACCTCACCTGTGCTCTCGTGGATTTGCACTAGTGTTGTCCAAATGTCATGTGCAGTGGGTAGGTTGCTAACCCTCTCAAACACCTCAGAGCTCACAGCAGAGAACAAGGCATTTTTGGCCTTAGCGTCTAGGTCTAGCTTTGCGTATTGCTCAAGTGTGGGACCAGTGTCTTTATCTACCTCAAAGCCCAACGGTTTTTCTACCACAGCCCACACAGTGTGACCTAGCGATTGAATGTAAGCAGTCATCTTGGTCTTCCAATGACCAAAGTGTGTGCCAGAGAACAATGGAATCCTGTTCCCGGCAACACTGCCCCCATGGGCCATTTTACCCTAAGCGGCTAAGCCAAGCACACGGAGGGTACTTGCCTCTGATACCACTTGAACGGATCGGTGGCCTAGAGGGGGGTGAGTAGGATGATTTTTGTGTCTTTTCGGTTTTTCTAATTAATTGAGCAAACTAACAACTAACTACTAGACTAAGCAAGGCTAATCTATCGAGAGAGCTAACTAGCTGAAACTAGGCGAGCGATAAAAACATAGCCGAAGCAACTGGAATTTAAATGCTGAAATGTAAATGGAGACACGAGATTTTTTACTAGGTTCGGTGCGAGGCACCTACTCCTAGATGCCGAAGCTATCCGAGGATAGACGGGACCCTCTCGTCCCTAGCCGGCAACTTACTCGCGAGGTTTTAGGGCTATCCTCGAACCCGTACACCGAGGCCGGACTCCCTCACAAAGAAAGGGCTATTCCGACACCCCGACGCCTCGCAAGGCACCGACAAGCTTGTTCTTCGGGAGCCTACGGCTTGACGCGGAACCATCGGAGACTCCAAACTTGGTGGTGACGTCGGCAACGTTGTGGCTCGCTCGCCCGGAGTTGACGTCCTTGATGGCTTTCGTCGGACTCCTGCTCCGGCGAAGTGGAAGCACCCTGTTCCTCACCGGGTGACCAAGCCCGAGGCTTGGAATTTCGTTGGTGAAGTGGTTCTTGGTGGTGGAGCGATACGGCGTGGTGGAGAGGTACACATTGGCGATGACTTGGCCAATTGAAGCTCGGGGACGGCAAGACGGAGGCTCAAACCCGACGGGATGGACCCAAGAGCACACAAACTCGAAATCCCGGGAAACCCCCAAAATCTCACCAACCCACCATGAAATCCATGCCAAAATCAAGAGGGTAAACCATGGGGAGGAAGGGAACCAACCTTCTCTTACCTTCTCCTTCCTTCCTTCCCTCTCCTCTCCTCTCTCTCTCTCACACTAACCCTAGGTGGAGAAGGCCATGGGAGAGGGGGAAATCCATGGGGAAGACTCAAATCAAACCTTGGAGAATGGGAGGAGGTGGGGAGCAGGTTCTCTTATTCTTCTTCCTCTCCTCCTTCCTCTCTCTCTCTCTCACTTGGAAGGCAGGGAAACCCTAGGAATGGAGGGGATCCATGGGAGTGACCCTTGGGGATGAGGGAGGCTTTGGGTGGCTTAAAATGGGGCTCTCTCTCACCCTATCCCGTGCCCAAATCCCCTCTTTTATCCCCTCACGCGGGCCCCCAAACTTCAGCTCGAAGTGTACAGGCGCGTACCGGATGTCTGATGTTAGGTCGTGTATTGTTCATCGGATGTCTGGTAAGTGGTCTTGGGCACTAAACAGAGGCTCAAACCGGATTTCTGGTCGTTTCTAGTGTAATGTTCATCGGATGTCCGCTAAATATGATAATTATTCCCAGGGCTCACTAAAATAGACATATCTCTGGCTTCCAAACTCGGAATTTGATGATCTTGGACATTCCGGAAAGCTAAAGACGAGGGCTATCCAACCAACTAGGTTTCCCGACCTATTTTCAAAATCATAGATCCTAAAAATTAAGGAAACCATTTTCGCTAAATCCGAGACCCTCTCTTTTCTCTCTTTCTTGCCCTCGGATGCCCGGCTTGGGTTAGTTAGCCCTTTTGTAGGCTTTTGGGCTTGGATAGGCATGGGTTGGCTATCGAATAAGATCGAGTGGCTTTTGGGCGGGAGTTTTCGCGCCTAAGGTTTAGACTTGACTTGGCGGCTACGAAACCACCCCGGATACAACCTACCTAGCCTCGGGTTCCCTCAGGCCCACCTAATGACGTCGACTCAACGCAACCAACCCCGTGGACGCCTGACACTCTCTAGGATTCTCTCGGACCTTCTCGAACTTTCTTGAAACATCTAGCCCAACTCGGAGAAACCGAAGACGAGTGATCAATGGGACCAATATGCCAGAGACTGAGCTCACTTGCCAGCTATTGCTATGGACACGCACGCAACCGAAAGACATTAAAAGAATGTGCTATGCAAAACAATGTCCTTAGGTGACGTGGCACCAAATGCCAAAACCTATACCTAGTCCTAGGTCTTACAGCAAGTCTTCACCGACCCGTACGTCTACGTCAAGCTGTACCGGACAAGCTCATCACCAAGAAGTACCGTACCTCTTCGGCAAGACCCAAGCAAACCCTAGGCCACCCTAGGTCACCGGAAAGGCGTTTCCGGTGCTCTCCGAGGACGCGTCCTTGGTGTGCAAAGTCCTCCAACTTGCGTGGAGGCCGGCTCCGCTTGTGGAGTCGGTATGACGGGAGCTTCCGGCGTGTGGGAGCTTGCCGTCGCCCTTGTACTCGACTTCGACTCTCCATGTGTAGGTGAGCGTTTTCTAGTACACGACTGCTTGGGACGAAAGGGTCCTGGGTCCTCCGTTGAGACGCCTGTGTGGTGCTCCGGAACGACCTTGGTCAACGGTGAGTAGGTGCTCATGTGTTGGGTACCGAACATCGGTAAAACATATCGCCGTGTCCTCTTGTCTCTAGTGCATTGATTGGAGAATTGCGTGGTGCCGCGAGCCATCGTGCCACGAGGAGTTGGGAGAGGAGTCGAGGCATTGCTCATAACTTGAAGTGAATTGCTCAATTGCTTCCACTAGTCGCTTGTGTAGGACCTCGCTCAACCGCGCTACTTCTAGTCTCGTGTTGTGTCCCGTTTGCGCTCAACTCAACCGGCTAACACAAGGTGAAAAATCGGTGTGTGTCTAAGATAGAAAAGAGTATAAAATTTTGATAAGCCGCCGATTCACCCCCTCTCGGCCTAGAATCCTTACACATTATCGTCCTACAGACATCCATGTCAGTGATGGCGAACCTGAGCCCCTTGAGCTCGTTCACCGGTGGGTTAAGCCTAGTATACATCGCATTCACATCCTCACTATCAAGCATCTTAAACCTATCAAATTTTCTCCTAAGGACCGCGATCTTTTCTTCCTTGACCACGTTCGTTCCCTCATGGATTTCTATCAGAGTTTTCCAAATATCATGGGCAGTGGGAAGGTTGCTAACTCTCTCAAACACATCAGAGCTCAAAGCAGAGAACAAATCATTTTTACCTTTAGCATCCAGGTCAAGTTTTGCGCATTGCTCAAGAGTGGGACCTGTTTCTTTGTCAACCTCAAAGCCCACTGGTTTCTCTACCATAGCCCACACTGTGTGACCTAATGATTGAATATAAGCAGTCATCTTGATTTTCCAGTGCCCAAAGTGTGTGCCACTAAAGAGTGGAATCCTATTCCCGGCTACACTACCCCCGTTGGCCATTTTACCCTAAGCGGTTAAGCCAAGTACACGGAGGGTACTTGCCTCTGATACCACTTGTAAGGATCGCTGGCCTCGAGGAGGGTGAAGAGGCCTAATTACCACATTTAAGCTAATATTTTTTAGTTTTCTTGTCTTTAGTCAAATTAAATTCTGCTTCTTGGCAATTCTAATTTGACTAAACCAAATCAAACTAATCTACTCGCCCAAGCGGAATAAACGTTCTAGCCTAATACCCAAAAGGAATCCTATTGAGCAATAGCTGAAGTTAATAAATTACGGGAATTTAAATGCGGAAATCGTAAAGTGAGCTCACCGATTTTTTTGATGAGGTTCGGTGCAAAGCACCTACTCCTCCATGCCGAATCCTTCAAAGAAGGACTGGGAGTCTCTCGTCCCGTGCCGACAATCCACTCGGTAGGCTTTTAGGCCGATGGGCCAAGGCTCGCCTCCGACCCGGTACACCGAGGCCGAGTTCCGTCACTAGTCGACGGCTACTCCACACCCCGGCACCACGTACGTGGCACCGACCCCCGCGAAGGAGGTGTTTGTACAAGTGACACTTGACGGAGTCCGGTCTTCACGCGGAGACGACGGGGACTTGGTCACTTGCTCGTCCCAGCAACTCCGCGAAGTTGTAGACGCACGGCTTCCACGGTCTTCGACTCTGGCGAGGAGGAAAGCACCCGGTCACAAGCCGGGTGACCTAGCCCGAGGCTAGGGTTTCCTTGGTGTAGTGGTACGGTGGTGAAGACGTACGGCTTGACGGCTTGGCTTGGCAATGAAGCACGTGGGCGACAAGGTGGAGTCTCAAACCCGGCGGGAACAACCCCAAGAGCACTCGAACACGATGACCGGAAGACCCCAAGAACTTGCCAAAACCCGCGGAGAAAACCAAGCCAAAACCCGGAGAACGGAGGGGGAAGCCCTTGGCCTTACCTTCTTCTTCTCTTCCTCTCCTCTCCTCTCTCTCTCACCTAAACCCTAGGTGGAGGTGGACATGGGCATGGGGGAGCCCATGGGAGAAGCCCTCTCTCTCAAGTGCAAGGTGGAAGAAACAATGAGCTCTCTCAGATTTTTCTATCTCCTCCGAGTCCCTTATATAGTTCCTAACTCGTCCTGGACACGTGTCAAACTGTGGCTCGATCTAAGTTCGAACGAGTGGCTGGGATGCTGCCAGCGCGCGCAGCCGCCTTTCATTGGACGCGTCCCATCAGACGCGTCCGATGAATTCTGGGCGCTCATCAGACTGGTGCGCGTGCTGTGTTCGACGTTTTGCCCAGCCGTGATCGGACGCGTCTGATGCTCTCGTCGGACGCGTCCGACAGTGACATTTGTCGCTTGAATGCGCCAACACTTAGCCAAAATTGCCCTGTGCTGCCCTGTCCCCAGTTCACCGGACGCGTCCGATGCCGCGTCGGACGCATCAGATGAGCGCCGGACGCGTCCGATAGCTTGCCAGACGTGTCCGGTGGCTTCTGTTTCTGCCACGTCACTTCACCCTTCTCTCCCTTCTCTCATTCACTCACCTTCGATAGCAAGGGATGGTTGATGGGCATATTTTGTTGGCTTTGGACTTGGTGGGACCCACAGAAGCTTCCTGATAGGAACGAATCACTTTGGGCAGGGGTTTTCGTGCCTAGGCCTACGACTCGACTTGGTGGCTACGAAAACTACCCGGGACACGACAACACGGCCTCGGATGCTTCCGGGCCCACCTAGTGGCTTCGACAGCTAGCCAAGTATCCCCTCGGACACCTGGCACTCTCTCGGACTCTCTCGAACGTTCTAGACCCATCTAGACTCTACCCGGAGAGACGACGACTCGAGTGCTCAATGGGACCGACCTGCCAGAGACTGAGGCTCACACCTACCGTGCTCGAGCCTCGGACACGCACGCAACAAAAAAGGTATTAAGAGAAGTGCTAGGCAAATAAAGTCCTTAGGTTGACGTGGCACCAAATGCCAAAACCCTAGACCTAGGAGTCCTAGGACTTACAGGTATCACTTTAAAAATCTAGAAAAAATGAAAAATTAAATTATTAAATCAATTACGAAAAGTAGACTTTTATTTTAGACAATAAATATAAATTTTATTGTGTATATGAAGGATTTTATGTGAAAAATAGGAGTAAAAATACAAAATCAAAACAAACAACTGTATGCATGCATGCATGCAACGAAGGTCCGTGAGGTGCGAGACGTGCGTACAACGTACATGCAACGAAAAACGCGGAAAAGCATCAGCGAGCGTATGGGATCAGATCGGACGGCTCACACCTATCCCGTCCGCACGCAGCTGAAACTGGATCCCGTCGCATAGACTCTCTCATATAACATGACCACAATCTAATATGAGCATCAGGGCCTAGAGCCCAGGGGGCTTTCAACCCTCAAGGCCCATCCCCAGAATCAACACAAACAAATCGAAGCACATTCTAGGGTCAGAGATATGGGCTGGGCTTGCGGTTAAGTTTGGCCCAATTTAGCGCTTAGGGTTGCTTGAGCAATCTAATCTAGGGTTAGGAGGTTAGGTTGACACCGCGATCGCGATGGAGGAGAGCCGTGTGCTGAAGCAGAAGCACGGCAAGGCCAAGCTCGAGGTCGAGGAGCAGGTGGTTGGCATCACCAAGAGGAAGAGCCGTGTGCTGCTGAAGAAGAAGCAGAAGCGCGGCAAGGGAATCACGAAGAGGAAGAGCCGTATGCTGCTGAAGAAGAAGCAGATGCAGAAGCGCGGCAAGGCCAGGCTCGAGGAGCAGGTGGTCGTCATCACCAAGCGCCCCTCAAAGCCCGAGAAGCCCCAGCTCGAGGAGAAGCCCGACGAGGTGGTCAAGGAGGAGGGCATCAAGCCCAGGCCCAAGCCCGGCAAGGGATCCAAGGAAGAGGAGCCGGCGGTGAAGAAGATGGTGTCGCTGAAGTTGAGCCCGCATGACCTGGAGCTCATTCTGGCTAAGGATATCAACAACTACATGCTGTCTGAGCCCCTGAAAACGTTCTCGGGATGTTTCGAAAGGGCCTGGACAAGACCCTTCGTCAGCATGGATGAAGCTGATAGATTTGCTGCTTTTCTTATGAAGAAGATAGAATTCGACGCCAATATTCTCCACCAATACCGCACCAACGGCTCCGCGGTGTTCCAAGTTCTGGGGCTGACAGACGAGGAGGCGAAGAGACACGAAAATTATATTGCTGCTCGTGTAGGAGCCAGAGGTGAAGAAGAAGCTTGACTTGAGTCGATGCTTTGCTGCCTTAATAATTTATGTATTTACAAGTGACCTGTGTTGTGTTTACCTAAGTTGTACTAGTATCTTGTTCTTGTGTGAGGCAGCTCTCCTAAGTTGTGCTCATTATTATCTTGTTCCTGCCTGGTGTTATTGTCATACAGTATCTTGCTACTTACTCCATGTGATGATCCTTCTGACGTATCAAGTAAAACTGGAATATCTATTATTGCCTTGCTTGCTGTTAACTTATTCGTAAATGCAGTGTCCCTTTTTATATGCTATATGGTCAACTAAGTTCAGGGGCTCACAGACGACGACTCGAGGAGGCGAAGTAGAGGCACACAAATTATATTGCTGCTAGTGTAAGCCAGAGGTGAAGAAGAAGCTTGACATGAGTCGATGCTTTGCTGGCTTAATAATTTATTATTTATTTACAAGTGACCTGTGTTGTGTTTCCCTAAGTTGTACTTTGTATCTTGTTCTTGTGTGAGGCAGCAATCCTAAGTTGTGCTCATCATTATCTTGTTCCTGCCTGGTGTTGTTGTCATACAGTATCTTGCTACTTACTCCATGTGATGATCCTTCAGACATATCAAGTACAACTGGAATATCTATTATTGCCTTGCTTGCTGTTAACTTATTTGTAAATGCATTGTCCCTTTTCTTAACCCAGCATGCTATGCTATGGTCAACTAGAATTGGTTTGGTTAGTATAGCTGATTACTCAAGGCATGTAGTACTTGATTTCCTGCTCGGTACCTTGCACCGCTTAATTTCAGTAGGAAAGGAATTAATAGTTGCATTGTTGGAGTCTGTTATGACAGAGCCTTTGTTTTGTGTTCATGGCTGGCATAACATATTTCATCTTCTTTTTTTTCCCTCCTTTATTTTATTGACATGCTCGATCCTCTCCTACAAGAGCAAAAGGCTTCAGCTGGACACACAAGGGCGACACCAACGGCAAGGCCAGTCACCGCGATAAGTTCACACCCTGCACCACTTATGACAGGCAGCAGATTTCAGGTGACTAGCCTTTCCCCCCTTGTTTTTGCATGATGATATGTGTACCTCATTGACACACATTAGAAACAAAAAAAGTTGTCTCAGTATCACACATTAGAAACAATAAAAGATGTCTCAGTATATGAGGTCGGTGATAATGGGGTTGATGGTTTATGATTTTATTCTAATTAACAGATATGGCTTTAGAAGTAAACGGTAAAAGAAATTTCAGGGTCTATGAGGCCAGCATTGCCTTCTTGCATCTATGTCTTTCAATTTAGTGTAGCTACCGATGTCATAAGGCTATATCTGGTAGATGGAACTAAGATCTACTGTGCATTGTCATAGGAAGTAGTGAGGTATAGATAAGTGTTTACCCTTTTTGTCTAGATGTGTTGTCCTAATTGCATGGGGAAGCTGGAAAACCAAAATGTTTCTTTTATGGACCTATTGTGCCTGTCCTCATGTGATTCATCCTACTTACAAGGTTTCATATAACTGGTTTCTACTCTATTGTGTATTATTCTTTTAAATACTTCATACTGATAATGCCAGAGGTAGGACAAGTGAATGTTCAGACTTGATGGTTAAGAGAGGCTGCTAAAATAAGTCGTTGAGAATTTCTATTCCTCGCAGCCATTTTGGCTGTCTGGGTGAAAATTGAGAATTCATCATATGTTTAAGCACTTTCTGCACAACAATTTCGCTGAGCCTGGAATTGATGGAGCGAAGCGGAGTTTCACTTAATCTATCTCTTAATCTCTTCCGCCTCCATGTTGGATGGTTATGAATCAACTTACCTGTGGTGTTTGCTGTTGGTATTTCAATATATATTTTAAGATGAAAACTATTGCTTGCAAAATACATTACCATTAAAGGGTGATTTTGAAAGATCAGTTCAGTTCTTATTTTTCTTGTCCAGTTTAGTTTTTCCTTCTTATTTTTCTTATTCAGGGAAGAAGAATATGATAATGACCTTTACAATTAGAGAGATGACTTTATGGAAGATGAGTTGACTGTGACTGTTTCAGACTTACGTTGTTCTAGAATTTTGTGACAAGTTCCTTATTTCCTATGATTAATAGGTATTTATTCTTTTTTGTTGAGCTCATATGATTCATCATATCTGAAATGTTTAGCTGGTATTGGCTAAGCTGCTCCTTTTAAGATCTGACATATGCTACTTATCGTATGGCTGGTTCAAATCTAATGTTTTCTTTTCCTCTGTTCAAGTGTAGAATAATTTGTGCTATTTGTACGATCATGGTGCTACAAAGATTATTTTTCTACCATTCTAACGCAAATTGATTCTCAGAATTATATTTTCCATTCTTATCTGTTATCATTCCGACCATGCACTCTTAAACCTTACTAAACCACTTTTAAACCTTGCCGAACTTTCCTTATATGCCTGCGAAGATTAAGAACCGGTGAGCACTTAATGATATAAAGTCAGCAGACATACAATTCTGTTTTATTTGTGCAATATTGAGTCAATGAGAGTGGGGAATGCACATGTCATGTGTGCAATGTTGTCTTATAATAATTTCATTCTCTGGTTAACATGTGACTGGTGCCTCGGTTAACAGGTGACTGGCAATATCTGTAGGGTTTAGAGTGGGGAATGCACCTGCCATGTGTGCAATGTGTCTAATAATTTTGTTCTCTGGTTAACATGTGAGTGTGGCGCTTCGATTAACAGGTGATTGCCTAACTGGCAATATCTGTATGGTTCCCATTGTTGACTTTATTTAAAATAAAGAGTAAATTGCTTCACCGTCCTTGAAGTTGTCTTGAAGTTTTACTTAGATCCAAAACTTTTAAAATCAGATATTTGAATACACAAAGTTTCTATTTTAGTTAGGTCTAAAAGTGGTATAAAGAGATGGTTTTATAAAGAGTAAAATACATGGCTAGTTCTTAAACTTATGTGGCTGTGTCATTTCAGTCCCTAAACTTAAATGCACACTAGAAATTAAGCAGGCCATTGACGCGCTAATGAAACTTGTGGTTGATCTTTATGTATGCACCACCTCCGTTCGATCCAATTTACTTGTCGCTGAACACTGCTCCATCCGTTCTAAATTGTAAGTCACTATTGACTTTTAAACATGACTTTTGACCATTCGTTTCATTCAAAAAATTAGTGGAAACATGTAAAAACATTAGTCATATTTAAAATATCTATAGTGATATAAATCACGACAAAATATTTTAAATAAGTCGAATGGTCAATGGGCTTGTCAATTTGGAACAGAGGAGTATGGGCCAAAGTGTCTGAAAAGGTCGTTTTCTATTAATTGCATCTTTGCCCATCTTGAAAACATGCAGCATAGGCTAAAAAAATTAGGAAAAATTGATCCGGTGGCATCGAAAGATCTCTTGGGATGATTTTGTAGCACCGTAGTTCTACGGTACATTTATGTAGCACCCAAACCGAAAACCGTTACCCGTTTTTAGCACTATGTAACGGGAACCATGATCAACGTTGTTTCTCTTCGTTTTAAGTCGTAGGCTGCATCGAAATGGGGATAATTAGGATAGGAACCCTAGCTGCCCGCTGCCTTGTTCAATCCCTCCATCGCCGTTGCCGCCGTATCCGCAAGTCATTGCTGGCAAGGTCGCGCCATGTCCGCCTAGTCGGTTGGATCCACACCTGGAGGCACTCGCGAGTTCCTCCCCTTGCGCTGTCCCAAATGTGGGATAGATGTGGTTGGGGCGATTTGCGGGAACATGAAGAATCGTGGAAGAATCTACTACAAGTGCCCAAACTTTGATGGGGTAAGTATGAATCTTGTTGCGTTGACAATTTTTGTTGATTTTTGTCGTGTTTTGGCCAATTTTTTCGTGTTGATTTTGCTCGGGTTTTCACAGGTGTTTGTTGCTTTGGCATAGGTCAATGGGATGTGCAAGTTTTTCTACCGGGAAGAGCAGTATAGAGCATATATAGACAACTTGGGGATAATGGATGTCCGCTTGGCAGGGATGAAAGCACAAGACAAAGCATGCTCTAGATTGGTTGATGGTACCTAAACTTGTCCCTTCGTTTCACTTAGGTTCCAGATCTTTGAAACAAGATATTCGGGTGCTCAAACTTTCAAAACCATTTCACCTAGTCCAAATGAGGTATGAGTGGGTGGTTTTGTGATATTGATGATCACATCATCTGTCATGCGGCTTATCTTTAAAAAAAAATCAGAAAAGTCAAAAAAAAGAAAAAAGATTTTAAAAGAGAAAATATAAATATAAATTATAAAATTTATAAAATTCTAAAAAAAGAAAAATCTAGAAATATATGAAAAATATCTCAAGATCAAAAAAATAATGGTTGTGCAAGAAATTCATCATTCCCTAAATTATTTTGTTTTTTAGGTTTCCTAAATTTTCTCTTTTTGTATTTTTAGTTTTCCCCTGATTTTTCTATTTCAATTTTTATTTTTCTCAATTTCTTCAATATTCTTTTGGGCTTTTTGTTTTTTAATTGTTTTTTAGTATTTCACATTTTCCTCATGTGTTTGATTTTAAATTATTATTTTGAATATTTTTGGATCCTGTAGCATTTTTCATATATTTTCTATTTTTTCTATATTTTCCATTTTGGGGGAATGTTCTAAAATTTATATTTATTTTAAAAAATCATTATTTCTATTATTTTTATCTTTTTGGGACTTCTATGCTTTTTTATGTTTTTACAAATCTAGGCTATATGGCACATTATGTGTCCATCTATACCCTAAAACCACCCACTCATATCTCATTTGGATCCAGGTAAAACGGTTTTGAAAGTTTAAGGGCCGAATGTCTTATTTTAAAGATCAAGGATCTAAGTGGAATGGATGAACAAGCTTAGGGACTTGTAATGTAATTTACTCAAAATTAAAAGATATGGGGTGTTAGTTCCTCGCTGAAGATAAAAAAAAGAAAAACACTTGTTATTTTATATGGAGAAGTCAAATTAGATCTATTAATATTGTCTTCTCAATTGGCTATTAGGCTCCTATGCTTTTAACAAAATGTTTATGTTTATCAATAATGTGTTTTAATACCAGTGCATGGACATTTTGATTTTAATTTCATATTTAATATGTTACCTCGATTAATGTCTTCCCACTTTCCTTTGAAGTCCGTTGCAAAGCACAGACATTATACTAGTCACGATCTAACGTAGACAACGGATTGCATGCTAATGCTGGTGTGCTCCCCAATAATCACGATCGGAGGGTCCGGACCGATTCCATCGGCGCGTAGGCCGAATGGGATCCTGTCCGAAGGATTTTCTGAATGGAAAAAGTCCACTTTTGTCCCTTGAACTATTGGCAAGGTTCGATTTCCCAACTAAACTCTAAAACGGGACAACCAATCCCCCTCAACTATCAATACCGATCAAAATACCCCCTCATCCGACATGGCATCGTCAACTCAAGGACATTATTTTGCCTAGCACATTCTCTACATGTCTTTGTGTTGCGTGTGTGACCCTAGCATAGCTTGGCAAGAGAGACTCAGTCTCTGGCAAGTCGGTCCTATTGAGCACTCGAGTTGTCATCTCTCCGGGGGAGTCTAGGTCCATCTAAAATGTTCGAGAACGTTCGAGAGAGTGCCAGGTGTCCGAGGGGTAGTTGGATAGGTATCGATGCCATTAGGTGGGCCCAGGAGCATCCGAGGTCGTGTTGTCGTGTCCCGGGTAGTATCGTAGCCACCAAGTCGAATCAAAAGCCTTAGGCGCGAAAAACTCCCGCCCAATATGACCTAGAGCTTATCCGAAAAGATTCGATCACATCCGGAAGCCTCCACGGGTCCCACCAAGTTCATAGTGTCCAAGTTGTGCACATCCCGTGCCAAACCTTCCCCGAATGTTGACAAAAATGTCCAACCCGAGAGCCACTCATAGAAGTTCCGTCAGAAGTCACGGATGTTCCATCAATTAGCCTCGGGTGGCCCAGTTTTTGGGTCACCGGACGCGCCCGGAGGGTCATCGGACGAGTCCAACGCACATCAGACGCGTCCAATCAGCTGGGTTGGCATGCGACCAAGGGACCTGATAGTGAGCTGTGGATGTTCTGTCAATGAGCCTCGGGATGGCTCATCGGACGCGTCGGACGCGTCCGATCAACTAGGGACAGGACATCGGACGCGCACGTGAGAGCACCCACAACTCATCAGAAGCGTCCGATGGAGAGTTCAACCCAGACACGACTCTTTCTGAGCCACACATTTTGAATTTGTCTGCCTAGGATTGTGACATGTGTCCTGGGGGTTGGGGGCCTATATAAGGAGCTCATGGTGGACTTAGAAATCTGAGAGAGCCCATTATTTCTTCCACTCCTACACTTGTGTTCTTGAGAGGGCTTCTCCCACCTTCCACCACCTCCTCCAATGATTCCGACCTAGGGTTAGTGTTCTTGAGAGAGAGGAGAGGAGAGAGAAGGTGAGCAAGGTAAGGGAAGGTGTTCCCCTTTGGTTCCCCACGTTCTTGGCTTGGCTTCTTTGGGATTTTGGCATGGGTTTTGGTCTCTTCCGGTTGGGTTTCATCGTGTGCTCTTCGGGTCCGATTTGCCAAAGTTGAGTCCACCTTGTGCGTCCCTGTACTTCACCATCCAAGCCATCACAAGTGCAAGTCTTCAACACTACCGCAACCACTCAAGTCTTCACCGACGAAATTCCTCGCCTCGGGCGGGGTCACCCGGTGCGGGAACCGGGTGCTTCCATCTCATCGAAGCCGAGGTCCGAGGGAAGCCGTGAAGGACGTCAACTCCGGGCGAGCGAGCCACAAGTTGCCAACGTCAAGCCAAGAGTTGGGGTCTCCGCCGGTTCCGCGTCAAGCCGAAGGCCTCCGAAGAACAACTCTTGTACAGATACCACGTCCACGGTGGTCGGTGCCTTGCGAGGTGCCAGAGTGTCGGGATAGCCCTCGACGTGTGAGGGAGCACGGTCTCGGTGTGAGGGTCTGAAGCGAGCCCGGGGATTCCTGGAAGCTTCCCAAGTGAGTTGCCGGCTAGGGACGAGAGAGTCCCGGTCACTCTCGAGTGACTTCGGCATCGTGAAGTAGGTGCTTGCACCGAACCACATAAAAAATCGTGAGTGTCCCTTGTTCCCTCCTCATTTAATTTCCGCATTACCTTTGATTTGCTTCGGCTATCTATATTGTTAGAATTGTTAGTTCTATTCCGCTACGTTAGCTCTCGGGTAGTCAGTCAATTTAGCATAGTTACTTAGGTGGTTTAAATTGACTAATCCAAAGAAAAACAAAAAAGGTTTAAAATATTGCCTCTTCGCCCCCCTCGAGGCCTAAGATTCCTTCAAATGGTATCAGAGGCAAGTACCCTCCGTGTGCTTGGCTTAACCGCTTAGGGTAAAATGGCCGACGGGGGTAGTGTGGCAGGGAACATGATCCCATTATTCTCAGGCACACACTTTGGTCATTGGAAAACTAAGATGATAGCTTACATTCAATCACTAGGTCATCAAGTCTGGGCTGTGGTAGAAAAACCTTTAGGCTTTGAGGTTGATAAAGACGCTGGCCCAACTCTTGAGCAATACACAAAACTAGACCTAGATGCTAAAGCAAAAAAAAAATGCCTTGTTCTCCGTCTTGAGCTCTGAGGTGTTTGAGAGAGTTAGCAACTTAACCACTGCACATGAGATATGGACAACACTAGTGCAAATCCACGAGGGCACAGACGAGGTTAAGGAGGAAAAGATAGCTGTCCTTAGAAGGCGCTTTGATCTCTTTGAAACGCGTCCTGGGGAAGATGCAAACGATATGTACACTCGGCTTAACCCTCTGGTGAACGAGCTCAAGGGGCTCGGATTCACCATGACTAACATGGATGTATGTAGGAAAATGATGGCCATTCTTCCAAGAGAAAGGTACAGGGAGTTTGTTCTTCTCAAGAGCCAGGAGGCCAAGACAGCTTCTCCTGGCGAGCTTCTGGGAAAGCTCGTCGCCTATGAGATGCTGCTGCAGGATGAGAAGGATGATGGATCCTCCAAGCTCAAGGAGAAGACCATCGCCCTTAAGGTCAACACAATCAAGCCGGGTGGGAAGCACACATCCAACCACTCCAACAAGTCCGGGTCCGGGAGCGACCAAGGAAGCCCAAGTCTAGTCCTCACGGTGAGAGGGCTCGTCAAAGACATCAGGAGATACACCAAGAGGAACTTCAAGGACAAGAGGGAGCTTGCCTCTATACGTTGCTATGAGTGCAACGAGCGAGACCACATTGCCTCCGTCTGTCCAAACAAGAAGAAGAGCAAGGACAAGGGAAGCAGCGGCGAGGACAAGGGCAAGCCCAAGAACTAGACCAGGTGGTACAAGTCTGGTTTCCGCCGCACCGACAAGAAAGGCAAGAAGCAAGCCTTTGTCGGCGAGTGGGAGACCGACAACTCCACGAGCGACGAATCCTCTACTTCCTCTACATCGAGCGAAGGTGGCACCAAGGAGAAGACCAAGGGCAAGGGCAAGGCACTGATCGGGGTCGCTCTACCCAAGTCGGTGCCTCCACCACCTGCCTAGCTACCAGCAGGTTTGGTGGCAGCAGCTACCTCAGACGACGATGCGGGCTGGGAGTCCAACATCGAGTTCGTCCCTGAGCCAGTCCTTCCACCACGGTGCTTGATGGCACACTTCTCCAAGGCCGATGATGAGGTGAGTAACTCAACCGCTTCTGACTCCACTTCCTCCTCTTGTCCCTTTGAAGAAGGTATGCTGAGTATAAGGAATGGGTGACTAGTATGATTGAGAAGGGGTTATATCTTGCCAATGCTTACATGAGTAAATACGAAAAACTTAAGGTGAAGCATGCTGAGGTGTGCGAAGAACGTGATAGTCTAGAAGTCATAGTAGATAAGCTTGTAGAGCAAAGAAATAATCTAGAAGATCGAGTAGATTTGCTTATTGTTGGAAATGCTTTGGGTAGCACTATCTCTGCCATTCCTACATTTGAATATGTATCCAATGTAGAGCATGATGATGTGCTTGCTTGTGACACACCTGCTTCACCCATAGCACTTAATGCCATTGCTTGTGATGCTTTGACTGTTGCACCTCCTAGTGGCACACCACCAATTGTTCTGCTCACAAGTTCTAGCAATGCTGATAATGTGCCTGTTTTACCTGCTGTAGCTAGCGATACTGTGCTTGTACCACAACCTGAAATTTCTGTTACACTTGTTGATAGCTCATTTCCTACAAGTTCATGCAATGTTGCTCCTGTTTCATGTGCACCTTCACTTGCACCACCTACTGTTACTCCTAGGGCTAGTGGCAAGCAAAACTCTAGTGCTCATGTTGAAAGTTTGCTTATGCCTATGCATTCTGTCTCAAATGCTTGTGCAATTAGCTCTTTTGCGATAGCCTCTGCTTCTAGTGGTTCAAGGGGTAATGGGGCTTGTGTGATCCCGACCACTGCAAGGGTGCATTAGCTGCAAGGGAGTCGATCATAGAGAATGGTGAGCTTGTTAGGGAAAACAATGAGCTGAGAGCCAAACTAGCTAGGTATGTGAGGCTTGAGAGTGAAAATAGTGAGCTGAGGGCAAAAGTAGCTAAGAGTGAGGGACTAGTGAGTGAGAACAGTGAGCTGAGAGCCAAGTTGGCTAGGTTTGATGTTAGGAGCTTTGAGGGCAGTTTGGCCCTGGATAAGATACTCAAGGACCAAAGACCTGTCTCCAACAAGAGTGGCTTGGGATTCACTTCCGTGAAGGAAGCCCAAGGGGAGAAAAGGCAAGGGTCCTGGTCCTCGTGCATCTACAGGCGCCGATACCTCTCGTGCCACATCTAGGGAGAACTCCTACTACCACTCGTGGCAATACACCAGAATCCCACCTCCTAGACAATAAACACCTAACACATGGCAGCCTAGAGCATGAAATAGGAATAGGCAATGGGAAAACCCAAGGGGTAGAGTGTGGAACGCTAGACCCATAGTGAACAATAGGCAAATCACGTGGGACACTAGCAGAGGGGACTCTTGGGGTAGATACCCTGTCTGGGCAGGTAGGCAGAACAGGTGGGATGGGTATAGGCAAGACAGTAGCTACAGACAGCCTAGACCTTACTACCCACCAGCTAAGTTCCAGGGGGAGCCTAGAGGCTTTGTAGGTAGGAGAGCACCGCCTAAGACATAGCCTAGACCTTACAGGTGGACTAGACCAAACCCAAATCTTCCTAGGAATCACTTAGAGTTAGATGGGAACTACATGCTCAGGATGGGTGAGCATGGTAGATTAGTTGCTAGGTTTGTGGGTCATTGAAAGCTCAAGCTCCTAGGGGCTTGATTGATTTTGGTAATTGATGTCAACTGGACTTAAAGCGTACCACGTCAAGGCTAAGCACACACATTTCCTAGTTCTTCTATTTCCCTTGTGTGCATGTAGACTAGGTCCTACAGGCTTGTGTCTATCGTCTCTCTGGTTGCAAGGTCCCACTGAGCACATGATTATGAGTCTTCACCTCTGAGTGGGCCGAGAGGGTTCCTCCCAGGTTGTCGGTTGGTGAGATTCGCGAGGGTTCGGATCAGGTACACCTGTCCCGGTTCGAGAGGGTTCCGAGGGCCAGTTTTCCAGGGTTTCGTAGCCACTAAGCCATCCAAGAGCCGAAATACTTTGTGGGCGCGAAACTTCCCGCCTAAGCCTACAAACCTTCCCGCCCGTCGAGCTTAAGTTTGCAGCCAAATAGTTCTAAATATTCAAAAATACCTTTGTTCGGATAGTACAGCAGAAATAGAGGGTTTTGTGGGCTGCTGGCCGAGACAGGGCAACTGGGTCCGGACAGTCCGGCCCAAGTGGCCCGGTCTCGGCCTCCGTGGCAGATCTGTGGTATTTTATATTTTTGAGAGCCTTCCCGTGCTTGGATTAAAAATATCAAAACATGAAAGTTGTAGAGAATTTCAAGGCGCATCTTTTTTGTGTTAACAAGTTGTTCATTTGAGCAACAAAAAAAATCATATAAATACGGGAAGCTTTCAGCTAACAGTAGACTGGCTGGGGCCTGGGGAGGCCGGACTGTCCGGCCCAAGGCATGCCGTCCTAAGCGCTGTTGAAGTGATGCCTCTGTCCGGACTGTCCGGCCTTGTCGTCCGGACTGTCCGGCCCAAGTTATTTCCTCCCAGGCTTGCAAGTTCCATTTCCAGTAGGCGCATGCCTTTGTCTGGACTGTCCGGACCTCCCTGTCCGGACTGTCCGGACCCTGTTGTGTCCCCACTGTCTCGAATCGTATTTTTTACAGGGAGCACTTGCCTTCGTCCGGATTGTCCGGGGTTTGTCCGGAGTGTTGTCCAGCCTAAGGGTTAAATCTGGATCTGAGATCTATTTTCTAGGGTTTCAACGTGGGGGCTATATAAGGGTTGTCCTGGTTGAGGGAGAGGATTGAGAGACTCATTTGCAACCCTAGCCACCCATCCCAAGTGAGAGAGAGCTCTCCCATTGTGCTCCTCCTCCTAGGGGTCTCCGTGAGTGCTTGAGAGAAGGAGTGAGAGAGAGAAGAAGAAGAGAGGAAGAAGAAGGTGAGCAACCCCCCTACCTCCTCTCCATCCATCCCCAAGGTGTGTGCCTCTCCCATGGAGCCTTTGGTCTAGGGTCTCCATAGTTGTGAGAGGTGTGGTGAGGTGATTGGTCTCTGATCTTGTGCTCTTTAGGACTCTACTTCCGGAAGGAGATCGACGCCAAGCCTTGGTCTACAACAACTCAATCTACTACACCAATGAAGCCCTTCGGTTGAACCGGAGGCCACCTCCTTGTGTGGGGTGCATTGCTTGGAGAAAATCCGCCTTTGTGACCCTTCGGTGGTGCGAGGCCGGTCGGTGACCCTTCGGCGGTGCCGGTGAAGAAAATCCGCCCTTTGTGACCCTTCGGTGGTGCGAGGCCGGTCGGTGACTCTTCGGCGGTGCCGGTGAAGAAAATCCGCCCTTTGTGACCCTTCGGTGGTGCGAGGCCGGTCGGTGACCCTTCGGTGGTGCCGGTGAAGAAATCCTTCTTGTGGCCCTTCGGAGGTGTGAGAAGGTCGGTGACCCTTCGGTGGTGCCGGTGTGGTGTGTGAGATCTTTCCACCTGTGGGAAGAGCTCGCCTCTTGTACGGGTTTGGAGTTCGCCCACCATTCGTTGGTGAAGAGCTTCCACTAGTGGATCGGGCAAAAAGGTCGAGAGAGACCTTGACTTTCACTTGTGAAAGCTTGCCTAACGGTGAGTAGGAGCTTGCTCCGAACATCGGGAAACACACGGTTGTCTCTTGTCTCCATCCCTTTACATTTCTGCACCTTTACTTTCACGCATATCTTGTGTTTGATCAACTGCCTAGCTAGAAGCTCGCTCGTATTCGCTTCCGCTAACTAGCATCATAGGCTCAACCGATTACTTGGGTCACTAATTTGACTAACCACTAGCACAATCAAAGTCGGAAATAAAAATTGAAAAAGCCGATTCACCCCCCCCCTCGGCCTGAGATACCTTCAGTCATCTAGAGGAGAACGACCACCGTGCACGTGTGTGGGTCAAGAAGTCACTTGTTGATTCTTTTGCTGTTCCTAGAACTAACCCTCAGGGACCCATTATATGGGTTCCTGAGTCATCGAAGTGACTCTCTCGATTGGCTGTGAGTGCAGGTGAACTACAGGACCGGCGGCCGTCATTGGGTCATGGACAGTGGGTGCACACAACATATGACGGGCAATGCACGGTTGTTCACCGCACTCGGGGAAGAAGACAGCTTCCCAAAGAAGGTAACATTTGGTGATGGGAGCCGCAGTCGAGTGATTGGATCTGGGAAGGTATACATTTCTCCAGAGCTTTCAATTCAGAATGTCCTCCTCGTTGAAACATTGCATTATAATTTGATCTCAATAGCCCAATTACTTGATTTGGGGTTCCATTGTCACATCTCACCAACTAAAATGAGGTTTTTGGATAAAGATGAAAATTTGGTGTTCAAAGCTTTTCGTTTCCAAAACTTGTTCCTTGCAAAATTTGAGTTGCCTCCTGTCGACGGTTGGGATATCGACCCAAGTCAACCAAGGTTCTTCAAAGAGGAGATAGGAGACAAGCCGAACAACCACTTAACAACAGAACGAACAGGAGATGGGGGTTTTATCTGGTTTAGGCCTCTCGGAGAGATAATAGCCCCACGTCCGGCCTTTCTTATATATCGAGATGAATACAAGAGATGGCTCGACGAGGCGTACAAGTCTCGGCGAGATTATGGTGTCTGAGGAGGCAATAATGCGAAGATCCGATGCAGAGCCCTCTACACGCCGCAGGGCTTGGTTTATATAGTCTGAGCAAACCGATCTACCGAGGGAATATCGGGCGGGCTAACTATGAGATCATAGCGAACTCATACATGCCAAATATCTCCGAGGCGGATAAGGCATACCCTAGTCTTGAGGATCACGACTCCTAATCCAATCCGGGAAACCAACGTCCGGGTCTTCACGTAGCCGTGCAGAACTTCTTGTTCGAGTCGGACTCAAACACGATTCCTTGGCCACTACGCACCACGCCAGCCAGGAAGCTGTTCGGCAGGATGCATATGGGCCAGATAGAACCTTCCAGGGAGCTGGGCCCTGGTAAGCTGTTTGATCGGGCCGTCAGGGAGTGGGCCATGGCAATGGGCCGTGATCTAATCCCCGACAGCTAGCCCCCGAGACTCAAGTGGAAGGACTCACTAGAGTGGAGTCGTCCTCTTGAGACTCAAAGTCACGAAGAGGGTATTTTTTCTGCTACAAAGGCATGTAACAGGTGACCGAACAGGTTATGGTTCAACCGAACAAGACTTGTTCGGGACCGAATAAACCCGATCAGTGCCGAGCAACTCCGTTGCGTCGAACAGGGAACGACATCTGTCCGAGCAGAGCACTCAGCCTTCAGTGCAGACACTGGAAATCCAGTCCCCAAGCGCAGAGCTCGTCGCGGGGACCAGACGCGCACTCCGGGCGAAGAGCTGCCCGGTGCAAGGCGAATCATCTCCTTGAGGCTGAACATCATCAAGAAGGGATTGGATTCTTGGTAGTAAAGAGCGTACCACCGCATCCGGTAAGATCAGATCTTTCGGGAGAATGAACATAGCAAGTCGCGAGACGGACTCGTGCTGCTGCATCCAAGCATTCAGATGCCTAGGAAAAGATAGGGGATCCATCTCTCGTGCTAGAGCTTGCGGAGGAAATATAGATTGTGCTCTCGGCGAATGTCACGCCAGAGCGAAGGTGATGTGCCTCGGGCGTAGATCGTGTGCTAGAAGCAGACAATGCATACGAATGGGAAAGGTGACCCAGTCCCAGAGTGTAGAGCTCGTCAAAGGAACCAGGTTAAGAGATCTAGTCCCCGAGCACGGAGCTCGTTAAAGGAACCGAAGTGCGACCAGCGAAGACGTGCGGTAGAACTGCGCCCGGCGAAGAGCTGCCCGGTGCGAGGTGATCCAGCCCCCGAGCACGGAGCTCGTCGCGGGGACCGGATGCGCGCTCCGGGCGAAGAACTGCCCGGTGCGAGGTGAATCACAACCCGATGCAGTCAGAGCCGCAAGAGAACGTGTGAAATCAACGCTTTACCCATGACGTATTCCTTGCGACAGTGTTAGCGTTGTCTTGGCAAGTGCAGAACCGACGCTGAGTGCCATTGCGATGAGAATCGACTTACGATGGGCTTGCCCGTTCGCGAGAATCGACTTCTGTGGGCAGGACTCCACAGTGGCGCACTACCTTGACTTAGCCGAACTGTGAAGGTCGATGCGGGCAAAGGCAAGAAATCATCTGTGGCGAAGTGAATCGGTTCGGGCATGCGCGAGCAAACCCGGAAGAGAGGGATGCAAACATCGGTTTTGGTGGGGAAGCGGGAACCTCGCGCGACCATCACGAGTCGGCGTTCCCGCTCCTGTATCCCTGCGGAAGACAAACAAGAAACGGCGGCAAGGGGAAAAAGAGAGCAAGAAAAGGCTCCAAGAAGAGCAAAGCGAGTTTTAGAAAACACGCAAAGGCGACCTACCGCACAAGACATAATTTTTTCCGCACGTCCCTTGATAGCGTTAGTGTCACCGCGGCGAAATGCGAACAAGCGCAAGGAGTGCCCGTTGCGATGAGAATCGGCTTACGGTGGGCAGGACTCCGTTGGTGGTGCATTGCTCTGGATTACCGTGCCAGGAAGGACGTAGCATGGATAAAAAAGACGTGTGCGGGCAAGTGCAGCCCCGCTGTGGCTAAGACCGCTAACCAGGGAAGGCGATCGGGACCTTAGCCGCAGACAAAACGTGCGAGGCGAAATCTTATCCGGGCATGGACCCGTGCAGCGCTGGTGTCGCCTCGGCGGGTGCGGAACCAGCGCCAGGAGTGCCCGTTGCGATGAGAATCGGCTTACGGTGGGCATGCCCGTTGCGATGAGAATCGGCTTACGGTGGGCAGAACTCCATCGGTGGTGCACCGCTTCGGTTAACCGGAGCCGTACAGGTCGTCGCCAGATAAAAAGACATGCTCGTACGCGGGGAGCGCTACGGGAGCGAAAGACCAACGAGGTTTTGGAAAACCAACGCTAAGGAAAGGAACTGGAAAACTGAAACGCATCGGGGTTGCGAAATTCAGCTCAAGTCCCAATCGACCAAGGAGAGCGATCCTTCGAGGAGCCGCCGAGCAAGCTCAAGACCGCCGAAAGCAGCGCTTGAATCGAGCGAGAGTCTGACCGAGCAGCTTCAAAGCGACTTTTCCCCGCAAAAAGAGCAGCAAAAGACAAGGACGAACAGGAAACCAAGAGCAAGGCGAACAGCGCTAGAAAGTTTTAAGAAAACCGGTAGAACGCTTAGCCTAACTCCCAGCCCCCGTTGTGCATCTGCTCGAGGACCTGAGTTTGCGAACTCGAACAGGTGCACAAGAGAAAGAGCGACGCCCTAGCCCCCGGTACGGACGATGCATGAAGACCTAAACTTGCGACTTCAAGCACGTGCGTAGAGAGTTAGAGCGACACCGTATCTGATCGACTCGTTTAAAGCGCCGTTAACGTAAGTTAGGCGATTCGAAGGTAACCGAACAAGGAAAGTGCCTCCGCGCGGAGGGCTTACGAGAGCGAGCTTTGCCAAGTGGTTGTGCCGTGGCGGTAAGTGCCTCTCGCCGGAGGGCTTACGAGAGCGAGCTTAGCCGCGAGGTGGATGCCGTGTTACGCAACTCGAGTTTAGGAACTTGTTGAAACCAGATACGGGTAGGGAAACCCTGAAGATTGCGGAGCCAAGAGTTCGCAAGACCGGGCAGCCATCAAGTGTTTCCAGAGAGACAGAGTAGTCTGAGAAGACGAGTGGTAAGAAGGACCGCAGGGGGCCGCGAGCATTCACCGCTCAATGGGTTGGACTTTACATGGCAGCCCGAGAGACTTGGACGAACTAAGGCGCGAAATTTAAGAAAAAGCGAAGCTAGGAAGCGAAAAGACCTACGAGGAACTTACGGTTGGTCGATGTTCCAAGCGCTGGTCGACTCTCTCCGTCATCCTGACCCAAAGTGAAACAGGCCGGGATCCGGAAGGAATTTTGATCCACTCCCCGAGCACGGAGCTCGTCGCGGGGACCAGACGCGCGCCCCGGGCGAAGAGCTGCCCGGCGCGAGGAGATTCAGTCCCCGAGCACGGAGCTCGCCGCGGGGACCAGACGCGCGACCCGGGCGAAGAGCTGTCCGGTGCGAAGAGATCCAGTCCCCGAGCACGGTGCTCGTCGCGGGGACCAGACTTGCGCTGCGGGCGAAGAGCTGCCCGGCGCGAGGAGATCCAGCCCCCGAGCACGGAGCTCGTCGCGGGGACCAGATCTGGAAGGCGATCAAGATCGAAGGGATCGATCCGATCTGGCAGGGGAAGAGACATCCTGCCCTTCTGAGTCGTAGTCCTCAGGGAGAATCTCCTGATCACTGATAGAGTTCGACATGCTCGATCTGCGAGTCCCCACGGACGGCGCCAGCTGTCGACGGTTGGGATATCGACCCAAGTCAACCAAGGTTCTTCAAAGAGGAGATAGGAGACAAGCCGAACAACCACGAACAAAGAACGAGCAGAGCGGGGTTTTTATCCTGGTTCAGGCCTCTCGGGAGAGATAATAGCCCTACGTCCAGCCTTTCTTATATATCAGAGATGAATACAAGAGATGGCTCGACGAGACGTACAAGTCTCGGCGAGATTATGGTGTACAGGAGGCAATAATGCGAAGATCCAGTGCCAGGAGCCCCTCTACACGCCGCAGGGGCTTGGTTTATATAGTACAGAGCAAACCGATCTACCGAGGGAATATCGGGCCGGGCTAACTATGAGATCGCAACGAACTCATACATGCCAAATATCTCCCGAGGCAGATAAGGCATACTCCTAGTCTTGAGGATCACGACTCCTAATCCAATCCGGGAAACCAACGTCCGGGTCTTCACGTAGCCGTGCAGAACTTCTTGTTCGAGTCGGACTCAAACACGATTCCTTGGCCACTACGCACCACGCCACCAGAAGCTGTTGGCGCAGATGCATATGGGCTGATAGAACCTTCCAGGAGTGGGCCTGGTAGGCTGTTCGATTGGGCCGTCAGGGAGTGGGCCATGGCAATGGGCCGTGATCTAATCCCCGACACCTCCCGCAAATGTTCTGGCATGCCTACTCGCCAAAGTCGAGCTTGGATGGCTTTGGCATAGGCGCCCAGGACATGCGGGAATGGCCAATCTTAAGAAGTTGGTGAAAAATGATTTCATTCGCGGGGTTGAGGATGTCACTTTTGAAAAGTCTAGGTTGTGTAGTGTGTGTCAAGCTGGGAAGCAAGTCGCTAGTCCACACACAGCCAAGAGCATGATGTCCACTTCACGTCCACTAGAAATGTTGCACATGGATCTCTTCGGTCCTACCACATATGCCAGCTTAGGGGGCAATTTTCATTGCTTAGTGGTAGTTGATGACTTCTCCCGTTTCACCTGGGTTTTCTTTTTGCCTGATAAAAGCCCCATTGGGGACACTTTCAAAAGCTTTGCAAAAAGGGCTCAAAAGGAATTTGAATGTTTAATAAAACGGGTGAGAAGTGACAATGGATCGGAGTTTTTGAATATTAATGTGCAAGATTTCTGTGATGAGAAAGGAATAGGGCATCAATTCTCTGCCACTTACACTCCGGAGCAGAATGGCATAGTTGAGCGGAAGAATAGAACATTGATTGAGATGGCAAGGACAATGCTGGACGAGTACAAGACGCCTGATGAGTTCTGGGCTGAGGCGATCAACACAGCTTGCCACCGCGTCAACAGATTGTACCTGCATAAATTGCTCAACAAGACTGCCTATGAGCTTCTAATTGGGAGAAAGTCGACCGTCAACTACTTCCGGGTCTTCAGCTGCAAGGTGTACATCTACAAGAAGCGCCAACACTTGGAAAAGTTCCAGAGCAGAGTTGATGAGGGCTTCTTCTTGGGGTATGCCTCCAGATCACAGTCCTACCAGGTGTTCAACAAGAGGACAGGACTTGTAGAGGAGAGTTGTGACGTCAAGTTTGACGAGACAGATGGGTCCTAGAGGCAGTTTGACAGTTTGGATGACCTGGCAGATGAGAACTTGATCAGAGCAGTTCAGCAGATGCCAGTTGGGGATGTCAGGCCCGTGGAGGTTGAGCCAGAGCCAGAGCCAGTGACAGTACCAGTTCCTCCACCGAGACCTGACCAGGCAGTTGACTCAAGGGAGCATCACCTCAGCATAGCAGCTCCACTGAGTCAGCGCCTGCTCCAACTACAGCTCAGCCAGAGGATAGCACAGCTACAAAGTCAGCACCAGAGGCAGCCACAGAGCAGGTCGAGTCAGCTGCACCACACTTGAGACAGCACCATACCGTTGCCCGTGACCACCCAGCGGGGCAGGTGATTGGTGATCCGACACATAGAGTGCAGACCAGGTCCAGGACAGCCAGCTTCTGTGAGTTTCATGCCTTTGTCTCTGAGCTTGAGCCAAAGAAGGTAGAGGAGGCACTAGAGGATGCCGACTGGATCAATGCCATGCACGAGGAGCTCAACAACTTTGATAGAAACAAGGTTCGGACACTTGTTGAGAGGCCAAGGAACTGCAATGTGATTGGCACCAAGTAGGTGTTCAAGAACAAGCAGGATTAGTTTGGGTCAATGGTCAGAAACAAGGCAAGACTTGTGGCATAGGGCTACTCACAGATCGAGGGGATTGACTGTGGAGACACCTATGCATCGGTGGCCCGTTTGGATGCAACCAGGTTGCTTGTGGCATTCGCAACATGCCACAACATTGTGCTCAAGCAGATGGACGTGAAGAGTGCATTCCTCAATGGGTACATTGGTGAGTTAGTGTACGTGGAGCAATCTCCTGGCTTTGAGGACCCACATCACCCATATCATGTGTACAAATTGTCCAAGGCGCTGTATGGACTGAAACAAGCACCACGGGCCTGGTACGAGCGACTGAGGGACTTCCTGACAGAGAAGGGATTTACAGTTGGGCGAGTTGACTCCACACTGTTCACCAAGGTGGTAGATAGAGACCTCTTCCTCTGCCAGGTCTATGTGGATGATATCATATTTGGCAGCTCCAACGAGTATCTTTGCACAGAGTTCAGCCAGATGATGGCCCAGGAGTTCGAGATGTCGATGATGGGGGGGCTCAACTTCTTCTTGGGTTTTCAGATTCGTCAGCTTCGCACGGGCACCTTTATCTCCCAGGAGAGGTACATCACTGACTTGCTCAAGCGATTCAAGCTGTCGGATTGCAAGCCTATTAGGACACCGATGGCGACAAACGGGCACCTCGACCTCGACGTCTCAGGTACTCCTACTAATCCCAAGCAATATAGATCAATGATTAGTGCATTGCTTTACTTGACTGCTTCTAGGTCGGATATCATGTTTAGCGTTTGCATGTGTGCTAGATTTCATGCCTTCCCTAGATAAATGCATCTAAAAGCTGTAAAAAGAATTTTTAGATATCTTAAGCATACACCTAGCATTGGTATTTGGTTCCCGAAGGGTGCACGGTTTGAGCTCCTCGGTTACTCCGATTCGGACTACGCGGGATGCAAAATTGACCGTAAAAGTACTTCGGGAGCATGCCATTTCCTAGGTAGATGCTTGATATCTTGGGCATCAAAGAAGCAAAACTCTGTGGCGCTATTGACGGCCGAGGCCGAATACATAGCGGCGGGGAGTAGTTGTGCTCAATTGCTATTCCTCACTCAGTTTTTGTATGACTATGGCATAAAACTTGATCATGTACCCCTATTGTGCGATAATGAGAGTGTGGTGAAAATTGCGTGCAATCCGGTCCAACATTCGCGTACCAAGCACATTGACATCCGTCACCACTTCTTGAGAGACCAAGTAGCAAAGGGTGACATTGTGCTTGAGCACGTGAGAACAGATGACTAGTTTGCCGACATTTTTACTAAGCCATTAGATGAAAACCGTTTTTGCAAATTGCGCAATGAATTGAACATCCTAGATAAGTCAAATGCAATTTGAAAAACTAGGCTGGACTACGGGAGAGGTCCCATTATAATACCTATGCATTGAGTTTTGTGACTTTGAGCTTTACTCTTTATGCTCGCTTCTCTAGTTGTTCCTTTTAGTCATTACTTGTCTTAATAGCTAGTGCTTGGAAGCTAAATCACCTACTCATTTAAAGCTTAACAAATTATCTGCTAAAATTTACGCCTTGCAATTGTGTTAGATAATCTAGAGCCATGTGCTTCCTTCGTTTCCTATTCTTTTGCATTGGATAATCTAGAATCTAACTTGTGTAATTGGGCATTCTATTACTTGGGGTAGCAGGATTGTTAAATGAGAGCCTTTTCAAAACTGTTGAGCAAAAATAAAAATAATGAATAAGCTGCCAACAATTCTATGAACAGCAGCAAGCTTTGAAAAATGGCATGTGCCAAAAGCTTTCAATAAAATAAAAGAATAAAATGCTCAACCAAAATAATTTTCTCTCTCATGAAGCTCGACTGCCAAACTCGTACTAGTTTAGCACCAATAGCGTTGTTAGCTAGTATTCTCCTTTGCACTTGAATACTATGTTTGAAACATGCGGCTATAGGTTATTCTAGTACTTGTGCGTGGTAACTAATGATTAAAAGATCACATAAACCTTGCTTAATTTGTGCTAAGTTGATCAAGTGACCTTGCACTAGACTTGATAGACTAGTAGTGGTCTATTGGTCTCGTTTGGCGTTGGTATAAATTGCCGAGCTCTTGGTTTGCTTTCTCATATGCATGACCAAAGTAGTGCCAGTTTAGCGTTTCTTTTTGTATTTTGCTTACAAGAAGGGGGAGAAATGTGCGCAAATCAATCTCTTTGTAAAATTTGGTCTACGGGGGAGAGCATGGTTAGTTGAATGTCCAAGTTATGAGAGCATGAGTTGAGGGGGAGCAAGAGAGCAAATCTTGAGAAATTTGAGTCCATTTGTAAATTTCAGCACTTAATTGTCATATGCAATGATCTAGGGCGAGCTAGACTTTGAGCACATGTGCATTTGCTACTTTGCCTGCTTGACCTGTGCTATTGTGCTATTGGATTGTGCTTAGATTGCTCTAGATCATGCCTCACTAGTGCTTGAAATTCCTGCTCATTGCTACATGTAACTTGCTCTTGAATGGTCCCAAATTTGGGTTGTATCTTGCTCCTGAGTAGTCCTCTTTGAGGTTGTATCTTGCTCATGAGTAGTCATCTTTGAGGTTGTATCTTGCTTTTGAATAGATTTGTGCCCATGATGCTCAGGTTGGTTGAATCATGCTCACATTATTCATTAATAAACTAGAATGTGCTTAGGATGATTGAGCTTGCTTGTGATGTGCATAGAATGGTCAAGGCTTTGGCATTTGCTCATTGTTACTCAATATTTGGACATGAATGCTTATTGCTTGAAAATGGACATTGGCCATGCAACTAACCCCAATGCCATTAGACAGATACTCTTGTTTTGCTTGAGATGATTTTTGCAGGGTCTTCTCACCAAATTGCCAAAAAGGGGGAGATTGAAAGCTCATTAGGTCTAGCTAATAGAGTTTTGGCATTTGGTGCCACGTCAACTCAAGGACATTATTTTGCCTAGCACATTCTCTACATGTCTTTGTCTTGCGTGTGTGTCCCTAGCATAGCTTGGCAAGAGAGACTCAATCTCTGGCAAGTCGGTCCCATTAAGCACTCGAGTTGTCGTCTCTCCAGGGGAGTCTAGGTCCATCTAGAATGTTCAAGAGCGTCCGAGAGAGTGCCAGGTGTTCGAGGGGTAGTTGGATAGGTATCGATGCCATTAGATGGGCCCAGGAGCATCCGAGGTTGTGTTGTCGTGTCCTAGGTAGTTTCATAGCCACCAAGTCAAATCAAAAGCCATAGGCACAAAAAACTCCCGCCCAATATGACCTAAAGCTTATCCGAAAAGATTCGATCACATCCAGAAGCCTCCACGGGTCCCACCAAGTTCGTAGTGTCCAAGTTGTGCACATCCCGAGCCAAACCTTCCCCGAAAGTCGACAAAAATGTCCAACCCGAGAGCCACTCATAGAGGTTAACTCACGGATGCTCCATCAATTAGCCTCGGGTGGCCCAGTTTTGGGGTCACCGGACGCGTCCGGAGGGTCATCGAACGCGTTCGACGAGCATCAGACGCGTCCGATGCACTTATCGGACGCGTCCGATCAGCTGGGCTGGCATGCGACCAAGGCCGATAGTGAGCTGTGGATGTTCTGTCGATCAAGGGATGTTCTGTCAATGTGCCTCGGGATGGCTCATCGAACGCGCTCAACGCTCATCGGACGCATCCGATCAACTGGGGACAGGACATCGGACGCCCACGTGCGAGCACCCACAACTCATCGGACGCGTCCGATGGAGAGTTCGACCCAGACACGACTCTTTCCGAGCCACACATTTTGAATCTGTCTGCCTAGGATTGTGACACGTGTCCTAGGGGTTGGTGGCCTATATAACGAGCTCGTGGGGGACATAGAAATCTGAGAGAGCCCATGATTTCTTCCACCCCTACACTTGTGTTCTTGAGAGGGCTTCTCCGATCTTCCACCACCTCCTCCCATGATTCCGACCTAGGGTTAGTGTTCTTGAGAGAGAGGAGAGGAAAGGGAAGGTGAGCAAGGTAAGGGAAGATGTTCCCCTTTGGTTCCCCACGTTCTTAGCTTGGCTTCTTTGGGATTTTGGCATGGGTTTTGGTCTCTTCCGGTTGGGTTTCACCGTGTGCTCTGCGGGTCCGATTTGCCGGAGTTGAGTCCACCTTGTGCATCTCTGTACTTCACCGTCCAAGCCATCACAAGTGCAAGTCTTCAACACCGCCGCAACCACTCAAGTCTTCACCGATGAAATTCCTCGCCTCAGGCAGGGTCACCCGGTGCGGGAACCGGGTGCTTCCATCTCGCCAGAGCCGAGGTCCGAGGAGAGCTGTGAAGGACGTCAACTCCGGGCGAGCGAGCCACAAGTTGCCGACGTCAAGCCAAGAGCTGGGGTCTCCGCCAGTTCCGCGTCAAGCCGAAGGCCTCCGAAGAACAACTCTTGTACAAATACCACTTTCGCGGTGGTCGGTGCCTTGTGAGGTGCCTGAGTGTCGGGATAGCCCTCGACGTGTGAGGGAGCCCGGCCTCGGTGTGAGGGTCCGAAGCGAGCCCGGGGATTCCCAAAAGCTTCCCGAGTGAGTTGCCGGCTACGGACGTGAGAGTCCCGGTCACTCTCGAGTGACTTCGGCATCGTGGAGTAGGTGCTTGCACCGAACCACGTAAAAAATCATGAGTGTCCCTTGTTCCCTCCTCATTTAATTTCCGCATTACCTTTGATTTGCTTCGGCTATCTATATTGTTAGAATTGTTAGTTCTATTCCGCTACGTTAGCTCTCGGGCAGTTAGTCAATTTAGCGTAGTTACTTAGGTGGTTTAAATTGACTAAATCCAAAGGAAAACCAAAAGGTTTAAAATATTGCCTCTTCACCCCCCTCGAGGCCTAAGATTCCTTAAGTAGTTAGCAAATATTTTTCTAAAAAATAATTCACAAAAATATATAGAAAATCATAGGAAGCTCATAAAATAAAATAAAAATAAATAAAAAATAAAAAAAATTATGTAAAATATAAATATTCAATACAAGTATAATGTTTGTGCATATAATTATACATAATTTTTTTGTTATAGTGTATTTTATTGATTAAATAAATTAAGTATTTAATAACATTTTGTTTGACTTCTATAAAATTGATGAAAATTACTTTAGTTTCGAAAATGATGTATTGAATAATAAAAATAAAAGGATGCTATTTTGACCATCGGATTTGAATATTTTTAAATTACAATTGAAAGGTCAAACTAACTTTAAATTTAAATTTATAAATATAAATTGAAAGATAAAGCTAGCATCCCTCTATTTCTTTTATTTTATTGAAATATAATTTTTTTGAGCTTACTATGAATTTCTATAGGTTTTTTTATTTTTGAATTACTTTTTAGAAAAAGATTTGCCAGGATGCCATGTCATCCAAAACCATAATGGTTTTGAATGAGGGGGGTAATTTGACCGGTATTGATAGTTGAGGGGGTTGGTTGTCCGGTTTTAGAGTTTAGAGGGGAAAAATTGAAGCTTGCCAATACTTTAGGGTAAAAGTGGACTTTTTCCTTTCTGAATTCATATCTTGTCATCCCGACACGAGTAATGTGTTGGGCTTGTATTTGGTCTGGCCCATTTAGCGCCTAGGGTTGCGGCACGGGAACACTATATGTAGGGGCTCCCGTCCCCTTTCGTTTGCTCGCAGTGGCCACCGCCGCAACACATCTAGGGTTCCGTGACGGCGACCCCCGTTGCGATGGAGAGGGTGGTGAGATCAAGGAGTGTTCCGTCGGTTGTGTGCTGAAGAATCGCCCCCCTAAGGTGAAGGAGATGGTGGTGGACGCCGGATCTAGCAAGGGGGTGGGCGGGAAGAGGAGGAGGAAGAAGCAGTTGAAGAATCGCCCCCCTAAGGTGAAGGAGATGGTGGTGGACGCCGCATCCAGCAAGGTGGTGGGCGGGAAGAGGAGGAGGAGGAAGCAGGAGCAGGTGAAGGACCCTGGAGAGAAGGAGGAGAAACCCCACGAGGAGCAGGTGAAGGAGATGGTGTGGAGGCGGAGATGAAGAAGGAGAAGAAGGTGAATACGTGGAGGTTGAGCCAGGAGCTTGTGGATTACCTTTGGACCCGGGAAGTGATGGGGTACATAGTTAGGAGCCCACCCCTGCCGATGACATCTCAGAGCTGTTCGACCAGGATCTCAGAGAAGAGATGACATCAGTGCTGTTCGACCAGGAGCTCAGAGAAGTGATCGCCGCTCAAACTGAAGCTGTTGACAACCGAGAATTCGACGCCTACGTCCTCTACCAGTACCACACCAAGGGGTATGCGGAGATCTACGAGGAGGTAACCGACGAGGAGGAGCCAGTTAGGGTAGCTATCCCCCCTATTCCTACCTTTGGCACCTATCACTAAGTTGTAATACTAAGTTCTTGTGTGTGATCCGATCCAGCTATATATGCTATATGATGTATTATGTAATCATGCATCCTATCCTTGTGTTATTTGCTACTGTACTCATCCATATTATTAGGGGCACATCTTGCTTTGCTACCGGTGATTACGTATTCGAATGGATGAGATTGCAGTTGTGATTCGAATGCTCGTTTTATTAGTTCACATCCTGAATCTGAATGCTCTTCGCATACCTAACCAAGTATTTCGTGCATGTTAATTCTCTGTTAATCAATTCCGATTTTTACTCTATATCGTTATCTTCCTGACCCAATTCTCAGTTTGTGCCATGTGGTACAACTATACAAAGGAGACAGGTCAAAATTTATTTCACTAAAGAGATCGCCTCATGTCGTTCTATCTCCATGCAGAGCAGCTGCTTCTATTTTTCCGTCTCCGCCCTCTACCAAGGCAATAAAAACAGTTTTCTGGGATTCTATTCTTTTTTTTTTTTTTTGAGAAAGGTCGAAATTTCATTTCATCAAAGAGTAAGTTACAAGCAGACTCTTACAATCACTCCAAAGACACACGCTGCAGAAGTAGCCTAAGGTACAGACTCTGAAAAACAACTAGGGGGAGGACTGGTGTAAAAGACCCTAAACTCACAGTAATTACTCAATGCGAATCAAAAGGAACGAGAGTACAAGACCGCTCCCAACTCACTCAAAGAACACACAAGCTGCAACAGGCGTCAGTCCTGGATTATCGGAGATGTGGCGCACCCATGACCCACCATGGTAGGACTCGCTCGGCTCACCAGGAAGCATTAAGCATTCAACAAGTGACAATGCGAAGATTCTGCTAAGAATGCGGTCGCACAGATCAATACAAACACCGCACCCCACTGCACACACTCACAACAAAGCATGTGACTAACAGCTGACACCGCCAAACCTAAACCACAAACGAAACCCGGAGTGAGCGAAAACGCTCCCCCCAACCAAACCAAACCACAGCCCCAACACCGCACGCGGCCGCACCATCCACCAACCATCTGCAGACCACCATGCAAAAGACAATCCGACGAACCAAAGCCCCGACGCAAGCACGTCGGCCCCCCTATCGTGGCCCCGACGAAGGCTCGGCAGCCAGCTACACCCGCCAACCAGACGGGACCCGTGGAAGGACGCCGGCGAAGACGCAAAGGGGCCAAGACAGCAACTAGCCCCTTCCAAGGGGCCCGCGCCACCCCAAGGCGCCTAGCTGGATTACCTGCAAGCAGGTCCTTGACCCCCGCCGGCACCGAAACCAAGGGCAAACAGTCGGAGCTGGAGAAGGGGGGAGCACGGGTAGAAACCCCCGCCACCGGGACCTTCACCAAGACCGGATCTGGGACGGATTGCAAAACAAAGAGAAGAAGAAAAGATACAACCTCCTACAACCTCCCTCCAACCGGAACACAGCCACTGGACGCCGACGGAGTCGTCGAAACCGAGGGAAGGACACCGACCCGGCCAACAACGCACGGAGAGGGACGCCGCCCACTTCGCCGCTGGCCCGTGCCGTCTCACGGCCGCCCCATTTGAGCAGCCTAGCCGTCGCCGCCCGGCGGGCGAAGCTCCCGGAACCGGAGGAGGACAATGAGGAGGGGACGGCGTCCCCAAGCCACCCGTCCTCCCACCCCACCATCGGCGCGCCGTCCGAGCACTACGCGGAGAGCCACCAACGCCTAGATTTGGAGCGCACGGGAAGAGGGAGGCAGAGGGAGGGGAACCGCCGCCTAGCATGCCCACGGCGTGGGGCGCCCGACGGGAGGCGCGGAGAGGCCCGGCCGGCAAGAAGCGGCCGGCCGGCGCCAGCCAGGGCGGCGGGGAGAACCCCAAAGAGGACGCCATGCTGGAGGACACAGGGAGAACACGGCGACGCAGGGGGCGGCGGCGAGCTGGAGCGGGGAGAAGGGCGAGGCGGCACCCCGAGCCGGCGCTGGGGCGGCGGCGGCGGCGGCTATGGGGAAACCCTAGTCGCCCGCCTCGCGCGCGCTCATGTTGCAGATTTTTCTCAAACGCTGGATTCGAGGGCTTTAAGAAGTGAAGGCAGTTGATTCAGGAGAAAATGCTCACAAACACGTTGAAGTTAAAAATATGCCTCTGGGATTCTATTCTCAAAGTAAAGCATTTCTTACACCAGGCCTGCATCTATCAGATTCACCAAGGCATTTGTCGAATACAAATTTGATTGACCTTTTTGAACAAGATGCAGCCCAAAAGAGCCTGCAGGTCCCAGTGGTGAATACACAAAACCAATATATATCACGTATCTTTCCAGGATGGGTGATACAAATCTCTCTTTCTCGATGCTCATGTGCTGCAAGTCTGTATTACCTTTTTGATCTTTTTCCCAGGTTTTTGTTTCGGAAAATGAATACAGGTGTACAGGTGTTTTTTGTATGCAGCTGCCAAATGTGTAGCAACGTTTGAATGACATGACAGGCTGACAGCGTACTGATCTGGTTCCAGTTTGCTTCCCCTACTGAGCTGGAAGCTGATCACTATTTCTTCAGAGGCTCTGGTTCCAGTTTTCCCCTACTGAGCTGGAAGCTGATCACCATCTCTTCAGAGGAAAGTCCTTGCCATCTGTAAATGATGATTTCCATGGGGCTTGGTACCTGCTATTGTAGAATATTAGGGAAGTTTTCGCGCCTCTGGCGCGGTGTTCTTTTCGGGTTATTAAATTGAACTACTATAAGGACAAACAAACTCAAAAGTAGAGCATATATAGAGGTATAAGGGCAAACAAACTGAAAAATAGAGCATACATAGGAAGGCCATTTTCTGGTTATTAAATTGGCCTACTATAAGGGCAAACAAACTCAAAAGTACAGCATATATAGGAAGGCCATTTTCTGATTATTAAATTGCCCTACTAGGGCAAACAAACTCAAAAGTGAGCATGCATAGGGGAAAGACCATTGTTTCTATCCATGTGTGAACAATAAACTATGTGAACAACGACAATCCTTGTCATCTATACATATATTAAAGGGAGGGGCAAAAGCCGATTGGTCCACGTGCAAGCTCCCTTCATCGAACGCGTTTCCTACCTCCATGGCAAAAACACTCAGTAGCATTTGCAAAAAAGTCCTTTGTATTTATCATGTTGTATCGAGGTCCCTGCAGCTTTTGACCGACCTTTCAACACATGATGTGCTTTTTCATTTCGCCCCCTAGAGTTATCACTTTCCATTTCAACCCGCCGTCCTCCGGTCCCAACCCAGTTCCGCTGCTTTGTCCCAGTTTCTAATCGCTTCGCAGGGGAACGAAGACGGAAGAACATCCGCTCCACTCTTTTCTTCTCCTCAGCGATGGTTCCTCTTTCCCGCCTCTCGATTCACCGCAAGCTAGCCGTTGCGTGCCCCGACTCCTCCTCTGCCGCCGCTTCCTCCTCCGCTCCCACCGTCGCCGTTCCTTGCCCCCGCACCTGTTCATCCCACCATTGCCTACGAGGAGGCCGGTTCCGGGCAGCGGCAGGCCTTGGGGAGGCCAGATCCGGCGAGGCGGGCTCCGGGACGGCGCTAGCCTGATGGACCTGCCCTACTCCTCCCCGTGCCGCCTCCTTCCACACCGACGACGCCCCGCCCTTCCTCAGCTCCACGGGCTGCGGTGGCAGCAGATTCGCCGGAGTTGATTCCCCTTCCACTTTCGTTCTATTCCTCACCATTGTGTAGGAGGCATGTGCTACAGGCTGCCTGACCTAAGCTGATTTGACTCATATCAGAAGTGCTTCCTCCATTTGGTCATGGTGTGTACAAGCAGGTTGTTTGGTTTTTTTTTTTTTTTTGCAACGGGGGAGATCACCCCTATTTCCATTTCAGCAGAAACGAAAACATTCGACCAGTCTTTTTACAAAGGTCTCACCAGACCAAACCACAACCTAGTTTTTCAGCAGCCCCTCAGCTTAAACGAGCACAAAACACCAGCACAGCACACAGAAAAGAACACTGGTCTTTCACTACTACGGGACCCCCGACACGAGACCCATCACACACGATCGCAAAGATTAACTAAGCCTAAAACGCGATCAAGCAGATGGGTCTCAGTCCTCGCCATTCTTCTTCTGCAGGTCCTGTAATACCATGAAGATCTTCTCGATCCCGATCGCCACCAACTCCTGATCGGTAGCTTTGAGAAGCCCTGTCCAAGAATTCAGAAAAGCACATACAGAGTAAACAATGTCAGTTGGGCACCCGACTTTTTTATCCTCGAAGCAAATTGTATTTCTGGCTCTCCAAATTGCCCAAGACACCGCAGCAATGCAAACAAAGCGAAACCTGCCCAAGCTCACAAAGTGTGTTTTAAACCACCTGAGGTACGCCCCTACATCACAGGGCCTGGACTTAGAACCACAAGCCAGGGCTAACACACCCCAAGCAGTTTTAGCAAAGACACAATCAAAAAAGAGATGCTTGGCTGTTTCTACATTTTCACAAAAAGCACATCTTCTGTCACCGCCCCATCCACGCTTGGCCATGCTAAACTTAGTAAGCACTGCCCCTTTGAGCAGGTACCAAACAAATACATTGATTTTCAGGGGGATCTTAGCTTTCCACATCATTCTAAACACATCCTCCTCCTGTTCTGACCAAGATAAAGCGTAGGAGGACATAACTGAGAACCTCTTTTTGGTTTTATCCGGTAACCACAGAGCAACATCCTCTCTGCTATTATCAGACATGAACATGGTAAGTTCACACACCTTACCCCACTTGTTCTTCCAAATATCCGGTATCTCCCTCCTAAAGCCCAACCTACACCCTCTGCTTACTACCTGATTAACTGACAGATTTGTGTCTGTGCAGATTGCATAGACACTAGCAAGAGATTCAGACAGGGGACCCTCCCCTGTCCAGTTGTCTTACCAAAAGCTGGTTTTCAAGCCATCTCCCACACTCGTACCTCTATATTTTGTGTAAAAGTCTCTTACCTTCAGGAGAGTTTTCCAAAAACAAGAGTCAGCCTGTCTACTCCTTATTACAGCCAGGGGCCTCCCACACAAATACTTCTTGCGCACAAACTGTTGCCAGACCCCATCTTCATTTTCTAATCTCCATAACCATTTACAGAACAAGGTGGTACTTTTTCTGCCCACTATTGCCCTACCATAAGAAACATCTCCTCAAAACATCAATTTGTTTTATCACTGTGATAGGTATAAGAGACATTGACATTGAATAAATGGGAATACTCGAAAGGCAAGCATTGATCAATGTCAGTCTACCCCCCACAGACAAACAACTACTTTTTCATGACGCCAGCCTCTTCTTAACCTTTGCAACCAAAAAATCCCACTGATTGACACTTGGCTTCCTAAGCCCCACAGGCATCCCTAGGTATGTTAGGGGGAAATCACCAACAGCACAAGTGAATAAGGGTGAGTAAATGGACTCCTTCTCCTCATCTCTGTTCAGCACCAGGCACTCACTTTTTTGGAAGTTTATTTTTAAACCTGACATCATTTCGAAGCAACAAAGGAGCAATTTCACATTCCTTGCATACTGTATATCATCACTAATAAACACAATGGTATGATCAGCATACTGTAACAAGGGCAGCCCATGTTCATAAATGTCCTCAGCTAGCCCTGCCACCATCCCATTCTTCTGGGCCATAATGAACATGGCACTTAAACAGTCAGCAGCCAGATTGAAAAGCAAAGGGGAGATGGGGTCCCCCTGCCTTACACCTTTAGTGCTCTTAAACCAGGGCCCTGAACCCCATTCACATTCACACACATGGTGCCTTGTGCAAGCACCTGATCCATCCACCCACACCAATGATCATTGAAGCCTCTCTTTCTCATACAATTCAGTAGGAAGCTCCAGTTCACTTTATCATAGGCTTTCTCAAAGTCTAGCTTAAAAATCACCCCATTCTTTTTTGGGTTAAAAGCATACATGCCACTGTAGAGTTGGCTTTGGACAAAAATGCTATCGCAAAGACACTAATAGCTCAGATGCCATTATAGACACAAACAATTAGTGTCTGAGCTGGTGCGGTATTGGTAGAGGACGTAGGCGTCGAATTCTCGGTTGTCATCAGCTTCAGTTTGAGCGGCGATCTCTTCTCTGAGCTCCTGGTCGAACAGCTCTAATGTCATCTCTTCTCTGAGCTCCAGGTCGAACATCTCTGATGTCGTCGGCAGGGGCAGGCTCCTAACTATGTACCCCATCACCTCCCGGGTCCAAAGGTAATCCACAAGCTCCTGGCTCAACCTCCATGTATTCACCTTCTTCTTCTTTTTCTTCTTCTTCTTCTTCTCCGCCTCCATCGCCATCTCCTTCACCTGCTCCTCGTGGGGCTTCTCCTTCTCTCCGGGGTCCTTCACCTGCTCCAGCTTCTTCCTCCTCCTCTTCCCGCCCACCACCTTGCTGGATCCGGCGTCCACCGCCATCTCCTTCACCTTAGGGGGGCGATTCTTCAACTGCTTCTTCCTCCTCCTCTTCCCACCCACCACCTTGCTGGATCCGGCGTCCACCGCCATCTCCTTCACCTTAGGGGGCGATTCTTCAGCACACAACCGACGGAACACTCCTTGATCTCACCACCCCTCTCCATCGCGGCGGGCGTCGCCGTCACGGAACCCTAGATGCGTTGCGGCGGCGGCCACTGCGAGGATAAGAAAGGGGACTGGAGCCCCTACATAGTGTTACCGCACCGCAACCCTAGGCGCTAAATGGGCCGGACCAAATACAAGCACAACAATTACTCGCGTCGGGATGACACGATATGTTCAGAAAATCCTCCGGACGGGATCTCATCCGGCCTGTGCGCCGACGGGATCTGTCCGGACCGTCCGATCATGATTAGGGGGGAGCACACCAGCGTCAGCATGCAGCTGGTTGTCTATTTGATCGTGACTAGTATAATGCCGTATTTTACAACAGATTTCAAAAGAAAGAAAAAAGACATTAATCAAGGTTTAATATGAAATTAAAATCAAAATGGCCATGCACCGTATCAAAACACATTGTTAATAAACATAAACATTTTATTAAAAGTATTGTAGGAGCTTAATAGCAATTGAGAAGACAATATTGATAAATATAATTTGACTTCTCCATGTAACATAACAAGAAGTGTTTTTCTTTTTATCTTCAGCGAGGAACTAACACCCCATGTCTTTTAATTTTGAGTAGATTACATTGTAGGTCCCTGAACATGTTCGTCCGTTCCACTTAGGTCCCAGTTCTTTAATATAAGATATTCGTATCCTTAAACTTTCAAAACCGTTTTACCTGGGTACACATGAGGTATGAGTGGGTTGATTTACGATATGGATAGACACATAATGTGCCATATAGCCTAGCTTTGTAAAAAAAATAAAAAAGAGCATAAAAGTCCCAAAAAGATAAATAATAAAATAATAAAAATAATGATTTTTTTGAAAAATACAAAATAAATTTTAGAAAATTCCCCAAAATGGAAAATATAGAAAAAATTAGAAAATATATGAAAAATGCTACAAGATCCAAAAATATTCGAAAAATTAATTTAAAATAAAAACATGAGGAAAAATGTGAAATACCAAAAAATATTAAAATCAAAAATCCCAATAAAATATTGAAGAAATTAAGAAAAATAAAATTGAAATAGAAAATTCAGGAAAACTAAAAATACAAAAAGAAAAATTTAGAAAACCCTAAAACCAAAATAATTTAGGGAATGATGGAATTTTTCTAGAACCATTATTTTTTTGGATCTTGAGGTATTTTCATATATTTCTAGATTTTCTTTTTTTGAGAATTTTATAAAATTTAAAATTTAAATTTTTTTTATTTTCTCTTTTATAATCTTTTTGTTTTTCCTTTTTTGGACTTTTCTGAATTTTTTATTTTTTAAAGATAAGCCGCATGGCACGTGATGTGGTTATCCATATCTCAAAACCACCCACTCATACCTCATTTGGACGTAGGTGAAATGGTTTTGGAAGTTTGAGCACCCGAATGTCTTGTTTTAAAGATCTGAGACCTAAGCAAAACGAAGGGACATGTTTAGGGATGATCAACCAATCCAGAGCATGCTTTTTCTTATGCTTTCATCCCTACCAAGCAAACATCCATTATCCCCAAGTTGTCTATGTATGCTCTCTACTGCTCCCCCCAGTAGATCTAATTTGACTTCTCCATATAAAATAGCAAGAAGTGTTTTTCTTTTTTATCTTCAGCAAGGAACTAACATCCCATGTATTTTAATTTTGAGTAAATTACATTTCAGGTCCCTAAACTTGTTCATCCGTTCCAGTTAGGTACCCGTCGACGATGTGTACTTGGGGGGTACTCGTTGGTAATGAATTTGTAATTCAGGATGTACGGGGGTATCAAAGTATCCGATTTGATGATAACACATGAGACAAGGAGACATTTTTATACATGTTTAGGCCCTCGTAGAGGAGGTAATACCCTTGTCCTGTGCTCTGGGATTATGAGGTGGATCTCGATTAGAAGCGAGTTGTGTCTCGAGATTGGATGTCGTCGTATGACTTCGCACATGATTGCCTATCAAAACTTATGTCTAAGGTCTCAAGTCCCGACCCCCACCCTTTATATAGTAGAGGGGGGGGGGTACGGGTTACAGGGTAATTCCCTACTTGGATATGACTTGGAGAGTCCTACTCTTGGTAGAATCCCGTCTGATGATGTCTTACACGGTTGTACCGATAAGTTTCCTTATTCATCTCGTAGAGACTAGGGGGTTCTTTCCTCCTTTGTATAGTTCCTTGCCGAGCAAGTCTCCTCTCTGTCCGACTAGTACACAGCTCAGGATATAGCCATCTTGGCCTTGCTTGAGGGTACCCGGGGCCCATGTCATCTATAGTAGCTCCCGAGTGCTTCATAGTTGAGGTAGACTTTATGCTGGTTGATGGAGGGTTAACGGTACCGCAAACAATCTTGAAAATTGTGAAGGACTCTATAGAGATCCCTTTTTGAGTATATGCTACCTGCAATGCCAAATAAACTGAACCAAAGCCAGCCTATCATTAGGGCGCTCCACATGCGATTTTTGGCTGCTCAATACCCATTTCCAGATGATGAAGATAGCTTAAGGCCGTAGGGGCATATATATTGCTCGCCGGTGAAGTAGATATGGCTAGCGTGTGGTATGTGTGAATTATGCCTAGCATGTAGGGGTTTTTTAGAGAGCTTTTTAAGAGAATAGCTTGGGGCCCATCATGGGGCATATCATTTAGCTATAGCACTTGTCCCGAGTAATGTGCGAGGCATTTGCTCCCAAGAGGTGTGCAGAATAGGTCTGCTCCTGTGGGAGGCAATTTTCTTGCTGTTTTCTTCAGAGGCAACTAGTGGCCCGTATGGGGCATACCATCGGTGGCTGGCTTAGAACATCTAGTGCCTGAGGAACTTAGGCAAGGGCCTTGCATGGGGCATGCTGGTCTGCCGGGTGGTACCAGCCACCTGCGCTTGCAGATGCTTCAGGAGACCCACTTAAGGGCATACCGACTGGATTCACACCCGAATTTCGTGATGTAAACGATGACCGACTGCCCCCGCGTCGTCCTCCCTGGGCGGCACGGGCAGCGACCGCGCCTCCCCGTCAAACCCTCCTCCGCGGTGCCCCCACCGCCGCCGCCATCTGCGGCGGCGCTCCCCCTCCTTCTCCTCCTCCTCCCTTTCTCCCTTTCTTTTCCTCCTTCCTTTCTGTAGGTGCGGCGTGCCCTTCGCCTCGTCCGGCAGTGGGAGCTGCTCGGCGCGGAGGTCGGATCCTTCTCGCCGTGGCGGATCCGGCGGTGGGCGGCTGCTGGCGGCGACGCTGCTGGCGTGGCGTGGTGTGTGGCGTGGGCGTGATCCCGGCCTGTCTGCGGCCTTGGTCGGCGGCGTGGCGCTGGATTTCGCCGGGTCGGCGGCGGCGCTGGCGACGGCGATGGGGCCCTCTCCTCGCCCTTCCGTGGGCCCCGGACCGAAGCCGGCCAGATCTGGCGCCGTTATTAACGGCGGTGGGGCCTCCTCCTCGCCCTCCACGCTTGTCGCCGCCCCGCGGTGGTTCGCCAGATCTGGCGGCGGCGCTTCAGTGGGTGGTGCGTCGTCTGTCTCGCCACGCGCCGTCGGCTTGGGCCTGGGCCTGCTGGTTTGGTGAGCCTTCCTCTAGCTCCCGTCGCCTCTTGGTCGCCGCCGTCGCTCCTCGACGTCTTCGCTCCCACTGCCTGCACGCCTCCTCTCTCTCGGAGTGCGGTGGCTCGGGCCGTGTGCCCCCGGTCCTCCTCCCCGTCCCTCCCTTCGTCCGGGGGAGGATCGGCGGTCCGGTTGGGGAGGGCCCCTTCCGTTCCCATCCCCGCCTTTCCGGCCCTTCCTCTCTGCCGGTTTGGTGGCATCTGGGCTCGCTGCCCCTCGCCTCTCCCCTCTCCGGGAGGTGTTGGTCTGGGTCACACTCGCCCCGGCAGCCGACAGGTGTTCCGGCTTGCTCGTGGGAGGTGCCCCTCGGCGTTGGTGGTGAGCCTAGTTCGTGGGTTCTGGGCGCGGGCCCTAGGTGGTCTTCGGCGTTGCTGTGGTGGTCTTTGGCGGTTGGTTTTGGGGTTCTCGGGTTTGCGTCGTGGCGGGTGGATCCGGTCTCCTCACCGGGTCTGTTCGGAGGTCCGCCGGCGTTGGCTGCCCCTGCTGCTCTGCTTCCCTGTTGCCCTTCTTCGGGGGAGTGGTGGTGGCCTCGGGTTCGGCTGTGCTCTCTCGGCGTCCCTGGCTTGGGCCCCCTGCAGTGTGGCTTTGGGAGCGAGTGCGTCGGGCGAAAGCCTTGCCTCTGCTTCGCGCTTGGCCGGCGATGGCGGCGCTTCGGCGTCGTTTCCCTCCCTGAAGGCATTGTCGTGGTCTCCACTGCGCTCCTGAAGGCCTTGGGCGAAAGCTCTGCGTCGGCGGCGCTTTTGTGTCGTTCCCTTGTTGAAGGCGACGCCTCTGTAGTTCGTTGGTCTTCGCCTCGGACTTCCTTTTGTTTGCCGTGTTGTCGTCGCGGGTGGCCTCAGGCCGCTGTTGTACTCCTCCCCCCCTTCTCTCTTGTAAATCTGTTTCTCTCCTACTTTAATGAAATGGCAGAGCTCCTGCCCGTTACCTTAAAAAAAAAAAAAACGATGACCCAGCATGGGGCATATCATCGGGGACTTAAACTCAGTTTCTCCACAAGCACCCCACCTTATGTTTGCTTTTGCTCTTTTAGCACAATTCTCCCAAAAGATCATACTAAGGCCATAAAAGGCTTTGTTTGGGCCAACTCATTGTCTCTTAGAGCAACGAGCAGTGACTTAGCCCGTTTTAGGGAATTCCATTTGCTGTAGCAATTATGGCCTTGACCCAATAGCTGAGGAAGACGAAAGGGCAGTTCCGCGTACACCTCAGGCGCATTGACCATTTTGACTGCGTGGGAGGAGCTCTGCCGTCTTGGAAAATGTGTCATAATTACCATCATCTCGTCACACAGTAAAATTGTACTGTTTTTAGACGAGATAGTGGGTTTTCTTTTCACCTTCTTGGCTTATAAAAAGGATCTTTTGGCCGGCATTGGGAATCAATCCACGCCGAGCCTTTGCTTTTCCGCTTCACTTCCCCTTCTCCACAGAAAACCTTAGGTCCACTATGGGCGAGAGAGGATGGCCGACAACGCACCCACCGGCGCCGGAGCACCAGCTGGCGTGCCACGCTATAAGACCTAGGACTTCTAGGTATAGGGTTTAGGCATTTTGTGCCACGTTAACCAAGATTAAGGACTTTATTTTCCTAGCATTTCTTTTAATGATTTTGGTTGCATGCTTGTTCGAGACTCGAGCACGTCAGGTGCGAGTCTCAATCACTGGCAGGTCGGTCCCATTGAGCACTCAAGTCGTCATCTCTATTCTGAGTCTAGCGGAGTCTAAAAGCTTCGAGAGCGATCGAGAGAGTGCCAGGTGTCCGAGGGTATTTCGCTTCGAGTCGAAGTCATTGGAAGGGCTCGGAAGAATCAGAGGCACCTTTTGACGTGTCCGGGTAGTTTTCGTAGCCACCAAGTTCACTCAAAATATTTAGGCGCGAAAACTCCCGCCCAAAGCTAAGCCGATCTTATCTGTGTCCAAAAGTCGACAGAACAACCTAACAACCCAAGATAAGGCACCCGAGGAGTGAGAAAGAGAGAAGAGTGAGAGAAAAGGGGTGAGTGGCACGGGCTGCCTTGATTCGGTTCGTCGGATTGCGTCCGACCGCCGTCGGACGGCATCCGACCAGGCTCGGGCCATTTTGCGGATAAGTCCCACGCACGCCCGGTGTGCACCCCCTCTGTCGGACGATGTCCAACGGCGGGGCGAAACTGAGTCGAATACCATCCGTGCAGGCCATTCCCCATGCCAGATCTAGCCGTCGGACGGTGTCCGACGGCCATCAGACGGCATTCAACAGGGAGTTCGATCTCCAGTCGACTCCATCCGAGCCGCTCATTCAAACGGAGAGCCGTTAGATAGATGACACATGTCATGTGCGTGCTGGGGCCTATAAATAGGATTTGGGACTGAGGTTTAGACTTGAGAGAGCTCATTATTTTGTTTCCCCTTGGCTTGTGAGAGTTTGAGATCTTCTCCCATGGGTTCCCCCTTGCCCATGTCCACCTTCACCTAGGGTTTGTGCTAGAGAGAGAGGAGAGGAGATGGAGAGAAGGAGCAAGGTAAGCATGGGTTCCCCTGTTCCCTCCCAGTGTTTTGCCCCTAGTTTCCCGAGTTCTTGGTGTGGGTTGGTGTGTCTCCTGGTCGTTCTTTCGAGTGCTCTTTGGGTCCTTCCCGCCGGATTTGAGACTACACCTCCCCGTCCCTGAGCTTCAACGGTTCAAGTCTTCACCAAGCGTACCACTACTTCCTCTACAACCGCTACATCAACGAAACCCTTGCCGGTGCAAGGTCATCCGGTTGGGAACCGGGTGCTTCCACTTCTCCGCCGACGAAGTACGAGGGAAGCCGTGTACGCCTACATCTCTGGGGTGCCGGGTCGTCGTCCAAGGTGCTAGGGCACCGTACGTTATCAAGGCCTTCGGGACTCGGGCAACGTCAAGGTCTCCGTCTACAAGGTGACGTGTACAAACACCTTCTCCGCAATGGTCGGCGCCATATCCGTGGTGGCGGGGTGTCGGAAAAGCCTCTGACTTCTGGAGGATTCCGGCCTCGGTGTGAAGGTCGGAAGCGAGCCTTGGGTTTACACCCTAAAAGCTAACCAAGTGGATTTGCGGGCACAGGACTAGACAGTCCCGATCTCTCCTCGGGGAGATTTTGCATCGTGGAGGTTTGTGCTTTGCGCTGAACCACGTTAGAAAATCGGTGAGCCTCCTTTGTCCGAATTTACCTTCTAGCAATTTACTTTCCCATCGCTTCGGCTATGTTTACTCTTGCTTCGGCTAGTTAGGATAGATTTAAATTCCGTTCCACGCTTCTCGTTAGCTCAAGTTAGCTAGTACTTGAATTAGGAATTTCCATTTAGGTTTGGTTAATTCATCTTAACTAATACAAAAGAAAACCAAAAATAGGTTCAAATTTGTTTAAATAGTCCGCTTCACCCCCCTCGCAGCCTTAGATCCCTTCAAGTGGTATGAAAAGGCTGGTGCTCTCTGATAGTGCTTAATTGCATAGAGTCAAAATGGCCGAAGGGGGTAGTGTTGCCGGGAATAGAATCCCTCTGTTTACTGGCACCCACTTTAGTCACTAGAAAACTAAAATGAGAACGTACATTCAATCCTTAGGTCATCAAGTTTCGGCTATGGTATAGTCTGCTCTAGGGTTTGAGGTTAATAAGGAAACTGGTCCTACTACTAATCAAATCACAAAACTTGACTTAGATGCTAAGACAAAGAATGCTCTGTTTTCTGGTTTAGGGGTAGATGCCTTTGAGAGGGTTAGCAATCTTGCCACTGCACACGACATATGGAAAACCTTGATAGACATACACGAGTGAACGGATGCAGCGAAAGAAGAGAAAATTGTAGTGTTGAGAAGGCGCTTTAATTGCTTCAAAATGCTTCCAGGCGAAGATGCAAATGCCATGTATACTCGTCTTAACCCTTTGGTGAACGAGCTCAAGGGGCTCAGATTCTCCATTACTGACCTGGATGTATGCATGAGAATGATATCGGTGCTTCCAAAAGCTAGGTACAAGGATTTCATCGTTCTCAGGAATCCTGAAGTCAAGATGATGACTCCCACTCAGCTTCTTGGGCAAATTATTTCTCATGACATGCTAGTGGACGGCACTGAAGATGACGAACCCTCCAAGCCCAAGGAGAAGGCAATTGCTCTCAAGGTCAAGACGCCAAGCCAAGGGAGAAGCTAAGTACCAACAAGTCCAGCTCTGAGGGCGAGCAAGGAAACCCGAGCCTGGCCCTTGCGATGAACAGACTCACACGAGCTTTCAAGAAGTATGGCTCCAGAAACTTCAAGAACAAGAAAGCTCTGAAGGGATCTAAGGTCACGAGGGGAGGGGGAGGGGGTGAAGAGGACTATTTAGGAAATTTTAGGCCTATTTTTTGTTTTTTCTTGGATTAAGTCAAATTAAATTACCAACTAAAGCAAGAGTTAATTTGACTAACTATTAGGCCTAGAGCTAAATAAGCAAGCGGAAACAATATATAATCCTAATAGTCGTGGCAACACAAGCACATAGCTGAAGCAAAAAATAAATGCGGTAAGTAATGTGGAAGGTAAAAGGGAGTCTCGCTGATTTTTTAACGAGGTTCGGCGCAAAGCACCTACTCCTCGATGCGGAATCTCCCTGAAGAGATACCGGGACTCTCTCGTCCCGTGCCCACAATCCACTAGGTAAGTTTTTAGGGCATAAGTCCAAGGCTCACTTCCGACCCGTACAACGAGGCCAGGATCCTTCACTAGTTGTAGGCTTTCCCGACACCACGGAGTGGCACCGACCTTCACGGAGAAGGTGTTTGTACACGTGATTCTTGGACGGAGACCTTGAGATGTTGCCGGAGTTGCGGACGTCTCGGCAACTTGGACGACGAGTCTGGCGCCCCGGAGTTGAAGACGTTCATGACTTCCCTCGGACTTCTTCGGCGGAGAAGTGGAAGCACTTGGTCACGAGCCGAGTGGCCTTGCGCCGGGGCAAGGGCTTCGTTGGTGTAGTGGTACGGTTGATGAAGACGTAGCCGGTGAAGACCAACGGTGAGGCACGAACACGGCGAGGTGGAGGACTCAGCTCCGGCGGGAAGACCCCAAAGAGCACTCAACAAGAACAACCGGGAGACCACCCAAACCACACCAAGAACTCGAGAAACTAGGAGCAAAACACCGGGAGAATGGAGAACCCTGAAAGGATAGGTGGCCGCGAGGGGGGGGGGGGGTGAAGCGGATTAATTCAAGTTTTAGGCTAACTATTTTTGTGTTTTCTTTGCTTTTAGTCAAATTAAGACCTATTCCTAAGGGAGGCAAATTTGACTAAACCAAATCAAACTAATCTACTCGCACAAGCGGAATAAACGTTCTACCCTAATACCCGAAGGGACTAGTAAGCGATAGCCGAGGCGAAAGTGAATGACTCAAAGTAAATGTGCAGAAAACATAAAGTGAGGATTTTTTAATGAGGTTCGGTGCAAAGCACCTACTCCTCGATGCGGAATCTCTCAAAGAGAGACTGGCACCCTCTCGTCCCATGCCCGCAATCCACTCGATAGGCTTTTGGACCGATGGGCCAAGGTTCGCCTCAGACCCGGTACACCAAGGCAGAGTGCCGTCACAAGTCGACAGCTACTCGACACCCCGAGGCCTTGGAAAGGCACCGACCCCCGCAAAGGAGGTATCTGTACAAGCGATGAGGATGGAGACTCGGTCTTGACGCGGAGACCTCGGAGTCTTGTCGCTTTCTCGTCCCGGCAACTTCCCGGAGTTGTAGACGCACGACTTTCCTCGATCTTCGAGCCTAGCGAACAGGAAGCACCCGGTCACAAGCCGGGTGACCTTGCCCGAGGCTAGGGTTTCCTTGGTGTAGTGGTTCACGTGGTGAAGACGTACGGCAAGACGACGGCTTGGACTTAATGAAGCACGTGGGCGGCGAGGAGGAGTCTCAAACCCGGCGGGAAAACCCCCAAAGAGCACTCGAACACGGTGACCCGAAGACCCCATAACTCACCAAAACCCCGAAAAGAACCAAGCCAAAGAACCAGAGAACGGAGGGGAGACCATCCTTACCTTCCTTCCTCACTCTCCCTCTCTCTCTCGAGGTGGACATGGGCATGGGGGAACCCATGGGAGAAGCCCTCTCTCTCTCACACAAGCCAAGGGGTGGACATAATGAGCGCTCACACCTCTCTCAGCTCTCCCCGAGTCCTTATATAGTGCCTAGGTCGGTTATAACACATGTCAAGCATCGGGCTAGGCAGAGGTTCAAACGGGTGGCTGAGATCTGGCCGCGCGCAGGAGCCGCTCATTGGACGTGTCCGATGACTCATCAGACGCGTCCAATGAATTGTGGGCGCGTAATGACAGAGGTGTGTGCGACGTGCTTGACACAGGTTCTCGCTCGCATCGGACGCGTCTGATCAAGTTATCGGACGCGTCCGACAGAAACTTTTCTTCGGACCCCCTCTCAGGACTTAGCCAAATTACGCAGTGTCTCCTCTCATCGGACACATTCGATGAACCAGTTTCTTCGGACGCTAGATGGGACACCCCTGTGACGGACTCATCGGACACTTCCGATGACTGCAACTGTGCATCCTTCTCACCTCTCAAACTCTATCTCAAGTCCAACCACCTCTCTCTCACTTTTGATACTTCGAATGGTTTGTTGGGCATATTTTGTTGGCTTTGGACTTGGTGGGACCCACAGAAGCTTCCGAATAGGATTGAATCATTTTGGGCGGTAGTTTTGGCGCCTAGGGCTTTTGATCGACTTGGTGGGTACGAAAGCTCCCCCAGAACACGACACACTGCCTCGGATGCTTCCGGGCCCACCCGGTGACATCGATGCCTAGCCAACTACCCCCTCGGACACCTGGCACTCTCTCGGACTCTCTCGAAGGATCTAGACTCACCTAGACTTAGCCCGGGGAACTGACGACCGAGTGCTCAATGGGACCGACCTGCCAGAGATGAGACTCGCACTTGTCGTGCTCGAGTCTCGGACACGCACGCATTCAAAAGGCATTAAAAGAATTGCTAAGCAAATAAAGTCCTTATGTTGACGTGGCACCAAATGCCAAAACCCTAGACCTAGGAGTCCTAGGACTTACAATCTCCCCCTTTTTGGCAATTTGGTGACAAGACCTGCAAAACAATCTCAAAACGATACAAGTGCAAAATTCTATGGCAGAGGGTTAGTTGCATTAGCCATTGATCCATATAGCCGAGTATTGAGCATGTTTAAACCTTAGTCAACTAGAGCACATCACAAGCCAGCTCATCCAAACCTAAGCACATCTAGTCAATTTGGAGAGGACATGATCTATTCAGGAGCAAGTTACAACACAAGTGAATGTGATCTAGTCAATGAGCAAGATACACATGCGTGAGGCATCACCATGACTAATGGCAAAATACAACTCATATATATATGAGAGCTAAGCAAGAGCAAGATACAACCCAATTCTTGGGACAATTTGAGCAAGCATTTAGCACAAGTGTGAGCAATGATCTAGAGCAACAGGCACTTAGCACAATCACATGTCAAGTCAAGCAATAGCATATGCACATGACTTGATTCCTAGCTCCCCCTAGATCAGTGCACTCAAATTGCTCTTAGCTCTCATGCTCCCCTCGACACATGCTCATAACAACTAAAGCACAAACGCTTTCCATCACTCCCAAACCATTGTTTATGAAAATTGAGATTGGTTTTTGCAATTTTCCTCCCCCTTGTAAGCAAAATGCAAAAAGATAGCTACACTGGCACCACTTTAGGAATGCAAATGAGAAAGCAAACTAGGACCTTCACAATTTATACCAACGCCAAACAAGACCATTAGTTCACCACACATCTATCAAACTAGTGCAGGGTCACATTATCAACTTAGTTCAAATTAAGCCATTTTCATGTGATTTTTACTAAGTATTAACCTAGCACAAGCACAAGGTGAACCTATAGCCACAAGTTCTAGCACACCATTCTAGCGCAAGGGAGAATGCTAGCTAACATCGCTATTGGTGCTAAACTAGTACAAGTTTGGCAATCAAGCTTCAAAAGACAAAGTATTTGGTTGAGCAATTTTATTCATTTTTTAAAGCACTTGGGCCTTTGGCCTCTTTTCAAATTTGCTATTTTGACCCAAGCCTCTGTTGGGAAGGATTTGACAGGCCAGTACAGCTTATTTTTATTTTATTTGCTCAACATTTTGAAAGGGTTCTCAATTGGCTATATGTCGGGGATAAAATCACGGCCCATTCCCATGGTCCACTCCCTGACGGCCCAATCGAACAGCCTACCAGGGCCCAGCTCCCTGGAAGGTTCTATCTAGCCCATGTGCATCCTGCCGAACAACTTCTTGGCTGGCACGGCGCGTAATGGCCTAGGATTCGTGTTTGAGTTCGACTCGAACAGAGTTATGCACGGCTACGTGAAGACCCAGACGTGGTTTCCTGGATTGGAACAGAAGTCGTGATCCCCAAGACATGGAGTTTACCTTATTTACCTCGGGATATATTTGGCATGTCGAGTTCGTTGTGATCTCGTAGTTAGCCCGGCCCGATATTCCCTCGGTAGGTCGGTTTGCTCTGCACTATATAAACAAAGCCCCTACGGCGTATAGAGGGCACGAGTTTACGCATCTGGCATCGAGTTTACGTATTAGCATCTCGTAGACACCTGATTATAGCACATTGCTTCCTGTACACCATAATCTCGCCGAGATTTGTTCGTCTCGTTGAGCCACCTCTTGTATTCATCTGTGACATATAAGAAAGGCTGGACGTAGGGCTATTATCTCTCCCGAGAGGCCTGAACCAGGATAAAAACCCCTGTCTCCTGTTACATCACGTTGTTCGATTGCTTGGCGTGTCTCCTATCTCACTCTTGAAGAACCTTAGTTGACTTGGGTCAATATCCCAACCGTCGACAGCTGGCGCCGTCCGTGGGGACACGCAGATCGAGCATGTCGAACTCCATCAGCGATACGGAGATTCTCCCTGAGAACTACGAATCAGAAGGGCAGGATGTTTCTTCCCCTGCCAGCTCGAATCGATCTTATCGGCCTAGATCGATGTCTGTATCCGAGACAGAGGTCTCTGGATACGCCCCGGAGATGGTCTCCGGTCGAGCTCCCATCATCGACGATGAATACGGAACCGACGATCTTTACGCTTGTTTAGATCTATCGGATTCCAGGGCTATGTCGGTTGATTCTTCCTGTGGCGACACGGTAATGACGCCGTCTAGCACACACACGCACGGCCACCGCGTCATCAACATGGCTAGCGCAGGGACCTCAGGGGATCCTGCACGGGTCACGGCGGCCGAAGAGATCGAGCGAGTCAATTCCACTCGGCACCAAGATGGAGCCACACAATCTGCTCGCGAGCAAGATATTGTTCATCGCACTTTTGACGAATCCATCGACCAAACCTTGGCACAAATCCGCGATCAGCGCAAGCGTCAGCGACGCGATCAGCCTCGCGCACCTACGCCAAGGCTCCCGGCAGAAGTTCAGCCTGCCCGGGCGGAATCCCGGCGTGCCCAGACGCCAATCGGGCAAGACGCGGATGCCTCTAGGATCCCAGGACCAATTGAGCAGAGCCGGGAACGGCTCCAGGCCCTGGCGATCAGATCCGATCCGCCACCGGGACAATCTCGTCCTTGTGGGCGACATCGGCTACTCACCTCGGCGGCCGAGAGCCTTAAATCTATAGGTGAAGCTTCATCCAGCAAATGGCGAGCCTGTCGGTGTGGTCGGACGATGAGCGATCCGATCGATCGCGTGACGGCCGTCACCGTCGGAGGATCACAGTCCACGAGCAAACTGCCCGTGGTCGCTGCCGCTCACCAAGTCCCCGTAGTCATCACGACTACAGGGGCAAGTGTGTACGTGACGATCACAGACGATCCCCTCGCGAGGAGCGCGTGGTCGCGACCAGGAGGAAGGAGCGTGGGGGCTTATCACGGAGAGAGTTCCTCTAGGCAGAAACCTCCCGCTCAGCTAGAGTTCCCCCAACCAACAGGACCAACGTCTTTTCAAGGCTAGGTTCTACTGGGGAAGGTGGCCGGTCTTATGCCTTGGGCTGCAGGGCCTTTTCTGATGAGCTTCGCTCTGTCCGGTGGCCCTCAAAGTTCAAGCCTGGACACGTGGAGAGGTACAAGGGGATGCAGAACCCAGAGGAGTTTCTTTCCATCTACGCAACGGCCATCATGGCGGCTGGGGGTGATGAGTTTGTCATGGCTAATTACCTCCCGACTGTCCTTGAGGGCGCTGCTCGGACGTGGCTATTCAATCAGCAAGAAGGTTCCATCAGCTCTTGGAACCAGCTTTGTGATGCTCTGATTGCTAATTTCCAGAGCTGTTACGTGCGTCTGGGCAAGGAGAATGATCTGCACCAGATGATCCAGATGAACGGGGAGACCCTCCGCAACTTCGTGAAGCGTTTCATTAAGATTCGCAACACGATCCTGAACATCTCGGATGAATCTGTTGTCCGCTCCTTTAAAAACGGCTCACCCAGGATCTCGAGATCAATGAGACCTGGACCGCCAACGACCTGTTCAAGGCGGCCGATCGCTATGCTAACGCCGCAGAGCGCTGTCAAGATAAGAAGGCATTCGACAAGGCGAGCCGCTTGCCACCGGTGTAGAAGAGAAGAAGAAGCGAAGAACAATCCCGTGACAAGAAGTCCCGAGAAGAAAAAAAAGAAGGGTGATGCGAACAATACCGTCGCTGGTATAGATCGCACGCCTCCTCCCAAGGATGGGCAGAAAAAGCCTAACAATAACTATAAGGGTAAGAAGCCCGCCCAGGGAGGCAACCAAGGCAAGAAAGGTCCAAGTGACCGATATTGCAAGTTCCACCAGCACTACGGGCATGATACACGCCACTGTAGGACCTGGGCTGCAAAGCTCGATGATTTCTACAACGGCAAGGGCCCAATGCCCACCCTGCCCGAAAAAGGTGATGCCGGCAAGGACAAGCGCCAAGCCGATGGTGGCGATCGGGACGACGATGATGAATATCAGGAACCCGTGAACCATATCGCCGTCATCTTCGGCGGCTTCTCGGCTTATACCTCTCGTCGCAGCCTCAAGGAAGCCGCCGGGAGGTCCCTAACGATTGAGAAGGGCAAACCTCGGCCGAATCGATGAAGTGGACCGAGGTTCCCATCTCCTTCTCTCGGGAGGATTGCCCCTTTGGGATGACCAAGCCCGGTGGCTCCCATCGGTGGTCGCTCGACCATCGACAACGCCAGAGTTGGCCGTGTCTTGATTGTGGCGGAGCGCTCGGACTTGCTTTCTGCTAAGGTCTTGGACGAGATGCAGATTCCTCGCTCCAAATTTAAAGAGGTCGCGATGCCTTTCTACGGCATTGTCCCAGGAGAAGCTGTCCGGCCGTTGGGGCGATTGTTTCGTTACCTTCGGCGATCAAGCAACTTCGGATATAGTTGATCACGTTTGACGGGTTGACTTTCTATCTGCGTACAACGCAATATTGGGCCGTCCATCACTTGGTAAGTTCATGGCCGTGTCCCACCACGCTTACCATTGCGTGAATATACCGGGTCCCAATGGTGTGATCACGGTCAAGGGCAACTACAAAAGCGCTCGATTGCGACGGCGATCCCTTGCCTGGTCGACCAGCTTCCGCCACGTGGTCCAAGTTCCGCACCAAGTCTCAGACGCCTAGGGTCTCCTTCACCAGAGGAGAGACCAAGGAAGTTCCGCGGTCCCTTGATGATACTTCCAAGACAGTTCACCTGGGGGCCAATCTGGACCCCAAATAGGAAAGCGAGCGCATTGCCTTCCTCCGAGCTAATGCAGATGTGTTTGCCTAGGAGCCATCTGACATGCCCGGAGTCCCAAGGGAGGTTATCGAGCACAAACTGGCCGTTCGGCCGGACAAAAAGCCTGTTCGCCAGAAGCTTCATCGCTTTTTGGACTTCAAGCAGGGGATCATCAAAGATCAGCTTGGCAAGCTGCTCGCTGCTGGTTTTATCCGTGAGGTTTTTCACACCGAGTGGTTAGCCAACCCTGTCATTGTAAAGAAGAAAGGCGGCAAGTGCAGGATGTGTGTCGATCACACAGATCTGAACGCTGCTTGTCCTAAGGACAATTTCCGCGCCTCGATAGACCAAATTTGGTCGATGCGACTGCGGATGCCCAGCTCTTGAGTTTTTTGGATGCTTACTCCGGTTATCACCAAATAAGCATCTCCCCCGAGGATGAAGAGAAGACTGCCTTCATCACCCCTTTCGGCACTTTCTGCTATACGACCATGTCTTTCGGTCTGCGCAATGTCGGTGTTGACGCCCAGTAGCTTAATGGAGAAGACTTTCCCGTAGCATATGGAAAAAACTTGGAGGTCTATGTCGACGACATAATTGTAAAGAGCAAGTATGCTCCAGATCATGTAAAAGACCTGGCTGAGACTTTTCGTAATCTCACCAGGCATCGAATAAAATTAAATCCAGAGAAGTGTACCTTTGGTGTTCGATGTGGAGTGTTGCTCGGTTATGTAATTGGTTCGCATGGAATCTCTGCCAACCCAGAAAAAATCGAGGCCATTGAAAACATGCAGGCTCCAACTACCGATAAGGAAGTTCAGAGCCTCACCGGACGGATGGTCGTCTTTGAGCGTGTTTATCTCCCATCGTATAACGCGGGTCGCTTCTTCTTAAGGCCCTGCGCAAGCACAATGGTTTCGAGGATGAGGAGGTCGATCGATCTTTACAAGATCTAAAGCAATACCTGTCCAACCCACCTATCTTGACTACCCCGCGCCACGGCGAGCAGCTCTTGCTGTACCTTGGCTGCATGCCGCAAGCGGTGAGCGCGGTCTTGACAGTGGAAAGGGAAGGCATACAGCGGCCAATCTATTACATGAGCGAGGTGCTTCACGGATCTAAGGAGCGTTACCCTGAGGTCCAGAAGTTGCTCTACGCCTTGATCATGTCCTCCAGAAAACTTCGTCATTATTTTCAGACGCATAATACTGGTCCCGACCAAGTTCCCTCTTGAAGAAATCCTAAGGAACAAGGAAGTTGGCGGACGTATAGCTAAATGGGCAATGGAACCGCGAATTCGACATTCGCTTGTCGCCCGAATCGCTATTAAATCCTGTGTCCCGGCCGACTTTGTCGCTGAATGGACCTGCCCGCCCAAATCCCAGGAAGCTACCGAGCAACCTGACGAACCCCCATGGACCATGTTCTTTGATGGCTCGCATGACCGAAACTCGGGGCTGGTTTTGTTCTCATCTCCTCAAGGAGAGCAACTCCAGATTCTATCCAACTACACTTTGCGGCGACTAACAACGCCATGGAGTACGAGGCCCTCCTCATGGGACTAAGCGCGCAAGTCGCCGGTGTCCAACGGCTAACTGTGAAGAGAGATTCACAGCTGGGCATCAACCAAGTTAACAAGGAGTATCGTCTCGCGATGACTCAATGGCGCGATACCGGTTGAAGTGAGGAAGTTGGAGCGAACTTTCGATTTTCGAGGTGCTCTTCGTGCCTGTGAAGGACAACTTCCGGCCGACCAGCCGCCCAAGTTTGATCTCACGCTAACTCGCTTCCGCAGGGTGCTCGCCGAGCACCTACACAAGCCCTCAATCACGCCTCCGGACGAGGCAACAGAGATGTGGTGCCGCTCACATCGAAAGCAGTCATGGATCGGACAATGCCATTTGTCCGATACCTTGCGATGAGACCTCGACCGACGACGGCCGAGCGTTTTCGCCATAAGGCGTGCTAGTCCATACAAGTTTGTGGGCGGCATCCTTTACCGCCGAGGTGCTCGGGAGTCCTCTCCATGTGCATCTCGCAGCAGAGGGTGTGTTCCTTCTTAGGGACATACACAGAGTGCTCATGCAACCACGCCTCCTTCGTAACTCCGGTCAGAAAAGCTTCGCATGGGCTATTATCGCCCATGTTGTTACACGATGCTCGGACATCGTGACTAAGTGCAAGGTGTCGGTGTAATAAATACTGGGTACAAAGAGCCCTAGGAAGGCCGAGAGGGCCCCACCCGTCCGTGGGCGAGCAAGGCCCCAGCCTGCATGCAGCCCCTCGGAGGCTAGGAGGGCCCCACGCCACCGCGCGAGCAAGGCCCCATGCTGGCGCAGCCCTCGAAGGCCAGGAGGCCCCACGCCCAGCGGGCGAGCAAGGCCTCAGCCTGGGCTGGGGCAGAGCCCTCGAAGGCTGGGAGGGCTCCCACGCTGCAAAGGGCGAGCAAGGCCTCAGCCCTGGGCGAAGCCCTCTCGAAGCCACGAGGCCCCACGCCAAAGCGGGTGCGTGGGCGCAGCCCTCTCCGAGGCGCAGGCGAGGGCCCCACGCGCCAGCGGGTGCGCATGCAGCCCTCTCGAGACCAGCGAGGCCCCGACGACGCAAAGGGGCTCAAGCGTAGGAGCAATGCGTATGAGTCTTCAGACTAAGGCTCCCTACCGCTAAGGACGGCGCATTTAATGAGACATCACGCGGATAGACAATGAAGAAATGATTACCGCATAAAGGACCCTTGCGTGTCCGGAGCGGGCCACACATGGGCGCGTAAGAATTGACCTACAGAGAGAAGGTTTGCTTTAGGAGGCCGCCTGTCGAGGAGCGAGGTGGCCCCACCCAGACTCACCGTGTGATCAGGCGGGTCGAGGCCACTTATGGCACGCGAGGGCGGCGCAGCAAGCAGCTGCACGCTGCCTCTTCTCGTCGTGTCTTGTCAGCAGCATCGAGAGCATCAGATCGCTTACCCCCTGGCTCTCTCCGCCAGCCCAAAGCTTGTATAAAAGGAGGGAGAGAGAGGGAGAAAAGAAGGAGACGAGCATTCGTGCATTCAAACACTCTGTAAAACACATTCCCATTCAACCACAATCGAAAAGAGCTAAGGCTCAGCAGAGTAGGACTATTACCCGCGAGGGGTCCGAACTCGGTAAATCATGAGTCGCCTTGTTGTGCCCGACGCCAAATCGGATCGAGCTTGATCGAGTTGGCTAGCGACTAAAAATCTGACCAGGGTGTGATCCGCAGTGGTTGAGCGGAGAACACGCCGCCGCGGGCGCGCTGTAGGGGAGCGCTAGCATCGGTTCAAGCTCTTCGACCGTTCTTCAGAGGCGATGGCGAGCGGCATCCGCGATGGAGCAGAAGCCACCGCTAGAGCTGGCCACGGAGTCGGCGCGGGCGATGGCGGTGGATCACCCGGCGGTGGCCGCCCGCCTAGGTTGGAGCCTGGCGGAAAGCGCCGCCAAGCTAGGCGGCGCTCGACCTGGAGGAGTGCACTCCAAACAGAACCTCCACGCGCTGTGGCCTTGTTGAAAACCCACCGTTCCGGTGACTCGACTCTCGGCGCGCGCTGTGGTTGGCTGCCTTGGCCCGCACATCGCCGACGCCCTTGGCGGTGGTGCAGTGCCGGGCGGGGAACGGCGCTTCGCTGCCCCTCCCGTTTTTGTTGCCCTCGCACTCCTCTCGCAGATCTCCCGGTGAGGAGGGGCGGGCCAAGACGACAAGAGCGCGATTCCCTCACGGGGCTCGGCGGGCAGGCAAGCGTGTGGCCGCGATCTCCGGTCCCATCCGAGGACCGCCACTTGCTGCATGGAGAAGACTGCGGACAAGCTCCGCAGGGCCGCGACCAGCGCAAGATCGCGCCGCTGCCGCCAGGCGCTGGGACCAGCAAGAGGGTTCCCGCAGAGCTGCCCGGCCAATGAGGGTGGCGCTTCTTGGCGCCGCCTAGGCGACGGGCGGCGGGCGAGGACGCTGCTCAGAACAGGAGGCTCGGACGTCGGTGCCGCGTCTTTTCTAAGGAGTCACACAAGGCCCAAAGGGTCGAACGGTTTCGTCCCGTCCCCATCGAAAAGTACGACGGCTCCACCAACCCCGATGAGTTTTTGCAGATCTATACGACGGTGATGCACCGACGTGGAGGGTCGGGAAGGTTCTCGCGAACTACTTTCCCTGCTGTCCTCACCGGGCGAGCTCCGCCAGGGCTCATGAACCTGCCCCGAGTCCGGGGTCATGGAAGGAGCTCGAGCTCTTCGTCACCAACTTCTGTGGCACCTTCGAGCAGCCCGGTAGAAGACGCACCTCCACAACGTGGGAGAAGAAGGAGAGTCGCCGGCGACATATATTCGGGCGCCCGCTTAGGTCCGCAACACCATCCCCGACATCTTCCATCGATGCCGTGGTCACGGCATTCGGAGAGGCGCCGAGACCCCAAGGTCAAAGAGAAGATGGCCACCCGCAAGATCAAGACGACGGAGGAGCCCTTCACCTTGGCGACAAGTGCGCCTTCAGCGGAGGCTTCAGATCCGCCCGGCTGCGCTGGCGGGCCAACTGCGGCGGCGAGGCCGAACCTCAAGGAACCCCGCGGCAAGGACAAGAAGAGCGCAGGCATGCCAAGACCGGCAGGTCATGGGCCGCGAAAGCGCCGGGCGACGACGACGACGACGACGATCAGGCCACAACAAGAATGGGCGTGGCGGGCGTAAAAGAGGAGGAGGTCGCGGCGCCGCGGGTACGGGTCCCGTAGGGCGGCCGAGGCGGCGGTTACGGCGACGCCATGGCTGCTGACGGCCCTCATGTCGCGACGGCGGGCGCAGATCATCGCCTGCGTGAGTGGGACGGAAGGCCCTACCGTCCCATTCACCGCAATAACTCCCACGATTTGGCGGATTGCCATGTCGTCCGCGAAGATGGTGGACAAGCGAGTCCACGAGCAGCAGCAAAGCAGCGCCCCGGCAGCGGGCAAGGGCAAGGAGACGGCTTCGCTTGGTTTTCAGCAAGCGGAGCGCGAGGTTGCCGCCATCCACGGCGTTCGCCACCTATCCGCCCCACGCCAGCTTTAAGCGTGCGATGAGGGAGGGTGCGCCGCCGCGTTCGCTTTGGGTCGATGAGGTACCGGGCGGGTCTGAGCAACCGATCGTGTTCAGTCAAAGCCGATCACCCAACCCAATCGCCGCCCCGGCATCTCCCGATTGTGGTTGCACCCACGGTCCGGAATGTAAAGCTAGGGCGGGTGCTGGTAGACGGAGGGAGTTCCTCGACCTCCCGTCCGGCTTCGGCGCCATGGGCGCCCAGATCCAGCAATGGAGCTTCGCCTAACGGTCCCATTCTTCGCATCGCACGGGCCGAGTCCGTCTCACCGGGTGCATCTGGCCTCCCGTAACCTTCGAGGTTCGACAACTTCCGCACCGAGATGCTCGAGTTCGAGGTGGCGGACTTCGACCTCTCTACAACGCCATACTAGGTCGGCCGGGCGCCGACCAGTGTTCATGGCGTGTGCCACTATGCGCATATGGTGGTGAAGATCCCGGCCACCGCCCCATCGCTTTGAAAGTGGATCGCCTGAGGCGCCCGCTGCGACAAGGACGCTCGCTGGCGGGGCGACGGTGCCTAGAAGGCCGAGGCTTCGACTGGAGCTCCTCCGGCGAAGACCCGTGGCCTCCCGGTTCGTCTGCGGAGGTTAAGGCGGTCTCCCCGAGCGAAGTCGACCGGGCGAAGACCGCTCGGTGGGCGCCTCTCGGCGCCAATAGGAAGGCGCGCTGCCTCCTTCCTCCGCCTAACGCAGACGTGTTTGCGTGGCAACCGTCCGACATGGCTCGGGTCCCTGTGGAGGTGATTGAGCACAATTGGCGACGTTTCGCCTTGCGACCGTCAGGCGCGTAGGTCCGGAAGCAACGGTGGAGCGCCGAAGTTATCCGGCAGAGGTGGACAAGTTTTTAAGGCGAAGGGGTCGCCCGAGGTCGCCCATCCTGTGGCTCGCGAACCCCGCCCTCGCTAAGAAATCCAACGGGCGTTGAGGATGTGCGTGGACTTCATGCACCTCAACAAGGCGTGTCTGGCGATCCATACCGCGCCTCGCATCGATCTCATCGCCGACTCAAGCTGCGGGGTGCGAAAGTAACAGAAGCTTCGGATGCGCACTCGGGTACCACCAGATTAGCATGGCGAAGAAGATGAAGACAAGACCGCCGCCGTTACGCCCATGGGCGCTTCATCGCTATACAAGGATGGCGTCGATCGAAGAATGCAGGCCCAACCTATCGCGGGCCATGCATATCGCTCACCGCTCCCAAATAGGGCGGAACACGGAGGTGTATGTCGATGATCCGGTGGTGAAGTCCAAGAAGGCGGAGGAGTTGATTGGCGACCGAAGAAACCTTCACCAACCCGAGGAAGTACTGCATCGCTTAATCCGGAGAATGCGTGTTCGCCGTTCTGCCGGGCAAACCGCTGGGATTCTCGCCTCCCGGAGGGGATTGAGGCGAACCTCGACAAGATCGCAGCGATCAAGAACATGAAACCCCGACGCGATTTCGGCAGATGCAAGGCTTGGTGGGCTGCTTGACCTCATCGGGCCGCTTATAGCTCGCCTGGGGATAAAAGTCTCCCACCGCTCAAGCTCCTAAAGAAGACCAACCAGTTCGAGTGGACGGCGGAGGCGCAGGAGGCGCTCGACGTCTCAAGAAGTATCTTACCTCCCCGCCTGCTGATCGCCTCTGCACCCGGGCGAGCCATTGATCCTCACGCGCGCAAACCCTCAGCGGTCAGCCATGGTGCTGGTGGCGGAAAGAGAGGGCGTTCAGCACCCCATTTACTACGCCGCCAAGGTCCTCCACGACGCCAAACAAGGTATTCACAGCACCGAAGATGCTCTACGCCAGGCCGACGGCATCCCGAAAAGCTACGCCACTACTTCCAGTGGGCGAAGTCACGGTGTTCACTAAGTATCCCTTGCGGAGATCCTCTTCAACCGCGAGGCGACGGGTCGATCGCTAAATGGGCCATGGAGTGGCGGAATTCGATCTCAAATTCGCTCCCGAATGGCCATCAAAGGCAAGCTCGCGGAGTTCATCACGAGTGGACTCCGGCGACACAGAAAGCCGAAGATACCCACCTCCTCGCCGTGGACTCTCTTCTTCGACGGCTCATTCCGGCCGGAGGGCTGGGCTGGCGTCGCCCGGTGTCTCCCACCGGGCGATGTCATCCGCACTGGTGGTGTTGGACTTCGCGCCACCAACAACGCCGCGAGTATGAAGGATCGCCGCCGGCTCGTGGTGGCTTCACCCTTGGCATCCGCGGCTACAAGTAAAGGCGACTTTCTCCCGGTCATCAACCAGCGAGGAAGGATTTCTCCCGCCGATCCCGCCATGGCAGCCTACTCGGCGGAGGTGCGCCGTTGAGCGGCACTTTGAGGGTTTGGGCCAGTGCACATCCTCGCCGCGACAACTACATGGCGGATGAATCGCCCCTGCATTGCCTCGCCGAGGGCACCTGCTCCGCCGGGTCTTTGAAGAAAGACTTACGCGGCCGTCCGCCGCAGCCCCCAACTCTGGCGGGACGACGCTTCGACGCAGCTCCCACCTCCGAGGAGACGCCACCGATCTCGCCGCCGCAGCCCTTGTTAGAGGGAGGAGGCGGAAAACTGCCGAGGCGGTTGAGGCGAAACGCCAAAGCCAGCGGAGTACGCGGCGACAATGTATGTAACGCCGCCACACTCGTCCGGAAGGTCTGGATGGATCCGATCCAGCCTACCTGCTGGATGGAGTGATCTCCACGGCGACGCTGCCGGCCGAGAAGATAGCACGCAAGCGCAAGCGCCACGCTCGGTAGGTGGGGACCAGACGCTGTGGCGCAAATGGAGTTCTACCGGCGCGCCACTCGAAGCGGGAGTGAAATTTCTCTCGAGATCCATGGAGGCATGCGGAGCCATTCAGTGGAGCCGCGTTAGTTGGGAAAGCTCGCCACGGTTTTATTGGCCCACCGCCTCCGTGATGCCTTCGAGCTGGTGAGGAGATGCGGCATGCCAATTTCATGCTAAGCAGATCCACCGACCGCCCAGCGCCGCAAACAATTCCGCTCTCCGGTCGTCGCGGTCCGGGCCGGATATTCGGGCCCGTTCGCTGGGCGACCGGAGGATATACTCATCCGCTCGCCGCCATCGACAAATTCACTAAGTGGGTTGAAGCCTCGCCGTCCCGCGATCACATCCGCAGCTGCTATCAAGTTTATGAAGAGCATCTTCGTCCGGTTCGTGTCGCCAACAGAGTCATCATCGACAACGGCGCCAGCCAAAAGCGCCGATTTCAAGATCGTGCGAAGAGTTGGGTACTGCTGTGCTTTGCCTCCGCGGCGCATCCAAGAGCAATGGGCAAGTGGAGCGGCGAACGCGAAGTACTCAAAGGGCATTCGACCGCTTCGGTGAAGCGCTGAAGCGCCGGGCGGAAGAAGTTCCCACCAGATTATGGGCGCCGCGACAACTCCCAACAGAGCCACGGCGAGACCCCTTCTTCTGGTGTATGGCTCGAGGCGGTATTCCATCGAGCTCGCTTTGGCTCCCCAAGAGTGGCGGCGTTCAGCGAAGATCAAGACTCGACCGGCGCTGATGAAGTAAATCTCCGGAGGAGATCCGAGACAGGCGGCGATCCGGCCGCCAAGTATCAGCAGCGCCGCGCCGCTATCAAGCAAGGCGGTGTGTGAGAACACCGGCAAGGCGACCTCTGCTCGCAAAATCCAAGCGCAGCGGGCGCAACAAACTGTCTCCCCGGGAGGGCCCTTCAAGGTGGTCTCGGCCTCCCGCCCAGCTCACCAAGCTCAGATTCGAGGACGGTCGCGAATTGGCTAACACTTGGAACGCCGAGTACCGAGAAGTTCTACCAGAGGTAGCACCAAGAGCTTTTTTTGACTTCCTTGAGCCGAGCGGCGAGGTCTTCTTCCTTCACCGCCGCCTCGGGGCTGCGCAGTACAAAGCCATCTTCAATAAGAGATAAGTTCTGCTCCTTGTGGGCATCTCTGCTTTTTTCGCCTCAAGTCCGTTAGAAAGCATTCCGTGAAAGCCGGCGCAAAAAGTACTCAAGGCGATGGCCCCTTAGTTGTAAGGGCGAACGCCACGACTCATGGGCGAGGCGGCGGACGGAAGGCGGGTTCTAGCCTGGTGTGTCGGCTCGGTCTAGGTAATGCGCCAACAATGCACCGGCGACTAGACCACTTCCCGAAGCTAAGTTCTCGCCACGCGATGTCTAAGGTCGGTTCAAGAAGAGGCCATAAGGGTTGAAGTAACCAGATGCCCGAGGAAAAGCGCCACTTTCAACGGAAAGCTCGGTCTAAAGCTTTTTGGCGATCAAGGGCTTAGCCTTAGAAAGGTCTCATTAGAAAACATTTCGCTGAAAGTCGGTAGCGAAAGTACTTTAAGGTGATGGCCCTTAGTTGCAAAGGCAAACGCTTATAACTTACGTTGGTGCGAGGCGGCGGACCAAGGCGGGCTCTAGCTCGGTGTGTCGGCTCGGTTCAGGCAATGCGCCAACGGCGCACCAAAGGACTAGACCACTTCCGAAGCTAAGCGCCGCCACGTAATGTTTAAGTCGGGTTGCAAGAGGCCATAAGGGTTGAAGTAACCAGATGCCTAAGGAAACAAGCGCCACTTCATGCGGCGAACGCTCATTTAAAACCTTTGGCGGCAGGTGCCCCAATTCAGCTTCGCAAGTTAAAGCAGCGAAGTTCAAGTGAGACTCACAACAAAAGAGCAAAAGTTTGTTTGCATTGATAGGCAACATTTACAAGGCAAAAGGCGGGGAGTCTCGCTTCTCCTCCCGGTTCGCCTTCATTTGAGCGGCGCTTCATCATGGACACGCGGTCGGCGGTGGTGTCAACTCGCTACCGCTCAAACCGTCCACCTGGCACGAAGGCTCCTTGGCGGCGCCGAGATCAAACGCGCGCCTCGAAAGCAAGACAGCTTGCCCAAGATGAACTGCGGCTGCCGAGAGCGCTTTTGGCGACCGTCTTCGATCGCCGCGTCCGCAGCGCCACCGGAAGGACGCCGCAGGCTTGGGCGCTCGCCCCACGGCGCCAACAGATCGCGCAGCCGCCTCCTCCAATGGGGATGCAAGGAAACACCAGTGGATGCAGGCGTCCGGAAGCCGCCAGAGGCGGCGCGCAGATGTCGGCGAGGGTCCGGAGGCGCCGATGTTCCAAAGCGCGGAGGTCTCCGATCTGTTTGGTGGCCGAGGCAAGAAGCGGCTTACGCTGCATTTCGCTGGTCATCGCCTTCGCGGGCGGTTTCTTGGCCAAGGGCCCGCCGCAGCTCGCCGGCAGATCGCTCCGCCAAGGCAAGGGCTTCCTCCCACGTCGCCCAGGTGCGGGAGAGGGTGCGAAGCGCTTCAAAGGAACGTCCTACGTCGGCGGTCACGGCCGAGATGGCGGCGGCGCCAGCGGACGAGGTGGCCAGAGGGTTCTCCGGCCGCGCGGCGGCGAACTCTCCGCCGCGACGGAGCACCTCCGCCGAAGGATCGGGCGGGCGGTGGTGGCGAAGTCGCGTGGAGCGGAGCTCGATGCCCGGCGTCCGCCTGCTCAAGAAGGACAAACAGGTTCAGTATGCAAAACCGTAGCATGCTAACCCTAATGCGCGGCGTGCATAAGCGCAGGAAAGCCAACTCGAAGCGGTGCGCTCAAGGCGAAAGCTGAAGGGGAGCTCAAGTCGCTTGTTTCTGCGGCGGTGGCGGCGCTGTCGCGTCACATTGTCAAAACAGACGCCGTACCTGGCGCGAAGCGGTGCAGCAGAAGCGCCAAGAAGAAGAAAGCGCCGCGCAGGAGCGCCGGCGAGGAGCGGAAGAAACCGCGCAGCGGCGCCAGCTTCGAAGAGTCGCGCGCTCTTGCCCGCTGGCGAGCGGGCGTAGCAGCAGGCTCTCGGCTGGATGGGGCGGGCGGTGGCGGCGAAGCTCGAGACTTGAAGAAGCGCGCTCTCTTGGGCTCGCCCTCCCTCGCTCGCCGCTGCCGACGACGGCGAGGATGAGGCGGCGCTTCCGAGAGCGCTGGCGAGTCGGCCGCCACGGCCGGAGCAGCAGAAGGCCGCGAAGCTTGGGCGTCGCCGAGGGCGGCTCATGGATCTCGCAGTGGTCCCCGGCCACTTGGACCGCAGGACCGAGACCTCCATGGGGGCAGCTCCTCGCAAGTAAGGGTTGCGCCCCGTGGATCCCAATCGCAGAGGGGCGGATGCCCGCCGGCAGGCGATGTCGCCGGTCGGCGTGGTCGAAGCCCCGCCACCGCCTCGAGCACGCCGCCGCAAGACGTTCCCACCAAATTAACACCCAAAGAAGAAGCAGCGAGTTGGTCGTTAGCCAAAATGGAAAGAAAGAAGGTACGAAATCCAAAAGAACGCGAGAGTATTCACCTCCAAGAGCAAGGCGGGTCCCGCTGCTGCCGCCGTAGTACGCCTAGGCGGGCGCGCCTCGCCGAAGCGGCAAAGACGGCGCCGCAAAAAGTCCGCCACCACGGGTTCCGTGAGCCCGGCGGCGGAGCTCGGCAATGCGCGCCGCCATCGCCTCCGCACTCGCTAGATCGTTCGGTTGGGCCCCTCGCCGGTGTGGCTCTACCGGATCGCGGGAAGAACAAGATCGCCGCAGCAGCCGGAGTCCTCCACGACACCATCGCCGTGCCGCCCTTCCAGCTGGACTTGACCGCGGCAGGATAAAGGCGGCGGCGTCGCGAGCGCAATAGCAGCTCTCCAGCGCCGAGCGCGAGCCGTGTGCAGAGATGAAGAGTCGGCGCCAGAGCGGGAGGTTTGGCATCGCCCCACGAACATCTCGCAGAGGTGGGCGAAGATGACCAGGGCCATGATCGAGTTGGGAGGAAGGTGCGCCGCCTGGATCCCGTAGAAGGCGAGCACCCCCAAGAAGAATTCGGAGTACGGCGGGACAAGGCCCGCCAGCATCGCCCAGGAGAAGGTCACGATCTCCCCGGCGCGAGGACTCGGCATGATGGTGCGGCGCTGAACGGGCGCGGTCGGTGGCACGAAGACTGAAGCCGCCGCCACCTGATCCTCATCGACGGTGGAAGCAGGCAGAACAGCTCCCGAAGGTGGTGCGGCATCCCCGCGGCGGCCCTTGCTGCGCTTGGGAGCCATGGAAAATTTGGCGGTGGCGCTGGCGAAAGGCTTGGTGGCAATTGGCGAGGAGGCTGTGGTAGCAAATAAGAAGGCAAAGGGACAGCTTGAAGACTTAGCGCATGGAAGGATTGGCGCGGCTGGAGAAGTATTTATAGGCGTGGGGCGTGGAGCGCGACGGTTTGATTCCGCTTCGCGCTGGGCGCCATCATTGCCCCGCTTTTGGTTTCGCGAAAAGCGCGTAGTTCCCAAGGAAGATCGTGTGCGGTGGAGAATCAGCGACGGCCGCCGCGGTGGTGGGCCCCCACGATTCGCCTCCCGCCGCACAAGAAACGGAAAAGTATCCGCTGACGGTTCGCAGATCATGGTGGACCCGGCCTCTGCGGTGTAATAAATACCGGGTACAAAGAGCCCTAGGAAGGCCTAGAGGGCCCCACGCGTCAAAGTGGGCGAGCAAGGCCCAAAGGCGATGGCGAGCCCCTCAAGGCAGGGAGGGCCCCACGCGTCAAAGGGCGAGCAAGGCCCAGCCGCGTGGGCGAGCCCCTCGAGAAGGCCGGGAGGGCCCCACGCGGCAAAGTGGGCGAGCAAGGCCCAGTGGCTGGCGAGCCCCTCCGAAGCCACGAGGGCCCCACGCGCCAAAGCGGGCGAGCAAGGACCAGTGGCGTGGGGCGAGCCCCTCCGAAGCCACGAGGGCCCCACGCGCTAGGCGGGTGCGTGGTGAGCCCCCTCTGAAGGCGAGGCGAGGGCCCCACGCGCCAAAGTGTGCGCGGCGTGAGCCCTCTCGAGACCAGCGAGGGCCCCTGCCGCGCGGGGGGCCGGCAAGGCAGGAGCATTGCGTATGAGTCTTCAGACGAAGGCTCCCCCATCGCGAAGGACGAAGCGATTTAATGAGACATCACGCGTGGATAGACAATGGAAGAAATGATTACCGCTTCTGATGACCCTTGCAGTGTCCGAGCGGCCGCCATCGTGGGCGCAGAAGAATTGACCTACAGAGAGAAGGTTTGCTTTAGGAGGCCGCCTGTGTCGAGGAGTGTAGGCCCCACCCGCAGACTCACCGGTGGATTTGCAGGGGTCGAGGCCACTTGCGGCACGCGAGGGCGGCGCAGTGTGGCGCGTAAGCGGCGGCACGTTTTGCCTCTTCTGTCGTGGTCTTGTCGATTGTCTCGAGAGCATCAGATCGCTTACCCCTCGGCTCTCCGCCAGCCCAAAGCTTGTATAAAAGGAGGGAGAGAGGGAGAAAAGAAGGAGAGGAGCATTCGTGCATTCAAACACTCAGAAACACATTCCCATTCAACCACAATCGAGAAAAGAGCTAAGGCTCAGCAGAGTAGGACTATTACCCACGAGGGGTCCGAAACAGGTAAATCATGAAGTCGCTCCTTGTTGTGCCCGACGCCAAATCGGATCGAGCTTGATCGAGTTGGCTAGCAGACTAAAAATCTGACCAGGGGTGTGATCCGCAGTGGTTGAGCGGAGAACACGCCGTCACAAGGCTTGCCAATTTCACGTCCGGAAGGCACATAAGCCCGCCCAAGAGCTCCAAACGATCCCCCCATCTCGGCCTTTTTCCACATGGGGTCTGGATCTGCTTGGCCCATTCCCTAAGGGGTACAAGGGCTACACACACTTGCTCGTCGCTATCGACACTTTTACAAAGTGGATTGAGGCAGAGCCTATGTCATCTCTTCACGCCAAAACGGCTGTGTGCTTTTTCAAAAGCAACGTGGTCACGCGATTCGGGATCCCCCACAAGCTGATATCCGATAACGGTACCCGCCTCGAAGCGAGCTATTCGTGAATATCGCGAACAGTGGGCACCAAGGTTCTGTTCGCCTCGTGGCACATCCACGAGCAATGGAGCAATGAAGCGAGCCAACGGATGATAGTCCAGGTATTAAACGTCCGATTTTGTCGCTCTCACGAGCACAACAAAGCTCGGGTTGACGAGGTCCTTCCGCCCTCTCGGGCGATTCAGACCACGGCCACCAGCAACCGGGAAACTCCTTTCCAATTGGTCTACGTGCGAAGCCATCCCGCCCGCTGAAATAGTACTCGGTTCGCCGCGACGAGCTCGGTCAACTTGGTTGACGACGAGTAAGAGCGCTTACTCGATCTCGACCTCCTCAAGGCACACGCGAACGGGCACAAGTCATAATGGCGCGCTACAAAGAAGCTCTTCACCAAGACGCCGCTAAATCAGTTCGCCTAAGGGCTTTAAAGGCAAGCGACCTCGTTCGCGCCGTGTCTGTAACACGTCCAATGCCAACAAGTTAACTCCCGCTGGGAGGACCTGTTCACGGTCATTTCCACTGCTCGCCCGGGGGCTGTTCGCCTGGCAATGGAGGACGGGAGAGAGCTGACCAGCACTTGGAACATCGACCAGCTTCGTAAGTTCTTTGTGTAGGTCTTCTGTGTGTTTGCTTAGCTCTGTGCTTTTTAAACTTCGCGCCTTAGTTCGTCCATGCCTCTTGGGCTGCCATGTAAAGTTCAATCCAATAAACAATGAATTCTCGCGACCCCCAGTGGCCTTTTTCACTCCTTGTCTTCTCAGACTACTCTCTTTTTCTGGTAACACTTGATGGCTGCCCGGTCTTGCGAACTTTTGGCTCCGCAATCTTCAGGGTTTCCCTGCCCGTATCTAGTTTCAGCAAGTTCCTGAACTCAGGGTTGCGTAAGCCCTCCGCGGCAGAGGCACTTACCGCTTGGCACGACCACTTGGCAAAGCCTGCTCTCGTAAGCCCCCCGCGGCAGAGGTACTTTCCTTGTCCGGTTATCCTCGGAATTGCCTAACTTACGTCAACGAGCAGTCTATGAACAAGTCGAGCAAGGTAAGGGTGTCGCTCTATCTCCCTACGTACGTGCCCGAATTCGCAATCTTAGGTCTTCGAGCATCGTTCGTACCGGGGGCTAGGGTGTCGCTCTTTCTCTTGTGCACCTGATCGGGTTAGCAAACCCAGGTTTCCGAGCAGATGCACAACGGGGGCTGGGAGTTAGGCTAAGCATTCTACCGGTTTTCTTAAACTTTCTAGCGCTTTCGTGCCTTGCTCTTGGTTTCTGTTCGTTCTTATCTTTTTGCTGCTCTTTTTTGCAGGGAAAAGGTAAGTTTCTTTATTTACATTAACCAAAAGTTGCAGGTACAAAAGTCCCTTTCGGGTTACAGCCCTATAGCTACTTAGAAGCGAGTTGCTCCTTGAGCTCCTCGATCACTGCCTTGAGGCGCAGGACTTCCCCTTGGGCTTTAAAACCCTCTCGGCCTCACTGAGATGGTCGGCTTCCTCCTTGTCGCTCCCCTGCCCGCTCCGTTGCCTTCACACGGAGAGCCTCGACCTCTTCAGTCTTGGCCCGCAGTTGCCCGGTCAGACTTTCGCTCTGACTGGCTCGCTGCTCGGCGGTATTGAGCTGCTCGTCCAGCTCCTCGACCCTCTTCTCCGCGGTCCTCGCCCTTGCTGCCAGCCCGCGTATGTCCTTGGCCTCCTCCTGTGACGCCCACAGGGTGGAGATTTTCACTTGGAGTGCCGCGGAAGACGACTTCTCTTTGGCGAGCTGGGCCTCGAGCTGCTTCACCTGCTTCATGAGCAGTTTTGCCATTCGACACGTCGCTGAGTTGCTCCTCCACCACTTCAGGCGGCCCGGCTCCCTTCCGCGACGTTCGCCCTCGCGGCTGCATGAGAAGCTCCTCGGCCTCTTCTCAAGAGCCCCGAGGATTGCTCTCCTCGGTCAATCGAGCCTGAGCTTTTATCTTCGTTGCCAACTTGTTCGGCTCTTGGTGGCGCAGAGGCTCCCCTTCGAGCCCCTCATTTGAGCCGCTCTCGAAACCCGCCGTATCAGCGCTGCTCGACGGTGACTCCATCCTCGAGCTCCTCCATGGTATCTTTAAAGACCTGAGGGAGAAGACCAGTTAGCCGCTTTGTGATGATGTTGCTCGACTGGGCTAGGTTTGGCTTTGGAGCTTACCTTGCCAAGCCGGGCGCTTGGCCCGGTGTGGCGACCTTCGAGACCGCAAGGCCACGAAGCCTCGCCAGTCTTGGGATGAGACCGACGCGTTGTACTCGCCGCCGTCTCCTTTGCTCCTTCTTCCTGCGGGAGCCCATTTGTTCGGGAGCAGGGGCGACGGGCGAAGAGCTTTCGTCCCCTCGCTCCTGCCCTCCTTCCTCTTCCACCCGATCACCTTCGGGCAAGGTCGAGCCGCCCACGGGCGGCACCGAGCTTCCACCGGCGGGCAACATGCGCCTCGCCGTGGGTTTTTCTTGCACCTTGGTGGCGGGGCTTTTACCGCTTGCTGGCCATCTCCGTCGCCTCGTGGGCGGGCTGTCCTGACGACGGTGCCCGAAGGACCGCTTACTCGTCCCGGCCGGCAGCTTATGGAGCCATCGCTTTGGCCTCGCTATCCGTGGCGCCAGGCGCCGCTTCTTCCGCCTACCGGTAGTGCTACGCGCCCTTCAACAAGATCGAGTCGTCATTGAGCTCGCGGAGCAAGCTCCACGCCGCCATTTTGTCCTTGAGGTTAGCCAACTCATCGCCCACGACGCACCGCAGGTGTGCTCGGCAGAGAGATCGCCGATTGCCGCGTCGACATTGTCCGTGGCGATCTCCTCGGCGGTGATGAGAAAGGGGTTAGTTAAGCTTGGCGCGTCGAGAGTTGTAAGGTCGAAGGATTCATTACAACATACCGCCGTGGAAGGCTTAATCTTAATCTTCGCTAAAACTTTCCATCTCTTCCTCGGGGGCCTTGGCGCTTTGTTCGCCTCGGCCCCGGACGCCGTGGCGATTTAACTCGCTCCCCGCCGAGCCGAGCACTTTCTCGCAAGAATGCAAGAAGGTTTTCCTTGCGCGACTTCTTCCTCAAGCCTCCTCTCGCCGGGCGACCACAGGCCAGATTATGTGGCCCAGTGAGCCCGCACAGAACGCCTAAGCCGAGGGTCGTGATCCTTACCTCTTCGTCGCTTTGCTCGGCGACGAGGAGGGCTTGGTTCCCTCGGTTGGCCGTGTGTGCTATTGGCTTGCTCGACGCGCTCCATTGCCGCAGCGGGCTTCTTCGAGGGCTGGCGGCCGCCATGGCGCGGCGAGCTCCGCGTTGGCTCAGCCGCCACCTTGGGCTTTGTGGCCACCTTGGCCTTGCCCTTCTTCGCTCTCTCCTTCTCCGACCTAGAGAGCTCCTCCACTATCCCTCCGAGGATCAGCTGGTCCTCCTGCGTGTTCCGAATGAGAATATTAGCATTTACAACAAAGGCGAATCCGCGACATGCATTTAGGGTTCGAGCAACTTACCTCTTTGTCAATTTGACGAGCACGTTCCTCGGAAAGGTGTAGGCCACCTCGCCGGTGACCTCGCCGTCCTTCTTGGATGTCTTCAGCATGGCGACGACCCGCTCGGTCACCCATGCGTCGGTTGGTTTTTCTGCCCGATCGGGAGAGCCTGTTAGTTTCTGTTCGGAGGAGACATCAAAGAAAGGTTGAGTCTTAAAGGCACTTACCCATGCTCTCCCTGAAAATGTCTTCCCATCCCTCTATCTTATAGAAGGGATAGGGTCTTCTCCGCAGCGGACTGATCCTGTTTGCTGTGTAGTCCCGGATGATCTCCCTGCCCGTGAGTCCAAGGCTCACGAGGGAGGCGATCTTGCTCGTCAAGTACCAGTCCTCGGCGGACATCTCCGGCCGAGGCATTGGTGTTCTCTTCGCCGGCGCCTTCCCGGTGAAGAAGAGCTTGCTGTCGTCGCTCCGCCGGGTGTAGAACCACCTCGTCCACCACGCGCCCATTGAGTCGAGCAGCGGCGGATGGGGGTACGGCGCGTCGTCGGCGGTAGCCCGGAGCTTGAGGTAGTAGCACCCAAGCGCCGAAGCGGCGGAGCTGCTCCTCGCTACCGTGTAGTAATGGAGGAACAACCCCACCGCGGATCAATTCTCAGTAGCCTCGCACAGTGTGCGAAGACGGCCATCCGAGGATCGAGTTCGGATTGAGGTTAGCCACCTCCAATCCGCCGATGTTAAAGAAGGCCTCGACGGTCGCTCTCGGCAGACCTCAACCCAACAAAGGCGAATCGCTCGGTTGACGAACTCGCCCGAGCGGCTCCGAGTTTTCCTCTCCGGCAGCCTCCACCACGGTGTCGATGTGTTCTCTTCCTCCCAGACCTTCAGTCCTCCTCGGTCAAGCTTAGTGCCGAGAACTTGGCCATAGCGGTCCCCGTGAGTTGGACGAGCAGTGTTTGGTGGTGGAGTTTGGGTGATTGGTCTTTGTGTGCGGTTGGAATTAGGGCTTGGGAAGGAAAGGAGCGAGAGCAGTATGGCTAGTCATGGGCGGCTTGGGTGCTTTTATAGTCCCATATGAGCAGCTCGCAACGGTTTGTCACAAAACGGCTAGTTTTTACCATAACGGCTAGGTAAAACGGTCGCTTGCTTTTCACTCGCAAGCAATGAGGAAGTTATCATGGAGTTCCGCTAACGGCTATTTTTTCCCAAAGATTCAGATCAAGGCCGAGTGCTCGCCGGATAGATGTGATTCTCGCTCGACGCAACAGAGTTGCTCAAGATCGGGCGGGTTTGTTCGCTCCTCGAAAGGTGTCTTGTTGGTTGAACCATAACCTGTTTCGGTCGTTTGTTACATGACTTTGTAGCAACAAAGTTTCCCTCTTCTTGACTTTGAGTCTCAAGAGGAAGACCCCACTCTAGTGAGTCCTTCCACTTGAGTCTCTGGGCTAGCTGTCAGATAAAATCACGGCCCATTCCCATGGTCCACTCCTCGACGCCCAATCGAACGACCTACAAGGGCCCGGCTCCCGAAGGTTCTATCCGCCCATGTGCATCCCGCCGAACAAAGCATCTTGGCTGGCACGGCGCGTAATGGCCTAGGATTCGTGTTTGAGTCCGACTCGAACAGAGTTCTGCACGGCTACGTGAAGACCCGGACATGGTTTCCCGGATTGGAACAGAAGTCATGATCCCCAAGACATGGAGTTTACCTTATCTACCTCGGGATATATTTGGCATGTCGAGTTCGTTGTGATCTCGTAGTTAGCCCGGGCCGATATTCCCTCAGTAGGTCGGTTTGCTCTGCACTATATAAACAAAGCCCCTACGGCATATAGAGGGCATGAGTTTACGCATCTGGCATAGAGTTTACGTATTAGCATCTCGTAGACACCTGATTATAGCACATTGCTTCCTGTACACCATAATCTCGCCGAGATTTGTTCGTCTCGCTGAGCCACCTCTTGTATTCATCTGTGACATATAAGAAAGGCTGGACGTAGGGCTATTATCTCTCCCGAGAGGCCTGAACCAGGATAAAAACCCCTGTCTCCCTGTTCGCTGTTGTTCGTTCTGTCGGCGTGTCTCCTATCTCACTCTTGAAGAACCTTGGTTGACTTGGGTCAATATCCCAACCGTCGACACTATCCTGCTACCCCCAGTAATAGAATGCCCAATTACACGTTGCTAGGTTCTAGATTATCCAATGAACAAGAATAGCAGTGAGAGAAACATGTGGCTCTAGATATCCTAGCACAAGTTCAAGGCATCAATTTAGTAGGTGCATTAATTAAGCTCTATATGAGTAAGTGATTCAGTTTCCAAGCACTAGCTCTCCAGAACATGTAATAAACTAGATGGAACAACTTGAGAAGCGAGTATAAAGAGCAAAGCTCAAAATCACATACTCATATGCATAGGTCCCGTAGCCCAATCTAGATGATCAAATTGCACTTGACTTATCAAGCTCATTTCATTCATTAAGCAATGTGCAAAACCTATTTTCATATAGTGGTCTCGCTCTCATTATCACACAGCAAGGGAATGTGGTCAAGTTTTATACCATAATTATATAGAGACTATGTGAGAGAGAGCAATTGAGCATAAGCGTTTAACAGCTTTTAAATGCATTTCAGTAGGAGCAGCTTAGAATCAAGCACACATGCATACACTATTCATTATATCAAGCCTAGAAGCAATCAAATACAGCAAGGCACCAAATATTGAGCGAATACCACTTGAAGGGATCAAAGAGATTACCTTGAGTGTCGAGGTCGAGGAGCCCATTAGACATAGGAGTCCTGATGGGCTTACAATCTTGCAACTTGAATCACTTGGGCAGATCGGTGAAGTACCTCTCCTAAGAGACAAAAGTGCCCGTGCAAAGCTGCCTGACTTGAAGCCCAAGAAAGAGACTGAGCTCCCCCATCATCGACATCTCAAACTCATCCCCGCTGACTCTGGCAATCCCTCTGACTCTGAGCAATCTGCTGGTGCTAGAGGTGAAGATGACTCAGAGCTAGAGCTGTGCTGAGGTAAAGCTCCCCCTGAGTCAGATACCTGGTCAAGTGTCTGTGGTGCTACTGTCTCCTCCTGCTCTGAGGCTGACTCTGGTGCTGTGCTATCCTCTCGGGCTAGAGCTGGAACTGAAGCTGAAGCTAAAGCTGACCTAGAGGTGAAGCTACTGAACTGAGGTGTAGCTCCCCTTAAGTCAACTGTCCAGTCAAGTGTCGGTGGAGAAACTAGTACTGGCTCATCCTCAGGCTCGATCTCCACGAATCTGACATCTCCAACTACATCAGCTGCTCTGCACTGGTCAAACGCGTCATTAGGATTGACGTGCTGCCCGTGAGTCCCATTGCCCTTGATCATCGGTCAACTGAAATTCAGAACTCAATCCCTGCTCACTGCTGTCATCAAAAGTGACTCCTGCTGGGAAGATCCTTTCTTCCCCCGTGAGGTGGCCATCCGGTGGCTCGCCTGCTGTAACTTTGACACCACTTTGAAAATTATTGGTGCCGTCTACCCCAGTGGTTCACCTGCCTTAGAGAAAAGATCACTTGCGTGACTTAGGGATCCAAACAGCGGGTCCCCGAGGGTTAGTCTTAGCAGTCGCAAAAGCATCAATTAAAGATTTCTTGACCCAAACTCGTGCATGGTGTTCGTTCTCTCGTGTGGGCCCCACAAACCTAGTGTTTATCCTACCTTGCCCATCCCTTTTGAGCAGGTAGTTTCCATCTACCTCTATGTGGTTTCTAGGTAGGTTGGGGTTGGGTCTAGTCCACGTGTAGGGTCTAGGCTGAGTCCTAGGTGGTGCTCTAGGAGGTGGTCTCCTTCCCTCAAATCCCCTAGGTGTCCTGTACCCACGTGGCTCAAAGTGTGGTCTAACTGACCTGTAGGTCCTCTCATGGCCATACCCATTCCAGCCACTCCATCCTCTAGTCCTAGCTGGGTGTCTCCCCCATGAGTCACCCCTACTAGTATCCCAAGAGTTTTGCCTATAGCTCACTATGGGTCTAGTGTTCCATGTTCTAGCCCTAGTGCTCTGCCATTGCCCATTCCTATTCCACGCTCTAGGCTACCAGGTGTTTGTGGTTTGTATTCTAGGACGAGGGGTTTGGGTGTATTGCCAAGAGTGGTAGTAGGTGCCCCCTCTAGGTCTAGCACGAGAGGTATCGGCGCCTGTAGATGCACGAGGACCAAGACCTTTTCCCTTTCTCCCATTGAGCTTCTTCTTGGTAGTGAATCCCAATCCGCCCTTGTTGGAGACAGGTCGCTGGTCCTTGAGCATCTTGTCCAAGGCCAAACTCCCCTCGTAGCTCCTAAGCTCAAACTTGGCTAGGTTAGCTCTCAACTCAGCATTCTCACTTTCTAGCCCCACGTACTTAGCTAGTTTTGCTCTCAGCTCACAGCTCTCCCTCACAAGCTCCCTATTCTCTATCATTAGCTCCCTTGTCGCCAATGCAACCTTGAAATGGTCGGGATCACATAAGCCACCATTACCCCTAGACCCACTTGAAGACGAAGCAATCATAGCTGGACCACTAGTGCAAGCAATTGAATTTGAAGGCATATGAATAAGCAAGCTTTCAACAGGAGCAACAGATTTTTGCTTATCACTAGCACTAGGCATAGCATGTAAAGGTGCAGGTAAACTAGCATGTGAATCAGGAGCATTATCACACAAGCTTGTAGGAAATGTGAAATCTGCTGGAATTTGTAAATCAGGCACATTAAGCATAGGAGCATATCTACTAGTTCGTGTGAGCAAAGTGACAGGTGGTGTAACACTAGCAGGAGCAAGCACAACAGAACTAGCATGCAATGAATCACAGGTCATTGCATCTTGTGCAGTGGGTGAAGCAGGTGTGTCAAGAACAGGTGTATCAAGCACAAGCAAGTCATTGTCATCATAAGCAATGTTAGGCAAAGAATTGAGAGCATCATCTAGAGCATTAGCAGACAATAGAAGTTCATGATCATCCTTAAGCAGTGTGTGTTCATTATTAAGCACATCATGATCCTTCCTAAGATTTTGCATATTATGCACCAAATCATCTACAGATTCTTTATATGCATCTCGCTCTCGCTCTTGCTCACTACATCGCTTAGCAATTGCCATAATTTCATCCTGCATATACTCATTTTCTACTCCTAGTTTTTCACTGTGCTTGAGTATGCTCTTATGTTCAGTTTTTAAATTATTATGTTTTTCTCCAAGCCTGGCATACTTAGTTCCTATTTGTTTGATTACATCATTAGCTTGAATGATCATGTTCTTCATATACTCAACACCCTCAGGTGAATCCAACTCAAACGGTAAAGAGCTCCTATCAGAAGAAGTAGAGGCACTTACGTCGTCTTCTGAAGACATGGAGGAGCGTGCCATTAAGCACCGTGGCAGAAGGACTGACTCAGGGACAAACTCGATGTCAGACTCCCAGCCCGCATCGTCGTCAGAAGTAGCTGCTGCCACCAAGCTTGCTGGAAGCTGAGCAGGTGGTTGTTGACGATTTTTATGCCTATTAGAGTTTTAATCCGCAAGCGCACGGATATCGCAATAGCTTTCACCCTGGAGTATTCCTAAGGTATCGATTTCCAACGAGGAATGAGAAGTTTCTATTTTCTACTTTATTCACCCAGATGGATATGAAAATGGGGATATGGAACAACAATGGGACAAATGTATTTCGGATCGAGAGGTTCTTCGGACACTAGTTAGAAAGGTTCAAGTTCTATTCTTGCTTAATTTGCGATTCTGTATCGGAGCTCGGACATTCACTACCACCTGCTATCCTGAATTGGAATCCCGAATGGTTATGATCATTCCGATTGGGCTCAACTGGTCTGCAACTAACGGGGTGGATTTCACAGAGTCTAAGCCAGATAATAGGGCTTTCACCACCTATTACCTACCACACGTCCGTTGAAGCAGGTGCCTACCGGCTACTAATTAGTCCAAACACCACCTTTGTACCTAGTAGTAATATGTACCAAGGACGTCACTTCGATACGCACCCCTGCTACCTTTTATACTTGTCGGTGTAATAAATACCAGGGTGTGAAGAGTCCTGAGAAGATCAAGCGGGCCCCACGCGTCAGGCGGGCGATCAGGCCCCAGCGCGTGGGCGAGCCCCTCAGCGCTCCCGGCGGGCCCCACGCGTCATGCGGGCGATCAGCCCCCATGGCGTGGCGAGCCCTCAGCGCTCCAGCGGGCCCCACGCGTCAAAGCGGGCAATCGAGCCCCAAAGACGTGGCGAGCCCCTCGGCGCTCAGCAGCGGCCCCACGCGTCGGCGGGCGATCAAGCCCGGCGTGGCGAGCCCATCGGCGCTCAAGGCGGGCCCCACGATCCGGCGGCGATCGAGCCCTAGCGCGTGGGCGAGCTCCTCGAAGACCAGCGAGGGCCCCACACGCCAGCGAGCGACTGTGTCCCAACGTATGGGCGAAGCCGATCAAGGCGCCGGCGAGGGCCCCATCGTCGGCGGGCGTGTGGGTGAGCCCTCGGCGCGCGAGGGCCCCCCACATCAGCGGGCCCACGTGGCGGAGCGCTGCGGAAAGAGTCTTCGGCGAAGGCTTCCCATCTGCGAAGGACGAGCGATTTAATGCGACATCACGCACGGATAGAAACAAGAGATGATTACGCTTCTGATGACCCTCGCAGCTCGAGCGATCACATCGCGGGCGCAGCGGAATTGACCGGCAGAGAGGAGGTTTGCTTAAGATGGCCGCGCGTCGGGAGGAGCGGTGGCCCCACCCGCAGCCTCACCGTGTGGATCAGGCGGGTCGATGCCACTTGCGTAAACACGAGGCGTGGGCAGCGCACGTTGCGTCTCCTGTCGTGTCTTGTCGATGTATCGAGAGTATCTGCATCGCTTACCCCTCGGCTCTCTCCGTCGGTTCGAGGCTTGTATAAAAGGAGAGGAGAGAGAGGGGAGGGGGCACGTTGGGTACGTGCGCTTCGAACACACAGTTCGCAAGCATTCTGTAAAACACATTCCATTCAACCACAACAAGAGGAGAGCGAAGGCTCAGCAGGAGTAGGACTATTACTCGCAAGGGGGTCCGAACCTGGGTAATCCCCGTGTGTTACTCTTTGCTGCGTCCACCGCTCAATCGAACCGAGCACGGCTGATCGGCTAGCAGGATAGAAATCTGACTAGGGGTGTGATCCGCAGTGGTTGAGCGGAGAACACCCCGTCAATACTGATCTCTAGGTGGACAATTAAGCACAAAGATCTTAGCACTCAAGAATAGTACGGGCCTAATACCAACCGAGATAAAATAAATAGAATGAACTTGATAAATGGATAAATGAGACTGAGTGTTACCGAAAGAAGACGGAAGCAGAACCCGCATCCGAGTTCAGCTCCAGAGCTATAGTGAGGGATACCGACACTCCGGCTCCTCCTCTACACTAACTCTCCTCTCCCTCCTACTCTACTTGAGAGTAGCACAACTTTATTCTTGCTTGCTCTCACTTGTGTTGCTCTTTGTTGTTCATCTTCAAATGAAGGAGATCACCTCCTTTTATAGGCCACCGTGACCAATAGGGGGTTGCCACGAGTTGGGATACTTGTCATCTCTTCCCCCTCCAAAGGAGAATCCAAAGGGCATCTCCAAGTGGGTCGGCCGGCCTAGTGGGTCGGTCGACTCACTCTTTGCTCATCCGGCCGTCCAATTTTGCAGGGATGCTCCATAGACGGTGTAGATTAGCTCCTCAAGTCGGTTTCTCAATTTGACACCGGCAAGTTAGGATTCCAATAGAATCCTATGCTCATTTGTGAAGGAACCGGGTCCATTAGATAAAACCGACTGCAACGGAGGGTGGAGATGTCATTTTGTGCTTCTAAGCCACTTGGGAGAAGTTGGAGCCGGATTGGTGACATGTATGGGGCGGCCGGCCTAGGGTGGGCTGGCCGACCCACTCAATTGCCCGGCTCAGGCCCATTTTCCCTCAGTGGGTCCCTGCATGCAAAATCTCACCAAAACTTCTGGAACTTTGTAAATTTGCACAATTTTAGTTCATGTTCCATTCATTTCACCACATCTTGACGGTCGGAATCATATTAAATGTTATCGAAATTGACCGTCAACACACCCCCACGCTTAGGTCTTTGATCGTCCTTGAGTAAAGGTTAATTGCAAAATTTAAGATAATGTCAGGTTAAAATTAGATCCTAATGAAGATAATGTTATCCCTATTTCCAATCATACGAGAATTCATGTCTAGGGGTGAGGGAGAGAATGAACTCACGCCAACGAAACAAGAAGAAATACAAGTGCAACGATGTGTTGTACTAATGAGTCCTGACGCCAACGAAACAAGAAGAAATACAAGTGCAACGATGTGTTGTACTAATGAGTCCAACACATCGTATTTATGAAGTGATGGTTTTTCCTCCTAAAAATCCATTTTCCAAAACCTTTTTGTTCCTTTTTGCAAAGAAGGCTTAAAAGGCATGAAGAGATTATATTTCTATTTATTTTTTCATGGAGAGCTTAATCTCCCTTTTCTTTTTCTGTTTTTTTTATGGAGACTATGATTGATCTCTTTTTCTTTCTCTCTTTGGCCTTTGAGTTAATTAGAACTTTTTGAAAAGTTTTGACAAATGGATATTTTATTTTGGAGGACCATCACATAGGTAGGTATGGTGGCACCAGACAAGATAATTGGCTAACTTTTTACGGGTTTGGAATATCCAGCGAAAGTGGACGCTTAATTCCAAGGTGGAAATTAGCGTTGCCAGATATGAAAGGCTAGCAATCAAAAAGGGTACGCGAAAGGAGATGATTGGATCAATTAACATCTCTTAAGAGGATTCAAATTGTAACCCAACTTAGCATGATCAATGACTATTATGAAACTTGTATGGATCATGATAATTAGGTAATGAAAAGTTACTCTAAGAATTAAGAGCCATATTTTTAATGAAAAAGCCTCTGGATAACAAATAACCTTAAGTAAGAGAATTATTAAGCTTTCTATATCTCATGAGCCAACAATTTAGATGTGGTTATTCCTAATAAAGCTTTCCCTCAATTGTTGAGCATAACCAAAGAATAGAAATTATGCAAAGTCAAAATTTTACCGGACATTGTTATCATTTTGAAATCATTGCTTTCTAGGCATCAAAATTTTTGTTTAATTATTTACCAACATTATATGAGAAAGTGACAGAGATAAATATCAAACAATAAGGCATAGGGAACATACTAGAATTTTTCGGAGCTGAGTGGGCGAAGACGGTGGGTCGGCCGACCGGTCTGGCTGGGTCGGCCGGTCCGGAGTTGGTTGTCCGGCCTGGCTCCGTGCCCGGCTGGGTCCAATTTTATTCCAGTATGCACATCTCTCTGTACTTTGCATTTCTCATATGTATGTTAGTAACAAAGTCGACCGGTGCAGAAAATTGCACCGGTCGAGGCAAGCATGCACAATTAAATAATCGATTCTTTATTTCCTCGAGAAGCTAAGAAAACATGGGTGCATACATTGGGAAATCAAAATATTTGAAAATAAAATTTGCGCGCCTCACTTTATTCTACCCCACTCCCGCCTACGGATTAGTCGGTGGATCAAAAAGCTTAGACGATCCCATCGCCTTCGCGTAGCGTTTGAGCTTTGCTGACATCGACTTCCACAGGACCATGAAGTTATCATCGTGGTCCATTATTTGGATTTGGACCTCCGCCATTTGTTCTTCAAGATTGTTTTACCGCTGTTTGAGAGCGGCCACCACTTCACGGAGCGGAGGCTCCTCCTCACTGAACTCCATGTCACCACCATCCCCGCGGATCGGAGGGGGTGAACGGGTGCGTCTCACCCTCCTTCCCGGCGAAGTGGAATTGACGGACTCAACCATGGGTGGCCCCATGCTCACCAAAGGTGGGGTACGGACCTTCCCGTAGCCGGCCGCCGTCTTTCCGCGCACGAGGAAACGTGGCGGGGAGTCCGGTGGTGTCTCCAGCATGTACGAGGCTCGAGTTGCTCATACTTCATGAGCGCCTTGCCTTTCTCCATGTGCAGCGCAGCCCAATGTGCTACATCGAAACAACCGCCCGACGGAGAGAGGATGAGCTTCTTTGCCACTCCTGCCTTGAGGCCGAGTTGGCCCGTCATCGGTTGCGCCGGTGAAGGAGCGCGCGACACCTTTCCCTTGGTGATAACACGTAGGGGGGAGAGAGGGCGAGCCGCACTCCTTCCACCACTGCAGAGTGGAGAAGTCGGCCGGCCACGTGATGTGGCACGGCCGGGCTCGGGTTGTGGTGTCGCCTTCGGCTTCTCCTTCGGTGAGAAGTTCAACAGTTGCGTGCGCACCGGCGAGTAGTTCAAGTTCCGGCCAAATGTTGGCTTGCCAGAAGTACTCTTCGAGGGCTTTGGAGCCAGTGGGTCGCTAGCTATAATCTCATAGATGGACAGGATAGATTTGGGCTGTTTGGTTCAGCCATGGTGGTAGTGGAAGGTTGCCAGGTGAAAGGTGAGAGGAAGAAGATGAAGAGAGGATGAAGAAAGTGCAAGGAACGACTCTTCCCGTCGCTTTTCAAATGAGATGGGACGTTCAGTATATACAAAATAGGAAGATATGCTTCTCCTCCAAAAATTTTTGAATTCGGACGCAACGAGCCCCCCGGCTGATCCAACCTAGACCGCTGACCTGATGGGTCGGCCGACCTTCCCTGGGTCGGCCGGCCTGCCCGTGGCCTGGTTCGGGTCCCCTCTTCCTTGGGTCACTCACACACTAGGTCTTAGGCCTAGTTTCACCATTTATTTGTGTTTGAAAAAGGAATTTTTATTTATTTGATCATTTTTTTGTTGGTCGGAGCTAGACCGCACGCAGAAAATCAATTTTCAAAGAATTCGTGGACGTCAATGTCCTCAATCTCGGGCATTTCGGGTTCGAGAAAGATTTTTAAACATTGCCCGTTCACATTGAAAACTTTGCCATCATTATTTTGGAGAGTGACGGCACCAAGGTCATAAGCGTTTAGTACCGTGAATGGTCCTTCCCATTTGCTACGAAGCTTTCCATGTCCAAACAATTTCACTCAAGAATTAAAGAGAAGCACTTTATCATCGGGTTTGAATCGTTTTATGACTGGTTTGTCATGCCATCTTTCTGTTCTTTCTTTGTATAGCTTCGAGCTATGGTAGGCTCTTTCTCTCCATTCTTCCAATTCAGCTAATTGCATTTGTCTTTTTAATCCAACTGAATGAAAATCCATGTTCCATCGTTTGATTATCCAATGGGCCTTATGCTCTAATTCTACGGGGAGATGGCAGGTCTTCCCGTAAATGAGTTGGTAAGGGGTCATACCTATCGGAGTCTTGTATGCAGTTCGGTATGCCCAAAGCACGTCACTCAATTTATGCTTCCTAGCCTTTCTCATGGCATCTACAGTCTTTTGCAAGATGTTTCTGATTTGTTTGTTAGATGTTTCAGCCTGACCGCTCGTTTGAAGATGATAGGGTGTGGCTACCCTATAGTCGACCCCTAAGCTCTTAAGTGCATACTTAAAGCTTTTGTGGATAAAATGAGATCCTCCACCGCTAATGACAATCCAAGGGACGCCAAACCTAGGGAAAATGGTTTCCTGGAACATTTTCTTAGCGTGGATGGAGTCGGCTGCATGCAAGGAAGTGCCTCGACCTATTTGAAGACATAGTCGACGGCCACTAAAATGTACTCACAAGAGTCTAATTTTGGGAATGGGCCCTTGAAATCTACCCCCCATGCATCAAAAAGATCAATTGCAGATTGTTCCTTAGGGGCATAGCATCTCGAGAATTAATATTTCCCACTCTTTGACATTTAGCGCATCGTCTTACGAACAACCTTGTGTCACTATACATGGAGGGCCAAAAGAATCCACTTTGCCAAACTTTAGCATGGGTTCTAAAAGCGCCAAAGTGGCCCCCCGTATGGTGACGGATGGCATTTTTCAAGGACTTCTTGCTTCTCGGCCACTGGAATGCATCGACGGAGTAATCCGTCGGCGTAGACTCTATACAGATAGGGTTCATCCCAAAGATGGGTCCTACTGTCACGGATCAATTTATTCTTATCCTCCCCTGGTGGTATGTACTCAGCTACCAAGTAATTCACTATGTTAGCATACCAGGGGTCGGCAGAAGAGACTGCCAGCAGGGTGTTATCCCGTAGATAATCATCTATGGGGACATTCAACTTCTCCTCAACTTGCATTCGGGAAAGATGGTCTATCACAGAATTTTCTACTCCTTTCTTGTCCTTAATTTCTAAGTCAAATTCCTGGAGCAGAAGGATCCAACGGATGAGACGTGGTTTTGCATCTTTCTTGGTAAGAAGGTGTTTGAGGGCTGCATGGTCTGTCTAGACAATCACCTTTGACCCTACCAAGTAAGATCGGAACTTCTCTATCACAAAGACTACGGCTAGGAGTTCCTTCTCTGTGGTGGCTATGACACCCAAATTTGGCAGAAAATCGGATATTCAGGAAAGGCCAAATATGTTGGATTTATTGGGCTGGATCGGAAATGGGCTTCAACGGCAAAGAAGAAAATATATTGAGGAATACCAACGGTTACAAGACTTTGGAAGTGATACTATCTGATCGGAAGCGCGACGCGGTAAAATAGGTCGTATCGGTATCTACTTTGTAATACTATAAATAGGACCTTAGGCCTCGAGAATATGGAGACATCAAACTTCAAACACGAATACTTTCTCGAATCCGATTGACTCCTTCGAAAGGCTTCAACTCGCAAGTAGAGCTATCTCGATGGGATAATCGATTCTCTTCTTGTAACCCGTATGCATGGCTGTATCATCTTGATCTCATGTATGCAAAGCATGTTAAACTGTCTCGGAATTTACCGATCTTTAACGTGTTCTCGCATATTGCACTGTCTCGATTTAATCGATCTGTAATGTGTGTTTATCTTGCAATGCCGATTGTCAAGTATCTCATATGTTTTTTCTGAATCCGATATATGCGACTGTCTCATTCAATCGATCTTGAGTATGCCCTGTTTAGAATTTTGCATGTGTAGATGTTTGCCCATTAACATTGTATTTATCCATATTAGTTTTAAACCTCCAAATCGGTTTATTAGTTTATATCTGAGTTTAGATCTGAATACTGTCTTGGCCTGACCAATCTATTCAATCTATTCTTTAGTTTAATCTAATGCATTGATGCAAAGGTTTGTTACTAATATTATATAAAAAATACGCAAAAGAAGTAGAAGATTTATAATTAACATGTTTATTTATACTTAATCGCTCTATCAGGCATTAAGCCGATAGATCTTGTAATCGGATTATTCAAAACCGATTGCATGTAACCTGATCTGGGCATATTGAAAAGCCGATTAGGGCTAGCCACTGATGAATTTCTCCTTGTCAATTTACAGGTCAAATTGACTGGCACGCTTGGTCTTTTGGTTGCAACACAATCCCAGAATTGACGCTTCCGCACGTGTGTTCACAGAAATCTAATTTTTTGTGTCAACATACTTTTTGGCACGCCCGGTGGGACCCCAAGGATTAAGATCGACAACATGACACCTACTGACACCGAAGCGGCGTTGGAGGCGCTCAAGCTCACTGCTGAGGCAGTGACGTTTGACGAATTAAGCCCAGATCAGAAAAAGGAAATCGAAGATAGGCTCGTGGAGATCCATGAGGAGAACAAGAAGAGAATGCTGACTGGCTATCAGAAAACCCGTAGCGGCCAGATTACGAAGACTTCTATTGGAGATCCACTGCTCACCGGAGATTTTTCTGAGGTGATAAGAGATCAGATCAATAGCTTTGTTTACCGATCGATGTTGGACCAGTCATCGGTTTTAGGGTGAATCGTCCAGGAGAGAACTAGTGCCGCGCTACACAACATCATGACTGGACAAGCTCATCAGGTGAATCGGAATATTCCGCAGGGGATGAATTTGGGCAATCAACATCCAGCTTATATTCAGCAAGGGGCATCGCATGCTGGAACCTCCCAACCAGGTCATCCATTGACAATCAATCCAACTCCGATTCAGATGATACCGAATAATCAGGCTATGGTTCCCGTCCCGGATCCGATCTACCAGCCGATTAATCCGAGGATAAATGAAAATCTGGAAGAGATGACCAGGAATCTAGTTTACAACATGATGAAGCAATGCGGGTTCAACACGCCTAAAATTGCTCCGCATTACACTATTCCGTACCCATCGGCTTTCAACGAAACAGAATATCCCCATAAATATCGAGTTCCTGATTTCGTGAATGCCCAATTCAGCGGAAGTGATCACACCTCTACGCGCGAGCATATTGCTAGATTTCTTGCACTGTGTGGAGAGGCTGCATCAAAGGACACTCTCAAATGCCGATTATTCCCACTATCGTTATCGGGATCGGCATTTAACTGGTTCACATCGCTTCCTCCGAACAGTATCACTTCCTGGCCAGATCTGGAGAAGAAATTTCATGAATATTTTTATTCCGGAGAAAATGAAGCAAGAATTACCGATATCATGATGATCAAGCAGAAGTTTAAAGAATCGGCAAATGATTATCTGCGTCGATTCAGGGAAGTAAGAAACCGATGCTATAGCCTTTCACTGCCTGATAATGAGTTAGCAGAATTGGCTTTTAAGGGTTTACTACCCGTTAATCAGAAGAAGGTGGGCAATCAAGAGTTTGCAGATATTTCGCACCTGGCCCATAAAATCGCACTCTATGAAAGCCGATTCTCCGATAACTCTTACCCAGGCCAGAAAGAGTATCGGAATAACAACAATAATAATAAGGGCAAAGATAAAGCAATTAATATTGTCGACATAGATGAGATCGAAGATTCCGATGGCTCCAATACTGAGGATGTTGGTGCTTATATCGCTGAATGGGTCAATAATAAAAAGGAGTTCGAACTGGGATGGATAAAGCCGAAAAGCTCTGAGAACAGCAAATATTCTTTTGATACATCCAAGTGCGATCGGATATTTGACCACTTACTACAAGAAAATCAGATTCGGCTTAAACAGGGGCATGTAATTCCTCCACTTGAAGAGCTGAAAAAGCGGAAGTACTGCAAGTGGCACAATTCTTACTCGCATGCTACCAATGAGTGCAATGTGTTTCAAGTAAGTGGTGCAGAAAGCGATCGAGAGCGGGCAACTTCGATATCAAGGTAAAAACTCGCAGATTGATACAGAACCGTTCCCAGTCGGTTTTGTTGGGATGGTTGACGCTAAGAGGAAAGCCGATGTTCCAGAGAGCTCCAATCGGTTTAAAGTGCTTGTTGGTTCTAAGAGGATCGTGGTGGATTAGAAGCCGGAACTACAATTCCGATCATCGGGTCGACAAGGTGGTGAAAGAACTGGCGAGTGGCGTGAGGTGAAGCGCGGGCATAATTATAATTCGATTCCCAAGCCAAGGCCAAAGCCGACCTTTAATCAATTGTTGGAAAAATACGACCGGATGGCTAAGGAGACGCCTCGGAAAAGCGTTGAATCGGATGCTCCAGAAATCGTTCACGGGGATTCAAATAATCAGGATTGGGAAATGGAGCACTGAGATTGTCCCTTTTTCCGATACTGCTGGGAGGAGAGAATGTCATTGCCTACACTGGAGAATTATCCAATGAATCATGCCTTTATTCCACCAAAGAGAACATCGGTAAAAGAACGGCTGGTGTTTCCTAGTGAAAAGGCCGGGGATATTCCGATAAACAAAAATACGGATGTGCATCGGCCTCCCAAGGTGCCATTGCCACAGTGGTGCCCGAGTGGGATCACAAAGTCTCAGAAGCGGCGCTTGCAGCGGATGAGGAACACAGAGGCTAAAGAAGTAGAGGCTGAAAAGTTCAGGGATGCTCTGCTGGAGCAAGTAAAGCCGACGAAACCGGTTAGGGGCAAGCAAGAGTGGAGGCCCAAGTTGAGATCGGCTGTTATAATTGAAAAGGATTCTAATGAAGTCTCGATTGCCACTAATATGGTTTGCGTGCTGCCTCGGAAATTCATGTGTGATTACGAAAAGGCCGCTGCAGAGTTGGTGGTTGGAGCTGAAGATGCGATATTCAAGAAACCAGATAACTCTCGTTTACACTTAAAACCATTGTTTATCATGGGTTATATGAATGGAAAGCCGATTTCCAGAATGATGGTGGACAGTGGGGCTACTGTGAATCTGATTCCATATTCTGTGTGCCGAAAAATCGGAAAATCTACAGAGGATTTGGTCAAGACCAATATGGTTTTGAGTGATTTTAATGGAAATCCGACTGAAGCGAAGGGGGTTTTGGTCGTGGAGCTCACTGTAGGGAGCAAAACAACCCCAACAGCTTTCTTTGTAATAGAAGGAAAAGGGAGCTATAATGTGCTGTTGGGAAGAGATTGGATACACACCAATTGCTGCATCCCATCGACATTACATCAAATATTGATTCAGTGGATTGGTGAACAGATTGAAGTGGTCAGAGGAGAATCCCTAACCTCAGAAACCGATTGTGCAGAAATACATGACAATCTGGAGGCGTTATCAGGAAAACCCTTAGAATAATGCGACTTCCTAAGAGTCAGTAAATTGGGCTTTAAGCCAACAACATTGGAAGCACAATCGGTAACTCAAGGACATGACGGTTTTTTGTGGGAACCGCGGCTCTAGAAGAGGGAATAGAGTTTAAGATGGGCCAAGGATTCATATCGGCTGATGAACTTGAAAACGTCGATATTGGATCCGATGGTAAAGAAAGGCCCACTTATATCAGTAAACAGTTGCCGCGGGAATACAAAGATCGGCTTATCCAGATTCTCAAGGACCGGGTTGATTGCTTTGCCTGGGAATATCATGAAATGCCTGGTTTAGACCGATCTATAGTGGAGCACAAGATTAAAATGAAGCCTGGATTTTGGCCAGTAAAGCAATCACCAAGAAGGATTAGTTGGAAAATTTACGATCAGGTAAAGGCTGAAATTCAAAGGTTTTTAGATGCAAAGTTTATTCGGCCATGCAAATATGCCGATTGGATTTCTAATATAGTGCCAGTCGGTAAAAAGGATTCTGATAAAATTCGGGTATGCATTGATTTTCGGGATTTGAATAAAGCAACGTATAAAGATGAATATCCGATGCCGATTGCCGATCAGTTGATTGACGCTGCTTCTGGTAATCGGATTATCAGTTTCTTGGACGGCAACGCTGGTTACAATCAAATCTTTATGGCCGAAGAAGATGTGAACAAGACTGCATTTAGATGCCCTGGTTCTATCGGCTTGTTTGAATGGGTTGTGATGACTTTTGGGCTGATAAGTGCTGGAGCTACATATCAGAGGGGGATGAACTTGATTTGCTATGATTTAATCGGTAAATTGGTTGAAATTTATATTGATGATGTGGTGATTAAATCTCAGGAGGAAGAACAACACTTAGCTGATATTATAACCGTATTGGATCGGTTTCGAAAATATGGCATGAGGATGAATCCAAAGAAGTGTGCTTTCGGAGTATCAGCCGGTAAGTTCTTGGGCTTTATGGTACATCAGAGAGGAATCGAAGTTCATCCTGATAGAGTAAAGGCGATTTTGAATACTAAGCCTCCAGATTCAAAGGTTTGTCTGCAAGTGCTCATCGGTAAGATTAATTACTTGAGGAGGTATATTTCAAATTTATCGGAAAGAATCATCCCATTTTCTCCTTTGCTTAAGTTGAAAAATTCCGATAAATTTGTTTGGGGGCCAGAACAGTAGAAAGCATTTGATAATATCAAGGAGAATTTGATGAATCCACCCGTTCTGGTCGCTCCAAGAGATGATTTACCGTTTAAATTGTATCTATCGGTATCGGATAAAACAATAGGCGTAGCTCTGGTTCAAGAAATCGATGGGAAGGAACACGCCATTTTCTATTTGAGCAGGAAGTTGTTGGACCCAGAAACCCGATACTCGGTAGTGAAAAGGTATTGCTTGTGTTTATACTTTGCTTGCACTAAACTGAGGCATTCTTTGTTGGGTGCTGAATGCAAAGTGGTTTGCCAAACCGATGTGGTCAAATACATGCTTAATGCTCCAATTATCAAAGGGCGTCTCGGAAAATGGGCATATACTCTCATCGAGTTTGATATGAACTATGAATCTCCAAAAGCTGTCAAGGGGCAGGTATTAGCCGATTTTATCACGCACCATCAAGACATTAATCTGTTGATTCTTTTGCCCTGGGTAATGTTCTTTGATGGATTGGTTTGTGAGAAGGGATGTGGAATCAGTATTTTTATTGTTTCTCCTGGTGGTGTTCCTTACCGATTCAGTGTTACAGTGGATTTTGGGTTGACCAACAATCAAGTGGAATATGAAGCTTTGATTCAGGGAATGGAGTGGTTAATCCAAGCTGGTGCTATTGCTGTGGAGGTGTTTGGAGATTCACAATTGGTAGCCTTCCAGATGATCGGTAAATATGAGTGTCATAGCGAATATCTTCGAGGATATCTGGAAAGAGCTTCTGATTTGGCTAAGTATTTCAGTATATTCACGATTTATCATATTCCGAGGGAACAGAATTGTGAAGCCAATGATTTGGCTCAGGAAGCGTCAGGATATAAATTACCGATCATGGTGTTGGAAATTATTCCGATTGTCAATCCAGTTCCGATAGGATAGCAGACAGAAATTATCGGTTATCTTAAAGATCCTCAGGGTAAAACCGATAGAAAGCTTAAAAGGAGGACTCAAAGGTATGTATTAATCAGTGACAAGTTATACTATCGGAGTTTTGATGGGTTATTGCTTAAGTGCCTAAACGAAGAAGAAGCTAAAGTTGCAATCGGAGAAATTCATGAAGGGTTGTGTGGAACTCATCAATCGGCACATAAGATGAAGTGGATGTTGAAACGCATGGGATATTTTTGGCCGACGATGGTGGAAGATTGTTTCAAATATTATAAGGGTTGCAAAGACTGTCAGAAATTTGGGAATATCCAACATGCGCCTGCATCTATTTTACATCCGATCGTGAAGCCGTGGCCTTTTAGAGGATGGGGAATTGACATGATCGGAGAAATATTTTCTTCCTCGTCCAAGGGGCATCGGTATATTTTGGTAGCAACAGATTACTTTACCAAGTGGGTTGAAGTTGTGCCATTGAAGAAAGTGACTGCTACTGAAGCGATTGAATTTGTCAGAGAGCACATAGTTTACCGATTCGGGATTCCTCAGACGATCACTACGGGTCAGGGATCGGTATTTATGTCAGAAGCATTCCAAGATTATGCTCGAAGCCTGGGGATCACAACAATCAATTCCTCGCCATATTATGCTCAAGCTAATGGCCAGGCAGAATCTTCAATTAAAAGCGCCATAAAGCTGATCAAGCGAAAAATCGATGAAAGGCCGCGGGGTTGGCATAATACTTTGGCGGATGCGCTATGGGCGTATCGGATTGCTAAGCATGAAGCTACGAAGGTGTCACCATTTGAGCTGGTTTACGGTCAAGAAGCTGTTCTACCGGTTAAAGCGATCATCGGATCTGCGAGAGTTGAGGAACAAAATAACGTAAAAGCCGATGATTACAAAAATCTGATGGTGGGTAAACTTGAGGATATGGTGGCAGTTCGATTAAGAGCTTTGGAGCATATCGAGCGGGATAAGCAAAGAGTCGTTAGGCATTATAACAAGAAGGTTGTATCGAAAGCTTTTGAGGTGGGAGAGCTCGTATGGAAGACGTTTTTACCGATTGGTTCTAGAGATCCTAAGTACGGAAAGTGGTCTCCAAATTAGGAAGGGCCATTCAAGATCAATCGAATTATTCCTGGAAATGCGTATATCCTGGAGACGCTTGATGGGGAGGTTTTCGATAAAGCAATTAACGCCAAGTATCTGAAGAAATATTATCCTAGCGTTTGGGTTGGAGCTTGAACAATCTTACTCAATACGTTGCTGTTGAACAAAAGCCGATTCCTAGGAATCGCCTATAGTTCAAAGACCGTCCAAAAAGCCGATTCGATGTTCAACGTGCTGCTGTTGAGCAAAAGCCAATTCCAACGAATCGCCTATAGCTTGAGAATCGCTTACAATGAGTCAATATTGAACAATTTCGCTCATCACGTTGCTGTTGAGGAAAAAGCCAATTCTAAGGAATCGCCTATAGACTAAAACAATTAGAAATATGGGATTGCATAAGAGAAAAGTTATTACAGAGGCACGAAGGCATCAACTGTTTTTACCCCAAGGAGCTGGATAAAACACTGTTTTACGATCGGTAAAATACCGATCTGCACATGAAAGTTTAAAACTTTGGCTCGCAGGCCAATTATTCGCAAAATTCATAAATAGCTGCGGCGGCACTGGACATTGTATCCCGGATCTGATTTATAGTCTCAGTATCTTCTTCAACTGATTCGGGTATAATCGGAATTTTCTTCTTCGCTTCCAGCACGGCCAAGCCGCAGGCCTTCACGGTGCTGTATTGCTCCTTGGCCGCCGATTTGGACTCCTCGAAACTTGAACGAGCGGCTACTTCGGCTTTTCTTGCCTTCTCCAACTCCTGTTCCAGGGACTTGACCCTTGAAACTGCCTTGGAGGCTGCAAAGATAGATTCTGCCTCTTGCTTCAGTTGGAGAAGTTTATCATTTTGGGCGTTGGCATCCTGGATAAGCCCCTTCAACTCTGCCTCAGCGTCCTTGAGAGCTTCCCTTTGGTGTAGCCGATCCAACGCAGCATCGAAATCGGCTTTCTTTTCTCCTAGGGGCAGCGCCTTCTGGATAGCTGAAGCCACTTGCTCTGGGAGGACTTCTTTGATAGAATCGGCAATCTCCCTTCGGGCGGAAGGGTTAGCTAGGAAAACCGATTCGTTCCCAAATAGTTCCCACATTTGCTTCAGCTTCGCAAGTGTGTCTGATGATAAACGATTGCTCTTGGCCGGTGCTGCTGCGGGAGGATCGAGGATGGCGACTAGAGGCGATGGAGTCCTGATCGGAGAAGATAGGAAATCCAGCTCATCGTCAAGTCAGTCCATACTGGATGGGTCAAAGTTCAATTCATCGGTTTTCTTCCCATCATAAGTAATGACCTACGTTGATACCACAGTTACACAAACTGGGCTTCGGTGTTGAAACATATACTGGAAGAGGAAATATTTAAAGTTACAAGATATCGGAATTTAAGAATTTTATAAGATTGAGATAAGAATGCCGATTACATCTTGCGGGTTGAAGGCCAGAGGCGTTTGTGAGGCCGGTGGAGGCGCAGGAGTGCCATCCTTCTTTTTCTGGATGGGTGAGGTGTCCTGAAATCACAATTCCGATAAGCAAAAAGCCAAGAAAGAGGTTGAGAGTTTGGGGAAAATCAAGTGCTTACTGTGTCACATATAGACTCGATGCTATCGGGAGTACGCACCTTTGGAGGTCTGGGTTTTTTGGCGGCCACCTTCTTCCTTAGGGCGGTTTCACCTTCAGGTCTCCCTGTTTATCAGAAGCGGTTAAGCAATCGGGTTTTGTGGAAATAAGAGCTATAAGTCGATTGTACCTCGTTTCTTCGGCTGCTGGGAGGATCGTTGCGTGAAGGCCGATGCGGACTTGGCGGTTGAGTGAAGGCGACCAGCCTCATCGCCAATGAGCTTGGCCTTTGGGCGTTTCTCTCCGCTCTGAAAAGGAAATAAACATGAGGTTTAGTAATCAGAAAAGAATGACATAAGTTAGCGAACACACAAGTTAGTAACCTTACTGTTAGAAGACGATGTATGATTTTGGGAGTTTATTATTTCATCGTCTGATTCTGAAGGAGAGGGGCCTGACTCTGATGAATTTTCTTCTTTATCATCATTTTCATCATCGAAATTATCAGAAGTGGAACTGTCGCTATTGCTTGTTTTCGATTCCGATGAGAGCTCTGCTATGCCAGCAATCTTTGGCCAATTGGGTTTGCAAATCTCTTTTTGGCCAGTGAGCCGTTCGATTAAGGTTGCGGCTTCGCCTTCTGTGGCGTAGATATTTTTGGCGATAGATTCCCACAAAAAATCGAACTTCGGAGAAGTAGCTGACCACGTTATAAATTCTATCGGCATTTAGAAGTCCAAGTCAGCAGCAGACAGAATACCATAAGCCGACTTAGAGTTCAAATCATCTCTAGCATTGAGGTGTCGATATATGAATAGATCGGGTATATCCTGTCCAAGGTTGAATTGCCGAGCTACCACTGCCGGATGGTAAAACTCATATGATGGTTTCTTGAGATGAGTTCTTGTGCTCAGAATGGCGAAGAAAATACCCGGCGAGATAAATTCTCTATAAGCCGACAAGGCTTCGCCCTTTAGGGTACTGGCTAATCGGAAAAATGAAGGGATTGGGTATCTGTCCAAATCGGTATATGGGTTGAACTGTTCTGCACCATATTTCGATTCAGACATTGTGTAAAATGCAACCATGCAATGAGAGAGGTCATGTTGGTTGAGGCGTTTTCTGTTGCAGTTTACTGAGATCATTTCACCGTATGATCCGCAGGGGTGCTCGCTGTTATCGGAATCTTTTTCGTTCGGAAATGATAGGCTGAAGTCCAGTTCTCCGAGAGAGTTGTATATCTGGAGCTTTAAAAACATGCAAATGAACCAGAAGGGACCACCTAGATTACCAACTGAGTAATCGGCTTTCTTTGAGCAGGGACCTTCCCTGATCTCATGCATCATCCGATACGTGGCTCCTAGCAGGTATTTTCTGATTACTAGTTTCTGACCTGCTGCTAGTGCCTCGGCTACTCCCTGGTATACCTTGCTAGGGCTGAGGGATTGTCCACAAAAGAAGAACCAATCAAGCCACATGTTCAGAAAGGCGATATGCTCTTCATCTTCTACATCTCCTGTTTGCTGATGGGTGTTGATATAGCGTTGCCAGCCGAAGTTCTTCTCGGGAACCAACTTTAGAGTGGCAGACAGGTCAAAAGCCGATAGCATTTCTCCACCGGGACTGAGACCAGTTAGCATCGCTACGTCTAAGAGCGTAGGGCTTATGGGTCCAATCGGGAAAAGAAAAGCATTGGCTGTATCACACCAAAAATAAGCCGATGCTGCCATGAAGGGTTCATCTGCTGGTGATGGAGATAAGGAAAGGAGGATAGCATCGGTTATTCCTAACTCATCCCATTGCTCTTGTTTCTGGCCATAGACCCGAATGAGCCAGTCCTTATATCCCTTGATCGGGCTAGGCCAGGATCTAAAAGCCGATTTCCAACTGTTTACGCTAAGCTTATCGGCAAATAAAGGGAGTCTCGCTACGGAATGATCTATGAAATCTGATGGATCTCTTTCCCCTATTGGTCCCAAGGAATACAATGCTTCAGAGTCTGAGCATCGGAATAATACCTGAGACATGATGCCGATTGAGAGTTGGAGGACGATTGGCTGTGCGCTGGGATTGTTGAGGGCTTCGAAAATTCCGATGCAAGAGACGTGTGCGCAGAGGAGAGCGTGAAAATGACAGCGAATGGGCGTCTATTTATAGCAGTGGTAAAAACTAGGGTTTTACCACGGGTTTCGGCGTTACTGTTTCGGCCCATATCATCTACTGGGCTGACACGTGTTCTCCAAATGGGCCGAAAGCGAAGAATTATAGGGGTAAAAGTGTGAAATGTTCCAATATGGTAAATCTGATTTTTACTTGAAAGTTCAGCTAATGAGAATACTCATTGCTAAACTTAGGGGCATATGTTGACACCCAAATTTGGCAGAAAATCGGATATTCAGGAAATGCCAAATATGTTGGATTTATTGGGCTGGATCGAAAATGGGCTTCATCGGCAAAGAAGAAAATATATTGAGGAATACCGAAGGTTACAAGACTTCGGAAGTGATACGATCTGATCGGAAGCGCGACGCGGTAAAATAGATCGTATCGGTATCGACTTTGTAATACTATAAATAGGACCTTAGGCCTCGAGAATATGGAGACATCAAACTTCAAACACGAATATTTTCTCGAATCCGATCGACTCCGTCGAAAGGCTTCAACTCGCAGGTAGAGCTATCTCGATAGGATAATCGATTCTCTTCTTGTAACCCGTATGCATGGCTATATCATCTTGATCTCATGTATGCAAAGCATGTTAAACTATCTCGGGATTTACCGATCTTTAACGTGTTCTCGCATATTGCACTGTCTCGATTTAATCGAGCTGTAATGTGTGTTTATCTTTCAATGTCGATTGTCAAGTATCTCATATGTTTTTCCTGAATCCGATATATGCGACTGTCTCGTTCAATCGATCTTGCATATGCCCTGTTTAGGATTTTGCATGTGTAGATGTTTGCCCATTAACATTGTATTTATCCATATTGGTTTTAAACCTCCAAATCGGTTTATTAGTTTATATCTGAGTTTATATCTGAATACTGTCTTGGCCTGACCAATCTATTCAATCTATTCTTTAGTTTAATCTAATGCATTGATGCAAAGGTTTATTACTAATATTATATAAAAAATACCAAAAAGAAGTAGAAGATTTATAATTAAAATGTTTATTTATACTTAATCGCTCTATCAGGCATTAAGCCGATAGATCTTGTAATCGGATTATTCAAAACCGATTGCAAGTAACCTGATCTGGCTATATTGAAAAGCAGATTAGGGCTAGCCACTGATGATTTTCTCCTTATCAATTTACAGATCAAATTGATTGGCACGCTTGGTCTTTTGGTTGCGACACAATCCCAGAATTGACGCTTCCGCACGTGTGTTCACAGAAATCTATTTTTTTGTGTCAACAGTGGCATAATTGAGTTGTGGGCCCGTCAAGGTTTTACTCGCATATGCAATGGCATGATGCATTCTATCCTTGCATTGGCCTAACGCTGCCCCTACGGAAAAATCGCTAGTGTCGCACATGATTTCAAAGGGCAAGTTCCAATCAGGTGGTTGAATTATGGGTGCAGAAATCAGAGCTTGCTTCAGGGTTTTGAAGGCTACAAGGCAATCTTCGTCAAAGACGAACTTGGCTTCTTTTGCGAGCAAATTAGTCAAAGGCCTAGCAATTTGGGAAAAATCCTTTATAAATCATCTGTAAAACCCAACGTGTCCCAAAAAGCTGCGGATTCCTTTGACATTTATTGGTGGCGGCAACCGCTCTATTACTTCAACCTTAGCTCTATCCACTTCTATGCCTCGATTTGACACAAGATGGCCTAGGACGATTCCTTCTCTCACCATGAAGTGGCATTTTCCCCAATTCAGGCCTAAATCCACTTCTTGGCATCTCTTAAGGACCTTCTCTATATTTGCCAAGGAATCATCAAAAGAGATCCCATAGACAGAAAAGTCATCCATGAAGACTTCCATGATCTTTTCGATCATGTCAGAAAAGATTGACATCATACACCTTTAGAAAGATGCAGGGGCATTGCAAAGCCCAAACGATATGCATCGGTAGGCGAAAGTGCCATATGGACAAGTGAATGTCGTCTTACTTTGGTCGTCAGGGTGAATGGAAATTTGATGATAACCAGGGTAGCCATCGAGATAACAGAAGAATGAGTGATTTGCCAATCGTTCAAGCATCTCATCGATGAAAGGCAGGGGAAAATGATCTTTCCTAGTGGCTTGATTAAGCTTACGGTAGTCTATGCACATCCGCCAACCAGTGACAATGCGCTGAGGAATGAGTTCATTCTTTTCATTTTGTACTACCGTCGTGCCGCCTTTCTTCGGAACTACTTGGACTGGGCTCACCCACCCGCTATCGGACACTGGGTAAATGATCCCGGCCTAAACGAGTTTCAAAACTTCTTTCTTGACCACTTCTCTCATCGCATTATTATGCCTTCGCTGGTGTTCCCGCGTGGGCTTATGGTCAGTTTCCATTGGAATACGATAAGTAGAAAAGCTCGGGTTAATCCCTTTTAGGTCCTTTAGCGAATAGCCTAAGACCGAGCTGTAAGCTTAGAGCGTGGCAACAAGGCGGCGGGTCTCATCTTCACTCAGCGAATCGCTGATGATGGCCGGCTTGTTCAATTGTTGTGAAGGAAGACGTGCTTGAGACCAGGAGAAAGGGGTTTTAGTTCAACCGATGAGGGCGGAAGCTCTTCTTCCTCATCGAACATGTCAAAACCATTTGGTTCCTCCTCGGAGACAAAATACGGGACATCGTCTTCCAAGCCCGGAGGTTGGATTACCTCGAGGAGAGAGGCAGCTCTTGCCTCCTCCAGTGGGTCAGATAGTGGCTCGGCTTCCATTGGAAAGTTAATGGAGCGTGCAAAGCTCACTAAAAAGTCTTGTTTGTCGACTGTCAAGCCGACAGATTCTCCTCTTTCCATATTTCGGACTAATTCCCTTACGGGTTGCCCGATCAAGAGACGAGTGTGAAACGGGTCGGGGACATTGAAGACATGAAAGTCCAAAGTGACACAACGGTCATCCAAGGTCACCACGACATTTCTGAGGATCCCCTCAGACTGAAAAACTTGGCCAGGTTGCATCTAACTCTCTTTTGAGAGGGAAATGGGGTGTGATCTGATGGGGTCAAGTATGCTAAAGCTCTTGGGACACAGTTTATCCCCAGGCTAGGATCATAGGGAACTTTACTAAAATCCCAACCTTGGGCTTGCACTGAGCAAAACTTTTTGAGAGGGGATAGTGTGATTATCTCCTCAGAATTTTCTACTGCATCCGTCATTTCCCTACTCAAAATGGTAGTGAGACTCAAAAGATTCTCTTACCGTGATAAGATTTCTCCTCAAATCAGGGTGCGTGGCTCCGGCTCTTGAGGTTGCCAGATGACTATTGGTAGCGTGGAAGCATTGCCAAAGTCATGGCATTCCTCATCAAGAGCATAAGAGGCCAAAATTGGGATGAATGCATCCTCTGATTCGGAGTCTTCATCACAGGAAAGCATGGCTGTGGGAGTTTCTTTGATTTGAAAAGATTCGGTTTGGGCCAGAAGGTTTGACTCAGCAGGGTGGTCTACGGTTACAGGGTTGTTCTCAGGTTCGAACTCTAGGTCCGAGGGTTCATCAAATGCGTTGATATAGGGAGTATTTCCTTCCAATCTGCTCAGGATTTCCTTCCCTTGTTCGACGGTCTTGTGAACAAAAGATCCTCCGGAAACTATGTTCAAAAGCATGACACTCTTCGGGGTCAATCCATCGACAAAGTGTTGCATGAGCATGGGCTCAGGTATACACAAGTCATGGCCCGATTTGGTCAACTGGGTAAATCTTACCCAAGCTGCTCCTATGTTTTCACTCTCATTCTGACAGAAGTTTAAAACTTCTTTTCGTAATTCTATGACTTTCATGAGAGGAAAATACATGAGGCAAAACTTCTCCTGTAGAATCTTCCAATTACCGTTGAATGTTCCTACGGTTATTTTAAACCACAACTTCGTTGATCTCGTGAGAGAGAATGGGAACAACTTTCATCTCAGTGTTTGTTGAGTCATTCCTTGAATTTCAATGCTGGAGCACAATTGCTCAAATTCGCGGAGATGACTAAAAGGGTTTTCTCCTTCGGCTCCGGAAAAAGACTTCTCCCGGACCATAGCTATGAGACCTGGCTGGAACTCAAAGCTAGGTGTATGGATGGGATGGGATGATGGTGGAGGCTCTAGGTACTTAGCCTTGAGAGCTGAAAGCTTATAGATGGACAGGCCATCCATATGGAGGTACACGGGTGGACAAGGTTCGAAAACAGAAAAGCTACCGTCCCCGGCAATGGTGCCATAAAGCTTGCTGGCGATTCTTATGCCTATTAGAGTTTTAATCCGCAAGCGCACGGATATCGCAGTAGCTTTCACCCTGGAGTATTCCTAAGGTATCGATTTTCCACGAGGAACGAGAAGTTTCTATTTTCTACTTTATTCACCCGGATGGATATGAAAATGGGGATATGGAACAACAATGGGATAAATGTATTACGGATCGAGAGGTTCTTCGGACACTAATTAGAGAGGTTCAAGTTCTATTCTTTCTTAATTTGCGACTCTGTGTCGGAGCTCGGACAATCACTACCACCCGCTATCCTGAATTGGAATCCCGAATGGTTATGATCATTCCGATTGGGCTCAACGGGTCTGCAACTAACGGGGCGGATTTCACAGAGTCTAAGCCGGATAATAGGGCTGTCACCACCTATTACCTACCACACGTCTGTTGAAGCAGGTGCCTACCGGCTACTAACTAGTCCAAACACCACGTTTGTACCTAGTAGTAAAACGTACCAAGGACGTCACTTCGATACGCACCCCTTATACTAATCTCTAGGTGGACAATTAAGCACAAAGATCTTAGCACTCGAGAATAGTACGGGCCTAATACCAACAAAGACAAAATAAATAGAATGAACTTGATAAATGGATAAATGAGATTGAGTGTTACCGAAAGAAGACGAAAGCAGAACCCGCATCCAAGTTCAGCTCCGGAGCTCTAGTGAGGGATACCGACACTCCGGCTCCTTCCCTACACTAACTCTCCTCTCTCTCCTACTCTACTTGAGAGTAGCACAACTCTACTCTTGCTTGATCTCACTTGTGTTGCTCTTTGTTGTTCATCTTCAAATGAAGGAGATCACCTCCTTTTATAGGCCACCGTGACCAATAGGGGTTTGCCATGAGTTGGGACACTTGTCATCTCTTCCCCTTCTAATGGAGAATCCAAAGGGCATCTCCAAGTGGGTCGGCCGACCCACTCTTTGCTCATCCGGCCGTCCAATTTTGCCGGTATGCTCCACAGATGGTGTAGATTAGCTCCTCAAGTCGGTTTCTCAATTTGACACCGGCAAGTTAGGATTCCAATAGAATCCTATACTCATTTGTGAAGGAACCGGGTCCATTAGATAAAACCAACTGCAACGAAGGGTGGAGATGTCTTCATTTTGTGCTTCTATGCCACTTGGGAGAAGTTGGAGTCGGATTGGTGACATGTATGGGTCGGCCGGCCTAGGGTGGGTCGCCCGACCCACTCAATTGCCCGGCTCAGGGCCATTTCCGCTTAGTGGGTCCCTGCATGCAAAATCTAACCAAAACTTGTGGAACTTTGTAAATTTGCACAATTTTAGTTCATGTTCCATTCATTTCACCAAATGTTGATGATCGGAATCATATTAAATGTTATCAAAATTGACCGTCAACAGTGGTGGAGGCACCGAATCGGGGAGAGTTAGCCCAATCATTGCTTTCCTTCTGTCCTTGGTCTTCTCCTTGGGTGGATCGTCTTCACTTGAGGCAAGAGAAGAAGACTTGCCGCTTGTGCTGTTGTTGGTCTCCCACTCACCGATGAAGGCTTGCTTCTTGCCATTCTTATCGGTGCGGCTGAAGCCAGACTTGTACCTCTTGGACTTGTTCTTACGCTTGCCCTTGTCCACGCCGCTGCTTGATTTGTCCTTGCCCTTGCCCTTGTTCTTCTTCTTGTTTGGGCACACCGAGGCTATGTGCCCTCGCTCGTTGCACTCGTAGCAACGGATGGAGGCGAGTGCCTTCTTGTCCTTGAAGTGCTTGCCCCATAGCGCTTGACGCTCTTGGTGAAGCGGCCCGACACGAGCGCGAGGTTGTCCATGCTCTTGATCATTCTTGGGCTTTGCTCGCCCTCAAAGCTGGACTTGTGGGTACTAGGCTGCCCACTTGACTTGGACGTCTTGGCCTTGAGTGCGATAGCCTTCTCCTTGGGCTTGGAAGGCTCATCACCGTCCCCATCCTCGATCATCATCTTGTAAGCGACAAGCTTCTCGAGCAGCTCGCCAGGAGTTGACGTCTTGGCCTCGTTGCCCTTGAGGAGGACGAACTCCCTGTACCTTTCTCTTGGAAGGATGGCCATCATTTTCCTGCATACATCCAGGTTAGTCATGGAGAAACCGAGCCCCTTGAGCTTGTTCACCATCGGGTTAAGCATAGTGTACATGGCATTCACATTTTCTTCTGCACCCATTTTGGAGTTATCGAATCGCCTCCTAAGGACGGCAATTTTCTGCTCCTTAACCTCATCCGTGCCCTCGTGGATTTGCACAAGCATTTCCCAAATATCATGAGCAGTGGGTAGGTTGCTAACTCTCTCAAACACCTCAGAGCTCAAAGTAGAGAACAAAGCATTTTTATCTTTAGCATATAGGTTTAGTTTTGCGTATTGCTCAAGAGTGGGACCAGTGTCTTTGTCAACCTCAAAGCCTAATGGTTTTTCTACCACACCCCACACTTGGTGACCTAGCGATTGTATGTAGGTTGTCATCTTGGTCTTCCAATGACCAAAGTGTGTGCCAGAGAACAATAGAATCATGTTCCTGGCCACACAACCCCCGTCAGCCATTTTACCCTAAGCGGTCAAGCCAAGTACACGGAGGGTACTTGCCTCTGATACCACTTCAAAGGTAGGTGGCCGCGAGGGAGGGGGGTGAAGCAGACTAATTCAAGTTATAGGCTAACTATTTTTGTGTTTTCTTTGCTTTTAGTCAAATTAAGACCTATTCCCAAGGAAGGCAAACTTGACTAAACCAAATCAAATTAATCTACTCGCACAAGCGGAATAAATGTTGTAGCCTAATACCTGAAGGGACTAGTAAGCGATAGCCGAGACGAAAGTAAATGACTCAAAGTAAATGTGCGGAAAACATAAAGTGAGCTCACCGATTTTTTAACGAGGTTTGGTGCAAAGTACCCACTCCTCGATGCGGGATCTCTCAAAGAGAGACCGGGACCCTCTCGTCCCGTGTCCGCAATCCACTCGGTAGGCTTTTAGGCCGATGGGCCAAGGCTCGCCTCCGACCTGGTACACCGAGGCCGAGTTCCGTCACAAGTCGACGGCTACTCGACACCCTGACGCCTTGGAAAGGCGCCGGCCCCGGCAAAGGAGGTATTTGTGCAAGCGACATGGACGGAGACTTGTCACTTGCTCGTCCCAACAACTTCCCGGAGTTGTAGTCGCACGGCTTCCATCGATCTTCGAGCCCGGCGAAGAGGAAGCACCCGGTCACGAGCCGGGTGACCTAGCCCGAGGCTAGGGTTTCCTTGGTGTAGTGGTTCACGTGGTGAAGACGTACGACAAGACGGCGGCTTGGACAATGAAGCACGTGGGTGGCCAGGAGGAGTCTCAAACCCGGCGGGAGCACCCCTAAAGAGCACTCGAACACGGTGACCGGAAGACCCCAAGAACTCACCAAAACCCTGAAAAGAACCAAGCCAAAGCACCGGAGAATGGAGGGGAGACCATCCTTACCTTCCTTCCTCTCTCTCCCTCTCCTCTCCTCTCTCTCTCACCTAAACCCTAGGTGGAGGTGGACATGGGCATGGGGGAATCCATGGGAGAAGCACTCTCTCTCACACAGAAGCCAAGGGGTGGAAATAATGAGCTCTCACACCTCTCTCAGCTCTCCCCGAGTCCCTTATATAGTGCCCAGGTCGGTTATAGCACATGTCAAGCATCAGGTTAGGCAGAGGTTCAAACGGGCGGCTGAGATCTGGCCAGCGTGAGCAGGAGCCACTCATCGGACGCGTCCGATGAATTGTGGGCGCGTACTGACAGAGGTGTGCGTGACGTGCTCGACACAGGTTCTCGCCTGCATCGGACGCGTCCGATCAAGTTATCGGACGCGTTCGACAGAAACTTTTCTTCGGACCCCTTCTCAGGTCTTAGCCAAATTACGCAGTGTCTCCTCTCTTCGGACGCGTCCAATGAACCAATTTCTTCGGACGCTAGACGGGACACCCCTGTGACCGACCCATCGGACGCGTCTGATGACTATAACTGTGCAGCCATCTCAACCTGTCTCACACTCTCAAGTCCAACCACATCTCTCTCACTTTTGATACTTTGGGTGTTTTGTTGGGCATATTTTGTCGGCTTTGGACTTGGTGGGACCTACGAAAGCTTCCGGATAGGATTGAATCATTTTGGGCGGGAGTTTTGGCGCCTAGGGCTTTTGATCGACTTGGTGGCTACGAAAGCTCCCCCAGAACACGACACACCACCTCGGATGCTTCCGAACCCACCCGGTGACATCGACACCTAGCCAACTACCCCCTCGGACACCTGGCACAATCTCGGACTCTCTCGAAGGATCTAGACTCAGCTAGAGTTAGCCCCGGGAACCAACGACCGAGTGCTCAATGGGGCCGACCTGCCAGAGACGAGACTCACACTTGTCGTGCTCGAGTCTCGGACACGCACGCAACCAAAAGGGATTAAAAGAATTGCTAAGCAAATAAAGTCCTTAAGTTGACGTGGCACCAAATGCCAAAACCCTAGACCCAGGAGTCCTAGGACTTACCAACCCATGCTTACCTTGCTCCTTCTATCCCTCTCCTCTCCTCTCTCTCCCACACCTAAACCCTAGGTGGAGATGGACATGGGCAAGGGGAACCCATGGGAGAAGCTCTCACACACTCACAAACCAAGGGGGAACAAATGAAGAGCTCTCTCAACTCTCCCCTCTCCTCCACGAGGCCTATTTATAGCCCCAAAGACCGATATAGGACACGTGGTGAACATCAGAGCAAACAGACACTAAATAACGGCTTGGATTGACAGATCTATCAACTCACCGAACGTATCCGGAGCTCACCGGATGTGTCCGGTCGACCAGGACCTAGGCATGCTAACATTCTCCGGACGCATCCGGTGGCTGCTGGCTGGGCGAGTTTGAACCGGCGTGGATGCTTCTGGAGCTGGCCTCACCGGACCATCCGGTGGGCCAGTTTGCCCACCGGCCAATGCACCTCTATCTGGATTGGCTCTCTCCGGACCGTCGGTCCTTCACCGGACGCGTCCGGTGGGCCTGTCAGGGGACAGGTCCACTGTCCAGTGACCTCTCTCCCTCTTGCTCGCACCTCGGATGCTCGGATATGTTTCGGTTAGGCTTTTTGTCGGCTTTTGGACTCGGATAAGCATAGGCTGGCTTCGGATAGGATCGACAAGGCTTTTGGGCAGGAGTTTTTGCGCCTAAGGAATTTGAGTGACTTGGTGGATACGAAAACGATCCGGACACGTCAAAAGGTGCCTCGGATTCTTCCGGGCCCTTCCGATGACTTCGGCCTGAAGCGAACTACCCCTCCGACACCTGACACTCTCTCGATCACTCTTGAAGGTTCTAGACTCACCTAGACTCAGAATAGAGACGACGACTCGGGTGCTCAATGGGATCGACCTGCCAGAGACTGAGACCCGCACCTGACGTGCTCGAGCCTCGGACACGCACGCAACCAAAATCATTATAAGAAGGTCTAGGAAAATAAAGTCCTTAATTGTGGTTGATGTGGTACCAAATGCCAAAACCCTAGACCTAGGAGTCCTAGGACTTACAATCTCCTCATTTTTGGCAATTTGGTGACAGGACCTGCAAAATCAATCTCACCAAGACAAGAGCATATGGTCTATGGCAGGGGTTTGTCGCAAGTGCATATGATCCAATATCCAAGCCGTATTTTACCAATTAAGCACAAGCCAAGGATTCTAAAACTGAGTATTTAGCATGTTTCAGTATTAGCCAACTAGAGCACATCACAAGCTAGCTCATCCAAACTTAAGCACATTCTATTCAATTTGGGGAGCAAATGAGTATGGTCCATTCAAGAGCAAGTTACAACACAAGTAAATATGATCTAGTCAATAAGCAAGCTACACATGCCCAAAGCATGACTATAGAGATAGCAAGATACAACTCATATGAATGGGAACCAAGCAAGAGCAAGTTACAACCCAAATCGGGATAATTCATGAGCAAGATACATATGTACACATATTTGAGCAGGAATTTAGCACAAGCATGGGCAATGACATAGAGCAGGCATTAGCACAACCATGAGTCAAGCAGGCACTAGAAAGTGAAAATAGGCTTAACTCCTAGCTCCCCCTAGATCAATGTATATGAATTGAAGTGCCGAAATTGACAATTAGGGCTCAGATTTGTTTTGCTCTCATGCTCCCCCTCAACACATGCTCATATAAAACCAAACTAAGCACTCTCCACCACTCCCAAGACCAGTGACCAGTTTTTAAGCAGTTAAGATTGGTTTGCACTTTTCCTCCCCTTTTTTTTGACATATGCTGCAGGGGTCCGCCGATTCAGCCCAACAGCTATATAATAGTCAAATAGGTGAGAACCCAGGTGCTGAGTCTAGGACTTGAACCTAGGTGGTGGAGTTCACACCTAGCATCCCACCCACCGCGCTAAGCGCGGCTTCTCTTTTTCCTCCCCGTTCTTGTTAGCAAAATGCAAAAAGATAACTAAACTGGCACCACTTTAGGAATGCACATGAGAAAGCGAACTAAGAGCTTCATAATTTACACCAACACCAAACAAGACCATTAGTTCACCACAAATTCTATCAAGACTAGTGCAAGGTTACTTTGTCAACTTAGATCAAATTATGCCATTTTCATGTGATCTTTACTACTTAGTAACCAAGCACAAGTACAAGGTGAACCTATAGCCTCAAGTTTCTAGCATGGTATTCTAGTGCGAGGGAGAATGCTATCTAACATCGCTATTGGTGCTAAAATATTATTAGTTTGGAAGTCAAGCTTCAAGAGATAAAATGTTTTTGGTTGAGCAATTTTACTCATTTTTCAAAGCATTTGGCTTTCGCCTTTTTCAAATTTGCTGTTTGTCTCATGACTTTTTCAGCTTATTTATTTTTGATTTGCTCAACATTTTGAAAGGTTCTCAATTGGCTATCCTTCTAACCCCAGTAATAGAATGCCCAATTACACGTGCTAGATTCTAAATTATCCAATGAACAAGAATAACAGTGAGGGAAACATGTGGCTCTAGATGACCTAGCACAAGTTCAAAGCATCATTTTACTGGTGTATTAATTGAGCTTCATATGAGTAAGTGATTCAGTTTCCAAGCACTAGCTCTCAAGAACAAGTAATGAAGCTAATGGAACAACATGAGAAGCAAGTATAAAGAACAAAGCTCAAAATCACACACATATGCATAGGCATTATAATGGGACCTCTCCCGTAGTCTAGTCTAGATGTCTGTTTGCATTTGACTTGTCAAGAACATTCAATTCATTTCTTAATTTGCAAAACCAATTCTCATCTAGTGGTTTGGTAAAGATGTCGGCAAGCTGGTCATCAGTTCGCACATGCTCAAGCACAATGTCACCCTTTGCTATGTGGTCTCGTAGAAAGTGGTGGCGGATGTCAATGTGCTTGGTACATGAGTGTTGGACCAGATTGTTAGCAATCTTTACCGCGCTCTCATTGTCACATAGCAAGGGAATGTGGTCAAGTTTGATACCGTAGTCATACAAAGACTGTGTGAGGAAGAAAAATTGAGCACAACTGCTCACTGCCGCTATGTATTCAGCCTCGGCTGTTGATAGCGTCACGGAGTTCTGTTTCTCAGAAGCCCAAGATACTAAGCATCTACCTAGGAAGTGGCAGGCGCCCGAAGTGCTTTTCTGGTCTGTCATGCAACCAGCATAATCAGAGTCGGTATACCCAAGAAGCTCAAACCGCGCAGCCTTGGGGAACCAGATTCCTATACTAGGTGTATGCTTCAAGTATCGAAGTATGTGTTTTATAGCTTTTAAATGCATTTCTCTAGGAGCAGTTTGGAATCTAGCACACATGCAGATGCTAAACATGATATATGGCCTAGAAGCAGTCAAGTAAAGAAAGGCACCAATCATAGATCCATAGAGCTTAGGATCAACAGGGGTACCTTGAGTGTCGAGATCGAGATGCCCATTAGTCGCCATAGGAGTCCGCGTGGGCTTACAATCCTGCAACTTGAATTGCTTGAGCAAGTCGGTGATGTACTTCCCCCGAGAGATAAAAGTACCTGTGCGAAGCTGCCGGATTTGAAACCCAAGAAAGAAGCTAAGCTCTCCCTTCATCGACATCTCAAACTCCCTAGCCATCAGCTGGCTAAACTCTATGCACAAAGCATCGTTGGAGCTGCCAAAGATAATGTCATCCACGTAGACCTGGCAGAGAAAGAAATCCTGGTCTGTCACTTTGGTGGACAAGTAGATTCGACCCATCCAACTCTTAAGCCTTGCTGAGTGAGGAATTCCTTCAGTCTCTCATACCAAGCCCGCGAAGCTTGTTTCAGTCCACACAATGCCTTTGACAACTTGTACACATGATCGGGGTGTTGCGGGTCCTCGAAGCCTAGAGGCTGCTCAACATACACTAACTCACCGATTTACCCGTTCAGAAATACACTCTTGACATCCATTTTCTTGAGCACAATGTTGTGACATTTTGAGAATGCCACAAGCAGCCTGATTGCATCCAAACGTGCCACTGGTGCGTAGGTGTCTCCACTGTGAGTAGCCCTATGCCACAAGTCTAGCCTTGTTTCTGACCCCTGACCCAAACTCATCCTGCTTGTTTTTGAACACCCATTTGGTGCCGATCACGTTGCAGTCCTTGGGTTGCTCCACAAGTGTCCAGATCTCGTTCCTCTCGAAGTTGTTGAGCTCCTCGTGCATTGCATTGATCCAGTCGACATCTGCATGTGCCTCCTCAACCTTTTTTGGATCAGGCTTAGAGACGAAGGCCTGAAACTTACAAATGTTGGCTGTCCTGGACCTGGTCTGCACTCCATGTGTCGGGTCACTAATCACATGCCCGGCTGGGTGGTCCCGGGCAACAGTGTGGTGTTGTCTCAGGTACCGTGGTCTTCTTGACTCAACTGCTCTATGATCGCCTCTGTGTCTTGACTCAAGGTGTGCTATCCTCTGGAGTATGAGTGGAGTGCGCCGACTCAATGGAGATCTTTGTCTTGAGGTGATGCTCCCCTGAGTCGAGTGCCCGGTCAGGTGTCGGTGGAGGACCTGAACTAGCTCATCCTCTGGCTGAGCCTCCACTGGCCTGACATCTCCTACAGGCATCTGCTGAACTGCTCTAGTCAAGTCCTTGTCTGCCACATCATCCAAACTGTCAAACTGACCCTGGAACTCGGCTGTCTTATCAAACTTCACATCACCGCTCTCCTCAACTAGGCCTGTCCACTTGTTGAACACTCGGAAAGACTGTGATCTGTGTGCATATCCCAAGAAGAAACCCTCATTAACTCTACTCTGTAACTTGCCCAAGTGCTGGCGCTTCTTATAGATGTACACCTATAAGAGATATGTTGGTTTTGGTACTGATGATGAAGGCTAAGGATACTTATTTCCTAGTTCTTCTATGTTTTACTTGCGTGAGTCTTCAGCCTTGCTTCCTCGACATTTACAACAAGCCAAGCATCGTCAAGAAAGGATGAGCACATGAGCATTTGAGCACAAGCCTAGAAGATACTCCTAAGAAAGGTCATGTCATCCATATCCTAAGCCCAAGCTAGCACAAGCCTAGATCAAGCTAAGCCATTAGTCTAAATCTTAAAGCCAAAGCCATGTTGTCTAGTGCCAAAATCCAAGCTCTAGATGTGATGTTGTCCACTCTCTAAACTAATCGGTGTCTAGATGTCTTAGGTGGCTCAAGATACTCAAAACAATGCTTAGGACATGCTTAAGGCACTCTAGAAGCAAAGCCAAGACCTAGAGCCAAGTTGGGACGATGTGTGAGTCAAAGTAGTGCTGGAACATGCTCGTCGGATGCATCCGGCCAAGCCTCCGGACGCGTCCGATCGCTAGCTAACAGGGCAACCCAAGCCACAGACTAGTTCCAGTACCGAATTGCTCCCATCGGACGCGTCCGATGAAGTGAAAATCACTCAGCCACAAGCCCCAATGACCAAGTCCCCGAGGTGCTCGAAATGCACCCTCCCTGTCGGACGCGTCCGACCAGGCCATCGGACGCGTCCGACGAAGGCCAACTTTTAAGCCTCATGCTCTCCGCCCAGCGCCCACCTTTCATCGGACGCGTCCGATGAGCCCATCAGAAGCGTCCGATGGATGAGTCCTACTGCAGGTCAGTTTCAATCTCAGCCGTTTGATCTCCTCTCGAGCTAATCTCAGTCCTACGTCTCCAGGTCGGTTTGGGAGGGTATATATACACAATTTTCTGAGGTTTACACCTTGAGGCTCTCATTTGCACCACCCCTAGCCCAAGACTTGAGAGAGGAGAAGAGAGAAGAGAGAGGAGCCTCCCATGGTGACTTCCACCCCAAGCCACCATGTCCCCCATGCCTAGAGCTTGAGTTTGAGAGGACGAAGGAAGGGAGAAGAAGGTAACCTCGTGCTTGGCCTTCCCCCTAGGTTTGCTTTGTGCTTTCCTCCATCCATGGTGAGTTCTCTTGATCCAAAGCCTAGCCACCATAAGGATTCATGTTTGAGCTCTAGTTGAGAGAGTTGAGAGGGTGAGGAAGGGAAGAGGAAAGGTTTGAATCCCATGTGTCATCCATAGCCATCCCTACGGTTTACCCAAGTGCTCCCCTCACCTCCCTTGGTGCTCTCCAAGCCCAAGGTTGAGAAAGGTGAGACTTTTGTGCTTCAGCTTGTGCTCGTGTGCCTCCGACGACTCCGGGTGCAAGTCTTCATCGACGTGTACGTGTACCTCAAGCCGTATCCAAGTACCTCATCGCCAAGTTTGTACCGAGATGACCGCTACTCCGCCAAAAGCCCGTAGCTTCCCTACGGCCACCGGAAAGGTGTTTCCGGTGCTCTCGGAGGACGCGTCCTTGGTGTGCAAAGTCCTCAAACGTGCGTGGAGGCCGGCTCCGCTTGTGGAGTCGGTGTGACGGGAGCTTCTGACGTGTGGAGGCTTGTCGTCGCCCTTGTACTCGACTGCTTCCTCTCCATGTGTAGGTGAGAGCTTTCTATTACACGACCGCTTGGGACGAAAGGGTCCCGGGTCCCCGTTGAGTCGCCTGTGTGGTTCTCCGGTATGACCTTGGTCAACGGTGAGTAGGTGCTCATGTGTTGAGCACCGAACATCGGTCAAACATATCGTTGTCTCTCACTTGTGCATTGATTGGAGAATTGTGTGGTGCCGCGTGCCATGGAGCCACGGGGAGTTGGGAGAGGAGTCGAGACATTGCTCATTGCTCGAAGTGTTTGCTTGTAGCTTCCGCTAGTTGCTTCCGCTGTGCTCGTGACTAGACTTGTGTAGGTCCTCGCTCAATCGGTCTAGCTCTAGTCTTGAGTAGTGATCCGTTGCACTTAATTGATCTGGCTAACACAAGGTGAAATTGGGGTATGTCTAAGTTAGAAAAGAGTGTAAAATTTGTAAAGCCGCCAATTCACCCCCTCTTGGCCTAGAATCCTTACAACACCTTGCAGCCGAAAACCCGAAAGTAGCTGACAGTTGGCTTTCTCCCAATCAGAAGCTCATAGGCAGTCTTGTTGAGCAATCTGTGCAGGTACAATCTGTTGACGCAGTAGCAAGCAGTGTTGATCGCCTCAGCCCAGAACTCATCAAGGTTCTTGTACTCGTCCAGCATTGTCCTTGCCATCTCAATCAAAGTCCTGTTCTCCCGCTCAACAATGCCATTCTGCTCTGGAGGATATGTGGCAGAGAATTGATGCCCTATTCCTGACTCATCACAAAAATCTTGCACATTAGTGTTCACAAACTCCGATCCATTGTCACTTCTCACCTGTTTTATTGGACATTCAAATTTATTTTGGGCTCCTTTTGCAAATCTTTTGAAAACATCCCAACGGGGCTTTTGTCCGGCAAAAAGACCCAAGTGTAACGGGAAAAGTCATCTACCACCACTAAGCAATGTGAGTTGCCACCTATACTGGCATATGTGGTAGGACCGAAGAGATCCATGGGCAACATTTCAAGTGGACGCGAAGTGGACATTATGCTCTTAGTTGTGTGTGGACTAGCAACTTGCTTCCCCGCTTGGCATGCACTACACAACCTAGATTTTTCAAACGTGACGTCCTTTACCCCGCGAATGAAATCATTTTTCACCAAATTTTTAAGATTGGCCATCCCCACATGTCCCAGGCGCCTATGCCAAAGCCATCCAAGCTCGACTTTGGCGATTAGGCATGTCGAGTGATATGTGGGAGGCAACTCAAATTTTGCAAGAAACAGGTTTTGTAATCGAAAAGCTTTGAACACCAAGTTGTCATTTTGATCCAAAAAACCTCATTTCAGTTGGTGAGATGTGACAATGGAACCCCATATCGAGCAACTGGGCGACGGAGATCAAATTATAATGCAAAGTTTTAGCGAGGAGGACATTCAGAATTGAAGCTCTAGAGAAATGTATACCTCCCCGGATCCAATTACTCGACTTCGGCTCCCGTCACCAAAGGTTACCTTCTTTGGGAAGCTTCCTTCTTCCCTGAGTCAGGTGAACAATCGCGCGTTGCCCGTCATGTGTTGAGTACACCCACTGTCCATGATCCAGTGACGACCATCGATCCTGTAGTTCACCTGCACTCACAACCACAAAAGAGAGTCAAATTGAAGACTTAGGAACCCATTTAATAGGTCCCCAAGGGTTAGTCTTATGCTTTCTAAGAGCATCAAGTGTTTCTTTCCTAGCCCACACTTGTGACCTATTGTCAAACTCCCAAGAAGGTCCTATGTACTTGGCCACTATCTTCCCTTGGCCATTCTTCTTGAACAAGTAGTTCTCCTCAGCCTCTGTGTAGTTCCTAGGTAGGATGGGTTTGGGTGTTGTCCTAGTGAAAAGCCTAGTCTGAGCCCTAGGTGGTGCTCTAGGTGGAACTCTCCTACCTCCAAAACCCCTAGGCTCCCCCTGAAACCCACGTGGCTGGTAGTAAGGTCTAACAGGCCTGCAGCTCCTATCCCGCCTATACCCATCCCAACCATTCCATCCACCTGTCCTAGCCAGTTATCTACCCCAAGAGTCACCCCTACTAGTGTCCCAAATGTTTTGCTTATAGTTCACTATGGGTCTAGTGTTCCAAGTTCTAGCCCTAGAGTTTTCCCATTGCCCACTCCTATTCCAAGATCTGGGCTGCCAGGTGTTAGGTGCTTGTGTCCTAGGACAAGGGACTCTAGTGTATTGCCAAGAGTGGTAGTAGTTGCTCCTCCTAAGTGTAGCACGAGAGGTATCGGCACCATTGGTAGATGCACGAGGACCAGGATCCTTACTCTTTCCCCCCTTGGGCTTCTTCTCGGGAGTAAACCCATATCCACCCTTGTTGGAGACAGTTCGCTAGTCCTTGAGCATCTTGTCCAAGGCCAAACTCCCCTCATAACTCCTAACCTCAAACTTGTCTAGCTTGGCTTTCAACTCAGCATTCTCACTAGCTAGACTCTTGCACTTAGCTAAGTTTGCTCTCAGGTCACAATTTTCTCTCACAAGCTCCCCATTCTCTATGATCAACTCCCTTGCCGCCAATGCACCCTTGCAATGGTCGGCATCACATAAGCCCCCATTACCCCTTGATCCACTAGAAGAAGAAGAAGCAATTGCAGCTGGACCACTAGAACAAGCATTTGAACTTGAAGGCACATGCATAAGCAAACTTTCAACAGGAGCAATAGATTTCTGCTTGTCACTAGCACTAGGTATAGCAGGCAATGGTGTAGGTAAAGCAAGTAAAGGAGCATGTGAATCAGGAGTATCAACACACAGGACAGTAGGAAATGAGCTATCAGCAGGAATTTCAAAAATTTCAGGCTGAGGTATAAGCAAAGCATCACTAGCTGCAGCAGGCAAATCAGGCACAATTTTTACATTGCTAGGACGTGCAACCAAAACAACTGGTGGTGTACTACTAGCAGGTGCAGTCAACTCTGAGCTAGAAGGCAAAGGATCACAAGTCATAGCATCTAGTGCAGTGGGTGAAGCAAGTGTGTCAAGAGCAGTCAAATCATCATTTGCACAATCTACACTAGAAGCATATTCATGGGAAGGCAAAGCTTTCGGAGCGTCATCCAAAGCATTTCCAGCCAAGAGCATGTCATTTTGATCTTCTAGTGCATATTTTTTATTCTAGAAGCTTAACTATCATGTCATCTAAATTTGTGCGTTCTTTGCGCACATCACCATATTTCTTCTTAAGTTTTATGTACTTAGCACCAAGCTCTTGCACTAGGTCATTGGCTTACTGAGCTATGATCCACAACTGCTCAAATGACTCAGGTGACCGCATCTCAAATGGTAGAGTGCTAGCACTAGAAGCACCAGAGACACTCACCTCATCATCTGAAGACTTGGAGGGATGTGCCATAAGGCACCGTGGAGGAAGGACTGGCTTAGGTGCAAACTCGATGTCGGATTCCCATCCTTCATCGTCAGAGGTGGCTACCAACAAGCTTGCAGGAGGAAGAGCAGGTGGTGGAGGCACCGACTCGGGAAGAGTGAGCCCGATCAGTGCCTTAGGCTTCTCCTTGGTCTTCTCCTTGGTGCCGCCTTCACTTAAGGTAGAGGAGGAAGACTCGACGCTTGTGCTGTTGTCCGTCTCCCACTCACCGATGAAGGCTTGCTTCTTGGCATTATTGTCAGTGCGGTGGAAGTCGGACTTGTACCTCCTGGACTTGTTCTTGGGCTTGCCCTTGTCCTCACCGCTGCTTGCCTTGTCCTTGCCCTTAGCCTTGTTCTTCTTCTTGTTTGGGCACACCGAGGCGATGTGGCCTCACTCGTTGCACTCGTAGCAGCATATGGAGGCGAGAGCTTTCTTGTCCTTGAAGTTCTTGCCCCTGTACCTCTTGACACTCTTGGTGAACTGGCCCATCACGAGTGCCAGGTTATCCAAAGACTTGATCACCCTTGGGCTCACTTGCTCACCCTCGGAGCTGGACATGTTGGCACTTGGTTTCTCACTTGACTTGGACATCTTGGCCTTGAGAGCAATGGCCTTCTCCTTGGGCTTGGAGGGTTCATCCTCCTCATCCTCCAACAACATCTCATGGGCAACAGGTTGCCCAAGGAGCTCACCGGGAGTCATCGTCTTGGCCTCCTTGCTCTTGAGGATAACGAACTCCCTGTACCTGTTCCTCGGAAGGACTGACATCATTCTCCTGCATACATCCAGGTCAGTGATGGCGTATCCGAGCCCCTTGAGCTCGTTCACCAGACGGTTAAGTCGAGTGTAGATGGCGTTTGCATCTTCTCCTGGAAGCATCCTAAAGCAATCAAAGCACCTTCTTAGGACTACAATTTTCTCCTCCTTTACCGCATCCGTACCCTCCTGTATTTCTACCAGAGTTTTCCATATGTCATGTGCAGTGGGAAGGTTGCTCACTCTCTCAAAGGCATCAACCCCCAAACCAGAAAACAAAGCATTTTTGGCTTTTGCATCTAGATCAAGTTTTGCTATTTGATCAGCAGTGGGTCCTGTTTCTTTGTCAACCTCAAACCCTAGAGGAGACTCTACCATAGCATTTTTTCATCACACATAAACAATGATTTTTTGTCCATATAGATAAAGGTTCAGTAGACAGCTGGTAAATAGATAAAGCATTTGGGCTTTTAATCTAAAATTGCAGCATGAAAAGAATTACATGAAGAAAACCTAAATACTGAAATACCACCATTCGAATCTTTACACATTTGTACAACATACAAGAAAACTGAGACATGGAGGTACAAACCCCATGAACGGTAACTTTGATAGCACTCCTCCAATTTTTAGGTTCAACTGTCACTGTGAGAGTAGTGACTGTGCACCCTTCAGGCCTTCACTTCCTGAGTCTGTGGTCAAGCTCAACAGATGTAAAGGGAGGAATTGAGCTATGCATAAATACCACTTTACTTCAGTTGGTACTAGAAACTAAACATGTAACTACTTAATATATAGTTATTTTATTATAAAAGATGGGACATCCTATCACAGAAGCACATGCAAAACATTCACTAGAATAACCTGAACATCAAAGTTCTCTGCTTAAAATCTAAAGTGAACTGCATTCATAAATAGCTAATACCAAAAGAGAAACAAGTATGGTTTGACATGCAAGAATATAATATTATGGGAGCATACAGAGTGCGGCAGGCACAAAGCTCCTCAAAGATCTATCTGTAAATGAAGATGTAAATAGAACAAGCACATCGAGCAGAAATGACTTGCACAAGTGACCATGCACAAGTAGCAACCGCTCTACTTTTTAATTTCAGATCGAACAGAGATTAAATTTTCGAGTAGCAAACAGTTTCCACTCTTTATAATTATTACTTTTTAGAAGGTCTAGTAGAGGAACTAATTAAAAACAATGATATTATCCCATCCCAAGCATTGCTGCAAACATGAACATCCCATTAGAATCTACATATTTGAATTAAAAACAAAAAAAAGATATTCCAAGAAGAGCATCCCCATCACACCCCCCAAAATGGCCTCTATTTCAAAATTTTTCAAATGCATTAGGAGGGAATTTGGTCCATGTGAGTAGCAGTTTGCACTGTAGCAGCTACTGTAGCGATTACTGTAGTGATGCAGGAAAATTTGAAGACCCTGCTGGGGATGCTCTTATATGTGGAGATCAGAAATTCGATTCCTGAGTCTTGACCTGACTCCTGAGTCTTCGTGCAGATACATTGACCTGGGCTAAAGTACATTAAAACATAAAATGCATAGACCTGAGCTAAAGTACATTAAAAAATAAAGCACATATTAAGAAAGCGTCCACGCGGATACTCACAAATTAAAGAAAGACTTGTGAATAATCTCTCTTGCTGAACCAAAAATGAAAAGCGAATCTCTTATAGAACTAAAAAGCAAATCTATAAAATACTACAACGCGCATCGGAAGGCTGAGATCACAAGTGACAGTCAAAATATTCAATAATAGTTGAAATTAGCGATAGAGGGCAACCAACAGTTTTCCAATGGTTTCTTAATTTTTTACCCTACAGTTTTCCAATTGTTTCTTAATTGCACATGAGACAAAGCGAAAATCACACCAATTATGTCAGATCCGGGCATATGCCCACAGTCCACACATTCACGTACACTAAGCATTGACACGCACAAACAACAAGCCAAGAATCAAAGAAACAAGCCAAGAATCAAAGAATAAAAAAGATAAGAACTAAATCGGGGGTTAACTAAAGCAGCAGCCAATTAGCCATGCCCCCTCTAGCAAGTGACAGGCAAAATATTCAATAACAGTTAAAATTAGTGATAGAGGGCAACCAACAGTTTTCCAATGGTTTCTTAATTTTTTACCCTACAGTTTTCCAATGGTTTCTTAATTGCACATGAAACAAAGCGAAAATCACACCAATTATGTCAGATCCGGGCATATGCCCACAGTCCACACATTCACGTACATTAAGCATTGACACGCACAAACAACAAGCCAAGAATGAAAGAAACAAATCAAGAATCAAAGAATAAAAAAGACAAGAACTAAATCGATAGGTAACTAAAGCAGCAGCCAATTAGCCATGCCTCCTCTAGCAGTCCTCTGTGTTGCTGGACACGGCCATCAAGTGCAGCATCAAGCCACCGAAGCTGCGGGCTAAAGGCCGCATCATGGATGGCACCATGGCGGAAAGGAAACAAGAACGCTTGGATGGCAGGAGACGAGAAGGCGGCGGTGGCTTACGAACGATTGGCGCCGACGCTTGGATGGTCTGCTCGTGCTCTGCTTTGGGTGGCTACTGGCTGGGTGGTGTGCTGAGGAGAGAGGCTAGAGGGGCGGCGTGGGAAGGCGTGAGTCCCAACATCAATTTCAGACCTGTTTTGGTACTGCATAGGGTCGTTGGTGATCCACTGTCCCTCCACCTCCCCAACCGTCTTTGCCTCTTTGGCAAGGTCGCCGCTGGCGATGGAGGGCACGTTGACGGTGGTAGAGGCTACGTCGGCGAGGTCGTAGCCGGGATCGTCGATGCCACGTGGACGGCGGCGGCGGCGGCGGTGGCGCACGGTGACAAAGGGGGCGCAAATTGAATGGTGCAACATTGGCGAGATCGTCGGTGGCACTTTGACGGCTGCAGCGGTAGCGTGCGCCGGCGGCGTTTGCGAGGTCGTGGACTGCACGTGGGTGGCAGGGACAGTGGCGGTGCAAAATGAATGGTCAGCGTCTGGACGATGGCGATAGCTACGCAGGTGGGAAGTTGGGCGGTGCGTGAGGTAAGATAAGGAGAGAGGAGTTGATGAGAGAGTGGGAATGGTAATTGATTCCACGCGAGATTAGTGGGGATTGATCTTAATTGATTTGTCATTCGGCCTTGAAGATATACGTGAGGAAGGCAATTAAGGTAGATCACCATTTCAATTTAAAGATATACGTGAGGATGGCAATTAAAGTGCAATTAAGGTAATTGATCACCATTTGAATTTGAAGATATACGTGAGGAAAACAATTAAGGCAGATAATTAAGGTAGTTGATCACCATTTGAATTTGTGATGCCTATGAATGAGGCAGACAATTAAGGTAGTTGATCACCATTTCAATTTAAAGATATACGTAAGGAAAGCAATTAAGGTGCAATTAAGATAATTGATCACCATTTTAATTTGTGATATGACGGATCAAGGGCGGCAGATGCATATGAATGGATGAACGGCTAAGATCGCGAGTTTGCTACACCACCACCACCATAAGCCACTTTATAGTAGTAGAGATAGAGATAGATCACCCCTATGAGGTGGGAGATGGAGCCATCGGAAGTCCGACAAACATAACAGTCCAGGGAAGGGGGCCCTGTGCCCAACCCTGTGTCGTCGGTCTGACTCAGCCGCCGACACTACCCAACCCTGTGTCGTCGGCTAGGTCTTTGCCGCCGACACTGACCCCCATATGTCGTCGGCCCCTCCTAGGCCAACGACATAGGTCCCCCACCTCCGAAACTTTTCGCCAGCCAATAATCCCAAATTTTCCACACTGGGCCCACATGACAGAGAATAACTATGCCTGCCATGTGGGCCATGGTGAAACTACCGGTCTGGCTAAACAAGTTTACTCCAAAGTGGCCGACGACACAGCCTGTCGTCGGGGATCTGGCCGTCGACACAACTATTTTGGCTTCGGACAAAAATCTTTTGGCGGGAACAGAAATTCAAAATTTCGGAACCGCGCGCTCGACAGTGCAGGCTGTGTCGGTGGCTTTGCTTGGGCCGACAACACTAACTGCCTCAGGCCGAGTTTGTCGTCGGCTACTCGTTTGGCCACCGACACAGGCAATCGTCGGCTTATTCTTGCCGCCGACACAGAAATCGTTTCTTGTAGTGGAAGATAGACTAACCTCCTCGAAGATGCCATTAATTGGATTCAGAGGAGAGCCCGTTGCGCCAATGGGACAAATAATACTTAACGTCACATTTCAAGAAGGATGAAGGAAGATAACAAGGTCGATGATGTTTGATGTCATCGCATGCCGTATTGGTACAATGCCATACTGGGGCGAGGGATCATCAACACCTTCGGTGCCATCATTCACCACGGGTATCTGTGCATGAAAATCACAACCTAAGATGGAGTCGTTACAGTAAGGGGGAACCAGCAAGCAATCAGGAAAAACGAACTCGAAGGATTGCCAAAGCTAAAGCCGGTGCAAACAACTCAAAGGCAAGATTTCCAGTATTACCCAAAGAGTCACAAACCCCAACTAAAGCCCGAAGGAGAAATGAGGAAGCATCTACTATTTGCCAAAGACCAAGAAAAAACAGTTATACTGGGGGCCCACTTGCCAGAGGAAGAAGAGAAAACAATACTCCGGGTCCTTCGCGACAATAGCGATATGTTCGCTTGGTTGCCTGAAGAGTCAAAAGGGGTCCCATGAAAAACAATAGAGCATGCTTTGGCAGTGAAGCCCAAGGCAAAACCACAAAAGCAAAAGCTACGGAAGATGGGCCCAGACAGGCAGGAGGCCATGAAGGTAGAAGTGACAAAGCTCCTTCGAGCGGAGGTGATAAGGGAAATCACATACCCCGAATGGCTAGCGAACGTGGTTATGGTAAAAAAATCGAACGACACCTGGAGGATGTGTGTGGATTTCACAAGCTTAAACAAATGTCGTCCGAAGGATGATTTTCCACTTCCTAGGATTGACCAGTTGGTGGACTCCACCGCAGGGTGCGAAGTAATGAGTTTCCTTAATGCATACTCAGGTTATCACCAGGTCTACATGAGGCGTGAAGACAAGGATAAAACGGCCTTCGTTACGCCGTTTCGAACATATTGCTTTCGAAGGATGCCGTTCGGCCTCAAGAACGCAGGAGCAACCTTTGCAAGGCTCATAGCGAAGGTGCTGGCCAAGCAGTTGGGAAGAAATGTGGAGGCTTATGTTGATGACATTTTCGTGAAAAGCAAGCATTGCCAAGACCACTGCGAAGACCTGAAGGAGATGTTTGCAAAACTCTGAGCAGAAGGTATAAAACTTAACCCAACAAAATGTGTCTTTCGGGTGGAAACAGGAAAACTGCTTGGCTTCCTCGTATCGCAAAGGGGAATAGAAGCGAACAAAGAAAAAAATCGATGCAATATGCGGCATGAATCCCCCGAAGACCAAAAAGGAAGCACAAAGTCTTCTCGGAAAGTTGGCGGCATTGGGAAGCTCGCCTCTTGTACGGGTTTGGAGTTCGCCCACCATTTGTTGGTGAAGAGCTTCCACTAGTGGATCGGGCAAAAAGGTCGAGAGAGACCTTGGCTTTCACTTGTGAAAGCTTGCCTAACGGTGAGTAGGAGCTTGCTCCGAACATCGAGAAACACACGGTTGTCTCTTGTCACCATCCCTTTACATTTCCGCACCTTTACTTTCACGCATATCTTGTGTTTGATCAACCGCCTAGCTAGAACTTCGCTCATATTCGCTTCCGCTAACTAGCATCATAGGCTCTACCAATTACTTGGGTCACCAATTTGACGAACCACTAGCGCAATCAAAGTTGGAATTAAAAATTGAAAAAGGCCGATTCACCCCCCCCTCCCCCCCTCCTCGGCCTGAGATCCCTTCAGAAGCTCACAGGCCCGAAGGATGCAACACACTTAACGTTGAACCTGTCCGGCAGCAGTACGACTGTCAGCGCGGTCCTCGTCAAAGATGAACCCGAAGGAGGGCAAATGCATGTGTATTACATCTCCAAATCACTCCAGGGCGTGAAGAAAAACTACATCGAGCTAGAGAAGGTGGAACATGTGTTGGTGATGGCGTCAAGAAAATTAAGGCATTACTTCTAAGAATTCAAGATAAAAGTCCAAACTCCTTCCCACTCAAGTCAACATTCAAGAACAAGAGGCTACATCAAGAATTGCGAACTGGGCCGTAGAGCTGGCACCCTTCAAAATATCATACGAGCCAAGAACGGCGATAAAAGCTCAAGCACTGGCGGATTTCATAACAGAGTGGACAACAACAAGCGAAGAAATCGAAGAGATGCCGCCACTATGGAACATCAAGTCTGATGGGTCATTTACAGCTGAATGAGCAGGAGCTACGGCAATCGTCATGGACCCCAAAGGCATAAGCACGGAGTACATCCTCCAGCTAAATTTCCCAGCAACAAACAACACAGCTAAATATGAAGGCCTCTTTCTTGGCTTTTGCAAACCGAAGACGCTAGGCGCACGAAGAGTGGTGATCTCCACAGACTCAAAACTCCTGGAAGGCGACGTTTCCAAGGCGTTCCAAGTGAAAGACTCGGAAATGGCCAAGTACCTCAAAGCAGTTCGAGCAATCAAAAAGCACTTCATCGACACCTTCGTCAAAGCAATACCGAGGAATGAAAACGCAAGGGCCGATGAACTCGCGAAGGTAGCATCATAGAAGCAAAAAAATACCCGAAGGAGTATTCTATGAAGCAATATCAAGAGCAACCATATGCCCTGAAGTACAGATCATCGCAAGATCCCCAGGAAAGGACTGGCACACCCCGATCGTCAAATACCTTCGAGATGACGAGCTGCCCGAGGACAAGAAAGAAGCACAATATATCGAGCAAAGGGCGCGAACGTATACAATGATGGACAGCCTGCTATACAAAACAAGCATGTCAGCACCGTGGATGAAATGTGTATCAAGAAGAGAAGGGAAGGAGGCACTGAACGAAGCACATGCAGGGCTGTCCAGATCTCACCAAGCGCCGCGAGGACTAGCTGGAAAAGTGCTGAGAATGGGCATCTATTGGCCAACAACAAATCAAGACGCCGAAGAACTCATCAAAAAATGTAGAGGGTGCCAGTGGATGACAAGCCCACCAAAAGCGCCAACGGTGCAACTTCAACCTTCGCCCCCAGTGTGGCCCTTCGCACGATGGGGAATTGACATCGTTGGAGACTTAAAAACAGCAACAGGAGGATTCAAGTGGGTGATAGTGGCCATCGATTACTTCACCAAGTGGGTCGAAGTCGAACCGCTCACATCCATCACCACCGCGAAGGCTCAAAGATTTTTCTAGAAAAATGTGATATGCAGATTCGGGATCCCGTGCGAAGTGGTCGCTGACAATGGCTCTCAATTCATATCTTCTAAATTCAAGTCTTTTTGTGCAGAGCTGGGAATAAAAGTATGCCATGCTTCGGTGGGATATCCACAAGCTAACGGAGCGGTCGAACGGGCGAACCAGAATATAATGCAGGCAATGAAGCGAAGACTCGTTGATGAAGCGAAGGGAAAGTGGCCAGAAGAACTGGAGAAGTCATTGTGGGCCATAAGAACAACACCAACAAGACGCACCGGGTACTCACCATTCAGGCTCGTATACGGCGAAGAGGCAGTCACACCAGCAGAAGTAAAAGCCAAGACCCATCACATCATCACCGGCGGTGAAAACCCAGAGCAACAACCTACAATTGACTTCATTGAAGGTGACCACATCGCAGCAAACAAAGCATGCACAAATACAACGAGATAACCGCAAAGACATACAACAAAGGGTGAGACCCAGAAAAATACAAGAAGGGGACATGGTGCTCAAGGAGATGCCTCAGAGACCGTTAAAGCTAGAATCAATATGGGAAGGACACTATTTCCAATCGCATTCAATTACCTCTTGACTACTTTTTCATTGGAGACGTTTGAAAACAGGGAATCCACAGGACGAATAGCGAAATGAGGGATCGAAGTGTCAGCCTTTGACGTGAAGTTCAAGCCCCGGACAGCGATCAAGTCGCAAGCATTGGCGGACTTTATCCTCGAATGGACGTCGTTACCTGACGATACTCCCGAAGCATCACCAAAATGGATCATCTGGACTGACGGAGCTTTCGAGGCTTCGGGCGCAGGAGCCGGAGCGAGGATCCAAGATTCGAAGGGGGGCGAGACAAGCTACGCCGCAAGGCTGCTGTTCAAGGCCACAAACAATATTGCGGAGTACGAAGCCCAAATGCTGGGGCTCCGTACAGCAAAGGCACTGGGGGCCAAATGTGTTTTAATCAAAACGGACTCCAAGTTGATAGCAGGTCATGTCAACAAGAAGTACGAAGCCAAAGACGAGGAGATGATGAAGTACCTGCAAGTTGTTGCTGCCACCTGCCCTCTCTCCCGAGAGGGTCTCGATTTGCCCTCGATTTGGCTTCGGTTTGCATCTGAGGGGGCTGAAAAGGGCTCATTTATAACTAGTAAGGACATAGTTGTAATTACATAAAAGATATATGGGTTGTGTTGTATTGTACATGCGAAATAACATGTATACCCCTGCTCCTAGTTAGGGTTAAAGGGTAGGAATGTCCGATGTGCTCCTATATAAGGACCTCTTGAGAGCTTGTACATGGCTGAATATTATGGAATAAATTATATATTCCTCACATGCTCTCTCTCCCTCACTTAGTTGCATGCTTGTGATACCCATGGGATACAAGCTTCAACATTGGCGCCGTCCGTGGGGATCGAAACAGATTAGTCACCATTCTCATTTCCCCACAGAAAAAAGAAGAGAGAGAGAGCAGAAAACCTTCGGGGCGAAACCCGCCACCCTACTCCTCCTGGTCCACGAGGCCCAGACGTCCACCTTCGGCCCACGAGGTTGACTTTCTTCACCATACCTGCAATGAAAGAGCTTAGCATGCAAGAACACCTCATAATGATATTTCTGTCTTCTTCCCTCAACAATTTTGCCCAGAAGTTCAATAGGGCGCAGGTCATCATTAAAATAGGAACAGGGGATTTCAGCCTTGTGTTCTCAAACACAGATTGGTTTCGAAATATCCATATGCTCCAATAGAGCGCAGCTAGGCAAAAAGAATTTATTCTATTACTTACATGCCACTTACTTTTAATCCACGAGTAATAGCTACTCAGATTTTGAGGTTTTGAATTAATCTTGTAACTAGCAGCAATGATACCCCAAATAGTACCAGCAGTGGAACAGGAGAAGATGAGATGCGTATTTGTTTCGATGTCGTTGCAAAATTCACATCTAGGATCCCCTGGCCAATTTCTTTTTCTCAAAATATTCTTAGTCAACAGTACGTCTTGGTGCAGAAACCACATAAAGATTTTTATTTTCAGAGGAATTTTGGACCCCCAAATCCTAAGGAGCATATTATTCTTATTACCTCCTTGCAGAGAATTATACATAGATTTAACAGTAAAAACTTTAGATTTCTCAAGTTTCCACCAAGCTGCATCAGGAGTACTTTTCACACCTAAATTCTTCATCTCCCCTATCCGCACCTCCCACTATGAATTATTCCAATTATCCATCCACCTCCTAAAAGGTAAAACCCAATTCTGCCCAGTAGCTTGAGCCACAGTCAAATTTTGTTTTTGACAAACAGAATATATGCTGGGGAACACCTCCTCCAGGGGCCTATCATCTATCGATCTATCCTTCCAAAAGTCAATTTTCTTCCCATCCCCACACAATAACACCTGTGCTTAACATAACAATCCTTTCTCTTAAGGATATCTTTCCATCCAGGTGAGTCGCCCATCCTAGCTTTTATGCTAGTTATGGGCTCTTTTTTGCAAGTATTTCTTCTGCACAATAGTTTGCCACAACCCTCTGCCACTATCAAGTTTCCACAGCCACTTACGCAATAGACTGATGTTCTTGTCCCTCAAGTTAAGAATGCCCAGTCCACCCAACTTCTTGGGTCTAGTAAGTTTACTCCATTTCAACAGATGGTATTTCTTTTTATTGTTACTTCCTTCCCAAAAGAAATTCCTTCTTATCCTATCAATCTTTTGAATTATTGTGGCAGGTAACCTAAACAAGGCCATACTATACATAGGAATGTTGGAAAGACAAGCATTGATTAGAGTTAGTCTCCCACCATAGGACAGAGAGCTCCCTCTCCATCCTTCCAATTTTTTCTCCACTTTCTCCACCACTCTCTCCCAATGTTTAGTCCTAAGACAATTTCCCCACACAGGTATCCCAAGATATAGAATGGGAAGATTCCCCACCACACAATTGAATAGCTCAGAGTATTTGTTTTCAATCAAGGAATCCCCATTTAAAGCATACACCTGACTTTTATGAAAGTTGATTTTTAACCCAGACATGCATTCATAAATGTATAAGATTAGCTTTAGTATTCTAGCAGACTCTCCAGATTATCTTGTGTTGGTGTGTATTTGGCCTTGGCCCATTGAGGCCCATCTTGTATCTCGTATAAATACAGGTGTGTACTCCCCAGGGTACTACACACAATTCCTAAATCTCTACATGGTATTAGAGCCCACCTAAACCTAACCCTAATCCTCACAAGCCGCCGTCCAAGAGGCTTATACTGCTGCCTGTCTGCACCCCTGCTGCTTGCCGCCCGCACACAGGCACGCCTTAGTAGCCTCATGCATGACTACTGCACGTCACCATGACCTCCGCCGACGCTACAGTGCCCCCTGCCTGGCCCAGCCTCCGTGGCCGTTGCCTATTGCTTGTGAACTCGTGGGAGAAGAAGGAGATATGTGCACCGTTTTTTGTGTGGTGCTGTGTGTTGCTATTGCTGGTTTTTGAGGAAAGGGTTTGCCGTGATCGCCGCGGTATAGTGTACTAATCGGTGGAGTTCTAGCTTCTCAGATATGTCGACCCCAGAGGAGGTAGAAGCTGCGGTGAAGGCAGCCTTGGAGAGTGCATCTACATCGGCACTAGTCACACAGAGTGACATGCGGAGTATGTTACAGGAACTTCTGTCAATGGGAATGATTGGACAGAGAGGAGGAATGGGGTCATCGGAATTGAAGCTGGAGCTTATACCGAATGAAGTAAAGTTGGAAGGGAATATGAATTATCTGAGCTGGTCTAGGAGAGTTCAGTTACTTTTGCGTGGGAAAGGATTGGAGGGGTACCTTCAGGAGACTTGTGTTGAGCCTACAAATAAGATGAGCTTAGAGTGGAAAACGTGGAATACCACCAACTCTGTGGTGGTAGCTTGGCTGTTGTCGTCAGTGTCTCCATCCATTGCTAGGATGGTTGAGACACTGCAGAGTGCTGCACAGATATGGAAGGCGTTGAGCAATATGTATTCTGGAGCGGGTAATGTGATGATGATGGTTGAGGTTCAGGGCAAAGTGGAGGCCTTGAAACAGGGGGAGAAGACTGTTCAGGAGTATGCTAGTGAGCTGTAGCATTTGTGGGCGGATCTGGATTTCTATGATCCACTACAGCTTACGTGTTCGGATGATATTGAGGCAGGCAAGGTGTGGATGCAGCGTAGACGGGTCACGCATTTCCTGAAAGGGTTGAACTCAGAGTTTGGGCACAGAAGAGCAGCTATGTTTCACCTGCCAGCACTGCCTACCATGGAGGAGGCAATCTCAGCTATGGTACAGGAGGAGGTTAGTTTGAGGGTGATGAGCGACAACACTCCAATGAAGTCAGCCTATGCTATTCCTGATAATAGGGAGTGCTATAACTGTGGAGAGAAAGGACATCTGAGTTATGCTTGCCCTTTCTTGCGGTTTGATAGAGGAAGGAGCGGAGATCGCGGAGGACGTATTGGTTGTGGAGGCCGTGGGGGTGATTGTGGTGGACGTGGTGGTCATGGAGGTAGAAGTGGTGATCGTGGAGGCCGTGGTAGGGGCAGAGGTGGTCCTAGAATTAACCTCACTATGGCGCAGGAGGGCCCATCAGAGAGTTCTTCTATTACTCTCACAGGCGAGCAGGTGACAGAGTGGGAGAAATGGCAGCACAGCAAGGCCCCTGAAAACAAGACCTCCGAATCCTTTGGTAACTTTGCCAACTACGCCCACTTGGGCGAAGGTACTCAGGCACATGCACTTGCATCTACATATAGAAATTCTCATATTAAATGGATCATAGACTCGGGTGCATCTAGACATGTCACAGGATCTCGTAGTGCTTTTTCTTCATATACTCCACATAAACATTCCGAAACCATTCAAACGGCTGATGGCACTTTCCAACTCATTCAGGGAGTCGGATCAGTAGAATGCACATCATCTATGACCCTATCTACAGTGTTGCATGTTCCTTCATTTTCTGTCAACCTTCTTTCTGTCAGTTCTCTCATTGACCAATTTAAATGCACTGTCTTATTCGATGAGAATTCATGCTTTCTGCAGGAGAAGGGGACTGGGAGAACGATTGGGACTAGGATCAGGCGTAATGGACTATGGTACATTGATCATGTTGATGCGGCTCTGGCAGTGGCTGTGGGAGGAGTTGAAGAGAAGATCCTGCTATATCATCGTCAATTAGGTCATCCATCCTTTGATACTATGAATAAGATGTATCCTGAGTTGTTTAGTAAAGCAAACCGGAACAAAATCGTGTGTGATGCGTGTGAGTTTGGAAAGCATACACGATCTACTTATAGTAGTATTGCTTTTAGAAGCTATGAACCTTTTGTGCTAATACATTCAGATGTTTGGGGTCCATGTTCTGTTATCTCTGAAAGTGGTTTTAAAGGTTTTGCGACATTCATAGATTGTCATACCCGTATGACATGGATTTATTTGTTGAAAAGGAAAAATGAAATTCTCAAATGTTTCGAGGACTTTCATAAGATGGTGGCGACTCAATTTGAAAAATGGATCAAGATTGTTCGGACAGATAATGGAAAGGAATATATGAACAATGAGTTTGATATGTACATCTCCAAGGAGGGAATGCTACATCAAACCACATGTCCTGGAACTCCACCCCAGAATGGAGTTGCTGAGAGGAAGAATAGGCACCTATTGGAAGTGGCACGTTCGTTTATGTTCCAGATGAATGTACCAAAAAGATTTTGGAGTGAGGCAGTTTTGACTGCTGCTTACTTGATTAACCGTATGCCATCAAGAGTGTTGGGCATTAAGTCTCCTGCAGAACTTTTGTTTGGGCAACAAGAGTTCAAGGTACCTCCTAAAAATTTTGGTTGCGTGTGCTTTGTGCGGGATCACCGTCCCTCTGTTGGTAAGCTTGATCATCAGGCAGTGAAGTGTATCTTCCTAGGATATTCTTCCAGTCAGAAGGGATATAAATGTTGGGACCCTATAGGCAGGAGGTTGTTTGTGAGCATGGATGTGACCTTTCGAGAATATGAGCCTTACTACAAGAATAAGGAGGATAAATTCGACCAATTTTTTGAGGAATTCTTTCCTGTCATAGTTGATGACAGTCGAGAGGGGGAGATTGGTCAGAATCAACAGCCGGAGGTCATTGAAGAGGCCATTGAAGGGATAATTCTATTCCCACAGTCGTAGCCACAATCTGAAAGCGGCCGTCGAGTCGTGAGTTGTGCAGAATCGAGTCCGAGCAATTACCGCAATTGATCCGGTCCCAACTCTATCTCCATGTCTGCCTTCTTCGACTTCATCACCTGTGCATGGTAATGTTCACTCATCTGAGTCCTCTCATTTGGATTTACCTATTGCACTCCGTAGAAAACCTAGAGCTTCAAAGCCTCCAGTTCAGTATGGCTTTGAGGATGATATTGCAAATTTCATTTCGTATGATCATATCTCACCTGCATACAAAGCATTTATCGCATCCCTTCAAAGTGTGCATGTTCCAAAGGATTGGAGTACAGCAATACAAGACCATAAATGGAAGAAAGCTATGAGAGAAGAGCTTGATGCACTTCAAGAAAATGAGACATGGGAGCTGGTTGATCTTCCAGGAGGGAAGAAGGCGGTGGGGTGCAAATGGGTCTATACAATAAAGCAGACACCAGAGGGACTGGTTGACAGGTACAAGGCGAGGCTAGTTGCAAAAGGTTATAGCCAAACCTATGGTATAGATTATGATGAGATGTTTGCACCAGTGGCAAAGATGCAAACGATAATGACATTGATCTCATGTGCCGAGAATTTTGGATGGCCTTTGCATCAGTTGGATGTGAAAAATGCTTTCTTGCATGGGGATTTGCAAGAGGAGGTATATATGGAAATTCCTCCTGGCTTCGAGGATGAGCAAATAGTTGGGAAAGTATGGAGACTGAAAAGGTCTATATATGGGCTAAAATAGTCTCCACGTGCATGGTTTGACAGGCTTCGGTTTGAATTTTTGAGTATGGGTTACTCTCAGTGCAATGGAGACCATACTGTATTCTATAGGCACCGAGGACCGCGTATTACCATTGTGGCTGTGTATGTCGATGATATGGTGATTACATGGGATGATGTTGATGAGATGATGTTGAGGAGATTAAGCATCTGAAGGAAAAACTTGGATGTGCTTTCAAGATAAAAGATCTTGGACCTCTTCGATACTTCCTTGGGATTGAGATTGCACGCTCACAAAAAGGTATCGTTCTTTCACAGAGGAAATATGTCCTTGATCTTTTGGCTGAAACTGGAATGCTTGGGTGCCATCCAATCTCATCGCCAATTGATAGAAATCATAGACTTTGTGCTGAGTCTGGTAGTACAGTTGATAAAGAAGCTTACCAAAGGCTAGTTGGTCGTCTCATCTATTTATGTCATACAAGACCTGACATCTCATATGCGGTGAGTGTGGCAAGCAGGTACATGCATGACCCTAGAACTGGACACATGGAGGCAGTGAATCGTATCCTTCGATATTTAAAGAAAAGTCCTGGGAAAGGCATTTGGTTTAAGAAAAATCATCACTTAAATGTTGAAGGATACTGTGACGCTGATTGGGCAAGCAACCTGGATGATAGAAGGTCTACCTCTGGATATTGTGTTTTTGTGGGAGGTAACCTAGTATCATGGCGAAGTAAGAAGCAAAGCGTTGTGGCAAGGTCTACTGCAGAGGCAGAGTTCCGAGCTATGGCTTTGGGCCTGAGTGAATTGATGTGGGTGAAGCACCTACTATCAGAGCTACGGGTTGTGCGAGAAGGTCCGTTGGTGTTGTATTGCGATAACCAATCCGCGATTAATATTGCAAATAATCCAGTACAGCATGATCGGACAAAGCATGCTGAGATTGACAAGTTCTTCATCAGGGAAAAAATAGACAACGGGATGTTGAAGCTTAAGGATGTGCGATCAGGTGAACAGTTAGCTGACTGTTTCACCAAAGGGTTAGGGCCTAGTGAGGGGAATGTTATTTGTAACAAGATGGGTATGATTGATATATACAGCCCATCTTGAGGGGGGTGTTGGTGTGTATTTGGCCTTGGCCCATTGAGGCCCATCTTGTATCTCGTATAAATACAGGTGTGTACTCCCCAGGGTACTACACACAATTCCTAAATCTCTACATCTTGCAAACACACAATGGTGTCATCAGCATATTGAAGTGTGCTAATCCACCATTAGCTTTGGTACCTTTTTGGTCACCATCATCTTTTACAAGTGCTCGGTGTTTTGCCTGATGAATGTAATAGGATGTCCGAAGTGCCGTCGAGCTCAGAGAATTGGACTGGCCCGAGTTTGCTTGGACGCAGGAGGTCGATGGCCAAGCACGAAGCATGCCATGCAGCCATTGCAAGCACCCAGGTCATCATCAAGTCTAATGGGAAGAGGTCGATGCCTCGAAGCAACAGAGCTCAGTGTTAAGCCTTCCCATAACTCTTGCGATTTCTTTGCTCGCATAGCAATAACGTGGCCTCCCGTTAAATCTTGCAAAGGGATATTGCTAGCATGTTTTGCAATACTGCTGCTTGATATGATTAGAAAACTTCAAACAATGCTTGCAATGACTAGACGAGCTATGTGCTCTAGTGCTGCAGATCATACCGGAACATGCTAACCGCATGTATATAGCTGCTCTCGTGTTAACCGTGTTAATTACCACGAGGGGTGTTAATTATCACGAGGGGAACATGATTGCTAGATTATAATCGCTAGAAGTAACCTTCTCAGCATCGTGGCAGCAAAAATATTGACTTTAATTGCCAAATATCTAGCAAACTGAGCAAAAGATTAACGCAGAACATGCATAAGTGTGACGCGATTTGCATATCCAGCTCTCTCCCGTGCAGACCGTTGTTTTTTAACTTCACGTATGATGCTAGACATAAATGATCTTAACCTGTGGGTGCCTCGCAAAAGCAAAATTAAGCACATGCGCAAAAGCAAAAGCATTTATTATTTGCAACAAATATTGTTGAAGACATGAAGGATACTGACCTTCGTAAATTTAGCAAGCCTTTTACCACTTTTACCCAGCCAAGGTAAAAAATAATAATCATTTTGATATGAGTCATGAGTGTAGTAGTACACTATAGCATTTGATCCATTGGTCATCATGTTAAAGAGAAGCAAGGCAGTCCTTTTGAAAAGATTAGATGTAAAATCGATAGCATCATATATATATGGAAAACAATCATCAGTTGATCCCAAATGACTGACAAAAGCATGGTAAGAACTAAGAATTAGGGAACGCACACATCCAAGCAATGTTACCATTACAGGTTTGCAATAAAGCAAGCTTACTTCTGAGATTCACAAAAAAGACTGCAATCTTGCAGATTGGTAAATTCAAATATATAAATAAATCCACAACGAAATGAGTTTTCTTCTATAGTTGCATGGTAAATAAACATTGCGTAGATAGCTATATCCACCTAAGCTGAAGCAGCCCATCAGTAGCTAAATTAGCAATAACTTGATGCCTGTAGGTCCATCATTCCTGTCAAACATTGCACAAAATCCAACCAAATCAGATACCATCCAAACAGAAGGGTTAGGCATGGACTATGAACCTGAGAAGGACATAAAGCAAATAATTTAATGGAAGCAACAAACACATTCAGCTTGGGAGGCAATTTTTAAAATGTGGATAGACTATAGAAGGGAATTAGCCCTTTGTACGATTACAAACTAAGAAGATGAGCTATAACAGATTAGTCCCTTGTGAGGTCATGTAAATGGACTGAGGTCTGGAAAAACTGCAGTAGCTAGTATAGCACATGACAAAATCAAAGCTTCAGAAAGAAATAGAACGAAACATCTGTATGTAGATTTGTTTCTAACGAAAGGAAAACAGGCTAACAATTCAATGTTTTTTGTTAAACTATTAACCACATTAAAGCCTGCAGGCCACCAATCTGGTTCCCGTTAGTTGGCTTTGACCTTATTTGGACAAAGTTGTAGAGCGTGGAATGAAATTCCAATATGCAGAAACCAAACCTACAGGGAAGAGGGGAAGAAACGGCCATACAACATCCATCCAACGGCTGTGGATTTGGGACAATTAGGAAGATTCCTGATCTTTGATATAACTATCTTATTTTCAATAAAGCTTCCTTTATCAAAAAAAAAGGGAAGATTTCTGATGGTATTTTCCTGAACTCCCACCAACGAAATATTTAGACAGTAACTCCAAAAAAAGGAGGAATATTAATCCAATTAGTATTTTTTGTACAGTTTTGTTTGTTCTTATTTTGTTTGCATGAACCGTATATGAATGCCTTCGCCGCCTTCCTACATTTTGGAGAGGAATTAAGATACCGGAAAATCCAGGCCGACAATTAGCAGGTTGGCGCCTGAGGAACAGATAACTACTTATTCATAAGCTGTAAAAGCAAGTTTTTTACTCACTTGAATGCCTTGCCACTTTGCCAGCCGTCATCTAATCACTTGATAAAACAGAGCCACCTTGTAGCAAGTGATTCTCCTCCCTTGCCACTGCCCCTGCTCCAGTTTCTCCAGGCTGCAAAGAGACCGTAACATGAACAGATTCACCAAGACGCAAGCAACTTATTAAGCTATATGGAAAGAATCAATCTGGAATCACCTGCAGTTCCGCGGCACGCTCCAAGAAGCAGAGTGCCTATCCTGGTCAGGCAGCGAGGTAAACCTGGCACAGTCGTGGAGCATGAGGCGGAGGCCGTCGATCTTGCGGCGCAGGTGCATCAAAGTTGCAGAGGTGCTACGAACCTGGGGAAGGAAACCTACTACTGTAATCGGTACAAGCTAATATAGCATGTGTCAAATTGCCAAAATTGAACTGATTCAAGATCATTCGTTGCAGCTAGCCAAAAGAATGTCTAGGTATCAACCACCCTTCAGAACATGGCGGTCGGTAAAAATAATCTGATAATACCTGTAGCACATGATTTTCGGCACCAACCTGCGAGTGACGGAGAGGAAGGGCAAGGCAACGGGAGGCAGGGCAAATTAAATCGGAAGGAGCAAATCGGGAGGAGGAGAACCTACAGCTCGCTGGAAGAGGGTTGATGCGGCGGCAAACCCTAGGGTTAGGGAGGAGCCATGAGCCAGATCGAAACCGCTAGAGGCTGGGATCCTACGGATCCGGCTGAATCGAAGAATAAAGAAGAGGAGGCATGCATGTTGGGATGCATGCCGGCAGCGGCTGAATCGAAGACAGGGGCGGCGGTATGGTCTTGATTCGTGCCGATTTGGTCTCATCACAGATCGGGACAAAGCAGTGGCGAGGGGAAGAAAGGGTGGCGCCGTGGGAGAACGCGATGGCGAACCCTAGGCACAAACCCTACAAATCGACCTGGGCGTGCGCGAGGAGGACACGGCTCTGGGAACCGCCAGCGACGAAGAGGGCGGCGCCTGTGGGAGGAGGAGGCCCGCGGCCCTGAGCCCTGGCTGCGTGGCGGCTTTGGGAGGAGATGGCGCGGAGCGGCGGAGGAGCCGAGGAGCGTCGCAGCGGGATGAGGAAGGGGAAGAGCAACGATGGCGGTAGGAAGAGAGGCGAGGCCATGGGGGTTTGGGGCTCTGCACCTGGCCGAGTGTGGAGTCGTGGAAGGAGCTATTTGCAAAACAAACAAACCTCAGGGGTTTGTCTGTAGGCTCGTTTGAGTAGGGTTGGAAACGAGCCGAGCCTGAGCCGAGCCTTCCCGGCCGAGCCTGGCTCGTTGCATTTGGCGAGCTGTGATGCCGGCTCGGATTGGCTCGTCGAGCCAGTGGCTTGCTACGGGCTACGCCGCTGCCGCTACGGCCAGCCGTGCATAGCGCCCCACACAGAGCCATGCAGCAAGCGCTAGATTAGTGTCATGCACATAATAAAGAGCTAGACTAGTGTATCATGCATAGAAATATAATAAATTAATTGTACGTACTGCTGCACATCTACACTGCTATAGCGCTAGATTAGTAAGTAGTAAAGTGTCATGCATAGAATAAATGATGTGGAGAGAAGGATTAACAAGTAGTAATTTGTAGAGAGAAGGATTAATAAGTAGTAATTTGTAGATCGATCGGTGGGCGCCAGGCCGCCAGCCTTAGTGCCTTACCTTGCGTCGGTGCGTCCTGCAAACTTGCCGTCCTGCAGATCGATCCAGGCAGAAACACGACGAACACGACCGTGGATCAGGATCACCGATCGGCCGTCGGCGGGGCGGCGGCTAGGGCTACGGCTCAGCCGCTCAGGAGATTTCCATCACGCGTCATGCCGATGGTTTGATACTTTGATGCAAATATGATACATACATGTACAGGTAAATGGGCCTTGAACCCTGGGTGTTCCTACTGGGCCGCTGCACGCCTACACCCTATCGTGGCATCGTCATCGTTCGTGTTGGGCTGCCGATGCTGGCATCCTGGCCGAGCTCGCCAGGCTCGCCGAGCCGGCTCGCTCAATTAACGAGCCACAAAAACCGGATTGGCTCGGGCTCGCCTACACCCTCGAGCCGAGCCGAGCCAGTCCGAGCCGAGCTGAGCCGAGCCCGAGCCCAAGCCGAGCTGCGAGCCGCGAGCTCTTTTTCCAGCCCTACGTTTGAGTGTAGCCTCACTCGCTGCGTGGACGGCGGGTTCATTACCGGAAAGAGGGAGGGTTTTTATGCAAAAACTACGCGCGAGGCGCTGGATGCGGCCGGTTCTCGATGGGCTTGGCGATCGGACAGCGGAGAGCCAGCGAACCGGACGACGACGTGTGGCCGAGGACGCGTGGCAGCCAGAGAACACAAACGCTAGCGCGTTTAATATATAAGATGATAAAGCACTGAGTTCTCACTTCCCTGAGCATTTCACGATTAAAATTTACAAAACAAATAGAACATAAATCAGAAACGATCTAAAGTACTTGTCAATTCAAATTTGTGAAAGTCATAATTTAACATTTAAATTCAAAAGTTCAAAATAACTCAAAAAATATAACATATATCACATAATTTTTAAAAAAAATTATGTGCCAAAAGAAATTATTTTTGGTGCAAAAAATTGTAAATCAAATGATTCAAAATTTTAATACTGAATTAAAAACTTGTTTTTTGTATTTGAGAATTTCAAATGTTAAAATGTAGAGATTAGAATTGAATACAATGGTATTTGGCACCTCAAACATTTGTTTCTAAATTTTAATGACTTGTTTTCCATTATTTACAATTATATTTTAAAATCATTTGATTTTAGCATATCAAGCATTTCAAAAGCTAAATTGTGAATTTCACAATTTGAGGAGTCGCATACTCATATATTTTACATCTCATAATTTTTTCAGAATTTTTATGAATAGTTCTTTTTTTTGCATATTAATTGGTTACAATATATGAAAGTGCTATATCCATATACCTTAAATTTAAAATGATGTCTAGCACAACCTCAAATTTTAGTGCTAGACAGCAAAACCACAATATTTACAGTTCTATGGAGCCATTTTTTCTGAATTATTACCCCTTTATGATGGATGCTGTTGCGTCCCAAATCTATAGTCGGAGAGGGAAAGAAGGGAAGACAAGAACTGCATCTCTGCCAGATTGGAAAGCAGATATGACTGACCAAGCTCAGGTAACCAACCAATCCAGTCTCCAACTAATTCTTCATTTATGTATGTATTAGCCAAGGTATTCATCTATCACTTCAGCCATGCACATGGGATATGATTCAGATGGTAGGCACTAGGCAGGGCTTCACTAACTGCAAAACAACAGTTTACATAAACACCAAGATGCCAGAGCTAGAATTCAATTCCCAATGGCTCAAGGACCAGCCTATGCATGCCACGGCTACCCCCATCCAGCTTGTCTGCCAGTGGCAATCATATCGACAAGCGATTCAGAAGAGTCTGAAACTCTGAATCCCTGTGCATCATCATGTATCTCTGTACTATGCATCACTATGGAATAATGGAATGCAAAAAGGAAGGTTCTTTGAGTTCATAATCTCACCATTATGAAGATAAGTTCAGTGGAATAGAGAAGATACTATTATATCACGGCACAACACAAAGATAAAATCGACAAAACTTCTAAGAAACCCAATTTTACTTCATCATCATCACTATCTCTCATGTCTCCAGATGGCCAGCCTCGTCTCATCTCTATGAATATCCAAGAAATCTTAATTAAACTAGACCACCCGATGCTTATAATCACTGATCGATTCCCGGCGGTCTTATCCCGGGAGCTCTTCTCCTACATTGCATTATGGAGGCCGGCAGAGTGCAGGAGCACGGCCTTAATGTCATCAGGCATGAGCCCAGGACCATTGCTGCATTGCTGGAACACAGGAGTACAGTGCACACGGAAAAGGGAGGTGAACAACGGTAGGATTTTTATCAAGAACGTATTGCGTAGTCTGCATCTGAAGAACTTGTACAGTTGCCTATCAAAGAAGATGCTAGGGAAGCGAGAATTGCAAACCTCAGCACGGAAAACATCCATTGCGAAGCCATTGAAGCAGCTTATGACCGCCTGCTCAATGTCAAGGCCAAGGCCGTCAAGGGCCCTCATGGTGGACAGCAGAATGCCTGGCCTACGCGCGCAGAACATGTGTATGTTGACAATCTGCCCTTCTCTCATCCTAACTTCAACCTGTGCAAGCCAAGAGAGGTGAATCTGTCTCCATGAGATTAAGGGAAATGTTTGTTGCAATCACATGAATGCACGTTCATGCCAGTATGCTGTTCTTGACATGACCCATGGATCAAGCACTTGTGCAGAGAATGTGCATTTCAACAGTGAAATCAATAGCTGCGGCTAATGCCATTGTACAGGTGCATATATATATGAATGCTGATCAGTAAAACATGCCTAGATATGAAAGAATTAATCTTGGAATTGGACTAACCGTGGCTTGTTGACCAGGAGGGCCAGGGAATGAGGTTGGGCACAGCTCCTCCTTGATGCGGCCAGGAAATGCCTGCATGGTAGGGGTTGTTGGGTAAAAGCTAGCTGGTGTTGGTCCAGCAAACGAAGAGCCAGGAGCAGATTCCAGTTCGTTGTGGAGATCGTTGATCCTCTGCAGGAGCTCCTTCAGGTAGTCGATTGCATCACCAAGGATAGAAGCTCTGTCCATCTGCAACAGCCGAACACAAGTGGTGATGAGCTACATAATCAACCACGTGTTAACATGAAACAATGCAAGCATCGCCGGTATTAAGAATTAAGAACAATTGGACACAGCCAGTGAAGAAACAAGGGTATATCGTACAAGGTGCTGAATTGTTAGACTGCGACTTGTCATATGACCCAAGAACTGTAATTCAAGTCGTTCTTTATTGTTCAAAACCATCTTGATCATCGCGAGGAAAGGAAGTTTATGCTATAAACAACTGCAGAATGCTGAACATGCACACTTTTCATGTCGAAACTTCCACGTGCTGGGCTTTTGCAAGGAAGCGAACAAAAATTTTCAAAGAAAAACTTCCAACACCAAGAAATATCGAAGACAGAAAGAAAAGGAATTCCTGAGCTATCTGTTGACCGGTCAGTTTCGATTACATCTCTGTGCTGTTGTGCATGGCACTGTGTTAAACTTGCACCGTTCAATCTAAGCATGTCATAGAATCAGACGTCCACATAGGTGGCCTCAAGCAACAACAAAAAGGAAAAAAGAAGTTCAGAGCTGACATTTACAATGACAAGACAGTAAAAAAAAAAATCATGATTCATGAAGCAACGTGAAAAGTCTATTATTGAATTTTACAGGCTAGCTTAGAGTAATCAAAAGCAGTACGCTGTTCAGAATGAATCAGGGTGATAAATCCTTACACTAAATCACTAATAAAATAAGGGTGCAGCGGCAGAACAGACGGCGTGATATATATGGATCTAGGGATTTTTTTTCGTCGAAATTTTGCTGAAATTTCGCGATTTTCGGGATTTTCGCCGGGAGCCGAAATGGGCCCATTTCGGTCAAAAACTTTCAGCCCAGTTTGAATTTGGACGGGCTCAAACCAGCCCAGCCGATGCCTACTTCTTCCCTCATGTCATAGTAACCCTAGCTGATGTCTCCTCTCCCCCAAATTCCTAAAAATGGCGGCGGCTGTTCTGGTTCCCGGTGATGGGGCTCCGTTGCGCCTTCTCCCCAACGCCATGCCTCCTCCCCAGGCGCGCCTCCGCCCCAGCACCTCCTCCCCAGACGCACCTCTGCCCCAGCGCCTCTCCCCAGTGCCTCCTCCACCCCGACGGCGGCTCATCCCCGGCGCGAGTCCACCCCGGCACGCCTCCACTCGCGGGCGGCGGATCCACCTCGGCGCACCTCCTCCCCGGCGTGCCTCCTCCCCGACGGCGGTGACATGCTCCAAATCTCCTCCAATCGATGTTGAATGACATGCTATATGTTGCCATTTGGTGCTAGATTTGGTTCTAGATGTTGGATATGGTCTTATAGACAAATTTCATCAAATTTGGACAAATTTTGTTTGAATTTGAACGTTATTTGACCGAAATTTCGAATGAAATTTTCGGATTCCGCGGATTTCGGTGTTTTCGCTGAGGAACGAAATTTTTCTTCTACCGAAATAAAAATCCTTGTATGGATCTACCGAAAGGGGTGCCTTTGGGATCTACGTCGAGTGACAGATTAATTCATCACCAAAATTCACACCCATTTCAGTGACATGTCAATAAATACACTCCTATACACGTATGATATGAGGTATCCGTATCACTGAAGAACAGAAACAAACGTAAACCGAGTAGAGGAAGCAGATGAATTATAAAAAGAAATGGCTGACAATTGGTTACCTTGCTGATCTTGGGCACCACTGAGCGCAGCATGTAGAGGCGGTCGTTGAGCTTCTTCCTGCGCCGCCGCTCCGCCATGAGGTTCTTAGCCGGCATCCCCTTCTTCTTCCCTCTGCCGCTGCCGCCCACATTGCCGTTGTCGTTCCCACCGCCCCCCGCCGCCGCCACGACCGCCGCATTCTCCAGCGAGGCGGAGGCTCCCATGGAGGAGGCGTCCACGCTCGGCTCAATCTCGTCCTCGTCGTCCCACCCCATCCCCATCCCGCCGCCGAAGATCGGAGGCGCCAAGAAGCCACCTTTCTGCCCCGCCGCCGGCGGCGGCCCGAGGAACGCCGACGGGTCGTCGAAGGGGTTCGGGGACTGGAAGTCGGGGAAGACGGAGAGCGCCGGCGCGCCCATGGAGGAGGACGGGAAGGCCCCGTGCATGTCGAACATGGGGTCCATGGAGAGGAGCAGCGAGGTGGACGCCGGCGTCCAGACTAGCACGTCCCGGGGGAAGGGGAACGCCGGGAAGGACCCGCCGGCCATACCCTCCGACCCGAGGTACGCCCAGTCGCTGCCTCCCCCGCCTCCGGCGAGCTCGTCCAGCTTCCCCTGCCCCTCCCCCGCCCCCGCCGCCGAGTCGTCCATGGCGTCCAGGAGTACGTAACTCAAGGAGGTGAAAGAGAGTGATCATTCCGTTCACGGTTTGAGAACGAGGGGAGTGTACATGATTGAATTCCTACCTCGCTCCATCGATCTCCAATTAAAAGCTCTCTCATGCATCCTGTGACCCTGCCGGAGCCGACGAAGCAAAAGGCCATCGGATGAATGCGACGCAAGGAAATGAAATTATGGAGAAGGATGAAGAGAAAAATTAAAGGTTTGCCCTGCCTGCCAGGGCTCACATGATCAAGTTCCTGTAAAGCGAGCGAGCAAAATTCGGTTGTTCTTGCCGATCGCCGGCTTATATTTGACATGACAATGTTACTGTTACAAGTTGACGCGCTAAAGCATTTTTTTTGCACAGTAAAAAAGATGAAATTATATATGCGTCTTTACGCTAAAACAATTGTGTTATTTGGCAGGGGGTGTTAATTTCCAAGTTGACCTGCCATTGCATGCAATTTGTGGTTGTACAATATATAACAGAGATTGCAGGCCGACACGCTTATTCAGCAAGAGAGATTATACACTAATGCTATTGATGTCTATTGTAATAAGAGAGATTGTGAGACGAGTTGTTTATCTAATTTGTTGTTTAGATTATATACGATAAGGCCACCTTCAATGCAAGGTGCTTAGAGCTAGGTGCTTAAAGTGCCACATCACTAAGCGCTCATATAAAAACTCTTTCTCCCAATGCATCAGAGCTTCCAGAGGTGTTTATAAACTATAACTACCTTGTAGTACCTGGACCAGGTGCTTTAATCTCCAATGGTCGGTGCCTAGCCAATGGAGCTGTTCTATAGGGATGGGAAGGAAGCATCAAGGCAAGCAGCTGTAGAAAAAAGGTCGCAAGCATTGGGCAGTGGTCGATGTCAACCTAGGTGTCGGGGATTGAATCACGGCCCATTGCCATGGCCCACTCCCTGACGGCCCGATCAAGCGACTTACCAGGCCCAGCTCCGGAAGGTTCTATCGCCCATATGCATCTCGCCGAACGACTTCTGGTGGCGTGGTGCGTAGTGGCCAAGGAATCGTGTTTGAGTCCGACTCGAACAAGAAGTTCGCGACGGCTACGTGAAGACCCGGACGTTGGTTTCCGGATTGGATTAGAGTCGTGATCCTCAAGACTAGGAGTATGCCTTATCGCCTCGGAGATATTTGGCATGTATGAGTTCGTTGTGATCTCATAGTTAGCGGCCCGATATTCCCTCGGAGATCGGTTTGTTCTGTACTATATAAACCAAGCCCTGCGGCGTGTAGAGGGCTCGCACCGGATCTTCGCATTATTGCCTCAGACACCATAATCTCGCCGAGACTTGTACGTCTCGTCGAGCCATCTCTTGTATTCATCTCGATATATAAGAAAGGTGGACGTAGGGCTATTATCTCCCGAGAGGCTGAACCAGGATAAAACCCCATCTCTGTTCGTTCTTTGTTCGTGGTTGTTCGCTTGTCTCCTATCTCCTCTTTGAAGAACCTTGGTTGACTTGGGTCGATATCCCAACCGTCGACAGCTGGCGCCGTCCGTGGGGACTCGCAGATCGAGCATGTCGAACTCTATCAGTGATCAGGAGATTCTCCCTGAGGACTACGACTCAGAAGGGCAGGATGTCTCTTCCCCTGCCAGATCGGATCGATCCCTTCGATCTTGATCGCCTTCCAGATCTGGTCCCGCGACGAGCTCCGTGCTCGGGTGGATCTCCTCGCGCGGGCAACTCTTCGCCCATGGCAGAAGTCTGTCCCGCGACGAGCACCGTGCTCGGGATCGGATCTCTTCGCGCCGGACAGCTCTTCGCCCGGGTCGCGCGTCGTCCTCATGGCGAGCTCCGTGCTCGGGATCGAATCTCTCGCCGGGCAGCTCTTCGCCGGGCGCGTCTCTCGTCCCCGCGACGAGCTCCGTGCTCGGGGAGTGGATCAAAATTCCTTCCGGATCCCGGGCCTGTTCGCCTGGCTGTGGATGACGGGAGAGAGCTGACCAGCGCTTGGAACATCGACCAGCTTCGTAAGTTCCTCGTGTAGGTCTTTCGTTTCCTAGCTTCGCGCTTTTTCTTAAATTTCGCGCCTTAGTTCGTCCAAGTCTCTCGGGCTGCCATGTAAAGTCCAACCCATTGAGCGGTGAATGCTCGCGGCCCCCTGCGGTCCTTCTTACCACTCGTCTTCTCAGACTACTCTGTCTCTCTGGAAACACTTGATGGCTGCCGGTCTTGCGAACTCTTGGCTCCGCAATCTTGAGGTTTCCCTACCAGATCTGGTTTCAACAAGTTCCTAAACTCGAGTTGCGTAACACGGCATCCACCTCGCGGCTAAGCTCGCTCGTAAGCCCTCATGGCAGAGGCACTTACCGCTCACGGCACAACCACTTGGCAAAGCCTGCTCTCGTAAGCCCTCCGCGGCAGAGGCACTTTCCTTGTTCGGTTACCTTCGGAATCGCCTAACTTACGTTAACGAGCAGTTTCTGAAACGAGTCGATCAGGATACGGGTGTCGCTCTAACTCTCTACGCACGTGCTTGAAGTCGCAAGTTTAGGTCTTCATGCATCGTCCGTACCGGGGGCTAGGGCGTCGCTCTTTCTCTTGTGCACCTGTTCGAGTTCGCAAACTCAGGTCCTCGAGCAGATGCACAACGGGGGCTGGGAGTTAGGCTAAGCGTTCTACCGGTTTTCTTAAAACTTTCTAGCGCTGTTCGCCTTGCTCTTGGTTTCCTGTTCGTCCTTGTCTTTTCTTTGCTCTTTTTGCGAGAAAAGTCGCTCGAAAGCTGCTTTCGGTCGACTCTCGCTCGATTCAAGCCGCTTTCGGCGGTCTTGAGTCGCTTCGGCGGCTCCTCGAATGACCGCCTCTCCTTGGTCGATTGGGACTTGAGCTGAATTTCGCAACCCGATGACGTTTTCGTTTTCCGGTTCCTTTCTTTAGCGTTGGTTTTCCAAAACCTCGTTGGTCTTCGCTCGTGAGCGCTCCCAGCGTCTGAGCATGTCTTTTATCCGCAACGACTGCACGGCTCCGGTTAACAAGCGGTGCACCACCGATGGAGTTTCGCCCACCGTAGCCGATTCTCATCGCAACGGGCATGCCCACCGTAGCCGATTCTCATCGCAACGGCACTCTGGCGCTGGTTCCGCCGCCGAGGCGACACTAACGCCGCACGGTCCATGCCGGATAAGATTTCGCCACACGTTTTGTCTGCGGCTAAGGTCCCGATCGCCTTCCACGGTTAGCGGTCTTAGCCACAATGAGGCTGCACTTGCCCGCACACGCGTCTTTTTATCCATGCTACGTCCTTCACAGCACGGTAATCGAGCAATGCACCACCAACGGAGTCCCGCCCACCGTAAGTCGATTCTCATCATAACGGGCACTCCTTGCGTCGGTTCCGTGATTCGCCGCGGTGACACTAACGCTATCAAGGGACGTGCGGAAAAAATTATGTCTTGTGCGGTAGGTAAATCTTTGCGTGTTTTCTAAAACTCGCTTTGCTCTTCTTGGAGCCTTTTCTTGCTCTCTTTTTCCCTTGTTGCGCTCGTTTCTTGTTTGTCTTCTGCGGGGATACAGGAGCGGGAACGCGAGACTCGGTGATGGTCGCGGCGAGGTTCCCGCTTCCCACCAAAACCGATGTTTGCATCCTCTCTTCCGGGTTTGCTCGCGCATGCCCGGAACCGATCACTTCGCCCGCAGATGATTTCTTGCCTTTGCCCGATCGACCTTCACAGTTCGGCTAAGTCAAGGTAGTGCGCCACTGTGAGTCAAGCCCATCGTAGTCGATTCTCATCGCAGCGGGCACTCCAAGCGTCGGTTCTGCACCTGCCAAGACAACGCTAACACTGTCGCAAGAAATACGTCATGGGTAAAGCGTTGATTTCACACGTTCTCTTGCGGCTCTGACTGCATCGGGTTGTGATTCACCTCGCGACCGGCGTTCTTCGCGGGAGCGCGATTCGTCCCCGCGACGAGCTCCGTGCTCGGGGGCTAGATCACCTCGCACCGGGCACTCTTCGCCCGGAGCGCAGGCTCATACCGGGCACGTCTTCGCCTGGTCGCACTTTCTGGTTCCTTTAACGAGCTCCGTGCTCGGGGACTAGATCTCCTTACTTGGTTCCTTTGGCGAGCTCTACGCTCTGAGACTGGGTCACCTTTCCCATTCGTATGTATTGTCTGCTCCAAGCACACGATCTACGTCTGGAGGCACATCGCCTTCGCTCCTGAGCATAACGTTTGCTCGAGAGCGCAATCTCTGTTTTCTCGGGCAAGCTCTAGCCCGAGAGGTGGTTTCTCTATTTCCGTTCATGTTTTCCTAGGCATCTGAATGCCTGGATGCAGCAGCACGAGTCCGTCTCGCGACTTGCTATGTTCATTCTCCCGGAAGATCTGATCTTACCGGATGCGGTGGTAAACTCTTGACTACCAAGAATCCAATCCCTTCTTGATGATGTTCAGCCTCAAGGAGATGATTCGCCTCGACCGGCAGACTCTTCGCCGAAGTCGCGCGTCTCGTCCCTACGACGAGCTCTGCGCTTGGGGACCGGATTTCGATTTCAGATCGAAGGCCGAGTGCTCGCTTTCGGACAGATGTCATTCTCGTTCAACGCAATGAGTTGCTTTCGTCTTGGTCGGTTCATTCGGTCTCGAACAAGTCTTGTTCGGTTGAACCATGACTGTTCGATGCGCTGTTACATGTCTTTGTAGCAGGAAAAATATCCTCTTCGTGACTTTGAGTCTCAAGGGACGACCCACTCTAGTGAGTCCTTCCACTTGAGTCTCGGGGCTAGCTGTCGAGGATTGAATCACGGCCCATTGCCATGGCCCACTCCCGACGGCCCGATCAAACAACTTACAGGCCCGGCTCCTGGAAGGTTCTATCCGCCCATATGCATCCCGCCAACGACTTCTGGTGGCGTGGTGCGTAGTGGCCAAGGAATCGTGTTTGAGTCCGACTCGAACAAGAAGTTCGCGGCTACGTGAAGACCCGGACGTTGGTTTCCGGATTGGATTAGGAGTCGTGATCCTCAAGACTAGGAGTATGCCTTATCGCCTCGGGAGATATTTGGCATGTATGAGTTCGTTGCGATCTCATAGTTAGCCCTACCGATATTCCTCGGTAGATCGGTTTGCTCGTACTATATAAACCAAGCCCTCTGCGGCGTGTAGAGGGCTCTGCACTGGATCTTCGCATTATTGCCTCCTCAGACACCATAATCTCGCCGAGACTTGTACGCCTCGTCGAGCCATCTCTTGTATTCATCTCGATATATAAGAAAGGCCGGACGAGGGCTATTATCTCCCGAGAGGCTGAACCAGGATAAAACCCCCATCTCTGTTCGTTCTTTGTTCGTGGTTGTTCGGCTTGTCTCCTATCTCCTCTTTGAAGAACCTTGGTTGACTTGGGTCGATATCCCAACCGTCGACACTAGGCATCTTCTCTCTCCTCTAAGAATCTCTATTTGCTGATGTGGCAAAAAAAGCCCGGTTTTTTCTCTAAGCACATACTTAAGCACCTGCATTGAAGATGGCCTAATGCGGTCTATTGTCACTACAAGAAATATGGCCTTCTGTGACGTAAATTTTGTGACAAATAAAGGGGTTTTCTTGTCACCGTTTGGTATCTATGACGATCCTGTGACGAAAACACGTTCGTCACAGAAGGTGCGTCTCTAAAGACCTTCCGTGACAAATTAAGAAAAAATGTCATGAAATTTGTGACGAACAATTCATCGTCACAAAGAATTATGACGCTGTGAATCGTCACAGTTTGAAACAAAAACGTCATAAGTGGATGATTGGGATGCTACCGCATGGTAGATGACATGGCATGTGATGATGTGGCAGATGATGTGGCAAGTGACTTAACGAAATGTTGTGACGAATTTTGTCGTCATAATTATTCAGAACCAAATCCATTTAGTGGTCCCATTAATTTTAGCCCAATAATGTATTTAGGTGTTATAGCTCACAATTTATCATCACACATAAATAAATCCACATATTTTTTGCATATAAATAAATTCATTATAAATTCACAAGTGACCAAGTAATACATAGTACATAACAACATAAATACAATTGGTTTAGTGTCAACAAAACATAGCGGTAAATGTTCCTAAGTCATTGCTTCATCTGTCCTACTTGTTAGTTTTGTTGTACTTGTTAGTTGAGCCGTGAAGACCTTTTTCACCTGCAATGTAGCCATTTATGAGAGGAAGTGGCTGAGGAGAATAAAAAAGGACTTCGATAAGAGCTAAGAGGCAGGAACAAATAAGAAAATTATTAATCTAGTTTCAAAATTAGTGACCTTAGATACAGCTCAATAAGGAAAAATGATGGCTTGAAGGACAAATATAACCATTAATGTAGCTTTTGCAATGAACAATCAAATATAATCATTGAAGTACACACACCTATGTTTACAATTAAGTAATTTGAGATTTAAGGCATAGTGCATACTACCCTCAAAAAAAGACATAGTGCATACTGATACAGTGTATGGAACCAGTTTGAGCACCTGACTAGTCTGAATAGTTTGAAAGGACCAAAAGACCTTTCTATCATGTATAGAAAAAAATGCAATATCTCATCAATCTGCAAAAAATAATTGCTGCTAGGAATAAAAAAACCTATATAATATTTTTCCCAAATGACAACTGTGTATATTTTAGAAAGTACAAACATATTATATGGGACATACATGTACTTTAGTTATGCCATTTACATATCCTGAAACAGGCTACCTCTAACCAAAGCCCTCTATTTGCTCACCTGGAAAATAACCATTAGCCTAGTAGCAAGATTTCATAAGAGTGTATACAATAGTTGAGACAGCAGTTGTCTCTAACCATTGCCATCTCAACTATAGATGGCATTAGAGACAACTCTATACAATGATTTGTTTATATAGCTGTCTACAGTATCATTTAATGCATGAGTCAGTATAAAAACAAGAGGTGTTCACTTGATATGCACTTAATATAAAACACACAAATATAGTTGGTCAGTGAGAACACATTACACAGAAATTGGGAACAAATTCACCAAGCTGGTCATGTGTAGCAGGAACTTCAATATTGAAAGAGTTCATACATCCTTGTGAAAAATTAAGATCAGGTGTCATCAGACATTTTGCCATCATGCCAACCAAGGATCAACAAATGAGGTTTGATCTATGCACTTCAAACGAACAATTAGCTCCTCATTCAGAGTGATCTAACACTGGACAGTAGAGAAACAGAATTCAAACTATGATAAAAAATAATCATCACAATGGACAAATGCAATCTTAGAAGCAATGTTAATATTTTGGCACATATATGGAGTTTGCATATGTATTTTCTTAGCTACAATTGCAATCTAAATTAAATACAAGTAAACTGACAGCTAAAACTTTTCAGATTTCTAATACTGTCAATAGTGAAAAGGCAACATTATGATATAATAAGCTATTGAAATTAGGCACATTTTGATGTCACTTGGCATGTCATTGAATTGGTCAAAAGGAAGCTATTTGAGCAAAGGAAGCAGCAAGATCTGAAACTAATTGATTACCAATCTGAAACTAACTTAAGTGATCCAAGGATAGAAATCTAGCTAGAAACAAAATTATGAAGTGCAGCTAACATGAGGTAGTATAAACAAATATTCTTATGTCAGACAAAAGCAACATCTATGTAAGCAGCCCCCAACAGAACTTTTGTATAGCATAATTGTAAGAACGATATTGTAGAAGCAAAAAACATGTCAGATCTTGCCAGCGCATATAAAATTCTGCAAAATAATTCATCAACATTGGGAGTAAATTGTAGCAATGAGGGCTTACTTTATGATCAGCTTGAATTGCTTCAAAATTCAGAAATTGGAGAGAGCTTACATGTTTTCCATGGGCAATAGCCCTCTTATTTTCATTGCAATCAACATAGGTAGCCGTGTAGCAAATAGAGCAACCAACCTCAACCTATGCTTCAGAACCTCAATCATTCATCCTCCAGTCTACCGGAATCAAGGAAATTTTATGGAAACAGAAGATGAAGAAAGAGCCAACCTTTAACAAATTCTGTTGAGACATCACATATGCTGCCTATGGAGGTCATGGCAGCCTAATCCAGTGTGGATTGCAACCCCACGACAGGAATTGCCGGTTGGATGGAGATAGTCGAAGCTTGGAGAAGCTGTGATGAACATCCAAGGACCGAGCAAGCAACAACAGCCTGCAAAGACGGGGAGGCAGCAGCATGTACCGGAGAGGACGGGGAAGCAGTGGCGTGGCCTGCAGAGGACGTCGAGGCGGTGGCGCCGCCTAGAGAGGACGGGGAGACACGTCCCCCGACAGAGGGCACGACAGGCGACGACTCGAACTGGAGGGGACGACGAGGATGTGGCGCGAGCTGAAGGAGATGGCGAAGTACTAGGGAGGACGGCGAAGCGGCGGCACGGGCCGGAGGATACGGCGAGGCGACGCCGGTGGCCGGCGGGAGAGGAGGGGAAACGACGAGGCGACACTGGCGGCGTACGGGGAGGAATGGCGGCGGCGTGGGGGGACTGGAGGAAGAGGATGGCTAGGGTTCTGAATGAAATGAAATTGGAATTTGGGATCCCTCCCGCCCCAATTTTTAAGGTCCAATTGGAATTTGGAATCCCTCCGCCCCAATTTTTCAGGTCCGCGTCTTTTTCATGGCAGACGGGTAAACCGTGATTAATATGGTTCATTTGTATGTTAACACTATTAAAATCTATTACTAAAAATTGGCAAATTTAGTAAACTTTCAAACTTTAAATTCAATTGGGTCTAAACTTTTAAAATATAGTCAACTCCAAATTTTAGATACAACTAGGGTTAGGAAAAAACAAATGTCATTTCGTTTCAAATTTATCTACATTTGAATTTTTTAAATTCGATCGTATATGAAAATATAGTGATTTATCTATATCTTCTATTCACATCCCAAAATTAAATATTTTACGGTGTGACACATGAATGCATCAAACATGTTGGAGAAGCTTTAGAAAAATGTGAAAAGCATTTTGGGGTGTGACCTTTGTGACGATAGAAGACGCTATGATAATAAATATTATGTCAAAACACAGTGGTGACGCTTAGTGACGATTTCAGATTGGATATGACAATAACTATTTCGTCACAACACATTGCACTACTGCTTTATGACGATTTTGGATTGATCTTAGTGACGTCTCTAACATATTCGTCACTAAAATGCAATGCTAAATCCCTAGGTTATTGCTTATGACGTTTTTGAGAATAAACGTCATAAATCAATGACAAATTACTCAGTTGTCACAGAAAATACGTCACAGAAGGCCATTTTTCTTGTAGTGTGTGATAAGAGATTACGCCCAATCGTTCATCAAATTTGTTGTTATTCGATAATAGATATTGCAAACGGACACGCTATGAAATTGATTGATATTTGACAAGGAGGTATTATAAGTTAACGAGCTAAAGAAATTTGTTATTACTCGATGAGAACAATTGCAAACCAATATGCTTATACAATTTGACACTATTTGATAAGTGGGATAGCAAACCGACATGCTTATGAAATTTGCCGTTATTTGATAGGATGGATCGCAATCGCAAATCAACAGGCTTTTGCAGTTTTCCATTTATCGAAGGATCTCAAACCGATATGCTTATACAATTTACCATTTTTTGATAAGAGAGATCGCCATCGCAAACCAACATGCTTTTGCCATTTGCCATTGTTCAATAAGAGGGGTTGCGAACTGATATACTAATGCGTTTTTCCGTTATTCGATAAGAGAGATTGCAAACCGATACGTACGCTTGCACATGCTTGCACTTTTCTATCATTCCATAAGGGGCATTGCAAACCACACGATAATGCGTTTTTCTACTATTCAATAAGCTAGAAAGATGACAAAATACTTAATACATGCATGCATTTTTTCCGCTATTCCATTAGAGAGATTGCTTTTCCCTATAATGAATAAGCAGTGCTCTTGCTGTAGTTTTAAAGAATATGAGATGTTGCAAACCAACGTGTTGATGTATATTTTTGTGCTTTTCGATAAGTTAGATAGATTGCAAACGGACATGTTAGTGCATGCATTTTTTTTTCGCTATTCGATGAGACAGATTGCAAACTTGACAAAGGTAATGCATTTTCCTATTATTCAATAAGAGAGATTGAATATATGCAAATCGACACACTTGTGCGTGCATGCATATGCATTTCTTTTGTTATTCGATATATGTGCAAGATTTCATTTTATGCACACGTAACATTGTTCGTTGGTACATTTGTGCTCTCGTTTTAGCCGTTGGCCCTTATACAGGCGGATAGTGCAAACTAGATGCTACTTTTAATTACTAATACCATTCCTACACTACTGCGGATCGGGGCTTCCAAAGCGGCCCATCACAAACGGTTCGCTTTAACCCGCTTGCGACCCGATCGCCACAAGCGGTTCGTGGCCAACGGGTGGGAGGGTGGTGGGAAAGGGCATATGCAAGCGGTTCGTGATAGAAACCGCTTGCAGAGATATCACACTATAAGCGGTTCGTATCACCAACCGCTTGTAATCCTCTGTAATGTGCTATCTGTGCAAGCGGTTTGTATCACGAACCGCTTGCATATGCTTTTTCCTTCCCGCCCAACGCATTTAACCCTTTCTTCCTCCTCGAGCGAGCTTCATGTGATATAATCGACGGGCCGAAATGTTCATGCAGGGAGAGTCTTGCTAAAATTTTAATTGGCTAATAGCTCCAAATTAAGGTTTCCAAAGTAAGTAAACATGGTCTCAACATCATTTTCATGTAGACATTGCTTATCTTTTTGTATTGATGTGGAGAAATATTAAATAATCTTGTTTGAATTGAAGGGTGTTTGTTTTACTATAGCTCTCTCTCTCTTCATAATTTGAGGCAAGATGTAGATCTATTGGGGGTTTTAAGTCTCATATTAGTTTTGTATCCTTTTTTGATGATGTATAAGATGTTAAAATTAGTTGGTAGGGGTGATTATTTGTTTTAGAGAGCAAGATCTAGCTTGGTGCCTTAGCTAGCTCTCCCTTCTAGATCTTTTGAGGCAATGTGGTGATCTATTGGATGGTTTTAGTTTCACATTAGTTTAAAATAGTAGGTATGGTGATTGTTTCAATTGCTATAGAGCTAAATAGATGTAGATTTTTTGCTAGGTAGCTAATACTTTATGGGAGGTATGAAATGTAATTAAAAATATTTTTGAAAAAAGTTTTTTAATTTGTGAGATTTAGTTGGTTTAGCTATAAAAATCAAGAAAATTTAGAGGTAATTAAAAAATATAGCAATTAGTTATTTTGAGTTAAATATTTCAATTTGAAAAATATAATAAGTGTTCTTATTAATTTAATTGGTGCAGATAAACCGGCAATGGATGTATGCGGATCGTCGGATAAGGGAGTTCATCGATGGCGTGAATGCTTTTCTTGAAGTCGTATTTCGAGACTTGCCTCCGTGAAGCTTCAGCGGTGTCCGTGCGTAGATTGCGTGAACGAGAAAGAGCACTCAATGCGAGGACGGATCTGAGGCCACTTGTTGATGAGAGGTTTCATGCCGAACTATATATGTTGGACTCACCACGACGAAGTAGAGCATACCAGCATAGAAGACGAAGAAGAAGCCGATGAAGAGGAAATGACATATGATGGTATGCCGGACGCGACGACATACGAGGACGTAGAAGATACACAAGGTGATCAGTTTGGTGTGGATGATGACTGGACGGATCTGCGCGTGACGCAGAGGAGATATCACAGAGGAGAAACAATATAGGAAGTACCGTGGATTGTTGGAGGACCAGAGAACTCTTTTGTACCCAAATTGTGGTCGAGGGCACAAGAAGCACGCACTACAATCGGAGCTCATGCAATGGAAGGTTGTGAATGGTGTGTCAGATAAGGGTTTCGATGAGTTGCTGTCGCTCATAAAGAAGTTGCTCCCGAAAGATAACACCCTGCCAGAATCCACGTATCAAGCCAAACTGGTCCTGTATCCCTTAGGATTGAAAGTACGGAAGATACATGCATGTCGAACGATCGTGTCCTATATCGCGTGAATATGCCGACTTGGATGCCTGTCCAGTGTGCAAGGAACCCCGGTATAAGACGAAGCGTGACGATCTAGGTGAAGTAGATGGGGTACGTGTGAAGAAGAGAGCACCGGCAAAAGCGTTGTGGTATTTTCCTCTGATTCCAAGGCTGGAGCGTATGTTTGCAAACAAAGCGCATGCGAAGATGATGCGTTGGCACAAAGAAGAGCGTAAGGTCGACGGAATGCTTAGGCATTCGGCAGATGGCTCGCAGTGGAGGATAGTCGACCGGAAGTACAAAGACTTCGCAGACGAGGTGAGAAACATAAGGTTCGGTTTGAATACCGATGGGATGAATCCTTTCGGAGACATGAGCAGCAGTCATAGCACCTGGCCAGTCACACTATGTGTGTATAATATTCCTCCATGGTTATGCATGAAGAGAAAGTACATAATGATGCCGTTGTTGATCCAAGGGCCCAAGCAACCGGGAAATGATATCGATGTCTACCTGAAACATTTGGTAGAAGATCTTGAAACGTTATGGAACGGTGTAAAGGTCTAGGACGAATACAAAAGGGAGTATTTCAACCTGCGTGCAATGTTATTTGTAACAATCAACGATCGCCGCCGCTTGGTAACTGTTCGCCTAAGCGGCAAAGGCTTCAATGCGTGTGTGCAGTGTTTGGATCAAACCGATGGCACGTACATGAAAGGCTCTCGAAAGATGGTGTACATGGGGCATCGCAGGTTCTTGTTCGGAGCCACGCGTTGCGGAAGAAACGCAGGGAATTTAACGGGGAGGAAGAACATCGTTCCCAGCCAAGGCATCGAAGTGGCAAGCAGGTGTTTGCTATGGTGAAGGATCTGAAGGTAGTTTTTGGAAAGGGTCTGGGAAGCAAATCTGTGCCGAATGATGAGGATGGCCATGCACCCATATGGAAGAAGAAGTCAATATTTTGGGACTTGTCTTACTGGGAAGATTTGGATGTCCGCCACTCATTGGACTTCATGCACATCACCAAGAACGTCTGTGTGAGCTTCGTAGGATATATAGATCTGTACGGGAAATCGAAAGATACAGTGAGTGCTCGGAACGACCTTGAAGTCCTGGGTATCAGGAAGGACCTACACCCTGAAAAAAGAGGTACGGAACAACTGTACCTACGGCCAGCGAGTTATTCTCCAAGCAAAGAAGAGAAAAAAAGCGTGATAGAGTGTCTTAGCAGTGTGAAGGTCCCTTCCGGATACTCGTTGAACGTAAAGAGATTCGTTAATATGAAAGAGAACAAAATTGTACATCTAAAATCCCATGGTGTCTTGTCCGATGACACGCTTGCTCGGTGGTTTTAAGAGGTGTCTTGCCCGAGTGGGTAAGGGACAATCACAAAGTCGTGTTCGTTTTTCAATATTTGTTTCCTGAAGGTCATCGATCCAAAAAACTGGGTGAGTTGCAGTGACGTGGTACAAAGTGTGGTTAGCCTCGAGATGATCTTTCCTCCTGCTTTTTTGATATCATGGTTCATCTCACTGCTCATCTAAGCAAAGAGATAGGTATTCTTGGGCCGTTTATCTCCACAAAGATGTTCCTTTTGAGAGGTACATGAGCGTATTTAAAGAAGTATGTACGTAACCGTTCTCGATCGAAGCATGCATTGCCGAGGGTTATATGACGAGGAGGTGGTCGAGTTCGTGTGGACTACATTAATGATCTAGACCCCATCGGCGTCCTATATCACGCCATGAGGGCAAAGCTACGAGATAAAGGGACACTTGAAGAAAAGTAGTTGCATGCAACAATCTTGAGACATTTAAGCAAGCACATTTCACGTGTTGAAGCAATCGGCGTTGGCCGCCTGTATGTCCTCCAACACAAGAATGCTCTACGTCTCCAGTTCCCAAAGAAGACCGTCGTGGATAACACTGAGACACATGGATTCTTTCGGCGCATGGTTACAAAACCATATCCTCAAGAGCAAGTCCAACAATGAACAGTTGCAACGCCTGACTCGGGGACCATCCGTTGAAATAGTGAGATGGCAGGGGTACGAGATAAATGGTTACACATTCTACACGAGATCACAAGATAACAATAGCACAAACCAGAGCTAGCCAAGTGAGAGTAAATTTCAATTCAACAAAGGAAGGGCGCAAACCATCTTAAACATTCTAGACAGAGACCCGCGCCTCGCCACGTGTGCCCCACTTCTACAAGCGGTTCGTTCTACCAACCGCTTGTAGAACCGACTTCTACAAGCGGTTTTTATCACCAACCGCTTGCAGAGTAATTTATTGCTTCGCGGGCAAAATTCCGAAAATTTAATTTCGCGCTACCGTGTTCTACAAGCAGTTCTTTGTACAAACCGCTTGTAAAAGATATCTCTAAAAGCGGTTATTACTACGAACCGCTTGTAGAGGTTATTTTCACAAGCGGTTTGTAATACAAACCGCTTGTAGAGAGCTTTACTATATAACTCATCTTCGTCGCCCTCTCCTTTCCATCCAAATTTTTCTAAGTCCCAAGCCATCGCCGCCGTCCTCGCCACCTAGCCGCCCCACCGTGTTGTTGCCGCCACCGCTGTCGTCCTCGACGCGTCGCCTACACCTCTCTTGCCGCCTCGACGGCGCTCGGCGCACCTCGCCGCCGAGCACCACGCGCAGCCGGCTCGCCCACCTCCGGCCGAGCCCTTCGCGGCGAGCCCTCGGTCCCGCTTCTCCGTTGACATTCTCCCCGCCGATTTGAAGACGAAGGGCCGAGGTATCGAGCCCCCTCTTTCTCCTCACCCCCCTGCTCTGTGATGCACACATGCTGTTCGACGGATTGCCCAGCCGCCTCGCTCCCTCCCCTCCCTGGATGTTGCTCTGTGATGCTGCTGGTGGATCACTAATGGACTCTGTCATGTTGCTCTGTGATGTGATTTAGGGTTTGGGGATGCTGTTGGATGCTGCTCTATGATGTGATTTAGGATTTAGGGTTTGGGAATGTGCATATGAACACTGTGTTGGGCTTTTGCTGGGCTGATTTAGAATATTTTGGGGACCTAGCCTTCGTGCTAGGAGCTATTATCTTGATCCAGGACCACTGCACTTGTCCCTTTAATATTTTGCTCGGTGATGTTTATTAATTTTGAGGCTATGATGATCTCGTTAACTAGTGATGCCTTAGGAGTATTTGTGTTGTTGCCTAAATTATTATCCCGAGATACACTTGCGTCAGGTTTTGTGTTCTTCCTTTGGGATCTTTTCATTGATCCGATTAGCATCTGTTTCAATGGGAATGCTCATTCGTTAATCTTGTAATTGGCATCTAGTCGATCAATTATTTTAAGTGAAATCCACGATATATGATTGACATTAGGGCTAAAATTGATCTCTATGTTTCGGACAAAGACCTTGTATGCTTGTTTTGTAGGAAATTGTATAATAACTTTGGGCAAAGACTGATTCTCTTAGGTCTCTCTAGTCACCGATCTTTAAAAGCCTATGATAAATTGTAGATATTGATGTTGGATGGTAGTTTTATCGCAACCCATCAATATATAAATCTGAGAGCAAAATTTGTTTAATTATGGCCCTTGTTTTTATCTATGTTCGCTTGTCCTTGGTTGCTTGGCTTGATTTGCAATGTGCTTGGGATATGGGGTTTTAACTAGGGTGTAAGGAAATTTGGATGGCCTCGGTTGCGACTCTAGAAATCGAAATGGCGCCAGGAGTGGAGTAGGTTTTCTAGGAGCTCCCGACGGCAATCGCCAACCACCCTATCTAAGCTTAGCTAGGGTTCCTAGTTGGGTTTATGCACTAAAGAAATTTGCGTGTGTATGTGAACTTGGTGGCTAAAAAGGTCTTTGTTAAAGATGACATGCACATGCTACATTTGAAACTTGAAAAAATTGAAATGGAGGAGATAGATGGCTTAAGTATGTTCAGCTTCGATATTCAAGTTCAGATTTATTTGCCAATTTCTGTGGAGGGTACAAGGAAATCATCGACCTCGCCGTCGAGCATCTTTCATTTGTGGATGGCATCTAAAGGTTAAAACCTCGTAGTTTAGAGGGTGTCGAGATGGGTACATTGAAAACTATACATTCAAATATTGTATTCAAATATTGTACGTTTTGATGGGTGTCGAAATGGGTACATTTTAAAGCTGTACATTCAAATATTGTATTCAAATATTGTATGTTTTGATGGGTGTCGAGATGAATGGCATCTAAGAGATGTATATGTTGTATTAAAATATTGTATTCAAATGTTGTATTCAAATAAAAAGAGATATATATGTTGTATTAAATGTTCTATTATTTCGCGTGCATGCACAGTGATAGATGGCGCACTCCGGAAACGATGATCTTGATTTCGATGCGGGAAATGATTTTCTACTTAACGAAATCGCGATGGGCACTCTCATAAGCTACGATGAGGCCAACCGGTAGATCCAATGGGTGATCAGTGCCCGGCTCAAGCCGGTGATCACATAATCCATGCTCAAGCCGGTGATCCAACCGCCGGTGAAACCGATGATCGATCCATCCAAGCTCTCGCCGATGAAACTAATGTCGATTTACCGTGAGGTATATATAGCTGGACACTAAAATAACCGTTTCTTATCGTCTCATAGAAATAAGCCTCGACACTGTTCTGTTTTTTTAGCGGAAGCGTCCAACGACCAATCCAAGCAAATACGAGGCCTAACAAAAGCCGTCGACAAAGTACGTCATTACTCAAGTTTCAGCCATCGGGAAGCCGAAGCCCTATGTCGGCACTTGCCCCTTCAACAACGCTCATGGAGTCATTGTGAGGATCACGCCCCTATTAGCATCAAGACATGGCCCAAGGTTCCTACTGACACTGAAAGAGTCGCTGCTGGAAGGATATAAAGGAAAACTTCACGATTCGGACGGCTTACGAAAACAAGTGCAAGAAATTTACTCTGAGCAAGATAGCGTTATGCTTTCAGTCGTGGAAGAGCGAGCTCAGTAAAAAGTACGTGGAGACCGGAACAACCCCAGACTTCAATGAGTATCCGGCTAGCGGATCACCGCAAGCATTTGAGGAGTACAAGCGCGGTGAAGACAAGGCCGCGAGTGAGCGTAACAAGGCCAATGCACGAAGAAAAATACCACCACCATCTCGGGTCCGGTGGTTACATCAAGGCTATGCCAAAATGGGAGAAGCAGGAAGAAGAGCTTAGAAAAAAGGGTATAGTACCAAAACAGAAGACTGGGAGCTCCGCCCACGCAACTGGACCTTGGGCCACGGAGGGAGGCTGAAGGATGATGGCAAGCTGGAGATGGCACCACAAGTGCAACCCGTGAAAGAAAGGATTGCGGAAGCCATCGAGAAGCAACGCAGGATCCTTGGTGGTAGAGCGGGAAGAATGACGAGCTTACGACGCACTCGGGAACGCAGAACATCCGAAAGGACACGAGGACTTGGCAAGGTGTGCGTGGATGGTGGCTTCTCAAATGATCAAGCCACATACCGGAGCTGGGAAAGAAGGAAAGTAAGAGAACACAATGAGTCGGCAAAATCGAGCAGAGCTCAAGGAGCATAAGGAAAATATGGCGAAATGCTAAAGCGGGAAGTGCATGCTGCAATCGCCGATCTTCAAAGACCAGGTGGGGTTATCGTTATGCCTCCGGACAACGTGGTTAGTCCCGGGCCCGGTCGGCGAAGCGACTCTACGCGTCAAACAACGTATCGACCGATGAATTGCAGGCCCGGTATCCCGTGGACGACATCACCGTGCCCCGCCAATGTGAGCTACGCTTCCAACTGCACAATCTCACCCTCAAGGTGGCTTACGCTTTGGCCTTCCCAGTGGAGTCGGGCCAGTCATTCCACTGTAACCCTATACCCGCGGGATACTCCAAGGTCACAGTTGATGAGGTGGTGGCTGGATTTGAGGATATGGAGCTCGATATTGCTGGAGGAGACGATGTGACCAAGTTTGGAGAGGCCGTCCATAACATCATCCTTTGGCGGAAGAAGTACATCGTGTTTTCTGATGGTGCGGAGGTGACTTCTATACCGAGGGAGAACACTCCACCAAGACAGGCCACGCCACCACGCAACGCCTTGCCGGTGAGGGAAAGCACTCCACCACTCGCTAGCGCTATGCGCAGAAGCCCAACACCGCCGACAGCCCCTCAAAGCAAAAGAAAGCAGCAGCCTCCGAGGGAAACAACGGAGCCGGCATCTCCCCCCAGTAAGAAGCTTGTTAGCAAAAAGAGCATTCCTGCAGCTAGAACGACATCAAGCAGCAGGGTGGCCGGTTTCCCATTCAGACAGAGAATGAAGGAACCTGAAAAAACACCTTATGAGATGACGCCTGAGGAGCTGAAGAGCGAGTCGCAGAAAGCTATGGACGCATGGATACAGGGGTATAAAGCTAAAACAAATCTACCGCCAAAGGAACGAATTGATCCAAAGATCGCGGACTTCTTCGCGACAACCGTTCAGCACCGACCGCCTCTCTGTACCGACTACCAAAGAACTATCAGAAAGCACATTTTCAAGAGTAAACAACCTCAGGGCACATACATGAGAAAGAAAGAACAGGAGGAGGCAAAACATATACAGATGGAGTATGACTTCATGAGGGAAACTGGCATTGATAACATAGAAGCCGCCCGTGGATTAACTGATGATCTTCCAACGGCACAAGTCAGGTGGCCATTTAAGCTGGGTCAGCCGTTGCTAGACCCTAAGGACATAAGGAAACTACCGGTCAAGATGCGACGCACGCATGAATGGTACGAACACAGGTCCGCCAGGGGATACGCTCATTGTTGCGTCTCGTTTCAAGAAGAACATTTACATCGAGGGAATGATCAATTGATAAATCTTGAATTTGAAGACTGGTACAATGTGTACCATGCAGACGCCGTCAACGTGTCCTTCATGACCTGCTGGTGCCTGTGAGTGTCGACTCCACAAGATGTATATATATATCTATACATGCTGCTTGTCGAGAACCCTAATTAATTAACTCAATTAACCCATTTTTTGTAGAATGGAGATACAAAGACTTAGAAAGCAGAAGCCGAACTCGATTGGCTTCCTTGACCCTTGGTTGGTCAACGAGGAAGTCGGCCAATACCCTGGAAAACCAAAGGATATCCACGACTACGTTGTACATGCACTAGTACAACAACACTACAAGCCATACATACTTACGCCATTCAACTTTAAGCACGTCTTGATGTCCTCACTAACATCTCGTTCTTACATTGCTTAAGGCACTGATGGCACACTATATATTGTTTAATTACATGTCATAACTGTTGCAATATATAAATAGGTTCCACTAGATCCTTATAATCATAAAGCTTGACCAAAGCATGATCATCGTCTAAGATTCACGGAGAAAACCGCAAAAGGAATACCAGTGGATAATTAACCTCCTTAACAAGGCGTTCCTGAGCTTTCAAGAGATTCGAAAGGACGTTTAAGAAGGAATTCGATGTCAAGCTAAGCGGTAGGGTACGCTAAAACGACGTAATTGCCCTTTGTCAATTAATATTTCTTGTTATTCGATCCGTAATTGCCCCAAGATCGACCATAGGTAAAACAACAATCATGAAAACAACCTATGTGGCTACTATGTGTTCCACTATATCCAAATGATGTGCCACGGCGAGCTTGAGCCTCAAACTCCCGAAAAGGTTCGTAGATATATATGCACGCAACCATGCATCTAGCAACAACTTAATAACGTTCTTATGTGCTTCATTAATTTACATTATGGGTGCACGATTTATTTATTTTTCACTTTAATTTAATTGCCACCGACATGGATAAACACATCAAGTGTTACCACATCATCGGATGCTCGCATTACGAGAACAACTATTCGGCTTCATTCTCGATGAGGTCATTAACCCCTGTATGAGTTCCATTATCGAGATCCATATTCCAACACGAACGAACTAGGGACGACTTCTACGTCGTCAAAGAGCCTCAAGAAGAGTCTCGCAAGAAAACATTGAACTGTTTTGTCCATTTTGCACAATGTATATTAATTATAAACTTTGTAAATTTGGTGATTGCATATAAAGTGTACATTATTACATGTATTATCTAATATATTTAAGCTTGTTTGATCGCTAATTATATGCTCATCCTATATGTATTTAAATTTAAACGACAAATAAAAAAACTCCCCGCTGAAATATATATTTAAATATCTAATATATTTAAGCTTGTTTGATCGCTAATTATATGCTCATCCTATATGTATTTAAATTTAAACGACAAATAAAAAACTCCTCTTCAAATATATATTTAAATATCTATTTGCGCTTGGCATACAGAAATGAACCAGCGGTAAACGATTACTACGTCTGCATAAGCGTTTTTGAACCGCTATGGAGATGCCACTTTAGCGATTCGTGCCTCCAACCGCTTACAGAGATCCCACGTGGCCTCCCACCGCTTCGCACCATCGCACTGCGAACCGTTTGCAGAGGGGCATCACTAGCGGCTCTGGGAGCCGCCAGATGCCCTCGGACATCGTCATGATTGCTCGCAAGCGTTCTAAAACCGCTTGCACAGGCCTTACGAGCCGCTTGGGAAGTCCCGATCCGCAGTAGTGCTACAATACGAAATCATCTCATGCGTCCATATTTGATCAAACGGCAAGAAAAAACTAATATATGTCTCATTGCATGTGCTATATATATACGCATCCATATGTGGCACAGAGCCTATGCCCTCCACATGCAAATATGCAATGCAGGCATTGTTACACAAGACTCATCGTCTGCTGTTTAGTCATGTGCATGCCTTACTGATAGGTCAGTTGCAATTTTCCAGGTCAGCTGGCTGGATCGGAACCCTTGATTTGAGAGGCCGCTTACTTGCAGGTGCTGCACAAATTTAGTATAACTGTCCATTTATACCATCTGTGATTTTTTCTAAGCTAAATCAACATCGCCCGTCATGACGGATGAGGACCTGCATACGTAATCGCATACAAGCATGAGGCTCTTGTGTGCTACATAAATCCTACTTCTGTCTTAACAATTGAGAGAATTGCATTATTGTCCTCTAAACTCGTAGCAAATCTTACTTAGTCCCCTATACTTGTAAATTGTATTGTCGGCACCCTGAACTTGTAACCGTTTGCACTGTTGCCCCCAATCCATTTGGTTTCCGTTAAAATGCCATTAAATGCTGAGGTGACGTTTATGTGTCTGCTAGGTGCTGATGTGTGCGCATGTGAATGGTTACGTGGCGGTCACTGGGACGGAAAAATCTAGAAAATCTAAAATAATACCAAAACAAAATTTTAAAAATCCTATAAAATTCAAAAAAAACCAAAATCCATGGCTTAATAATTTAAGCATGGTTGCAACAACTTGTGCAGAATTAACCGATTGTGGCAACCGCTTATTTTCCATGAGTATGTTGAGACCCAAGTTGAAGGGAGAGGCGCTGCCGCAACTCTCAACAAGACGCTTCTGACAAGAGAGAGAGATCCAAGGAAGGAGAGAGAAGGTTGTCGGTCTCCCTATTTGTTGCCGGTGTGAGCCAAAGGACGGCGCGGTGTGGACCCACGGCGGCCGCCGGCCGGCCAGGAGGCAGCCCAGCGAGCGGCGGCCTAGGCAGTACTCAGATACAAGGGAGCGCGCCACGCCCAGAAGGCGACACTAGCGCAACTGCTGGTGCTCGGGCTCTAGCTTGGTGCAGCGGCGTCTGGCGCTAGTGCGGCGACCAGCGCTAGGCTGCAGGCGGCGCTGTGTGGGACGCAGTCGCGAGGGTGGCATGCAGCTTCGACAAGAAGGTCCTATGGGTGATTGTAATCGAAAAGAGAAAATATACTGGTCGCCTATTTACCTCCTCTGGTCACCAATTCCGGTCCTTCAAACACGCTTGATTTTTATTGTGTGAATCCCTCGACCAAACAAAAACCAGAACCCAGTGAACAGCTTGCCGGGCGTCCAGCTGGGCCCGGCCCGTGCATGCGGCCTAAGTCGGACATGGAGCCACACTGTCTGCTGCGACTGCGATGCATGCGATTGAACTATCTACTCTGCTATACTGTATATTTATGATGCTTATTTTCTTGTCTTTTTTCTCCAGTAGTATATATTATACTGCTTTTAAGAAAAGACTTACCGAATTTTCCTCTCTTGGGAACATTCTGCACCACTACAAGCGGCAGCACATCTTTGACGGCCTCTTCCCAGAGACCAGCATCAATCGCGTCATTTTGAACGGGCAATTAACGTGCTATCGCTGGCCATTTTCTCCTCTCTCGAGTTCATCCAGATACACCATGGTCGAGGCTAGCTGTTGCAACAGCGTTATCGGCAATGGCATCACATCACAGCTTAACATGACCACCACATATATAGTTATCAACTTTTAAACGTGCCACGGACATGGTTGCTCACTATAATCCATGGTGGCAAAGCACACAGCAGCGACTTGCTGACAACAAAACCCAGGTCTTAAATAACCTCATTAATGGATGATGGCACACGCTGGGAAGCTAGCATGCACCACTTTGATCATGCAAGATGGCCACAAGCGTTCTGTGAAGGTCAAAGGGATTGGATACATACCAACCTAAAGGACGCACTGATCAGCTCATGTGCAAACCATCTGCGACAACCTCTGTCAGGTCGACATCATCGATCCTCGAAGAACGTACGCCTCGTGAAGGGCTTTTATGCACTGCTTTGCCTCGCTGTCATGAACGATCGGCCACATGTTGGCCTGGTGAAAAAATGGAGGCAATGGCAAATGTTGGAACAGAAACATGCATGCGGCAGCACAAGATCGCTCCTACATAGTACGTTTGCCATGGCGGCTGCAGCTGTAGCATACCTTCGATGCCCCCTGCGAGATCATCTGAACATTGACGCCGCTTTTCCTCAGCACATGGAAGGCCTTCAGAATTCAGATTCAGATGCTTATTCTGAGTAGTTTATGACTATATATTCTACGAAATGGAGTATTTCTTTTGCAATGAACAGACAGTATACCTTTTTCTAGTATAAGAGGTGATCGCCGCACATTCCCCCGATGAGTGAATCAGGCAAGAGAGACTGGGAATCGGCAAGAGACCGAGGGAATCAGGAGAGAGCAATACATGGACCCCCTGGTATCTCCATGACGGGCTGCGAGGAGTACTCAACAGGGGTGGGCCGAGGTGGCTACACGTGCACGGGGGATGCCCCACGCACGGGGAATCTGTATAATCCCTTATCTTATGTTACCATCTAACTTGGATACAGCGCATAACCCCATATAATTCATTCCCGACGACAACCTCCAGTTTAACAAACGTCGACAATTGGCACACCAGGTAGGGGCAACGTTAAGATTAATCTCGTTAAGCTCGATGGCAGCAATTGCCAGAGTTATCATCGCCTTCGCACCCGGCAATCTTTTCCACTTCGGGAGCTTTGCACCCGGCAATCTTTTCCACTTCTAGAGCTTATACTTCGTCACCGGCAAACTTCGGAAAGCCCGCGCTCTTGTACTCGGACCAGATCCGATCTGAGGGTGACTACAACAACGACTGACCTAGACGCCTCTTCGGGTTGGAGAACGCCGCCGCCGCATACCAGCACATAATGCGTCGGAGGTCTAATCTCGCACGTTTGGACTCGGACTAGATCCGATCTGGGAGAGACTCTACCAACACTCCAAGAACCACTATTTCGGACTCGGATAAGATCCGATCCGGGAGGGAATTTAACAACGCTTTACTCGGACTACCGTTCGTGTTAGGGAACGCCGCCGCCGCCTACCGACAAGTAGTGTGCTAGGGGCTTAATTCCCGACTCGGATACGGCGAGAACCCGATCGAGAATGAATGGTGGTCGTCATCAGCACAACTTATCCAGACTCAACGATTGTGGTGCCCACCGTGGGGCGCTGACTTCATCAACCATGAGGCGAACGCGAGAAGAAGATGTGACTTATGTGCGTTCAAAATCTGGACGAAACTTGCGTCACTATTTCACGATAACTCAGAAGGATTTTTGGTGTGATATAAGATGTGTTGGAAAGTTTATCTCGTTATCTTTCCAACAAATCCAAAAACACCTAAATCCGAGTTTGGATGCTACCCTGGCATCCATTTTAACATAGACTACGCGGGGAGGTCGCGAATCTTAGCGAGCTCATAAAGCTCATCGGCGCCGGCCGTGGGACGTTGAGAACCAGCGAGGACATTAACCGACCTTCGCCAAGCTCCACAAATCATGCTAAGATCGTCTTCTACTACGGCCGCAAATTCGTCGAACCAGGCTAAAACCTCGGCGAGCATGCGCTCTTCGTCCCTGATCAAGGCGTGTGTTACTCGGTGTTGATGAGGACATTAACGACTACTTCCGTACCCGTACGGCTACTTGTAGATCGGATGCCCCTGGATTTCTGTAGGAAAATTTTGATTCGTTTTCAATGTCCGGCGCCTCGAGTGACCAAGTCTATGACTCCGCGACACGCCTACGCCTGCATCGTCCAAGTCTATGGCTTTGTGACACGCCGACGCCGACGCCACAAGTGCCCAAGTCTACGGCTACGCGACACGCCTAAGCCTACGCCATGAGCATCCAAGTCTACGGCTCGGTGACACGGCTACGCCGACGCCACGAGCTCCCAAGTATCCAGCTCAACGACGCCTACGCTACGAGCATCCAAGTCTACGGCTCGGTTACACGCCCATGGCCGTGCCACGAGTGCCCGAGTCTACAGCTCACCCAAGCGCCCAAGTATACGGCTGGGCCACACGCCTATGCCCGCGTATTATGCGCACAAGTCTACGCCTGGGCCATCATCTTACAAGCTAAATTTTCATCATCTTGGTCTTTTTATATAAATTTGAGTTGTTTCTTGACTTACTATAGTTGGTTTTCAATTAAGCAGTAAGTCGGGCTACACCTAATAGGTGCACTTGCGTGCACTTTTGTTGCTTTATCTTAATGATTGCAAAGAAATCCAAGTACTATTCTGAGTAGTTAAGCTCTGACCCACGAAAGGCAAACTCTAGTCACTCGATGAGCATGCATAGGAATTGAGCCATGAGTCAATTCCCGACGCACAGGGGCTAGACTAGTCCAGCAGAGTGCATAACAAAAGGAAGATTATTTGGAAGAATTAAATATCAAAAAGAAAAAAGGAGCAAAAGTATAAAAATTATCTAAAAAAGCATTTGAATTTTACATCCATCTAAATGCTTTCATTATACTACCTAAAATGGACATGTTACAAGGGGCTCTGGCTCGCGTTCGATGGGAATCCTGCTCCTAGCACTGTCATGACAAGTACTGGAGGCCGTTATACCGCAATCCAAAAACTCAGAAGTTCATGGATTACTCATTCATCAAGTGCCTTCTACGACTTCGTTTACAAGTGAAGAAGGGTCTGCGTCACGAGCTCTACCTACACCCTTGGCCACAAGCCGCCCCGCGCCATGAGGGCTAACTACGGCTCGGCTACAAGCTTAAGCCCTTGGCCACAAGCCACCCTTTGTTACTAGTGCAAACCTAATCTAGGATGTGGTATGCCTATGATGGGTCGACGACCAAATCACCGTATCAGGCGTGATTTGGGTACCCGGCTTGAGATATGGTACGCCCAATGATGGGCCGACCAACTGCCAATCACTGTATAAAACAGGATTTGGGTGCCTACTAAGCCAACTAGATTAAAACTTCTTGTGGTACGCTTGGGCCAAGAGCTAGTTACCACGCAAGTCGGAATCGGGTAACACAAGATGATTTCGGATTAGGGTTTCAAGGATATGTTCTAAAAGAGTCGACAGTTGTACATCGTGATAAAATAGGTACAAATATCGCTTAGCTAAACCCAATCTAAACTACGGCACAGCTACAAGCAAACGCCTTCGGCCATGAGCAACCCAGCGCCATGAGCGCCAATTATAGCTTACCTACAAGCCTATGCCCTTGGTACGCTTTAAAAGGGCCGCCAGCTGTATACCATGATAGACGGGCACAGGTACCACTCGGCCAAAACTTGTTTTGGGATATGGCACGCCCTTTCTTCTTGTGATATGCCCATGCTAGGCCGACTGCTGGTTATCGCATAAGTTGAAGCCAGATATCATGAGTTGATTCTGGAATAAGGGTTTTGGGGATATGCTCTAAAGAGAGGCGCCAGTTGTACACCGCAACAATCGGGTACATGCACTACTCAGCCAAACTTCATCCAATAAGGGTACACCCCATGATGGGCCGACCAGTAGTTTTTCGATAAATCAGGCTGGGTAACACTTGGGAATTTCAACAAGGAGCTTTATTGATCTCTTCATAGTCTTCTTGCATGCAATGGAGCGCTCGGCGTGAATAAGAAACCAGTCAGGAAGCGATGTCAAGAACTGGAAGCACTTGGTGTGAAGCATGACTCGGCTGGGGTGCGACCAGAACGGTGACAATTTGACTGTAAAAGACTCTGGGGCTACTGTGTAATACATGGACCCCAAGTATCTCCATGGCTGGATGCAAGGACTACCCAACAGGGGGTGGGTCAAGCCGCCCACACGCGCAAGGGGGACACCCGTCCTAGCAGCGACCTTGTACGGTAAGTAAAGATAAAGATAGTAGTTTATCCCGAATATGGAAGATATGATTGTAATCCCAGATAACTACGTATCCAGCAAGAAAGGGTATAGATAGGAATCCTACCTCATAACCGGTGAGGACTCTACCTTGTAACCCTGTCCCCCCACTATATAAGGTGGGCAGGGGACCCTTGTTCGAGAGACATCTACATCCATACACATCCCTTGGTATTGATCATCAGATCATCATAATCACAAGAACACAGGACAATGGTATTACCTACACATGCGAGGGCCTAAACCTATATAATTTCTTGTCTTGTGTTACCATCGAGTTTGGATACAGCGCATAACCCCATATAATTCATTGCTGATGACACCCCCTTGTTTAACAAATGTCGACAGAGCCATTGACAGGGAGGAGGCCTGGTGGATCAGGAGTGGAGGCTACGATTTGGGGATTGGAGTAAATCTGAAAGAGTGGCATTTGCATTAGTGTTCGTTAGATTAAGATCCAACAGTGGTGGGATCAGGTTGTTAGGTTGGTGCAAGGGTCGACTTGCGTCTAACTTGCCTGCAGTCGAGGACCCAGCTTGATCCTAACTGGCTATCGTGTCCGGTAGGACCCCGACGGTGCTAGTTTAAAGCATTATTTGTTTGAGGTGAAAGTTACAGAAAACTTTAATATTAAAAGTTGTGACCCCCGCAAAAGACACCTTAAAGAGTTCAAAAGATATTTCCCCACCCCTCCTGCTACCACCCCTTCCCCTTCCCCACCACCCTCTCCCTCAACCCTCGCACGAGATTGAGAGAAAGAAAGAAGAGGGAGAGAGAGATGGGAAGGAGAGGGAGAGGCGACGGTGCGAGCAAGGGCGGCAACAGAGAAGCAAAGGGTGGCGGGGTGGGAGGGGGCGCAGCGGCAGTGGGGAGGTGGCGTAGCGCGGTAGCGGCGCTTCTCAGCGCATAGACGGTTAGGCTTCTCCAGTAGGTCGACGGCGCCGGTGATGTGGAAGGGAAGGTAGGGGAAGGCGGGGCGGAGGCTGGCGGCGGAAGGGGGAGGCCGGGCGGAGGTCGGAGTCGAACGGGGGAGTCAGGGGAAGCGGGCGGAGGAGATGTTGCTTGGTGTTTAAAGTTCCATTTTTGTCCACGGTTGCATGCGCTCCTTTGCTAACCGAAAATGTTCTATGCGGTAGTTACATTGCTTGTTGTTCGCTCTAATCGCAGCCAATGAAACCAAAAAAAAGGGGGAGAAAAAAACCAAGCTAACTTTCAAGCTAACTAAAAAGGACTATACATAGCCGCAGCGCGTCAGCAACACCAAGCAGCTCAAACTAATTAACCACATGCAATCGTCTGCCCGCGTTCTTCCTCCCGCCACGCCATGCATGCATCCATCGCGTAGGAGACCTCAGCACTCGGCAATGGAGCCCGCCGGCGAAAGGCACGACGACAGCGCGGCGGCGTCGACTGAGCGCGCCTTCGAGGCGGAGGCGCCGCTGCCGGCGCTGTCGGAGACGATCACGGCGCGGTCGACGGCGGTGAGCGTCGTCCTCGGGGCGGCGGTCAGCGTGGTGGCGATGAAGCTGAGCCTCACCTCGGGCCTCCTCCCGTCGCTCAGCGTCCCCGCCGGCCTCCTCGGCTTCTTCCTGGCAAGGGCCTGGATCCGTGCGCTCGACGTCTTCGGCATCTCGCACCTGCCCTTCACCCGCCAGGAGAACACCCTCATCCAGACCAGTGTCGTCGCCTGCTCCAGCATCGCCTTCAGTGGTACATTGCCGTCGTTATTACGACGAGTTAACGATGCTATGATTTCAATTGAAATTTTAGAATTTGACGCTCAATTCAAATGCCTCGCACCAGTTCACTGCCACGTGGGATGATATGTCGAATTCCGAAATCACCTCGTTAAAACAAGCTTCCAAGTGATATCTTAAGCAATTTGATCATCGTCCGTCTCTGCGCGCTTACCAGTTCATGCAGATTCTTGGTTTAATTGGTCGGTTTTAGCATTTCAAAAAGTTGTCTGTATAATTGGGACGATGTCTTCTATAGGGGGGTTTGGGTCGTACATCCTGGGGATGAGTGGGAATCCGGCGAACGGGCATGCCGGCGGTGACGGGAAGAACGTGGAGGAGCCAAACATAGGGCGGCTGATCGCCTTCCTCTTCCTCGTCAACTTCGCCGGCCTGTTCATCGTCGTGCCGCTCCGGAAGGCGATGATCATCCGGGACCGGCTAACCTACCCGAGCGGCACAGCCACGGCACACCTCATCAACAGCTTCCACACTCCTCAAGGCGCCAAGCAAGCAAGGTAAGAGATGACCTGCCTCTTTGCAAAATAGAAAAGAATTCAGATATGTAATTGGACACATGAAAATCATATTTATAGATTCGTTTCAAAAAAAATGCTTCCATAACATTATACTTTGCAGATTATATATAATTTCAATTAATAGTTACTCCCGCCAGTTGCATAATACTTATCGTTTTTGTTAGGATTTACGCCAATACAAGATCACGAACAACACCAGCATTAGGTTTGTCCTAACTAATTCAAAGTTTTAAAACTTTACGTGTAAAAATCTTTTGACTATTTGGATTATGTACATAAAAACCATATAGGAGTATAAAAATTCGTGTTGAAAAATAATTTCACAATATATATTTGTATATAAATTTTATTATTACGGAGATGCTATTTCGCAGGCGTCACCTTTTCCAACTCCGGCCGCCGTTGTCGTCGTCTCCGGCCGCCAGCGCCGCCCGGGTTAGGGTTGGGGGTGGGCGGTTTTTGTGCTCCCCGGCTATAGATTAAGGGCGGGGGAGGTGGAGGCCCGATGGTTGATCGGGGTTGTGAGGGCGACGACGGAGGCGGAGGTGGCGGCACCGGAGCTGGGGTGGGGAGAGATGGCGGTCAAGCCGGCGATGGCGGGCAGATCTGGACATCGCGGCCGTCGTGGTTAGGGTGGGCGGCGCCGGTCGGCGGTGGGTGGACAGGAGGTGGAGCGGCCTGCGGCGAGGGCACCACCTGCCGGGGCGGTGGCTGGAGGCGCGGCGAAGGAGGAGGAGGCGCAGAGCGGGCGCCTGCGTGATAAGCCGAGCGCAAGCGCTTGGGCACTAGCACCTCCCTTATTATTAATTGATGATCAAAGTTGCATTTTTACAACCGTGTTAATGTTCAAAATGAAAGTATTATGAAACTGTAGGGAGTAATAGTTAAAGTTGTATTAATTTGGATTAATAATTAATAATCAAAGTTGTATTAATAATTTTAAAGTTTGGGAGGCACTATTAGGCAGGCGCCTGCAATTTTAGCATTTGTGCAGGCGCATGCCGCGTACATACATGCAGACCTCGTGCAAAAAATTCCACTATCATAAAACATTTTTTTCCAATAAATGGAAATGTGAAAAAACAGTAGAAATTTAGTGGAATTTTTTGCGCCTGCACGGTTTCTCAAATTATATGAGCAAAAAAATCTCTTGACATGAAAAAGAAAACAAAATAAAATTTATAACAAACATAAAACAAAAGAAATCTATAATAAACAGAAAACAAAATAAATCTATAATAGATCAAACCTCGTGCAAAAAATTCCACTATCGCAAAACATTTTTTCCAGTAAATGGAAATGTGGAAAACAATATAAATTTAGTGGAATTTTTTGCGCCTGCACGATTTCGCAACTTCCAAGCTGCGAAATAGCAAACCCGTTAAAGTTTTTACAGTTGGAAAAGTTTCAGCTTTGTATTGAAGTTCATAATCCGATGGTGTCGTCTCGTTTTGTTTTTGAGCACAGGAAGCAGGTGGTCACGCTGTTCAAGTCTCTCGGAGGCACCGTGCTGTGGCCTCTGTTCCAGTGGTTCTTCGCCGCCGGAAAGAACTGCGGCTTCCAGGTCTTCCCGACGTTCGGCATGGCGGCATACCGTCGCGGGTAATTAAGCAGCTGTAGTTTCCCAGAACACAATTGTTCCTCGGAATTTGGAGGCGTTGTGAGATTAATTCTGAGAATATGGCTTAATGGCTGTGCTTCTGAGCTTCCGAAATGCCAGGTTCTTCTTCGACTTCTCGATGGCCAACGTCGGCGTCGGGATGATGTGCCCGCCGGTGGTCGCCGTCTCGATGCTCGCCGGCTCCGTCGTCTCGTACGGGGTCCTGTGGCCGTACATCGAAGGGAAGCAGGGGCAGTGGTTCCCCAAGAACCTCGACGGCAACGACCTGAGGGGCGTCATGGGGTACCGGGTGTTCGCTGGCGTCTCCATGATCCTCGCCGACGGCCTCTTCGTCTTCCTCTCCGCGCTGGCCAGGACGGCCCACACGATGCGCAAGCGGCGCCGCCGCCGCGTGGTCACGCTCGCCGCCGCGACGCCTCCGGCGCCGCCGTTCCAGTGCATGAGCGCCACCGAGCGGACCATGCAGAGCTTCGACGAGCGCCGGAGGGCGCAGGTATTCCTCCGGGACAGGCTCCCGGGCGGGGTCGCCGTCGCCGCCTACGCCGCCCTGGCTGCGCTCGCCGTCGCCGCCATCCCCCGCCTCTACCCGCAGCTCCGGCGCCGCCACGTCGCGCTCGCCTACCTCGCCGCGCCGGCGCTCGCCTTCTGCAACGCGTACGGCGTCGGCGTCACCGACATGAACCTGTCGACCACCTACGGGAAGCTCGCCATGCTGGTGGTCAGCTCGTGGGTGGGGCTCGACGGCGGCGGCGTGGTTGCCGGCCTAGTCGCGTGCGGGATCGTCGTCTCCGCCGTCTCCGGCGCGTCCGACCTCATGCAGGACCTCAAGACAGGGTACCTGACGCTGACCTCGCCGCGCGCCGTGCTCGTCGGCCATGTCGCCGGCACGGCGCTCGGCTGCGTCGTCAACCCGGCCGTCTTCTGGGTCTTCTACAAGGTGAACAGCATGGGCGCCGACGGCGGCGACGTGCCATTCGCCCAGGTGTACCGCGGGATAGCCACGCTCAGCGTCGTCCGGGAGGCGCTGCCGGAGCACGGCCTCCTCCTCTGCAAGCTCTTCTTCGCGGCGGCGGTGGCGCTCAGCGCGGCGCGCGAGGTGGCGGAGCGGCGGCGGTGGCGCGCGCTCCCCTACATCCCGAGCACCGTCGGCGTCGCCGTGGCGTTCTTCGTGCCGCCCAACATGGCCGTCGGCATGGCCGTGGGAAGCCTGTCGCTGTACGTCTGGAAGAGGTACTCCGGCGAGAGCCAAGCGCGGCTGCTCACGCCGGCGGTGGCGTCGGGGCTCATCTGCGGGGACGGGCTCGGTTCTCTGCTGTCTTCGATGCTCACGTTCTTGAACGCGCGGCCGCCGATCTGCATCAAGTTCGTCACTCGCTCCGAGAACCAGCAGCTGGACGCTTTCCTCGCAACACTACATTCGTGAGAGAGTACGCTGTAGTCTCGGAAAACAAAAAAATTGAGGCTCTGTAAATAATAAAAATACAAACGGAAAATCAAAAAAAAATTTGAGTTACCAAATACAAGCGCCGTCTTCGACTTCTCAAATTGCGAAATCCGAAATTCAATAACTGAAATGCAAAAAAAAAAAAAAACTTTAGATTCAAAACAATTTAGAAAATACAAAAAAAATTAAACATGAAAATCATAAAGCTCGTCATTTTTTTCAAAAGATTATTCACTCTTATCAAAATTTGAACCAAACAATTGGATTTTATATCGCTTGGTTTGTAATTTGATATATGCAATACAAGTGTATTGAGCACCTCAACATTCATTCATATTTTTGTATTTATTTTAGATTGTTCTAAAATTTTGGACGCTCATTTCTTTATGGCATTTTAATTGTTGAATTATGGGTTTGAATATTTGAGGAACTGAGAAAACATTTGTATTTGGCACCTCAATTTTTTCCTTTTTTGAACTGCTTTATATTTTTTATTTTTCTTGTAGTGACAATATATTGAAGTGGCATAGGGTCGAATTTCCAAAATTTGCAGTAGCATGCAAGAAAGCCTTGATTTGGTAGCAGCGTACAACCAATTTTCAAATGAAAAATTATGAGGACTTAAACCCTAGAATGCGTGGTCGATTGATATTTCTTATCAAAGATGATCGTCTCCAATGAATATTTCATATTTCATAGCTCATCTGCGGCGACTTGGTTTTGCTAGATAGAAGGAGAGAGATGTTACCATAGAAGGACAAGTAATACCCAATAAGAATACCTTTCTTATTTGGGGTCAACACCGCAAAGAAATGGTATATTGATGAAGACATTAGTTATAGGATCAAACCGGACTGGATGAAATTGAAATTGGCATGTGGCATCCTTTGCTATAAGAAAGTACCACAGAAGGTAAAAGGTAAGATATATAGGACGGCGATTAGGCCGGCGATGTTGTATGGTGCAAAATGTTGCCCTCTCAAAAAACGTCAACAGTTAAGTGTAGCAAAGAAGCATATGTTACGATGGATTTATGGCCATAAAAGAAAGGATTGAGTTCGTAAATGAAGTTATGTGTGATAGGGTTGCCAAGCTCATGGATAAAGTTATACGTGATAAGGTTGGTGTGGCACCAATTGAAGAGATGCACCACGCGGATCGCCGGCAATCTCGACGGCCAAAAGCCGTCGAGAAAGGTGCGGAAGCCGTCGAGAAAGATTAATCTCGACGGCCGGCCGTCGAGATTAGGCCGTCGAGACTGCTCGGTCGAGACAGCATGTTAGTCTCGACGGCCTGGCCGTCGAGATTAACCTTTCTCGACGGTTTCCCTAGGCGGTCGAGATTCCATGGCAGCCAGCCTCCCAGGGGGTGCGGCAATCTATCTCGACGGCCTTTGGCCATCGAGATTGCTAGTGGGCTGGCCGAGAGCACCGGCCCAACCCACCAAGGCTTTATCTCGACGACCAGAGGCCGTCGCGACAGGTCTCTCCTCCACAGCCCGACCGGCCCTGACAGGTGGGCCTCACATTACTTAATATCGACGGCTGGTGTGAAGGCCGTCGAGAATGAAGGCAAAACAGAAAAAAAAAATCATTTACAAATAATCACAACACAACATCACATTATTGTGAATAATCATAGCATGTATTGTAGAATCCCCAAATAAAAAAGGACATCTTGTTCTTACAATCAAAGTCATATAAAATTGCTTTTACTAAAGAAATTTGACTTTCTAAAATCACCTAAATATTTCAACGAAAGTTAAGTCGCCAACTTTTCCGACTTTGTCTCTTCTATATCTTTTGGTGTTATCACTTCTCCAAAGAACGAGCCTCGATGTGGTGCTTACACTCTATGAATAGGTGATCTAGCAACTAAACAAAATTATAAGTCGGTTAGACTGCACAAAATTCAAAATGCAAAGTAAGAATGGCATGAAGTATAGTGTAATCACTAAAAGTACAAAAGTTCTCTTTATGGACATTCTCCGGTGAATATGTGATTATCTTTATGGACATATGGACATAACAGACGTCATAGTACAAAAATCCTGCAGTATTTGGCCAATTTTTTCAGGAACTTAAATCTATCCGATTGGATAGAATGACGGCATAGTACAAAAATCCTAGACTGAAAGCAAGACATCTAAAAACGGTTATGTATTTTCTGAAAAATGATAAATAGTAAATGTGAGTACAACTTACCAGATTTTTGGCCAAGCTCATTGCATGCCTAAACAAAAGGTGAAGAACACATAATGCATTAATAAAATAGTTAAAAAACATAAAACTACACATGCAAAGTTTAACCAGGCATGGAAATGAAGTTCTATGCACTAACAATGTAATGTAATGTTCAGCAGTTTAGATTATGCATGTAAAAATTACCTAGTTTACAATCATACGAGCTTCATAGTTATCAACACAGCTCAACACAAAGTGGTAATATTCAGTGAATAACTCTGCAGGAGAGAAAAATAAGGTAGCATACATTAGGATATAAGCATGAGTAAATACAAAGGGATTACTATGTCCAAAGATATAGTTGAAAGAAATAGGTTAAACATGACATTTTGCACTTCATACATACTTATCCAAGGTAGTAAACAATAAAACAAACAAATGAAAACAATTCTAATGATCGATCATCGGGTATAGTTCTCAGTTCTCACCTCCAAAACAACATCAGGATTAATTCCAATAAGTGTCTGCACAACGGCATCTGTTTTGGACATTCCAACCTAGTAGTAGCACCCCCAAAACAACATCAGGATTAATTCCAACCTAACAGCGGCATTTGTTTTGGAAAGCCAAATAAACACACCTCCCTCGGCGCCCTGGTGCTTGCATGCAAATCACATTGATATATATCAACAGCAACACATTGAAATATTTCCTATCGCAGAGCATGGAAACCACACATGCATTCACTCAAATTAAAATTGGATTCATCCAAGTTTTGGATCAATCGGCACATGCCCAAAACCTAAAAATCATGATGTACCTTACCCAATCTGCTGCGGCGGCGCTGGGCTCGGCCATGGACGGTCTTGCGGAGGAGGGCGCGCCGGCTTGGCGGAGAGGGGGCAACGCGGGCCGGGCTTAGCGAGAGGAGAGCAGCTGCCGGGCGGCGCCGAGGCGGATGGGCGGCGCCGGGCTCGACGGATGGGCGGTGCGAGTGCTCGGTGGAGGGCTGCTGCATGGCGGCGCCGGCTTGGCGGAGGAGGGGGCAAGGCGGCGCTGGCTTGGCAGAGAGCAGCGCTGGGCGGAGGGGCGGCGCCGAGGCGGATGGGCGGCGCGCAGGTGCTCGGCGGAGGGGCGGCGACGGCTAGGGATCTACGGATGGGAGGTGGCGGGCGGGGGGAACGGAGGGGAGGCGGCGGCGGCGGTCGTGGACTCGAAGGCGGAGTAGGCGAACAGTGGCATGGAGGAGGCTAGCCCGAGCAATAAAATTGGCTTAAGTCCCCAAAACTGGTAGCCAATTGGCTATCTCGACGGCTGCAATAAATGCCGTCGAGATAGGTCAACGCAGCAGTTTCACAAGCCTCTCGACGGGCTATTTAAATGGGCCGTCGAGAGAGGCTAGTCTCGAGGGCTCCCGTTGACTACCCTCGAGACAGGTAGCCTTTATCGAGGGCTTTTATAGAGGCCGTCGAGACAGAGGTCTGTCTCGACGGCTCACACTATGCCCCTTCTTCGGTAGTCAACCAAGCTTCTTTAATTTTTAAAAAAATACAAAAAATATGCTGGTGATGCACATTGGCTTAGTCTTACTTCAAACACAAAGAGACATCACCATAATTTTTTTACAATGAAAAAATGTCTGAAAATATATGTCCATATGTAAATGAGCATATCGCCGGAAGAATGACTCAACGTTCTAGAGACTTGAAGTAAATACAATCGAGATGCACCTATAATTTTTTATGTGTTCATCAAAGCATGCAAAATTATTATCATACCCTTATTTCATTGCAATGTTACAAATTACAACCATTTTACAACATTTTTCATGTAATTTACAAATTTTTAAACCCACATATACATATTTCAAAAACATTGCGTTAAAAAAATAACATTATAAGCATTTTTTTCACACATTGATTTTCGTAACATTGAAAAAAATGAGAATTTTCCACATATTTTCACAAATTATAAGCATTTTTGAAATTAAAAAATAAAAATCAACATGCCTGAAAATTATCTGTCTCGACTGCCAGCTACAGGCCGTCGAGACAGCCTCCCATGACCCGGCCTAGCCCATTAACTCTCTCGACGGCCCGTTAGCCGGCCGTCGAGACTGCTCTCTTCCCGCGCCGCGAAAAGCCGAAAAGTGAGACGCGGGAGCTGGATGGAGGCTATCTCGACGGCTTATGTAGTGGCTGTCGAGATAGGTCTATTATCTCGACAGCTTTTTCATGGCCGTCGAGATTGCTTACCCTCTCACGACCGCTACGCTGTGGCCGTCGAGCCTTCCTGGGGCCCTCGAGATTTTGAGCGTTTCTTGTAGTGATGGTTTGGACACATTCAACAAAGGGCTCCTTGGGCGCTAGGAGGTAATGAGACTTGAAAGATTGGAACGTACTTTAAGACTTAACCTTAGGTAGCGGCACATGAAAATTAGCAATCCACATGGTTGAACCATGACCTAGCATTTCTTTCTCTTTGGCTCTTTTTTTTTAAAAGAAAAAGATGATGACTTCAGTTGGTGTCATTTCAAACCTAGCCGATCTTGCTTAGAACCAGAAGGTTTGTTTTTGTTATTGCATAAAAAAATTGTAATGCATATTATTTATCATTAAAATTTGGAGATATTAATCTAGACGTGCCTCCTTTTATTCAATTGCATGCATCTACTCAGCGTGCCCTATATAATGCATCTAGCTTTTCCTTAGTCTTTAGCAAGTGACTGCGCTTTGTTGTTCACCCGTTTGTACTTGTTGGGCCAACTAGGCTGGTGTATCATCCTAAACTTTAAACTAAAGATTTGGTTGCAACAATTTCCCCTGTTGGCATGATTACTCAAGCATAATGCATTTTGCATCGAATTAAAATTTACATTCAGTTGACTTTACAAAATATGATGCAAAAGTGATTTCTATAACTAATCTAATAATATGGTAAAATATATTTAGAACCAATTCAAGTCCACCTTTCATTATTAATTTTTCAAAATAGCTCCTAATGATTTTTGAAAACATTTAGGAAAACCTTCATGATCAAGCTAATTGTGGAAATATAATATTATATATATTAAAATAAAATTTACAACTCATTTAAGTTTTACAAAATTTTGCTTGAAAATGAATTTCACTAAAATAATACTTTCAAATGAAAATGCAAAAGAAAAGGGAAAAACCAAAAATAGGAAAATCTAGTTTCCCTCGCTGACATAGCGGACCCGCGCGCCAGCCTCTCTCCTCTCCCTCCCTTGCTGACCGGCCTGGCCCATTCACCAGGTCTTTCTTCCTCCCGCTTCTTGTGTTGCTGGGTGGTTGGCAATACTTCTAATGTTATGTGGCCTTTGGCCCATTTGCTGGCCCAGCCCACTCCAGGGCTTAAAAGACCTAGAGAGAGGGGGAGAGCTTCTCCCGTGCTCCTCTCTCCCTCTCCTGCTGGCCGCTGCCCCTCCCTCCGCTTCTGTCGTTGCCCACCTTCTGCCATCTCCGACACTTGATCTCCAGCTGCAGTTGTTGCTAGTCGTGGTCAAGAGCAAGGAGAGGAAGACGTAGAGGAGAGAAGGAAGAAGAAAGGAGAAGGGAGAAGAGGAAGATAAGATAGAGAAGTTAGGGTTTGAGATTGTGATTCAATTCTTGTTGATTTGTTTAGGTGTGGTGAAGTTGATTATGTTCTCATGATCTTCCCCTAATTAGATGCTAATTTTCGTGATTAATAGGAGTGAATTGGGTGGTTTAATAGATCGATTGTTACAGCAGTACGCTTATTCCTTAAATTGGTTTAAATATGTTGGGAATTAAACTTTGGACATATTACGGAAGTTGTAGGTCTCGAAATCATCTTTTTGTAGAGCCCAAGAACGCGGATTTTGGACTTACGGTTTGACCGTTATGGTTATTTTAAGCTGCTGTCCAGATTGTAATTTGTATGAATTTATCTAGATAGCCACGAGTTGGTGCTAGTTAGTAACTATCTTCCTTGCTTGCTTGGGTGTTGATTTGAGGAGTTTATTGTAGGGAATGCCGCCTCTGGGTCGGTTACACCTGCAGCTCACTCGGCATCGTTTGGGAGAAGAGGCAAGTGCATATTACATTGTTGGTGATCCTTCTGGGTACCCCGTATGTTTTGAATACTTACTTACATTTTTGTGTTGATGATGTAATAATGGAATGAGGTGGTATGATGGTAAGTAAATCATAATGATTAAACCATGCATTTGCATCTATGAGCATGATGATGGCATGAAAGACCTACTTCGGTAGGCACCCCCACGGGATGGCGGGGTAGACTTGCTTTGGCGGTCAACCTCCACAGGATGGAGTGTAGGGTATGACACCAACGGGTGTACACTCAGCGGTACCGGTACACACATATAAGATATGGGCATGAGCATATGCATTGCATGATTGCATATCAAATTATGAAGAAGTTATGATTTGATGTCTTTTGCTATTTTAGATAAAGATATAATCTGTCTTGTTTTATGTACTTGCTGAGTTTTATACTCACTCTTGATTTCTATGTTTTTTTAGGTGACCATTGAAGCATGCATGGGATGGGCGTAGTTCACTGTTGCCACACGCGCGTTAAACTACACATTCAACTTCTTATTGATTCAAATAAACTTAGTTGCATGTTATTAGAGCTTGGAAATGTTAGTTTTCATTCGTTTGTTAAATTTTAATCTGGTTCGTTATTGTTCGGTGTCGATTAAAGTTAATGCTTGGATGGTACCTTAATTACGCTTAAAGGTTTCAAGATAGTTTTGTTTTAAATTGGTGTGATGGCTTAATATTGTGAAATTATGAATCCTGTGTGCAGAATGAGCTCTTCAGTCATGCTCTGTGAGCATCGTTGAGCCCTAATTTTTATTAGTGGCATTGATGTCAAAATTAATTAATATAAAGTGTTAGGGGGTTTTTGGACTTCTCGGAACCCTAGCGAAGACTCGACGTTTTTGCAAAAACCCTAATTTGAAGCGACGACAAATTTGCGAGCCACTCCAAGATTTCAAGTGCGTGGCCGGGCGAGAAAGGAGGTCACGTATAGATTAGGAGTAGCTAGGATTTGTTTTCTGTTTTTCGTCGGATTTCAAAAGGGGTTTGAATCACTCGGACCATGCCGGATCTTTGTGACCTCTCGAAAATCGGTTTCGAGAGTCCACTACTTCTAAAAATACCCAAATATCCCTTTGTGAGACATCTAGAGAGAAAAGAAAAACCCTAAACCTCTCCCACAAATCCTAGCACGAAAACACTCTCTGTCGGACGGCGTCTGGGTGCTGCCGGACAGCGTCCGACCAGCAAAACACATGCACAGTCCGCACTGTCGGACGGCGTCCGGCTGTTACCGGACGACGTCCGATCAAGGTCAAAATTCTGAGTTTTCCGCTGTCGGACGGCGTCTGAGCGAAAGTGGCGAGCGTTCGGTGGCTTGGCACGTGAGTTTCCCTTGCTGTCGGACAGCGTCCGGTGGGGACCGGACGGTGTCCGATAAGCCGTTTTTTGTGAGCAGTCGCCCCTTTCGGACGGTGCCCGGTGCCCGTCGGACGGCGTCCGGTAGAGGCTAACGGCTAGTCTTCTTTTCCCCTTCCGGGGGGCAACGACTAGTTTTGCTCTAGGGGCTATAAATACCTACCTAGTGGCTGGCTATCTTGAGGTTTGCTGCTCCACTTCACCTACCACATTCATAGCTCATCAATTAGGTGTTCTAGAGCCATTCCTCCACCCACAAAGCATCCAAAACCACAAATCATTAAACCCCAACACCGAACTTCATGGAAGTCCTTCGATCCGGCATGATCGGGGCGTTTCGGGCTTGTCACTTTTGAAGACATCCTTCGTGGAGACGAGGGCTTGGGAGTAGGCCTTGGCGTGTGGCTACTCTCGAGTCGGTGTACGGGTGACGGAGTCCACATCGCCGGAGTGGCGGAACGACTACCGGGAGTAAGTGAGGCGTTAGGCTCGAGAGCGAGCCGGTCCTTGTGCACACGGGGTAGCCTCAACGGAGAGTAGAAGTTGCGGCTCCGAACTTCGGTCAAACAAATACCGTGTCACTCTCCCATTTACATTCCCGCACTTACTTCCCTTGCATCGCTTGTGTTAATTTGAATGCCATGTCTTAGTTGCCTTGTAATTGTTTATCGCTTCCGCTTACTTGATAATTGCAACTAGGATTGGGTCATTCTTAATATGATGCTAAATTGAGATTAATCGAAAAATAAATTAAAATTGCCTATTCACCCCCCCTCTAGGCCTTAGGATCCTCTTTCAAGTGTTATCAGAGCATCTAGGTTCTCCCGTTTTAGTTTCACCGCTAGGAGATGGCCTAAGAGGGGTCTAGGATAGAAATTAGAAAAGCTCCTATCTTTGATGGAACAAATTACAACTATTAGAGAATTAGGATGCAATGTTACTTAGAGGCACTTAGCTATGATGTGTGGGTTGCTTGTGAGACCGGCTATCCGGACCCTCCGGCCGGAACAATTGCTCTTGATGAAGTTCATGCTAAGTACAAACGCTTTAATGCCATTGTTAGAAATGTTTTACTTTCTAGTGTGTCTTCCGAAGTTTTTGATAGCATTGGCAATCTCTCTAAAGCTTATGATATTTGAAAGCATCTTAAAGAAATTCATCTTGGTAGTACCGAGATGCTTGAGGAGAAGCTATCTCGAGTTAGAAAAAGATTTGATCAATTCAAGATGCTCCCTAATGAAAGTGTCAATGAAATGTTTCTTAGGTTGAACTCCATTGTCAATGAAATTGCCGGATGTTCGGAGAAGAAGGTCGGTCTTGGAAGACACTGATATTTGTCGGAAGATGCTTGATGTTGTACCATTTAGTTTCAATACACTTGTGACCTTAATTCGAGCATCCAAGTCAAAGCTCAAGAAGATGATACGGACAAAGCTCCTCGGGCAACTCAACTCATATGAGATACGGCTTTTTGAAAGTGAAGAGTCCCCGCTCAACAAGAAGTCAATTGCTCTCCCCGCCAAAGCCAAAAGTGGAAAGAAGAAGATTGAAGTTGAAGAAGATGATGATGACTCCGATGATGTAATTCCGGAGATTGAAGAATTGGCCCTCCTTGTCAAGCGGTCAAGAAAGTTGATCAAGAAGATGAGCTTCCGCGGTGGATCATCCTCTTCAAGGCGAAGACCCATCTCCGAAATGTGTTACTATGAATGTGGAGAGAAGGGTCACTTGGCGGCGGATTGCCCAAAAAGCAAAAAAAACAAGCACAAAGCAAGGAATCAAGAGGAAGATGAGGATGACGACAAGAAGAAGTACCGTCACTACCGCAAGACGATCACAAATCGAAGGAGAAGAAAAAGGCTCTTGCCGGTCAAATGACCAAAAAGGAAGATAGCTCAACCTCATCATTCTCCCAATCCTCCTCCTCCAAAGAAGATACTAGAGCTCATGGGTTAGCCGGACTTGCGATCAAGGAAAATGCCCCTCTGGCTCTTCCTAAGCAAAAGCATTGTCTCACCGCCAACATACAAGAAGAGGTGATTGGGGAATGGATTACCGATGATGAAGGCTCTTGGACGGACTCCTCCGACAATGAAAGCACCAAGGTGTCCGGAGTCGCCATCGACAACCCTACACCTCCCATGTGCCTCATGGCACTAGAGGAGAAGGTAACAAATGAGCACCTCTCTAAAAGTGAGTTTAAGCTTTTGATTGATGATTTGAATAATGCTCTAGAGAAGGAAAAATCTAAGAGGAAGAAGTTAATGAAAGTGCATAAAGAGCTTGCGAATGAGTTTGAGAATTTGCTTAAAAAACATGAAACTCTAGAAGATGATTATGAAGCTCTAAATTTGCAAGTTGAAATTCTAAAGAACAAACTAGCTTGCTCAAATGGTGAAGAAACTTCTCTTGATTGCTCAATTGAAAAATGCAATGTGGGTGTGACTTGTGACTTGATTGACACCGTTAATGGTTCACTTAGCTTATCTCATGACACATCTTTGAGCTTGTCACCCACTATCACACTTAATGCTAGTTCATCCTCACCCACGAGTGCTACTTCCTCAAATGAAAATGCTTGTTCTATTAGTACTTGTGGTGTTGCTAAATGTGCTAATGAGCTAGTTAAAGAAAATTTGCTTCTAAAGGATAGAATTGAGCAACTAGACTCTAGCTTGGCTAAATTGCTTATGGGGAACAACTCTCTTAACAAGGTGCTTCGGGAGTAAAGGTATACCTTGGGTAAGCATGGTTTGGGATTTCATCCCGAGGATTTGCCCAAGGGCGGTTGGGGTAAGCCCAAGCTAACTTTTGTTAAGTGAGGGACCCGTTGCCATATTTGCAAAAATGAGAAACACAAAGCCATTGCTTGTCCTCTTGCAAAATCGTCTCAATTCATGTCTAAAACTCAAGTGCTTGATGCTAGTTACATGCTTATGAGGAAGAATGGCTCTACTTATGCTAAATATGTTGGTGCACCCAATGAAAAGAAAGATGTGAAGGCTATTTGGGTGCCCAAATGTTTGATGACTAACTCGAAAGGACCCAAGAAGAAGTCTTGGGTACCTAAAACCCAAGCTTGAATTTGTGTGTGTAGGTGAACTACATGAGCGGTGGCCGGCATTGGATATTTGATAGCGGTTGCACCCAACACATGACCGGCAGCTCAAGTATGTTCACCTCACTAGAAGAGGAGAAGGACCCCGAACACAAGATCATATTTGGGGATAACTCTAAGCGAAAGGTAAAAGGTATAGGTAAAATTGCAATATCCAATGACTCCATCTGTAATGTTCTCTTGGTGGAAGCTTGCAATTTTAATCTCCTCTCCGTTGCTCAAGTATGTGATTTGGGTTTTGATTACTTCTTTTCGGTCAACGGAGTTCGTGTTGTTTCCACTAAGGATCAAAGTGTTGTATTTGAAGGCACCCGGTTTCAAAACTTATATTTGGTTGATTTTTCAAACCGTGAATCTTCTCAAATCAAGACTTGTCTTATTACTCAAACCACTCTTGGTTGGTTGTGGCATAGACGTCTTGGACATGTTGGAATGGGCACTTTGAAAAAGGTTTTTAAAGATAACTTGGTTGTTGGAGTGAAGGATGTCAAATTTGAAAAAAATCGTTTATGTAGCTCATGCCAAGCCAACAAGCAAGTGGCTAATTCTCATCCGACTAAGACATTCATGTCTACATCCCGACCACTTGAACTTTTGCATATGGATTTATTTGGCCCAACCACCTACGCGAGCATAGGCGGTAATTCTTATTGTCACGTGATTGTCGATGATTTCTCTCGCTTCACTTGGGTATTTTTCCTTGCAAATAAATCACTTGCCGGTGATGTGTTTAAAAGATTTGCTTTGAAAGCTCAAAAGGAATTTGACTCTTTTATAAAAAAGGTGAGGAGTGATAATGGCATCGAGTTTACTAATACAAATGTTGAGGAATTTTGTGATGAGTTAGGTGTCAAGCACGAATTCTTGGCGGCATACACTCCCCAACAAAATGGAGTGGTGGAGAGGAAGAACCGTACGTTGATAGAGATGGCAAGATCAATGCTTGACAAGTATAACACGCCGCAGGCCTTTTGGGCGGAAGCCATCAACACGGCGTGCCATGCCATCAACCGCCTCTACCTCCACCGACTCCTTCACAAGACCTCATATGAACTACTAGTGGGACGAAGACCCAACATCTCGTACTTTCGAGTCTTTGGTTGCAAGGTATACATCTATAAGAAAAGGACTCATTTGGGTAAGTTCCAAAAGAGGTGTGATGTTGGTATAATGTTAGGCTACTCTTCTCGCTCCAAAGCTTTTCGAGTTTTTAATAATTCTACCGAGCTAGTTGAGGAAGCTTATGATGTCAAGTTTGATGAAACTAATGGCTCATAAAATGAGCAAGATTTGACAAGAAATGTAGGTGATGAGTTACCACATGAAGCCATGGAGTTGGGGGAAATTCGACCCTCACCAGAGATGCCAAAAGATGAAGTCGTCTCTCCCACCACCTCCATCGAAAATCAAGCTCAAGACACCTCTCCAACAACTTAAGATCAAGTGGTGGACGGAGATGCAAACTTTGAAGTTGATCAAGCTCAAGGGGGAGGCATTGATCTACAAGTACCCGTCCAACAACATCGCTCTCTTTCCAAGGATCATCCCTTAGATCAAGTCATTGGCAATCTCAATCAAGGCGTAAGAACCCGTTCTCATACCGCTAATTATTGTGAGCATCACGCCTTTGTGTCTATTGTTGAGCCTAGGACTATTGATGAGGCATTGGCGAATGCGGATTGGGTGAACGCCATGCATGAAGAATTAAACAATTTCACCCGCAACGAAGTTTGAGAATTGGTGGAAAGACCGAAGGACCACAATGTCATTGGAACCAAATGGGTCTTCCGCAACAAACAAGATGAGAACGGTGAAGTGGTGCGAAACAAAGCAAGATTGGTGGCGCAAGGTTTCACACAAATCGAAGGACTTGACTATGGAGAAACCTACGCCCCCGTTGCTCGACTTGAAGCTATACGGTTACTCTTGGCATTCGCTTCTCTCTATAACATAACTCTCTTTCAAATGGATGTTAAGAGTGCTTTTCTAAATGGTTTTATTGATGAACTTGTTAATGTCGAGCAACCACCCGGTTTTGAAAACCTTAAACACCCAAAACATGTCTATAAGCTCACTAAGGCGCTATACGGTCTCAAGCAAGCTCCTAGAGCATAGTATGAGCGTCTTAGGGACTTCCTCTTAAAAAAGGGATTTAAAACCGGTGCGATTGATTCCACATTGTTTCTAAAACCTATTGAAAATGACTTATTTATTTGTCAAATATATATGGATGATATTATATTTGGACGCACTAACAAATCTAATTGCAAGGACTTTGGAGAAATGATGTCCAAGGAATTTGAAATGTCGATGATTGGAGAACTCACTTTCTTCCTCGAATTTCAAATCAAGCAACTTCGGGAAGGGACCTTCATTTGTCAAGAGAAATACGCAAAGGACCTCCTCAAGCGGTTTTCTATGAATGATTGCAAATCGATCAAAACACTAATGGCCACTAATGGGCATCTTGACCTAAATGAAGATGGAAAGCCCGTGGACCAAAAGCTTTATCGCTCCATGATCGGTTCGCTACTCTATCTCACCGCTTCTCGACCCGATATCATGTTTAGTGTGTGCATGTGTGCTCGTTTTCAAGCATCCCCTAAAGAAGTGCATCTTATTGCCGTAAAACGCATTTTGAGATATCTAAAGATCACTACTAGCCTAGGACTTTGGTACCCCAAGGGAGCGTGTGTTGAGCTTCTTGGCTATTCCGACTCGGATTATGCCGGTTGCAAAATTGATCGCAAAAGCACCTCGGGGGGTTGTCACTTGCTAGGACGCTCATTCGTGTCATGGACTTCGAGGAAGCAAAACTCCGTGGCACTATCTACCGCGGAAGCGGAATATGTAGCGGCGGGGAGTTGTTGTGCTCAACACTTATACATGACACGGATGCTTAGTGATTTTGGGCTAAAATTTGAAAAAGTGCCACTTCTATGCGATAATGAAAGTGCGGTGAAAATAGCTAACAATCCGGTCCAACATTCCCGTACAAAGCACATCGACATCCGACATCACTTTATTCGTGACCATGTTGCAAAGGGTGACGTTGTGCTTGCCTACGTGCGAACGGAAGACCAATTGACGGATATTTTCACCAAACCCTTAGATGAGGCACGGTTTTGCAAATTAAGGAATGAACTCAACATACTACATAGATCAAATGCGTGTTGATTGGTTTTTATGATTTTTGGGTCTTATTTGAATTTTTCCATTTGCTTTTGACCCTTGTCACATTTAGGGGGAGTTTCATTTCAAGTCATGATCTCAAAACTCCCTCTAGTGGTGAAAAGATAAATTTGATTTTGGGTTAGCACATTCTCGTCCTATATTTCAAGCCAAAATAAATTTCAAATTAATAGACTATCCTTATCCTCTTACCTTTTCAAACCTCTCAATTTGAAAAAATCTTATCCCTGTTGAAAAATATGCTCCATATGCATATTTGTCCACTTGAAAATCATAAGGCATCAAAATTGTTGAAAATATTTGAAAAGGAGCCAAAATTCAAAAACATGTGCTTAACTCTAAAGTGAATCCCTATGCTCGATTTTCATGCCCATATGAGAAATCAAGGCAAAGTTTGGGTTCACACATTCTCTTGGTCTCAAAGATCAAAATTTGGGTTTTTGAATTTGAAATGGTTTCATTTGTCAATTTAGAATCTTATCCCTTCAAAATTAAAAATTTAAAAATTACTTCAAAATTGCTCACATTTGAATCTTCCTTTGAATTTTGAGCAAAGATGGAGAATATCTCTTCAAAATACTATTTTTATTAAAAATTCTTGCCTTGGTGGGGCCCACTGGTCAGCAGTGCTTGTTGCGCCGTTTTTAGCCTTCATCGGACGCCGTCCGGATTCGCTCGGACACCGTCCGACAGGATCTTGTTTGCGCCGCATACACACTGTCGGACGCCGTCCGGTAGCCATCGGACGCCGTCCGACGAAGTCCAAACCGCGCTGCAAATCCTCTGTCGGACACCGTCTGGCTTCTCCCCGTCCCCGTCCGACGAAGCTCCTCCGCGCTGCACCCGTACTGTCGGACGCCGTCCGATAATCGTCGGATGCCGTCCGACAGGGCCCAACCGCGCAAAATGCTGTATAACTCACCTCTCCGCCTCCCTCTTTCCTCATTCCATCTCTCTCCTCTCTCATAACGGCGCGCCTGCCCTTCTCCTCACGGGAAGGCCTCCGGCGACCTCGCGACATCCACCACCACGGCGGCCTCCCTCGTCCTCCTCTTCGATTCCCACCGCGGGGATTGAAGGTGGACGGCCCCGTTCGTGCGCCTCGTCTCCATCGAGCTCCCCTCCTTTCCCCTACCGGGAAGGGCCTAGAGGACGATCTCCTCGCGCACGGCGGCTTCCTCCTTCCCTTCTAGGGCTCGGTAACGGCTTCCCGCCTCTCTTCCCGGCAAATTCCTTTGTTTACCGAGTTCTAGGTTTTGAATAGGTTTTCCCGTGCTTGTATTCAGGGTTGGCTCGTGGTGTGGTTGGCATTGGTGTTTGGCACTTGGTCAGTGGGTCTTGGCAGTGAGATTGTCTCGTCAGTAGGCACTTTGTCAGAGGAGTGATCCGAGATGTCACGCTCATTGAAGAAGTTTGGGAAGGCTCTGAGCAGGACCCTCAGTGGTCGTCGTGACAGTGGCAGCAGGGGTGATCCTGATTATGTCGATGAGACGGCTAGCAGTGCCGCTCCTCCTCGTCCAAGAATCGCTAAAGAGCATCAGCAGCAGCAGCATGATCAAGGATTCCATTAGACTCGGGTTGCGGGGTCTTCTTTCGCAACCGCCGAGGACGCTGATGATGACACGTATGCTGAGGACCCAATTGATGAGGACGTCACTGAGACTGTGATCGCTGAGGACGACCCCATAGATGATCAGGTTCTGAAATTGTCTATGGAGACATTGAGAAAGAAGAGGTCCGTCACATATGCAAAGTGGTTCCCTCATCGGCGAGAGGACACTAAAGATTTTCGGTTTTACACTAAGTTTCAGAAACAGCTCTATATGTGCTTCCTTGCTCCCAAGGGTAGTCTGAGGGACCCCTATTGTGTTGACTGGAGCGAGATCACAGCAGTGGCAGGGCCTGAAGTTTACACTATATTCAGTTCCACTCCAGGCCTGGTAGAATTGATTTCGAACAAGAAGTTGACCTGGAGCAAAGAGAGGCACTGTGAGTTCTTTGCTACTTTACTAGTTGCCGAAGATGAGTCAGAGTCAAATTATTATCACTCAGTGGATGGACAGGTTCAAGGGATCACAGTGGCAGACATGAACTATGCTTTGGGTACTCCCGACTCTGGTACCGATTTAAATGAAATGGCCTATGAAGATGCCCTCTGGAGGGGCAAATATCCTCAGTTGGATGAAGTCAGATTTATGTATCTAGATCTTGATGATGAGGAAATCAGTATTGATAAGGCAAATCAGTTGCGACAGGAGCCTGCTCTAATCAACCTTATTCTCAGAAGTACCCTGTTTGTTCGGAGCGGCAACCGAGACATAATCCTTCCCATTTGCAGTTGGTTCATGCTATACCTTCTGACAGGCAGGACTATCAATATTGGAGCCACCCTCATGGGAGAATTCGATGACGCCATCTTCAGAGAGGTCAATAGGGCACTACCTCTAGCTCCCTATATTGGCCTATTGTTTTCTAGGACTCAGCGCGTATCAGAGGCTGAAATAAGGAGTTGGGATTGCAAGGTCAAGAAGCATCAGATGAAAAATTTCTTAAACTCTCTTGGGGGCAAGCCCAAATTAGATCGTCCTGGAGATGATGCTCCTCCTCCAGCACCGGCTCCTGCTTTTGCTCCTGCTGCTCCAATGCAGCCGTTTGTGCCAGTGCCAAGTGCGGGTCCTTCTGAGGCTGCCCCTCCTCCTTGGTATGACGCTTTGATAGGTGAGATGAGGGGGCTGCGCACGGAAATGAGAAGTTTTCACACTGAGGTGAAAGAAGAGCTAGCAGCCACCCGCAGGAGATGATGATCTGGCGGGGCATGACGTATTTGAATGATGAATTTGCAGAGTTCAAGTCAGCTGTTCAGTACATGGGTGCTATGTTCATGCCAGTTCCAGAAGGGTCCAATCCTTACTCATGGTACTCCCATGCTCATACCAGCTACCATGCCTACCAGCAGAATCAGGGTTTTCCTCGCCCACCTGCCTACCCACCACCGGTTCACCCTTGGGTATATCCTCCCTCAGGGCCTGCTCCTTCCTTTGTGCCTCCACTACAGTCATATCCTCCTCCTGGTAAGATTCATTTTACTGGTGGAGAAATCTGTCGCCATCTCAACTTTTCTTTGCCAAATCCTCAACCGACCCAGCTATTTGATGATCCATCCTCACCTCGGTCGGTACCCTCTGCAGCTCATATGCCTTTGTTCAAGCGTCCTAGGGGTCAGGGCTCTTCTTCCGGCGGTTAAGGAGATGACGAAGGCGACGACATGGATCAAGACCAGCAAGACTAGGACCTTTTTCCCGTTTGTGTCACTTGGTGACAAAGGGGAAGAAATTAGAGAGAGTAGTATGGGTTAGTAAGGGGTAGTGAGATCGAGAGCTCTGTTTTCCTGTAATATTACCTATTGCCTCGATACTCTGTTTAATTTGTGATTGTTACTCTGGCACGTTTTATGACTTTTGAACCTTGTTGGTTTGTGGTTTTAAATTTATTCATGAATTTAGGGGGAGCTTCTCTTGTTTGCACACCTTTGTGGTCGAGTTGTGGTTACCTTATTCTTGAAATTGCTCGCATATTTATATTGCACTAACCCTGTTTGCAGCTTAAAAATTTCTTTCTCTCTTGGGTTGCCATCAAGTGCCACAAAGGGGGAGATTGTGAGCATCGTTGAGCCCTAATTTTTATTAGTGGCATTGATGTCAAAATTAATTAATATAAAGTGCTAGGGGGTTTTTGGACTTCTCGGAACCCTAGCGAAGACTCGGTGTTTTTACAAAAACCCTAATTTGAAGCGACGACAAATTTGCGAGCCACTCCAAGGTTTCAAGTGCATGACCGGGCGAGAGAGGAGGTCACGTATAGATTAGGAGTAGCTAGGATTTGTTTTCTGTTTTTCGTCGGATTTCAAAAGGGGTTTGAATCACTCGGACCATGCCGGATCTTTGTGACCTCTCGAAAATCGGTTTCTGTAGTCCACTACTTCTAAAAATACCCAAATATCCCTTTGTGAGACATCTAGAGAGAAAAGAAAAACCCTAAACCTCTCCCACAAATCCTAGCACGAAAACACTCTCTGTCGGACGGCGTCGGGGCGCAGCCGGACAGCGTCCGACCAGCAAAACACGTGCGATCCGCCGCCTTGACGGCGTCCGTTATTACGGACGGCGTCCGATCAAGGTCAAAATTCTGAGTTTTCCGCTGTCGGACGGCGTCTGAGCGAAAGTGGCAAGCGTCCGGTGGCTTGGCGCGTGAGTTTCCCTTGCTATCGGACGGCGTCCGGTGGGGACCGGACGGCGTCCGATAAGCCGTTTTTTGTGAGCAGTCGCTCCTGTCGGACGGCGTCCGGTGCCCATCGGACGGCATCCGGTAGAGGCTAACGGCTAGTCTTTTTGTCCCCTTCCTGGGGGCAACGGCTAGTTTTGCTCTAGGGGCTATAAATACCTACCTAGTGGCTGGCTATTTTGAGGTTTGCTGCTCCACTTCACCTACCACATTCATAGTTCATCAATTAGGTGTTCTAGAGCCATTCCTCCACCCACAAAGCATCCAAAGCCACAAATCATTAAACCCCAACACCGAACTTCATGGAAGTCCTTCGATCCGGCATGATCGGGCGTTTGAACTTGTTACTTTTGAAGACATCCTTCGTGGAGGCGAGGGCTTGGGAGTAGGCCTTGGCGTGTGGCTACTCTCGAGTCGGTGTACGGGTGACTGAGTCCACCTCGCCGGAGTGGCGGAACGACTACCGGGAGTAAGTGAGGCGTTAGGCTCGAGAGCGAGCCGGTCCTTGTGCGGATGGGGTAGCCTCAACGGAGAGTAGGAGTTGCGGCTCCGAACTTCGGTCAAACAAATACCGTGTCACTCACCCATTTACATTCTCGCACTTACTTCCCTTGCATCGGTTGTGTTAATTTGAATGCCATGTCTTAGTTGCCTTGTAATTGTTTATCGCTTCCGCTTACTTGATAATTGCAACTAGGATTGGGTCATTCTTAATATGATGCTAAATTGAGATTAATCGAAAAAGAAATTAAAATTGCCTATTCACCCCCCTCTAGGCCTTAGGATCCTCTTTCATGCTCGTTCCACCGAGAGAGGGCCTGAGCCGATAATCTATTACCTCGCCAAGCTAGTCCAAGCCTGAAGGAAATGAACGCAGCATATGAGACTGCCAGACACCTTAAATAAGTAAAGAAGGAGAATCGTGAACTCAAGAGACGCGACTCGATCCACCTAATGGAAAAGGTCCAACTACGCAAAAGGATTCAACAACTTGTCCAAGAGAAACCAACATCTTCAAGGAGCAATTCCCGCTGCTTCTGGGACCGCCATTTCCGCTAGTCCTGCTGATCCCATTGATTCGCAAGGGAGTACTCACACTAGTGCTCTTGCTGTGCTAAAATACCCTGATAATCTTTCCCTTGGCACACTTGACCCAAACCCTGGTGACCCTCAAATAGAACAGGAACCATCTGGGACTAGCGCACCTCCCCCTATTCTCATTGGGTATTCCATCGACCCTTTAGCCACCCTACCACCATTGCCGAGATGGAAGTCTACCCTACTCGAAGGAGAAGATGAGGAGGAGGAAGAAGAAGATCGTGAGGAGGTCGTGTACGGGACTGACTCTGAGCAAGCCTAGGCTTGTATCAATGTATTCTTGTATCATAGCTAGTATCGTATTGTGATTTGATTGTATCGATATACCCACTATTCTAAACGGCGGTGCTTCTAGGCCCGACTCTCGGAGGTGTCGAGGCTGAGGCCTTCCCTAGTTCCACCACCATCATTGCCACTACAGGAAAAGGAGGATTTGAGCTCAGACTCAACCTCGTCATCAGCCTCCTCGCCGTTGTCTTCATCCATCTCTGCGGCCTCCTCCGCCATGTCCGTGTCCTGTGCGGCCGTGTTCACTGCGGCTCCCCCGACCTCAGTCGTGGCTTCGTGTTCCTTTGCGCCAAGCTAACGTCGGGCTCCTCGCCGAAGAGGGTAGTGATGGTTGCGTTGTTAGCCATCTGCTCCATTGCTTCTTCGGCAGTGGTTATGTCTTTCACCTAGGATAGAGCAATGGCGGCGTCATTGGCGATGTGCTGAAGCCGCTTATGCTCGCGGTGCTGTTCCCTCTCCATTGCCGCATTCACAACTTCATCGTCATCATAGAATGTGGCATCGATGGAGTTACAGGAATAAGAAGACACTATATTTGTCTAAAGGGTTTGGTTGAACTCTCATGATCCTAAGTCACTCAATTATAGATGCAGTGTGACGGTAATGCTCCCATGCCCCTTTGTCACGCATGAACCCTGTTCACACTCCTTGGGAACGTGCGAGAGGAGCGTAATCGTTCTGGCCGGTCAGGTTTCCTTCCCACACAAGACGTTCGCACGTGTCGGTCTTTGGACCAGTGATCAAGTTTTCTTTGACAACAAGCCTAGATATAGCACGCCACTTAATATGCAAACCCACCTTAATGTTTTTAGCCTAAGGATATTATTTATCTCACTCAAGCCTTGTGGACTAAGTATTGGGGATTGGATTACACTTGCTGACGTCATTCAACCTTACCCTATAGGTCCAAAGTGATGCCTTAGGTCTAGGCCTTGGAAGAGCCCAGATTGCTTCTCCGAAGTTTACCCTGGCTCGAGCCGTCCATGGTAGAGGATCTAGGAGTCCCCGGTTAGCTCCAGCATGGGACATTGCCCATCGTAAGGACCAACCAGTCTGGTCCTTACAGGTTTGGACATGGCATGTCTTGTGCACCGGTTTCATGAAACGGCTTGGTCCACACTCCACATAAGTTTTTAAGTTTTCTTATAGGGCTCAAGGTTATTTGCATGATCGATGTACTACCAAGGCAACACGTCTTCGATATTGGAAGGACTGAAGGCGCCTTGAAGATCAATTTTGGCTCGTATTTGGTAAGGACTACAATGACTTGGGTCTCATATTTGTACCAGACACGTTAACTATAATACACCTCAGTATTGATCCTTGTAACACATCATATAGCATCACATCACATCACATCTCACGTCTTGTCTTGATAAACGTACACCTCGTAGTATACTCCCTACAATTGCAATTTCTTGCGAGATCTATCCTCATCTAGAACCACCACCAAGCATGATCTTGATCCTGCCATCTCTTTGAGAGCTTAGATCGGGATTTCCTTGTACTCATATTCCATATAAGTAAAGAAAGACTAGACGTAAAGTTATTACCCCTTCCCTTTCACTATGTTTGTCTATAACACACCATGCGCACTGATCAAGAAAGTAGTAGTTCAAAAAAAACAATATGCAAAGACCACCATACCCATATTTAATAGTATGCTACAACTACTTTTATTCTTGCTATACATTTAATTGAGGGTAAAGAGTGCAAACATCACAATAATTATACTCTTGATATTATCAATGGACAAACATTATGAAACGTATTTTTTCGAGGCCATGGACAAATATAGTGAAACAGAGGGAGTACTTCACATGAACCATAGTAAAAATAAAAGTATCCCTTATTCATTATCGTCCAAACGTTAAGCTTGTGAAGAAAAGAGTGCGGTTTTCGTAATAAACTCATAAGATCGGTTGAGATCTGATTCCTAACACCGACACATATGTGATTTGATATTCTAGTAATTAGGCTAAGCTAAGTACTCTCTCTGTTATGAAATGGTAGTCGTTTTATATTTTGTCCTAACTGAAAGTTTTAAAGCATTATCTGTACAAAACTTTTAAACTATTTAAGTTGAGAGCATAGAAAACGTATAGAAAGATTGGTTTAAAATATTATAGCTTTCAATGCATTGTATAAAATGTTTATGATCAAACTTATATCTTAGAGATCGTGTCAACGTTTAAAACAACTATTATTTCGTAACGGTAGTATTATTTGGATTGCGATTTGTTTTTCCTAGCAGCGGCATCCAAACGCAGAAAATCCTGGATCCGCCGCACCAGACAAAATGCATTGTGTATGCCCTCCGCCCGCGCGAGCCTCACCAGGTGAACTCATTTGATGCAGGCACGAGGTCAGTTCGATGCAGTCACGGTCACGGTGTCACAGGGCAGGGCGAAACAGCAATGGACTGCGCACGGAAACAAATGCAACGGATTCGCCCACCACCGCACCTCACTCTCACCCATATGCCTCTCTGTCATGTGGTCACCAACCTCTTGTTCCTTCCCTCGTCTCACCAACCAAGGCTGCAACCTGCAAGAGGCCGGCAGAGCCAAGATCCCAAAGCCAGCGACACTTGCCCCCAGCCGCTGCCCGCTGCCCTGCCATCGCCGTTCACCAGTCCAGAGCACTGGAGCAGAAGTGGAGCTCACCTCCCAGCTAAAAGCTAACCTCCCCCCACCCCCACACAAAAGAGGTGAAAGAACCTCAGATTCGCAACTGCTCCTCTCACACTCTCGCTCTACCAAAGTGGCCGTCACAGTTAGAGAGAGAGAGAGAGAGTGCAGAGTGCAGGGCTTCAGTGCAACGCAAGCAAGGCATTCAGGATTCAGGAAGGAAGCAGGAGGAGCAGAGAGCAGAGGAATTTGGAAGGGGACAGCTCCACCAGAAGAAGAACAGAGCAGTGGAGGAGGCAGAGCCTCCAAACGCAAGCAACCAAGCGCAGAGAACAAGCACAGAATGCAGCCGGGGGGCACGCCTAGTACAAGGAGGCGCCTTTCGGTGCCGAGGAGCAATGCGGCTGCGGCGGCGGCGTCGTCGTCGGTGTGGGAGACGCGGATGAAGATGGACGAGGTCAAGGGCGGCGTCAAGGTGTTCAGCGCCGGCGGGGACGACGCCGACGAGGAGGGGCTGCGGGTGTACCGCCGCCTGCGCCGGAACCAGAGCGAGGGCGGCGCGGGCGCGGCGGCGGCGGCCAAGAAGAGGAGGAACTGGAAGGCGTCGGAGCCGGTCACGGCGATCGGGGAGCTCCGCAAGTCGCGGTCGGACGCGGCGACGGCCGCGGTGGTGGCCAGGCGTGCGGTGGCGAGGGTGTCCACGCCGGAGAAGAAGGTGGCCGCGGCTGCCAGCGGCGAGGTGAAGGAGGTGGTGGTGGTGGAGGTGGAGAAGGCGCCGCTGGTGGAATCCAAGAACTTTGAGGAGGAAACGGAGGACGAGGACGAAGAGGAGGAGGGGGAATTCGAAGAAGAGCTGGACGCGGAGGAGGTGGAGGAGAAGGAGGTGCTGGATCAAGATCACATGGCCATTGATGAGGAACACAGTGTAAATTCAACAGCTCAAGGCAAGAAGTTCTTCCGCCATTGCTGCTGATTCATTTCTTGACGAGTCAATTTCATTTCTGGATGAACCGATTTGTAATTGCGATCTTGATTTGATTTCCTGTTACAGTGGACGACCAAGATCTTGAACCACCGACAAAAAGTGAGAGTAAATTCAACAAATTTTCCTCTCTCTCTTTTTTTTTTTCTGTCGAGGAGTTTTTGTTGGCTTGTAATCGCTTTGATTCTTTGGAAAAATTAGGAGGGATGAAGCCTGCTGCAACGCCGATGGAACATGAGACAGCGGCCAATCCAGAGCCAGTGAAGCCTCCTCCAGGTAGAATCTACATTCTGTTCTTGGTTCACTTCAACTTTGCGCTTTGTGTGGCCATGAAGACAATAATTTTCTGGTCCTGCATGATCCAGAGAAGAAACTAGTCGCGGTGGTCGATCTCCGGGCGATGAACCCAGAGCCCATGACCACTCCTACTCCTTCAGGTGAATTCCTCTTCTATGAATACAAGGCATGTGCTAATTCTGGGATGTTTAGTCTATTTCACCGACTCCTCCAATTCTCCTGGATGCAGTGGAGAAGATGCAGACTCCAGTGATGATTCACCGGATGGCGAATACAGACCCGGCAAAGCCATCTCCAGGTAACTGCGATGTATCAAGAGAATGGGACAAACTCGATGGCAATTTCAGCATTTACTGAACTACAGGTAATTTGTTGCTTCATTTTTTTTTCGTTTGTTTATTCAGAAAAGAAAGTATTGCCGACAATCGGTCGCCGGATTCCAAAACAAGAACCTGTCAATACTACTCCTGGTGAGTGCCATTGGCTGTTCCTTATCTGTCCTTAGTCTTCACCTTCTTTTACTTATTTTCTGTTCCTGTCCCGAAGTGGAAGAAGAGTATGAGGAGATTCAGGGCAGGCCATCAGCACCTAGTAGGAGCGACGGGAGAATGCAGAATATTGGTTATTATTTTTGGCCTTTACCAATTTGGTTCCTTTATTTTTCATTTATGTTCAAGAAATTGGGAGAGATGATTTTGCCATTTCTTTTCCTGGTTTCTCCAGTGGATCTGGTGATGTGGAGAGATGTGTCAAAGTCTGCGCTTGTGTTTGGATTAGGGACTTTCTTGTTGATTTCCTCCTCTTACGCCAAGGACCTAAACTTCAAGTAAGTAGATTATTTAGTATTTACTGCACTGTTACTCTGAAATTATAAAAGCATTTAAAGTCGTAACAGCATACTCCAAATTTCCAAATTGCATAGCACAATCACAGCAGCTTCATATCTAGGCCTGGTCTACCTTGGACTAAGGTTCCTCTGCAAGTCCATACTCAACAGGTAATAAAAAAATCTCTCCCAATGACCTGCATAATTGCACATTCATCACATATCACAAGACATGCAAAGTGAGTAATTTCTGTTTAACCAATGCGATAATTCAGGGGAGAGAATGTGCACTGTGATGATGAGAAAGATAGTAATGAGAGGTACCTATTAGGGGAGGAGGAGGCCATCTGGCTGCTGAGGCTTGTGCTGCCTTACGCAAACGAGGTGCTCCTGAACCTGAGGTCTCTCTTCTCCGGCGAGCCGGCAACAACCATGAAGGTGAAAAGAAGGCACTGTCTGCTTCTCCCTGTAGATGTTAGGCAAAAAGAAAAGAAAAACACACACACCAATAACTGGCACAGCATGCATGTGTGGACATGGAAACGTCTCTAGATTTGTACTAACGGTGGGGCACATGTGCTCTGCAGCTGGCACTGCTGCTGTTTGCGATGGCCCGGTGCGGCAGCTTTGTCACCCTCTGGACCCTGGCCAAACTGGGTAAGCACCACTGGAACAAACCATGCATCTATCACCCCTCTCTTCTGCTCCATTTCACCAACAAGTTATAAAACATGAAGGTCGTGAACTCATTGGCAACCCTGGGCAAAAGGTGGAGGGCAACAGATGCCTTGCATATTTTTTTAAAAAAATAGAAAAATATGTAACTGTAATTGATTCTAAAGCTTTAGCCATATTTGTTAGGACCACATGCATCAAGAACTGTTACTTGTATAGAGATAATGAAAGGTGCAGGGAGAAGAAAAGTAGCAATCCTGATCGCCACTGACTTTTGGTGCCTGTGATCTGGGCTTCTTTGCAGTGTTCTTTGGGGTCTTCATCATTCCGAAGGTGTGCTCCTCTTACTCCACGCAGCTCGCAAGATACGGTAAGTGAAAGCTCTCGTTTCATCTGTAAATTTCTCTCTATGTTTTTTTTTTCTCTCTCTCTGTATGCACACAAAGACCACACGGAAGAACAACATACCTCAGTCACTGATGGATGGGCCTCACTGAATTTTCACCATCAGTAGGGCCCATCTATCAGCGAGCGTAAATGGGATTTTGCGCCCATTTTGTGCGCGTTAAGTTCACAAAAAAATATCCTTTTTCCCTTAAAAATGTTGTGGTTGTTGGATCCAACTATTCTCCTCTGCAACATTGGTACACTATTTTTACTGGTCCCCCGATGCACTGGATCATGTGCGTAGGTAGAGAGCATATGTAAATTAATAAGCACGGTAAAATGTGGAGGAGGACAGAAGAATTTTATTAAAGTAAGAGACATTGGTATTTGGGACGGTACATATATGTACCAGTAGACAGTAGTCGAGTAGCACTGCAGTATACCATTAGTCAGTAGATTAAATACTACAGATTCCCTGTTGTACTAGCTTCCTCCGGGCTATGCTATGCAGTCTGCACTAGGGCCAAACGAGGTGGTTCCAACAGGCAGAGTTCACTGTGATTTAAACAGATTTCTGAGCTGCCGTAAAATTCAAGTTTGATGTTCGAATAAATGAAATTCAAGTTAAACTAGGAAAAGAAATCAGTACATAGCTGACTAAGAGCATCCCCAGGAGGGCCTCTATACGCACAGGCCTGCATCACGCGAGCTCACGCGCGGGAGAAATTTTTCAAACAGCACAGACTGCACAGTGACCGGCTACTCGCGCTATTAGCAGCTGATGCAGGGCCGTGATGCCGGCCCTGCTGTGCATGCTCTAAGGTGATATTTTTATACCCTAGGAAGAAATCCACATATACTATTTACACAAGAGATGATGCTTTTGACCTTTACTTACAGTTTACCATTTCCAAGGAGCACAAAAGTCTGCACTCTTCAACCTAAATTAGTTATCTGATAAATTAAGAAATGCGAATGTAGTTAGACCTAGGGTTTTGTTACTGATGGTAGAAAGGTAGACCAATAACTTCTGTTAGGATATATGAACGAAGCACCCATCAGCTTATTATAAACTAAGCGCGAATTTAGACCTAGGTTTTGTGACTGATAGTAAAAAGTAGTAAGCCGGTAACTTTTGGCCGTGGGGAAATGTAAATTAACCCAGAGGCTAGCCACTTTTAAGAGCATGCACGGTGATTCCTCCCACCTTTTGCACGTGCGAGCTGTCGCGTGGTCAACATGGGCTTGATGTCATTGATGCGTTCTCAATGGATGGGAGATGGTGCTGTCCCAAGTGACCCACTCCATGTTTCTTCCTTCTTTTGTTATCAAGTTGGAAAGTAAAAGAACCTTACCAACGGCTAATGGTAGTTTCAGCCCTAGTGTTATCAAGGATTAATTTAATGAAAGAGCTCGTTATTAATTATTATTAGTGGATGGGACTATATGTATAAATCATTGGTAAAAGTTGATTAAAGTATGTAGTAAATATAAAATTACTTTTGACAAAAAAAATTATTAAGATCTTTGATTGCCAACGGAGTACAAAGTAGCAGATAATGCTGCATAGTATTATCAGTCTAGGATCTAATTAATGCCGGGAAAAAGGTTTTCCCAGAAAAATGCTGCATAGCATTGACTCCGATGCTTAGGTTCATGAGAGTAGTATTAGACTATGTTCAACCGTTTCTCAATTTTCTATTCCCTTCTCACCCTCCGATGGGAATTCCTCGTGCATTTTGTCCTCTTTCCATCCATGCGCTCCAAAAGTATTCTTCTCCTTATTCCCTTCTCTTCTCAACAATATAATTTTAAACCACTATCTCAACGTTATTTCATTTACCATATCGTGTATATATGTATTTTGTACATTTGCGGACGAACGACGGCAGGGAGCCTCCTATCCAATGAGAATCTCATATGAGAAAAGAAACGGTTGGAGGGCCTGCTCGGTTCCCGTCCATTTTTTTTCCATCATGAAGGGATTTGGGGTTGGGACAGAAATTGGTTGGACATAGTCTTATATTCTCTCCATTCCGTTTTGTCGGGCATATAATTCTTTTTTGCAAAAACCAAGGAGAGTTGGCATGCGCTAATTAATCGCTAATTAACACCTCCGCATGCGCTAATTAATTGCCTTTAATTAATTGCCGCTAATTAATTGTTCGTTAACCCGCGTCTCTGCATGCGATCGCCTGCACCGGCGCCTTTGCACGCACCTTTCTTGGGAAAACAAGGCAGGAAATAAAAACACATCCTACAAATTGAAACAACAAGAAAAAAAATTATACGTCCAATAACGAATGGAGAGAGTATCATTGTTTAGGCAGCAATAATAGACTTGTTTAATAGGGACCATCTACTCTTGGACTTTCCCTGCTTGGACCATAGCTTTAAACATAAATTATGCTATAGTAAGCCTAGACTTTACTCTAGTAGTCACGTCACTTAGGTATAGCCGATTGACAGTATGGCATATTGGCATTGTACATAATGAGAACAATGTTACACAACAAGCGTCTATCTGCAAGGACTTCTCTCAACCGTCTAAGAAGAACACCTATAGTTATAACCTAACAGGTGTCTCATAACCAGTTCTGAAAAACGAAACCGGAGGTCGCCGGAGGATATTATTGGTGATAATTGGTCCAAAAATATTGAACTTAAACACCTGATTTTTTGGGTGAAATTTGAGTAAATTTTGAACAAAATTCATTCAAATGAGAAATTATGGAACCGGTTTGATTTTCTACGGTGGCTACTACGTACGATGGTGGTGTGCAGGAAGTTGGCTATGGCCGCTTCGGATTCTTTCAGCTAGGCATGTTCTGTCAGTACTGGAGCTTCCTATCTTCCATTTTGCATGTGTAGTGATGGTACTCACCTCCAAATATGCACTTCCATCCCTGGATCCAATCCCCCTTCCGTTCTGGCTCCTTCGTGTGTGGATCATCTCTTTGCTCACCAACCAACCAACAACAGTGGTATAGTTGCTAAAAATAAAAATAATTAGGCTCGTGACATACTCATTGGATTCATTTCTCATCAACAATCACACAACATCATTAAATGTTCCCAATTGATGTTTGCTGTGCTACCATATCTGTCTTTTCTTTAATGCTTGCATTGAGGTAAGCCCAGCAAATCCGTGTGAATTAAAGGCACATATATGAAATGGGAGAATCATGTGATGGTGGGGGTAGATAGCTTGTCAGTGTCCAAGCTTCAATGTTCGTACATGTCTCTCTTCCTTTGCCAATTTCCCTTTTTCATTCTGTTAATTGGAAATTTCAAACATATGTATCAAAGTATACATTGAGTTGGTTGCTGTCAGAGAGGTGATACAGCGGACTAATGACATCAATGACTAATAACAATGACGCAAAACCTTCCTTTTCTTAATGAAAAGAAAGCTCGGGGAAAAAAAATTAAACGGCATGGCTAGCTTTATGCTTGGTTCCCACCGTCTCTTCTTTCCATGGCATCGATTATGACACTTACTTAGACCCTACTTTATTTGTCCTTAATCATGGTGCCCTGTTCCATCTGATGAATCAAGAAATGCCACTGAAAAAAGTGAGACAAGGAATCCGACGAGCAAGACCGTAAGCAAACATCAATCAGTTGCATGGTTGCATCTGGTGTCAGCCCTGACCACGAATAACAGGACAGCATAATGCAGAGTCCTTTCTCAACAATAACAAAGAAAAGGCCGAATCAAGAATCAAAACAAAACGATAAAATTAGCTGGAGACGTGTGCTTATTTATTTATTTAATATTGTTGCCGTTTTAAGTTGTTTTGAGCATTATTGCAGGCAAATTCTGGTTGGAGAGGTTCAGGGACGCATGGGAGTCTTGCTCCCACAAGAAGGCCGTCGTGGCAGCCATTTTCACTCTCGTCTGGAACGTTTCTTCCACGGTTGCTCGTGTCTGGGCTGGTGAGCGATCTCTCTACCAACATTACATCACGTTCTTTCTTAAAAAAAATATAGCAAATCCGTTGTTACATATTAAATAAGTTGCACGCACCACCCAATTTACCAAAAGTTTGAGCTTATATAAAAAGATAGACAATTCACTTAAAATTTCAACACTTCCTCTCACGTGTATTAAGTTGCATGTACTAACCAATTCACCCAAAACATAAATTGATGAGAAAAAAGATGGACAATACTTGTAACACTGCACTAACATGAAGACTCCTCAGACGGTTCACTTAACACTCCGCATGTGGAGGCTCTAACACACCTCTCACGTGGAGACTCCCTCATACCTCAATCACCTTATACTTTTAATGCTCCCCTCTCGTAGAGGCTCCTACAACACCTTATACTTCCAATGCTCCCCTCATGTGCACGCTCTCTCAGGCCTTAGACTAGAATAATTTTTAGTGGATAAAGTTGTGTCTTGGAGAGTAGTCGGAGGCAGTGCGGAATAAAAATTGTCGAATATTTGAGATTAGAGGGAGTATATTTTTTCCCATATACATGTATTTTTATGGTCATACGAATCGAACCAGTTGTGTTTTCTTGTTAATTTGTGCAGTGTTCATGCTGGTGGTGGCGATGAAGTGCTACCAGCAGCGCATGATGGAGTACGGCTGGAGCAGCACGGTGGAGGAGCCTTCCGAGGACGACGACGCCGACGGGTCCACCCATGGAGAGGAGGCTCCGGCGAAACCTGCCCCGGCCAAGGCTCACGACCACGACGCGGCGGCGGGACCGCGGCACCGGCGAGCGCCCTTCTCCGGCGAGTTCGCCAGGGAGAGGCTGAGGGTGAGGGGAGGCATCCAGCCGAGGTGATGCTAGGAACTTGGCCATCACCCTTGGTAGAAATTGGGAAATTGGGAGTGTGTTTTTTCTCTCTCTCTCTCTCTTTACCCTTTGGTAGAATGCCTGGACGGTTTGGCATTGGCAAGGCAATAACAATAAGATTGACCCATACGAAGCATTCGTAAATAGAACAGCTGTGTGCCATGTAATCTCGATGGTTTCACCTTATGGGTCCACCCACAGCGCTTAGAGGGCTTGAACAACCACTAAAGTAGAGCTGACATGTATAATAAAAATAAATATTAATTAGCATTTAATATGACTTTCAGGTGAGCTCATGACAGCAACCAATGCTTAGCTTAGAGGCAGCATAAAACTAGGTAGAAGTAACATGCAGTGTCACGGTGCTTGAAGGATGTCTCCTACCTCTGTAAGCAGAGCTAGAGTTAGAAACAACAGTAGAGGCAAGGCTATACTGTGGACTCTCCTAGATCATGTTCAATGCCACGACTGTTTGTGAACTATTCTCTCCATCCTAAAATATAAGACATATAAATTTTTGACAGTCTTTAAAGCAGAATTTTGACCATTAATTTCTTTCATAATATATTATTAGCAAACACAAAATTAACATCATACGAAAGATACAAGTTTTTAACTTAGGCTATATTCTTTTGAGCTGATCTGAACGGCTAAACGGCTAAAATGATTGAACTTCGAGAGCTTCTCGAAATAGTCTCGAGATTCAAATACATTTCGTTTGACTTGCTTTTTAAAGCGTTAGAACCCACCTTCAAAATAGCGAAAAACGGACTCAAAAACTCAAATCATATGTGTTTTCAAAAGGTAGATAAGTCGTTAAGCCGTTAAACTGTTAAGCTGAAAAGAACTAGGCCTTAATTATCAGTTAAAAGTTACAACTGTTTACTTTTCAAAATTCATGCACGTTATTTTTGGGATGGAGTGAGTATTTCCTCATTATTTATTTACTATTCAATCATTATCTATTTCTATGTGAATTTCTCTCTGGTTATGCCCTTGGTCAGATAACCTGATAGCGATTATTAGTGTTTATTATTTTGAGGTTGCAACGATGATTTTGATGACCGTACCTTTTCATCTTTGTTCTTAGCTACTATACTTTCAGAGTTTGCGATGTTAACACTAATTATTTTCGTATTTTTGGCAAGCTATGTATTTTTACCACACAAGATTTGTAAACCAAGTAGTGAATCGCAACGTCTGTGCACAGTTGCACACGCGATGCAATCGTCCATTGTTTTTGCCAACTTATTATTCGATTAAAAGGCCGCAACCAGACCTGAAAACTAAGCTAATATTGAATTCAAAGTGTGAGCATGCCAATTTATTTGTGACAGTATTTCATAATTGGAAACATATTTACGAGTTGCGCTACGGCCCTTCAAAAAGTACAGTTCACAACGTGCTTCACATCGTGTTTGGAAAATCTAAAATTAAAACCATCGATCCAAACCAGTCGTCTATTCATCTGGTTAAAATTTTACATTTTTTTAATTTCTTACTATTTATTTTATATTTTAAAAAACAACACGATAAGAGACTCCACAGGACAACTACTTAGATCTTTGGTTTTCATTAAAATCCAAAAAAAAAAAGTAAAAAACTAAAATTTTTGTGGATCGTGAAATTTTGAAGAAATGAACAAAATTACCGATTCAAATCAATGATTTCGATCTTAGATTTCATCAACCCAGCACAGAGCACCGTTTCCTCCAAGCTTCGTGGAGCACCGTCTACTCCATGCTTCGTGAATCACGCATATTGGATTGTGGACAATCAAATACATGATGCGCTAATACATTGTACTAACCTAACGCAAAACTTTCAGCATTTCTGTTTAATCAAGTCAAATTACATTTCAAGATATTCCAATTTAATTAACTCACCAATGCTCCATTTTAGTTCTTTCTTTTCTGACATATTGTTCTGCAACACAGCAACAGAATATCACGAAATACAACCCAATGTTGTAGTTCCCTTGGTTAAAGAGCTCGTCATACATCCATTTGGAGTTCCCACGTGACCTCCAGTCAGATAACCAAGTCAAACTGTTGACTATAATTTGATCACCACAATCCTCCTGCAAAATGATCGGAAAACATAAATAGCCTGCGTTAAAAAGTCGCATGAGAACATATACAATAGGTGGCAAACAACAAAAGGTGCATTAGATCTCAAAAAAAAAAGGTGCATCGCACTTCTGGGGGAAAACCACCAAGAAAGAGGTGGATGGCTCGTTACTGCAAAATTTCACGAGCTATATGAAAAGATGAGTATAGAAGGGGTATAAATCAAGTAAAATAGCTAACAACAGCTCACAAGGTTCTCACAAGATGGATATTAATGAAGGTATACGGCCCTTTTTCATAATTGACTAATGAAATAGCAGGTTATTTCTCACCTAACTGACAGTAATGGCCTGCAATATCCAATTGTATGGTATCATGTGTCCTTGGAAGATGACATCTGGCCAAGAACCTCTTGCACAAAGAGGTCCTGTAATTCCATGTATTTACTTCTCCATTCAGCCCCTTGGTCTGGTGCACCATATGGAGTGCTCCCTCCAGAATGAAAAATTCTGGAAGAATTGCCGTGCTGTTGGATCAAAGCAAACTGGTAAAGATACGACAAAAGGAAACATGGAAAGGTAGAAAAAATGTGTTGCATCAAATTTCAAAGGCAATACAAAATCAGCTGACCCGAAGATCATCCAAGCAGCGCTCAAGATGGTTGAAGCTGAGATTTCCAGCAATGTGAACATTGTTTTCAGGGTGGGGCAAAATTACAGTGCATGGTTCAACTTCTCCATTTGCAGAGCGAACTTTGCGCAATGGTCGCAGGGGTGGCAGATTTACTCTTTTTGGTGTTACTATGATGACATTAGTAACTGGACCTGTTAGATAAAGATGTCACCAAAATCTCAGAATTCTGTACATTTTTAAAACATGATTCAGAAATTAAATGCAGAACAAAAAAGGAAATACAATAAAACATTGTAGTATAACTCAGTATAGTTCTTCAGAACAATCAATTCAGATCAGCTTATACTTGTGCATTCCAAAAAAAAAGGGTCTACACCAATAATAAAATGAAAACTTAGATGTGGGTCATGAGTCTTGAAGTGCAAAGCTCAGGCTTCAAGGGATTTGCTTCAGTACTGCACACCTGAACCTTTGAAAATATTTACAGATATTAAAAAAATCAGAGGTGCAAATCACCCTTCAAAACAGTTGCATCAGTTAACTTGTCAAGGGTGTTTTCAGGAATTTATGTTATTCTGTCATGAAAATGGTAGTGTGACATTCTTTCCTCAAATCAGTTCTATCACTTGTCAGGGTGCTATCAGGAATTGATTTCATTCTTTCATAAAAATGGTTGACCTTTTTTAGTGATTTCAGGGAGCTTCCTTACCATTCAATTGTAAAAATCTCCAAAGCCCTTTAAAAAATGTTCTCTACCTTGAGTGTTGCGCTCGAATCAGGTCATGATCAAATAACTCAAAACTCAATGGTTCATGTTGCTCCAGTCATGCAGAAAATAGATGTTCCTAAGTTCTTGCTACCTTCCTCCTTTGAAGATTTCTCGCATTGGCCATGGCCAGGATATCAATGACAGACACAATTGTTGTCCACCAAATTGATACTTGCCAATTTATGTCATCCCTAGTACGGTTAGAGGACATAAAAGTAGGTACTATTGGGCACTGGTCTGGTTGGCTGGTTGCACGGTTGCAACGCCATAGAGGAGTCTCTTGTAGTGTTGTTCATGAGGCCACCGTGCACTATGACCAAGGTTTCAAAAACAGCAAAAAGCTGGCCAACATTCGAAATTGGAACATGCCAACTGATGAGGTAGTGGATGCTTGCTTTTTCAAGGATTTCAACTGGTTTCTAAGGGCTCATTTTTTCAAGGATATAGCTCAGTTTCTTGAGGATTTCAATCGGTTTTGCTGAAACACTATCAGAAATTGAAGCAATGTTTCAGGAGAGTATTGTATTCATGCTGACTAGAAGTACCTTTGATTTAAGACTTGCTCAGCTTTTATTTCTGGGGAGTGCTGAAGCAAAGTTTCAGTTCACCTCCCAATAGAAACCTCAGTAGTTCACTTCACATTTTCTAAACTAGAAGCAACACTTTCCTAAAAAGCTATAGTTATTTTCCTATATTATACTAAATAAAGTATTCCTAAAAAGATAGTTCTTCATACTTATAAAATATGTATGTATATGTCACATCCTACTTGAAGTAGGACTGTACGAGGGGTTCATAGATCAATGTTATTCCAGGTAAATTATCATTGGATGTTAATATGTGCAAGCACAAACTCTGTGTGGCTGCATGTAAATACATACTTCTACTGCATTAATGTCTTCAGATGGTAAGGATGGAGTTGACCTGACAACTAGTGCCAGTCTGCCAGAAAATCAAGACATGAAACCCCTGTCAATCTATGGAAGGCAACAGCATTCAACATCATCTCATTTGGTATTTCCAGAAAAACTGTTTCTACATTATAGTCAATCAAGCATGTCCTGAAGTAATTATCAACTAAATAGTCCATAAAAGAAATGAACACATAGATAAACTAAGTTCAAACTTTTGCACTTCCTTACACATCACAAAAGAAAAAACATGTGAAATAGGTTATGAACCTTGGGAGTGTTTGAATTTTCTGGTTACTTGCTGACTTCTGGTGTCCCAAACCCGAACATTCCCATCCTCTGATCCAGAGACCAATAGAAGTCCATCTGTGCTCAATGCTAAGCTGGTTACTGCCTTGCTGAATCAATTACAAATTACCAGAAACAATGTAAGATGACTTACCACAAAAACAGTAGAATACTTGCATTTAGTGACTGATACTAACAGAACAAGCTGTTAACACCTTTCTCTAGAAAAGGTACACAGTTAACTTATTGTTAACCACAGTACATATCTACAGTAAAGAGCAAATCTAAACTAGTAACTGAAGTATTGTGTTCAATAAAAACAATTATAAGGCCCTATTGTGAGCAAATCCAAACAGTACATATCTAAAGTATTACTAATAAAAATTAAACAATATAAGGCCCAAGAATGAGCAGGATATATTAATCACAAAAGGAAGATATTTAGAAGTTTATCACAATTATTGTGAGCTTTTCTTATGGAATGATGCAAATGAAAGCTGTGTCATGTTCATTCATACCTTGAATATGTAAATGCATCGGCCATCATGAAAATGTTTAGCTAATGGGATTTTATCCAAACATGTGAACATAACGCATATATACAAGAAAGATATTACAAGATGCAGAGATTTCGAGGCCAAAGCTTTAGTTACATAATGTGACCTTCATAGAATAGTTTTTCAGAAATACAATTGCTGTCCAAACAAATGAACATGACAATTACGAGACAAAAAAAAAATCCTTATACTTCCATGATGTCAGAACACCAGTTGCATATATATAACATTCATTTACCCTCTACCATAGAACTATGCAGCATATCACCTTACCCTCTACCCTAGAACCATGCAGCATATCACCTAGCCCAACTCGTAGTATGTCCTTAAAACTCCAATTATTTGCATTGCATTTTTACGCCCAACTCATAGTATGTTAGGTGGAATTCTAAGAGAGTTGTATTCTGGGGCAAGTGCATTTGCATATTGGCCATAGGAATCTAAACTCAAAATCAGTTACAAGCCATTCAACAGAAATTTTTTTTAAAAAAAAATTATGATATGCTATGTAATGCCGTTTTTGAAAAAAAATAGCACATCTAGTTGGACTTCTGCAGCCCTAGTTAAAGCCTACTCGGCATGAAGATTTCTAATCTATGTTTTAAAGCAGTTTACATCACAGCATAAAAGATAATGTCAGGAAAAACTAGCGCGATACACAAACCTGTGGTCATCCAAAGCCCCAAGAATAGATGATTCTTCACTGCCAGGAAAAGTGACATCCACACCCATAGCAGTAATATATATCTTTCCATCTCTACCCCCGGCATAGAAAACATGACTCCTTGGATCTAGTGCAACAGAATTAATAATAGCAGGAAACGAAATGCTTCTTAGCATCCTGCCCTCATATAGACTCCAAATCTAGGGAAAAGGAACAAATATGAGAACTGAGTGGCCTAATTAGCCCAAAATGATAAAGCTAAAGACTACAAAAAAATGAATCTGGCAAGCAGGGATGCAAATGGGTTGGCCCTAGGGCCACCTTTGGCCCTCACTAGTTTATTTATTTGTACTAAATAAATTAGGAATCAAGTTTTTAGTAGAAACAAATGAACTAGAGAGGGCCAAAGGTGACCATAGGGTCAGCCTATTTGCATCCCTACTGGCAAGTACAATGACTGGACGAAGCAGATGAGTGCACTTCTGCACAGCATACAAATCAAAGACAAAGTACAAACATAAAACATACTTTACAGCTGCGATCCTCTGAAGATGATACAGCTATTGCTCCATGGAAACAAGCAACATCAGTTACCGGCAATGTGTGCTGATTGAAGCTATATAAATTGGGTGTCCTTGCCTCCGACCTTGACTGCTCATCAAGCATCCTACAATCAACATCACCAAATCATATCAAGCAAATATTAAAAATCCAAAATAGTTCATTTAATTTTATCATAATCGACATACATACGTGAGAAGATCCCAAACTTTGATGCTACCATCTTCAGATCCCGAGACAAGCAAAAAGTCATACAGAGAAAGGCACCTAACAGCACGATAGTGTGCATGCCATTGCACAAGCAGCTCTCCACTAGCCACCTACACAGAAAACCACCAAAATAAACAAGGAGGTTACCATAAAGTTGCTGTATGAATCAGATAGATCATAGATATCACAATTACCAAAATGTTAAATCTCTACGCAGCATCTAACAGGCACATGACATTCCAACAAACAGAGGATGAGATACCACTAAAATCCCGATTTTGGACCTAGATGACCCACTTAAGCAACTTTATGTACATGAATCTCCATTTTTCTGGAATTGAGGACTAGGTGAAAATGCGAGACCACTTTAATTATCTATCTATGATGTATTTTACTCTTTTGTTTAAAATATGGAGCTTGCGTTGAGGACTAGGTGAAAATGCGAGACCACTTTAATTATCTATCTATGGTGTATTTTACTCTTTTGTTTAGAATATGGAGCCTGCGAGGACGCGTGAGTTGATTAATAGCATGAAAGTTTGCAGAGGCACATATGCAATGCACTATATTTTATTAGCTGAACTCCCAGAGTCTCATCTTAAACATTTAGTACCAAAAATGTAAATTCTTTAGCATATGGCAGTGATAAAAACAGCATAGCTAGGCACTGAATATCACCGTTTATGCTAAATCATATATTAACACAAAACAGAGACCTTCGACATGAAACACAGTAAGAAAAATCTAAATTACAATATATGTCAAGTTTTTGCAATATTCAACAGAAAACACAGAAAAGCATAACAAGCTATAAAAAGATCACTACAAAAGCTGAGAGTGGCTGCAAGAAAATCAACAAGTTTACTAGAAAACATTTTGATATGGCAAACAAGATAATTTTTCGAGCACATAACCTCCCGTTCAAATTTCAATAACAGCAAAAAAAACTGGCTAAATAACTACAACTTGATTTACTTCAATAATAATTATCTCATTACAGCGTCAATAGACCACAGTTCCCTCACCTCCCAAAAGAAGATGTCGCCGGAAACCCCACCACCAATGAGGTAGCTTCCCTCCGGGTCAGAAATGAGCGAGCGGATGGGCTCGGCGGGGAAGCTCTTGACAGCCACCTGGGCCTGCAGTTTTGAAACCAAGAGCACAAATTCAGGGTTACAATGAGGGCTTGAAGGACATGGTTTGCTGTTTGTGCCTGAGGCTCACCTTGTCCCAGTGATAGGAGTGAATGGGGGCGGAGTTGCCGACAGGCGGCTGGGCAGCGACGAGGAAGCGGTCGGCGACGGCAGCGACGGCGCGGGGGCAGGAGGCGCAGGGGCGGTGGCGGATGACCTCCGCGCCCGTGCGTATGTCCCACGCCGCCAAGCCAGCGTCGGCGGAGGACGCCGCAAGCACCAGCTGCTGCGGAGGCGGCGGCGCCATGGGATGGGATGGGATGAGGCCTGAGTGTGGCAGGGGTTAGGGTTTAGGATTTTGACAATTCCCTTGGTAGGAATTTTGACGATTTTTGGGCGGGTAAAAGAGCATCCGTATTCCGTAGCCGCACTCTGTTTCCTGCTTAAATTGCTAAAAATTTTAATATTATGATCTCACGAGAGGTCATAGAAGTCCTAAAAACAAAAAATATTTGACAAACTCTAAAATAACTATTTAAAACAATACAAAATACTACATATTTGGTTTATAAAAGATAGTAAATTTTAATTTAATTTAATTTAAGCTGAAAAGAACAAGGCCTATTATAAGTCCCTATTTTGATATGTGATTTGGTTTGGTTTTATTCGATTAAGCCAAAATTTCAATTTTTTTTATAGACTATTTATTGTAAGATTTTGCAATATTTTTTCAAGGTTTTGTGGGGTTTTCTCAAAAATCTTAAAAATATTATTTTAATATTTTTTAACCTTTTCGTGCCTTTTTTTAAAGACTCAATTGAACCGATCCGTGAATCCAAGAGGACCCAAAACAACGTAACTTTATGTAGAGTAACTATGAAAAGAAAGAAATCTTTTAGATTATAATGTAAAATGTAAATTGTAAATTGCAAAAGGGACGGAGTAGCTAATAGTGAAATGGCGTGGATGGATAGTGTCAGATGTGGATGCTCTATGGCTTGGATTGCATAATAGAGTTTGTATACCACGGCTACCATACTCGGCTCAGCTTGGCTTGTCCAAGCTCGGTGTTTTTAAAATGGAATCGGTTGTCGGCTCGTTCGCGGCTCGTTAGGCTCATGGAGCCTGAACAACAAATATGTACTCCGCCTTAGCTAGTGAACTTGTTGATTCGTCCTTGGCAGTGCCAATAGAAGGGCAGTTAGCAGCTGATGTGGGGTGAGGGGCAGCGGGCAGCGACCAACAAGCGGGACTTCAGGAAGCCATCCAGCAAGCTAGCGGGAGGGCGTTAGAGCAAAACTAGCAGCGCCTCTATTTCCACTGTAGAAGGCGATGACTCGGACAGAGAGAGCGTTTAGAGCGGCTGTGCACTTCCCAGCAGAAGCTCTATGCCCCCCCGACGAAATAGAGCGAGGCTCCGCAGGCTCCAAATATGGCGTCCCCGTGACCTCGCTCTAAACCTCTCTCTCTCCTCGTCAATTGCAACCACCTTGCGCTCCCGCGGCGGAGGCGAAAGGGGGGCGCGGTGCAGCAGAGACCGGCGGAGCTCGTGTGGCGTCGAGGCGGTGCAGGAGGTGAGAGGGGAGGCAGGGAGGTGCTCGGCAGATCTGGCGTCGTCGCCGAAGAAGGAGAAGTCCGAAGCCTCCCTTCGTTCAGCCGAGTCGTCCACTGCGTCAAGCCCTGGCCGGATTCGGAAAAGGTGAGTCGTCTCTACCGCTAGTAGACCTGATCTATATGCCTGTGCGGTCGTTCGGTCTAGGGTTTGGGAAAGATGGGGAATTTAGATCTGTGATTGGGTTGGGTGGCGTTCGATTTGGGCGTGGTGGACGACGGATTGGTGGTACGTGCTGTCCATTTCGTGTAGATGAACTCGGATACTGGATTGCCTTCCGCTGTTGTTGTTGTAACTGGGAAAGGGGATCTGAATGTATGCTTGTAGTTGTGTTGTACGATTTGTGCAATTTCATCGGAGTTCATCTGCACTCATGCTTTTCTGGCTTGTAGGGTTTGTACATTTCCACATTTAACTTTTTATATATGGCCGTAGATGTCTAATAAGGAAGAGAAGTTGGCTAATCTCGTGCGGTATGCGCTTTTGTGAAATGGATGATGTTGCTGGAGAATTGACGAAGGTTGCGGTGGCGGGTTCAACCCACGCGAAGGTGAGGATGGAGAGTCGCAATATACAACGCCTAGCTACCATTGAAGCATTGGTGGCGCTTGGACAAGCTAGCTATCAGGAAAGGAAGAACGCAAAAGGTTCTTGCTATCAAAGATGAAGCATCTCAGGTGGAGGAAGAGGATCATAATCCATGGGACGACATCGATCTGGTGGACATATATGATGAAGCAACCGAACCTGTTGGAACAAGCCTCCAGGACTTGTTTGAGGACAATGGGGTTGATTACGATAGCGACCAGTCCAGGGGAATTAAGGATTTTCTGTTAGTCTTTGGCAAGGTTATTAGTAGTAGCATGAACTATGTTTAGGCTCTAGTTGATATCGTGGTAATAATGTATGAACCATATGTATAATTGTCGCCATGTATTGTCATCTTCGTGGTATTAAAAGCTCTTGTTGTATGAACTGGTTTCGCCAAGCTTGACATTATGATATATATAATTATGTATATGCCAATGGTTTGAATCGTTTATATGGTCGGTGTCCAAATTAGGATTTGTCCATATTACAACTTAACGGGGGCTTGTGCTTACATTCCCATTGTTTGGTGTGCTTGTAGGAGTAGAATGGATGAAGGGTTTAACAGATTGATGTCCAAACATGGGTACCCGCAAGGGGGACAGTCGTCTGGACCAAGTGAGCCTGCCAATGACAAACATGCTACCCCCCCTGAAGGCTCAAGTCCAATGTATGCAACTCCTCCAGATCGCTAACCCAATGTTGAACACTATGCAAGGATCAACTCAAGGTGTACCTTTTCAATTTGGGTTTCAACACATGCTAATGCAACCTCAATGGCCGCCTGGTCATGTCCGTCCTCCTTATGGGTTTGAAGACGCTGGTGGAGGTTCCCAGCCAATTTCTGGTTCCAGACCTCAACGAGATGGTGATGATGAAGTGGAAGAGGTGCACGCCGTTGAAAAAAGCCAAGGGAGAAAGGGTAAGGCCAAGGCCAAGCCTCGGGCGAAGGCGAAGAGCAAAGGGAGGCGAAACAACTCAGATGAAGAAAGGCCAAACGCCGAGGAGACCGTGGACGTCCTTGATGATGAAGAAGAAGAGAGCAAAGGCAGAGGTCCGAAGTACACGGCTGAAGAGGACAAGGACCTGATTTCTGTTTGGTTGAATACATCTTATGACCCCATCGAAGGAAACGATAGACCGGCGAAGACTTTTTGGGGAAAGATTACAGAGGACTATAACATCTTCGCTGCTCAGAAGAATAGGAGACTAAGGGAAGGCAGGTCATGTGAAAACCGATGGCGCTATCTTAACAGGGAGGTCGCACGGTACATTGGGCTTCGCCGGTCTGTCTATAATCTGAACCAAAGTGGGACGACCGAAGAAGACAAGGTAACAAATATACCATATCCTATCATTTACATCCCAAATTCCCAACTGATTGCATGGTTATTGCATGGTTGTTGCTTCATTGCTTGCGTGCTTGATCTCCATTGAACAACATGGCTACAAATGCAATATAAAGGCTGTGAAGCTGAGATTTTTTCTGTTTTATTTCCTAAGCATTAAAGTACACTATAATCTGTGCATTGCAGGCTGCGCATGCTGCAAGATTGTACTTTCAGGAGACAAATCACGTATGGGACTTAGACCATGCTTGGAAGGCACTCAAGGATCAGCACAAGTGGAGAAATCAAGCCCCCTTATCTGAATTGTCTGGGAAGAGACATAAATCATCATCCGGAGCCACACCTAGGGGATCTTCTAGTGTTGGATGTGAATCAGGGGAAGGACAACAAGATCCTGATGATGACGAAAGGCCTATTGGTAGAAGAAGGGCTAAGCTTGCTGCTTCATCTACTAACAATATCACCAATGTCCTAGGTAAGTGGGTTGGTATGAAAGATGAACAGTTCAAAGTTAAGTTGGCTCAGAGCTGAATTGGTGCGATTAGGAATGAACCTATGCGGATGATTCTTGAGGCTAAGCACATGGCAGCTCAAGCCAAACGTCGAGCCCAGGATGAAGAGCTGATGAAGAAGAACCCCATGGATGTTCAGGAGCCATATAGGAGTTGGCTGCAGTTAGAACAGGCCAAGGTATTGCGCCGGCTCCAGTCTGAGAGTGATCCATCCAATGATGCATGAGACGGCGTTCAATTTTTATCAATGTTTGTAGCTGTGGGTCGGCTAGTTAATTTTCCATGAGTCTTTGTAAGAATAAATTTTCCATCAGTGTGTCATCAGTGTATCATCAGTGTGTCATCAGACATTGGTTTCATTATTTCTGTGTGTGAATGGACTTTGCATATTGTTTCATCAGACATTTGTTTGATCACACATTTGTTTCATTCAGTGTGCCTTCTTTTCTCTGTGCTGAGCTATCTAGCTGGTGAGATGATCTATGCTTGTGCTAGCTACGTACCTAGCTTCTCCCATTGGAGTGCATGCCTTCTACCTCAATGCGCTGGGGATGGGACAAACAAAACAAGTAAATTGGACTCCACAACATGTTGAACTCTTAAACATAAACGTTATTACATGACACACAACAACAGGTACAACAAAACAACACAAACAAAAGGTAAATTGGACTCCACAACATGTCGTCCCACATTGAACACCGCAACATACTAGTCATGTCCATGGCGAGCCCACAGATGCTCCACCAGGTCTGCCTTTAGCCTTCGATGCATCGTCTTGTCTCTGATGGATGCATGCATGGCGTGCAGCCTTTGGAACACATCATCAGGTGGATGGCTAGGCTTAACAAGCTCCCCCATAGATTCGAAGTCTGGTGGATCATCATCAATTCCCCCCTCATCCTCTATTATCATATTATGCATGATGATGCATGCAGTCATGATACGACGTATAGTCTTCAGCTTCCGGACCCTGACGGGTCCACGTACAATATGGAATCGAGCCTGAAGTTGGCCGAATGCACGCTCAATACCCTTCCTAGCAGCACTATGGCACTCCGTGTAAAAAATGTCCTTCATAGCTATAGGAGAAGGGACATTCTTGACCAAAGTAGCCCACTCCGGGTATATCCCATCAGCTAGATAGTAGCCCATCGTGTACTCATGTCCGTTGACGGTATAGTTTACCCTAGGAGCTTCTCCACGTAGCAACCTGTCAAAAAGGGGTGAACGCTGCAGCACATTGATGTCATTGTTGGACCCTGGCACACCGAAGAATGAGTGCCATATCCAACCATCATATGACGCGACTGCTTCCAAGATGATAGTGGGCCCTTCAGCATGGCCAGTGAAGGTACCATGCCAAGCAGTAGGGCAATTCTTCCAACGCTAGTGCATGCAGTCAACACTACCCAACATACCAGGGAAGCCATTTCGAGCTCCTTCTGCGAGGAGCCTGGCCGTGTCTTGAGAAGTAGGTTCTCGGAGATATTCTTCTCCGAATGCCTTTATGATAGCCTTCGCAAACCTTCGGGTGCACTTCAACGTGGTTGCGGCCGAAATCCGAAGGTACTCATCGACGGAGTCAGCTGCCGTGCCGTATGCTATGATACGAAGCGCGGCAGTGACCTTGATAAGCGGGTGCAGACCAAGCTTCATGGCGCTGTTCCTCTTCTGCTTGAAATAGTCGTCATGGCGAAGAACACCATCGACTATACGTAAGAATAGCCATTTGCTCATACGGAACCTGCAAAAATTTTGTCGATGCTTAACATACGGCAACTATTATTTTACCAAGTTGCAAGGTAAAAATAAGAATATACCTTCGCCTGAAATGGTCGTCCGTGTACGTCGGCTCATCCGCAAAGTAGTCCTTGAAGAGCTGTTGGTACCCTCTATGATGGTCCCGATCAATGACACGCCGACCAGGAACAGAGCCACGGTATCGCCTTCCGCTCCCCTCAGCCTCTTGTGCCTGTGCGAGCAAAGCAAGAAAGACAACCTCGTCGTCCTCCTCGTCCTCGTCGTCATCCATCGAGTCGTCGGCGGCGGCGGCGGCGCAAAAAATTTCCTCCCAATCCGAAGAAGAAGACGACATGGTTCCAACGTGTATGCAACAATGGAGGAAGAGCTAGCTAGCTTTGTTGTGTGCGAGGAAGCATTGTCTGAGATCATTTTATATAGGCCAAGGAGCATTGCTTGCTTGCCATGGAAGAGTGCCACATTGCTTGGAGACAAGCCAGCGTATTGCTTGCTTTGCATGGAAGGCACCAGCTGAACCATGGAAGCAGCCAACGCGAGCTTCGCATGCAAGCCGCCGACTGGCTTGCAATGGACAGTCCATTCTATCCTTCATGACATACGTGCGTCAATACCCAATACTACTACAAAACATGAAAAAATGGTGAAGTACGACACCTATAGAACATAAATGGAACAAAATACGTCATGTACACAGCCCGAACTAATGATATACGCGTACTGTACAACCAAAGTGCTGAAATACCTAAAGTATACACCCCAGAATGGTCAAATACGTGCAATATACATTGAAAAATGAAAAAAATACAGCAAATATGCTCTTCTCCGGCAGTTTATACGGGCGGTACCATATGCAATATAATAATAGGAGAGAGAATTTACAACAAGCCATATAGAGTCTCTGCTTTCAGGTACATGCTGCAAATGAAGATAGAGAATTTGAAGGGAGGAGAAAAGGAGGGAGCAGCCGGCCAAGTTTGAAGCTCCTGCTAGCTTTGCTCTTACGGCTGGCAAGAGAGATGGAGGGCGGTGGCTGAAAGGAGAGAGAGAGAGCGGGGGTGTATTTAGTGTACTCGTGAAGTGTTTTGTCCGCCTAGCAACGTGTCATGTAATCCCTCAATTTTAATGGCCCAAAAACTACTCTTGTAAATTTGTTGTTATGATCATGAGCTATTTTAGACTTTATATATGTGGTTCATGTATTAACCTAAAAATCCAAAATTTAGAACTGAAAATTTCTAAATTTTTCAAAACAAGTAATTTCGACTTGAAGTTGGGTCTGGCATTATATTCTTAAGAAAAATAAACAAGGAAGAATTGAGCTAAATCATAAATAGAAAGGATTTTTAACTAGTTCAAATGGTAAATAAAAGAGCTAGCTCAAAAATATGAGAAATAGGATAAAAATCCTTCGAAAATTCTAGACATGAGAAAGAAGCATTCTTAAACTTTTGAAACCAAATTTGACCAGAATTGGACCCTATGGATCCCACATCACAACTACACACCTTCTCTTTCCCCTTTAGGCAATTAAACAAACACTTGGTCTCTCTCTCTCTCTCTCCCCCTCTCTCCCGATAGCTCTCCCTCTCCTCCGTCTGGCCCAAGCTAACATTTCTTGCACGCCCAAGCCGCCTGGTCTCACTTTCGCCTGCAACCGCCGTCATGGCCCCGCTGCCAGGATTCTCTCTCCACCGTGGCGCGCCATCTCTGCCCGCGATGCTTGCCGTGGCAACCTGCGAGCCTTGCTTTCCCTCTACGTTCGCGCATGCGACGCGGTCATCTGCGACCTCCCTTGCCAGGTGTTTGAGTAAGGGTGCAGGCGGGCCGGCCTGCAGGCCACCTGCAGGTTGCTGCGCCACCCACTAACTAATTTGGTGCAGTCTGCAGAGCCCACCAGCAAAATTGGCTACAGCCCACACTGCCTGCTGGGCCTTGTGATGAAGCAGGCTACCTGCAGAGCCTGCTGCTGCGCATGAATGGTGATTCTCTCCATATTTGTGATTTTAAATATGCAGCTCATTCCAGTTCGCTCTATGTAAGAAAAACGAGACTAAAAACCACAACAACAATGAGAACAAGACCGAGAAATTTGGCTCCACGAGGTAGTCACAAAACCGAGCCAAAAATATGACGCTGCTTCCTCTGATGTTAGTGGCAGATACTAGCTCAAGATCAGATATATTAAAAAAAAACTTTTTAGTTCTTGCACTAGTGTGAGCATGAACATTGTAAAGTAGAGGACTGAGAACAAAAAAAGCTCATAGTAGAGAGCATAAAACACAAGTTGGTTTCCACAACCAATACATGCACCTTATTTGAATATACTAGGAAAGTAGGAAGCAAGAAACTACAAATCCCACACAACAGACATCATTGTTTTGTCAAGCTGATATTCTCAGACAGACATCAGACAATGTGGTGGTTTCAGCTCTTCTGGCCTGTTCACAGAAGCAAAATAAATGCAAGAATGTTAGTAGAATGAACCAGGAATCATATAGTACCAACACAAAAGAAAATGCTACCATCCTTACATCCTACTCAAATCAAACATGTGCCATAAGTACCAACTCAAAGGAACTAACACAGCAACATGTGCTGTAAATACCATCTCGAAAGAACTAACACAGCTTAATTCTATACTTTTGGAATCTTAGTAGTCCTAGTTTACTCAAATGACAATATGATATATTATTCAAACCTGGCAGCTGCAAGTAAAAGAACCTGCGGAAGGTATGAAACATTGTCATATAGTCTACTTCCACCGGTCCCCTATAAAGAAGTATACTAACACTGAAACAGTCACAGCCACATCCTATACTTCATACAATCCTAATTTACTGAAACAACATAAGTTACATACTTTATCAAAGTTGAAGCTCCTCCACATTGCTATCTGGAGTGGTGATTGATATGATGTCCAAGTATGAAGAGCCTACAAAATTAACAAGTTAATACAAAATTAAGAAGTTAATAAGACAATGTCAAAGAGAAAAAAAATTATGTACGTACCTACTACCCGAAGCCAATCTTGAAAGCAAATCAAAGCCTCTACAGTGTTGCTGGCTAACCTAGTCCTATGATCATTGATGATCCGTCCACCTGTGCTGAAGGTGGACTCGGATGCTACAGTAGAAGCTAGGACAGCCAGCACATCGCGAGCCATACGAGCCACTGGAGGATACTTTGATGCATGCATTTTTCACCAATGTAGAATATCAAAATTGTCAACATCACAAGGGAATAAATCATCATGAAGATATCTGTAGAGCTTGCCGGTCACTTGATTGCTTCGACCACTCTTGTGTTGACTCCAATTAGACCATGAGTGACTTCTTGTTGCAGAGGTTGTGTCATTTCCTTGAGTAGAAGAACTGATTGTGTCTCCCATCTGAGGAGAGTATCCACTAAACAAGTTTCTAATGGCCTTATCCACTTTAGCAATATGAACACCTGCAAGGTCTCCATATGCTTGTTTCAAGCGAAATTCAATAAAGCCAAACTTGAATCGAGGATCAAGGATAACCGCTATGCAATTTCTCAAGAGTGAGATTTTCCAGTACTTCTGAAATTTCTTTTCCATTTCTAACACCATGGCTGCAATTGTTGTGTCTGTACTTGATCTTTCCTCTTCAACACTTGTTTCACATTCCAAATTTCATGAAAATAAAGGTTTGAGGTTGGGTATGTTGATCCAGAAACAACTTCAGTAGCTTTCTTGAAGACCTTTAAACATTTGCATACAACCTCAGCCTTTTCCCACTCTTCAGATAAGGGAGAGTACTTATAACTTGGGTCCTGCTGTCCTAACTCGTGAAAAGCATCTTTGAATGGTAAAGCAGACTCCAGCATGTCACATGTTGAGTTCCAACGTGTCGCCACATCCAGTAAAGGGCGACTCCCCCAATCTCTCTCTCAGTGTTAACCTATGATTCTTGTAGGCTTCTATGCAATTATCTCTTATTGTTGTCCTCGATACTAACTCGGCAAGTGGGTTTAAGCTGGTTGAGTAGCTACGGAATCCATCATATTCAACAAATGAGAATGGGAGCTCGTGAAGAACAATCAGCCTAACAAGCTCACACCGAGTTACGTATCGATCAAACTTCTAATTTGTTAGAACACCCGACTCTGTTGATAGTACTGAAGACTGTAACTTATCCATCATATCATGCATGCAGCAGGTATGTACATAATTTTTTTTCTCTTTGACATTGTCTTATTAACTTCTTAATTTTGTATGAACTTGTTAATTTTGTAGGCTCTTCATACTTGGACATCATATCAATCACCACTCCAGATAGCAATGTGGAGGAGCTTCAACTTTGATAAAGTATGTAACTTATGTTGTTTCAGTAAATTAGGATTGTATGAAGTATAGGATGTGGCTGTGACTCATTTCAGTGTTAGTATACTTCTTTATAGGGGACCGGTGGAAGTAGACTGTATGACAATATTTCATACCTTCCGCAGGTTCTTTTACTTGCAGCTGCCAGGTTTGAATAATACATCATATTGTCATTTGAGTAAACCAGGACTACTAAGATTCCAAAAGTATAGAATTAAGCTGTGCTAGTTCTTTCGAGGTGGTATTTACGGCACACTGTGTTAGTTCCTTTGAGTTGGTACTTATGGCACATGTTTGATTTCAGTGGGATGTAAGGATGGCAGTATTTTCTTTTGTGTTGGTACTATATGATTCCTGGTTCATTCTACTAACATTCCTGCATTTATTTTGCTTCTGTGAACAAGCCAGAAGAGCTGAAACCACCACATTGCCTGATGTCTATCTGAGAATATCAGCTTGACAAAACAATGATGTCTCTTGTGCGGGATTTGTAGTTTCTTGCTTCCTACTTTCCTAGTATATTCAAATAAGGTGCATGTATTGGTTGTGGAAACCAACTTGTGTTTTATACTATCTACTATGAGCTCTTTTTGTTCTCACTCCTCTACTTTACAATCTTCATGCTCGCACTAGTGAAAGAACTAAAAAGTTCTTTTCAATCTATCTGATCTTGAGCTAGTATCTGCCACTAACATCAGAGGAAGCAGCGTCATATTTTTGGCTCGGTTTTGTGACTACCTCGTGGAGCCAAATTTCTCGGTCTTGTTCTCATTGTTGTTGTGGTTTTTAGTCTCGTTTTTCTTACATAGAGCGAACTAGAATGAGCTGCATATTTAAAATCACAAATATGGAGAGAATCACCATGCATGCGCAGTAGCAAGCTCTGCAGGCAGCCTGCTTCATCACAAGGCCCAGCATGTAGTATGGGCTGTAGCCAATTTTGCTGGTGGGCTCTGCAGGCTGCACCAAATTAGTTGATGGGTGGCGCAGCAACCTGCAGGTGGCCTGCAGGCCGGCCCGCCTGCACCCTTAAGCTCACACACTCCTAAAATCCCCATGTGCATGACCCTAGGAGCATATGCACCATGAGTCGAAGCTTAGTTCTACCGCTGCTCGTCGCACCACCATTTTCGGCCACCTCCAATTGTCCTTCCGGTACCCATAGATGTGGTTTGAGCCCCTGAGCACATAAGAATTTGATTCACAGCAAATGGTGGACCGTAGAACCGGAAGTCCTCCAATCAAGTTTTGGTTGAACCTCGCCGGCATGAGGAAGACGATGATACTCCACCATTAAATCCAGATCCAACTGTCGCCTTCAAACGCCACACGGTGACATCAATGGGTGGGCCCCTAGCCTCGCCCATGCGTTGTGTGCTACTGCCGCGCGTTAACTGGGCTGGCCCGTTACTTTGCTGGCCGGTTTTGTCTCGTTTTATTGATCTTAGATAATCCGTAAGTGCAAATAGATTTATTATAAATATTATATGAGCTCCAAAAATTATGGGAAAATTTAGAGAAGTACTAGAAGTACCGCTGGACTTTAGAAAAGTGTTAGCTATGCACATGCTATGCAATATATCACTAGAGCACATTATCTTAGCTTATTATAGGGTTTTTGTCACAACCCTGGCCTCACCGGGATCTACTCATGATCGATTGCTAATCCCAACGATCAATGCTAGCAACTCATGAGCGACAATTGTTGAGCATCACAACGCAATCACAATTAACTAAGAAAATAACATATTAATGCAAAAGTAATTGTAGCACAACCACTTATTACAATAGTTTGAATACGACCATATATTATATTTTTGAGTTCAGAAATTCAAATAAATGCAGCGGAATAAAGATATGACGATGCTCTCTAATCCAACACTTCAATCGACAGCTAGTCTTGGTCGAAATCCGGTACAGAATCATCCTGATCCGGTAGGCAAACCGGACCTGGGTCTTCCCTTGAACAAATATATCTGTGGTTTGTATAGTAAGTACACGGCTACCCAGCAAAAATCCTTATAAGAATGCAAGGATATAAACAAGAACAGGATGGCTAATTTGCATAAACACATATTCTAGCCAAATTAATTAAAGTGTTGTAAAAGCATTTGTTGAACAATTAATGATAAGATTCCAAAAGTAACACAGAGAGCTCGGCTTCCAAAGCCCCTCTGCACAACTGCACAAGCCTCAAATAACTCAAACAAAACCAACCCATCAAGTTATTAGATAACACATGATACTACCATGTACGACCTTCCTCCCATCCCATGACCGTGGGAACGGCTATCATGAGAGTTTTAACCTCTACAGAGTGTAGCACACTTACCCATAAGCCTAGTGATACATTTGCGTCTTAGCTCTTCCTTTGGAGCCCAGACCAAGTAATGATACAAGGTGATTCATTAGTTCATTCTGTTAACACCGGTACTCCCTCTAAGGTTTCGACAACTCGGGTCCCTCTCTTGAGCCGACGGACCGCAGCCCGATCTTTTCGAAGTAAAGTGTGTTAACAGTTTTCCCTAACTACTAAGTCAGGACTAACACATGTTGGCCGACATGCTAGAGCTAGCACTTATGGTTGCGCTTGTATGGTTTGGCCGAATAAGCACACATCAAGAGTCCTTAGACCAAGATGACTACCACCACCACAATCCTCATTCCATAAAACCACCCAACTTGCCACCTTTAGTCAACTCACGCCACGTAGGTTTTAGTTGATTAGGTTATTAAAGTAACTCAGCACCTCCAATCATACCAAGTCACAAGATAATTAAATGATGAATAACCTAACAACTAATAACCCACGAGCACTAGCATCTATGCACAAGGATTGGCTAGGAAAATAATTAAGGCAATGGCTAAATTCACAAGGTAGATGACACAGTGTGAATATATTAGGTTTCTACCCCTTCCCATCATTTCATGCATGAGAAAAATAAATAAAACAATTAAAGAAGTGAGTTTTGCAAAATAGTAAGCAAGATGCAATCTATCTTGCCTTCGTAGAACTCTGGCTCCTGGGGTCCTCCTTCGGAAAGCTCCTGGAAAAACGCCAAAAAGCGGGAGCACGGACGATCTAAACGTTGATGCAAATGCATAAGAACAGAAAAATTATCCATAGAACATATATATCAAATAAATATATAAAATTCTAGGCTATTTATGGGATTTCATGGCTCTAGAATCATCTAATTTGGAGTACGGATGCTCCCTAAACAAATCCTGGAAGCTTGAAGAAAGACAAAAAAGATTAAACCGATTTAACCGAATGAACCGGACCAAACCGGATGACACGTGGTGGCGGATCCGGGCGCCGCGGCGCTGCTGTCGAGGTCACCGGCGGCGAGGGCGGCGTGGCCGAAACTCCGGCGAGCTTTTCTGGGCGCGATTCTTCACCAAAAACTATTATCTGGGTATCCATCTGGACCGCCTCGATGAGCTCCACGCAATGGAGACACCTACACTTGGGTTTGGATAAGGTACAGGGAGTTCTACCTCGAAAACCACCTCGGGCTAGGGTTTTCTTGACGATTAGGGTTTGATCTATGGCTTGCACGAGTTGTGGAGGTGGGGGATCTTGGGGTGTTTATATAGTGTGTTGGTCGACCTAGGTCAGTCCCTTATTGGGTAGAATTTGAATTGGGCTCAAATTCTAATCCGAATAGGTTTAGGACTCCTCCAAAATTGGGTATTTTTGTAAATCCGCGAATTTTGACTCGGGCTTCTGGCTTTGGACAGGTTTGGGCCTCAAATAACTATCCTCCAAGTTTGGGCTTGGTTCTCCCATGTTTGCTCATCATTTCATGGGTCCGACAAGCTCCTGACAGAATGGCAACACTTTACGGAATCGCGGGCTAGCCTTGGGCTTTGGACTTAAAATTTGGAGGTGGCTAAATAATGGCTTCTAAGATTTGTAGGAATTTTTTCAGAATTTTTTAAAAAGGTTTGCTAGGGTTTTGGCTTAAACCTAATTTAAAATAGTTGAAACTAAGGTTTTGTATATAACAATTCCCTTTTATTTTATTTTTAGGTTTCTAAAATACAAATGATATGGACAAAATAAAGGATGTCACAGTTTTCTTCATATTAATTAATGACATAAATGCAACATAATTATTAATAATTAGTTCAGAACCTCTGGAAGTTCCAAGAAAATAAGGATAAATATATTAAACTCTCTAGAACCTAATAAAATTATAAAATGTGCAAATGGGATAATACTCGCTCTCAAATTAAAAATTAGAGCCTTTTTCCTATATCTTGTAATTGAATTATTACATATAAAATGGATTTAATTATTAAAAGTTTATATTTTTATATATGGGCTATGGACAATAAGAGATTAGTGATGCTACTATTGATTATGAGTAGATAGTTATTCTTACATGACTATTACTACAGAGATATAATTGCATCATGCATAGTCATGCATCACACACCGATGTTTCACGCAAAGAGTAGACATGGATTGACTCATGGAACTTCCTTGACAAGTATGTTACCCTAGAAAGGTGTTTAAAATCGAATAGCTCGCCTAGAGTGTAGACCATTCGGCACCACACTTTGTATTTAATGCATCATAATTTTTGGTTGTTATTATATTGAATTGTTCCACGCACCATACTATTAGACGTAGACAGAGTTGTGGGATAGTTCGAGGAGACCCTTAACGATCAAGAGTGCTACCCCAAGGATCAAGGCGAGTTAACTACCCTCTTATTTTATGTTTACTCGTATTAGGGAGGATAGGACCTTTCTTAGTGCAAGTAAACACCTATACTTACACGTGCATATTGTTATCCAATTTTTATAAGTATTTTCTTTAAAATACCAGATTGCATGCTCTCCTTGAATTATGATACCTGTTGTTAATCATGATATATCATGCATGTTTTAAATGAATTATTCCTAACAACATTTATATTGTTTTTATAATGTCAATTATCCTTAATTCACTTAGTGATTGCCTTGAAATCACACTCTATTGACAACCTGTGTTTAGAAAATAAAATAAATCGGTTTTGACTTCTAAGTCTGGGTAAAATCTTGCTTAGCAATGCTTAAGTCCCCACTTTGATGTCATGGGTCTTGTACCCTAGAACATCGTACCGAGATTCACCGACACATATTGATAACTGATTATGGATTTGGGACTTGGCATGCCAGTGTGTGTGATCGAATGATTTGGTTATGGTTGAGGAATGGGATGGACTAGACTGAGTCTATGCATTTGAAAAGGAGCTATGGGCACCACATGCAGTGCGGCAAGAGAGGCGTGAAGTCATACACGTAATTTCGAGCGCTGCCCTAGAGGTCTCGTCACATTGTGTGTAATCACATGGAGGGTGCCATAGCCGAAGAAGGAAGCATGGTAGGCCGCCCAAAACAAAGGTGGACAGGCTGGGTGTGGAACAAGGTTCCTTCTAGATGGGTGCACTAGGATGCATGGTGGGAAGTCACCGATTGTCGACGGTTGAGATAACGATCTCAAGTCGCTAAGGTTCTTTAGAAGTGAGATAGGAGACACGCCGAACAACCACGAACAATAACGAACAGGAGACAGGGGTTTTTATCCTGGTTCAGGCCTCTCAGGAGAGATAATAGCCCTACGTCCAGCCTTTCTTTATATCAAAGAGAATTACAAGAGGTGGCTCGACGAGACGAACAAGTCTCGACGAGATTATGGGTGTACAGGTGAGCAATATGCGACAATGCTAAGACTCTTGGCCCTAACAGATGATGGCTTGACCCCTAAATACGCCGTAGGGGCCTTGTTTATATAGTGTAGAGCAGCCGACTTATCAAGGGATAATCGGGCCGGGCTAACCACGAGATCGTAGCGAACTCGTACGTGCCAAATACGTCCCGAGGTAGATAAGGTAAACTCCAATCCTTGGGGATCACGACTCCTATTCCAATCAGGGAAACCACGTCCGGGTCTTCACGTAGCCGTGCAGAACTCTTATTTGAGTCGGACTCAAACAGGAATCCTAGGCCGTTACGCACCGTGCCGACCAAGAAGTTGTTCGGCAGGACGTATATGGGCCTGATAGAACCTTCCAGGGAGCTGGGCCCTGGTAGGCTGTTCGAATGGGCCGTCAGGGAGTGGGCCATGGCAATGGGCCATGATTTTATCCCCGACAGCTAGCCCCCGAGACTCAAGTGGAAGGACTCACTAGAGTGGGGTCTTCCTCTTGAGACTCTAAGTCACGAAGAGGGTATTTTTCCTGCTACAAAAATGTGCAACAGGCGACCAAACAGGTTATGGTTCAACCAAACAATACTTGTTCGGGACCGAACAAACCCGCCCGGCGCCGAGCAACTCTGTTGCGTCGAACAGGGAACGACATCTGTCCGAGCAGAGTACCCAGCCCTCGATACAGAAATCGGAAGAAGTGAGGTGAATCATCTCCTTGAGGCTGAACGTCATCAAGGAGGGATTGGATTCTTAGTAGTGAAGAGCGTACCACCGCATCCGGTAAGATCAGATCTTCCGGGAGAATAAACATAGCAAGTCACGAGACGGACTCATGCTGCTGCATCCAGGCATTCAGATGCCTAGGAAAAGATAAGGGATCCACCTCTCGGGTTAGAGTTTGTCCGAGAAAATAGAGATTGCGCCCTCGAGCGAATGTCGTGCTCAGGAGCGAAGGTGATGTGCCTCCAGACGTAGATCGTGTGCCAGGACATACGAGGGGGAGATGACCTAGTCCCCGAGCGTAGAGCTCGTTAAAGGAACCAGGTAAGGAGATCTAGTCTCCGAGCACGGAGCTCGTTAAAGGAACCAGAAAGTGCGACCAGGCGAAGACGTACCCCGTAGGAGCCCGCGCCCGGCGAAGAGCCGCGGTCGGCGAGGTGATCCAGCCCCCGAGCACGGAGCTCGTCGCGGGGACCAAATGCGCGCTCCGGACGAAGAACTGCCCGGTGCGAGGTGAATCACAACCCGATGCAGTCAGAGCCGCAAGAGAACGTGTGAAATCAACGCTTTACCCATGACGTATTCCTTGCGCAGTGTTAGCGTTGTCTTGGCAAGTCTTGAATCGATGCTTGGAGTGCCGTTGCGATGAGAATCGACTACGGTGGGCATGCCCATTGCGATGAGAATCGACTACGGTGGGCGAGGACTCCGTTGGTGGCGACTACCTTGACTTAGCCGAACTGTGAAGGTCAAGACGGGCAAAGGCAAGAAATCATCTGTGGCGAAGTGAATCGATCCACGGCATGCGTGAACAAACCCGAAAAGAGAGGGATGCGACATCGGTTTTGGTGGGAAGCACGGAACCTCGCGCGACCATCACCGTAGTCGACGTTCCCGTTCTGTATTTCGCAAAAGACAAACAAGAAACAAGCCGACAAGGAAAAAAGAGAGCAAGAATAGGCTCTAAGAAGAGCAAAGCGAAGTTTTAGAAAAAACACGACAGGACGACCTACCGCACAAGACATAATTTTTCCGCACGTCCCCGATAGCGTTAGTGTCACCTCGGCGAATCGCGGAACCGACGCTAGGAGTGCCCGTTGCTATGAGAATCGACTACGGTGGGCGGGACTCCGTTGGTGGTGCATTGCCGGATTACCGTGCAAGGAAGAACGTAGCATGGATAAAAAGACGATGTGCGGGCAAGTGCAGCCCGGCTGTGGCTAAGACCGCTAACGTGGAAGGCGATCGGGATCTTAGCCGCAGCAAAAGCGGCGAGGCGAAATCTTATCCGGGCATGGACCCGTGCGGCGTTAGTGTCGCCTCGCGAGTGCGGAACCAGCGCTAGGAGTGTGCCGTTGGCGATGAGAATTGGCTTACGGTGGGCATGCCCGTTGGCGATGAATCGACTTACGGTGGGCGAACTCCATCGGTGGTGCACCGCTTTGTTAACGGCAAAGATGGTCGTCGCCAGATAAAAGACATGCTCACGACGCGGGAGCGCCACGGAGCGAAGACCAACGAGGTTTTGAAAAACAACGCTAAGGAAAGGAACTGGAAAACTGAAAACGCATCAAGGGGTTGCGAAATTCAGCTCAAGTCCCAATCGACCGAGGAGAGGATCCTCCAAGGTTCTTCGGAAGAAGCCGAGGAGCTAGCAGCGTCCGCGAGGACTAGCATCATGGAAGGAAGGGTCGAGGAGCTGGCCGAGCAGCTCAAGACCGCCGGCGGCCTTTGAATCGAGCGAGAGTCGACCGAATAGATTTTCCCTACAAAAAGAGCAGCAAAAGACAAGGACGAAAAGAAAACCAAGAGCAAGGCGAGCAGTAGCTAGAAAGTTTTAAGAAAACCGTAGAACGCTTAGCCTAACTCCCGGCCCGTTGCCAGCGGTTGCTCGAGGACTGAGTTTGCGAACTCGAGCAGTGCACAAGAGAAAGAGCGACCCTAGCCCGATGACGGACGATGCATGAAGACCTGAACTTGCGACTTCAAGCACGTGCGTAGAGAGTTAGAGCGACACCAGTATCTGATCAACTCGCTCGAGGCGCCGTTAACGTAAGTTAGGCGATTCAAGGTAACCGAACAAGAAAAGTGCCTCGCCATGAGGGCTTACGAGAGCGAGCTTTACCAAGTGGTCGTGCCGTGAGCGGTAAGTGCTTCGCCGCGGAGGGCTTACGAGCGAGCTTAGCCGCAAGGCTGGATGCCGTGTTACGCAACTCTGAGTTTAGGAACTTGTTGAAGCTAGATACGGGCAGGGAAAACCCTAAAGATTGCGGAGCCAAGAGTTCGCAAGACCGGGCAGCCATCAAGTGTTACCAGAGAGAAAGAATAGTTTGAGAAGACAAGTGGTGAGAAGGGCCGCAGGGGGCCGCGAACATTCACCGTTCAATGGGTTGAACTTTACATGGCAGCCCGAGAGACTTGACGAACTAAGGCGCGAAATTTGAGAAAAAACGCGAAGCTAGGAAACGAAAGACCTACAAGAGGAACTTACGAAGCTGGTCGATGTTCCAAGTGCTGGTCAGCTCTCTCCCGTCATCCACTGCCAGGCGAACAGCTCCGGGATCCGGAAGGAGTTTTGATCCAGTCCCCGAGCACGGAGCTCATCGCGGGGATCAGACGTGCGCCCCGGGCGAAAAGCTACCCGGCGCGAAGTGATCCAGCCCCCGAGCGCAGAGCTCGTCGCGGGGACTAGACGCGCGCTCCGGGCGAAGAGCTGCCCGGCGCGAAGAGATCCAGCCCCCGAGCACGGAGCTTGTCGTGGGGACCAAACGCGCGCTCCGGGTGAAGAGCTGCTCGGCGCGAGGAGATCCAGTCCCCGAGCACGGAGCTAGGAACCAGATCTGGAAGGCGATCAAGATCGAAGGGATCGATCCGATCTGGCAGGGGAAGAGACATCCTGCCCTTCTGAGTCGTAGTACTCAGGGAGAATCTCCTGGTCGCTGATAGAGTTCGACATGCTCGATCTGCGTCTCCCCATGAACGGCGCCAACTGTCGACGGTTGAGATAACGATCTCAAGTCGCTAAGGTTCTTTAGAAGTGAGATAGGAGACACGCCGAACAACCACGAACAACAACGAACAGGAGACAGGGGTTTTTATCCTGGTTCAGGCCTCTCAGGAGAGATAATAGCCCTACGTCCAGCCTTTCTTTATATCAAAGAGAATTACAAGAGGTGGCTCGACGAGACGAACAAGTCTCGACGAGATTATGGGTGTACAGGTGAGAAATATGCGACAATGCTAAGACTCTTGGCCCTAACACATGATGGCTTGACCCCTAAATACGCCGTAGGGGCCTTGTTTATATAGTGTAGAGCAGCCGACTTATCAAGGGATAATCGGGCCGGGCTAACCACGAGATCGTAACGAACTCGTACGTGCCAAATACGTCCCGAGGTAGATAAGGTAAACTCCAATCCTTGGGGATCACGACTCCTATTCCAATCCGGGAAACCACGTCCGGGTCTTCACGTAGCCGTGCAGAACTCTTATTTGAGTCGGACTCAAACAGGAATCCTAGGCCGTTACGCACCGTGCCGACCAAGAAGTTGTTCGGCCGAACGTATATGGGCCTGATAGAACCTTCCAGGGAGCTGGGCCCTGGTAGGTTGTTCGAATGGGCCGTCAGGGAGTGGGCCATGGCAATGGGCCGTGATTTTATCCCCGACACCGATCATCGAGGATGGTTCCTAACAGCACAATGCTTGGCCATCACGCGTTGGTAAGGTGGAACTTATGGGTTTTACGGATGTCCCCATAGAGCTCTCCTCCTGAGGGATGTACAACCTAGCACAGTCACCGAGACCAACCTCGCGCAGGCTGGCAACCTAGGGGGTACTTGGTCCACAATGGGATCGCCACTCCCTAAACATGATGGTAGGGTAAGCAGTGGTTTGTCAGAGTGCTGAAACTACCATAGGATGGGTTTGGTTTGGTAGACTGCTGAAACTACTATAGAATGGATGTTTGGAATACTTATGATATACTCAATAAAACTTTGATTTGAGTAAACACTTGAAGTCTTGGTCTTTTCTTTACAAAAATGGCTTTTTTGAAAATAAATGAACTTCTTAGCCTTCCCTTGAACAACCTTAAGCATTATTAGATGGTTGCTATATCGCCAGTTGAAGTGAGGGAAACGCACCGGCCCTCTAATTATTTCCCTTTTTAGAGAATGAGCCGATAGGCGAGGGTGAGGATCCCTATGGGTGCCTTGAAAATGGTGACCCGTAATATCAAGATATCGAGTAGAGCAGTGGGTTTTTAGGTATTCCTCAAGTCGTGTGGGTTACACCTACATAGCTACTGGAGTGAATGTGTTGTTGTTATCTTTCCTCTTGTGAAACTCTGTTACTTCCGTTTGAACTCTGATTGTAACTATGGCCTATGGCCGTTTGAACAAATGACAACCTGCGGGTCTTGAACTGTAATAATAAATATGTCGATGTATGAAATGATTTAGCTATGTAACCGGCACTAGTGTACTAATCGAGAGACTAGTGCATGTCGGTAACTTGCCTTGGAAGGTACGCTAAGGGAGGGTGCGCCACACCAACATCAAAGCAATGAAATCATCTAAGTTTATCCAAGTTCTTGTCTAGTTCTTGTGTTTTGATCTTCTTTCTTTGGACTTTTTGTTTGCAACTAGCTTATTTTCCTCAGCTCCTTGTATTTGCTGCTAATGCATGATACCTTGAGGTTGCAAATATGATTTTAGACCCCTCTTGCAACCTAGGAGAGGCTAGAGATCAAGTGTATCAAATCTGTCCTGAAAGCATATTTCGGGCAACAATCAGTGTTGAAATTTTAAAAAATCTAGAAAAATACTTTTGAGTGATTCCAGTTGGAGAAGGTGTGTGACTAATTAATATATCTATCTAAAATTTTGGAGTTCATTGGATGCATCGTTTCGGTGAGGTGAGGTGAATACCGAGCCCCAAAATTTATGCTCGAAGCTTGTGACAGCCTGTAGTGTTATATTTTTCCCGAATTTTGCAAAAAGTAATTTGAAGTCAAAATTTGGTGGGATGCTGCAGGACTCACATGTATACCTTGAGAAATACTCTCATAATTTTTGGTGTCACAGAAAGTCAGCTGTTCGCTAGATTTAATGGTGAAATTAATTAAATATTAATCAATTCAGACAAAGGGGTAATCGAATTTTTTCATGTCCAACAAATGCCCCCACTAATTCAATTTCGAGAAAGACGTAGGAGATATAAGAGGCGAATCACGATGGAATTCTGCCCAGACAGAAGATGGGGTGGTAGAACTCTGCCGAAAAATTAACAACCAGTTTGGCGGAGCGGCAAGTTTGCCGAGGTTGGTCAATAACTCAACGACCAGAATACCAGATGATTGAAAAGTTGATACCTCAACAACCAGACACGTGAAGCGAACGACGACTTAACACCAAGAAGAATAGATGGAGCTAATAGCTTGACGGCTCAGTGAACGATGTGGTCGATAACTTATCGACTAGATAAATGATGCGGCCGATATCTTAAAGACCAAGTGCGAAGTGGTCGATGAATTGATGACCAAGCCACCTTATGGCGGGGCGTTCGCATGTTCTCAGCCGAAGAGATGATAAATGGCAGGGTAACCCTGACAAGCACGACCATGAAGCATCAGGACGTTCTTGATGTAGGGTTGAGATATTCTCAACCATGACGTCGATGAAGTGCGGAGATGTTCTCCAGTTTGATCCTCGAAGATGCGCAGTACGCGCGTTCTCAGCTTGATGTTATTCGTTAATAAAGCGCCGGAATTTCGCTTATCAAGCATTAATGACGAGATGGCGGGATTTTTCAGCACAATAATTGGCAAAGTGCTGGGATGTTCTCAGTTACTTGCATATTGTTAGTCGGTACGCCGTAGATGTATTGGTATGTTCTCAACTTTGGAGATTGTCGCGAACAACGATGAAGCGTCAGGATGTTCTCGAGCTTGGCCTATTTATAGTGTAACACAATATATACCAAGTGCAACACAGAAGTGGTATATTCATAAATGTCCAAAAATTGGAAAATCCAACAAAAAACAAATTTTATTTTGTAGGATTATAAGATGTTAGCTTTTTTCGGATCACAGTCTTGAAAAGTGGTCCTAGAAGAGCCTGTCTTAGAGCTTTGTTTTCGGGGGTCATCAAAAGAACCTTGATTAGTGTAACCGTGCATCTTTGCTTCCTTTTGTGTTCGTGTCGCAGGCAACATGTTTTGGAAAAATTTCTTGAAAGACGGCGTGGGTCAATTGGAATTTGGATACAATCCACCGGCCTTTGTGGCCTAACTAACCCTCGCTGGCTTGTTTGTTTTGGTTGGTCCTTGTTCATGCTTCTGAGGTTGACGGGCAACTTCATGTTAATAGTATATTGTATATGGCCTTATTTGCTATTTTCCCTTTGACTTGCACCTTATATATTTTGGCCCATTGGAATGCAAGCTGCCCATTTCATATGGTATCAGAGCAAGGATCCAAACCCTAGCTCATTCTCCTCCACCACCAGTTGTCGCCGTCGGGTCCCTCACTGGCCGTGCCACCTCCTCTGGTGACCTCAGCCGGTCGTGCCCCCTTCTCTCCTCCTCCTCCTCCTGCAGATCATGGTGCCGCTTTGTCAGCCGCCGCAGTTAGGATCCCAGTGCCGCCGCTTCTTGGACATGCCGCCGCCATCGCTAAATCCATGTTGTCGCCGTCACCTCTGTGTCCGGCCACGTACCACTTCCACCAGATCCGCACCGCCGCCGTCTTTTTGCATGCCGCCTCTGCCCCGGGTCGCGCGTCACCGCCTTTGCCGGGCCGTGCCGCACCATTCTGCCTCGGGTCGTGCAGCCCTGCTTCAGGGCGCCGCGCCACCTCTTCTCTGAACAGCACGTGCTCCGGGTCGCGCAGCCTCTGCTTCGTGCCACCTAGCTCCCTTTAAGCAGCACGGGCATTCTTCATGACAAACTGAGAATGCGTCGCCTCCCTAGCAAGCCTCAGTGGATTGATGCAGCTCGCACAGGTGGTTTTTTATAGGGGCAAATGACCAGTCTTGGGCTCTCATGTTTCGTGTGTGACTCGATAATCATCGTCTTTAGGGCCATCTTACCAGGTCCAGTCCGCTTCCTTCTACTCTAGAGGAGCACTGGCCTACTATAGATGGCATCCATGTTTCTACTGCCGCTAAGGAATCCTTTGACAAGATTGTGGAGCAGTATGTTGCAGATGTCGAGGCATTTGAGGCCTGGCAGGCGAACAAGGCTCATGTTGTTGTTATCCTCATAGGCATCATGAAGGTTAAGCTTGGATTGGATCTTGCAGCTTGCCCTCCTTGCATGAGATGTGGACACATGTGCAGTCCCTCCACGAGGCGAGTAGTGATGCACTCTACACCCCTTGCTGGACCTCACTAGCTAGCTCACTCAACTGCACAGTACCGCAGATGACTTCTATCATCATATCACGGATGCGTGGCGTTATCTTGACTCACATGATCCAGACTACTATCGTGTATGTCGCTACTATCTTCTTTGTCAGGCTGCTGAGCGACAACGTCGCCTGTTCGATTTCCTTCAGCGCTATAGGCATGAGTATGAGGACATTCGTGCCAGCCCTTGGCTTGCTCACCGCAACCTCCCCTGGTCAAGGCTCTTACCCTGATTTGGGCAGAGGAGACTTGCCTTCATGGTGGTCTCTGTTCCGCCCTATCCGTCCTCACTACTCCTGCAGCTCCGACGGCGCTAGTCTCTACTACACTCTCGGATGGCGATGCCCGTCCTACCTTGACACCCGCAGGAGCCGCTGCTGCCGCTGCTCGTTCCCAGCATGCTACCTTGCACTGCAACTACTACAAGCGGTTTGGCCACACCATTAAGCGCTGCATGTAGCGGCCTCAGAACCATAGGAGGGGCATTGGTGGAGGCACTGGGGGGGGGCAAGTACCAGTACTGGTGTTGCTCCTCTTACTGGTGGTGCGACCCATCCTTCGCCGCCTGACTTTGTTCATCTGCTTGACGACATCAGTCAGCTCCTGGAGCGTATCAAGCACCATGATGCTCATCTAGTCTCTGCTCTTGACATCGTCATCCTAGCCACTCAACCTCGCTCAGGTATATCACAACACTGGATACTCGACTCTAGGGCTTCCTTCCACGTGACCTCTGATCCTACGTACCTTGGTGTCGGTGTCTGGGAATCGCGCTCCTGAAGAGCAGCGGGTCCACGGACCGGCAGACGAATTTGTAGTTGGTGTGAGGCCCAACGACAACCCTTCTCAAGCGGCCGGGTGGCGGCAAGCTCTGCGGGAGGCTAGGCATGCGGTCTTCCCGGACAAGGGCACGGTGCGACTAGGTGATCCGTGCATGATCCTTCGTCTTGTGGGAAGACATAGAGGAACGATGCAAACCGTGGAGACACAAGTGATTTACCCGGTTCGAGCCCCCTTTGTCGGGTAATAGCTCTACTCGGCCTCGCTGACTATATGGTGGAAAACAAGACTGAGGCGGGATCGAACACGGAGGCGCCGATCCCGAGCTTCAGATGGACGGCTAAAGGCTAAGGCTACTCGTGGAGGAAGCGGATGCCAATGTTGCTTGTGCTCGGGCCGTGGAATCGGATCGTGATTTCGGTGTTGAGTTGGCCGCCTTGCAACGCCCAGAATCCTCCTTTATAGGCGCCGTGGACCGCCGAGGCTGATATGGCGGGCCCGCGCTGGTCTTTGCTTTAGTGGCGAGGTTCTTGTCTCCTTCTAGCGCCCCGCTTGTATCGAGCCCTGCAGGAGAAACTGGTCGGGTTAGTCTTGGACACATGTTTGTCTTAACATGCCCGCTCAAGGGAGAACTTTTTAGAGGAAAGCACTTTCCTTTATTCCCAATATGGCCTTGATCGACCGAAAGGCTCTGCGCCACCCGTTAGGGGCGTCAGAAGCGCAACAACCATCTCGCTGCTCGCCAAAGAGGGCAAACGACAAGACGGATCGTCGCGCGCATTTTCCCTGCTAGGGGTCCCCAGGAGATCTAAAGCGCCCCGTCAAGTCCGGAGAAAGCATGGCGGGCTATGACAGCTTGTCGCCACCGCCCACGAGCGAAGCGGATCACCGGGACCTTCTCCTGCTCACGGATAGCCCGGAGGACATGGTGCTGCACGGTTTGACTGGTCAAGCCCGGGACGCCGCAAACGAAGTCAGCGGCTTCTTTAGGACGGCCAGAACGGCTCGCTCGGGTCCTCTGTTTCGCGTGGTGGGCGGTGCACGGATCGCCCAAGGCTCGCTTCAAGGTGGGCTGTTTACCAATCACCAACAACAAATTTCGAGCTCGGCGGGTGGCGCAATGAAGCCGGTATGAGGTTTAGAAAGGAGATCCCATCACGCCGCTGGAAGATTTGGCTCGAAACCGAGGTTTTAGGCATTGAATTTGATTTTGACAAAAGCGAGCGGTTCGACCCCTTGGCACGATTCCCACGGCTTCCGTTTCGACTGCTGTCTTCTTTTATAAGGCAACGCTTCAGGGGGAACCTCTTGCTACGGAAACGTCCCCTTTGCTCCACTCTTCATCTTCCCAGCTCGTTCCCGTTATTCTCGTCCTCCACTTCCGACCGCCATGGTTCTCATTGGAGATAGTACCTTGACGAGGGAGAGGATGATGGAGCTGGAGAGGGATGGCTTCGTGAGGCCGGGCTCGTGGAGGCTTCCAGGCGCGGAGCAAGAGCCAAAGCCGAACCCGACGAATTGGTATGCTTCGAGAGCTCGCCATCCGTGGGCTTCGTGCGTGTAATCTCGGTTTATCACCGACTTCTTTGCCTTCACGGAGCCGAGGCCGAGAACCTTTCCCCAATCCTATGTTCATCATCAATCTTCGCATTCTCTGTGAGGCGCGATCGAGGTTCGCCGACGGTGAGCCTCCTCCAAAGACTTTTTTCGAACTGAAGCCGGTCGGCCGCCGAGTGGGCAATGGCGGGGTTTTCTACTTGACCGCGCGCCGAGCCCGGGGGAGCCAGTCGTACCCTGAGTACGAGGTGAGGACGAAGGTCGATGGTTGGGCCCGGCGGTGGTTCTACCTGAACCGCGGGGGCTCGACCCTGGAATACTCCGCGGCCGCGCGGATACGTAATCTTCGGTAGGCGAACCTCACCGGAGGATCAAGCCACCGAGGTCGACATTAAAGAGCTCGCCAAGGCCGGCTTGACGGGCTACGAGGTCGCCGTTGGCTTTGTCCGCACCGGATCGATCATTGGGCGCGCGCGCGCGCGTCGGCGACATGGATGGTTGGGAGGATCCCGACGGGATTTATGAAGGTAGGCGCGAGCGCTTTTTTGGCTCGCTCGAGTTGGGATACGTTGTAACCGTCGGTGAGAACTTGCAGGTCTCTCAAACCCTGAGGTCAAGGGTCGCAGGAATGTTGCTACCCTTGACAAGGCTCCTCGCCAGACACGGCTTGTGAAGGACAAACCGTCCGAGGTAAGTGCCAGCAGGTGCTCGATTGAATTTTTCACCGCTGTCGCTCCTTGAGGTTTTGATGAGGCGCACTTTTTGTTCTTCAGCGGACGTGGAAGATGGTTGGGCAGACCACTCAGGCCGCGGGCTCGAACGAGGGGCCCTTGCTGGCGGGAACGCCGGTGGTATCCGGCGGGGTGCCGGTCCCGTCGCCGACGGCGAGTAAGGGGAAAACGGCACCTCGAGCGGCCACGGCGGGCTCAGCACAGGCAGGTACAGAGATGCACACGGGAAAACGCGCGGCGCCCGCGCAGGTGAGCTTCCATTCTCCAATACGGGCTGAGTGCTAGGCACCAGCGGCCCTTAAGTCTTCATGTCGTGTGTGTTCAGGGCGTAGCGCCTACGAAGAAGAGGAGGACGTACCAGCCAACTCCAGACAGCGACGATGAGGAGGTTGTGCTGGTGTCGAGTCCGCCGCCGGCGATGGTCCCACGGCGAGGACCTACGAGGAAGGTTCCTGCAGGGCGCAAGGGAGCGGCTTTGCTCACCTCGAGCTGCGTTGGCGGGCTGGAGACAGAGCTCTTTCTTCGTCCTACGCCAGGGGTGTACGAAGACACCGAGCTCGAACCGGCGCGTAAGTTTCCTGCGCTTCATGTTATCACCCTGTTTCTCGTGTCTGACCGCCGTGCCTTTTGTCGCAGTGCGTAGCGCAAAAGTGGCCACCGAGGTGCTGCTTCCTTCCGCTGAGGCGCAGCGGGCGGTCAAGACGAGCCGGTCGAACCTGCTGGGAGAAGTGCCTTTCTTTGCAAGCAATGGAGGCGCTGGCTTACTAAGGACGAAACGGCCGGACCCAGAGGAACTGCGCTCCAGATAGCGCAGCTAGAGGCCGCTGGATTGGCGGAGTCGAAGGGCAAGGAGCAGCTGACCCGCGGAGGACCAAGTTACTGCTTACCGGCGGCGGTGCTGGACGCTTCCGCGGAGATTGCGGAGACGGTGCAAGTCGTCATCAGCGATGATCCTGTGTGGATTACGCCCTTGCGCGTGGAAGGGCGCACAGCGCGCGGGTGGTGGCCAATTGACCGCAGGGGGGTTGCCGATCATTTCAAGACCCCGGTGGGGAAGCGCTTCCAACACCTGATCGGCAAATGCTGTTAGTCAATTGGACCTGGCCGGTCCGCATACTAACGCATGATGGATGGGCAAGGGTAGTGATGCCCAGCGTGGCCCCGCTAGCATCTGCGGGCTGGATTTCCGTCACCCCAGAATGGGTGGAGGAACAGATGATCTTGCCAGTCGGCGGAGGTCGGTCGAACAGATCGCCACGTCAAACCCCGCCCAATTCGGGCTAGAGGATCCACACGAGCTCGTGGCGGCTAAGTGGACGTGGACGAGCTAAAGGACGCGTTGATAAGGGCCGGGCTCGGCTTGGCGAGGCCGTCTTTGGCCGAGAGGTGGGCCATCGCGTCAAAGGCGAAGTGGGCGCAAGTTGAGGATGCCGAGAGAAGAGCGGCCTTGCCGGGCGCCACTTTGCTTCCAATTACGCTGCCGGGCGTTGCGTGCCCGCGTTGGAGGGAGGTAGCGAGAAACGGTTGGTCGCCAACCCTTGGCGCCGCAGAGGCCCGCTACCGGCTTGGCGGAGGCGCTGTGAGATCATTGCGGCGAGGACGTGGAACATGCTCGCCATACCGTAAAGGTGGTGCCCTTGGCCCCGCTCCCTGCGTTTAAATCATCGAAGTTTCTTGCGTTTTGACTTGGTTTTTCCTGCTCCGACTTTACACGCTTATTCTTTGGCTCTTCTTGATGGAAGCGGCGGGCGGGCAGGCAGAGGATGATGCGGCGAGGATTGAGCGTCTCTCCGCCGAGCTATCGCAAGCCCGAGCTTAGGCAAAATGCGCGGACGAGCTCACCGCTGAGGTCGACGCCCGTGCCACGGCGCATATCACCGAAGAAGTACCGCTACCGAGGACAATGCGCAGAGAAGGAGCAGGAGGTCACGACGAGGCTTGCTCGAGCTCGGGAGGTGGAGGAAGCCGTGAAGATTCAAGCCCAGGCGGCTCGCGAAGAAGCGGACAGGGCTCGGATCCTTTTTGACGAGGAGTATAAACGCAGAGAGGCGGCCGTCAACGAGCTGGCAGCTGCCAAGTCCGAGCATAACTCCATCGTTCGCGGTCTTGAAGAAGCTTGCAGCAAGCTCAGGGCGGAAAGTACCACGTTACGTGAAACTGGGGCGAAGTCCGCACCAGAGTCGGAAGCCTTGAAAAGACAGAGGGAAGAGCTCGCCGAAGCCCGGGTCAAGCTACGCCAGGAACAAAATGATATGGCCGCACGAGCCATAGAGTTACTCCAGGCGCAGACGCGGATCCGAGACTTAGAGAACGAGCTAGAGGGGCTCAAGTTGCAGCGCGGGCCGTAGTTTGACCCGGTCCACCGTTCCCGGGCTCTGCGCCATATACTTTTATGCATTTTCCTTCGAACGCCCGTCTGATCGGAAAACATTGCGTAATGCGTGGTGGCCGAAAGACGTAGCCATTTTTCTCTTTATTTATCATGTCAAGTCGTACGTGTCCTGCTGACGGGAAGTACAGGTTGGCTTGGCACAGATACGGAGGCGAAACCGCCCACGCCGGTTCACGCACTCGGTCTAAACCACGTGGCGGGCCGTGAGAGCATCGCCGAGCCTTGCCTGCGTGGGTGGGCCACACCTATACGGTAGGCTCTGACCCGTAATGATTTCTCCCCTGCCACTGACGGCGGGGCCGAGGCACGTGTCGCGCGGCGATTGGCGCGGTCGGTATTCCGCGAGACGGCGCGTGTGCTCGCGTCTCCCCAGCTTGGGTAGTGGGTTTTAATTGCCCATCTCTTCGCGCGCAGCGACGCTTCGGGTAGCCCGCGGCGCAACAGGACGTTGCGCAGCTGCCGGCCTATAAAGCGGGGCGTGGCACGTCGTGTGACCCTTACGCCTTGCCTGCGCTTGCCTTAGGATAGAAAGCAGAGAGCCTGCATCCGAAAGCAGAGGCAGAGCGGCAAAGAGAGAGGAAAGAGGGCTTGAAGCCATGTCTTCCAACTACAACTCCGCTATCGCGTGCATTCATGGAAGCCTTGTTCGCGGAGCCAAATCCGCCGCTTCCTCCGTCGCCGCCGATCCAGCCCGCGGGGGGGGGTGGGGAGGAGGAGGTCGTGGGCCCTGCCGCCGTGGCTCTGCCGTTCGGCTCCCCGCCATGAGCCAAGCTGCCGCATTGGCGGCATATGCCCAACTTCGCGCCGACGAGGAGATGGCTAAGGCGTTGGCGGTCGCCCAAGCGGCGGAGGAAGATGAGAGAGACGCGGTGGCGGTGCAGATTGCCGCTAATACCCAGTCGCCGCCCGTCTTGGCGGAGGAGGATGCTTATATGCTAGCCGCGGTGGAGGAAACGCGCCGTTGGCAGGGCGGAAGAAGAGGCTCCCCTAGAGCCCGTGGTGGAGCGAGAGGAGGTTCCACCGCGGGTCATGGCAGAGCAGGGGATTGGGGCGATTGCGGAGGCCATCATCGCGGCGCCGCCTCTGCTGCCTACGGATTTCACGAACTATCAGCGGCGGAGGAGGCAGCGCTTAGACGCGCCGAGGCCATCAATGCCCGCGCCGGGAGGGGCTGAGGCGATGGCAGAGTCGTCTGGCGCAGACCGGTGGGTGTGCAGGGGCGATCTTGTCATTGGCGGGCGGCGCCACCCGAAGGCCGGGACCCTCTTGCCAAGACTGGCTTGGTGGAGTCGCGTCGTCGTCGGAAGGGTCCAAGGCTCGCTTGCTCGCCATGGCCGCCGGTAGGCGGGCGAGGATCAGTAGGATTTGGGCGCCGCCGTAGGTGTAGTGGCGCGGCGCCCTCTTTTGTGGCAGTCTAGGAGCCCGGCCTCCTTTTACTCTTCGTGTAATCCTTTCGCTCCTGTAAGATTCTTCACTGTGAAATGCGGTTTCTTTTAAGCAATTTGCCTTAGTCCATTTTGTTCGTTCTTTTCTCTTGTGCGAATTTGCGAATCCTGAAATGCGAAAACAGAGAAACTAGATGAACAGTAACGAAGTCCTGAGACGAACTTAAGAAGTTTAGGCAAACGGATTGCTTTAGAAAGGTTGTTTTTGGTGCGCCTAATCATCCAGCCCCCGGGCCGTGGCCAAGTCTAAGTGCAAACTTGGAGTTGGGCGCGGTCTAGAGACTAGAGTGATTTAGAAAAAATCGCGCGAACCCCAGCCCCCGAGCTTTTGGTGGGCCGCGCGACGATGCGGGCCCGGTGACGCTGAGGACTTAGGAAGAGAAAAACTGGGCGCAAGAAAGCCTTCAGCCCCCGAGCGCTGCGGCCCAAGTTAGCCATCCAAACAATCCTGACGTGGGCTTACTGTACCTTTGGGCCGCGGGAATTCCACATTGCGCGGAGATTCACTAGGGTGCGAGAGCTCGGCTTATCCCGTCGTGGAAATGCTCCGGAATGCTTTATCCTTAGCCTTCAGGCTTTTGGCCACGGGCTTGTTTGAAATGGTTAAGACTTGGACCAACGCGACTCGCGAATGGGGGAAAGTGGTTTTTTTTTTCGAGTTGAAACGAATTGAAATGAAGGAAACTTACGACCTGATTAAGCATAGAAGCGACGCAGAAGGGAGATGTTCCATAAGCTAGGGAGCTCGTTCCCGTCCTTGTCGACAAAGCGCATCGAGCCCGTGTGCATGCTGCTACCGAGTACTTTGTACGGTCCTCCCACTTGAAATTTGAGCTTGTTGGAGCCTCGCAAGGTTCGAATGCGTCGAGAACCGTGTCTCCTACTTGCAGGGTCCTCGTGTGTACGTTTCGTGCCGCGATAACCACGCAGGATCGCCGGTAGGCCGCACCAGTAGGGATTGCTCATGGCAGCGCCTCAAGTAGGTCGAGGCCAAGCTGCCGCTCCTCGTCGTTGACCACGAAGCTAGCGAAGTCAACGCGATCGGATCCTAGTCTCATCTCTGTTGGGAGGACTGCTTCCGAGTCATAGACTAGTCGGAAAGGAGTTTCTCCTGTAGCCCGGCTGGCTGTTGTCCGGACCGCCCAGAGGACTGACGGTAGCTCGTCGACCCAACCTTGCTGTTTGGCCTTGAGAGCGTCGTAGACTCGCTTTTTGATGCCTTGAACTAACTGTCCGTTAGCTCGTTAATTGCGCCGCTGTTCGTGGGTGGGCCACGAGGCCAAGGCGAAGCTTCATGCCAATTTCCTCGCAGAATCGTTGGACTCCGGCCAGAATTGGGTGCCATTGTCGCGATGATTCCGCTGGCACGCCAAACCTTGCGACGATGCTTCGGAAAAAACGTACCGCGGCGATTGCAGTGATGTTGGAGACCGGCTCGGCCTCAATCCACTTGGTGAAGGTGTCGGCGGCTACGAACAAGTACGTTTTGCCACCAAGACCTTTGGGGAACGGTCCTAAGAGGTCCATGCCCCAAACCGCGAACGGCCACGCTAGTGGAATTGTTTGCAGCTCATACGCGGGCTGGTGCGTCATCCGCGCATGATACTAGCAAGCTTCGCAGCGCTTAACTAAGGCTTCTGCGTCGCTCATCGCAGTGGGCCAGTAGTAGCCCATGCGGAACGCTTTGCCGACGAGAGTTCTGTGTGAGGCGTGCGCGCCACAGATGCCCTCGTGAATGTCGGCTAGAAGGTACTTACCTTCTTCTTGGGTAACACACTTACAAAGCACGCCGTTAGCACCCCTTGATGCAAGAAACCCCATGCAAAGTGTAAGCTCGGCTCGCCTTTTTAGCCGAACGCAAAGAACGTCCCGGGCAATGTCCTCGCTCCAAGAACTGGATGAATGGCGTCATCCAGAGGTGCTTTGCTCGAGGAATGAGACGAAGACGGATGCCTCGGTTTGGGGGTAACAGACGTCCCTTTGCCTCCTCTCCGGAGGGAATGGAGGGCTTCAAAAGGTGTCAGACTAGCACCCCGTGGGCCGGTTCTTGCGAGATCCGAGCTTGGCGAGCTTATCAACCGCCATTTTCTTCCCCGAATGTAGCTAAATTCGAAACTCGTGAAACGCTTCTCCAGTTTCCTCACTTCCGCTAGGTACCGCGCCATCGAGTCGTCAGTTGCCTGAAACTCCTCCCTGATCTGGCGGACGACGAGCTGCGAATCCCCTTTCGCAACAAGCCGTTTAATGTCGAAAGCGGCAGATGCTCTTAGGCCCGCAATTAGGGCTTCATACTCTGCGGCGTTGTTCGTAGCCGCAAAGTGTATTTGTATGACGTGCTGGAGTCGCTCTCCATTGGGGGAAATGAGAACGAGCCCGCATCCTGATCGCCCGGACTGGTGTGAACCATCAAAGTACAGAGTCCACCGAGCTTCTTCCCCGTCTTGACTTGGAGAGCTTGACCTTTGCTCATCCGGCCTGGTCAACTCTGCAACGAAATCAGCCAGGGCCTGGGCCTTGATCGCGGTTCGAGATACGAACTGGATGTCGAATTCACCCAGCTCGACTCCCCACTTCGCGACCCGGCCAGTGGCCTCCGGGTTTCGGAGAATGTCCTTGATCGGGTAAATAGTCGGGACAACGACTTGGTGGGCTTGGAAATAGTGACGCAACTTGAGCGAGGCCATCGAAAGCGTAGTACGTTTCAAGGTCGGGATAGCGCTCCTTTGCCCGGTGAGTACTTCGCCACATAGTAGGCAGCCGCCGCTTCCTTCTCGTTCTCGCCACTCCGCACTTGCGGCGTTTGGTGTCACCGAGAGGTATAGCAGGAGGGCTTCCCCGAGCTTGGGAGTAGTGAGGACAGGTGGCGAGGCGAGATATTGCTTGAGTTGCAGAAACGCGGCCTCGGCTTCCTCAATCCACTCGAAACTATCGTGCTTGCGCAGGAGTTTGCAGAAAGGTGCGCTTCGGTCTCCAAGGCGGGAGATGAAACGGCTTAAGGCCGCCATTTTGCCCGTGAGGGACTGGATCTTTTTGGGGTTCGCACCGATGCTTGCCCCGCCGATTACGTAGCCTAGGAGCATGCCGGACTTGACACCAAAGACGCACTTCTCGGGATTTAACTTGACCCGGTGCTGTCTCAGGCTGTCGAAGGTCTCAGCTAGGTCGGACACGTGGTCACGGGCATCTTTGCTCTTGACTACGATATCGTCGACGTAGACTTCTACGTTGCGCCCTATTTGATCAGGGAGAGTTTTTTTGCATGAGACGCTGGAACGTGGCGTCAGCATTTCTGAGACCGAAGGACATGGTCGTATAGCAAAATGTGCCGAAAGGCGTTACAAAGGCGGTTTTTTCCTCGTCCTCTTTACACAACGCGATCTGATGGTAACCAGAATAAGCATCCAGGAAACTCATCAAAGCTGAATCTGCCAGTAGCGCCAACTAGCCGATCTATGCGTGGAAGGGAAAGTTATCCTTGGGGCAGGCGGAATTAAGGTCGCGGTGGTCGACACACATGCGCCACTTGCCTCCTTTCTTCTAGACGACGACCGAGTTCGCAAGCCAATCGGAGTGCTGAACTTCGCCGATGAAGCCCGCTCGAAGCAACTTGCCGAGCTGGTCTTGGATGATCTTGGCCTTCTAGTCGGGGACACGCCTCGACATCGCTTTACCGGTTTCTTGTCGGGCCGGACAGCTAGCCTGTGCTCGATCACCTCCCTTGGGACATCGGGCATATCGGACGGTTCCCATGCAAACGCGTCCTTGTTAGCCGGAGGAAGGTAATGAGCTCGAGTTCCTATTGAGGCTCGAGGTTGTCCCCACGTGGACCACCTTGGAGGTCGACTCCGTGAGGGCAGCAGTCTGGTGGGCTCTCGCGGCTGCAGTGCCACCTTAGGGCGCTGCTGTGGGCGCTCCTTGCACTGGGACCACGGGTAGGAGCTATCCTACCATGGCAGTAGCGGTCTCGTCAATCGAGGGCCGTCTTGTGGTTACCGGACGGTGATGACTCCTTTGGTGCGGCATCTTGAGCAAATGATAGGCGTGGTGGGAGACCGCCATGAACTTGAGAGCACAGGCGCCCCAAGGTGGCGTTATGGGGAGCTCTGTTTCCACCACCTCAAAGGTGATGTACTCCGTCCGGAAGTTGGTGGAGGAGCCGAACGTGACGGGTAGCACGACCGCCTAACGGGCGGCGGCGATCTGGGACAATCCGTGGAAAGGACGGTGATGTCCTTGATCTTGGGAGCGGGACCTGCATGAGGCCTAAGACACGCTATTTGTGATGATGTCAATGAGCTCCGCCATCCACGAGGACGCCGTCGACCCGGTATTGCCAATGGTAGGCGAGCACCGGCCGGAGGGGGTTTGGAGACCGGCCGGACGATCCGTCACCGAAAGGTGACACTGGCTGACCAAGGCAAGATTCGCCGCTGGCTCGCCATGGAGATGTGGAGGACCTCTCGGGACGCGGCTTTGAGCTCATGGCGAGAGGTGTAGGCCGACGTGTCGCCAAAGATGGCGACGAGCGTACACGGGCTTCGTGGAAACCCCGATCTGGCCGTCTGGGCGCGGGCGCCGCTGGTTGCACCCTCAGGCGGCTTCGGGCATGGGTCCGCGACCGCGAGAAGTCTTCGGTGGCGGGCCCATGTCGCGGCGATTCGTAGCTCATGGCGTGGCGTTGATGAAGACGGCGAAAAGGCCGGGTCGTGAACGGTCCTCACCTCGGTTACTGGGCTTTGTGGACGGGAGGCCGACCTTGGGGTGCCCCGCGCCCGTGGCCTACCCCGGCCGGGGAGGTCGCTGCGATCCGCCTTTATGCGGACGCCGCGCGGACGTTGAGGCGGCGGGCGTGTTGGCGAAGAGGGCGTGGGGGCGGGCACTGGCTGGTCGGGCTCGACGGCGGCGATGAACTTAGCGGCTGCTCTTGCCGCTTCTTCTTCTTCTTACCTGCTTCGGCTTTACCCAAGCCATCGCCGACCTTGGCTTTCTTCTTCAGACGGCCCTCTTGCGCTCTACCGCCTCGGGCGTTGGCGTAGAGGGCGGCGGTCTGGAAAGAGCTCACTCATGGTGTTGACCGGGTGGAGATCGAGGTCCTCGGTGTAGCGCCGGTCCCTCACACCATCCTTGAAGGCCTCGATGATGGCCTCATCCGAGATCTGGGATTGTGTTGCGGGCTCACGAACCGCACACAAAGTCTGGAGGCTCTCATCGTCTCGGCAGACTACGAGCTTGAGGTCTGAGGGCGCCCAGGCGGCGTAGCATCCCCGAAGCTCGTGCGGAGGGCATCCTGCATTTGTGACCCATGCGGATAGAACCGGCCGTTGGTTGAACAGCGGAGTTGGACCATGCCCTCGAGCACTGTGGGGAAGTAGTTGACCATGACGGCCTCATCTCCCCCCATAGCTCGGATGGCGGTGGTGTAGACGGATAGGAACTCCTCGGGATTCTTGCTCCCGTCGAACTTCTCAATGGGCCCGGGTTTGAACCTCGGGGGCCACGGTGCTTCACGGAGAGCGCGAGAGAAGGCAGAGCACCCTGGCGCGGCCTTCGGGGGAGAGGTATCCCGGCGTGGGCCCAGGCGGGAAAACACTCCGCCCCGGGCGTGCGACGAGCCGCCGGTGGAGGAGGCCGTCTGGGTCTGGCGCGAACGACTGCGGTGGCGGCGCGAGCGGCTTTGAGTACCGCTGTGGCTTTGAGTACCGTTGTGGTCAGATTGGTTTCTGCGCCATGTGTCCGGACGATCGCCGCCGTTCTGCTCTTGATGTCTGTCGATGCCACAGGTAATGGTACCGAGCCTTGGCGATGGCGGACCCAATCCGTCATGGTGAAACCACGGGGTCCTTCTCCAAGTCGCGAACGATCTGCGGCGATGGCGCGCGCTTCTTTTGGCTGCGCAAAGCGGGTTGGTCATTATCTCGATGAGGGGTCGGCCATTTGGCGGCCGAAGGGTGTGGCGGCGGTCCTCCTCACGATCCCATCCATGACGTGGCGGACGGCATCATTGAACAATTTTTCGCCTCGGTGCGGCAGCGCGCTGCGCTGGGCTTCCTCGTCCTCGGCGTTGCCGTCGATCATGCCGCGAGGACGCAGCGAGACGTCGCGAGGTCGGGAAGCGTCCGGTGTCACCGGCGGAGGCGATGGTGTCACCAGCGGCTCGAACTCCATGGGAGTCTCACGACATGGGTGACGGAGGGTCGGCTCCGGAGCGACTCCTCGGGGCAAAACTCTACCCCGGGCGAGAGGTATCAACCTCCATCTCGTCGGCCCGGCCGGCGAGGTACTCCTCGCCTTGACCATCGTCGACGGGACCAAATCGCCCGGATCGTCAGACTCATCGAACTCGAGGTCCAGACCTCGTCGCCGCTCGGAACCTCGGGCATGTCCGAGGGCGGAGTCTTGAGGGCTAACCATGGGCCCCACGGTGGGCGCCAGATGTCGGTGTCACGGGAATCGTGCTCTGAAGAGCAGCGGGTCCATGGACCGTGAGCAATTTGTAGTTGGTGTGAGGCCCAGCGACAACCCTTCTCGGCGGCGGGTGGCGGCCAAGCTGCGGGAGGCTAGGGCGCGTGGTCTTCCGGACAAGGGCACGTGCGACTAGGTGATCCGGTGCATGATCCTTCAGTCTTGTGGGAAGACAGAGAGGAACGATGCAAACCGTGGAGACACAAGTGATTTACCCTGGTTCGAGCCCCCACTGTCGGGTAATAGCTCTACTCTAGTCTCGTTGACTATATGGTGGAAGACAGTACAGAGGCGCTGGGATCGGACCTGGAGGTGCCGATCCCGAGCTTACAGTGGTGACGGCTAAAGGCTAAGGCTACTCGTGGAGGAAGCTTCGGATGCCAATGTTGCTTGTGCTCGGGCCAAGTGGAATCGGATCAGGGATTTCGGGTGTTGAGTTGGCCGCCCCTTGCAACGTCCAGGAATCCTCCTTTTATAGGCGCCGTGGACCGCCCGAGGCTGATATAGCGGGCCCCGCGCTGGTCTTTGCTTTAGTGGCGAGGTTCTTGTCTCGTTCTAGGGTCCTGTCGGTGCTCGAACTGCGAGGAGAAATTGGTCGGGTTAGTACTGGACACGTGTTTGTCTTAACATGCCCGTTCAAGGGGGAGAACTTCTTTAGAGGGAAAGCACTTTCCTTTATCCCCAATATGGCCTTGATCGACCGAAGCGACTCTGCGCCACCCGTTAGGGGCGTCGCGTAGCGCAACAACCATCTCTTTGCCGCCAAAGAGGGCAAAGCGACAAGACGGATCGTCTGCGCGTACTTTCCCATTTGGGGTCCACAGGAGATCTGAGGCGTCCCGGTCAAGTCCGGAGAAAGCATGGCGGGCTATGGCGGTTGTCGCCACCGCCCTTACAGCGAAGCGGATCACGAGGACCTTCTCCTGACTCACGGATAGCCCGGGAGGGACATGGTGCCGCACGGTTTGACCTGGTCAAGCCCGGGAACGCTGCAAACGAGTCAGGCGGCTTCTTTAGTACGGCCAGGAACGGCCTGCCTGGTCCTCTGTTCGCGTGGTGGGCCGGTACGGGATCGGCCCAAGGCCTGCTTCAAGGTGGGCCGTTTACCAATCACCAACACTTGGTCTTTCGAGCTCACCTTTTACTCCCATGTCCATCAAGACAGTAGATGGCACAAGTCTTTCTGTTACTAGTCAGGGCATTCTTCATACACTATTCTTTTATATTCCATCTGTTTCACATGTCCCTTCTCTTGATGTGCAGCTTATTTCTGTTGTCCAGCTTACTAATCACCATTGTCGTGTTATAGAAATCGTTGTTGCCTTCATAAGATATTCCTACAATCTCCTCAATGATCCCATAATATTCTATGTCTAGACCACCAAGGTCGTCTGTGACATAACTCACAACGCCGCTATTTACCGTAGTTGCATTTGGGTGAGCAGCCTCAGTCGCTTCGGACTGAACTCGATAACCATGGCAATCATAACATCCATGCACCTTAATTCTACGGCTGCACCCACGTGACATTTGTCGGAGATCGTTGTGCACGCTGGAATGTCTTTGACACTTCACAAGCATGCGCGACAAGATTCTTTAAGGATTTTAAATGCTAATGAAACTTTACCTTATATAAGAGGAAGAAACTTACGTAGTAATGGAACTAGGTTTGAAAGTTTAGACGGTTTTGTCCACCACCACGTCGTTTCAGCTTCATAATTTGTTCGTCCGAAGGTTCACCTGGTCTTCTTCATTCTTCTTGAATAAATTGACTACAATATTTTATTCAATTATTTATAGAACAAGTATATATTTATGATTTAATTAAGATATTTACTAACTTACTCGATGTACACCTTCACTTCATCCATGTTGTCGTACACGTATAACTGAATCGCAGTTTTTTCCTCTGCATCCAAGTCACGTGTGGTGCTTTTACCAACATTGCATCCGGCTTGGTCGTGAAATACCTCAAGATTGGAAGTACTTGTGTGATGTCCCAATTTGGTTTTTGTGGGATGTCCCAGTTTGTGTTCACGACAGCCTCGCACATGTTTTTCTCTTGGTGCATCAGGTCGAGATTGTGAGGCTGCTTCAGATCTGTTGCATAAGGAAGGTTGTAAATGCTGCACTTATATCTTGCCATAGTTTGTGTCGTAACCTTTCTCCTCGAGATCGTCATGCCAGTCGATTATATCCTGCACTTCAAACCGTTCTGGTGGCCCCTTCATCGTCATAGTCGTATCTTTACAAAATGCATTTATTTGCTTCCTAAATGGATGGTTCGGCTCTAGGACACAACGGTGATAATCAAACCAACAAGCCTTACCCCCTTTTTTCAGTGTGAATGCATCAGTGTTACACAAGCATTTTGGACATGATTACTTTCCATGCGTGTTCCATTCCGAGAACATGCCATATGCCGAAAAATCGTGTATGGACCACAGATATGCCCATTATAGCTATCATACATCAAAACTCCTTTTTTTCACAGGTCAATTAGCTCTTCTACTAGTGGTTTCATAAATAGGTCTAAATTTTTACCAGGAGACTTAGGCCCAGGTATGATAACAGAAAGGAATATGTACTCTTCTTTCATGCAGATTTGAGACGGCAAGTTGTACGGGATAGCAAAAACCGGCCAGCACGAGTACGGCTGGTAGTCATATTAAAAGGCGTGAACCCGTCGGTAGAGAGTCCGATGCACACATTTCTAGGCTCGATGGCCAATTCAGGGTGTTGTTGATCAAAGTGTTTCCAGGCTTCTGCATCTGATGGATGAATCATGTGTCTTGCCGTGGACTTAGACATGTACAGACGCTGCAGGCATTGACTTATCAGAAAGAAACGAAAGGTTTTTAGGGCCACCTTCGTCTGTCTCACTGTACCATCTCATCCTTTAACTTCCACGTACCGACTCTCATCGCAATGCTTCAATGAGTCAGTTCTGAATCGGTCTTCCAATAAAGCATGCAGAAATTTGAGCAATAGTCTATCCTCTCGCGCCGGCATGCCTAACAAGCTAAGAAGCTTATTCGACTCGTACAGATTTGGAGGCATCTGATGTCCACTCGGAAGCAGGCTATCCAACAGTTTGCAAAGGTCGTTGAAACAATTAGCCGATAGGTTTTATTTGGTCTTCACTGCCATTAGACGCGACACTGCGGAGAGCACGATCATATCGGTGTGCTCATGCAACGGCAACTTGGTAGAATCAAGTAGCTTCTCGAATTTTTGGGCAAGTGGCTCGGACTCTTCCTCGGGGGAGAGATTGTACAACATTATCTGTGTGCTTGTCCAATCTGTCGACTTCGACTTATCATAGCCCTCACCAAAATCCACAGGGCTACACACAGCCGCCGGACGCTTTCTCTCACCATGAGCTACCCATACAAAATAGTTTGGCTTGAAACCATGCCTACAGAGGTGTTCGCTAATATCCCTTTTGGTCCTCTTCTCGGTGTTCGAGCATGCAGCACAAGGACACCACACTACCGCTAAGTTAGGGTTGGGTAATTTTCGGAATGCATCTTCCACGAAGGTTGTTGCCTTTTAGAACCACTCGTTCGTGTGCCATCCAGACTTCATCCACCCATCATACATCCACGGCCGATCTTCCATCGCTCACTAAATAATGTTCATGCATGCATTCAAAATTTAGGTTTAGACGGCTTAATACTAGCTAAATAGGAGGGCTTACCCACCCACGGATCTGCTCTTGAGTACGATACACGTGACATGAAAGTGCGCGGGTCGAAATTCCGGTAGCATAACCCTGCAGTTCCCCTAGTGCAACGATGGGTACGGCGTACCGCTTATGTTTTGCACTAGAAGAACATCAGGGTCATGCCATCAGAATTCCAACCCATACACTCCCATGCCTCGAGCACCATACCCAAAAGCACATCCGTGGGCTATCCAAAACGTGGACAGTTCGGGGCCGCAACACCTTTCGTAATAGAACACAACGAATCACTGTCCAAGTTCTTTACGGAAATATGTAGCAGCCCCGAACAGGTTTGACGCTGGCTCGGTTAATGACACAAATTAATTTCAATTCACACACGGAACGAATAGTTATTAACTCACTAATTGCAATTATGCTAATTAATCATGTCTCCGCCGCCCCAGGCCGACCACAAAAGTGGAGTATTGTGGTCGGCCTCCTTTGAGGCCAACCACAAAAGCGCAGCAATGTGAGCGGCAGTTGCTCAGACCGCCCACACAAATGTTGTATTGTGGGCGGCCTATGCTTATCCCGCCCACAGTTCCGTCGGACGTTTGTGGTTTTTTACGGATTTTGTGGGCGGCATAACAGAGGCCGACGACATAAGTTGGCCAGAGCCATCTTTTGTCTGACACGTGGGCCCTCCTTGAGGTGATTTTGTTAGGCCGTTAAGGTGCTGTCAGGTGGGTGCCTCTATGTTGACGGCATAAACTTTCAAATTGGACGGTAGGCGGGAGAGTCGGCGTAACTATTGTGGTCAGTATTTGTTTGGCCGCCCATATTGTGTTTTATTATCGGTGGCCGTTCTTTTGGCCGACGACATAGATGAAAAAACATTATCGTCGGTTTTTGGGCCGACGACAAAAGATTTTAGGCCAACCACATAAGTCTCGTTTCCTGTAGTGAATAGGTTGACCCCGTGGCTTCATGTATCCGCCGGTCTAAGGCTGCTGGGGAGCATGACCAACATGGGGAACTCGTCACTCGGAGGTAACCCAGGCAATCACCCATCGTCCTCGAGAGCATTCGCTTGACATACGCCTTGGTGATTAGTGTGTAGGTTACTTGGCTACTAGCTTGCTCGATCACGGCCGCTAAGCCGTTACTTGACATTATTTTATTTGTCATGGTTTAGCTAATTTCTAGCAATTACTTTTATTTCCATAAATAGCATGCACATTTCAAGATTCTACCAAAAATCTTTAAATAAGACAAACGCATGTTCAATATGCACTAAAGGGGGACTTGCCTTGGTCCGATTCTGGGTACGGGTGATCGTCGGCAACAAAGCGGTCTATGGACCTTTCGGATCCTATTCTCAAGCAACGTGTCACACATACAAAGCATACAAATCCACAATCAATAAAATATTTTTTTAAAAAAGTTTTAGTTTATGCAACTCATGAAAACCATTTTGTTTTAAATCACATGCGATAATGAATCCTTTTATGCTAATAATGCATTATAGGGAAATCATTTTGATACAAAACCATGCCAAATGGTAAATAAGATATTTATATATTTTTTTATACAGTGATTTGACATTTTATTATTTTATTTGAATTTATTATGAATTTATAAGCATTTTACACAATTTGAAAAATGTTTGATAATTTAAAAGAGCTTAGCGTTCACATGGGCCGAATCCGGCCGAAACCATCCGCAACCAGGCCGCAACCCAATTGAACGAGGCGATCATGTGGTTGCGGACCGTGAAGTGGTTGACAGGTGGGCCCCGCCTATCTGTGGCCTAGGCTCGGTTGTGCGGTGGCGGACCGGCCATTCCGGCGAGCGGTGGTTGTCGCTAACGATGTCGATGGTGGTGGGAGCAAGAGGGTGGAGAGGGGAGCACATAGGTGCGGTCGGAGAGGGGCTTTACCATGGGAACGATGGCAGCTAGCGATGGTGGGGGTGGCAGCATGGCGGCACCGTTGGTGAGGAGGCTCCGGTGGCGGAGAGGCTCGATTGAGCGAGGGGAAAGAGAGAGGGGGTTGCGGTGGTGCTAAACAGTGGCACCTGAGGGCTCTGGGATGACGGAATCGGCACGGCAGCGGCTTCATCTTGCTCAGCTCCGGCGGCGGTGAGGTGGGGGTTGAAGGCGACGAGTGGGAATGCACGATGCCCAAGGGCGGTGGTGCGGCGCGTGCGCAAGGGTTAGGGTTAGGCTGAGATGGCGAGGGAGAGAGATGCGGTGGAGAGAGAGAGAGAGAGTAGGCATGCGTGGAGAGGGAGAAGTGGCGCGATGCAAGGACGAAGACAACGGAGGAGAAAGGCAAGCCTGACAAGTGGGTAGCAGCGGCTGGCTAGCAGGGCCCGGGTCGCAACGGGACGGCGTGGCTGGCACAGCGTGACTCTAGGGCAGGCTGGGGCACGCGCTGGGCCGCGGGAGGAAAGGAAATGTGGGCTCCGCTGAGAAGGAAAAGAAGTTGGGTCGAGGGAGAGGGAGTCGGCCCGAAAGGAATAAAAAGGATTTTCTTTTTCTAACTTTGGAAATAATGCGAAAAATTTTGTCTAAAATGCCATTTATTTTGAAGAAAAATTTGCAAAATTCAAATATGTTCCAAAATATGTTTTAGATGCATAAATATACACATTCAAGTACATTTACACATATACATTTAAATATGGTGTTTTTTCCAAATATCCTTCCAAAGTCATTAAAAATTATTTTTGGAAATTTATTTTTAAACATGGTAAGGAATTAGCTAAATATTATTATTTTAGAAATCACCTTCGCATATTACCATTGGCCAAATCAATTAAATCTCAATTTTATGTAAACATGCTTTAATCATTATTTAAAAATAATTAATATGCCAAATTTTGTGTTTAAAATTTGGGATGTTACAGTGCAACCATACAGGCTGAGATTTAGGGGTTAGTGTTGGAGACAGCCAAAGGCACGTGCCCGTGGAAAAGTGGAACCATGGACCCGAGGCACACACCCGTGGCATAGTTGAAGCTTTCAATGGCGACCCCCTAGCAAGGAAGAGAGGGGAAGAAGAAGACCAGAAAAAGTATCATATGTAGGACCTATGTTTACAAAATATTTTCTAGAAAAACATATGGCATGTGTACGATTATATGTGGTAATACCCTAAGAGCATCCCCAGCAGGGCCTTCAAATTTTCCTGCATCATTAAAGATGTCGCTACAAGAATCGCTACAAAGTCTTACATTGCTACTCACATGGATCAAATTCCCTTCTAATGCATTTGAAAATTTTTGAAATAGAGGCCATTTTAGGGGGTGTGATGAGGATGCTCTAAACGTGGATGCCACCATGGCAAAACCACCCTCAAAACACAATGCGGGCGGTTATTCGCATGCACCGCTACGCATACTTGTGGGAGCGGATACTTGGTTTTTCAAGCCATGGGGTTAAGCGTCCATATTGTCATAGTTGAGCGGGGCGAAGTCGATTTCTTTCTTCATAAATCAACCAAGAGAAACGGGTGCATGTTTCTTAGCATGTGCTAACGGAGTAATGGTTGCTACACAAGAACAAAAGGTAGAATTGGATCTCATGTTCACAACAAGACAGATCAAGGATAATTCAGTATGTATGAGAACATTCTCATGTTGCCTGAAGAGACAGTACTAGCAGTTGGTACACAAGATGACAAAAAGCGAAGGTAGAATTGTATCCCATGTTCACAACATGACAGACCAAGGATAAATTCAGTAAATAAGGATGATAAGCTCAGTGCCGTCTGAAAAAAAACAGGGAAAAAAGAGCCAACAGAACAACATTTCCAGCAATAAGAAGGCGTCTAGTAGATCTTGATGTTAATATCCTGGAGAGATGGTGCATTGGCACGCATCATAGTCGCCAACAAGTCAGTCCTTGGATCTACTTCGCTGCAATGGATTGTCACCTTCTTAAGGTGTTGAGCTGCAAATGATATTCTCTTTGGCATGTGCATCACATCGGTCTCCTCACCCATCTCACCCTCGACAAACTCTCTCTGAAATGGTAAAGGTGCAATGTTGTGGTAAGACTTTTTGTCATGTGCTAGTGAAAACATAGATAGTAAATGCATGCATGATGTCATGGACCTCGTCAAGCTTGAGCTCAAGCTCCTCAAGGATAGGAGAATGCTGAAGGAAGGTGACCAAAGGGGACAGCTTGTCAGAAAGGCACCATTCACCAAGAGAGAGGCTTGTTAGCTTCATGAACATGGTGTGCCTTGGAGTTACTTTACCAAAAACAATCTTCACATATGTTGAACAAAAAGAAACATGAGTATGAGGTTAAATGAGAAATAAATATTCAACTTGCAAAGAGATTTAATAAGTGTGTATTACCTTTTTCACTGGAGCAGATAGTTCCATACTCTTAATATTCGAAAGATCATATAGAGTGACTGCTGCTGCAAATTGGAAATTAGCTCTTGATTCACATTCGCTTTCAGAGCGTTGAAAGCGTACAGAGACCAAGCTATTGGTACGAATGAGAAGATCTTTAGAAACTGAACAGTCTATGATTTCCAGAGTCTGAAGTGAACTAGATGAAATCTCAGAGAACTCAACGATGCTGTCAGCCAGCTGCAGATTTTCCAAATTTGGGCATGCATGGTTTAACGGGTCAAAGACACGGGTGTTCAGAATAACATTTGTGAGCTTCAGACTCTGCAAATATGGCGAAGAGAAGTCGATAATCTGTGGATTTAAGAAGAGAGGTTCCCATGCTATATCTTCAGTGAACTCAATCGATCGAACATTGCGCATGAGGCTATGATTGATCCAGAAGTTGGCAGCATCTATTGCGAAAGAGTGAAGGCGTGTCTCCAATCTGTCAATGCCCCTCCATAGGAGCAAATTTTCTACAAAGTTGCTGAACTTCTCCCTGTCCCTATCAAAGTGATCGATGTCAATATTGAGGCATGGCACTGAGGCCCACAATGGCCGCCACCTTGGGGACAAAACACTTGTGCATACTACTTCCCTTGCTGGCAAGAAGGACATGATGCGATGAAGCAGATCATCATGAAGATCACTAATTCTGTCATTGCAGCGAGGCTTCTTTTCATTTCCTGTAGGAACTTGATCAAACATGTAATTAGTTTCTTTGTCAAAATAATAGTACATATTTTTTAGTTAATGGGATTATAACTTTTACTCTTTTCACCAAACAGGGATACACATAGCTATTACACAACCACAAGTTAAACACTTCTTCCAATTCAAAGGCCAAAGCTATACTCTCCTTTTTTACATATTTTACTTACTTGATATACTAATAGTAGTGCTTTTGATATAGTTATATTGCTATATTTTTTTTACTAGTACTAGCTAGTGAGTTTAAAAAAACTAACTTTAAACTTAGTATACAATAGACAAGACACCAAAGACAAATCATTTTTTTACACGCCTTATTTTATTGATGCAAATAGAATGATACATAGAATCAAAATAGGTCTCAAATACCTAAACAAAAAGCAAAAAATGGGACCATTTCTTATTCTACTCAAAATTTTTCTCTTATTATGCCCGTCAACGATAAAGTTATCCAATATCCAAACATTACAAAGAAAACAAAAAAAATTAATATACCATATTATCCCACATAAACAATTTTTATATACAACAATTTGCTAATTAAAACCGTCTCTAAGATTAATACTTATTTCTTTTGCTTTGTTTTATTTATACACTTAGTGTCCCATAGGAATAATAAACTGATTACAAATGTATATGTTTTTTATATTGTTGGGAGATTTTTCATTTTTTTCAATGAATGTTTGTGATATACATGTTCCCGACATGTAACTACTCTTTTTTAGCAAAAGGCAGGGACTGCCGTTCCATCAAGAGAGCAAAAAATTGTACGGAGTATAGGGGCACAACCCAGGGCTAAAAAAGGCTAGGTGATAGCGGATCTCTCTCACCTGGAGAGGTCACTTGGAGCATGTACAATGGTACACATCAGCTGTCTCTAAGCCGTGTATAAGGTTTGCTATGTAGGATGGATAATGATGTGGAGAAGAGAGAGTGTGCATAGAGAGTTGAGCCGTCTCCAATGCAAGAGATGATTTTTCACGCGAATTAAGAAATCTTGTGTGTGATTAAGTGGTATGAAAAAAATGTACAGCTATCTCTAAGCCATCTCTACCATTGTATGAGTTGTTTCTAAAACCATCTCCAACCATATTCTCTTCATTTCATTCCCTTCCCAATTTCTTTCCTCACATTCATTCCCTTCATTTTCTACCATCTCCAATAGCATCCCTTCGAAGAAATTTACGAAGAAAACGGAGAGAGAATCACGTTCTAAAGGGAATGCAGGAAGAAATTTCTTCTGACAAGCATTGCGACGAGATTCGGTTGGAGCATTAGAATTTCTTCGCGAAGAGAATTTGGCCCCTTAAGGGACTCCCTTGGAGATGGTCTAAGTCATCTCTATAAATGACATGGTATAGAGATGACTGTTATCTTAACCATTGTACATTCTCTAAAGATGAAATGAACCAAGGCGGCCGGTGCCAAGGATGTTTTTTGAAAGATACGCCTATTAAGCTGCTTCCAAAGGCAACACCACAAGGCATATTACCAGGAATGTTAAAGCCACCGCAGATGCAGGGCCTGCCAATCTCTCAATAAAGGTCTAGAATGCCCAGCCAGCGAAGGGGTCGATATGTAACTTCTCATTACCGTCTAATATTAATTAAGAAGCCAGGGGTTCCATACTTCTAAACAACACTTCATTTTAAGGTAGATACTCAAGGATTATAGTTCTATTAATTTGAAGGTGCATTTGTATTATGAAGGACCAAATGACAACAGAATATGCATATTGTAAAGAACATACCAGAGTTATTAAAATACGAGCACTAAAACTATGCATGCACTTCTTTCCAATAAAATTTTGTATGTACTTACCACCGGATGATACCTCCTGATCGAGTGGCCTCTTTTCCTTTATGATTTGATTCTGTTGATCACTAGATTTTCCATGAAGAAGCAATAGAACAGAGGATCGACTCAATTTTGGCATGGAAGATTTCTGCACATCTCGAAAATCAGTGAATTTAAGTGGCACAGGCATCCAATCCTTCTGTGGTATTCCGATGGTAATATGAGGTCCTGGAGAAAGTATAGCCAGCGGAGAAGTGAATTCCCTAGTTGCTATTAGATCTTCTAATGCGTTCTCCAAATAAAGTAATCTCTCGGCAATCTTCTCGTTGAAATCAGCCTGAGAAGAAAACACAAAAATCATCAATTTACCATATATTACGATGCTTGCCTTCCACTATTCTTTTTTGAGTAAGGGAACATTCATTCCATCTTCATATATGACCCTTTTACAAAAAAGCCCCTACCCAAATAAAATTACAAAGATAATCTCTAAGACCTTCCATGTAAAAGACCAAAATATTCACATTTGTTTCTAATCCAGTTAACGGAGGCATAAACATCGCTAGAATCCTACTTGACGTAGGAAAAACAGTCATAAAGAACACAATAATGTATTTCCCTTTCATCTGATTTTATTGCAGAAATTCATTATGCATATAAGTAATATAATGCATAATATCATAAGGATAATACATGAAAGTCACTTCAGGAGTAGACTGTTCTTGTGGTGTTAAGTTCAACGTCTTTGTTTTTTTTAAAAAAAAGTTCAACGTCTAGATGCAAATATCAAATACCAAAATTTGTTAAATCTGTATGCGCACAATATTATGTCAACCCATCTTGAATTTAATTAGAATCATGGGAAATGGGACAGAGCTATTCTATTACAAGAGGGAGAGTGTTTGTCCAAACCTACAGAGGACATCCTAAGGAACTTCTTGTTATATATGTACACACCTAAAGGTTCATAGTCTTCCTTACTTTCCTTTTATGCAAAAAGAAAAGAACGTATAACAAAGACATTTCATATGCAACTAATTATAAAATTGATCATAAATTTTTTCGGTGCAACTATGAATAAAACTTTTCGACACTATTGTAACAAATGTGTTAACGGCTTTATGCACTACGAGTAAAACATACTAGAAAGACCATCAAGTAATTTTATAAGAAAGATCAAAATTTAAAAAACTCCAAATCCCATGGCCCTTTCCTCTTTTTTAGCCACTTCATATTGAAAAAATGAAAGCAAAGCATTGGGAAAAGTAGATTAATGTATATTTTTAAAAAGTCAATATCACTTTGTTTTATAATTTATTTTAGGCCTCTTTGATTCGTTGGATTCTAAATGTAGGAATAGGAAAAACACATGTTTTTGCGATGTCTCTGCACGTAGCATTAAAATTCATGGCAATCTTTCTATCATGATGTTTGGCTAATTATAGGAAGAATGCAAATATTTTGAGATCAAACATTAATCGGACAGATAGAGAATGGAAGTAGAAAGACATAAATTACATTACAGTTTTCTTATAGGAATAAAAAAGGAGGTCATGGTTCATCTAAAATATCCTCCAAACTTTGGAGAAAATTTTTATATCCTATGAAATTCCTTTGAAGAAATCTTACGGATCACACCCCTCTTGCATATTTTTCTTTGGATCAAATTTTTCCGTATTTTTGTTTCAAATTCCATTGAACCAGAGATGCACTAAGTATTACTATATTATTTGTAGAAATCCAGGATGATGGGAGGACACCTCCAGCTCTCCACTATTACCCTACCCCATGGGCACACATCCCTTGCTTGGAGGCACAAGTACACCGAGGCCTTTTTGGATGCACTCAAATGAACAAACATATGCCCATTTCTAACGTTAGGAATAGGATAGGTAATCCTCGCATGCAATGCCTCTGCTCTCCTTCTTCGTCTATGCACTCCCTTTTCTTTTTTATGTGCTCCACCGTCTGTCTTCCTTCACCGCAAGCTATTGCGACCGATGCCACCACCATCTTCCACCACCAAAACGAAAGTTACAGTTCATGTTGGGGGAAGGTTCACATATGATCTAGACTTAGGGAGAGGTCGGGAAGGTAGTGGCCCGGTGGTGGGAGGGAATGTGGCCGGTCAGCGAGGCGGCAGTGGTGGCACCGAAGCTATGGGAACAATGAAGGGTGATGGAGGAGCTAGGGGGATTGATGACGACAATTGAGTTAGAGTGAGCGGGGCTTGCATGGTGGTGATAGGACAGCGGTGGTGGGAAAGGTGTTGGAGGTGCATGAAGCATACTAGAAAGGAAGGAGAAGGGAGAGGGTGAACGGAGGAAATCAGAGGCGTCCATGAAGCTATCCCTTCCATTTTGATTGGATGGGGGTATTGTTACTAGTATCTCCCGAAAAATAATTAGCATGATTATGATGGAAATACCAGTGTAGCATAGGCACTATAGTAGTGGTTTCAAATTGCTCTTTTCTATTCGTCACACTAGATCAACGAAAGGTGCATCAGTAATATGTGTCTCCATCGGGTACTAAGTTATCTCATTGGTGATGTTTGTCCCTTGGGCGGACCCAGTATGTGTATGATAATTAGATGAAATTTGCTAAATCGACAATGATGCAAATCTAAAATATGGTGTCCCACATGACCTTCTTGTGCCAAATGATTAATTTGTTGGCACATTCTTATCGAAAAAGGTTCATTTTAGACCATATGTGACAACAAATTCTAATTGTTTATCATATGTTTTGCTCGTTTCCTTCCATAAAAAAGTTTTTCATCGGTTGTGCACAGAAAAAGTAAGATTGTCACTTTTGATTGCGAACAAGACCACATCTCCCTACACACGCACAAACCCCAGTGGACATGGTCCTCTATGGCTAGACATAATCTTGTCACATGTAGTGCCAAACTGGTATATCTTTACAACACCAATGTCACAACATGTTTTGCTAACCACTTTTCCTTGTGGTAGAGACCATCAGGACTATGGTCGTTGTCATCACGATGGACCCACTTCACCCTTTATATTGAGGCCAATGTTGTTAAAATCCCTACGCATTCTCAAGTTGATTACATGGTTTTGCAGCAATGAAAACCTCACATTTATTTCTTTCACCCTTCTCAGCATAAACTAGAGTACTATACACAACAAATAGCTAAAAGTTTGGAGTACATCCTTTTCCTTTCTGTAGAATCTCTAGATGTTCATGGCCGTCAAAATTGTCCAACTCTTGAACCTAGCTAAGGAAAACATTCTACTCAACAGCCAAGAACTGCATCTTCATCTGGGATTTAACAAGGCGGTCCTCAGCATTATGGTCATTGAGAGATCTTGTGCACTGAAAAGTTTGAGGGTTACACACCTACCTCGAAGAAGGAAATAATAAATTCTTGCTTTTGAGAGTTAATTCAAGGTGAGAAACAACCACATCATGTATGTCATGAAGAAGGTTAGGCGATTTCTAAGGAGGGGAAACAAGACATTTGTCGAGATCATTTCATTATCACGCCACCTGGCCACAGATTTAAATTCATACTCATTTGCTCATCTAGCCTTAAGACTACTCCGAATTGGTGTCTTAGACATTAAACAGTTTTAAAATATGATTTTTGTTGATGTGGCAAAGAATTAAATTAGAGAGATGGGAATGGTGTCTTATATAAGATATAACTTTAAGAACCCACCAAGACATTGGATACCATGTTAGCGTTCTTTCTCTCTTGTTTTGGGTATCCTAAGAAACAATCATATGTTGGAAAGGGTTTTCTATCTAGTATCTTTTTGTTCTCTTGCTAATGTAGTGACTTAGGAAGAGCAATAAGATATTGTGCGCTTGGAGTAGCCAAGGTTTCTATATTCATGATACTCTTAACTCAAAGCATGTTGTGCATGAAGCCATTTAAAAAGGGTTATTCATATATATATGACATTAAAAAGTGTGCGATTTCAAGATTTTCCATTAAAATGATGATTGTAATGCCATTGTGAAAAGTCGAGGAAAATTGAAGTTGCCATTTTAAAGTGTTTTGCCCTTCCTATAATTTTTCTCATTGTCCGTCTCACATAGGAGAATAAAATATCCAAAAGTAACCTATTTTGAAAGATGAATCTTGAGTACAATCTTATAATTAGAATTTACAAAATTTCAATGGCATATCTAGGAACAACATACATTCTTGTGGCATGTATCTAACAGAGTCCTAGGTTTGGATGAGTTATTGATATTCTTTTATAACCTACTTTGAACTCCTTTCCATTAACTATCCATGAAAAGAGGTGTCAGACAACTACTTGGCAATGTCGCAGTAGACTAGCCTTATGGCGAAAATTCATACTACATGCACTTCAACAAAGAATTGGGTCGAAACACATTCTTTGTGTCAGGAAAAAGCTAGATGTTCTTCATGCATGTATGGGAATCAAGCATCCAAATTAGACGTGTATTAAAATTTTGTTTATCTTTCTTAGATTTTTCAAGGGTTAGTAGGATATATATGCCACTGCTCAACTTCGTTATTCGGTATTTACCAATCTTCCTTTCGATTTGCGATAGATTCCATTATGAAACCGAGATTATTTGATATTTGCCACTGCGCTCGCCATGTGTCCCATTTTTTTTTATTTTTTTCAAAATAAGACAATTCTACCCTTTTCTTATCATCTATTTACACTAATGCTAGTGAGGCCATTGTCACCGCCCTCAACCATGACCACCATGCCTCTTCCCTTCCCGATGTGGTTGCTACTGCCGCCGCCCACCACGCCTCCTCCCTCCTTGCTTAGACATCGCGACGCTCGTCGGCGGCGGTGCTTGGACGATAGGAAAGTATGGTGGGTGGTGAGCTCGGGTGGGAGGGAGGTCGAGATGGTGTGGCTTAGGGCGGTGGGAGCTCGAGTTGGTGGCAATCACGAGCGATTAGCTTGACAAGAACAGCGGGAGGTTGAGACGGCCGGAGCTCAGGTAGACAGCAAGCTCGGGTGATGAGCTTGACAAGAATGGTGGGAGGAGCTCAGGTCGGTGGCAGGCGGCGGGAGCTCAGTTTGGCGGCGGGGGCAGAAGCTTAGGTCGACGGGAGCTTAAGGCAGCGGGGCTCAAATCGATGGGAGCTTGGGCGGCGAGGCTTGAGCTAATGGCGCTCAGACAACGGATTGGAAAAAGAATAAGAGAGGAGGAAGAAGAGGGGAGGTAGAAGATAAGGGTAAAATGATATAATACGCAAATACGAGTCAAATGTATAAAAAAAATAGGACATGTATCGCATAAAATGACAATTATTGAAGAATCTTGATTTCATAATGGTATTTATCGCTAATCGAAAGGAAGAGTGATAAATACCGAACAACGAAGTTAAGCAGTGGCATATATCTTATTAACCCATATTTTAATGAACTTTTCAAGTAGGACTTTCTATTTGTATGATTGCCATGCTCGTTCCATATATGAAACGTCGATAAGAATCTAATTTAAAAAATAATGGCTAAGCCCTACAATATTTTTAATATGGTTACTTCTAATTACATGAGACCCTAACAAGTATTGCTACAATACTGATTTAACAAGAATATACACAGTTTCCAATATATTGTTTCAAATAAATGAATAAAAAGTATAACAGAAGACACAAGGTTTAGTTTCTTCATAAAAGTGTATTTATTTAAGGGCAGCATATCCAGTGCAAATAGTTATTTATTGCTAATATGCTAACAGTACATCTGGACCATCAGATCCACAAAGAGTGGCCCAGATCTAAAAATGTGGAAGCCCCTTTCCATTTAAAAAATCAGGGGGGTTTTCGTGAAAGTGTTTAAGTGAGAAAAGTGGCTTACACCTCTCCAGATCTAAGCCGCTCCTGATGAATCCGATGACCCAGATCTGTTGTTAGCATGTTAGTACTCAATGGGCATTTGCACTGGATACGTCCTCTTATTTAACTGCATAAACCCTTGTTGAAAAATTGATTTAGAGTTGTGTCTTGGTAGCAAACTCTAGGTGTAGGCCATTCATAGTCTAGTGGGAGCATCATCCCACTCTATGTAGGCTCTCAGTTATATGCGTAGCACTTGCATTCCTTTACACCATCTATTGGTCCAGCATTCCAAGCCTATGTGCCATTACCATATTTAGAAGCAACACTAGTGCACAAAGATGTGTGATGGAGCAATTGAGGAATCCGTCCATGCTATGCCATACGACGCCTAGATGTTGTATTGTGTGTAATGTGCCGTAGAACCATCAGGTAAAATTTATAAGAAATGAAGAGGTGAATCATTTTGTTTTTGATATGTGGAATAATGAGCAGGGTGCTCACTGCTATTTAATTTAAGTTGTTTTCAACAGAACAAACAAGAAGTAATTACAACAAGGCTGATCCTTCGAACTTCTAAAATCAATCTATCTCATTTAGCCAATCATGAATGAAGGGTAAATGTTTTCTTTCACACGACGGATATTAACTGTTTGCAATTTTTATTGTAAAATTCTTTTCAATTCCAGCATAGCGTGGTCCATATTTTATATAATACAATTATTCCTACTTTTCCATGTGCGTCAAGTTGTGAGAACCACAATTTTCATGAAAATTTGTTTATGCTAATTGTCCTCCTCAGATATCAAATTTATTCCAAAATTGTTGCACCATGTGGCTGCACATGATTGCCATTGAATTAACAATGGCATGCAAAAAAAGTTTGAAAATAGTGTAGATAGAAATTCTTTTGAAAAGTTAGCATCACTATAAGGTTGTGAATTATGTTGCACCTTCTAGCTTAAACCTATTGTATTTAATAGATACAACTAAAACCCTATTGTTGAAAAAAAATATACTCCATCTCTAATATGCATGTTGCTGCATCTAATCCCCGTAAATATGCATAGTGGTGCACATAATCCCTCTCAAATGATTTTTATGATGGTTTTGCCATCAGGACAGATCATGTGAGTATTTTTTTCAAATCATTTTTCACTAGGGGACACACATATCATCCCCTTATTTATCCCTTCTCTCTCTTCCTCCCATTCTCCCTCTTACCCTCAACAGCTCTATTTTTGCGGTGCATAGCTAGAAATGAGATGTAATATCGTTAAAGCACTAGAAAGGTGAGCATAAGGGTCTAGTCTTCTTCATCCATCATGACCGCTTCGTGTACATTGTGCTGCAAGAGGATCCTATTGTCAACTGCCTACATTGGAGTGGGGTTCCTCGGGGAGATGGGGATGTCGCCGCCACATGCCATCTTCGCAAATCGCAACCCTCGTGTGAACCATGCCAATGAACCTACGTCCATCAAACCTATAAGGCTATAACGGTTGATGTGGCAGGATGGGACTACTTGCCTTTCAACTCTGTCATTGTGACGAGCTGGTGGTTATCCCTCGTCTCGGCTTGCAAGTTAGCAACTTCCAAACCTTCTACAATGGTGGTACAGGCTCTGTCATCCACCTCTTCCCTCATAGGATGCCCACATGGAATCTGCCTTAGAGCTCTTCCTTGAACATCTCACCCAAATCGGGTGGCTTGTCTTGCATGTGGGTGAACCCCATTGGCATCCAAGGCCATCATTGAGTATGTGATCACTGTAATCATTGCCGACTCCCACCACACCTCCCCTTTCTAGCCATCCAGTGAAAGCACAAAAGCATAGATAGCACCCATTGGCCTCCAAGGCCATTGTTTAGTTTGTGTTCACTGTCACCATTGTCGGCTCTCATGACACCTCCCTTCCTAGCCATTGGGTGAAAGAACAGAGCACATATAGCACCCCCTTCTTTCAACCATTAGGAAACCTGATGCCAATGCGAGATCTAAACAACATAAGAGGCACTATGTTTGTCAACTCAGTTCGGTCTAATTGCCTACGTCTATGAGCATGCCTATGGGCGTTTCTCTCCATCAACAATTCTATGACACACTAACCATCAAAGTCCTTGCCACCGGCCGGTCGTGACCCCTTGCGAGTCAATGCTACAATTGTCTTGGTCATTCATGTTATACCAGAGTTGCCCTTGCTTTTATAAGGGGTCATGATATGAGTCCGAGTACAACTCTAAGCTTTCTTGCTTATTACTCCCTCCGTTCCAAATTATAGGTCGTTTGACTTTTTTTGACACGTATTTTGACCACTCGTCTTATTCAAATAATTAGTGAAAAAAATGAAAAACTCAAGTCATTATTAAAGTGCCTTTCATGATAGACTAAATCATAACAAAAATAAATTATAATTATAATTTTTTTTGAATAAGACGAATGGTCAAAATACGTGTCAAAAAAGTCAAACGACCTATAATTTGGAACGGAGGGAGTACAACACATAGTCCTACTTATACACATATTCGACACAAATTCCAACAAACACCACCTTGATAAAATATGTCCTTCGTCATCTTAAAGTCGTCCTAATATCTTGTGTGAACACTTGTACATGAACTCTGTTTGCTTTCTTTTGCAGCTCACCTAGAGCCACCCGACGAATCTGACTTGTCCTCGGACTCACCATATTTAGAACAAACATTGCTAACCGTGCAATATTTGGTTCAATAACTCCAACTACAACAATACCCTCATACCATTGTTTTTCAAGTCACCTTTAGCCACTGTCATGTTAACATAGTTGCTCGTTCCTCGCTTGTCGGTCTAAACCAGCTTCATGCCAGTTCACCGCCCGATCCATCCGTCACCTAGACAAATTAATGCTGAGTTAGCCGTCAATCAGTCTGACCTCCTCAGTCAAACCACCTTCAGCTCGCCCGAGCACGCCTCCTTCACAATCCACATCCCATGCCTTGTTCTGAACTTCTTAGTCCTCTCACATCCTATGTTTTATCTTGAACATGTGCTCGAATAGACTAAACTTGAATACGGATATGAGTTTCTTCATGAAACCCTCTTCTGCATTCTTAGAATTTTCTTATAGGCTCCTGTTGATCATGAATAGAGGTAGGGATCACCTGCTCCTTTTTTATGTCTCTCTGCGAGACAAAATCCCTTTTTTCTCGTCTCTTTTTCAATTAGGCTCAGCGTCCTCCCGTGCCTCAGCCCTAAGCCGCGCTGCCCAGCTTGCGGTTCGTGCATGCGCACCTGCACCTGCACCTACACTTGCAGCGCGTGCACGCCCACGGCCCAGCTTCGCCGGGTTGGAGACGCGCCCAAGCGCGCCACCAGCCAGCGCCGTCTCGGCCTACCAGCCTCAATCCCGCGCGCGGAGGCCCATATCCCGCCCTTTCAATCGGCGATTTATATAAGGGTTTTTTTCATCCATGTCATTATTAAGTTGCATATATTCGGAACTGTCATTATTAAGTGCATATTGTCACTGATGCCATTCTCTCAGCAACAAACCTCAGCACTGCCATTCTTTGCAATTTCAGAGGATTTACAAACTAAAATACAACCAAAATACTCATATGACATGTGGGCCCCTAATGTCATCCTCACACCTTCTTCTTCTTCTTCCTCCTCATCTTCTTCTTCCTCTCTCCACCGCTACTCTCTCCTCCATCGTCGCCGGAGCTCCACCGCGCCGTCGTCGGAGCTCCACCGCACCGCCGCCGGAGCTCACCCCGAGCTCCTCCGCTGTCCTCCTGGAACCCTAGCGCGAGCTCACCGTCGCCATGGCCGCCTCCTCCTCCTCTGCCGCTGCTGCCCTCCTCTCGGCGGCGGCGGCGCAGCTTGAGCTTCAGCGATGGATGGCGGCGCGAGCTCGAATGGACGGTGGCAAGCTCTTTCTTCGGCGGCGGCGGCGTGGCGCGAGCTCGACGGCAGCATGGCGGGGAGCTTCGAGATGGACGGCGGCGAAGCTCCTCTTCAGCGGCGGCGGCAGCGGCGTGAGCTCGAGATGGACAGCGGCGAGCTCCTCAGCCAGCGGCGGCGGCAGCGGCGGCGCGAGCTCGACGGCAACAACCGCGGGCGGGGAGCTTCGAGATGGACGGCGGCGGCGGCGGCGGAGCGGGCTCAACGGTAGCAAGCCACGGCGGGGGAGCTCCAGATGGACGGCGACGGCGGCGGAGCGAGCTCGACGGCAGCCGCCGCAGCTTGAAGAGAGAGGGGGAAGAATAGGAGGAGGAAGAAGAAGGGATAGAGGATGACATGTGGGCCCAGGCTGTCAGCATGTATTTCTCTGTATTTCACATGTATTTCGATTTTGTATACTCCGTAAATCTCTCAAAATGCTCAAGAATGGCAGTGCTGAGATTTGTTGCTGAGAGAATGGCATCAGTGACAATATGCACTTAATAATGGCAGTTTCGAATATATGCAACTTAATAATGGCATGGATGAAAAAAACCCTTTATATAAAACCCGCCCTTTTGTTTGGTGGTATATATAACCCGCCGTTTGAAACAGATGAAGACATATATTTATTTAATTTTAATAAAACAAATATTATTTATTTAATTCAGAAAACAACAACAACAACAACAACAACAATAATAATAATAATTTCGCTTGATATGTGCCGCAAAGCCATCACTAGCCCAGCATTGCGCCGCTTGAGCCTCGGTGAGCTGCGCACCGCTCGGCCCACCACACTACCGGTCTACCACGCCGCACTGAATTTGTTAATATTTTCATTTTCTCAAAATTAATAAGTAATATTTATTACATTAAAGTTAAATAAATAGACGCCTCTCACCATTTTATTTGGCGGATCATAAATTTCGTCAATCTGGCGGATTAATTTTATATAACCCGTCAAATGGACGGGTGACATTAGACCTGATCATCCGTCGAGCTCGGGCGGATTTGGGTCGGGTTTTCTAAAACCCGATAAAAAATTAGCCTGCCCAAGTCTGATCCGACCTGACGCACCGGGTCACAAATCCTAGCCTGAACCTGACTCGAAACTTGAAAACCCGACCCAAAATCCGAAAACCCGAGCCCGCACGACTGATTTTTCAATTTTTTGGGCCCGAACCCGACCCGACGGTCCGGTGTCAAATCGAGGCCCAACCCGACCGATGCATTGGTCGGGCTGGGTCAGGTCGAGTTTTTTTGGGTCGGGTTTTTTCGGGTCAGATATGTCGGGCGGGGCTACCCATGAGCAAGTCCAGGTGAGATCCACATAAATAGCTAGCTGCAAAAATCCACTCATTGGTTTGGCGGATTTTAACCTAGCCACACAACCATCGGGATTTATCCTCCACAAGCATGCATGGGATTGGACTTCTTCTGTCTATGTCTTGTTTGTTTCAGCTTAAAGTTGAGTTGAATTTAGCTGTAGCAAATTTGTGATCCCCTCAAAAGATGTTTTAAGAATTCAAAAAATTATGGAAAAAATTATTTTACAAACTCTAAGAATAACTATTTAAAACCCCACAAAAATGAATACAAAAATATTACACCATTTGACTTATAAAAAATAAAAATTTTAATTTAATTTAATTTAATTTGATTTGAAACAAACAAGACAATATATGTACTCCTCGAAACCGATTCAGCACTGCAGCATCCAACGAGCAGGACAGGCTTTCTTTCCACCCCCCCCCCCCTCCCCGAGAGAAGCTGTCTCGTGTATGCTCCTTTGATCACTCTCCCACATACTGTAGCCGTGTCCTCTCCTTACCGACCTTTTCATCCGGACTTGATACACATACTGGGCTTGTTTGTTTCAGATTAATGTAGAGTTGTGTTTTACTGTAGCATTTTTTTGACCTCCTCAAAATACGTTTTAACGAGTTTAAAAAATTATGAAAAAAATATTTTACAAACTTTAATAAGTATTATTTAAAACCCCACAAAATTGACTACAAAACATTACATCATTTGGCTTATACAAAAATAACAAATTTTCATTTAATTTAATTTAATTTAATCTAAAACAAACAAGCCCGAGAGTAATTCAAGCCAATAATTAAGTCATCTAGTGTTACACGGGGAGAGTAATGGCTGGTAAATAAATTATTGATCAGATATATTTTGTAAGACCTTGTTTGCCTGTTGATTGTGCTCCATTGTTATGTTAATATCCACATCATGACCTCTATCCCCTCTCTCTATTTCAATATTAGCTACTTTTTGTATCATTCACTCTAATTTTTTTCACATTTAACATTATACTCTAAAAGATTTTTTTCCCATTACACACTCTATTTAAAGCTACGGTGTTTTGAATCATGCTATGGATGCTCTCTTTTCCTACTATCACAAGTGACACAAGCACAGACCTGCCCACATGGCGTACAGCTAGCTCCACTTCGGGGTTGCGTGCGCGCCATAGCTGGCCATGATGAGCGCACACCTCAAACGCTCGTAGCTCTACCAGTCTGAACCCCCGTCAGCGCATCTCTGGTAGTTTAGTGATGAGGACATCACCAGTATGGATACGATCAGTGTGACCGCTGCCCCTCCTTCCTCTCCGACCACTCCAACAACTACTAATGCCGCTCCATCTTTGTCGCATACAATTGACGCTGCGACATCTTCATCACTGAGGGGCATTAATCCTAAAGCCCAGCCTTACAAGCCTTCTCCAAAGAAGAAACACCACAAGTCCAAGACCCACAAGGCCTTGACATATCAAGGAAAGCCCACATGGAGGCCTAAGATGCCAAACAGTCCGGTTCGGCCATCCAGCAGCACGCCAACTTCAAACGGACATAAATCGGGCTTCCGAACTCCGATTTCAGTGTGTGACCACTCGTTGGAAAGCTTAGGAGATAAGCTTTCTAATGGATCCAGCCCCACCTCCAGATTCGCTCCAAAGCGTCAGGAAAACACAGAAGAAGTTCACGGGCCACAATTTGGTCTTTGCGTCACCTTATCTTTGGGCTCGTGGCCTATGTAACTTAGGGTTTTGGTGGGTGCCCTGTTTTGCCGCCCACTCCCGCCACCGCTATATATGTGGCGGTGCCTCTCTTTACCCTTAGGTTTTGTTGTGTTTTGGTTGACCCGTGTGCGTCCCTCGTGTTCGCGTGTCGACTAGACCACCCGTTTGCAGAAATGAACCTCACCCTTTTATGAGTTGAATTATCAGTTATCATCTTGTTCTTGCTTGTTCTCGATTGCTAGCAGGTTCAAGGATCAATCATGTCTTGCTGGGTTGATCGACTCGTGTGGTGACATTGCGATTGTTCGGTTGTTGATCCCGTGGATTAGTAGCGTCGTCACTACACCAAATCGAAGTATCGTTCCTCACTAGAAGATCGGGCCGACCTAGTGCGCATCAAGTGGTATCAGAGCGACGGTTGCCTGGTGAGAACACCCCTTATCTTGTTTTAGATCTGTTCTTATTTGTCCTAGAGTCCAGAAAATTGCCCCACAAAAAAGATTTGATTTCGTCATCACGTCCGCCGTCCAAGCCACTTTGTGCCTTCGCAATTTTCGTTTTCAGTTTCGCTTTGTTGAATTTGTGTCCATGGTTATAGTCTTGTTGCTGGTTTAGATTTAGTCCTTAGCTGTGAAGTTCATCCGTTTTGTTGACATCAAACCCGAGCACCGAAAAAATTCCAGTTGATTTGGTTCGCAGTTATTTCGGATCTGTTATTCCAGAGGCAATATCTCCATCATATATTTTCCGATCTGGATAATTTTATAGCCTAAATTGTAGCCCCGAAAATTCTCTACAACTTTGTCCATTGCACCAATTTCCAGAAACGCCATCTTTAGATCCAAATTCGCGTTGGAATTGTTTCCGTATGTGTCTCGGATTTGTCTGAGCAGTCTGTATTGCGGGGCCCATATCTCCTAGATCCATTATCCAAATTAGAACTTCCATATATGCAAATTGATCGGAAAGAAAAGATCTACAACTTTGTTGTTGTGAGTTTTCGTGTTGGAGGCCTCTAAAGACACGAAAACTGCATTGGAATTTTCTGAATTAGTAGATCTGTTTTTCCAGCAGGAGAAATTTGAGTGTTGGTGTATATATCTTGTAATTTCTAATGTGCGGCACTATTGATATTTAAAGAAAAGGTGAAAAAAGGCAAGTGCATAAAAAAAAACCGCAAAAAGAGAAAAAAAAGCAAAAAGAGAAAAATAAAGCATGGAAAAGAAAGAAAGAAAGAAATCAGAAGTGCTTGCATTCTTTTGTATCTAAAGTGTTGTGTTATTCGTTTTGCTTGCTTGAGCTAGGTCTAAGGACGAGTTTAGCCCAGCAACTTTGACAATTACTTTGGATATTTCTTCAGCTTTGCTATTCTGTTTTCGATATTGCATATTCCTTACAACATATTGAACCTGTCCAAGCTCCACATACTACTAACCTACAGGAAAAGTTCTTTGCAATCGGTTTGTCACCTTCTGAGTGCAGGATACCACCAGTTATCGATTGACCTTGACAAGCTGCAGGGTAAGAACTTGTAAGAGCTTGGTGAGAGCTTCGTGTGTGAGAGACTTGTTGATTCCAGCACCTATTAGTAGATAGGGTTATACATCTCTTTGTGTATTTTCTTGTCTACTACTAACAATGGCAGGTCCACATATGAAGAAAAATTTTCTTCCATGGAGGATGATATTGAGGATTCCCCATACTTGACAGAAAGAGAAAAGAAATGCTTCCGGGAAATTAAAAAGGAGTGTCTTGAGTCTCTGAAGAAATCAAGAGGCAAGAATGATCAACATGGTGTGCATCTAAGTGCTGCAATGACGAACAACTACAAAAGCCTTTCGTCCCAACTTATACTTAGTGCACCGCCGGAACACGCTAGTCAAACTCAGCGCCACAACCTATTCCACACTAGGTTTGTTGTGCGAGAACGAAGGGTAGAAGTCATCATTGATGGAGGAAATTGCAGCAATCTAGCAAGTCAAAACATGGTCGAGAAGCTTGGCTTGCCCACGACTCCACTTGAACAACCTTATGAGATCGAATGGTTCAATTCAAATGGTAAGGTTTAGGTAACACACACTGCGATAGTAAATTTCTCTATTGGTTCATATTATGATTTCGTTGATTGCGATGTCATACCCATGGAAGCATGCTCACTTTTATTAGGAAGACCTTGGTTATATGATATAGAAGCTATTCACAATGGTAGAACCAATCAATATTCATTTATGCATTATTGTGAGAAAATGATTTTGGAACCAATGACTCCTGCTGAAATAAATAAGATTAATGCTTATAGAGTTAAAAATCTTGTGCAAGAGGGTGATAAGATTGGTTGCGATGCACAAAACACTGAAACAAAGATAAAGGAGGTAGTTCAATTAGATAAAGCGTGACCTCCCTAATATTGTATCGAAACACATGTTTCTTTGTCCCCTGTTGTCACTAACCTTTTGCAGGAGCATAAGACGGAGTCGAGGACGACTCCAATTCAAGAAGGGGAGGATGATGAGGACATCACCAGTATGGATACAATCAGTGTGACCGCTGCCCCTCCTTCCTCTCCGACCACTCCAACAACTACTGATGCCGCTCCATCTTTGTCGCATACAATTGACGCTGCGACATCTTCATCACTGAGGGGCATTAATCCTAAAGCCCAGCCTTACAAGCCTTCTCCAAAGAAGAAACACCACAAGTCCAAGACCCACAAGGCCTTGACATATCAAGGAAAGCCCACATGGAGGCCTAAGATGCCAAACAGCCCGGTTCGGCCATCCAGCAGCACGCCAACTTCAAACGGACATAAATCGGGCTTCCGAACTCCGATTTCAGCGTGTGACCACTCGTTGGAAAGCTTAGGAGATAAGCTTTCTAATGGATCCAGCCCCACCTCCAGATTCGCTCCAAAGCGTCGGGAAAACACAGAAGAAGTTCACGGGCCACAATTTCGGTCTTTGCGTCACCTTATCTTTGGGCCTGTGGCCCATGTAACTTAGGGTTTTGGTGGGTGCCCCTGTTTTGGCCGCCCCACTCCCCCCGGCCGCCGCTATATATGTGGCCGGTGCCTCTCTTTTACGCTTAGGCTTTGTTGTGTTTTGGTTGACCCCGTGTGCGTCCCTCCTCGTGTTCGCGTGTGTCGACTAGACCACCCGTGACGAGAAACAGAACCTCACCCTTTTATGAGTTGAATTATCAGTTATCATCTTGTTCTTTCTTGTTCTCGATTGCTAGCAGGTTCAAGGATCAATCGTGTCTTGCTCGGTTGATCGACTCGTGTGGTGACATTGCGATTGTTAGGTTGCTGATCCCGTGGATTAGTAGCGTCGTCACTACACCAAATCGAAGTATCGTTCCTCACCAGAAGATCGGGCCGACCTAGTGCGCATCATTTAGCCTCAGAACTAGTGGGGCTATTGGGATGCTCTCGGCGCCCATGGGGTTGTCGCCATGTGCCGCTTTTGACGACACTACCACTTGTTGCCTCTTCTCGAGTATGTCTGGTCCTACGATATGCATGCAGTTCTTGGGGAGAACACATCCTACAAGACGGCTCGGTGGGATTTAAATTTCGTCCAACCAACCAGCGGTTTTGCAGCAGCTAGCTATTAAGTCCATCTCGCTCGTCCATCTGACGTGTTATATAAAATTCGTCCATTGGATTGGTGGGATTTATATCCCTCTAGATAAAATGGTGAGAGGTATCTATTTATTTGATTTTAATAAAAAATATCATTTATTTATTTTGAGAATAAAAATTTAAAAATTCAAAACACGTGGGCCGGGTGACCTAGGTCCTTTCTAGGCTCAGAGCGTATTGACAACATACTCGGGCCCATAAGGGTAAGATCAAACAACATCAGCAGAGCATAATCCAATCCCCGACATGATCCCTGCTAGTAGTAGCTCCCTCTGATCGAATCATTGATCACCTCTATGCTCCACCGTTCGCCAAACTGAGTGTTTTCCTCAACGCTACTTATTTGCATGATTCTCGTGCCTCTAGGAAAATCCTCCATATTGCCAACCTTGGCTTTGATACCACTTATTTGGAAATTGGATGCCAATACGAGATCTGAACGATATAGAAAAGCATGATGTTTGGTAACGCAATTCGGCCCAATTGTCTACATTTGCGGGGCATGCTATGATAACATACTAGCCATTAGAGTCTCAACCAAAGTCTAGTCGAGACCCCTTGTGAGTCTATTTTACAATTGTTTTGGTCATTCATGTTACACTAGGACTGCCCCTCCTTTCATACATAGGGCAGGATATGAGTCTGACTCCAACTCTAACCTTCCCTACTTATTACAACTTGTGTTATTTGTACATATATTTGGTTCAAATTCCAACACCAGCCATCTAGTGTAAGCACAAAGTCGTTAAGGAAAAGAGGGAGAAGGGGGCAAAGAGAGACGAGGGAGAAGAAGGATAAAGGCAGAAGAGGGGAAAGAGAGGAAGAAATATAGAGGATGCAGACGAGGGATAAGGAGGTGACTTAAGGGTTGGGGTCCCACAGTGAAAAAATAAGTTGGGAAAGGAAATATCCACATGTAAGCCTAGGTGGTAAAATCATTCATATGTACTGCCCCGATGGCAAAACTGCCAAGGGATGGGGTTATTTGCATCGCTTCGCGTACTTGTTGGGAACGTATGATTTCTCATGATAGGTGGTTAAGTTCACAAATATGTATAGTTGAGGTGGTCAACCAGACCTTTTTCTAAAAAATTGAAAACAACCTGATCAAACCTTCAACATTGTCGGACAATATTTTTAGGAGTTTTTGTCCACCGTGATATACAAACAGTCACATGATCACAAGTAACATATCATGATTTTTTTTTGCATATTGTTTTCCTCTCATAATTTCAATTGTTAAAGAAAGCATCCACTGAATAAATAGAACAATTGCAAATGCTTGCTATTCAGCAAATACTTGCTTTATGCTTCTCTGTGAAGTTCCACATAGACAATGCAGCTTATCTCCATTTGCCTCATGTATGAGCCTTTAACGCATAGTAACCGAATATACTACTGCTCTAAGATTCAAAATTTGTCCAGCATATCATGCGAGATTTAGATAAAAAATTAAATGGTACAAAATAGAATATACCATGCTATTAGATACTGTGAAAAGCCTTCCTTCCAATCTGACAGCAACATTCCGAAGGTCAGTCAATTTCTCGTTCACATCTGGTGATAATATCTGCCTTAGTCTCTTCAATCTGTAACATCAACAACCAATGAGATATTAATATGTGATACATATATTATGCACTCTGCAAGTTTCAAAAATCACACTAATTAGTAAAATGAAAATTGCATTATGATATGTGCTAACTGAACTGCTAAGTGGGCAGCCAAGGATGTTTCGTGATGCATTAGTTTCAAAGAAAACCTTAACAAATGGCTAAATGTAATCATACCAAACATTTCTGTTTAGATATCACATCAACTTGAAAGCTGGACATAACGATTTGCATTTAGTAATATAGCATTTCTTGATATAAAATTTTAATTTTAAATTAATGGTTAATATCACTGTTGACATTTTGAAACAACCACATATCACGGCTAACATTTTTCGTTCCGATCTCACAGCAGTGCCATTTCAAAACAAGATCTCTCTCAAATGTGCGCCACTCTGGACCTGGATGCCCCTTTGACCGACTAGAATTTACGGTCAAACGCCATCGGTCCCGCATGTCATAATGTGAGTGTCTTCTTCTACCTCCCATCTCTTTCTCTCCTCTCTCCGCCCGGCCAAAGGGGACGACGGCGGCCATGGAGACGCCGGGACCGGGCCATCGGCGTCAGGAGGGTATGAGGGCGTTGGGAGGAGAGGGACGGGGCCGTCGGCGTCGGGAGGAGGGGGATGTAGACGGGGACGCTCGGGTTTGCCACTACCACTCCTGAGCCCGAAGCGTTCGATGAGGGTGGCACCGGCGGGGAGCCGGAAGGCGGCGTGGACGCCAGAGATGATGGCGGGGACGCCAGGGCGGGAGCATATGGCAGCGTCGACGGGGCGGGAGCTCTCGGAGATGAGGCAGGTGGCGGTGTGCTTGGCGTCGTCAACGGGTCGGGAGCTTCCGAAGATGAGGCGGGCGGCGGCGTCGGAGCAGGAGCGGGAGGGGGAGGAGGCGAGGTGGGAGTCTCCGGCGCCGGCGATGGGGGCGGCAAGCTGGAAGCAGAGGGAGGAGAGGGCTGCTCGCCGCGCCTCCGCCTGATGCCGTGCGCTGCCGCCGCTCCCGCCCGCTGCCTCCGTCGCTGCTTGCCGGAGGAGGTGAAGAAGGAGATGGAGGAGACAAGGAGGAAGAAGAAGAGATTGGGGGCAATTGTGTCTTTTGAGGGGATAATGTCACGAGTGAAACCAGAGGTGGTCAAATGGGCCAGGCCAATGAGGCTGAATCGGGCTTTCCCGCACTGTTTATTGAACCAAACTTAGACCGAGGCATATTTATTTAATTAAATATATTCATTTATATATATTTCTAATGATATATAGTGTATTTACTCAATTTATAGTGTTTATTTTTGAAATATAATGGTTTTTCTTAATTTATTTAGGCATTTTTAATTAAAATAAACCAACCCATATAAAACCGGCCCGGCCCGGTTCGGTTTAGTTATTGTCTTGAACCGAACTCGAGCAAGAGACCGAGCCTATTGGCCGGTTGGCTGGTTCACGATAACAAACCAAGCAAGTGCAGGCAAAATCGAATCGGGCCGACCCGTTGGCTACCTCCGAGTGAAACAAAAGACTGTTTGGAATGGTATGAGAGACTAATCGAGTTGAAAAATGATATTTGTGAGAAACGGACATCTTGCAATGGCATGGATGAACTTAACCCTTAAATTTAAACATGAAGACCACTTCGAACTTCTCCTATCTTTCTACGTGAGCATGTTTCATTAATTGGATATGCCCTTTTTTTTCTTCTAAAAATAAACTTCTACAATATAACAACTCCGCATAAAAGCTAGAAACAATGACAAAGAAACAAAAGCAATACAGTAAAACAGCAAACGCATTTAAATGGAAATCAACCCTTTGCCAACACAAGAAGTTTTTTTTAGAATATCACCTCCCATCACCACACAGCAATCCAATCTAAGAATAGAAAAATATACCCCAAGTATATGTTTACTCGGATTGTTTTAGCTTTCAACAAGAATTTGGTAACAAACCCAAGGCCTAATGGTGGAGATCCTGTTAATTTTAGATTATTTTTACAGTAAAAAAATGAATATGAACTATACATTCCTCTTAATCTAATAACCTAGTTTAATTTTAATTTTTTTTATACCACTATGCATGGTAGTATATTTTTGTGTGACTCTCAGAATGTACAATTAGATGGAATTATACAATCACCCTGCCATATTTGTTAATGTGTACCATAAAAGCTATAAATATAATGTTCTAACCGCACAGATCAATTTATACGACAGGTTGGGTGCTCACCCTCCTAGATCTTCAGGTCAATATTTGAAAAAGAAAACAGCAATAAAGTTTGAAGATTTTTCTGGTATCCACAACACTGCAAAATATTGAAGAATGAGCCACATGCTCCGGTGAACATCTGCGATCATAACCACATCTTTCTGACAAACAGATCGAAGAAGAAGAAGGAGGAGGAGGAGGTAGGAGGTCTCCAAAATGATCAATTTTCTTTGATCACTAGAAACATGTGCATACATGAGTCTGAGGAGGGACCAAAATAAAATATAGAAAAGAGAGAACAGGAAGATTAGAAAGGAAAGTAGATTGTGGAAAGAGATTCGTGGGCAAATACAGGAGCCAACATTGTTGATAGTTGGAGCAACCTAACCTACATTAAGATGCATAAGGAACATATAATGGAAAGAATGGAATGGCCTAGAAACATGGGAAAGAAAATGGCTTACATCCAGGAGACATAAACCCCATGAGCCTTTTCATTGATCTGGGACTTCCAGTCACTGGCAACGCCTCCGCCTCCTGCATAAAATTCAAAGGTAACCTCCATGGCACCCAACTGCACAGCACGAAGGTTTGATTTTGATATGCTTTGTAATGTTTTCTATGGAAGGCGAATAGTGTAGAAGTAAAGAAGACTCAATATAGCAGTCCTATGTGCTGCCGTGCCGGATTTGTGGTCTCGTATGGATGGGGAGCTAAATGTGAGGCCATGTAAGCGATGATGTCTTTTGCCCCTTTACATCTCACTGGCCTTGTACTATTTGTTGTCATCATCATCCTCAAGATATGTATTTTTTGGCTCATTCCAAAGTCCGATGTATTTATTATATAATTTAGTGATATCTCGTTGCTCCTTCTTTTGTTATGACGAGGATACAGATTTCTGTGGGGACCATATATGGGCAATCTGTTGGGCTGGTTTTAGAGCATATACAATGGTTAAGACAATCGCTGTCTCTAACCAATGTTATGTCAACATACCCTTTGTTCTATGGGTACACACGTGAAAACGGAGCGGATACGGATGGATAATGGCTTTACCATATCTGTATCCGCTTTCTTTAATCGGATACTGATACGGATACAGATAGTATTAAAACGGATCGGATATTAAATCGGAAATAGATATTAATAAAACGGATAGTACCCGGAATCAGATAATAATCGGAAACAAAAACGAATATTTTTCGGATAGTATGTATACCGTAATAAACTTTGGATTACCATAGCAGTATTACCCATAACATAACAACTTAAGATAACAAAAGTGCATATATAGTTTACACATTGATCATACATCACGACGGATGACACATTGATCACATATGGGAACTTGGCAAGTAGTTAGTGCCTGACGGCTGACAGCCTGATGAGGTGAAATGTGAGGTGTTAGGCTTGCTTAGTCATGGGCATGTTACTGGTTTACAAACTGTTGGGCCTCGACCTAGATTCAGGCCATTATCCGGTTATATATCCAGTTGCAATTTTATCCGGATATCCGAATTGCAATTTTATTCGGATATTCGTATCTGCTCCGTTTCCGTCCAAGGGCGGAGCCACATTGATTTACCCGGTGTCACAGGACCTTGTTGATCCACATGTGAACCCCCCTGCTCAAATCATGTGAACCCCCTCTCCAGCCCACTGCGACAACAAACTAGCAGTCCAGTAGAATGTTCATGCATGATTCTGACCCAACGACCAACAACAAACCATGACATGAACGAAGAGGGTTTGCTCTACCAGATAATCATGACACCGATGTTCATGCATGTTTCTGATAACGTGCCAAGCGGCCACGCCCAAAATTCCTAAGAATATGAAATGATGCTTGCACTTTCTCTCTTTTAAATTTTAACCATTTTGTTCTTTTTTAAGGCTATTAAACGCAAATTATATTTTTTTTGGTACACCTTTTTCGGTTATTCCACTTTTGATTCATTGTTGTTGGTTTTGATGGCAATGAATTATCAATGCTTTGTAAATATATATTATATAATATCTATCTATTATATATTTAAATCAGGGTTCAATGGAGCCACTACATTAATTCTAAAAAACTAAAAAATCTCACATTAATCAGAAGAGAAATAAAGATCTACACCATTGTTTATTGTGAGACTGAATTATAACGGTTTAGATTTAAAGAATAGCTCGCATTCACTACCATAATAAAATATAAGCAATTAAAAGTTGTCCATCTTAAGTACGAGATTACAAAAGGAGTCAAAATCAAATACAAGATTACGAAAGGTAACTATGTAAAATACGGTATCCAAACGCACAAATGCGTCGGACACCTTGCTCGTTATATATACACTATGCTATATGTGGCATTGTTCTTTTTCAACTAAATCAACAATAGATTATAATCTGAAAAGGTTGTGGACTCTCGATAGGAGGCTTGAACAAAAATATTGTTCAAAATAGTTTTCAGTTTTTCACTGTGTTGGAATAGTCCTACATTGGAAGTGGGGAGGGCCTCAGCATAGTTTATAAGGGTGAGGGTGCACCCCCTCATAGTGCTAGTTTTTGGGGGGACTTTTAAGTTGTGCTCCCCCACCATCAATAACCGATGTGGGACTAAACCCAACACACAGTTTCTAAAAGTTTTATATAATTTTAAAAAAAAATGCCTGGACACCGTCGGATATCACTGATACCATATCCGCTCTGTATCCGCTTAGGTCTATCAGGATAATTATCTGTATATCTGTATCCGTATCCGTATCCGTCGGATACTAGAATTTCATGCCATTCCCAAAATACGGGTATCGGATACGGATATGGTTCGGATATTATCCGCTCCGTTTTCATCCCTTACACCAGTAGCCTAAGGGAGTGGAATCCGGTTCACGCTAGTTAATAGCATTTTGTTTTGATGGTTTTTCTATTCTAGACAAATAGAAAATGTCCTCATGTGCAAAAGGTGAGGTACAATACACAATGTGATGTTGAAAACACATTACATTTCTATTCACATTAGAGTTTAGTTTTGGTTTTGTCTGCTGACATAAAAAATATCCCTTTCCATATCTTCGGGTATGACCAAAAAAAGTGTGCATGTTTTTTGAGCATAAACCTTTGAAAGGCAAGAAGCAAATCAGCTTGAATTTGTTCTCAGCGTCTAAATGTTGGTTCTAGCCAGAAAACCTTACATATCATGAGGCAGTCGAAACATTAATTACTAGATTATAATATTTACGGTGTACTCCCTCCGTCCCAAAATAAGTGTCCTTCTAGGCCTTATAACTTGTCCCACAATAAGTGATCTACTAGCTCTAGATTCCTTCCTCTCCCACCACTATAAAATACCTCTAGATTCCTCTCCCACCACTATAAAATACCCCTATATTCCCATCCCACACTATAAAGTACCCTAGATTCCCTACTACATATATCCCTCCTTAGTTTTTTCAAAACAACCTTGAAGCACACTTATTATGGGACGGAGGGTGTAGACTTTACCTTTTATTGTAAGGGCTATCCTTCACGAGAAATCCAATAATTGTATGTCATTAATGCACAATCAATCTATGGGATAACTAAGAAAATATTATAATCATTCTCAAGTAGTAAATCATACAAAATTTTGGAAATTCAAAAAATTATTAAATCATAAACAATAAAAAGCTAGCTACGTGAGATATTTAATGCAAAAGATCTCCTAAGCCATATATTCTTTTTACGTATATGCCATTTTAAATGGCTATATCTTAGAAATGCCTAAAAAAGTTGAAAATATTATAGATGTGCCATTATTAAATGGCTCTATATTAGAAATACCATAAAAGTTCAAAATATCATACACTAGTACAGAAATGCACTTTTGAGGCGGTTTTTTTTTGATCATTTAAGACGGTTTTGAAATGACTTATATGACTGGTGTCGCAAAAGTGATCATTCATATGAGACGTTTGTAAAGCGTCTCATATGATATGTTTATACGACGTTTTCTATATATAACCATCTTATTTATCTTATCGTATAAGGCATTTTCGTACCTATAACCGTCTTTTATAGTGCTTTATAAGAGACGTTTTGTATGTAACCATCTTATATATCCTACCGTATAAGACACTTGTATACCTTTAACCGCCTCTTATAGTGTTTAATAAGCGACGCTTAGTATATAACCATCTTATATGACATACCGTATAAGACACTTCCATACATATAAACCATCTCACATGTATTACCATAGAAGACACTTGCAAGAATATGAACCACATCCTATATTATGCACAGGATGACTAAATAATACTTCATTTAGTTATAAAAAAATTATCATATATACAAACAAGCAGCATTGCTCCTTGATAAGCATAATAGTAACACCTAAAGGTATAAATATAAATTTTATACAATATAGTGACGCCAAAAGACAGCACGTATACACGGACTGATAGACAACATGATTTTTCTTTGTGATAGCAAGATCGTCCATCCATCCAGCCCAACGACCTTTGGAATAGCCACATGTTTTCAAATTGTATTCTTAAGCAATGTTGACATAGCTGCAAGTTTAATAAAAAAAATAAAGTTAGAAAAGCAGGCATATAAATATATATACATTGCATATCGTCAAATCTTTCATGTATATATATACACGTGAAAGTACAGACCTAGCTAACTAGTTTACCAATAAGAAGACTTTACTCCAAATTTAAACATGAAATTTGACAAAGTGTTCTGATATGCAACTATATCTTCTTCAAAGTGGATACTCAGGTTCTACTCTTTCTATTTTCCAAAAATTTTTTGGAAGAGTTGCCTATTCTTTACTGCATGGTTACCATATTAGGCATCTAACTATCTAAGAAGTAACAAAAGCAATAAAACACTTCACATGTTTAGTCAAATCTCACCTGTTTCACTAAAGGAAGTGCATAAGTTTCCCATTCTGTTGACCATTTAGATGATGAACCTGTATTCAAGGCACCGTCCTTGAGGGACTTCAAGATGTCACATTCTTCTGGAAACTCCTTAAAGATCATCTGCATGGTTTATTAATTGCAACAGTTAACATATTTGCCAATAATAAAAATTAATTGACGATGGAGTATGCTAATACTTTAAAAAAACGAAATAAAAAATCAAAACTAGCAGACACACGATGAAATTAAATAGAAATTAAAATACTAAAAGTAATCCTCACCATAAGTTCATCGGAAAGCTCAGAAGACGATGAGAAAAAAAGCCCATTTCTGGTTACCTTGACGAGCTCCTCTATGCTGCAAAAAGCAAGACATGTCTATAATTCAAAATAATCTAAAGACTACGCCAAAAGATAAGAAATCAAACATATAATAAACATGGGTTACCAGGAGAATGAAGCAGCACAAACTGGTAATCCACATCCAAACATATCAACCACCTAATAACAACCATTCAGGTTACAATGCAACAAATAAAAATGTGTACATCATTCAGAAAACAGCTACAGTTATGAGTAACCTTCATAGGCAGGTCCAGCCCTGAAGAGGATGTGTGCAATGATACGCCTAAATCAGCTGATCCTGTAATTTGTCAAAGAATCAGCAAGTATGCTGAAGTTTGAAATTCTTTTGGCATTTGTCTGGTTCACCTAGCAATAGAGGATAGTCCTCTGATGCAAGCCGCATGGTCCGAAAAGCCACACGTCTCAATTTCAATCTTCTTATTTGTTCCTCATATTTCTGCCTATCAGGCCCTTTACCTTCAAAATTTGATATTATATGAAATATCAGAATAATACTTTACAATCGATTATTAAAGCTAATATAGAAGAATGCATGGGTACCAGTGATAATGAATAGCAATCTCGGGTAGGCAAATCGCTTTTCATTCTTCATATCAATCCACAATTGCCCCTCGTCCAATGAATCGTCTTCACCTAAAGTTGCAGCAACACGTCTATCTTACATCAGTGCTGTTTCTAGAAGTATGCTGAAATCTTCATCTGGTGTCCTGTTATACATGTGGAAAAGATATATAATTTTCCTCACATTTCAACTATCCGTTCAATAATCATGTGCACTGAACATAAAGGATGTGGCAACTATCACCACTAAGTTCAAGAGAACAGACCAGCTTGTGTTGCTCACAATAAGTGCAGGTCTATTAGGCTTCAAGAGAATTTCACCATCAGTCTTACTGGTAAAGACTGTATTGTTCATGCCTTCCACTTCTTTCTCTGTGTTATATAAGTGCAAACCAAAGAAAACGAAGGAAAATGAAATATGATTATACTGCGTAAAATATTTCAATTGATTGGAGAACGACATACCAACAGATATGCAATCAACATTTCCTATGGCACTACAAATGGAATTCTCCAACCTGCTAAACAACTATCACATGTCTTAAGGTCACATATGTTGAAATGCAGTACAGCAAGAGGAGAGATAAGAACCAAAAAAAAGATGTTCACCTCACGTCTCTCCATCAAGGAAGCAGGGTGGAAAAATTCAGGGGATTGGTCATAAAGAACTGTTGCTCTAAAAATCAACGGCTAAGTTAGAAACTGTAGGATGTGTACAACATCTCTTAACCAAAAAAAAAATAGCTGAATTTTGATAGGCTTGCTTGATTCCCCAATTTTGAGCAAGCTCATGCTGCATTGCTTTTGTAACACAAAAGGCACCATCAGCCATCTGACCAAAGTGCTTCTCAAACCTAAAGTGCAAGAGCAGATCACCATATTTATAGTTAGCACACATGATCTATGCTGTACTAGCAGATAAACAAACAGGGTGGAATGGATTACCATAAATAAATTTTGACTACTATATGACTTCTGCCATGAGACAATCCAAGCAATGTATATCCAAAGTTATGCCAATCCACAATAAATTTTGCACCTCTTAGCCAACTGGCCAGCTTTACAGCAGCCAGTGTAGGAACAGAGGGTGGATTCTGTTAGACAAAAGATGTTCAAATGAAAGAAATCAGGCCCCTCATTGTTAGTGCAAAACATGGTAAATAAACCTTGAAATTGTTTACTACCAGAAGAGATCTTTATAAATATCAAACAAAATGGACTCTAGGTGATTAAAAATTATGTCACTTATTGCAATTAAAAATTATGTCACTTATTACAGAAAAGAAAAATATGTAGCAAGATGAGGATGGAATATATCCTAACTATTAACTAAAGAAGTACAAGTTTGAGGAATGTGCTGCAGTAAACATTACCAAAGTAAAGAAGGTTTCAGGAATAGGTCATTATATACTTTGCATAGCATGACACTAAAGCGTGTAAAGATAAATGAAACTAACACTGCCGGCGGTGTGCATCAGGCAAGCGGCAGCGTCCAGAGCGGTGGGGGCGGCGCGCGGCGGCCTGGGCAATGGGGGGGCCGGCGTCCTGGCCCGTGGGGGCGGCGCGCTGCTGCCGGCGGCGTGCAGCAGGTGCGCGGCGGCGGCGGCCAGGGCGGTGGGGCCAGCTCCACAGCTCGATCCAACCACCGTTATTTTTTTGGGGGGGTGGGGAAAGTGGCGCAAGCAAATAAAACCTACAAGGGTTTTTGTTTTGGGGAAATAATTACAGGGAAAGAAAAAATAGACGCTTGCATTATACGAACCGTCGCTAAATACATACTTTATGAGACGTCTTGTACCATTCAACTGTCGTCAAACAAAGCATATGATTGCACATAACGAAACGTCGTATAATACATATTTATAAAAGACGCTTTTTATTATAAAAGTGACTCTTTTTCTCATACCTCATATGCGACGTTTGTAACTACGAAAACGTATCTAATGCATTTGACATATAAGACGGTTAGAATGAAACCGCCTCTAAAACAACTAACATATAAGACGGTTATATCTAAAGCGTCTCTTATTTCTGACCGGCGTGCAATAAATGACACTTTCGGGTTTGATAAGTCAAAACCGTCTCAAAATATGCATCTTATATTACTCTTTCTGTACTAGTGATAGATGCTATTATTATTGTAGTCCATTTCATTTATGCCATTTGTGAAGCTTTTTTGGAGATATACGAGCTCCTAATATGATCTAAAATACGTCTAGAATATACCTAACATGTGGGTCCCATGTGTCAACCTCCATTTCTCCTCCTCCCTTCTCCTCCCACTTCCTCCCTCCAGCTATCTTCATCCCGACATGATCCCTTCGCCCCTCTCCCTCCTAGCAAGCTCCCTCGAGCCATCTTCTTCCCGGCAAGTTGCCTTCGTCCGTGCGGCGCACCACCGCCCGCCGCTAACGTTCTCTACCCACACTTGATAGGCGCAGACGTGGGTCTCAATCTTCTGGTGAGCGACTAAGGTAAAATCGGTAGGTGTCAGGAGACGTAAATGATATGGCTACCAACCACGACAGTGACTGGAAGTCCCAGCAATCGCTAAACCATCACGATCATTGTTATCGACCGTACCAGAGGCGTGATTGACCTGTCCACGAAGGATGGTTCCTTCAGGCAACCGAAGAACGAGTAAGAAGACAAGATAAGAAATCTCACAATTGCGAATATAGATTAAGAACAAATACAAATTAGGGTTCCGAAAACTTGGTCGTATTGGACTACTCGACACAAGAAGAACAAGGTGATATCCCACACGGCCGTGACGAAATCAACTAAACAAAACCCAACGAAGACGAGGCATGGCGGGAAATTAAGTACCAGAGAAGGGTCGCCCAAACATGAGTCCACACGCGCGCAACCCTAACCCTAAGGGTACACGGGCCTTGGGCCCAATAAGACAGTGACACAACGCCAAGCTGATTCTATCTGTGTCCGTAAAACAATGATTCCCGTTGTTGTAGAAGAAATTTAGAGGCGTGGTCAGAATCGTTGAAAGGTTATCTCACAAGCTTTCCGTATAGTCCTTATTTGCTTCATTTTGATGTTGTATGTGGCCTGTATGTCCGTTTTAAGGTGAGCTGATCCTGGATGACCGAACCTGACTCAGCAATGACTTAGGTCCTCTTCGGTACCCGTTTATACTGGTTCGGTTTAGTTCGTGTTGACTACAACAAAAAACCAAACGCGACTGCGGGACTGCGCAAGTAGTTTGGTATTTATGGTTCACAGTGCGCGAGTAGCTGCGGGACTGCGCAAGTAGGTGTGAGTTATTGTCAACTGGCTGAAAACAAGCTACCGAAGAGGACCTTAAATGTCCTCTCCACTAGGGTCCGGTGGCCGAAGACTTCTTGAAACTTGGATTTGACTCTCTAATCCTCCATTGTTGAAGGCTTGAACGGTATATCATGAAGATTCATGCCATCTTGTCGCTGTCCTACTACATCAGCTGACGTAGAGATGTATTAGAGACAACTAACATATAATATTGTACATGATCTTTCTTCTATGGGCACCCCAGTAGACTAAGGGAGTGCGATCCAGTTCACACTAGTAAATAGCATTTTTTTCATGGTTTTTCTATTATAGAAAAATAGAAAGTGTCCTCATGTGAAAAAGGTGAGGTACAATACACAACGTGATGATTTCACCATTATTTCCCTCTCTTGAAAACACATTTTTGTTTGCACGAGAGTTTAGTTTTGGCTTTGTCTATTGACATAAAAATATCCCTTTCCACGTCTTCAAATATAAAAAAGTGTGCCTATTATTTGTGCATAAACCCTTGTGTTGGAACTATAAAGATGTCACTATTCTTTGTAGTCCATTTCATCTATGCCATTTGTGAAGCTTTTTGAAGATATACGAGCTCCTAATACGATCCTTACGCTCAAAATATGCCTGACAAGTGAGTCTCACATGCCATCCTCTACTTCTCCTTCCTCTTCCTCCCTCCAGCCAGCTCCCTACGACCATCTTCCTCCCGACGATATCCCTTCGCCCCTCTCTCCCCTAGCGAGCTCCCTCGAGCCATCTTCTTCCTAGCAAGTTGCCGCCGTTCGCGCGACACACCACCGCCCGCCGCTAACGTTCTCTAACAATACTTGATAGGCGCGGACATAGGGTCCTGATCTTCTGGTGAGTGACAAAGGTAAATTTGGTATGCGCCAGGATCTAAATTTGGTAAATTTGTTGGTTTACCCGACACAAGAAGAACAAGGCGATATGTCACACGACTGTGGCGAAATCAACTAAACAAAACCCAACGAAGACGAGGCACGGAGGGGAACTTAAGTAGGGTGGCAGCTAGAAAAGGGGCGCCTAAAAAGGAGTCCATGCGCCCGCGACACTAACCCTTGGATTACACGGGCCTTGGGCCCAATAAGACGGCAACACAGTGCCGGTCAAATTCTGTCCACCTCTGTAAAACTAAGATTCCCATTGTTGTATATAAAATTTAGAGGCGTGGAAAGCATATCTCGTAAGCTTTCCATAGAGTACTTATTTGCTTCATTTGGACATTGTAGGTGGCCTGAATGTCCGTTTGAAGGTGGACTGCGCATAGATGGCAGAACTAAACTCGACAACAATTTGGACATCATCTCCCCTTGGTCCTGGCGGATGGAGATCTACTTCTTGAAACTTTGATTTGACCCGCTGATCCTCCGTTGTTGATGGCTTGAATGGCATAGCATGAAGGTTCATGCCATCTTGTCGTTTTTCTACTCCATCATCGGACGTAGAGATGGATTAGAGGTAGCTGATGTGTACCGTTGTAGATGCTCTTTATTCTAAGGGAGTGTAATCCCAGTAGACACTAGTTAATAGCATTTTTTTCATGGTTTTTCTATTCTAGACAAATAGAAAATGTCCTCATGTGCAAAAAGTTGAGGTACAGTACACTACGTGATGATTTCACCATTCTTTTCCTTTCTTGAATACACATTTCTGATCGCACTAGAATTTAGTTTTAGATTTGTCTACTGACATAAAAAATATCCTTTACGTGTCTTCGGATAAAACCCAAAAAAGTGTGCCTGTTTTTTTGGGCATGAACCCTTGTGTTGGAACTACGTAACAATGTAATTATATGTAGTTCAACAATGCACACAATGTGACCACGCAAAAGAGAACCCTTGAAAGGCATGGAGCAAATCAGCTTGAATTTGTTCTCAGCGTCTCAACGTTGGTTCTAGCCAGAAAATCTTCCGTATCTTGAGGCAATTACAACATTAATTACTAGATCATAATATTGACGATGTATACTTTACCTTTTATGGTAAGGGCTATCCTTCACGACAAATCCAATAACTGTATGCATTAAAGCACAGTCAAACTATGAGATAATTAAGGTCCTGTTCTTTTGAGCCGATTTGAACGGCTGAACAGCTGAACGACTGAAATAAATGAATTTCGAGAGCTTCTTGAGATAGTCTCGAGATTTGTATCATTTCGTTTGACTTGCTTTTAAAAGCGTTAGGACCCACCTTTTTAAATACAGCGAAAAAGCAAACTCAAAAAACTCAAAACATATGTCTTTTTAATACGTATAATCCGCTAAGCTGAAAAGAACATAGTCTAAACAAATATTATATTCATTGTAAAGTAGCAAATCATACAACATTTTGAAAATTTCAAAAATTACTAAATCACAAACAATGCACTGCTAGCTACGTGAGATATTTAATGCCAAAGATCTCCTAACCCATATATGGAATATTTTTTATGTATGTGCTTTTTTAAAAATGGCTATATCTTGGAAATGCCATAAAAAAGTTGAAAATTTTATACATGTGCCATTACTAAATGGCTATATCTTTGAAATGTCATAAAAATATTGAAAATATTATAGATGTCATTATTCTTTGTAGTCCATTTCATGTATGCCATCTGTGAAGCTTTTTGAGATATATGAGCTCCTAAAACGATCTAAAATACGCCCAAAATATGCCTGACAGGTGAGTCCCACATGTCATCCTCTATTTATCCTCTTCTTCCTCCTCTTCCCTCTTCCTCCCTCCAACCAGCTCCCCTCCGGCCATCTTCCTCCCAGCAAGATCCTTTCACCTCTCTCCCTCCCGACAAGCTCCCCCGAGCCATCTTCCTAGCTAGCCACCGCCGTCTACGTGGCACACCATCGCCCACCGCTAACGTTCTCTAACCGCATTTGATAGACGCGGACATGGGTCCCGATCTTTTTTGTGAGCGATGAAGGTAAATTTGATAGGTGTCAGGAGACCAAAATGATATGGCTAAACCATGGCGGTGACGGGATTGTCTCGGAGATCGCTAAACCACCATGACGATTGTTATCAACCAAACCATAGACATGATCGACCTATCCACGAAGGACAATTCCTGCAGGCAACCAAAGAACGAGCAACAACACTGTCGCAACCCGGCTTCACCAGGATCCACTCACAATCGATTGCTAGTCCCAAAGATTAATGCTAGCAACTTGTGAGCGACAGTTTGTTGAACACCATCACACAGTCACAATTAACTAAGAAAATTATATATTATGCAAAAGTAATTGTTACACAACTACTTATTACAATAGTTTGATTAAAAGATGACATAATATTGTTCGTAATATATCAGAGTGCGGAAATTCTAATATGCAGTGGAAATGAAAGTATGATGATGCTCCAATCTGACCCTTTAGCATCAGCTAATCCTCATCAAAGTCCAGGACAGAATCCTCCTGATAATGAAGATAGATCGGACCTATGTCTTCTCCTGAATACAAATTTATTCGTGATTTGTATGTGAGTACACGGCTACCAAGCAAGAGTCCTTATAATGATACAAGGATAGTAACAATGACAAGGTGGTTATTTTGCATAAATACCTACTCTAGTAAAATTATTTAAAGTGTTGTAAAACAAATTTATTGAGCAATTAATATTAATGGAGATTCCCAAGAAGAACACGCAGAGCTCGGCTTCAAAAGTCCCTCTGTAGAACAACACTTACCTCGAACAAATAGAACAACACCAACTCATCAGGTTAATTTATTAACACATGAGACTACCATATACGACCTTCCTCCCCTCCCATGACCATGGGAACGGCTAACATGATAGTTTTAATTTTACAGAGTGTAGCACAGTTTACCCATAAGCCTAATGGTCCTTTTATGTCTTTACTCTTCCTTGGGAGCCCATACCAAGTAATGATATAAGGCGATTCATTAGTTCCATCTGTTAACACCGATACCCCCTCTAAGGTTTCGACACTATGGGTCCCCCTCTTGAGCCAACGGACCGTAGCCTGATCTTTTCAAAGTATCGTGTGTTAACAGATTTTCCTAATTACTAAGAAAGGACTAGCACATGTTGTGTATCATGCTAACGCTAGCACTTATGGCTGTGCTTGTTTGGTTTGGTCGGATAAACACACGTTAAGAATCCTTCGACCAAGTTGACTACCTCCACCACAATCCTCAATCCACAAAACCACCCGACTTGCCACCTTTAGTCTACACACGCCACATAGGTTTTAGTTGATTAAGTTATTAAGGCCCTATTCTTTTGAGCTGATCTGAACAGTTGAACGGCTGAAATGACTGAACTTCGAGAGCTTCTTGAGATAGTCTCGAGATTCGGGTACATTTCGTTTGACTTAATTTTTAAAGCGTTAGAACCCACCTTCAAAATAAGAAAAAAAAAAGGAACTCAAAAACTCAAAGCATATGTGTTTTCAAAACGTAGATAAGTCGTTAAGCTGTTAAGCTGAAAAGAACTGGGCCTAAAAGTAACTCAACATCTCCAATCGTACCAAGTCATAGGAGTAATTAAATGATGAATAACCTAATCAACTACCAACCCACGAGCACTAGCAACTATGCACAAGGATAGGCTAGGAAAATAACTAAGGCGACAATTAATAGACTAAATTCACAGAGTCAATGACGCAGTGCGAATATATTAGGTTTATACCCTTTCCATCATTTCATTCATGAGAAAATAAATAAAAACAATAATCAGGTGAGCTTTGCAAAACCGGTGGCTTCAGACGAGCGGGCGCACGCAGCGACGGCTGGGGCGACATGCAGCGGCGCTGGATTGGCGACGCGACGAGAGCGGTGGCAAGGGACACGCGGCAGCAGTTGATTGGCGAGCGCGGACCTAGGGCGACGGCCAGGCGGCGACGCGTGGCAAGGCAGCGCAAACGCGCGGCGATGGACGCTGTTTTGAACGCGTGGCCACGACGGAGTGGCGGCTGTGTGGCACGGGCGGGAAAGCAGGGGACACGTGGCAGGTGGCGAGAGGCTAGCGCCGGCGACCAGTAGGGAGGTGGCACGTAGCGAGGCGGAACCGACGCGGTGACGGCGCGGGCACGAGGCTAGCGACGCGTGGTGGTGACGCTGCGAGCGCGTGCGGGGAAGCGGCGGCGGGGTGGGACAGGTGGCAGGGCAGGATTGGCGGGCGCGGGATCTAGGGCGGGGCGCATTCTGCGAGGCTGCCGGCGGCGGCGCCCGAAACTTCGGTGAGCTTTTCCGAGGGCATTTCTCCACAAAATCTTGTGATCCATATATCCATCTTGACCGTATCGACGAGATGTACACCATGGAACCATCTAATATAGGGTTTGGAAAAGGCACAAAGAGAGATATCTAGAAAAGGGTTTCGATGTCTAGGGTTTTGGTGGCTTGGGTTTTGGATTTGTAGATTTTCGTCATGGGGTGTTAGGGGAGGGGTCTTGGGTGTATTTATAGTGTCATGGACAACTCGGGATGGGCCTAGGGTTAAGAGGGGTTGGATTAGGACTCGAATTCTAATCCGAGTAGGATTCAAATAGAATTTATGCTTGTTTAGAAAGAAAACGGATTTTCCTTTGCAGGATGGGGCTGAAATTTGGAGGGTAAGTCTGTTAAGGCTTCTAGAAGCTACCCTCTAGATTTGAGCATGATATTATATTGTTTTCTCATCAATTTATGCGTTTAACGAGCACCCGGCAAAACGGCAGCACCTTATGGAGTCATGAGCTAGCCTTGGAATCTTGGCTTGAAATTTGGAGGGTGGATAGATGCAGGATTCTAATAATTACTGGAATTTTCCTAAAAGTTTTCCTAGGGTTTTGGGTTTAAGCCTAACTAAAAGTAATTTAAATTAGGGTTTTGTATATAACAATTCCCTTTTATTTATTTTTAATGATTTTAAAATACAAGTGACATACGATAAAATAGAGGATGTCACAAACACAAAATAAGCAATCTCACAATTGTGAATATAGATTAGGAACTCATAAAATTGGGATTCTAAAAACTTGGTCTTGTTGGTTTAGCCGATGCAAGAAGAACAAGTTGATATCTCACATGACCGTGACGAAATCAACTAAATAAAACCTAACGAAGACAAGACACAATGGGGAACTTAAGTAGGGTGGCGGCGAGAGGAGGTGCGCCAAAATAGGAGTCTACATGCACGCGACACTAACCCTAGGTGTACACGGGCCTTGGGCCCAATCAGATGCCAACACAGTGTCGGACATATTCTGTCAGGCTCTGTAAAATGAAGATTCTCATTGTTGTAGATGGAATTTAGAGGAATTAGGGGTGTGGTCAGATCCATTAGAAATATTATCTTGTAATCTTTCCGTAGAGTCCTTATTTGCTTAATTTGGACGTCGTATGTAGACCGGACGTCCAAATGTGGACTGCTCCTTGATGGCTGAACTGGGCTTGGCAATGACTTGGATATCCTCTCGGCTTGGGCCTGGTGGTCAGAGACTTATTGAAACTCTGATTTGACTCACTGATACTTTGTTGTTGATGACTTGAATGCAGAGATTAAAACTGTTGGCTATTGCGGCGCTATAGCGTTTTCAGACACAAAACACTAAGGTATAGGCCTTTGCACTGCTAATGCAGCTATATGCGTTATAAAGGAAAATAACATCGCTATTTAGCATAGTGCATAGCGGAAAATAGCTCCGCTATTTCTCATTTATGAAAACACCAGCTCATAAACCAATCAACGTCCCAAAAGTTGAGCCCAAATGACTTAAAACTTATGACTCACTTATGAGGATGTACAACGGTACAAGCTAGTACATGGAAAGTGCCCTGTTTTGTAATAATAATGCACTAATAGTCTAATACTCTAATTAAGTGGGATCTTTGATAAAACTAATATTTTTATGGGCAGCGCCGGGCATATTCTGTCTAGCTCTGTAATATGAAGATTCTCGTTGTTGTAGATGGAATTTGGAGGAATTAGAGGTGGTCAGATCTATTAGAAATCTTATCTTGTAATCTTTCCGTAGAGTCCTTATTTGCTTCATTTGGACGTCGTATGTGGACCGGACGTCCAAAGGTGGACTGCTCCTTGATGACTGAACCGGACTTGGCAATGACTTGGATATCCTCTCGGCTTGGGCCTGGTGGTCTGAGACTTATTGAAACTCAGATTTGACTAGCAGATCCTTCGTTGTTGAAGGCTTGAATGCAGAGATTAAAACTGTTAGCTATTGCGACACTATAGCGTCTTCATACACAAAACACTAAGGTATAGGCCTTTGTGCTGCTAATGCAGCTATATGCGTTATAACGAAAAATAACATCGCTATTTAGCATAGCACATATCGAAAAATAGCTCCGCTATTTCTCATTTATGCAAACAGCAGCTCATAAACCAACCAACGTCCCAAAACTTGAGCCCAAATGACTTAAAATTTATGACTCACTTATGAGGATGTACTACGGTACTAGCTAGTACTTGGAAAGTGCCCTGTTTTGTAATAATAATGCACTAATAGTCTAATACTCTAATTAAGTGTGATCTTTGATGAAACTATTTTTGTCGACGGTTAGGATATCGGTCCCAAGTCAACTAAGGTTCTTGAGAAAGGGAGATAGAAGACCTGCCGAGCAAGGTAAACAGCAATCAACAAACAACAGGGAGACACAAGATTTTTATCCTGGTTCGGGCTTCTCAGAGGAGATAATAGCCCTACGTCCAGCCTTTCTTTATATCAAAGAGGATTACAAGAGGGAACTCGGCGAGACAAACAGGTCTCGACGAGATTATGTGTGTACAGGAAGTAATATGCAATCTTTCCATCGTGGACGTGCCCTCTACACGCCGTAGGGGCTTGGTTTATATAGTGTTGAACAACCGACCTACCGAGGGATAATCAGGCCGGGCTAACTACGAGATCGTAATGAACTCATATACATGCCAAATACATCCCGAGATAGATAAGGTATACTCCAATTCTTGGGAATCACGACGTCTGCTCCAATCCGGGAAACTACGTCCGGGTCTTCAAGTAGCCGTGCAGAACTCTTGTTCGAGTCGGACTCAAACAGGAATCCTAGGCCGTTACGTACCGTGCCGATCAGGAAGCTGTTCGACAGGATGCACATGGGCCTGAAAGAGCCCTCTAGGGAACCAGGCCCTAGGAGGCTGTTCGAATGGGCCGTCAGGAAGTGGGCCATGGCAATGGGCCGTGATTTTATCCCCAATAGCTAGTCCCCAAGACTCAAGTAGAAAGACTCACTAGAGTGGGATCTTCCTCTTGAGACTCCAAGTCACGAAGTGGGTATTTTTCCTGCTACAAAGACGTGCAACAGGCGACCGAACAGGTTATGGTTCAACCAAACAGGACTTGTTGCGTCGAACAGGGAACGACATCTGTCCGAGCAGAGTACCGAGCCTTAAGTGATATGAATCATCTCGTTGAGGATGAATGTCATCAAGGAAGGATTAGATTGTTAGTAGTGAAGAGCGTACCACCGCATCCGGTAAGATCAGATCTTCCGGGAGAATGAATATGGCAAGTCGCGCGATAGACTTGTGTTGCTGTATCCAGGTATGAAGATACCTAGGAAAGCATGAACGAAAATAGGAGAACCACCTCTCGGGCTAGAGCTTGCCCGAGGAAATAGAGATTGCGCTCTCGAGCGAATGTCGTGCTCAGGAGCGAAGGTGATGTGCCCCCAGACGTAGATCGTGTGGTAGGAGAAGACAATGCATACGAGGGAAAGGTGACCCGGTCCTCGAGCGTAGAGCTCGTCAAAGGAACCAGGTAAGGAGATCTAGTACCCGAGCACGAAGCTCGTTAAAGGGACCAGAAAGTGCGACCAGGTGAAGACGTACCTGGTAGGAGACCATCCAGTCCCCGAGCGCAGAGCTCGTCACGGGGTGAATCACAACCCGATGCAGTCAGAGCCGCAAGAGAACGTGTGAAATCAACACTTTACCCATGACGTTTTCCTTGCAACAGTGTAAGCGTTGTCTTGGCAAGTGCAGAACCGACGCTTCGAATGCCCGTTGCGATGAGAATCGGCTTACGATAGGCTTGCTCGTTGCGATGAGAATCGGCTTACGGTGGGCTGGACTCCGTTGGTGGCGCACTACCTTGACTTAACCGAACTGTGAAGGTCAGTGCCGAGCAAAGGCAAGAAATCACACGCGGGTGAAGTGAATCAGTTCCCGGGCATGCGCGGAGCGTACCCGGGAAGAGAGAGACGCATACATCAGTTTTGGTGGGGAAGCCTGGACCTCGCCGCGACCATCATCGGCGTCCGATGTTCCCCGTTCCTGTATTTTCTACAGAAGACAAACAAGAAACGAGCCAGCAAGGGAAAAAAGAGAGTAAGTACAGGCTCTAAGAAGAGCAAAGCGAGTTTTAGAAAACACGTAAAAGAAGACCTACCCGCACAAGACATAATTTTTCTCGGGTACGTCCCTCGATAGCGTTAGTGTCACCTCGGCGAATGCGGAATCGACGCCAGGAGTGCCCGTTGCGATGAGAATCGGCTTATAGTGGGCAGGACTCCGTTGGTGGTGCATTGCTCCGAATTACCATGTCAGGAAGGACGTAGCATGGATAAAAAATACGTGTGCGGACAAGTGCAGCACCGCTGTGGCTAGGACCGCTAGCCAGGGAAGGCGATCGGGACTTTGGCCGCAGGCAAGACATGCGAGACGAAATCTTATCCGGGCATGGACCTGTGTAGCATTGGTATCACCTTGGCGGGTGCGGAACCGACGCCAGGAGTGCCCGTTGCGATGAGAATCGGCTTACTGTGGGCATGCCCGTTGCGATGGGAATCAGCTTACGGTGGGCAGAACTCCCTCGGTGGTGCACCGCTTCGGTTAACCGAAGTTGTACAGGTTGTTGCCAGATAAAAAGAGATACTCGCACGCGGGGAGCGCTACGGGAGCGAAAGACCGGCTGATTTGTCCCTTTATTAACCAGGCAGGGGTACAGACGGCCCTGGGTTTATAAAGAGCTAAATGCGGATCTGGGCAATGAGGTTTTAGGGAAACCAACGCTAAGGAAAGGAATTGGAAAACTGGAAACGTACCGGGGTTGCCGAAATTCACGTGCATATACTGGATGCCAACTTGTTTCGCAGATTTCTGCTGAGCCGGAAGGAGTTTTGAGGTGGGACCAGATCCGTTGAAAAGCTTATCGCGTCTGCTTTCCGCGAAGTGGTAGAACGCCCAAAACGAAGGTCGTCGGCGATGTCCTCATCAACACTATTGTCGTTCCCATACTGCAATGCTGCCGCTACTGGTGGATCTGGTCGCATAGCTGGAGTAGGGTCGCGTGGCGGCACGCCGGTAGCAGTGGTACGGGTGGATCTGGCCTCGGAGTTGGGGGAGGGGGAGATGAGCTGCAGCAAAGTTGGGGGAGATGGTCGCTGGAGGAGGGGAGATGGTCGTTGGAGCTTGGAGAGATTGTTGTTGAGCTCCCACGCGTTGGACTTCGATGTGATGAGCGACATCGGCTCCCATGGCGGCGGCGGAGCTCCCTACGGCCAACAGCTCGATAGAGAAGAGAGAGAAGAGAGTGAGGAAGGAGCGAGGTGAGTGTATGACATACTGGGTCCACCTGTCAGGGCGTATTTTGCACCGTATTTGAATCTTCCACATGCAAGAAAAGCTCTATAATGGCATGGATATAATGCATCTCCGAGAATAATGGCCTTTATAATTATTTTAACCTTTTAATGGTATTTCTGTGATGTTGACAGTTAATAATGGTATCCACGTAAAAAAAAAAACCTATATAGAATCACTATAGGAAAAACTGTTGGTAGCGATAGTTTTTTACTATTGTACACATGGTTATAGTAGTCTCTACAAGTGGTAGAGATGATTTCATCGCCTTTCTCATAGGCGTTGCAATTGCCCCCGCTTCAAAAACATAGAGACAGTTTTGACAACCATGTGTACATAAAGAGACGGTACATAGACATAGTTTCTGTCGCCTCTACAGTCACAACTCGAATATGAAATTAGATTTCTTGACATGTAAAAGACTGTCTCTAATTTAAAGTGGGACCGTCTCAAATTTTAAATATGAATACATTGATCAAACATGTATGCTACCAATCATTCGTTACCATTCATGCTGCCTCCTTACTCCTCCTCCCCATCGAATTTCACAGCGCTGAGCATTCTGCTTCCTTCGTCTCATTGTGAGATCAACCCCATCACCATGTCTCACCAGGTACTGACCCTAATTCCTGATTTTGAGGATGGGTGCATTCAGGAGACCTCTATCCATCGTCTTTCATCGATAAAGCAGTAGCATGACTCCCCTTCTTTACATCGTCCTTCTCATTAGATAGCTGGAAATCTAGTTTCCGAGCTCTGCCTTCTCAATAGATAGCTGGAAAGGTTGGTTTATTAGGGTTTAGGAGCACAAGAAAATGGAAGGAGCAATGCAAAGCCGATGCCATCATCCTTTCTTTAGGTGAAATCCAAGCAGATGAACCTATGCTAGCCACAACCTCATATTTCCAGTGAGATACCCTAAACGCCTTCTGTTTCCCAATTGGCCCCATCGGCCAACACTTCTAGATGTCGCCATGATCACCGGCTTAAATTTCGATGGATCCTACAAATTGACCTTCGATCTCCCCGCAGAGTACAACTTCAAATCTAAAAACAATGTTGGTTGGCGAGAGTTTGTCAGGGAAAACCGATCAGATGGAGAAGTCTCTGAGAAGCCGCATTCCTCAACGTGTGGCTTGATCGGTTTGTTTTTTGCGGCTCCTCCCTCGGCCCTAGCAAAATGCATCAAAGTCTTGTACAAGCTTAAGCCAGAGGAGAAAAACTTACCATGGGAATATATCTGCCAGACGCCACTTTCGAAATGATCCACAACATCCGCCAAGTCCTCTACATCGGCTTAGGCAGCTATTCAGTTGGCAATCTAGTAGGACCATTCTGGTTCATCTTACTCTGGCTGCGGGCCCATTTCTTAAAGCTGAATGTATCAAGTATGACGCCCATTTTACCGATGAAAGGTTTCTTGAGAGCAACACAATGACCCATCCTTCTTGATCTTATGGCGTGGCTCTATCTTTGAGTGGACGGAAATGCCAATTGACTGCTAGCGAATTATCTTTTGCCCTTGGTTTCTTCTACAATCTCTCTTCAGTTTTGTATGGACGAGAAGAATACATGTGCTATGCCAAAGCCGATAGGTTCCTAGTTCCATTTTTCTTTTGGATGTAAACAGTTATCATAGGGAATTGTTTATCGTGACGGGGCCTCAAATTTGCTTACCTTTGAATTTTGAAAACTGTCCAGTGAAAAAGCACTAGTCCCTGGACCAGTACACTAGTGCCACACATCACTTAGCTGGATCATCACATAAAATAACATACAAGCTTTATTACAACAATTGTCAACATCTTTGCCTGATATCATATTTACACCCTTAAACTTAAAGCAGTTTATAATACAACAAAAGGGTTGTTCTTATGGCGGAAGCTACGCCATGATACTGGTGACAATCCTACACTAAGCTGGATCACCTTCCTCGTGGCAAGCGTAGTCGCCATCGTCAGGGTCTCCATATTCTAAAAGAGTGAGTGGGTGCGAGGGTAAGTGCGCAATCATACTGTACTTGCAAGTTAACACCGTCCTTAATGCATAATAGTGATAAGGTCTTTTTAGTGGAGATATGGTTATTTCTCTTTGTAGAAAAGCCAATTTTTTGAATTAACATATATAAAAATCTATACCTAGCCATTTTCGAAAGGACATCTCCAAAAAGATGTCGAGTAAAGAGTTTATCAATATTCACAATTTCATAACCCTTGCCTCACAGGCATCATACTTACGCCACACAGGCGTCCTCTACATTTTTACCCTGCGTCCCATCTTCTTTCTCCCACCATCTTTTCAGGTCGGCAATATCCGTTGTGAAACAATATCTTTCCCTAGTAACGTGAACCAGGGACTCAACCCACCTCGCTGATTGCCGTTCAACGAATGGCATTGGTCCCAACAGTTCACCCTGGTAGACAAGGTTAGATCTCTACAGAAGAAAAGGCATGAAACACCTTCACCTCAGGATTGGTTATAGGCTACACAAGCCTATGCTACACAAGCGTTTCAGGTTACACAAACCTATTTTTGGATACACAATCCACCAATCCCGCGCCGCGTGCAATGGCCACGCGTTGTGGTGTGAGGGACCATAAGCTTACACAAAGGGAATGGTCGGCGGACTTCCGCTGTGCCCAACACATGAGCACCCTCCTAGACGAGCCCAAACTCCATCTGGATTCCACCTTCTCATTATATTTACCTAATACGTAGGTATTTATCACACAGATAATATCTCTGGGTCCACCCTGCCCATCACCCTTCTCTTCCATCATTCCCATCCCCATTTCCCATTATCTAATCTCTCCAAACCATACTCACACATCAAACCTCAACACATGCAATAGAAAGCTCATCATGATCAAGGTGTGTATGTATCATGTCCACCGGTGTGTTTTGGCTCACCAGTGCGGGATTGGATACCCGATTAAATCATTATTACCTAAACATGTCTAAGAAAATTTTACCCAAGATTAGGAAGTCTAAATATTTTATATTTTATGTGGACAACCAGTCAAACACGATAACAAGGAATCATGTAAATCAGATACATATTCATCAAGGACAGGGCATGATATTATCATGATTAAGGAATAGGCATTATCAAAGCATAGCAAGCTTGCACTTTATATATATTTAAAACAAGATATCTTTGAAAAAACTAGGTAAAAGTATGAGCTATAGGGTTAGCTTCTGGATATCCTTCCTCTGGAACCGGGTCCTCTGTTAAGAGCGAAAATCCCGATTAAGTGGATATTCTAAATAGGTCGCAAATGTTTATGCAAGGCTGGATGTCGACCATAAGCGGATGTGTTTGGACTAGAGGTCTGGAATGGCTAAGGGTGAAATTACCTAAATATTCTGAATAAATTTCTAATTGAGCTATGCGAATATTCTTGCATTATTATCTTCTTTAATATAGTTAGAGCCTCTTCTATAGATCAAATCCTAATTTCATAGTTTTTCCGGGGTGTGGAGGGTATCTAGGATTTTCTAGAATTTGCTAGGAATTTTTAGAGCTAATTTATTATTTTTAATAATTAGAAATGCTTTTATGGGATATTCTAAACAACTAATTTTGCTGGGAAATAAATAGGAATAGTACTAGGCTAGGCCAGCACTGTGCGCGCCACAACGGGGTAGCACGGCCCAGCCAAGGGTGCAGTGCGCCGACCGAGCCGGCTCAGATGGTCAACGGCCCACCATGACAAAGCGCTTGCCCAAGCCAGTGCGACGGTAGTAGGAAGAAATGGCGCAAGGTGAGGTCTTGAGGCGCTTAGGAAAGCGAAGGCTTGTTGGAGATGGGGCATGACCTCTTTTAAGAAAGAAAAAATTAGACTCAGAGCTCCGGAACTTATACCAAATTGTACGAAATCCCCTAAACATTGAAATTGCTTTCTCGACTCGAACTTGTCTCTAGTTGCACCGTTAGTCTGGTAGTTAGGATCCGTTAGAAATTCCGTTAAACGGTGACGTGGCGCCCACGTGGCCGTTAAGTGCTGACGTGGCGCTGGCGTGGCCTCAAAAAATTCGAAAAAGCCATCAAAAACCTCAAAAAATCTATAAAAATTCATAAAAAAAACAAAAATAATTCACAAAATTCATAAAAAATCCATAAAATTCATAGAAAATCCAAAAAAATCATAAAAAATAATTAAAAATATAAAAAATTTAGGAAACATGAAACAAAATCTAGAAAATTCATAAAAAAATTTAAAAATATATTTAAAATTATTTTTTATGAATTTTCTTGATTTTTCGGGTTTTCTAAAATTTTCAATTTCTTTTATGAATTTTCTGTATTTTTATGCATTTTTGGATTTTTTATGAATTTTGTAATTTTTTTGATTTTTTATGAATTTTTATAGATTTTTTAAGATTTTTTTGTTTTTTTTTCGGATTTTTTGGGGCCACGTCAGCACTTAACGGCCACGTGGGCGCCACGTTATCGTTTAACGGAATTTCTAACGGATCCTAATGGCCCAAGACTAACGGTGCAACTGGAGACAAGTTGCAGGAGCTGAGAAAGTAATTTCAAAGTTCAGGGGATTTCCTGTAATTTGGTACAAATTTCGGGAGTTACAGTGTAATTTCCTCTTTAAGAAACATGAGATTTCCCTTTTACAAAAAAAAAAAAGAGAGGAAAACTGCATGGTGGGCCCTCCCGGGTGGTTTGCTTCGCCCACGCGCACGCGCCCGACCGGACCCAAACCCAAACCCAAGTCCAACAGAAACACCACACGGACCGCAAGACGTGGAACTGGAAACGCAGACATCCCTTCTCCGTCTCGTTTCTCCTCGCCCATTCCGCTTCCGCGTGGTGCTGTTTCTCCATCCTCCCTCCCTCCTCCTCCTCCCTCCCTCTTCTACTCGTCGCAAATCTCGCCGCCGGCGCTGCTCGGGTGGGAGGCGCAAGCGAGCGATTGAGGAAGCAACCGGCGGGGATGGGGGACCACGAGGCCCGCGGGGACGACATGGAGAAGAAGGCGGAGAAGAAGCTCTCCGGCTGGGGAATCTTCGGCTCCAAGTACGAGGACGCCGCCGACCTCTTCGACAAGGCCGCAAATTCCTTCAAGCTCGCCAAGAACTGTAAGCCCCGGATTCCCACCCTACGCGTGCCTCTGATCAGCGATTACTTCTCCCAAATCTTTCTTATGGCTTATCCCGATTTCCGGCGATCTTATCCCTTGTCTCTGGGGAACGGTTCTAGGTTGTTTTTTTTTTTTGTGAGATCTGCGAGTCCATCGGCAGCAGCTTTGTTATCGCGCGCGCGCGCGCCGGTTTGGCGCGATCCACCTGGGGGTTGAATTGGCATCTTGCGCTCTGGATCTATGTACGTGATGCGTTATCTTAGGTTGAGATGTACAAGGCTTGTGGTTGGAATCTTGGTTAATTCTGTGGAGATGATCCCAAACTTTAAACTTATAGTGGCTTCATTGTTCCCCTCTTTTACTAATTCAAATCAGATTGTTCATTTATTTCTTGTGTGTTCTGTGTATTAATCCCAATGATTGGCTGGTACAAACGATATAACGGTGGAGGATCTACTCTAAGTCTTAGCCTGGCCTGTAATTCTAATTGTCTTATTGATCTGTTGGGAGGAATCCGGTCCTACTTCAAGGATACGCCGTGTCGTTGTAGCACATTGGAAGTCCTGACTAGCATTTGCTTTGCATTAGTCAGCTTCTTCGGCATGTCAATTTTTATTTTAAATTAGTTTCTTCGGTGTGTCATTTCTGATATTTATGCAAGTTAGGCATGTTTTTCACGAAATTTTAATTAAGTGGTTTAACTACTACTTCCTTATGAAGAATCATACAGTCCCATTCTCCTAAACGATCATAATCAATTTTTCCCTCAGGGAGCAGGGCTGCATCAGTGTACGTTAAGATTGCGAACTGTCACTTGAAGGTTGGTTTGCATCTTAGAGGATATCTGTTTGTCATCTTGATGCAAATTAAATGAGACACGTTTTCTTTTTTAATTTGTCGGACAGGGTGATAGCAAGCATGAAGCTGCCTCGGCTTACATCGAAGCTGCAAATTGCTACAAAAAGTTTTCACCTCAGGGTACGTCATCTACACCACCGTTAATTTGCTCTGTTTTTTTTTCCTTGTCACCATTATTCATGCAAAACAGTATGATGCAATGGTTTTATTAATTGTCTCATGCTGAAAAAACATGTGATTTACTTTTCCTCCATTCTTTTGATTTAATAGGGACTCCTTTCTGTCAACCTCTTGGAAAATTTACTTGTACAGCTGTTCACCATGTAACATTAACCTGAAAACCACTGCGAGAATTTTTTTTTATGTAAGCTGATTAGATTAACTTTAAAATTCACAGAACATGCATTGTTTGAAGGGTTGTAGTATGGGAGAGCTTTGGAGCATTGATTATTCTAATAAATATTTATTGCATATATAATATTTAAATCTTTTGAATGTTTAAAGATTGGGAGATGTAACATGGGATTTCATTTCTGCTGCATTGTCATCACTATGTATTATTTGCTTCCTCATGTGATTCACTTGTTTTTGAAATGCTTACGTAGATTTTTTTTTTGTAATTGTTTCCAATTTATGCAGAAGCTGCACAAGCACTGAACCAGGCAGTTAATCTTTTCTTGGAAATTGGTAGATTGAACATGGCGGCACGGTACAGCAAGGTGAATGATCATTTTGGGTTCATTCTCTTCGCCTTTTCTAACTTAACTTGTCTAAGTCAAAGATAAGTTAGATAAGGAGAAGAAAATGAGACCTTAGTTTGTGATTTTGGTTGTGCAAAGAAAGTGTTGCCAGTTACTATTTGTTGTCAATCTGCAGTAAATGAATGGATTTAGATTAACAGATATGTTTTCCTCATTTTGTCACGCATAAGCTTTTTTGCTTGGACATGTCATCATTCTTTCTTAATAGATTTTTTTTAAGAAGGATGCACAATTGCTTTTTACTTGGAAGTTGTCATGAATGGTCATGGTATGAATTGTATGTATTTTCAGGAAATAGGTGAGATATATCAGCAAGAACAAGATTTAGAGAAGGCTACAGATTACCTAGAAAGGGCGGCTGATCTTTTTGACAGTGAGGGGCAATCATCTCAATCAAATACCATTAAGCAGAAAGTTGCAGAAATTGCTGCTCAGTTGGAACAGTAATACTACCTTCATTTGGATCATATTATTACCTGATAGTATTCTACTATTCTGTTTGATATGATCTTCTGGGCATCTTAAGTGTCAATTAGGAGACATTATATCATTGCTGTACTGTGTACTTTGTGTTATATAATGTAGCCTGTCTGCTTTTCTCCTGTCATTCTTTTGACAAATAACAATTGACAAACTGGGTTTTGACTTGAAGATTTGTTTTCTATAATTAGTATGCTATGTTCTTATGAGATGTGTGTTGACATTTTCTTGTTTGTCTGCTCATTTAATATTGTTTATTATATGCCTTGAATACAAGTAGAATTTATTTAGGAAAAGACTGGTAAAATTCTATTTATGGAAGAGTTGAAAATTCCTTGTAGAAAAAACTCAACAGCAGGCAATAATGGCATTTATAGGTAGTAGGTACATTTTTCATAAGGAAAGGACTTTGCAATTCTTGGTTACTCTGCCATGAGCAAACACCTAATTTCTCTTGGGTAGTCCACTTTTAGAGCAATGGCACGGACACTTCTATTCATGGTTTCCATGGGTGTTAGGCACAAGGTGGGTGGTGGGTGGCTGCCTATCTTGCCTAAGCAGTGCCTAGGCGGCGAAATCCATAATCAGGAGTCAGAAGGGAAAATGGAAACGGAATAAGGGTAGGAGAACTGGAAAAGGGTAGGGAAAGAGAGAAAGGGAATGCTAAGGTAGGGTGGGGACAATGAGGTCAGCCATGGAAGCGACATGCCAATGTCAATCCTGGTGCTGGCCACCATGGCTGAGGTGCTGAGCTCCATGGCTGACGGCTGAGAAACTGAGGAGAGGTAAAAGCCAAATTAATATCCCCGCATCATTGGGCCATTAAGGTTAGTCTAGCAAGCCCATAGAACTATGGCAAGAATGCAACAAGTAGCATCATATTTTCCACTAAGTCTGACCATCTGCTATAGCCACCACTGCTCATGCTACACTCGCCTCATGAGCTTGCAACTGAAGCTTCCGCTTCTCCTGCTGGCCTTCTGTGCTCGCTGCTGCCATTGCAGCTGTATCTTTCACCTCTGACATCTTTCTTCCTCTTCCTCTCTCTCTCCCCCCTTCTTAGTCAGCTGCTCAGGTTGCCTCAACTTGGTTGATGGGCCAGTCTGATTTTGATCGTTTATGTCCACGTCGGCAGACTGACCGCCCAGCTCACTGCTAGCTGAGTGTCTAAGAACCACCTAGAGTAACACTGCTAATATTCATGTCATAAGGTAATTGGATTCAGTTAAAGAGAGAGTATTTTGAGTGTTTCCCTACTCTTTAAGCTGAGAATTGCACTGCTCGTTAAGTATGTCCTGTTAGTTCAGCCAACTTATTTGCCATAGATTCTATTTTTTTGTTTTTTTGTATGTTATTGAAATAAGTTCTCAAGAAAATATTTATATTTTTCATGTTAGTATCATGTGTCTTACTCTAGGAAGTTGATCGCTAGTTAATCTTGTTTTCATTGTTGATTTATGTGATGATTTGTGTATTACTTATAATGGGTTTTGCAGGATTACAACATTTAGTGCTGTTTCTCATGTTAATTTCTATGTTCTAGGTACCCGAAGGCAACTGAGATTTTTGAAGCAATTGCTCGTCAATCAATCAACAATAATCTTCTGAAGTATAGTGTCAGAGGCATTCTCCTTAATGCAGGCATTTGCCAACTATGTAGAGGGGATCCTGTTGCTATCACAAATTCATTGGAGCGATACCAGGTGTATATTATTTTGTCCAATCTTGCCCAGCTTTTATGTGCCATTCCCATCGTTCTAATCTTTTCCTATGTTTCAGGAAATTGATCCAACTTTCTCAGGGACGCGTGAATACAAACTTTTAGCTGTACGACACAATGCTTATTTTTCATTGCTGTGCAATGTTTGTCACTCCTTGTGTTCATATTACATTTCTGGCTTTATTACCACATTATTTCCATTCTTGATCATCAAAAAATATAATCTTGAATGTCAGTCCTAAAGTAGCCAATTGTACAGCCACACGTTCAATTCTTTCTTTGAAGGGGTTTATACTGACCTGGAAATTTTATTTTAGGATCTTGCTGCATCTATGGATGAAGGAGATGTTGCCAAATTTACTGATGCCATTAGGGAATTTGACAGTATGACACGCCTGGTATGTTCAGTTGGAATCTATTGTGGTTTTTGTTACCCTTCGGTGTGTGACTTGTATAATTTCATTCTTTGTAACTGTATAAAAATATTCAACCTATATGACATTCATTTGACTCAACTATGAACGTATTTTATGGTAGGATATGCAGCTATATAGATGATTAGAACGTTATTCGATGAAGTACAAGTTGGTTCTGCAAAAACTAGTTTGCCATGAGACTTGCTTTTTTTTACATTGTTACCTTACTTAAAAATAGGCCATTGTATATGGGGAATACTTTTTTTTTTTATTTCTATTATATCTCATGCATGACCTTTTTTCAGGATCCATGGAAAACAACCCTCCTCCTCAGGGCAAAGAATGAACTGAAGAAAAAGGAGGAAGATGAGGATGATCTAACCTAAGCCTTTTAAAACTCCTTTCGTGTCTTCATTATGGTTTGGTTTGTGCCTCCATCTCATTGTGGGGGCTACATATTTGGTATAATGAGCATAATGAGATTAATGGGTCGGTCTTTGTTGTATAGAACATCGTTGACTATGATGTTGGGTTGTCTCCATGTCCGGTTGTTTTCTGCTTGCCATTTAATTTGCCGTTAGAATCAAAAATTTGACGCACTTGCTAGTATCATTATGGCATGTTTATTTTGAACAAGTCTTTCACTATCTTTTTTCTCTGCTTAAACTGTTATCCAAATTTACCAACGTTGATGCACTGCAGAATTAGTACCATTATAAAATTGTGTTATTTTTCTGTTGCTCTGTACATTTTTATTTTGATCCTTTCCAGCAACCAGTCCAGCATAATGGAGACATCATTCGACGTTGACCGTCAAAATAGCGTGACTCGTTTGCCCCTGTCGTTTGGTTGGTTGAAACTAGAAGTTTTGGAGTGGTCGACTAGTTCATTCATCTTATATGATAAAAAGGTTAACCAAAACGTTAAAAGCTTTTCTGCTTTTCAAATCGGCTGAAAGCTAGCCTAGCTGAACTGAAAAACACTTTGGTTTTTAGCCTAGCATTATTTTGTTACCAAGTCACCTCTAAAATTCTTTAAAATGACATAAGAGATGCGGATCAACTTTGAGAAGCGTTTTTAATGACATTCAAAATTTAGCTTAACATTTAGCCCACCTTGGCCACTCCGACTCCAGACATTCTGTTTTAAGCTGAAAGGGCGTGGAAAAGAATGAACTGGATCCTCGGGTGCTAACCTTAAACATTTTTCAAGGATTGATTTTTATAAAACAGGTTCAAGATTTTCAAAAAACTATTCCAAAAAGTAAAAAGTGTTTTAAGGTTTTCGAGAACAGCACTGAGAAGTTCAACTGTTTAGCAAAGAATTTTATCCTCTTTCAGCTTTTGAACAGTAATAGGGACAAAATGTCGCTTTGTTTTAAATGCTCTATTTTTCAAAGCTATGGAAAGATGTCTTGTTTTTTCATCCATGTTTTATTAGTATCTTTGTCACATTGTATCCGTGGTTTTCACATGTTTCATCAATTGGATAGGAAAAACACACGGTCGTGCTAATATGACTAAAAAGTTAGGCATGATATGTATTCATTGTACCGTCGAGTGAAGTGGTTGAGCTATTAACAAGGGTGGCGTGCATCTTGCTTTGAGCTTGACTGGTATCGTGTGTCAAAGGGATCGGTATGTGAGTGTATCAAGATTCAGCTGAATATTGATTCTGTGCATTTAGGGGTCAATACATACTGTTAGGTGCCGCTGTTGATCGGTGAATCGGAAACGGGTTTCCGGATCCACGGCCGACTTATACTGAATCTAACGGGTCACACACTTAATGGGTTAAAACTGTTTAACGGGTTTATGCATAGATATGATCTGCGTAGAAGATAGAACCCTAGCGGGCCGAAACCCACTAGCGTGACTATATAAGGGGAGGCATAGGGGCGGCGTTTGACGACGAGTTGAGCCTTCACCATGCATAGCCGCACAGCGATGTGCTAGCCCACCTCGTGTGGTGTTCCTACTCGATACTTGTAGATTCCGCTAGAAGCACTGCTGTATACAGAGGCGCTGGTCGGCAAGCGCTCGGCGAAGCATCGACGAGGCTTGGCGAGTCCCGGCGAAGCGCTCGGCGAACACCAGTGAGCACAGGAAAGCACTCGGTAGTGATCGGGAAATGTACGTCCACTTCCTTTATGCGCGAGATTCTGCTTTCGCTGCATCTGCGCGTCAAGGGTAACGATCTGTGATCCTCTACTTGCATGTGCTCTTGGGTGGATCGTGGTAGAAAATTTTGATTTTGCGCTCGCGTAGCCTACCCGTTTCCCAGCAGTCGGCGTAGGCGTGTCGCCGAGCCGCACACTTGGGTGCTCGTGGCACCGGTGTAAGCGTGGCGCCGAGCTGCAGAATTGGTCGCTCGGGCGCCGGCGCAGGCGTGTCGTGGATCCGGATACGTGGGCTCTCGTGGGTATTGGCGTAGTCAGGTCGCTGGGCCGTAAACTTGGTCACTTGTGGTGCCGACTTGTCGTCGAACCGTAGCCTTGGGTGCTCGAGGCGCTCGAGTGCTTTGCAATCGAGTCAGATATCCCGCCGACTGGTTCATTGGTAATTTATTCTAGTTATCTGCAAGAAAATTGTAAATAAATATTAGATCTTAACGTTAAAAATCGAGACCAACTCCCTGCTCAGCAATACCAATACTTGGGTAGTCGGTCTGTTTGTAAGGCACACCACTCTATTCTTAATGGTGTGTTCTATTGATTTGGTTGCTCGGTACCCGTTTTCATCTTGTGAAAACAGTAATTAGCCAATCATGGGGCGTACCTTAAGCCGTGCAACTGCGGTACCCGTCATGCGGTACAGTGCATTTAGCATAGTAAGGAGTATGTGGCATCAAATGCTCGATTCTATCTTGCAGAATTCATTACTTGGCCCAGCATAGGGTGCACTCTCAGCCGAGTGGTACATGTCTCAATCGGAGGAGGTATCAACTGGCGACCCACTTAAGGGCATACTGTTTGGATAAAGTTTGACCGAGAGGTATTTTGTATCCGGGTTGCGGTATACAACTGGCGACCCACGAGTGGCATACCTCCAAAACAATATCCAAGCCTCATCAACACCCAACCTTAGACATGCAAAGTTGGCTAGTGACCCAACATGGGGTATGCCATGAGACACTTTTAATGGATGGTGTTTCCGGTCATATGACATTATTGGGTGTACCGAGGCAAAAATGGGCTCGATGTCAACAACGTATTATCACTGTTCGTGACGTATTGTCAAGAAAACCTGTTAAGAGGATCACCCTTCGCTTAAATGGATTTGAGCCTCTAAGTTCTATGTAGGCGTAGGCGTGTAGTCGAGCCGCACACTTGGGCGCTTATGGCGAAGGCATAGGCGTGTATCCGAGCCGTAAACTTGGGTGCTCGTGGTGCCGGCGTAGACGTGTCACCAAGCCATAGACATGGGTGCTCGGGGCGTAGGTGTAGATGTGTCGCAGAGCAGTAGACTTGGGCGATCGTGGCGCCGACATAGACTTGTCGCTGAGCCGTAGACTTGGGCGCTCGAGGCGCAGGCGTAGGCATGTCGCAGAGCCGTAGACTTGGGCGCACATGGTGCCGACGTAGACTTGTTGCCGAGCTGTAGACTTGGGCACTCGGGACGCAGCCGTAGACGTGTCGCAGAGCCGTAGACTTGGGCGCTCATGGTGTCGGCATAGACTTGTCGCCGAGCCGTAGACTTGGGTGCTCGGGGCGTAGGTGTATGCATGTCGCAGAGCCGTAGACTTGGGCATAGACTTGTCGCCGAGCTGTGGACTTGGGTGATCGGGGCGCAGCTGTAGGCGTGTCGCAGAGCCGTAGACTTGGGCGCTCGTAGCGTCGACGTAGACTTGTCGCCGAGCCATGGACTTGGGCGCTTGGGGTGCAGCCGTAGGCGTGTCGCAGAGCCGTAGAATGGAGTGCTTGTTGCGCCGGCGTAGACTTGTCGCCGAGCCGTAGACTTGAGCGCTCGTGGCGTCGGCGTAGGCGTGTCGCCGGGCGTCGACTTGGATGCTCGTGGAAGAGGCATAGGCGTGTCCCCGAGGCATAGACATGGGCGCTTAGGGTGCCGCACGTGGGCGTGTCGCAGAGCCGTAGACTTGGGCGCTCAGGGCATAGGCGCAGACGTTAGTGTGTCGCCGAGCCGTAGAGTTGAATGCTCGGGCGCCGGCGTATGCGTGTTGCGGAGCTGTAGCCTTGGACGATCGGGGCGTCGGCATAGGCATGTCGCCAAGCAGTAGACTTAGTTGCGCGGGGCGTAGACGTAGAAAACGAATCAAAATTCTACTACGGAAATCCAGGGGCATCCGATCTGCACGTAGTTGTACAAAAGTATTCCTTCAAGTCTCGATCAACATGAGCAGCATGTGACGTAGTCAGCATCGAACAGCACATGCTCCCCAAGGTCTCGGCCGTGGTCGGTGAAGTTGCGGCAGTAGTTGTAAATGATCTCCACACGGTTGGTGTAGTTCGATGAAGGTTGATGAAAGTCCTCTCTAGTCTTCAAGGTCCCTCGAGGTGAGGCACAACAGATCCTCACGGTGTGGCTGGCACCGATGAGCTTTACAAACTCGCCGAAATTCGTGACCTCCATGTGCAGTCTGTCTTCAAACAGGCGCCACGGTCGCATCCGTAACTCGGATTTAGGTGTTCTTGAATTCATTAGAAAGATAACGAGATAAGCTTTCCAACACATCTCTTATATCATCTCGAAACTCCTTCTGAGTCAACGGGAAATCGATGCAAGTTCTGTCCAGATTCTAAACGAGAACAGATTATATCTTCTTCTCACGTTCGCCTCGCAGTTGATGAAGCCGGCGTCGCACGATGGATGCCATGATTGTCAAGTCTGGGTGGTTTGTTGCTGATCACGGTCACCCTCCGAGATTCATTCTTGGTTTGCCTACATCACACTGTTGGATGACTGGCTGATGCTTGACCTTGGTTTTACCAAAGGAAAATGAATGGGATAGGGGATCCTATCATCTTCCGGATACACCCTTGTAGGAAAGGCCAATGGGAATTGTTAAGCAGATTGGAAAGTGACCAAAGCAAGCTGCAGCCAGCCTTCCCCCGAGCAAGCAAAAAACTCACGATATACTCGAAATTGACTTCTATTTGTTTATAGCAAAAACCATTCGAGCATCTCTATCTGCATTTGTCTCAAATCCCCTTCGGGACCGGATTCCTAGTCAGCGATCATTGAAAATTCAATATCTGGCTATACTTTGAATCACTAACTTACAGGTTTGCTTAATAGAACCTTCCCGACAGGCTTACTACTACAGTTACAGAGCTAGAACCTATGGACTGGAATGATTCTCATTCTTCCTTCCTTACGAGACCGGGGGATTAAGAACCTCTCCATCGGGTCCTCGTCATATCCGAGTCGGAAATTGAGCCCCCGGGTGCACTACTCGTCGATAGGCGTGGCATTTCCCAATATGAACGGGAGTCCGAGTGAAGCGATGTTGAAGTCCCTCCCAGATCGGGTCTTGTCCGAGTCCGAAATAATGGATCTTGATGTGTTGGTGAAGTCTGTCCCGATTCGGATCTAGTCCATGTCCAAAAGAGCGAGGTTAGGCCTCCGACGCATGACGCGTTGGCATGTAACGGCGGCGTTCTCTAACCCGAAGAGGAGTCCAAGCTAGTCGTTGCTGAGGTTGCCCTTAGATCGGATCTGATCCGAGTCCAAGGACGCGAGTTTGCGTTTGACAGTGACAAAGTTGAGGCTCCCGAAGTGGAAAGCTTGGCCGGGAGCAAAGATGACGACGACGTCGTGCTGCCATCGATCTTGATGAGATTGATCTTGACACTAACCCTACCTGGCGCGCCAACTACCGACGTTTGTTTAACCGGGAGGTGTCGTCGGCAATGAATTATATGGGGTTATGCGCTGGATCTCAAACTTGATGGTAACACGAGACAAGGGATTGTACAAGTTTAGCCCCTCGCGGTAGAGGTAATACCCTAGTTCTGTGTTCTTAGGATTATGATGATCTAATGATCAATACCATGGGATGTGTGTGGATGTAGATGTCTCTATGGATGGATTTGTCTATGTCTACCGAACCAAGGTCCCCTGCCCACCTTATATAGTGGGGGGACAGGGTTACAAGATAGAGTCCTGTTCGGTTACGAGGTAGGATTCCTATCTCTATACTTTCTTGCCGGACACGTAGTTATCCGGGATTACAATCATATCTTCCCTATCTGAGATAGAATTCTATCTTTATCTTTACTTGCTGTACAAGGTTGGCTAACAGGCTGGGTATCCCCCGTGCGCGTGTAGCCGGCTTGGCTCACCCCCTTGTGGATTCCATTGTGATGAGCATGTTGACCAGTTTGTCGTCTGGCGCAAAATCATCTATTTTGAGTTTTTTCAGCACTTCTGTTTTTCGCATTTTTGAGGTCCTTTCCGTGCTCGAATTAAAAAGTGTTATACATGAAAGTTGTTCATAATTTCATTGCACATCTTTTTTGTGTTGACAACTTTTTAATTTGAACAACATAAAAAATTATAAAAATTCAAGAAGGTTGCTGCGGTATTTGAAACAGGGCGTCTCAACTCGGTTTGATTACGGTTTTTGTCGTTTCTCACTCATACTAACCCCGATCGAGGATCGGTTTGCTGCGTTGGGTTCGTGGCTTCGCTGCGGATGTTTTGGATATGTTTTCGTGTTTGTGGATGTAGGTGAAGGACACGTGGCATGCGGCACGGATAAGGCTTCGGTCAGGCGGGCTCGTGGCCCGGTTGGAGGCCGGGTGCAGAGTTCGTGGCGAGGAAGATTATCGCGTCGGGCACGTGGCATCACGGCAACCACATACGCATGGATGCTTCGAGGCGAAGGAATCGTTGGAGGCGGTTCGCAACGCTTGGAGATTCGTGTGTGAGTTATAACCCGCGTGTTAAATGGGCTTGGCGGGTGGCCCAGGGTTTAGGCCCAAGTGTGGGCTTGTGTGGCTATATAAGGGGGACCCAAGGGGTGCTTGGGGTGTGTCCCTTCTAGCCAAGTGTGTGTAACTCTCATGTGTGTGAGAGTTGTTGCCCGGTGTAAGAACTCAAGTTTGAGAAATATACCGGTTGTTTGAAAAAGTTTGCCTTGTGTGTGATGGGTGTTTCCCTTTGTTTTTGCTGAGTTCTCGTGATGGTTTGAGTTGGTTTTTGTTTCAATTTCGTGACTCCTCTCTCCCCATCCCTTTCTCTTACCTAGAGGATGAACTAGATCGTTTTTATTGGAGAAATTCGTTGGTCTTTATTGCTGCTGTTTTGGGATCAAAGAATCATGGATTAGAGATCCTAGGATCTCAAAATCAACCCCCCAAAGGTTCCCAAACATCCAGCCCTTATACTTTCCCGTTTTGGACCCGATTTGGCCAAGTTCTTGCCCGGTTCGTGCATCTGGTTTGAGCTGTGTTTTGGGGCTGTTTCCCACATGGATTTGGGTCCCTTGGGATCCTAGAATCACCCCCTTGAAACCCCCAAACACAGCCCTCTTGCTGCTCCTCGTTTGGACGCGATTTGGACTCGTTCTTGACCGTTCTTGCACCGTTCTTGAGCTGAACCTTGTGCTGCGTTCTTGGGTCACTTTGAGGTATGGAATAGGGCCACAAAGGACCAAGAATCATCCCCTCAAGAGCCCCTGGACAGACCACCTTTGGTTTGCACAAGATAGTGATTTTTTGGTTTCGGTTCGGTTCTTTCCCGCTGATGTTTGAGACTGAAAAAGGTCAAGACTTTGGATGAATCTTTGGACGATTTTTGGAGGGTAGTTAGATGGTTCTATCATCTAGTCGCTGTCCAAATTTGGTAGAATTTGGTTGAGCCGTTTGGGAGTAATTGAAGTTCTGTCGGACACGCTTGTGCTGAAATTCCATAGCTTTGCTAGTTCGACGTTGAATTGGCATCTGGTCCTGCTCTTAGGTGTACCGAGGCTTGTTGGGGTGAGAGCACATCTTGCCATGTGCAAAAAATTCCGCAAGGAAAATTTTGGCTCCCATTCACCCCCCTTCTGGGTCGCCGTGGTGTATTCACACCCCTGTTGGGTAGTCCTCGCAGCCCGCCACGGAGATATCGTGGGTTCATGTATTCCACACGTGGTGTTTGAGGTTAGTACTAACTTATTTACACCTGGCCCCACATACGTGGTGTCTGAGGTTAGCCGGCTTGTGTCAATGTTCTGTCAAACTTCTCGTGCCACTGTTTTGGTGCTTGTTTAAGGCCATAGAGCGATTTCAGTAACTTACACACCTTTCTCTCTTGTCCAAGAATAGAAAACCATATGGTTGATCCATGTAAATTTCCTCCTCCAACTCTCTATTAAGGAAAGCTATCTTCACATTCATTTGATGGACAAGAAGACCATGAGAGGCAGCCAATGATAATAATACCCGGATAGTGATAAGCCTAGCAACAGGTGAGTAAGTATCAAAATAATCATCTCCTTCCTTTTGCGTGTAGCCCTTTGTAGCAAGTCTAGCCTTGTACTTTTCAACAGTATCATCAGTCCTGAGTTTCTTTTTAAATACCCACTTACAACTCAAGGGTTTTGCACCCATAGGGTCTCGCTGTAAGTTCCCAAGTACCATTAGTAAGGATTGTATCTATTTCGCTACGGATTGCTTCTTTCCAGTAGTCTGCATCCGGAGACACAAAAGCTCCTGAAATATAACTGGATGTATCATCCACGAGGTACATAGTAAAATCATCATCAAAAGACTTTAAAGTCCTTTGTCTGTTGCTCCTCCTGGGAGCTTCACTGTCATCCACCTGATCCATATACTCAGCTTGTGCAATTGATTCAGAAATTATATCAGAATTTTCACTAGAATTGCTATGCAAATCCTCCATGGAATAAATGCTCTAAAAGAAAGAAGCACAAGCTTGAACCTAAAAATTTTGATTGTGTAGTGATGGATTTCTCCCTTTTCATAGCAAATATGGAGTTTTCTCCTTATTATTGGACGGAACTTTATTCGGGACGTGACACGAGGTCAGCAAAGCCTCCCCCCACCATGCCTTAGGTAATCCCGCAGTGTCTAACATCGCATTGATCAGCAAAAGCCTCCCCCCACCATGCCTTAGGTAACATGCCTTAGGTAATCCCACAGTGTCTAACATCGCATTGATCAAATAAGTTAAGGGCGCGGTTTTTTCTTTCGGCGGCCCTATTAGATTGGAGAGAATAGGGCGGCGTCCTTTCATGAAAGGGAGGCGTCCTTTCATGAATAATGCCATGTTCTGCACATAATAAATTGAACTCACAAGGGAAATACTCGCCACCATGATCTGACCTAAGTCTCTTGATTTTCCTATCCGATTGATTTTCATCTTCGGCCTTATAGATTTTAAAGAAGTCTAAAGCCTCATCTTTAGTTTTCAACAGATAAACATAGCAGTACCTAGAATCATAATCAATCAGAGTCATGAAATATCTCTTTCCACCTTTCGTCAACACACCATTCATCTCACAAAGATCAGAATGAATGAGTTTCAGAGGAGCCAAGTACTTCTCCTCAGCGGCTTTATAAAGCTTACGAGGTTGCTTTGACTGCACACAGCTTTGGCACTTGGAGACTTTAACAGTAGGAAATTTAGGAATTGAATTCATGTTGGCTAGCTGAGACATGCAACCATAATTTATATGACATAATCGTGAGTGCCTACCATTAACATTGTCACAAATATGGTTCACAAACTTGTTGTAGTGATCCGAAAAGGAAAAGCGAAACAAGCCTCCGCACTCATAGACTTTACCAATATATAGTCCATGTTTATACAAGACTACTTTATTAAACTCAAACACCACTTTGTACCCATCTTTACAGAGAGAGGATTTGCTAACGAGGTTCTTGTTGATAAAGGGACATGCTGCACGTTCTTTAGTTGCATGATCTTCCCCAAGTAAACTTCAGATCTACCGTGCCAACACCATGAATAGAATCATTGTACCCGTTCCCCATCAGTACGGTGAAACCTCTTGCGACCTGTTAATAAGAGAACAATGAGATATCAGCACAAACATTAACATTAACACCAGTATCAATCCACTAGCTGGTAGACTGACCCAGACAAAAATAGTAGGTAAATTACCATACCCGCTGACTTCTTCATTGTTGCCAATGGTCACATTGACAGACTTTGAGTTCTGCCCCTTACTACCCTTTTTGTTTTTGCGTGTTGGACACTGTTTAGCCTAGCGCCCGACCTCATCGCAAATCCAGCAAGGCATCTCATTCTTGTTCGACTTCTTCTTTTTAAAATTAGTGGCTTGTTTGACCTTATTTTTCCCTTTGTTCTTACCATGTCGTTGGACAACATTGGCGTTGTAAGTTCCCTCGCCTCCTTTCCTACGTGCATCCTTAACCCGAGCTTTCTTCACAACATCAAGGGAAGCGATCAGATTCTCTAACACTTATCTGTTGTCTCTTGTGTTTCAGAGATGTGGCAAAGTTTCTCCATGATGGAGATAACTTGGCAATAATGACCCCAGCCACAAAACTATCAGGCAATGCACACTTGAACACTATCAGGCAATGCATAGATCGAATATCAACCATCTTGTAGTCGTGGTACTGCTTCATAACGTACAGTTCACCTCCAGTGTCGGTTGCACCGTATTTAGCATTCAGTTCATTCCACAGCTCTTTCGCGTCTTTTATGTGTATAAACATATCACAAGGACGATCAGCAAGAACGCTAAGAACAGCCCCTACAAATATTGTGGTAGCCTCCTGGAAAGCCCTTTCCTTGTCAGAGGTTAGGGTTTTCCCCCACAAGTCTGCCAGCCACAACATAGTAGACGTTCATAGCCGTCAGCCACATATTGACTTTCACTTGCCATCTCTTGAAGTGCACACTGGTGAATTTTTCTAGTATTAGTGCACTAACAAAGCCAACTATCAACATACCAAAGTGCCTAATATAAGGTTTTTGGATTGATGGAAATATTAGCACTTTTAAATATATATTAATCTAGAGATAAAACATATAACAGATCTGATAAATTAATAAACAACTGCAAACAAGAGCATATCGTGGATGCACATGCACGAAGGGCGCACATATATCCCTCTGATATACTCGCAAGTGCAGCGACGAGGCATACGTACGATGTATCTTGGCCGATGGACTGGACGCGCGTAGCACTGGTGTTGACGTTGCTACTGTCGGTGTTGTCGATGACGATCGAGTTGTTGCTGTTGTCGTTGGGGACATGCGCCGGTGAAGTCATCGTCGCAGAGCTAATCGGAGAAGCATGCGGCGAAGGTGAAAGTCGCGCAGATGTGCTTCCCAAAAACCTTGTTCGCCCTCTACCAGTGCAGGAGCAATAGGACGATGTGGTTCTGGAGACCTGCTCTCCTGTTTAATGGTGCACGCCGGCACACGGGATGGAGGAGTCTAGTCGCGACTCACAGCAGATGGGAGTGGCAAAATCTAGGGTTTGTATATCATGTCCAACGTTTGGCGGCGACGATGGTTTATATAGGGAGAAACACATGGGCGATCGGTGTGCACGTTCTCACAACTCAAAACCAATCCGCAAAACTTGAATAGGCAAAAGATTAAACTACAAAAGGAGGCCGCATCTCCCAAGCACGAGGGCTCAGTTTCGGCGGACTATTCTTGCAGGTGCCATGCGCACACCCCGCCCCACCCTAAACCCACACCGAGCCCGAGCCCGGTGAGGCAAGCGCGCGCGTGGTTCTCTATTTCTCTCACATCACATTTTCTAGCGGGAAGGAGCAAGCTCTACTATTTAAGCATGTCTTCAACTCCTCCCACTGGCAATATGGTACTAAAAAAATTTCACATGCCTCATGCCATCCATGGCATTTGAGATTTTACTGGAATTATTTGTCTATTAAATAAGCCAAAGCCTAATAATTCCAACTGTGGCTAGGTCAACCGCGTCTTGACACGGTTGGTAAAGAACGGAGGAGTGGTGTAGCAATTACTTGTTTCACATCTGTTCTGATTGGAAACCGGATCGTAAATGCCGAGTCTTCACAAATTGACTTACCTATACCTGTCGGAAGATCGGTCACCCCCTAAAATGGGATCCCTATCCAAAACTAGATTTTGGCATACCTGGTAGGCCAACCACTTGGTCGTCAAAGGTATGAGCCACCACATGAGCCTCGACAATGCAGGGTAGCCCAAAGAAATGAGCATACTGACCTCCACCATAATATATATTAGACCCTACGACATGGGAAGAGAAATGATGAAATCCATAAATATATTAGCCCATATTTGCTACGACACCGGTCACCGGTAAGGCTAAAGCAACCCTGCTGGAGATTGAGTATTGGTCCTGTGCTGCTGGAAGACATGACATCGAGCGATGTAGTCCTCCGTTGTCCTTCCCAAAAATAATGCGACTTTATGGGTGTTAAGAACCATGTGGAGGGTCCCCTTGTGTCATGATGAATATATATGACAAGGATGAATTTGAAAATGTTTTAAAGTTGTCTTGTACAGGTATTGTTGAATTTTGTTGAGATTTTGGATTAGTCCCGTATTGTCCGGTCGTGGTAAGTGTATTTTTGCACAGTGTTCTCGGTTTTGAGCATGGGATTCAATGTGATGATCGTATGATGGACTAACCTTGCAAGAGAGGTAAGGTGTGTAGTTTTTGTGTGTGTTTACCTCTGTGATATAGGTATCAGCAGGTACATGGCTGACGCTTCGATGATTTTGCTAGAGGCTAGTTTGTCTGGAGGCATGCAAGCGACATAGTTCGATGATTTGACGGTCATATAAGATGGTGTACTCAAGAAGCTTCGCCATGGCAAGAAATACATGATAGCTGGAGGTTGGCGCGTCGGTTACTTGGTGCGAAGTTGATCTGACAGGTAGGCCCAGGCGTGGGCTGTCAACCAAGTAAATTGCGATGATATTTTTCGAAGGAATATATGAAGAATATTTCTCTATGTGAGTGTGATTCTTAGTGCGTGAGTTATACACCACTCATCCTTAAATGAAGGGTGGAGATGGGTTCTAGCTTTTAGGGCATCTCACCCTTGGGCTATAAATAGAGGGGGATAGGAGCACCTCCTCCTCATCCCCTTAGAACTGAAAATTTCAGAAATAGAGAGGATGAGTTGGGTGTGTAAGGATGACACCTAAAGTGCTTGTGATCACATGCAGTGTGGTTTGTATCTATCAACTTCTATACAATGAAATCCTTCTTCTTTATTGACATCTTGTATTGATTTGTTTCTAACTCTTCTTGCTTTTATTTTTCTTTTTGAAGCTCTTGTTTGGAGATGAATGTTGATGATTTTTTGCTGTTTCTTGGTGGTCCATGATGCCTTTAGGTTGCTAATATGATTTGACACACTCTTTGTAAACATATGACAGGCAAGAGATCAAGTTCTTTACTTATTGCTAATCTATCCAGAAACTTTTATCCCCGCAGCAGTCAGTGTTTGGTTTTTAAAAATAATCTACAAATTTTTTTTTTGGGGCCATTCCTGTTAGAAAAGATGTGTGGCTCATATACCCATTTGTGTTAAAAATTTTAAGGCCATTAGTTTTCTCATTTGAGAGCTGTGAGGTAAATACCGAACTCCAAACTTGTAGTCTTAAGTTCCTAACACTTTTTGGTGCATGGTTTTTATTATTTCCCGTAGATGGAGTTTGATGCTGAAATTTGAAGAAAAACATCACGACTCACCCACATGGGTGTAGAAAAAGGTTTTAAAATTTCTGGAGCCTTACAACAGCAAGAACTACTCTCTTTTTACAAGACAAGTATTTTGTTATCTGCCTTTTGTTTTTCAGAAAGTCACTTTGATATTTTTGCATGATCTCTTTTCTAAAAGCAAGTTTGAATTGATTCCTCTTTATTTGTACACTTGACAATTATGATTGTGATTCCAAAATTTCTAATTATTACATAGTTCTCATACCAAAAAAAAAAAATCAAGGGTCCCCATAGTTGTCAAGTTGTTTAGGTTTTGGTGAAATCGATAGCATCAAAAATTTGTGTCGTCTATTAATTCACACCCTCCTCTAACCGCGTAGCTCGAGTCTTCAATGGGTGAGAACATGATAGGCAACCACCGCCTGTTGGCCAAGGAGAGAGTCGGATGGAAATCATGGAATGAAAGCCGCCCATTCTTGTAGACTGACCCATCTGCAACCCTGCTCCACTGAGCTGGCGATATTTTGGCCTGCGTCTGGCTTGACCGGCTTGGCTGCCCTTGTGCCTCAAGCAGTCAAGCTAGCTTTTGGCACCGCCGTACCACCTTAGGGACGTAGGGGGGACACAAAAAGCTGGTCATGCCACTGGTGCACCTCGGCGACCTCTGACACGAAGAGAGCCAAGCAAATAGGCGGCGGGTCATAAACCCGTGAGAGGGCGTCTGCAGACTCCAGCTCGGTTAGATCTCATAGGTCTGTACTCCACTGTAAAGTCAAACCCTATGAGCTTATCGAGCCAGTGCTACTAAGGCGACGTATCTAGCATTTTCTTAAGAAGAAAATTGAGACTAGCATGGTCGGTCAGACAGTGAAAGATCTTCCCCATAGATAGGGCCATCAATGGCGGATGGCTTTGGAGAGACCAATAAGCTCGCACTCGTAGGCACCAACTACGTGCAACGATACATTAGCTTGCGGCTGTAGTAAGCGGCAAGCTATAGTATGCAATGGGATACCCAATGGCCGAAGGCGTCGTACTCCACCCCAAAGATCATCTCAAAGTCTGAAAAACCTATCATTGTGGTGGACTGTGTTAGAATATACCGTAGAATATGTCACGCGTAATCCCCTGAATACGCGTGCATTAATGCCATTAATGGCCTACCATATCTACGCCTGCCTGTCCCCTCCTCCAGGCTATATATTGTACCTTGTACTCCTCTTTTGAGTTATCGAAAGATCAATTCTCTCTCCACCTTTCTTCATGGTATCAGAGCGGGCTTTCCTACCCCTACAATTCCGCAAACCCTAAACCCTCCCTTCCCACCGGTCTCCATGGCCAACACCGATGAGATCTCCACCGGCCTCTCTACCGGCGAGCTCTCCACCGGTCTCCCTACCTCTACTCCGGTCGTTGTCGTCTCCTCTACGCCTCCCGCCGCAACACCTGATCTCACACGAGTTGTCGCGGCCATCGCCGCCCTACCTCCAGAGGCACGGATGGCGATCCTCTCCCTTGTCGGCGACACCTCTGGACACACCGTTACCCACGAAGGCGTCGCTGACACTCACCTCGACGGTGGAGGGCGCAGCGGCCTCCACACCGGCTTCTCCCTCTTCTCCGGCGCAGGAGACCTTGGCCCCTTCTTCACGGGCGGCACAGTGGCGCTTCTCCCAGCCTGCGCCGGGCGGCGCCCGCCACCTCCCATGAAGCGGCATCCCGGCGGTGTCCCACAGGCGGCATCGCCCCAGGCGGGCAGCGGCATCGCCTTGCTCCTGTCGTCGACGCTCGGGTGGCGCGAGCCTTCCTCGCTCCTTCCTGGCGGCGTCCCCATTGACTTGACTTCTTCCCAGCAGCACAGGGCGCCATCACCACCTCTCCACGGGCGCAGCGGCGCTGCTCCCTTCTTTCGCAGCGGCGGTGGCGCCTCTTTGCCCAGCCTTGCCACCTTCCCATTGGCGGCCTTGGTGGCCAGGGGAGCCATGGCGCCCGGCTACCTCCTCTCTGGCGGCGCGGCTGGGCAAGCCGCTGGCGGCGCGGCTGGGCAAGGGGGGAACCCTAATCCCCCCTGGGCCGGTTGGGCTGCAATGGGCCACCTAAATGGTGGTCCAAATGGCCCCTTTAACACCGGTGTGGGCCCCTCCAGCAGTGTTTATGCAACGGGTGTGGGCCACAACACTGATCTACGTCTTGCATGTGGACCCTCCAACGCCCTTGGTGCCGAGGCTGAGTTCAGTGGGTCCCCCATCACCCTACCTTATGGTGCTGGCTCCGCCGCTGCCCTAGAGGCCACCTTCGCTCCTCCTGGAGTCCCGGACATGATTACCGCGCTTCATGCACAGGCTGTCGGCGTCATGAACATCAGTTCTCTGGTGCCGGTTGTTCTCGACCTTGCCAGTTCCAACTAATATAAATGGCAGGGTCTCTTTCTGGTGGCTCTCGGTCGGTTCGCGCTGGCTGATCATGTGCTCTCTTCGGCTGGGCACCCGCATGATCCGGATTGGGCCCGCATGGATTGTGTAGTCCTCTCCTGGATCTACGGTGGCATCTCTAGCGACCTACTCGAGGGAGTGATGAGCACCATCACCACCGCTCGCTCAGTGTGGGTGGCGCTGGAGCACCAGTTCCTCGGCAACAAGGAGACCCGGGCCGTTTACGTTGAGGCTCAGCTCCACTCCTTCGTCCAGGGCGACCTCTCCATCACCGACTATTGCAACCACATGAAGGGCCTGGCAGACAAACTTGGTGATCTTGGCGAGCCGGTCAGCGACCGCACGCTGGTCCTCCAAGTGCTTTGCGGTCTGTCTGAACAATTCAAGACGGTGAAGACCATTGTTTGCAACACCGCGCCCTTCCCGACATATCTCGAGGTGCGAGATAAGCTCCAGGTTGAGGAACTCACTCTGACCCCTGCTTCGAGTGGTTCCTCTACCGTCCTCGTCGCCACCACCCCTTCTAGTGGCAGTCGTCCACCATCTGGTGGTTCCACTCCTGGATCCTCCTCCAGTGCACCTCGGACCAACAATGGCGGTCGCGTTAACAATAACCGCAATCGTCGTTGTGGTGGAGGTAGCGGTGGCGGCGGCGGTGGTGGAGGTCGCCCTCCCACTTCAGGTGGTGGGGGTGGCCCTCGCTCTACCCCCACAGGCGGTGGGGGTGCTCCTGTCGCTGCGCAGTACAATCCCTGGATCGGCACAGTCCAGCTGTGGCCTCATCAGGGTCCGGGGATTTTAGGTCGGCCTCCAGTGCCGCCTCGTCAAGCTCCTCATGCCCTGGCTGCTGCGGCTGCACCCGGCGCAGTCAACCCCCTCCCTCAGACTACCGAGGGGGCCTGGCCTCCGATGGCGGGAGCAGGCTGGGACCAGCAGTCGCTAGTCAATGCCTTCAACACCATGACCTTGCCTCCGCCCCTTACTGATGCGGAGTGGTACATGGACTCTGGTGCGACCTCGCACATGACCTCCGATGCTGGTACTCTCTCCTCTACCCATCCACCCCCTCGCTCTTGCCCGACCGACATTGTTGTTGTAACGGTCTCGTCTTCTGTCACACACCTTTGGTTATCTGTCATTTCCTTCCACGAACGGTTCTCTAGTTCTTCGTAATGTCCTTGTTACACCCAACATTATTAAGAACCTCATATCTGTTAGAAAATTCACTATTGATAACCAGTGTTCTATCGAGTTTGACCCTGCTGGTTTCTTTGTGAAGGATCTTCGTTCGGGGGGCATGATCGCCAGGTGCAATAGCTCTGGAGATCTCTACTCCTTCACCCCGGGTCCTGCCTCAGCCCAGGCCTTCGTCTCCAGCTTACCCTCCTCGACGCTTTGGCATCGACGTCTTGGTCATCCTGGTCATGAGTTGCTTTCTAGATTGGCCAGGTCGTCCGCTATCTCCTGTAATAAAGCCAACCACGAACTGATTTGTCATGCTTGCCAACTCGGTCGTCATGTTCGCCTTCCTTTTTCGCCTTCTACTTCTCGAGCTACCCAGATCTTTAGTTTGTTGCACTGTGATTTATGGACTTCTCCTGTTCCTAGTGTCTCTGGCTTCAAATACTATCTGGTTATCCTTGATGACTGTTCTCATTTTTTATGGACTTTCCCCTACGCCTAAAATCTGAGACTTTCCCCACTATCACCAACTTCCTCGCCTACGCTCGCACACAGTTCAACGCCACGGTCAAACACATACAGTGTGACAACGGCAAAGAGTCTGACAACTCAGCGTCTAGGGCCTTCTTTCTTACACATGGCATTGCACTCCGCATGTCATGTCCATACACATCCTAGCAAAATGGCAAGGCCGAACGCGCCATTCGTACCACTAACAATGTCGTGCGTTCTCTTCTCTTCCAGGCCAGCCTCCCCCTTCCTACTGGGTTGAGGCCCTCCACGCTGCCACTCACCTTCTTAATATTCGTCCCACCTCCACCCTCTCTCTCTCTACCCCTTACTTTGCCCTTCACCGTACCCACCCCACCTACGACGATCTCTGTGTGTTTGGTTGTGCTTGCTATCCTAATCTCTCTAGCACCGCCAAGCACAAACTTGCCCCTCGCTCTACCCTTTGTGTCTCCCTCGGGTATCCCTCCAACCACAGAGGGTGGCGTTGTCTCGATCTCACGACCAACCGCGTCATCATCTCTCGGCATGTCGTCTTCGATGAGTCCAGCTTTCCCTTTGCTTCCTCCCCATCTCACCCTACCTCTGACCTCGATTTTCTTTCAGACCTCGAGGATTCTCCCGGGACTCGTGCTCCAGTTTTTTCTACAGGTACCTCATCACCACCGCCTGCGCCGCTGCTACCTGCCCCGCCGGCGGCCACGTCGGCCGCCCCTGCGTCGACATCCTCTGCCACACCAGTGGTCACGTCGGCCTCTCCTCTCCGGGTGTTCCCATCGGCCACACCGCCGGCCTCGCCATCGGCTCCGGCGCCTACGTCTACTGTGCACCCCGCTGCCCCTGTTGGATCTCCTCCTCAGGTTGCTGCTAGTGGGGTGCCAGTGCACCCTGCTGCCCCTGTAGGATCACCTCCTCAGGCTGCTGCCAGTGGGGTGCCCCTAGCTGCATCGTTGCCCATGCATGTCACCACCCCTATTGGACTTTCTCCACAGGCTGTCGCCAGTGATGTGCCTCCTCCCGCAGTGTCCAATGCTCATCATATGGTCACTCGTCGAAAGGCCGGACTCTCTGTTGTCTCAATCTTCACGCCACTGTGTTGTCTCCTCTCCCGAAGACATACCGTGGCGCGCTGTCAGATCCCAATTGGCGGCACGCTATGAGCCAGGAGTTCGAGGCTCTCCAGGCCAACCACACGTGGGACCTTGTTCCGCATCCCCATGGTGCCAATATTGTTACTGGCAAGTGGATCTTTAAGCACAAGCTGCATGCAGATGGTTCTCTCGATCGGTACAAGGCTCGTTGGGTCGCCGTGGGTTCACCCAAATACAGTGTCGACTTCGATGAGACCTTCAGCCCAGTTGTCAAGCCGGCCACCATCAGGACTGTTCTCACACTGGCTCTCTCTCGCGGTTAATCTATCCGCCAATTGGACGTCAACAATGCATTTCTGCATGACACCCTGACAGAGACAGTGTACTGTGCTCAGCCATCCGGGTTCGTTGATCCCTCCTGTCCAGATCATGTGTGTCGGCTCAATAAGTATTTGTATGGTCTGAAGCAGGCACCCCGAGCCTGGTACAACAGGATTGCCTCTCATCTGCTCTTCTTGGGCTTTGTTGAAGCAAAGGCGGACACGTCACTGTTTATCTTTCAACGTGGCGCTGACACTGTCTATCTTCTACTCTACGTGGATGACATTGTCCTGACTGCCTCCTCGACTGCTCTCCTGGATAAGACTGTTACTGCCCTTCAACGTGAGTTTCCTCTCAAGGATCTGGGGCCTCTGCATCACTTCTTGGGAGTTTCAGTTCAGTCACAGTCTGGTGGCATGCATCTCTCGCAGCGACAGTATACTTTGGATATTCAGGACCGAGCCGGCATGTCAGACTGCAAGCCCTGCAATACTCCGGTGGACACTCAGTCGAAGCTCTCTGCTGTTGGAGCTCCTGTCTCTGACGCGACACTCTACCGCAGTTTAGCAGGTGCTCTTCAGTATCTCACATTCACACGGCCTGATATCACGTATGCTGTTCAGCAGGTCTGTCTCTTCATGCATGATCCACGGGAGCCTCACTTTGCTGCTCTAAAGCGCATCCTCCGCTATCTTCAGGGCACTCTTGAGCTTGGTCTGTTCCTGCATCGTACCGCGTCTACTGATCTCATAGTCTACTCAGATGTTGATTGGGCTGGCTGTCCTGACACTCGCAAGTCCACCTCGGGCTACGACGTGTTCCTCGGTGACAACTTGGTCTCCTGGTCCTCTAAACGGCAGCACACTGTCTCTCGCTCCAGCGATGAGGCAGAATACCGCGCCGTCGCTAACGGTGTAGCTGAGGAGTGCTGGCTACGACAGCTTCTCCAGGAACTTCAGAGTCCCCTTCGCCGAGCCACCGTCGTCTATTACGACAATGTCAGCGCAGTCTACCTCTCCAGCAACCCAGTGCAGCACCAGCGCACCAAGCACGTTGAGATCGACCTGCACTTCATCCGAGAGCGGGTGGCTCTTGGCCAGGTTCGCGTTCTCCACGTCCCGATGACGTCGCAGTACGCGGACATCTTCACCAAAGGGCTGCCTACTTCGGTCTTCACGAGTTCGGTCCAACGCTGAGCGTTAAATCTTCTTCTTTGTTCATTGGGAAGTGCTAGTACTTGTTTCTTTGCTTGTACTAGTCTAAACGACGTCATCCGTCGCTTGGACTGCGGGGGAGTGTTAGAATATACCGTAGAATATGTCACGCGTAATCCCCTGAATACGCGTGCATTAATGCCATTAATGGCCTGCCATATCTACGCCTGCCTGTCCCCTCCTCCAGGCTATATATTGTACCTTGTACTCCTCTTTTGAGTTATCGAAAGATCAATTCTCTCTCCACCTTTCTTCAGACTGGAGGGCTTTCTTTGGTCACAAGAAAGCCCGCTTGACTGTCTATGTGAAGCTACCTAGGCCAAGAAGGTCGGTGAGGGGCTTCGTAGTTGAAGCATAATGGAGGATAAACTGTCAATAATACTCTGCCAACCCAAAAAGTTGCGCAAGACCGTTACCAAAATGGGACGAACCCAATCGATTGGATGGATAAATAGCCAATAATACTGGTGCAACAACAATTTTGATCACTTTTTTGCGCTTTAGCCACTACATAAAAAGTCCGTAGTGTCGAGTGCCTAAACTATTCTCAATGGCTAGAAAGAAACGGTCGATACTAAGTGCATTCTCTCGATGGCCAAAAAGAGGTCGTCGAGACAAGCTTCCCAGGCATGTTACTTTCGACGGCTACACAAAAAATCGTCAAGAGTACTGCACCGTCTATCAGAGGAGGCGACGGTGTCATCTTGTGAAATTTTGTATACAATATTGGGTATATTAACCAACTAAATCATACGATATTCTACGATAACCTAGAACTTATCCGAAAACATCCAGTTACGTAGGGGTCGTCGCATTAGATGCTCAGAAATTTTTAATTTTTTCACCGGTGATGTTATTTGATGCATACAAGACCATGAAATGCATATGAACATGAACATACATGTTTTTCTGGAATTTTTGCAAAATTTAAAACATGTTTCCCTGCACTGTACTAATCTCGACAGCCTAGACAAGGCCGTCGCAAGAGAGCAACCCCAAAACAGAGGCTCTCTCAACGACCAGCACGAAGTCATGGAGAGTGTACAACCATAAACAAAGTCTCTCTCAACGGCCTAATTTTGATCGTCGAGAGTACTGCACCACGAATATACACAGTGAGAACGTGTGGTGCGGCCCACTACATATGGTCTCGAAGGTTTAATGTTGGCCGTCAAGACTGTGACGTCCAGCTTAAAACGATGTGTGGAGCATTTGTCTCGACGGCTTGAGTCTGGGCCGTCAAGAAAGCTTGTTTCGATTCCTATCTCGATGGAGTTGTCTCTCCGACAGCTGTGGAATGAATATCGATGGTTTTAGGTGTCGATACTAATGTCGATTCCTACAGTGAACACTTTAAATTTCTTTATAATCAAATTGATAAATGAGCCCAATCTTGAGCCCTTTAGAGCTAGTCTTGTCACTCATGGTTTTTTAGCAAGGCCTTGTTTTTTTTGCCTTTTATGTGTCTATGTTGCTAATTGCTATCTTGTGACACTATTTTTGTTGCAAACCGACCGTACGGCGAGCGCTAATCGCTTCCATGTAATGCCGGTAACAATTTGTCACTGTGATGCAAAGAATGTAGCCTAAACTAATCAAGCAAATGCTAATAACATAGCAGGCTCATTAACGTAATCAATCCTATTCCATGAGGGGCTAAAAATTAACGGCAACATCAGGCGTGCAATTCCATGGGAGGCTAAAAATTAAGGGCAGCATCAGACGTCCGATGCTCGTTGTGCTGATGAAACACGTGAAAACCACGGTTAAAATATGACAAAATGCAAATGAAACATGGATGGAAAAAACAGACAATTTTGCAGAGCTTTGAAAAATAGAGCATTTAAATGAAAGCGACATTTTGTCCCTATTACTGTTCAAAAGCTGAAAGCGGATAAAATTCTTTGCTAAACATTTCAACTTCTCAACGCTGTTCTCGAAAATCTTAAAACACTTTAAATTCTTGGATTGGTTCTTTTGAAAATCTTGAACCTGTTTTTTCAATAATCAATCCATGAAAAATCGTGAAGGTTAGCTTCCTAGGATTCAGTATCTTTTTCCACGTCTTTTCAGCTTAAAACATAGAATGTTTGGCGTGGGGGTGGCCATTGAGCTAAATGTTAAGCTAAAATTTTAAAGGTCATTAAACCTGCTTCTCAAAGTTGACACACTTCTCTTGTGTCATTTTAAAATGAGCTCTTTAAAACTGCCATTCTTGATTACCAAAATGGGACAGACCCAATCTGCTATCACCTGGATCTCCTCTGAGTTGGGTACAACGCCTATAGCTGAGATGACGTGGCCCAGGTAGGTCACCCGACCTCTCTTGGCCGAAAGCACATTTAGAGCGCTTAAGGTACAGCTGATGGGCCGCTAGACGGTCGAGGATGAGTTGCAGATGGTGTAGATGCTCCTCCATGGATGAGTTGCACACCAAAATATCGTTGAAGAATACGAGTAGAAATTTCCATTTGAACTCGGATAATACCTCATTCATTAGAGCTTGGAATGTAGAAGGTGCGTTGCACGACTTGTTCGCTTTGACCAAGGGGACTCATAATGTCCATAGTGTGTTCGGAAGGCTGTTTTCTCGATGTCCTCTTTCCACATCCGGCCGGATCGGATGATAGCCTAAATGAAGATCCAACTTGGAGAAGAACCGAGCACCAGGGAGCTCGTTGAGAAGCTCTTGGGTGACCGGAATTGGTAACCTATCTTTGACGTTGTGCGAGTTCAGCTTGAGGTAGTACACACACACAGTGGCGGAGACAAGGGGGGCTGGCAGGGGTCTGGCCCCGCTATGATTTATGTGCAATACTAAGTAGTAGTATATAGGATGCTTCATCAGTGTCAAGGTTACACCCTTCTAATTAATTTACAAGACTAGTTTCAGCTCTAAGAAGGATACTATTAGTATTGATTAAACATTCTTACCTTACTAATTTATTTTATATGACTACATAGTTGTTTGAAGTTTTCTTTTCAAAGAAAATGGTTTTAATTTATAGTTTATGAATTAATATATTTTATCAAGAACAGTGTTAGTGCACAATATTTCAATATTTAGCAAAATTTCACATACTGCTTCATGACGTATATACGTTTAGGGCTTGATCAATTGTAGCCCATATTATTTTCCAAACACTTAAAATATTTTTATTAGCTAGTTATCATAGTGTCTAATATGAACATAATTATATTATTGGTGTGCAATCTTCTTTTTTCTAAAGAATTACATAAAACTTGCTATACATATACATGTAATCTATTTATTTAGTTTTTCCCACATCACCCACAACTTGACTCAATGCCATGTGAATATGCAACAAAATTGTGTCAGTTGATCATAGTTAAGTGTCCACACACATTTCAACCTTCGCTAGTTATGATACTATTTATCGTTGTTTTCAATACTGCTATAGTATATTTGAACTGGTTATAATTACACGACACAACAATGTTTTTACAAAACATTTTTCTGCAAATAGCTTGCGTTCAATATAATGATACGATTGACGGCGTGTTCTCCGCTCAACCACTGCAGATCACACCCCTAGTCAGATTTCTCTCCTGCTAGCCGATCGGTAGTGCTCGATTCGATTTGGCGTCGGACGCGAAGAAAGAGCAACACACGGGGATTACCCAGGTTCGGACCCCCTTGCGGGTAATAGTCCTACTCCTGCCGAGCCTTAGCTCTTTTCTGATTGTGGTTGAATGGAATGTGGTAACAGAATGCTTTCATGGCTGTGTGTTGAAGCAAGACGTCGTGCCTCCTCCCTCTCTCTCCTCTCTTTTTATACAAGCCTCGAACCGGCGGAGAGAGCGAGGGGTAAACATACTGATATTCTCGATACTCGACAAGACACGGCAGAGAGGCAACGCTGCGCTGCACGCGCCTGGCAGCTCGCCTCGCGTGCCGCCAAGTGGCCTCGACCGCCGATCCACACGGTGAGTCTGCGGGTAGGGCCCGACTGCTCCTCCCGACGCAGGCGGCTATCTTAAGCAAACCTTCCCTCTGCGGTCAATTCCGGCTGCGCCCGCGATGTGACCGCTTCGAGCTGTAAAGGGGTCATCAGAAGCGGTAATCATCTTCTCATTTGTCTATCCGCGTGATGTCACATTAAATCGCTCGTCCTTCGCGGCTAGAGGCCTTCGCCCGAAGACTCCTTCCGGAATGCTCCTCGCCATGCGGGCCCCACTTGCGGTGGGAGTCCCCTGTTGAGGGCTCGCCACACGCCGCTTTGACGCATGGGGCCCTCGCGCGGCCAAGACCGATGGGCTTGCCCACACGCTGTGACACAGTCGCCCGCGGCGTGTGGGGCCCTCATTGTCGACGGTGACTAAGCAGGGGTACCGTCGGCAATGATTATATATGGGCGATGCATGCAAGATCTAAACTTCGATGGTAGCACAAGACGAGGATTTATCTGAGTTCGAGCCCTCATGGCGGAGGTAATACCCTCGTCACGTGCTCTGGGATTATATGGGGTATATGTGTACAAGATGATGATCAACCTGGGAGACGATCAAGCTGTAGATGTGTGATTCTCTAGATGGAGATCAGCCTGGCGAACTATGGCCCCCTACCCCCTTTATATAGTGGAGGGGGTGGGGTTACAAGGAAGACTCCTAGTCGGTTCTGAGATAGGATTCTATCTCTATCCTCTAGTAGTTATCCGGGATTACAAGTATATCCTCCTATTAATTAGGAATAGACTTCTTTCCTTGCCGAGCAAGCCTTCTAGAATCCAGTGGTACCGTCCTTATCCACCGACTTGGTCCATCCTGTCGGGTGGTCTTTTAAACCGCCAGTGAGGATACCGGGGTCTATGTTATCCACAGTAGCCCCCGAGTGCTTCATAATCGAGTTGCTGCTCTTCTTTGTCGCACCTTGGATGAGTCATGCTTCATGCCGAGTGCTTTGTAGATTGTTTGCTGCTCCTTCTCGATTGGCTTTTGCCTGTTATCTGCAGGAGACTGTGAAGGACTCATAGAGAATTGTTAGTGATACCCAGCCCGGGATTGCCGGAGTTCTGGCGGTCGGCCCATTATAAAGCGCATCACCTTAATTTTGATGAAGTGGTACCTGTACTCGTCTTGCGATGTACAGCTGGCGACCCAGCATGGGGCGTACCATTGATTTTGGCTGAAAAGCTGAGTGATACCTGTACTCGTCGTGCGATGTACAGCTGGCGACCCAACTTGGGGCGTACCACTGGTTTTGGCTGAAAAGCCGAGTGATACCTATACTCATCATGCGATGTACAGCTGGCGACCCAACATGGGGCGTCGACGTTTTTGGTGAAGAGCGGTGATACTGTACTCGTCATGCGATGTCTGTTGGCTCCAACATGGGGCGTACCGGTTTTGGTGAAGAGCGGCGGTACTATGCCGACCGAAGTAGGATCTGTTGGTGGCCCCGGAGGGCATCTGCATTTTTAACCATCGGTATCTATACTCGTAGAGTAAAGCTTGGCCCAACATGGAGCATACCATCCGGATAGGGTTTGGCCCAATGATACTGTATCCAACTAGTGCGGTAACACGACTAGTGTCCCAACATGGGGCATACCATTGTTGTCGACCGGCGGTTTGTATCCTTTGTGGCGGAATCGGTGGCGACCCCACCACAGGCGTACCTTAAGGAAAGAGTTTAGCCGTATGATATCCATACCGGGTGGCGGTGTACAACATAGGCCCCAATGGGCGTACCATCGAAACTCAATCCCGACATCATCGGTATCCGATCACGACATGCGGCGACCAACTAGTGACCCAACGTGGGGTATACCAAGAGATGGGTAATTTTTGTAGCTCTGCCGGTGATATGCCCTCAAAGGGGTGCACCGAGGCTGAATTTGGCTTAGCCCGACTGCGCTTGTAGCCACTGTTTGTGACGCGCAGCTGGAAGGCCGTGGTTAGCGCTCAGGGCGCAAGATGGCTCATGGCCAGAGGCGTAAGCGTATAGCCGTACCAAAGTTGGTGTAGACGTATAGCCGTACCGAAGTTGGTGTGGGCGTATAGCTGTGCCATAGACTTGAACGCTCGAGGAGCGGGCGTAGGCACGTAGCCATACCGGGCGCTCGCTGAGCTAAAAACCCATGATCTTCTGTAGCATGTACATATAGGATTTAGGCAGCATTTGGATGAAAAAACAACCAATCGGATGTAAGGTCCGACTGCTTTATTTATGTAATTTTTATACTTTTACTCCTTTTCCTTTTTGATATTAAATTCCTCCGAGTAATCTTCCTTTTGTTAAGCACTCAGCCCGACTAGTCTAGCCCCCGGGCGTCGGGAATTGGCTCATGGCTCTTTTCCCAGACACGCGTATCGAGTGACTAGAGTTCGCCGTCCGTGGGTCAGAGCTTCACTACTCGGAAAAACCACTCGGATTCATTTGCAATCATAAAGAAAAAACAACAAAAGAGTGCACGCAAGTGCACCTATTAGGTGTAGCCCCCGACTTACTGCTTAGTTGGAGAACAACTAAGTAGCAAGTCAAGAAACAACTTAAATTCATATAAAAAGGTTATAGTAATGAGAACTTAGCTCTGATGTAGGCGTAGGCGTGTAGCCAAGCCGTAGACTTGGCTGCTCGTGGCGCTGGCATAGGCGTGTCGCTGAGTAGCGTGTCGCTGAGCCGTAGATTTGTAGCTGCAGGCATGTAGCCTTACCGGGCGCTCATGGCGCGCGATGGCGTACAACCGAGCTGAATACTTGGGCGCTCGTGGCGCAGGCGTAGGCGTGTCGCTGTGTAGCGTGTCGCCGAGCCGTAGACTTGTGGCTGCAGGCATGTAGCCTTATCGGACGCTCATGGCGCGCGATGGCGTACAGCCGAGCTGAATACTTGGGCGCTCGTGGCGCATGCGTAGGCGTGTCGCTGAGTAGCGTGTCGCCGAGCCGTAGACTTGTGCGCTCGTGGCGCTGGCGTGGGCGTGTCGCTGAGTAGCGTGTCGCCGAGCCGTAGACTCGTGCACTCGGGGCGCTGGCGTAGGCGTGTAGCCAAGTGGCTTATCGCCGAGCTGTAGATTTGAAGCTGCAGGCATGTAACCGTACCGGGCGCTCGTGGCGCGCGATGGCGTACAGCCGAGCTGAATAGTTGGACGCTCGTGGCGCAGGCGTAGGCGTGTCGCTGAGTGGTGTGTCGCCGAGCCATAGACTTGTGCGCTCGTGGCGCTGGCGTAGGCGTGTAGCCGAGTGGCTTATCGCCGAGCCGTAGATTTGAAGTTCCAGGCGTGTAGCCGTCTGGACCCCTCGGCGGCGTGATGGCGTCTGCGAGCTGAATCTAGGGCGCTTCGTGGCGCGGCGTGAGCATGTCGCCGAGCCGTGAACTTGTGCTTCGTGGCGGCGACGGGTGTGTGGCCGAGTGGCTTGTCGCCGAGCCGTAAATTTGGAGCTCGGCGTGTAGCGTGTGCGGGCGCTCGTGGCGCGCGATGGCGAACAGCCGAGCTATAGACCTTGGAGGCATAGGCGCGTAGCCGAGTAGAGGAAGTAGTCGTTCAGATCTCGATCAACACCGAGTGGCGCACGTCGTGGTCGGCGACGAACAGCACGTGCTCGCCGAGGTCTCGCCCGTGGTCGACGAAGTTGGTCGTAGTCGTAAATGATCTCCATGCGGTTGGTGTAGCTTGACGAAAGTCGATGAAAGTTCTCGCTGGTCTTCAACGTCCCACGAGATATGGCACGATCAATCCTCACGCCGTAGCCGGCACCGACGAGCTTTACGAGCTCGCCGAAATTCGCGACCTCTCTGCGCAGGCTGTCTTCAAAAAGACGCCACGATCGCATCCGAAGTCGGATTCAGGCGTTCTTGGATTTGTTGGAAAGATAACGAGATAAGCTTTCCAACGCATCTTATTTCACCCCGAAACTCATTCTGAGTCAGCGGGAATTTGCAACACAAATTCCATCCGGAATCTGAATGGGAACCGATCGCATCTTCTTCTCATGTTTGTTTCGCGGTTGATGAAGCCGGCGTCGCATGATGGACGTCGAGTCCGAGTGATTTGCTGCTGATGACGGTCACCATCCTAGATTAGTTCTCCATCGGGACCTCACCGTATCCGAGTCGGGAATCAGGCCCCCGGCGCACTACTCGTCGGTAGGCGGCGGTGACGTTCCCCAACACGACCGGGAGTCCGAGTGAAGCGCTGTTGAATTTCCTCCCACGGATTGGTTCATGTCCGAACCCGCAAAAGTGTTGTAGAAGTCCTTGGTTGAGTTCTCACCGTATCCGAGTCAAGAATTGAGCCCCCGGCACACCACTCGGGAGCAGTGGCGGCAGCGTTTCTCGAATCGAACGGGAGTCCAGACGAAGCGATGTCGATGTTCTCCTCAGACTAGATCAGATCCAAGTCCGGAAGAAGTGTTGGTCGTTGTTTGCTTGGAAAAGCTCCTTGCTGATCCTTGATGCCCTTGGAGGTGTGCCACGGCCTATCCGCATGCCGCAGCCTTAGTAGATGAGTTTTACAAACTCGCCGAGATTCGCGATCATCCCGCGCAGCCTGCCTTCAAACGGATGTCCTGGACACATCCGGACTCCGTTTTGGGCGTTCTTGGGCTTCACGGAAAGATGACGAAATTATATTTTAAACGCATCCAGTCTCATCCCGAAATTCCTTTTGGATCAACGGGAATTAAAGAAACAAGATGATGTCCAGAATCTGTCTTCGAGCCGTCGCCGTATCCGAGTCGGGAATTGAGCCGTTGGCGTACTACTCATGAGTAGATGGCCGTGGCTTTCCCCAATCCGAGCGGGAGGCGTTGTTGTAGTTCTCCCCAGATTGGATCTGATCCAAATCCGAGAAGTGGAGTTCGCCGAAGTCGTTGATGACGAAGTCGGCTCCGAGGGCGGAGACGATGGCGACTCCGGTGACTGATGCCATCAAGCTTAATGAAGATGATCTTGACGCTGCCCCTACCTTGCGCGCATGGCCGCCGACGGTGACTAAGCGAGGGTACCGTCGGCAATGATTATATATGGGCGATGCATGCAAGATCTAAACTTCGATGGTAGCACAAGGCGAGGATTTATCTGAGTTCGAGGCCCTCATGGCGGAGGTAATACCCTCGTCACGTGCTCGAGATTATATGGGGTATATGTGTACAAGATAATGATCAACCTGGGAGACGATCAAGCTGTAGATGTGTGATTCTATAGATGGAGATCAGCCTGGCGAACTATGGCCCCCTACCCCCTTTATATAGTGGAGGGGGTGGGGTTACAAGGAAGACTCCTAGTCGGTTCTGAGGTAGGATTCTATCTCTATCCTCTAGTAGTTATCCGGGATTACAAGTATATCCTCCTATTAATTAGGAATATACTTCTTTCCTTGCCGAGCAAGCCTTCTAGAATCCAGTGGTACCGTCCTTATCCACCGACTTGGTTCATCCTGTCGGGTGGTCTTTTAAACCCGCCGTGAGGATACCCGGGGTCTATGTTATCCACACTCGCCTGGTCTTCTGAGGAGCTCGCCCACGCGCTGGGGCCTGATCGCCCGCCTGACGCGTGGGGCCCGCCTGGAGCGCTAAAGGGCTCGCCACGGCTGGGCCTGATCGCCCGCTTTGACGCGTGGGGCCGCTGGTCTTCTCGGGACTCTTCGTACCCGGTATTTATTACAAGCAGTAGCCGGGTCCACCGTGATATGCGAACCGTCGCACAGACACTTTTCCGTTTCTTGTGCGGCGGGAGACGAATCGTGGGGGGCCCACCTTCTGCGGCGGCCGTACGCCTGATTCTCCACCTGCGCACGATCTTCCTGGGGGAACCACGCCGTTTTTCGTGGGAAATCGAAACGCGCGGGGCAATGATGGCGCGCGCGTGGGGTCGGAATCCAAACCGTCGCACTCGAGCGCCTTGCTTATAAATAAACCCCTTGGCGCCGCGACCAATCCGCACGCTAAGTCCTCAAACTGTCTTTCACCTTCTTCGCCGCTGCCACAGAGCCTCCTTTTTCGCCGCCACCCTTCTTTTTTCGCCAACTCTTCCACCGTTTTTCCATGGCGCCCAAACGCAGCAAGGGTCGCCGCGGGGACGCGCCACCGTCTGGGCCTGCTTTGCCTGCTTCTGCTGTCGACGAGGATGTGGCGACGCGGCTCCAAGGGTTCGTGCTGCTCACCTCCGTCCGGTTCCTCGCTGGCACCATAGTGCCGAGCCCCCGCGGCGAAGAGATCGTGACCTTCACTTGGGCGATGCTGGTGGGGCTCGTCCTGCCGTACTCGGAGTTCTTCTTGGCGGTGCTCGCCTTCTACGAGATCCAGGCGACTCACCTTCCCCCCAATTCTATCATGGCGCTGACCATCTTCGTCCACCTCTGCGAGATGTTCGTGGGGACGATGCCAAACCTCCCGCTCTGGCGCCGGCTCTTTACGCTGCATGCGAAGTCGCGCCCGAGCGGGGCCATTGGAAGCTGCTACTTCACACTCCGCGACGCCACCGCCTTCCTCCCGGTCACGGTCAAGTCCAACTGGAAGGACTGGCACGGCCAATGGTCATGCGTGGAGGACTCCGTAGCTGCGACGACCTTGACCTCCCCGAGGGTCCTGCGGAATCCCTTGCCAGCTGGGGGTCTCTGCCTGACGACTCAGCAGAGCTGGAGGAGATGATGGGGCGCATCGCTGAGCTCCACCGCAACGGGCTCACCGGAACCCACGTTGTGGCGGATTTCTTGTGGCGCTGCCTCTGCCCGCTCCGCATGAGGGTTCGCCCCGCCTGGCAGTACTATGGCGACGACGATGGAGTCCGCCTTGTCCCCGGAGGTAAATGCTCCTACAATCTTTTGGGTTTCTTGTTTTTTTGGAATGTCTCTTCTTTTGACACCTTGTGACTCATGGCTTCTTCTTCTCTCTTGCGCCCGACCCGCGAACGTCTTGGGAAGCGTGCTCGGCGGTGGTGGCGGGACTCTTGACCGCGCCCACGGTGATATCTTTTGCGGAGACCATCCGCCCTCTGCGGCCGGGATCACGGGGCGCAACCGATGCTGCGCGGGCTGCCCCCCATGGAGGTCTCTGGTCCTGCGGTCCAAGTGGCCCGGGGACCACTGCAGATCCGCGAACCGCCTCCAGCGGCCGCCAAAGCTTCCGCGGCTGCTGCCGCTCCTGGCGTGGCGGCCGACTCCGATCGCGCTCTCGGGAAGCGCCGCCTCATCCTTGCCGGCGGCAGCGAGGAGGAGAGAGAGCCCAAAAGGCTCGCCCCTCCGATCCTGAGCTTCGCCGCCTCCTCCCCCCCGCCGGTGGGGGCCTGCCCGCCGCCGCCGCTCGCCACCGGGCGAGAGCGCGGAGACTCTTCTTGAGCTGGCGCCGCTGCGCGATTTCTTCTTCTCCTTCGCGCCTATGCTTCCTTGCGGCGCTTCGCCGCGACGCGCCGGCCTCGGCAACGCGCGGCGCTTCTTTATCGGCGCCACTCGGCGCGGCGCTTTGCTCTCCAGGGCCAACCGTGACGGCGCGCGCCTTGCTTCCGCACCAGCGGCAGCGTTGCCCCGCCGACCTTCGCTTCCGGTAGCGCGCGCCGGTAGCTTCTCAGACTTACGCGCGCCGCATTAGGGTTAGCATACTGCATGTTTTCGCATACCTAAACCCTGTTTCTGTTTATCTTCATTGGATAGAGCGGACGCTGGAGCCTCAACCTCCATCCCGCGCGACCCGCCAGCCCCCAGCTCGCCCGCGGCTCCTTCGATGGAGGCGAGGCCTCTCGCCCAGAGATCGCTACGGAGGCGAGGTGGAAGAACCTCGGCCGTTACGCGGCCGACGCCAACGCCGTGGCGCCATCGCCCGCCGACGTCGGGCGCCTTCGAGGCGCTCCGTGCCCTCGCCCACACTGGGCGGCCGACGGAAGGCGCTTTAACCTGCGTCGCGGACCGTCGGCGGTATGGCGGTATTTGGGAGCGGAGGTCGCCGCGAGGAGATGGCGGGGCGAGGCTGGGGCGGCGCAAGCAGCCGCCGCCTCGGCCACCAAAGCCGTCGAAGACCTCGCGCGAGCACTCCGGCGTCTTCGGTCCCTCGCCGCCATCTTCGCGCCGCCTACCACACCAGGGCGCCCTGTACCGGCTGGCGTTATTTTGTACTCTCCGCTGGAGGAGACGCGCATCTGATATGCGGAGCCGTGGGGGCGCGCGCCGAGCCTTGCGCGATCTCCGGTGGTGATCTTGGGCGCTGGCGATCGAAGATGGCCGCCACGGCGCTCTCGGCAGCCTTGTTCGTCTTGGGCAACTGCCTTGCCCAAAACGCCACGTTTGACCTCGACGCCGCCACCGGGGAGCCTTCGCGCCACTGGACGGTTCGGCGATCGCGAGTTGACCTTGCCGCCAACCGCGTCTCGATGATGGGCGGCGTTGCGCCGACAGAGGGCGATGAAGATGAAGACGAGGAATAGACAAACTCCCTCATCTGTTTTTGCCCTGTACAAACCCTGTTAATGCAAACTTTTGCTCTTTGCCGTGAGTCTCAATCAAACTTCGCGCAAACTCTTATTTGCGAAAAGAAGCGGGGCACCGAGCGCAAAAAGTTTTAGGCAGGCGTTCTATTGAGAGGCGCTTTTCCTTAGGCATCGAGTTACTTCAACCCTTACGGCCTCTCGGCAAACCGACCTTAAGCGTTACGTGGCGAGCTTAGCTTCGGAAGTGGTCTGAGCGCGGTGCCGCCGTTGGCGCATTGCCCAGACCGAGCCGACACACCAGGCTAGAACCCGCCTTCCGTACGCGTCGCCTCGCCCAACCGTAAGTTCAAGCGTTCGCCCTTCGAACTAAGGGGCCATCAGCCTTAAGTACTTTTTCGCTACCAGCCTTCAATAGAATGCTTTCTAACAGACTTTTTGCGGCTACGCAACTGATCGCCACAAGCTTTAGACAGAACGTTCTGCTGCAAGTGAGCGCTTTTTCCTTAGGCATCAGGTTACTTCAACCCTTACGGCCTCTCGGCAAACCGACCTTAAACGTTACGTGGCGAGAGCTTAGCTTTCGGAAGTGGTCTAGACGCCGGTGCCGCCGTTGGCGCATTGCCCAGACCGAGCCGACACACCAGGTTAGAACCCGCCTTCCGTCCGCCTTGCCTCGCCCAGCCGCAAGCTTAAGCGTTTGCTCTTGCCACTAAGGGGCCATCAACCTTAAGTACTTTTTCGCTACCAGCTTTCAACAGAATGTTTTCTAACAGACTTTAAGGCGAAAAAGAACAGATGCCCACAGAGATACAGAACTTATCATTTTATTGAAGATGGCTTTGTACAATCAGCCCCGAGGCGGCGGAAGGAGGAAGACCTCGCCGCTCGGCTCCAAAGGAAGGCCAAAAAGCTCTTGGAACAGCTACCTCTGGTAGAACTTCCTCACCGCTCGGCGTTCCAAGTGTTCACCGATTCGCGACCATCCTCGGCGAAGCTGGCCCGAGCACAGGCGGAGATCGAGACCACCTTGAAGGGCCCTCCACGGGGAGCAGTTTGTTGCGCCCACTGCGCTTGATTTTCTGTGAGCGAGGTCGCCCATTGCCGGTGTTCTCTCACACCCGCCTTGCTTGATAACGGTATAACGCTCTGCCGATACGGCGGCCGGATCGCCGCTTCGCTCTCGATCTCCTCCGGGAGATTTACTTCATCCTGACGCTGGTCAGGGTCTCTGTCTTCACTGAACGCCGCCACCCTTGGGGACCCAAAGGCGAGCTCTGATGGGAGCACCGCTTCTGAGCCATACACTAGGAAGAAAGGGGTCTCGCCGGTGGCTCTGTTGGGAGTTGTCGCGGCGCCCTGTCACGGTGGGGACTTCTTCCGCCCAGCGCTTGCCGCGCTTCTCCAGACGGTCGAAAGCCCTTGTCTTGAGTCCTCACGAGTACTTGCGTTTGTCGCTCCACTTGCCCATTGCTCTTCGGATGTGCAGCGGAGGCGGTTACAACAGTACCAGCTCTTCGCACCGATCTTGAAATCGGTGCTCTTGAGGCGGCGTCGTTGTCGGTGATGATCTGTTGGCGGCGCCGAACCGGACGAAGATGCTCTTCATAAACTTTATGGCTGCAGCGGACGTGATCGTCGGGACGGCGATGCCTCCACCCACTTGGTGAACTTGTCGACGGCGACGAACAGATGTGTGTAACCTCCGGTTGCCCGCGGGAACGGGCCCAGGATGTCCAGCCCCCAGACCGCGAACGGCCAGGAGAGCGGAATGGTTTGCAGCGCTTGGGCCGGTCGGTGGATCTGCTTAGCGTGAAATTGGCACGCTTCGCATCTCCTCACCAGCTCGAAGGCATCACGGAGGCGATAGGCCAATAAAGCCGTGGCGGAAAGCTTTCCCAACCAGCGCCCGGCTCCCCGAATGGCTCCCGCACATGCCTCCATGGACCTCAGAGAGGATTGCACTCCCCGCTTCCCGAGTGACGCACTTCAGTAGAACTCCGTTTGCGCCCTGGCGATATAGGTCCCCACCTACCAGGGCGTAGCGCTTGGCCTTGCGCGCTATCTTCTCAGCCGACGCGTCATCGTCGGGGATCACTCCGTCCCGCAGGTAGGCTAGGATCTGATCCATCCACTGACCTTCCCGGACGAGTGTGACGACGTTAGCATTGTCGCCGACGTACTCTGCCTGGCCTGGCATTTCCGCCTCAACCGCCTCGGCAGTTCTTCCGCCTCCTCCCTCCAACCGGGGAGCTGTGGCAGGATTGGTGACGTCTCCTCCAGTTGTGGGAGCTGCGTTAGGGAAAGCGTCGTCTCCTCCGGGATTGGGGGCTGCGACGGACGGCCGCGTGAGTCTTTCTTCAAAAACCCCAGCCGGAACAGGCGCCCTTGACGAGGCAATCTAGGACAATTCATCCGCCATATAGTTGTCGCGGCGAGGGACGTGCGCGAAGCCCAAACCCTCGAAATGCCGCTCCAACCGGCTCACCTCCGCCAGGTAGGCCGCCATGACGGGATCCGAGGAGGTGAAATCCTTCCTCGCCTGGTTGATGACCAGGAGAGAGTCGCCCTTTACTTGCAACCGCCGAATGCCCAGGGTCGAAGCCACCCTGAGCCCGGCGAGTAATCCTTCATACTCGCGACGTTGTTGGTAGCGCGGAACTCCAAGACCACCAGTGCCGGATAATGTCGCCGGTGGGGACACGAGCGACACTGCCCGGCCCCTCAAGCGGAACGAACCGTCAAGAAGAGAGTCCTGGCGAGAACGCTGGGACGTCCTCGGCTTCGTGTCGCCGAGTCCACTCACGCTGACGAACTCCGCCAGAGCTTGCCCTTTTCTGGCTGTTCGGGGAGCGAATTTAAGGTCGAATTCTGCCAGCTCCATGGCCCACTTGGCGATGCGGCCCGTCGCCTCGCGGTTGAAGAGGATCTCCAGCAAAGGGTACTTGGTCAGTACGGTGATTTCTCGCCATGGAAGTAGTGACGCAGCTTCCAGGACGCCGTCAGCACGGCGTAGAGCATCTTCTTGTGCTGCGAGTACCTTGTTTCGGCGTCGTGGAGGACTTTGCTGATGTAGTAGATGGGGCGCTGAACACCTTCTCTTTCCGCCACCAGCACCGCGCTGAGCACCTGGGGGTTTGCCGCGACGTAAAGGATCAGCGGCTCGCCCGGGTCCGGGGCGACCAGCACGGGCGGGGAAGTTAGATACTTCTTCAGCCTGTCGAACGCCTCCTGCGCCTCCGCCGTCCACTCGAACTGGTTGGTCTTCTTCAGGAGCTTGAGTAGTGGAAGACTTTTATCCCCCAGGCGAGCTATAAAGCGGCCCAGGGAGGTCAAGCAGCCCACCAAGCATTGCATCTGCCGAAGTCGCGTCGGGGGCATCATGTTCTCGATCGCAGCGATCTTGTTCGCCTCAATCCCCCTTTGGGAGACGAGGAAGCCTAGCAGCTTGCCCGACGGAACTGCGAATACACATTTCTCGGGGTTGAGCTTGATGCAGTACTTCCTCAAGTTGGCGAAGGTTTCTTCCAGGTCGCCGATCAACTCCTCCGCCTTCTTGGACCTCACCACCAGGTCGTCGACGTACACCTCCAGGTTCCGCCCTATTTGAGGGCGATGAGCGATGTGCATGGCCCTTTGATAGGTTGGGCCCGCATTCTTCAGTCCGAACGCCATCCTTGTGTAGCAATAGACGCCCATGGGCGTCACGAAGGCGGTCTTGTCTTCATCTTCTTCGGCCATGCTAATTTGGTGGTACCCGGAGTACACATCCAGAAAGCACAGTTGTTCGCACCCCGCCGTGGAATCGACGATGAGATCAATGCGGGGCAGCAGGTACGGATCCTTCGGGCACGCCCTGTTGAGGTCGGTGAAGTCCACGCACATCCTCCACCGCCCGTTGGATTTCTTGACGAGGACGGGTTCGCGAGCCACAGGATGGGCGGCGCTCAACGACCCCGCCCTCAAGAGCTTGTCCACCTCTGGCGGATAACTTCTGGCGCTCCACCCATCGCTTCGGACCTTTTGCATGACCGGTCGCGCCGGGAACGTCGCCAATTTGTGCTCAATCACCTCACGGGACCCACCATGTCGGACGGTTGCCATGCAAACACGTCTGCGTTAGGATGGAGGAAGGAGGCAGCGCGCCTTCCTATTTGGCGCCGAGAGGCGTCCACCGAACGGTCTTCGCCGGTCGACTTCGCTCAACGAGATGCTTTAACCTTCGCAGACGAACCGGGAGGCATGGGTCTTCGCGGAGGAGCTCTCGAGTCGAAGCCTCGGCCTACTGGCGCCGATCGCCCCGCCAAAGCGAGAGCGTCCTTGTCACAGCGGAGCGCCTCCGGGCGGTCCACTTTCAAAACGATGGGGCGGTGGCCCGGGATCTTCACCACCTTGTGCGCATAGTGGCAAGCCGCCATGAACTTGGTCGGCCGGCCGACCCGAGATGGCGCTAGGAGGTCAAGTCCGCCACCTCGAACTCGAGCATCTCGGTGCGGAAGTTGTCGGAGCCTCCAAGCGTCATCGGAGGTCGACGCGCCCGTGGGACGGACTCGGCCCGTAGCGATCTTGAAGAACGGGGCGCCGGTCGAAGCTCTGCCGCTTTGGATCTGGGCGCCTTGGTGACCCGGCGGACGGGAGGTTGAGGAACTCCCTCGTCTACCAAAGACCGCCCTAGCTTTACATTCCGGACCGTCGGGCGCAACCACGATCGGGAGATGCCAGGGCGGGCGGATCGGGTGGGTGATCGGCCTAATCAACGCGATCGGTTGCTCCGACCACGCCCGGTGCTTTGTGACCCAAAGCCGCACGCGGCGGCGACACCTCCCTCATCGTACGCTTAAAGCTAGCGTGGGACGGATAGGTGGCCGATCCGCCGTGGATGACGGCAACTTCGCGCTCCGCCTGTTGGAAACCAAGCGAAGCCGTTCCCTTGCCCTTGCCGCTGCCAGACGCTTGCTGCTGCTCGTGGACGCGCTTGTCCACCAATTTGTTGACGACATGGCAATCCGCCAAGTCGTGGGAGCTGTTGCGGTGAATGGGACAGTAAGCCCCCCGCTCCACTCGCGGGGACGGCGGTCTCGTCCCTCGTCGCAGCCGCGGGGGCCACCGTGATCACGGCGGTCACCCTGGCCGCCCCTGCGGGGACCGTTCCTGCCGCTGCCGCCGCCGCCGCGGCCTCCACCGCGGCCTCCTCCTTTCTTCTGCCCGCCGCGCTCGCCGCGCGGCCGGCCGCCGTCTTCGTCGTCGTCGTCGTCGTCACGCTCGGCGGCCATGACCTGCCCGGTCTCGGCCGCCTTGCGCTTCTTCTTGTCCTTGCCGCCGGGATTTTTCGAAGTCCCGGCCTCGCCGCCCGCAGCTGTCCCTGCCCGTGCAGCCGGGCGGAAGCGAGCCTCCGCCTGAAGGGCGCACTTGTGCGCCAAGGTGAAGAGCTCTTCCGTCGTCTTGATCTTGCGGGTGGCCATCTTCTCCTTGACCCTAGGGTCTCGGGCGCCTCTCCTGAATGCCGTGACAACGGCGTCGATGGAGATGTCAGGGATGGTGTTGCGAACCTGACTGATGCGCCGGATGTAGTCGCGCAGCGACTCTCCCTTCTTTTGCTCCACGTTGTGGAGGTCGTCCTCGACTCCGGGCTGCTCAAACGTGCCCTGGAAGTTGGTAATGAAGAGCTCCGAGAGCTCCTTCCACGACCCCACGGACTCGGGGAGTTCATGAGCCAAGCGGGCTCGCCGGTGAGGACTGCAGGAAGTAGTTCGCGAGAACCTTCCCGACCCTCTCCCGGCTGCATCACCGTAGTGTAGATCTGCAGGAACTCGTCAGGGTTGGTGGAGCCGTCATATTTCTCGATGGGGTGGGCCGGAACCTCTCCGGCCACTGGACGCGGCGCAGCTCCTTTGAAAAGGCGCGTCAGCCGACACGAGCCTCCTGCTCTGGATGCGCCTCGGCTCATTGGCCCGCCGTCCGGACGGCGCTGAAGAGGCACCTCCTTCCTCGGCGGAGGCAGCGTCGTGGGAACCCTCCTGGTCCCCACAGGCGGCAGCATCGGCGCGGTAGCGTACCCGGTCGTTCCGCTTGCGGAGCTTGTCACGCAGGTCTTCTCCTTGTCGCAGATGGCCGTCCTCCAAGTGGGACCGGAGATCCCGCCCACCAGACGCCGCTGGCCGAACCCGTGAGGAGTCGCTCGCTCATGTAAATCTGGCCCGCTCCCTCCCGCCAGGAGATCTGCGAGAGGAGCGCGGGGGCAAGAAAGAACAGGAAGAAGCGGAAACGCCGGTTCCCGCGCCCCCCCGAAACTTGCACCACCACCGCGGCGGCGTCGACGTAGCGGGCCAAACTGGCCAGCCACGGAGCCGCCGAGGAGTCCGGACTCATCGGCACCGGTGGGTTGTCCAGCAGGGCCCTGGCCGCATGGAGGTTCTGTGCTGGAGTGCACTCCTCCAAGGCCAGGCGCCGCCTAGCTTGGCCGGGCGATCGCCGCCCGGTGATCCACCGCCATCGCCATGCCGACGCCGTGGCCGCGGCTCTAGCGGCCGCCTCCTGGTCTATCGCGGACTGCTGATCCGCCATTGATGAAGTCGAAGAGCAAGAACTGATGCTAGCGCTCCCCTACCTGGCGCGTCACTGACGGCGTGTTCTCCGCTCAACCACTGCGGATCACACCCCTAGTCAGATTTCTCTCCTGCTAGCCGATCAGCCGTGCTCGGTTCGATTTGAGCGTCGGACGTAGCAAAAAGCAACACACGGGGATTACCCAGGTTCGGACCCCCTTGCGGGTAATAGTCCTCTCCTGCCGAGCCTTAGCTCTTTTCTGATTGTGGTTGAATGGAATGTGGTTACAGAATGCTCGCGAACTGTGTGTTCGAAGCGCACGTACCGTGCCTCCTCCCCTCTCTCTCATCTCTTTTTATACAAGCCTCGAACCGACGGAGAGAGCCAAGGGGGTAGGCAATACAATATTCTCAAGATAATCGACAAGACACGACAGAGAGAGAAAACGCGTGCGCGCCCCACGCCGTGGGGCTCGCTTCGCGTGCCGCAAGTGGCCTCGACCGTCTGATCCACACCGGTGAGTCTGCGGGTGGGGCCCAGCCTACTCTTCCTGACGCGGGCGGCTATCTTAAGCAAACCTTCTCTCTGCCGGTCAATTCCGCTGCGCCACAGTGACAGCCGCTCAGGCCTGTAGGGGTCACTATAGCGGTAATCATCTCCTCAGCTGTCTATCCGCGCGTGATGTCGCATTAAATGCGCTCGTCCTTCGCAGCAGGGGGAGCCTTCGCCCAGAAGACTCCTTCCGGAATGCTCCCTGCCATGCGGGCCCCACTTGACAGTGGGAGGCCCTACGCGCGCCGAGGGGCTCGCCCACACGCCCGCCTGACGCATGGGGCCCTCGCCCGGCGCACCGATGGGCTTGCCCACACGCTAGGGCACAGTCGCCCACGCGTGTGGGGCCCTTGCTCGTCTTCGAGGAGCTCGCCACGCCATTGGGGCTCGATCGCCCGCCGAACGCGTGGGGCCCGCTTGGCGCTGAGGGGCTCGCCCACGCCATTGGGCCTGATCGCCCGCCGACGCGTGGGGCCCGCTGGGCGCTAAGGGGCTCGCCACGCCATTGGGCCTGATCGCCCGCCTGACGCGTGGGGCCCGCCTGGAGTGCTAAGGGGCTCGCCCACGCGCTGGGGCCTGATCGCCCGCCTGACGCGTGGAGCCCGCCTGGTCTTCTCAGGACTCTTCGTACCCCGGTATTTATTACACCGACAACGATCATACTACAAACTATTTTGTCACGTGTCGGCCCCCCCTAAGGTGAAATCCTGACTCCGCCCCTGCACACACATGCGCCATGACTGATGATTCTTGCAGCTAGCATCTCTGAACATCGCTTCTCAGTATCATCCTTTTAGTGATAGGGGTATCGATATGGCCAAACCACCACCAGTTTGGTTCCCTCCTTCAAACAAATCCGATGGTGACAATCGCGAGAGCGCGGGAGACCCTTAGGCTCCTCAAAAACGTGCGTAAAGGAGGCCAGGAGAGCCTCCAACTTTAGATCGAGGCCCTGATCAGCCCCCGCACCTTGGAGAGCATAGGCCCTGGTCTTCCCCCTCGGCTCCACGCCCTGCAAGGTCACCTTCTGTCCATTGGTTTCAAAATTCATCCAATGAGAGTCAAAATTCCACTCAATATTGCCAAAAGTCAGTAGCCACTAAACAGCAAGGATCACGTCAAAGTTGTCTAGGGAAATCACCAGAAACGACGATTGGAATGGGTGCTCTTCAATGGTGAAGTTGCTGATCTTGATCTTGCCCAAGCATGACCCGTTGAGTGCCATTAGCCATGCGCACCCGCTGATGCTTCTCCATCTCCTGAACAAGCCCGACGCGCGACGCGGAATGGCAACTCATGAAGTTATGTGTACTTCTGCTATCAACCATGCCCAGTAAAAGTTCCCCCAGGACATTGAGGATGGCCTACACAATTTAGTTCGTCAGGGGACCTGCACGACCATGGCAAAGAGGGATGGCATGTCCTCCTCGTCGGCCACAAAAGCGTCCTCTTCTCCATCGCTATTCACGACTTTGATGAAGAACAAGTGCTTGCATTGATGTAGTGACGTACTTGTTGGAATTTGGCCCATAGCCAATAGGCCCATTCGAAAAAATGGCAAATCATATAAAATTTTAGTACCACCTTGCTAGTTGGTGGATAAATATACCAACTTATAAGGGAGAGCTTCCAACTCCCCTTGTCATGAGGCACATGGGGTGGGAAGTGGAAGTCTATTTGCTAGAGTCACACGCGCGCGTGATTCACCACATTTTCCGTTTGATTTTTGACACCGTCATTGTTTTTTCTCCGAGAAAAGAAGTTGACGACCCGTAGGCCTTCCGCGTGGATGCGGAAAATTCCCCACTGCTCCGTAGGAGTCTGGGCCGTGTCTCAGTCCCAGTGTGGCTGATCATCCTCTCGGACCAGCTACTCATCATCGCCTTGGTAAGCTATTGCCTCACCAACTAGCAAATCAGACGCGAGCCTCTCCTTGGGCGGATTTCTCCTTTTGCTCCTCAGCCTCTAGCGCACTAATCCCCTTTTTATTTTGGGTTTATCCATTCGCAAGGTAACTCCCCGCGTCCGATTTCGCAAGGTAACTCCCCGCGTCCGATTTCGCAAGGTAACTCCCCGCGTCCGATTTTTGTGGATCGAACAAACGGTTCGCAACGTGCGTGCGCGGCATGCAACGTGCATCCGTTGTGCGTGGGAAGGCGGTTACGATTTCGAGGATAAAATCTCCAGGAGGCGTCCAGGAGACCTCTCTTGTTTTTCTCTCGCGTTTTCATCTGCTGTGTTGAGTCCTCGCGCGACCTTGTTCCTCGTAAACCTTCCTCTCTACATGCACTTGGAGGAGGGAGAGCGGGATCTCCGATCCGGTTGCTGCCATGCGACCTGCACAGGAGGTCGGCAATTAGGATTCTGGGCAGCGCATCCGTGCGACCGCTCACGTCGACAAACCTCGACATGGACTACTTCCTCTACGGCAGAACATTTCCTCTTCGCCAATCCCTACATATAATGCCTAAATTTCCAACGGTACTCGTGTGTTGGACTCATCGCAGTTGAAACACAACCCCTTAGCACGTTGTTCGGCCATCTGTTCTAGCTTCAACGGGCGCCTATAGGGGGGAAGAAGACGTTGATGACTGCTATTGTGAGGTGGCAAGAGGTGGCCAACCACCTACAGCCTAGAGTGTTATTGCCCTGCTGACACCCCTGAAGTTGCTAGACAGCCCTCGCTCGTTGCCTCGGAGCCTGACATCATTGATGATCACGTCCAAGCCGCCAAAGGCATCCAAGCCACCAAAGGCATCTTGACCAACATAAAAGTACCAGTTACGCGAGCCCATGTGCGATATCTTAATCAACACGTAAAATCGTTCCTCGGATTGTATTATTATAACATAGAGGATAGATCGCTACATGATGATGTGTTCGTGTTTAGGAACAAATGAACCATGGCGTGGAGCAGCAAAGATTCTACCGAGTGTGAACGAGCAGTGCGACCATCTACCGAGCATCAACAAGCAGCGCGAGCCTCTACCGAGCCTCAACGAGCAGCGCCGACCTACACTGAACTATGCTGAGCCGTACCAAGCGAAGCCGAGCTATTCTACGTTTCATCGAGCTACTCGGCCTATGACAAGCCTCACTGGAATATCAGGCAAACCCATGAGCACATCATTTGGTATCGGAGCGACGGTTAATCAATGAGTTTGTATATTTTTAGTTGTTTGTTTGTTCATCCTATAGTATAGAAAATTTGGTACACAAAAAGATTATTTACCTATTGTCCAAACCCCTTTGTGTCTTTTCAATCTATTATTTCGGTTTGCTAATTTAAGTTTGTGTTCATTCTAGTGTTGCCTTGTTGTTCATCTCCCCACCTAAAAATCCACCCCAAAACACCCAAAAAACAAACCATCAACCTCGCTTAGAAATTTTTTATTCCTGCGATCGCCACCAAAAGCACGATATCTCCTATTTCCCCTATCATTTTTGAGTGAAACCAAAAGGAGAAGATTCATGACTTGTTGTTCTATCATCCTGCCAAAAATATCAACTAAATACATGAAATCAGCAAGGAGTTTATCGACATTTGATTGGAACCAAGTTGTTGTCCTAAAATCTACAGATCAGTCCACTTGTGAATTTTGTGCGAATTTTCTATTTGTTTTTAAAAAATTGACCCAAAAGAAAAGTTGTTGCAAAAGCCATTAGGAAGATGTAAAAAAATTAATAAAGAAAGAGGCACACCTAACAAAAAGTTACGGCCAAAACACCAACATGCTATCTTGTGTGCAGAAAAACAACAGATTTCAAAGTTGGATCAAACTTGAGTTATCTTGCTCTAGAGTGAAAATCCGTGACTTGCTGAGTGTTTAGCACTTGTTTTTATATCTACATACTTGTTTAAGCCTATTATCCATCTTTGTTTAATTAGCAACATAGGCTAAATGCTAGTTTTGAACACTTTTTCAATTTGTGCATGTGAGCATCGTTGAGCCCTAATTTTTATTAGTGGCATTGATGTCAAAATTAATTAATATAAAATGCTAGGGGGTTTTTGGACATCTCGGAACCCTAGCGAAGACTCGGCGTTTTTGCAAAACCTTAATTTGAAGCGATGACAAATTTGTGAGCTGCTCCGAGGTTTCAAGTGCGTGACCGAGCGAGAGAAGAGGTCACGTATAGAATAGGAGTAGTTATGATTTATTTTCTGTTTTTCGTCGGTTTTTAAAAGGGGTTTGAATATCTCAGATCCTGCCGGATCTTTGCGAATTCTCGAAAACTTGGCTTCCGTAGTCCACAACTTCTAAAAATACCCAAATATTCCTTTGTGAGACATCTAGAGATAAAAGAAATACCCTAAACTGTCCCACACACACTCAAGCCTTTTCTCACGAAAACATCCTCTGTCGGACGGCGTCTAGGCGCAGCTGGACAGCGTCCGACCGGCCAAAACCATTTGCAATGGTCACTGTCGGACGGCGTCCAGTCTTTACCGGACGGCGTCCGGTCAAGTTGAAATTTGTGTCCTTTCCACTGTCGGACGGCGTCTGGGCGTAGGTGGCGAGCGTCCGATGGACTTGGCGCGTGAGTTTTCCTTGCTGTTGGACGGCGTCCGGTGGGGACCGGACGGCGTCCGATAAACCGCTTTTTTGTGAGCAGTCGCCTCTGTCGGACGGCGTCCGGTAGAGGCTAACGGCTAGTCTTTTTGTCCTCTTCCGAGGGGCAACGGCTAGTTTTGCTCTAGGGGCTATAAATACCTATCTAGTGGCTGGCTATTTTGAGGTTTGCTGCTCCACTTCACCTGCCACATTCATAGCTCATCAATTAGGTGTTCTAGAGCCATTCCTCCACCCACAAATCATCCAAAGCCACAAATCATTAAACCCCAACACCGAGCTTCATGAAAGTCCTTCGATCCGGCATGATCGGGGCGTTTCGGGCTTGTTACCTTTGAAGACATCCTTCGTAGAGGCGAGGGCTTGGGAGTAGGCCTTGGCGTGTGGCTACTCTTGAGTCGGTGTACGGGTGACGAAGTGCACCTCGCCGGAGTGGCGGAACGACTACCGGGAGTAAGTGAGGCGTTAGGCTCGAGAGCGAGCCGGTCCTTGTGCGCAAGGGGTAGCCTCAACGGAGAGTAGGAGTTGCGGCTCCGAACTTCGGTCAAACAAATACCATGTCTCTCTCTCATTTAATTCCCGCACTTACTTTCCTTGCATCGCTTGTTTTAAATTGAATGCCATGTCTTAGTTGCCTTGTAATTGTCTATCGCTTCCGCTTACTTAATAATTGCAACTAGGATTGGGCCATTCTTAATATGATGCTTAATTGAGATTAATCGAAAAAGAAATTAAAATTGCCTATTCACCCCCCTCTAGGCCTTAGGATCCTCTTTCAGTGCATATCAGAAATTACTTGATTATTTCCATTCCTACTCATACACAGACTGTTCAAGCTCCACTTTCTCCTAACCATATATAGCCTTGCAATCGCTTTACTCGCATTTAAGATCGGTTTATCACGAACCAGCAGCTGGTTGCACTACTTGCTGTTTTTGTAATAATTGGTAAGAACTTGATAAGAGCTTGAGATGTGACCCTCAATAATTCCAGCGCCTATTAGTTGATAGGGTTTCATTTTTTTGTGTGTTATCCTTGTTTTCTACTAACCATGATAGGGTAATATGGAGATAATGGTTTAAAGCAATATAGTAATAAAGTAGCGATCATATCACAGCTAACGATAAGCAACGACGTACATCAATCATGCGAGATTTGGACCGCACTTTTCATGAGAGCTCTCCTTATGTTGGAAGAAGGATTGACCAGATTTACAAAAACGATGCACCATCTCCAAATCTTGATTAAGGTAATCTGAAGTGTAACTTGCCTCCTATCAATATTATGTATGATCCTGATGCATATATTAAATGGGAGATTGCGGTTGACAATGAATTTAAAAATATGATTTGTCAGGAAAACAAAAGATTAAGGCTGCCGCTAGTGTGCTAAATGGATTTACGTTAATATAGTGGAATAGTGTTACTAGAAAAGAGGGATAAGTTCATAGCTGGAATGCAATGAAGAGGCTTATAAAAGATATGTTTGTCTCTAATTATCATGCTGTTTTTTTTGTACACTAGACTCCAACGCTTGAAACAAGGTAATATTAGTGTTGATAAATATTTTGAAAAATTGCAAAATCATTTGTTGCGCTGTGGTTTAGATGAATGCGAATAAGCTACTAAACTTCGGTTTTTTTTAGGGCTAAATCAAGAAATCCAGGACATTCTTATTAATAAAAACTATAATTCTCACATTTGGTTAAGCTTACATGTAAAGCTGAAAATCGTATTTTGAAAGAAAAGAAAATTGTTGATGCTAGGAAGAAAGAGAAGGAACACGAATTATATTATTTAATAAATGTTTTTCATAGAAAAACATAATGTAATGGACAAAATACAAGTTCTTGTGTTTTCCTCTCAGACTAACCATTTGCAGGAGATTGAAAACAATCAAGAGATAGACGTTGTTGTGGTCGAGCATGGGACATTCCCTTCGACCCAAGTGCTAGATGAGGTTGCACCTTTGATACCCACTAATCAGACCATGGTTGATGGAAATTGCACCATTGCTGACCCATGTCTAATGGAAATGAGATACGTCGCAACATACTAGTTCCTTAGACATCGAGCGTTGAACAACTTGCACCACTTGAATAGAATGATGATGAGATCACCATGATTGCCAAAGAAACCCTTACAGACCCGTGGTTAACTTTTCATGAAGGAGCACTACTTGCAAAACCTACAACATCTGAGAAGAACACTACAGATAAAAATGGTGTTGAATCGGTAGACATCCATAAAAAAGAGGTGAGTTCTCGTAACAAAACTTGTGATGAAATAAAAAACTATTGTGCTGAATTTAATATATCTGATTTGCATAGTTTTGAATTGGTTACACACAATAAAGTTCTTAGCAAACCATTTCAAGACAAATCCTTATGCTATGTTCTATTTGATGAACCGGTAGAACTGTCTAGTGTGATTGATACGATTGTTGAAATTTACAGTTCCAAATCACTAGATGGTACATGCAAATTCTATTTGATTGGAGATTACGGTGTGGATAACACTTTTTCATGTATATTGAATTTGTATCACACATGATATATTTGTTGATTTGAGATTGCTTGATTATAACACACAATTCACTTTTTCATATTGTGACAACCTTAATATGGATTTGAAATTAATTTTTCACAAGTCACATGTAAACCACTTGATAGAAATCTGCATGGCCCAAATGAATCTTGTTCTCTTCCATACAATTTGATGCAATTCTTAGTAACTTTAAGGCAACTTTTTCTCAAGAATAGGGAAATCATGAGAACAAATAATTTATATCACAAACATTGCATGATTGTTTTCATGTTGAAAACCTTGTGCAAGATAACAAAAATGACAAGACAACTGATGCATACATATACCACGCACACACATTTTTCTTTATCTTGAGCACTTTTGCATATTGTCAAAAGACGAGGACATCTTTTCGCGAAAAAGGTAAGGATGATGCGACCATGGCACCTACGCATATGTCCACAACTCCAAATTTTATGATCTCAACATTTACCTCAGCTAAAAATAAACACAAGAAATTTTCATGGTGCATTACAAAGGAGTTCATGATGACGTACATGGCCCAAGCTAAGACAAAGAAATACTCCACGTTATGGAACACAATTCATCCCCCAAAAGCACATCAAGATTTCAGTCATACTATATAATAAAAGATCAGCTGGAGTCGAGAATGACTCCAAATAAAGAAGGGGGGAATGATGAGGACATCGCCACCTCGGATACAACCATTGGACCAATGACCAAACTCCCCTCTTGACAAGCAACTCTCGACCAACATACAATTACCAGTTAGACGAGCCCATGCGTGACATCATAATCAACAGGTGAAATCGTTACTCGGATTGTCTTATTATAACATAGAGTATAGATCGCTAAATGATTATGCGCTCTTGTTTAGGAACCATGGCGTAGACCAGAAAGGATCCGAGCGTCAACAACCAGCGCCGACCTACAACGAGCTATGCCAAGCTGTATCGAGTGAAGCCGAGATATTATGCGTTTCATCGAGCTACCCGGCCTATGACAAGCATGGTCAATCCTATGGCAAGCATGGTCGAGCAATCGAAGTGCAAAAGACCAGCCAAATTTCGTACAAACAAGTCAACAAGCAAGGTGGGGGGAAAAAAAGAGGGCTAGGTGTGAACGCGTAGAGGTTCAACTCAACCTCCAATGACTAATCTGAATTCAAACAAGCCTAGAAAATGTAATTGAACTCCGTTAGGGGCGTGTGAGCACTCGTTGGAAAGATAGCTTCGCCATCGTTCAAACGGATCCAACTTCACCTTCAAATTCGTCCTAAGTTGGACACGGAAATAAAAAGGAGATGGACATCCAGCAAACAATCTCTTCGGGTGTTGCACCACCATTAACTGCATCTTGAGTCCCCTTGTAACTAGTGCTGCGTGTTGGCTTCTCCAAACCAGAAACTCTCCTTTATATAAGACATGTTCCTCTCAGTCCTTTGGCAGGTTTTGTTTTGTATTAGTTACCCTCATGTGTGGAACTTTATCACTTGTTCTCCTGTCTCGGCTAGAGTAGTTGTAAACAAGTTCAGAACCTCAGTTCAAGTGTATCCTTTACCATTGTTCTTACGAGTTCTTTGATTGCTTGCAAGAATAGACCTTTGTGGTCTGGTCATTCGTGTCTAGCACGGTTGATAACAATCAGGAGTGTGGTTTAGGATTGCGGGTGCTTATCCTTGTGTGGTTCGTAGCCGTATCGTCAAAGTCATACTCCGCCTAAATCAAAGTTATCCCCTCACCAAAAAATCGAGAACCCGTGAGCGCATCAAACATGATGGAGAGGCTTGTCGTGTAAGTCTCGATTTGATCATCTCTCTTCATCTTGTGCACTTAGGCGAGCAGCTGCTGAAATTCACAGTTGTAATGGCTACCCCCCTCTTCAAATTCAGAAGATCACCAAGGGGTCCTACACTAGGATTGCATGTGGACCGCTTCAAAAACATGTTGTAGAACTCCTCCCATTAAACATTCTAATCCTACAATTGCCAATTATCCAGCACGTCCTGGGCTTCACCCCATAATGTAGTATATACATCTCCGCATACTCTACATCTGGTACATGGTGAGTTCATGTGAATTGCTCGCACCCACACAACCATAGTAACAGGTCTTCGGATTCATCATATACTGACAACTCATACCAAGGAGTGCGAGGAATCCAGCGGCGCTCCTTCTAGTCACAATCGTTGTTCCTGTGCCAATGGCTCTGCTCCTCCTTCTCGTCATGGTCATGGCAGTCAAGATCATAGCGTCCCTACCATCGACAATCCTTCTATTTGTCATGCCCATCTTCATTGCGTCGGTGGGGGTCACCATGTCTATGGTTCTCGTGTCGGCCAGGATGATCTGCAATCGCGAGTTCTCCCAAATAATTAACCCCAAAACACTCTTGATCCTACTGCACTTATATTGGATCTATTGTAACTTTGACCTTCACGGTGATCACAATTTAATACAAAAGAACCATCATCTATGCAGTGTATTGATCGCAACCTTTAACCTCATCAACCAGACCTCCAATAGGAAAATTGACAGAAAACGTAACCCTAATTTCTTTTCATCCTCACCCACTCCATTCTACAACAATGCTACCCCCTTCTCTTCCCTTCTCCTTCCTCCCAAAGGCCTCCATTTATCTCCTCATAGCAGGGCATGAACAGGGGTTACCTCAAAACTCTAGCAATTGACTAGGAATGAGAAGGCCCAATGCCCGGTGCAACAGTGATTGCGTTCGTAACAGCTTCCCCTAGTGGCAGCATCCAACATAGGAAGGAGTGCTGCTCTTCGATGCCAGCAGTGGCTCGCACATGCGATGTACAAGAGAAAGGGAGGCTCTCTAGCGACGAGGCGACAATAACTATCTAACAATGGTAGACCCCGGAGCAACCTTCCATCAACGACACTGGCTATGATTGGCGGCTAGCACAGCAACGACGGCAGCCTCAAAGCAGGTTGGCAAAGGGCTAGAGCTTCTTCACATCATCTCTTATGCCCAATTGTGGGCTGGGCTAGACAAGGGCCAAGGCCCAGCGAAGGCATCACATGAAATGTCTAAGGTAGATGCAAGTACAATTATAATGAAGCAAACACATTCTTTCACTACACACACACTCAAACAGTGCAAGCAACCAAACACAAATGGGCGTGTTTGGTTGCCACAGGTAGCCTACCTTGGCCTACGCGAGCAACCATCTTCTTGTTTGGTTGGCCCGTGGAGCCTGGCCCAACTGGTACAAAAACTATGTGCTAGCTAGGTTCTGGGGAAACTCTCGCAGCGGTCCTTTTCCTTGAGCATGGCTAGTTCAGTGCCGCGGGAGGGCGAGCAAGAGCTAGCGCAAGCTAGTAGCGGTGACGAGGCATGGTCGACGGCAGCGGCGAGGGAGCTCTTACGAGGTGATTGGCAACGGATTTGCGCAAGGCGAGGCCAAGAACGACCGGATTGAATATGGTGGGGGAATGTGGTAGCAAATCCCATGGGAGACAAGACCAGCGGCGGTGAATATGTGTGAAGCGAGACCGGCAGCGGAAGGATCCAAGCGACGCAAAGCTAGCGGTGACAGCCAGATCTAGGAAAGACAAGGCTAGCGGTGCCGGATCCATATGAGACAAAGTCGGCGGTGGCTGAATGTAGGCATGGCATGGTTGACGGCGGTGAGATCGAACGCGATGACCTCCGCGATGTGACTCCAGCCAACGGAGGACACAACCACAACGATCTCTAGTAGGTAACCAAACACTTGGTGTCATGGGATAGGCTTAGATTTTACAACCCAACCAAACATCGTTGCCTGCACAAGCTCAGCTTGAATCTGACAGACCTGCGTGCGTTAGCCAAGCCTAACTGGGCTCGTGCGGTAGCCAAACACGTCCAATCACATTGCGTCGACTCAGTCTGCCACCACCATCCTCATCGGCCTACGCCAACCAGGCAAGGGAGAAAAAAAACCAAACATGCCACCATAGATCATTTTATTTGATCAAACTACAATTTTAGCAGAGGCAACCACAATTTTAGATCCAAATTGTACTATACTAATACATTAGTTTGTGATGATGTGAATGAGGATGAACCTACCAAATACAATTCTTAAGCTAAAAGAGCAATCTCAAGGGAGAGAATTGTTGACTTGTCAGTGCAGACGAATGCTAGCCAGCTAAAAACGCACTGGAAAATGTTAATTAGAGATTAGAATTCCATTGTATAATTTCTTCGACCACCGCCATTTTTTAACCTATTAAATAAGTTACATCTAATTATATTATTTATGTAACAACGCCCAGATTTTGACGCTATCTTAAAAAGTGATTGTGCCATTGTGCCAGTTACCTGAAAGGAACGTGCCGCCTTTATAGTACGGCCATGTGCTACAAACTATGGTGGTCTACACGGTTCGAAACTTCTGTCGTCATTAAATCAGTGCGTAGAGGCAAAATTATAGGTGTAGACCATACCGCATTACCACTACATATCATCCTATAAATATTTTAGCCATGCCAGCATAATAGCTCCACCAAACAAAATATCAAAAGGCAGAATGGTGCTGCCATTCTAAGTATCCTATATTTCGTTGGCAGGATATAAAAACAGGCATTGGGTATTACAGCCAACGAAATGAACTTCTTGGGGGTACTTTCGGCATAACATAGAATTCAGCAAGTTACAAGGCAGCCGGAGCCAATGAAGATCTTGTCAATTCAAGCTCTCGTCCAGAGGAACACCTTACCACCGGAGCTTGCACAAGCAAGATGGCCAACTTTATATGGGTGTGCGGAAAACCGGCATGGAATGGCCGTCATGTGTTCACTCTCAAGGCATGAGCTATTGGAAGCGCTGAGGTTACAGTCATTGAGATCAACTGAGATAATATCAATTGCCCTTTTCATGTTTCCAATAAAAAGGTCTATGTCGTTCCAGCCCCAGATTGCCCTGCAACCGTGAATTTAGTTTGTTATGTGAAGAAATATTTGTTCAAGATCATAGAACTGTGTGGAAAGAGCTGTCATACTTGAATGTTGAAAGCCATCTGCCTGTCTGGTTATAATGGTTGACAATGTGTGACTTATCAAAGTTATCCACGCTAAAGATTCGAACAGTATCATCTAGGCTGGAAAGAACAAAACTTAAGGTCAGTTGTAAGCACATAGCATAAACCAGTGAAACTAAAAACAAAAATAAAAAAAAGAAATCCGATGAATATTTGAAATTTGAGATAGTTGCTGATGGCATAAAAACCGTGGAGTTAGTACAAGACAAATATATAAAATGGATTTAGTATAGCTTCTCCATGTACCATGTTTCATGAGACACTTTCTCCATGTTTTACTAATTAGATAGCACCTTGTTTCTCAAAAAAAGAAAAACCTCAGTTAGAAGCCTTTGTCGCAAACAATTGAATGGCATATTGCTTTAAATAGACTACCACAGCATACAGGGGATACTGCTATAAACTTTATCTGGTCTGATGAGTACCAGACTACCAGTCTTTCAGTACAAATATATTTCAGAATTTCATATGATCCATTTTATGCATATTCTAGTCATTTTAAATTGAAACGATACTCAATAACTTGGGACATGCACAACGACCATCCTAGTTTTAGATAGCTTAATTTACTTTAAAACTGACTGTTTAACTGCATTGTTTGTAAACAGATCAGAATACGTTGCATCGCCTATATTGCCGCTATCCACTATACACTGTAACCATTTTGTTATTACTTTAATGTTATGGGCTGTTATAAACATAGTTCAAATGACTCGACTCATTATATAGTGGGGGATTTTGATCTATGGTACTATTTAAGTTTCATGTCATTTGCTGTAATACAATGATGACAGGGTTCACATGTTGTTGACATAGCCAGTGTCCTACAACAAATACATGAAATTTAGAGTGTCCTAAAGCCAATTTTATAATGGATTAATGGTGGTTGAAAAAACATGTTTAAAGTTAAATCAAACAGGGAGATCCATAATCTGTACAGGAAAAATCTGATAAGAAGTGTACAAAAGGGCACCATGTTGTTGCAACCATGAGGCCACTAGGTGAGAAATAAGCTGATTGGACAGATCTATTGTGTTCCATAACCTTCAAACTCTCTGCTTCCTCCTTTTTCATGTTTCTCATATCCCATATACAAGCCGTTCCATCTGTTGAACTTGTGGCAAGCATATATGTGTTCTCTGGATGAAAATCTATTGAGTTGATTCTATTGTTATGCAAATTCCAAGCAGTTGACACCTTACCCATCCTCTCGTCCAAAAGTTTCAGTTCATTTCCCTCACCAAAATATATGCAGCTGGCACTATTTGGTGCTTGACAAAGTGAGAAAATAGAATAGTCACACAAATGGATCATATCAAAGTACTCCTTCTCAAGGTCCATAATACAAATTTCACCCTCATAACTGCAGCTGTAAATCTGCAAGAAAAATATATCAAGGACAACACGATCAGAATACTGATTGATTACATGAATATTCAGCACTGTCAGGATCCAGAAAATTATTTTGTGCTAACAAGACAAAGTTGTGAACATCAATCAAATTGAGCACCCTTGTCACATGATTAGCAGCCACACTAGTTGGATGATTCCTGACATAAAGGGTCTCTGAATTATACACCTTATGAAGAGGATGTCTGGTTGATTACCGCTATCAAATCATCACAAAGCACATTATTAAAATATAAAGGGCAACCTTGGTCAGCATGTCCCCATTTACCTCTCCTTTCATCCCTCCTGCCATGTTGTACATTCACTACCATCCATGCTGGTGACACCAACCCCACAAGAATGTTCCCCTGTTTCCACATCTCATTTAGACCATGCCACTACTCAGGCAAAGAGTCCTTAATAATAGTAATCTTGCACCCTAGACTCCTAGTTAATATAATGTACGATCCACAGAAGCAATTCATACAAGTTGCCCTCGCTCCTCAGAGCCTCACCAGTATCAATTGATTTGTCTCTCTGAAAAATAACATCTTGCTTAACTAAAATTCTAATAATGTGGATGCAGTAACCGGAATAGACATCACTGTGCCCATAAACAATTAACCCAAGTGAAAAAATATTGCTTGCTTTACATACAAAGCTTAAAAAAGGGTGGAGCTTGCTAAAGAAATCAAGTTCAAGGAATGACCCAATAACCTTATTGCTAACAAGGAAGCTGTGCATCTTAAGAAGATCAAATATCTTATGTGCAAGTTTTTTTTAGCAAACAGTAATGCAATTTTCTCACAGGAAAATAATCATTATCCCTTCAGTTTAACTAGCTACTCACCCAGCAAGAAGAGCACCTTATGCATACGAAACGTTTAACCACTATAATGACAAAATAAACAGCCCAAGAGCAGAAGAACAAGAAACCATGACCTTCCGCGGCTCTGCTGGGTGCGCCACGATTCCCCCCACAGGGCCCCTGTGGGGCAAATACTCGAACACCCCGTCTGCACCGTCGTCACCATCCTCGACAACGCCGTCCACATCCCAGAACCCAACATTGCCCAGCTTGTTGCCGGCAGCCACCACGGTTCGGTCCACCAGCGGCAGCAGCCGCACCGACAGTATCCTATCCGGCACCACCCTCCTCACGTGCCCGGGTTTAAGCACCAGCTCCCTAGCGGGGTCAAGCCCGTCTGCACGAACCTTAGCCTCCGGCGGGGGAGGCGAGGAGGCGGCGAGGATGGCGGCGGCGAGGGAGGAGGAGAGGCGGGTGCTGCGGGTCTTTGGAGGGGACGCGGGCGCGGGCGCGGGCGTGTGCGGGGAGGTGGAGTCCGCGGAGCCGGAGGGGGGAAGGCCCTGGGTGCGGAGGGAGCGCCGGAGGACGACGGAGCTGGTGGGGGAGGCGGCGCTCGGCCGGGGCGGCCTCTTGATGCGCTTCGCGGAGGAGGACGACTGGATGGCGGCGGAGAGCTCGGAGGCCTTGCGGCGGAGCGAGGCGAGGATGGCGTCGTTGCGCCGGATGTTCTCCTCGCGGCGGCGCTCGTAGTCGGTGAGGCTGGCCTCCGGCGGCGTTGCCATGTTCGGTGGGATTCTTCCGAATGGGCGGAGAGGAGAAGGGGAAGGGACGCGTTGAGAGCAGCGACCGGGGCAGTTTCGGGAAGTTGTTTAGGGATGGCGGCTCCGCTAGCCCGCTACTGCGATTCTGCGAATGGCGGGAAGCATTGCAGCGAAGGGGAGAAGGTTGGCGGGAAAATGTAGCTGTCGTTTGTTGTCCAACGTTTTTTTTTTCCCCCTAACCGTTAGGTATTTTCATTATTAGTATGGGTTAATTTGGACATGCCCGATGATATTCTTATGGGACCGACTAGAGTGCAGGTGTCTGCGTTTTGCGTTTCGTAAAGGTGATCTTTTTTTTAGTACGATTGTACAGAAATTTCACCATACAGAAGTATTAAAAAACAGTATAAAAGTGAAAAAAACTCTATAATTTACTAATCGAGCAAATTAAAGAGGTAGAGAAGAGTAGATCGACGACGGCGGCCTCGATCAGGGCGACCCGGCGTTCACGAGCACTTAGCCGTGCACGGCGTCGCGTTTGCCAAGGAATAGAAGGGAGGCTAGCAGCGACGTTGGCGGCGCAGCAGCTAGCAACGTCGGCGGCGGTGAGCAGCGTCCTCGGCGAGCGGTCAGTGAGCAATGGCATGGCGCGCAGTAGCCTGGCCACGCGTCGGCGGCGGTGAGCGGCGGCGTCAGCAGCGGCGAAGGCGGCTCTGCCTGAGCATGAGCTCATGAGCGAGGGCGTCAGCGATGGGAGCAAAAGCGTATTCTTATTTATAACTATCTCATTACTATTTATCTATTTTTTAATCATTAACTTATTTCCTTTTACACTTTTTTCTTATATTTTAATCCCTATTTTACTGTTACATGTTGGTTAATAAATAGGGTTAGCATTGGACATACCCTTATATGCATACCACTTTAGAGTTTAGAGTTGGCTTATTCGAGATTTGCTTGTAACTGTTGTATTTCTTTTGTGTAATTGTATGTTCACCTTTACAAATTAAGATACTACATATATAACATTCTTCTTTTTGTTAAATTAGATATATGTCATTGTAAAAGGTGCTACAAAATGACCAAGAAAATTGTGAACAATGGCATATGTCTAATTTCACAAAAGAGGAATGGTATATATGCAGCATCTAACTTTTGTAGTAGCAATTCTGGATAGGCCAACTTTGTAGTTCCATGTACCTTGTTAACACTTCTTTTTTTTTTACAGAAATTTGGCCACAGGGCATTGCAACTTGATACAATATAAGTCTTTTAATATTTCTATTATAAGACAATATAATTTAATGGTTTTGCCCAATCAATTTTTTTCAATACTAGCGTGTGTGTGTGTTTTTGCTTCTCTCAACCAATGCATTACTTTTCATGGTTTCACATTTTCTGCGGCACCTCACAAAATTTGAGCTTCAAACTCCTTTTATAAAAAAAAATCACACTAAGGTCTGCAAGGAACATCACACAAAAAATTTGGGGCTTAGTGTTCACCTTATGGTTCCCAAACAGTTTATCCAATAAATTTCAAAAAAATTTCTTGGATCGATATAGAAGTAAGACAACTTTTGGCTCGAAACTTCCTAAAATTTCCTAACTTTTTCTAAAACTTCCTAAAAGTTCTAAACAACTGCAACATAGTCAAAAACCTAATCCCTAGTCTTTCATATGGTTGCAAAAGGGTCTAAATTCATATATGCAACCTCTATGGTATAGGCCAAGAGCTCTAGGCTATCGCGACATCTCCGAAAAATTGTTAATACCCTCATATTGCTCTTCGAAGCTTGAGATTTGTTCACATACACTGCCCACTAGCAAAAGAATGTCTCGCATAATCCAAAATATGTCTAATATATTTCACTCTTGTATATGCGCACCTGAGCGAACACACTGGACACAGCCATTTCAACCCCACTGTGAAGTTTCTGACGCCCACAATTCTCTTGGCATACCTTAATTTGTCCCAATCCCTAGTTGTGGTCCATCATCCCGACAATTTTTACACCCCCCAAGTCCTAGTTCCTATGTGTTGGCGATTCTTATGCCTAATAGATATAATCCGTAAGTGTACGAATATCGCAATAGCTTTCACCCAGTAGTATTACAGGGTATCGATTTCCCACGAAGAACGAGAAGTGTTTAGTTTGGAATCTAGTGGATAAATGGGGTGTTTGACGAAAGTGAGGTAAGATATTTCGGGTAGAGCGGTCTTATCGAACGGTTCACTAAGCCAAGGTAACAATTACTTAAGAAAGCTACTTTGTATTGGAGCTCAGCCGATCCACTACCACCCGCTATCAGTTAATAACACCGGATGGTTATAATCACCCCTAATTGGGCTCGACTGGGCTGAGACTAACGGGGCGGATTTCACAAACTGTCGCGTAGATAGCAGTGCTGTCACCACCTACTACCTACCGGTCAGCCATTGAACCAGGTGTCTACCAGTTACTAACTAGTTTAGGCACCACGTCTACACCTAGCGGTACTACTCTGTCAGGATATCACTAATAGAGCACTCCCACTAAACCTAGCACAAAATTCTATTGTGGCATCTAAGCATAGAGATTTAGCACAAAGATCAAGCATGAGCCTAATACCAACAGAGAAACACTATGTATGAAATAACTTTGCTTTATAAAATAAGGATATGGCTAAGTGTTGCCGAACAATAAAGTGAAGCTGAACTCGCACCCGAGTCGACTTCGGAGCACAATGTGGAAAAAAAGTCGACACATCCGACATCTCCCCAGCACTTAGCTCTTCTCTCTCCCTACCTCTACATTTCTATGTGGACAGCGTAACGCTGCTTTCTCCTTTCCCTCACTTCTCTGTGAGTTGCAACTGAAGAGAAGTCCTCAATTTATAGTGCTCTGCAGCGAATGAGCTAGTGCCATGTGTAGGGACATGTGTGAGCCTCTCCCCAGCCGAAGGAGAATCCAAAGAGCATCTAAAGTAGGTCGGCCGGCCTGGCTTCAGTTGATCCGAGCTCTCAATTTCGCTTGGGATACTCCATTGATGGTCTAGATTGCCTCCCCACGTCAGTTTTGGCAGTTGGAACCGATAAAACCGCCATCTAGATGGGTCCATGGATCCTCCTTGAAGCATTCTTGGCTTCTGGATCAAACAGACTTGCACCGATGGTTGGTAGAGCCTCTTCATGTGTTTCTTGGGTTACTGGGTGAAAATACAGCAAAATTGGCACAAAAGTGGGGCCGGTCGACCAGGCTTTGGTCAGCCGGCCAGGTCCCATCCTGGCTCGCAATCTTCTGAAACTCATTTATCCCTCATCTGAGCTCCAAATATAGCAAATAATATATGTGTTTCGATCGTCTCGACGAGCTCTTCATTATGGTGTAGTCCAATTAGTCATTTGAAGGCTTTTCAAAAAGTATTTAGTTTAAACACCTTCTTTTGCATGATTTGTGTACACCCAATAAATCGTCATTCCTTGCGTATTTTGGACGCATGCCTGTAAAACATGAGACTACACCAACACTTGTGTAACTCATTAATGTTAGGCTAAATGTAGCTTGAATTTCTTTATTTTGTGGATATGTTGACGGTGAAAATGTATACAAAATGTTGCAAATAAGGACCGTCAACACACACTCACACTAGATCATTGCTCGTTCCGAGTATAGGAATTGAAATATGGACAAGGAGTTAAGCAAAGATTAAGGTGGACTCCTTTGCACAACTTCTCAAGATAAATAACTAGCAATAAATGTTATTCTGAATTGCTCCTCGTACTTGTGAGATTTTGAAGTGGCTAAAGACCTTACCTTTAGGAGTTGAGAGATGGAATAGCTTTAAGTAAGTCAATAATTTTCCTTCCTATCCTAAGATATACTCGGAGTTTTAAAGTTTTTTAAAATAGTTTCCAGCTCGTTTTATTCCTCGAGTGATACTCTCGAGTCGCTCAAGGGTGGTTTCTTACCAAGGCCTATGACCAACCTTTCCCTACAAGTAAGGCTTATGTGGAGCTCAAGGTAGGGGCAAATGCTGCTAGTCTAAAGCTATTATATTGTTGAGCCAAAACTCAATCCTAATGAAGATGTGCTACTCCAAATTCCGGTCATTAAGAGAATAAAATGTTTAGGGGTAAGGGAGAGAATGGACTCACGCCAAAAGAATAGATATAAACATAAGTGGAAGGGTATGTGGTACTAATGAGTCCAACATACCGGATCTTGTGTTTGGGAAAAATGATCTTTTATTTGAACTCCTTATTTGAATGAATCTCTCTTTCGAAATTTTGAAATCCTTTGAGATCATGGAGCTATCCTTTTTCTCTTCTCTTTCTCTTTCTCTTTCTCTCTCTCTCTCTCTCTCTCTCTCTCTCTCTCTCAATCTTTTTTTACAGCTCCATGTCTCTTTTCTCTTTTGCAAGGGATCATAATGAAATGGAGTTCTATTTGATGGACCATTTGGTGGATAGGTTTAAAAGGCACACGAAGTGATAGAAACTGGCTTTAAATTTGGGTGGGATGCCTGATGAATGTGGATACTTGAATCCGATGTGGAGTTCAGCATAGCCAGACATGAAAAGGATAGCAATTAAAAGAATACGCAGAAGGAGAATGATCGGTATTAAAGAGCACTACTTCTTAAGGACTCAAGTTTTGACAAAACTTGCACAAGCAGTGACAGCGAAATTTTTATTAATTTGAATGCCTAGGATCTACTAGGTATTAAGTCACTAAGAAATATGCAAAGTTGGGGTTTTTATTTTAGTTTAGAACCAAAATCCTCCGAGTTGTACTGAATCAAGGATAGGAGCATATACCTATACCTTGCTATATCACAAATGTCAACAACTTAGGTAGGATCGTTTCTAATTGAAATTTGATCCCAAAAGTACTAATTAAGGAATAAAATTTAAGCAAGCTAACATGTGAGAAACAAAGTTGTGCACAATTTATTTCTCGAGTGTGCGTTAACATGTTTCATGAATTTGGGGGCATCACACTAGAGAGATCTTAAATTAAAACACAAGGGAGAGTGAGCAAAAACAATGCTGGTCGGCTTACACACCGACCAGTGCAACAATTCAGCATATGTTTCGAATTCAGGTAACACTTTTATTTAAAGAAAATAAGAAATGTTTCTTTACAATTTCTAGGTTATTGAAGGAAATAAGGCAAATAAAAAGAATGCGGGTTTTGGTTAAGCCTTTCGACGTTTGTGGCCAAAAGCTTGAACCCAGGAGCTCTTTATGTTGCAGCAAGTGTGATGTAGTTCCCTCCATCATTATATTTCTGTTAAGCCCTGTTTTTCTAACTGCAAGATTTGTGTCAAACACGATTACGAGATTTGTGATACTTGTTATACACAAACGCATCTACATCCATCCGTTTAAATAGATTTTGACCTAGGAGAATAGGTTGGTTGAATGTATTGATGTTCTTTAAGAATGAAACTTCCATTCTCATTGATGAATCCTCCTTTATCCGGCTCTACATTTCATTTCTCATGAATGTCTACTGACCAAACACAATTTGTCGACGGTTGAGATATCGATCTCAAGTCAACTAAGGTTCTTGAGAAAGGGAGATAGAAATCCTGCCGAGCAAGGCAAACAGCGATCAACGACAAACAGGGAGACACAGGGTTTTTATCCTGGTTCGGGCCTCTCCGGGGAGATAACAACCTTACGTCCAGCCTTTCTTTATAGCAAAGAGGATTACAAAGAGGAAACTCGACGAGACGAACAGGTCTCGACGAGATTATGTGTGTACAGGAAGTATTATGCGATCTACGCTTCGATGCGACGGTCTCGTGCCTAAGATCAGGTGTCCTCTACACGCCGTAGAGGCCTTGTTTATATAGTGTTGAGCAAACCGACCTACCGAGGGATAATTGGGCTGGGCTAACTACGAGATCGTAACGAACTCAGTACATGCCAAATACATCCCGAGGTAGATAAGGAAAACTCCAATTCTTGGGGATCACGACGTCTACTCCAATCCGGGAAACCAACGTCCGGGTCTTCACGTACCCGTGCAGAACTCTTGTTCGAGTCGAACTCAAACACGATTCCTAGGCCGTTACGCACCATGCCAGCCAGGAAGCTGTTCGGCAAGATGCACATGGGCCTGAAAGAACCTTCTAGGGAACTGGGCCCTACTAGGCTGTTCGATTGGGCCGTCAGGGAGTGGACCATGGCAATGGACCGTAATTTTATCCCCGACAGCTACGACGCGCCCTATCCTCGTCCGCCATTGCTCGACTCGATGGGGCCGTGGTGGATGAGGTGGTTCTACACCAGGAGGAGCGGCGACAGCAAGCTCGTCTTCACCGGAAAGGCGCCGGTGAAGGGAACTCCAATGCCGCGACTGGAGCCGAGCGGCGAGGAGTGGTATCTCACCCGGAAGATCGCCTCTCTCGTGGGCCTCGGGCTTATGGGCAGGGAGATAATCCGGGACTTCGTAGCGAACAAGATCTGTCCGCTGCGGAAGAGGTCCTACCCCTTCTACAAGATAGAAGGCTGGGAGGACATCACCAGGTTGAGCACGGGTAAGTTCCTCAAACACTTAACCGTTCTTTGATGATTCATCCGAACAGGAACTGACAACTTCTTCTGCTCGGGCAGTGAAGCCAACTGACACATGGGTGACCGAGCAGGTCGACGCCATGCTGAAGGCTGCTAGGAAGGATAGCGAGGTCACCGGCGAGGTGGCCTACACGTGTCCGCGGAACGTGCTTGTCCGCACACCCAAGGTAAGTTACTTAGAACCCCATTCGGTTGAGGGACTTGCACGACAACTGCATACTTACATTCGCTTCGCAATGTGCAGGAGGATCAGCTCGTCGTCGGTGGGATCGTCGAAGAGCTCTCTGGGTCAGAGAAGGAGGAAGCAAGGAAGGGCAAGGCCAAGGTGGCCGCGAAGCCCAAAGTGGCCGCCGAGCCGACGCGGAGCTCGCCGCGCCATGGCGGCCGCCAGCCCTCAAGGAAGCCCTCCGTGGCAACGAAGCATGCCGAGCAAACCAAGCGCGTGCACGGCCAGCCAAGTGGAAAACATCCATGTCCCATCCTCCTCATCGAGCAAAGCGACGAGGAGGTACGGAACCTGACCTTATGGCTTACGCGCTATACGCGGGCTCACCCGGGCCATATGGAACGGCTGCAACAGGTTACCGAGCAGAGGAGGCTCGAAGAGGAAGTCGCACACAAGGAAAAGTTTCTTGCGTTGCGTAAAAAGAGCGCTCAGCTTACCAATGATCTGAGCTTGTCGCCGCAACCATCCGGAGGCCAAGGCAAAGAAGCCAAGGAGCCCCCGAGTAAGAGGCGCAAGCTCCATCGAGGAGCAAAGAAAAAGGTTAAGTTCTCTGTGGCAGGTACGTAGTAGCAAAACTGGTCCCTTTGTCTTATATCGAACCGCGCAGACTTTAACTCATCTCTTTGTCATCAGCTGCCCATGAGGAACCTGCCACGGACGACGTGGACGCGGGGATCGTGCGGTCCCTGCTGCCCGAGCACATGCACGGTGCTTCGCGAGCAACGAGGCTGCTCGCTCTCAAAGACAAGCTGGCAGCGTGGGCTGCGTTGCCACCAGGCTCCACCGACCAGATCGACGCCTTGAAGGGCGCGATCAACCGGCTGGAAGCAGAAGAAGAGGGGCGCGTCACCACAAAAAGCGGAGCCAAGGCATTGGCTCTGCCGGCTGCCCAAGGCTGGACCGAGCAGGCTGTCCTGCCAAGCACTTCGTCGCAGGGGCAAATCGTCCCTGTGGCGACGGTAACCTCCGGACAGCAGGGAGAGGTCCCTGCCACCGGAGAGCAAGAAGAAGAAGGTAGCGAACAGGGGGATCAAATCGCCCTGTCCGTAACCCCACTGACGTCTCCGGCCAGAGAGGCGCCAGTCTTGCCCGAGGCTACCCGGGCGGAGGAAGAGGAGGAGCAGGAGCTCCCAAGTGACAAGGAAGCCGCCACCAGCTCTCCTAGGACCGAAGCTGCCAGGGAGAGGAGGCGGGCCCGCAGGCGGGCGCGCTCCGACAAGAGGAAGGTGCGGCACAGAGAGCATCGCGCCGCTGCAGCTCCGAGCAGCCGGGGCTTCGCCACCCACGGCCTTGGTGAGCGCCTTACCCGGAACTTGAAGACTCGGCTTCAAGAGGTAAAGCGCAAACCGAAACTTGTCCGCTTTAAGTCACGAACAACTAAATGTGATAGAATTACTCTTCTCTTACTCAGGTCTTGCGGAGCACCATGGAAGATTTCGAAGAAGGCGTTGGCGTCGAGCGCAGCGCCATTCTGGAAGCCTTCCGAGAGTATTGGGCACAGGAGCTCGAAGGGGAGCGCCTCGCACCAGCCAAGAGCCAGGGCCGACTGAAGGCCAAGGTTAAAAAACTCAAGGCCCAACTGACCGAGGAGCGACAGACTTCTGCGACGCTCCAGGAGAAAATCTCCACCCTGTGGGTATCACAGGAGGAGGCCGAGGAGATGCGCGGGCTGGCCGTGAGGGCGAGCACCGCGGAAAGAAGGGTTAAGGAGCTGGCTGAGCAGCTCAAGATCGCTGAAAGCAAGTAGGCTAGTCGAGCGAGGATCGACCGAGCAACAAGGCCAAGACCGAAGAGGTCGAGGTCCTTCGTGCGGAGGTCAAGGAGCAGGCTAAGCACAAGAAAATCAGCAAGGAGGAAGCCCAACGTCTCCGAGCTGAAGTTAAAGAAGGAATCAAAGCCCAGGGTGAAGTCGCCCGCCTCAAGTTAGAAATTGAGGAGCTAAAGGAGCAGTTTGCTTCTAAGTAGCAGTAGGGCTGTAACCCGAAAGGGCCTTGTACCTGAAACTTTTGTTAATGTAAATAAAGGCTTACATTTTCCCTGCAAAACAGAGCAGCAAAAAGATAAGAACGAATAGGAAACTAAGAGCAAGGCGAAACAGCGTTAGAAAGTTTTAGGAAAAACGGTAGAACGCTCAGCCTAACTCCCAGCCCTTATTGTGCAGCTGCTCGAAAACCTGAGTTTGCAAACTCGAAGAGGTGCACAAGAGAAAGAGCGACACCCTAGCCCTCGGTATGGATGATGCTTGAAGACCTAAGTTTGCGAAATCAAGCACGTGCGTAGAGAGTTAGAGCGACACCCGCATCCTGATCGACTCATTCCATGAACTGCTCGTCGACGTAAGTTAGGCGATTCATACGATAACCGAACAAGGAAAGTGTCTCTGCCTCGGGGGGCTTACGAGAGCAGGCTTTGTCAAGTGGTTGTGCCGTGAGCGGTAAGTGCCTCTGCCGCGGAGGGCTTACGAGAGCAGACTTAGCCGCAAGGCGCAAATCGGTGTTACGCAACCCTGAGTTTAGGAACTTGCTGAAACTAGATACGGTCAGGGAAACCCTGAAGATCGCGGAGCCAAGAGTTCGCAAGACCGGGCAGCCATCAAGTGTTACCAGAAAGAGAGTAGTATAAGAACACAAGAAGTGAAAAGGGCCGCAGGGGGCCGCGAACATTCATTGTTTATTGGATTGAACTTAACATGGCAGCCCGAGAGACTTGGACGAGCTATGGCGCGAAGTTTGACAAAAAGCGCGGAGCTAAGCAAACACACGAAAAACCTACACAAAAAACTTACGAAGCTGATCGACGTTCAAAGTGCTGGTCAGCTCTCTCCCGTCCTCCATTGCCAGGCGAACAGCCCCCGGGCGAGCAGCAGAAACGACCGTGAACGGGCCCTCCCATCGGAGAGTTAACTTGTTGGCATTGGACAGGTTCTGGACACGGCGCAGAACGAGGTCGCCCACCTTCAAAGCCCTTGGTCGAACAGATTTGGCAGCGTGCCGGCGAAGATCTTGCTGGTAGCGCGCCATTCTAACTTGTGCCCGGTCGCGTGTGCCTTCGAAAAGATCAAGTTCGAGCAAGCACTCTTCCTCAGAGTCAACCAAGTTGACCGAGCTCGTGCGAGACGAGCCGAGTACTATTTCGGCGGGCAAGATAGCTTCTGCACCGTAGACCAATTAGAAAGGAGTTTCTCCGGTTGCCCGGCTGGCTGTGGTGCGAACAGCCCAGATGACGGAAGGAACTTCGTCAACCCAGGCTTTGTTGTGCTCGCAGAGTGCCGCGAACACGCACCGTTTAATACCCTGGACTATCTGTCCGTTAGCTCGCTCGACTGCTCTATTGCTCTATGGATGTACCCGCAGGCGAGGCGGCAGACCTTGGTTCCCGGTATTCGCATATTCTGGAATAGCTCGCTTCTGAACTGGGGACCGTTATCAGTGATCAGCTTATGGGGAATCTCGAAGCGCGTGATCACGTTGCTCTTGAAAAAGCGCACAGCCGTTTTGGCGTGAAGAGATGACACAGGCTCTGCCTCAATCCACTTTATGAAAATGTCAATGGCGACGAGCAAATGTGTGTAGCCCTTGTACCCCTTGGGGAACGGGCCGAGCAGATCCAGACCCCATGTGGAGAAAGGCCAAGATGGGGGATCGTTTAGAGCTCTTGGGCGGGCTTATGTGCCTTCCGGACATGAAATTGGCATGCCTTGCACTTAGTCACGACGTCCCAGGCATCTTGTAACGCTGTGGGCCAATAGTAGCCCATGCGAAACGCTTTGCCGACTAGAGTCCTGAAGGAGGCGTGGTTGCCACAGGCACCCTCGTGTATGTCCCTAAGAAGGAACACACCCTCCTGCTGAGAGATGCACTTGGAGAGGACTCCAAGCGCACCTTGGTGGTAAAGGATGTCGTCCACGAGCTTGTATGGACTAGCACGCCTTATAAGCCGGGATCGCTCGGCTTCGTCGTCGGACAGGGTCCCATCTGCAAGGTACCGGACAAATGGCGTTGTCCAGTCCGCAGCCTGCTCGATAACGGAGACAGCACCACCTGTCTTTGCTGTCTCGTCCGGAGACGTGATAGAGGGTTTGTAAAGGTGCTCGACGAGCACCCCTGCCGGAGCAGGTTCGCGTGAGGATCCATACTTGGATAGCTGGTCGGCCAAGAAGTTGTCCTTCCTGGGCACGAAGAGCACCTCGAAGAATCGAAAGTGCCGCTCCAACTTCCACACTTCAACCAGGTAGGGTGCCATTGAGTCATCGCAGCACTGATACTCCTTGTTTACCTGATTGATGACCAGCTGTGAATCTCCCTTCACAGTCAGCCGTTGGACGCCGAGCGACTTGCACGCTCTTAGTCCCGCGAGGAGGGCCTCGTACTCCGCGGCGTTGTTAGTCGCCGCAAAGTGTAGTTGGATAGAATATTGGAGTTGCTCTCCTTGAGGGGAGATGAGAACAAAACCAACCCCCGAGTTTCCAGTGCGTGAGCCATCAAAGAACATGGTCCAGGGGGTTCTTCAGGTTGCTCGGGAGCTTCCTGGGATTTGTGCGGGCAAGTCCATTCAGCGACAAAGTCAGCCAGGACCTGGGATTTAATAGCAGTTCGGGCTCGAACTATGCTAGTTCCATTGCCCACATAGCTATACGTCCGCCGGCTTCCTTGTTCCGTAGGATTTCTCCCAGAGGGAACTTGGTCGGAACCAGTATTTGATGCGCCTGAAAGTAGTGGCGAAGCTTCCTGGAGGACATGAGCAAAGCGTAGAGCAACTTCTGGACCTCAGGGTAACGCTCCTTCGATCCATGAAGCACCTCGCTCACGTAATAGATTGGCCGCTGGATGCCTTCCCTTTCCACCGTCAAGACCGCGCTCACCGCTTGCGGCGTACCAAGGTACAAAGAAAAGGCGCTTTCGAACGCGGGGTAGTCAAGACGGGTGGGTTGGACAAGTATTGCTTTAGATTTTGGAAAGATCTATCAGCCTCCTCTGTCCACTTGAAGCCATTATGCTTGCGCAGGGCCTTAAAGAAGGGCAACCACATTCGCCTTGACGAAAAATAAACCTGCTTAGAGCAGCCATCCGTCATGTTAGGCTCTGAACTTCCTTGACGGTAGTTGGAGCCTGCATGTTTTCAATGGCCTCGATTTTTTCAGGGTTAGCAGAGATTCCTTGCGAACCAATGACGTAGTCGAGCAACATTCCAGATCGAACACCAAAGGTACACTTCTCTGGATTTAACTTAATTCGATGCCTGGTGAGATTACAAAAAGTCTCGGCCAGGTCTTTTACACGATCTGGAGCATGCTTGCTCTTTACAACTTTGTCGTCAACATAGACCTCCAGGTTCCTTTCGCGCTGTTCTGGGAAAGTCTTCTCCATTAAGCGCTGGAACGTGGCACCAGCATTGCGCAGACCGAAAGACATGGTCGTATAGCAGAAAGTGCCGAAGGACGTGATGAAGGCAGTCTTCTCTTCATCCTCTGGGGAGATGCTTATTTGGTGATAACCGAAGTAAGCATCCAAAAAACTCAAGAGCTGGGCATCCATGATCGCGTCGACCATTTGGTCTATCTTGAGGCGCGGAAAATTGTCCTTAGGACAAGCGGCGTTCAAATCGTGTGATCGACACATCCTCCACTTGCCGCCTTTCTTCTTTACAATGACAGGTTGGCGGCCCTCTGTGTGATCAACCTCGCGGATGAAACCAGCAGTGAGCGACTTATGTCGATCCTTGATGATCCCCTTCTTGAAGTCCGAAAAGCGTCGAAACTTCTGGCGAACAGGCTTTTTGTCCGGCCGAAATGCCAGTTTGTGCTCGATAACCTCCCTTGGGACCCCCGGCATGTCAGATGGCTCCCAGGCAAACACGTCTGCATTAGCTCGGAGGAAGGCAATGAGCTCGCTTTTCTATTTGGGGTCCAGATTGGCCCCCAAATAAACTGTCTTAGAAGAGTCATCAAGAGACAGCGCAACTTCCTTGGTCTCCCCCCCTAGCTGGACAGAAACCTCGGGACCACACGGTGGAAGCTGGTCTACCAGGGCAAGGGATTGCTCGTCGCAATCGAGAGCAGCCTTGTAGTTACCCTTGACCGTGATCACACCGTTAGAGCCCGGTATCCTCACGCAATGGTATGCATGGTGGGACACGGCCATGAACTTGCCAAGAGATGGCCAGCCTAAGATCGCATTGTAGGCAGATGGAAAGTCGACCATGTCGAACGTGATCAACTTGGTCCGGAAGTTGCTAGGGCTGCCGAAGATGACGGGCAGAACGATCTGCCCCAGCGGCTTAACAGCTTCTCCTGGAACGATCCCATAGAAAGGCATCGCGACCTCTTTGAGCTTGGAGCGAGGAATCTGCATCTCGTCCAAGACTTTGGCAGAAAGTAAGTCCAAAGCACTCCCACCGTCAATCAAGACATGGCCAAATCTGGCGTTGCTGATGGTCGGAGCGACCACCAGTGGGAGCCGCTGAGGCTTGGTCATCCCGGTGGGGCAATCCTCCTGAGAGAAGGAGATGGAAACCTCGGTCCACTTCATCGATTCGGGCTGTGGTTTGCCCTTCTCAACGTTGTAGACCTCCCGAGCAACTTCCTTGAGGCTGCGCCAAGAGGGATAAACCGAGGAGCCACCGAAGATGACGGCGATATGGTTCACGGGCTCCTGATATTCATCATCATCGTCCCAATCACCACCATCAGCTTGGCGCTTGTCCTTGCCGGCATCACCTTTTTCGAGCAGGGTGAGCATGGGGCCCTTGCCGTTGTAGAAATCCTCGAGCTTTGCAGTCCAGATCCTGCAATGGCGAATATCGTGCCCATAGTGCTGGTGGAATTGGCAGTATCGGTCGCTCGGACCTTTCTTGCCTTGATTGCCTCCCTGGGCGGGCTTCTTGCCCTTGTAGTTATTGTTGGGCTTCTTCTGACCGTCCTTGGGAGGAGGTGTGCGATCTAAACCGGCGAGGTGTTGTTCACATCACCTTTGCTCTTCTTCTGGGACTTCTTGTCACCAGGATTGTTGCTGCTCTTCTTCTTCTCATCTACACCAGGCTGGGCGGGCAGCTCGCCCTTGTCGAACGCCTTCTTATACTGAACACGCTGTGCCGCATTGGCATAGCGGTTAGCCGCCTTAAACAGGTCATTGGCGGTCCAGGTCTCATTGATCTCGAGATCCTGGGTAAGCCGCTCATCGCGGACTCCGTTTTTGAAGGCGCGAACAACAAATTCGTCCGAGATGTTCGGGATCGTGTTGCGGATCTTGATGAAACGATTCACGAAGTTGCGGTGGGTCTCCCCGTTCATCTGGATCATCTGGTGCAGATCATCCTTGCCCAGACGCACGTAACAACTCTGAAAATTGGCGATCAGAGCGTCACAAAGTTGGTCCCAGGAGCGGATGGAACCTTCTTGCTGATTGAACAGTCACGTCCGAGCAGCGCCCTCCAGGACAGTCGGAAGATAATTAGCCATGACTAGCTTGTCACCCCCGGCTGCCATGATGGCGGTAGCGTAGATGGAAAGAAACTCTTCTGGGTTTTGAGTCCCATTGTACCTCTCCATGTGACCGGCCTTGAACTTGGAGGCCACCGACAATGGCTTCGTCGAGAAAGCCTCTGACCCAAAGCATACGACCGGCCACTTTCTCCTGCAGAACCTAGTCTTGTAAAGACGTTGGTCCTGTTGCGCGGAAGAACTCTTGTTGAACGAGATGACTCTGCCTGGAGGAATTCTCTCCGGAACAGCCCTCCACGTTCCTTTCTCGTGGTGGCCACGATGCGCTCCTCACGAGGGGATCGTCCGTGATCGTCGCGCGCACGCTTGCCCCTGTGGTCGCGATGACTACGGGGACTTGGCGAGCGACGGCGACCACGGGTATCTTGCTCGCGGAGAGTCGTCCTTTGACGGTGACGATGGTCACGCGATCGATCAGAGCGCTCGCTGTCCGAATCCACCCGGACAGGCTGACTGCACTGCCCGGATGAGGTGTTAACTTCACCTATGGACTTAAGGCCTTCGGCCAATCGCTCAAGGTGAGAAGCTACAGCATCGCCCACGCGGCGCGAGATCGGCCTGGTTGGTGGATCTGAGCACTGTTGCCATGGCCTGGAGTCGTTCCCGACTCTGATCTAGGGGTCCTGGGATCCCTGAAGCATCCGCGTCTTGCCCGACCGAGTGCGGTGCTTGAGGATTCATCGGCGGTGGAACTTCTGCCGGGGGATCTGGTGTAGGTACGCGAGGCGGGTTGCGTGGCTGACGCTTGCGCTGATCGCGAATCTGTGCCAGAGTTTGATTGATCGAAGCATCCAGACTGCGGCGAAGAACATCTTGCTCACGACCAGTCGGTGCAGATCCATCTTGTTGCCGAGCAGAGTTAACATGCTCGATCTCTTCGTCTGTCGCGGCCCGCGCAGGGTTCTCTGAAGTTCCTACGCCGGCCATGTTGATCTTTGCGGCGGCGTGCGGAATCTTGGGCGGTGTCATCAACGTGGTCGCCATAGGAGGAATCCACCGACATGGCCCTGGAATCCGAAAGATCTAAATCGGCGTAAAGATCATCAGTCCCGTAATCATCGTCAATGATGGGAGCTTGATCTAAGACCATCTCCGGAGCATAGCCGGAGACCTCTGTCCTAGATACGAAAAACGATCGAGATCGAACGGATCGATCTGATCTGGCAGGGGATGAGACATCCTGCTCTTCTGAGTCATACCCTTCAGTAAGAATTTCCTGGTCGCTGAGCGAGTTCGACATGCTCGAACAGATTTGATCTGCTATCCCCACAGTCGGTGCCAACTGTCGACGGTTGAGATATCGATCTCAAGTCAACGAAGGTTCTTGAGAAAGGGAGATAGAAATCCTGCCGAGCAAGGCAAACAGCGATCAACGACGAACAGGGAGACACAGGGATTTTATCCTGGATCGGGCCTCTCCGGGGAGATAACAACCCTACATCCAGCCTTTCTTTATAGCAAAGAGGATTACAAAGAGGAAACTCGACGAGACGAACAGGTCTCGGCGAGATTATGTGTGTACATGAAGTATTATGCGATCTACGCTTCGATGCAATGGTCTTGTGCCTAAGATCAGGTGTCCTCTACACGCCGTAGAGGCCTTGTTTATATAGTGCTGAGCAGACCGACCTACCAAGGAATAATCGGGCTGGGCTAACTACGAGATCGTAACTAACTCAGTACATGCCAAATACATCCCGAGGTAGATAAGGCAAACTCCAATTCTTGGGGGTCACAACGTCTACTCCAATCCAGGAAACCAACGTCCAGGTCTTCACGTAGCCGTGCAGAACTCTTGTTCGAGTCGGACTCAAACACGATTTCTAGGCCGTTACGCACCATGCCAGCCAGGAATCTGATCGGCAAGATGCACATGGGCCTGAAAGAACCTTCTAGGGAACTGGGCCCTACTAGGCTATTCGATTGGGCCGTCAGTGAGTGGACCATGGCAATGGGCCGTGATTTTATCCCCAACACATTTAACCTTAGATCTTTGCCTACGACATGCTAGAGGTGCTTCTACTCCCTCAAAATTGTCCCATCCTTCTTCGACACTACTTTTCTTGGTGCGAGTGAATTTAGAATCACCTAAATCGAGATGAGTATTTTCCTCCTCCCGAACAAGATTAGGATGCTACTTCGGACAAAACAACCATTTGATGTATGCTTCTTTCTCCTTAGCCGGATGAAAGAACCAGTCGGGAGAAGATTCGGGAATTTTGTGGACGCTCGGAGAGATGGGAGCATCAAGATCATCCTCCTTTCTCCACGACAGGATCAAAGAATACTTTAGGGAATTAACGGCGTGTTCTCCGCTCAACCACTGCGGATCACACCCCTGGTCAGATTTTTAGTCTGCCAGCCAACTCGATCAAGCTCGGTTCGATTTGAGCGTCGGGCACAACAAGGAGCGACTCATGATTTACCTGAGTTCGGACCCCTCGCGGGTAATAGTCCTACTCCTGCTGAGCCTTAGCTCTTTTTTGATTGTGGTTGAATGGGAATGTGTTTACAGGGTGCTTGTGAACTGCGTGTGTTCGGGACCTCCCTTTTGCTCGTCCTCCTCCCCCTTTTATACAAGCCTCGAACCGACGGAGAGAGCTGGGGAGGGTAAGCGTCTGATACTACAAGATTCGGACAAGACAGGTGAGACACGACAGGAGAGACGAAAACGTGCCACTGCTCATACCGCGCGGCGCCGCCCTCGCGTGCTTCGCAAGTGGCTACCCACCCGCACAGTCACACCGGTGAGGCTGCGGGTGGGGCCCAGCCTGCTCCTCCTGACGCAGCGGCCTCCTCAAGCAAACCTTCTCTCTGCCGGTCAATTCTTCTGCGCCCGGTGGCGGCCCGCCGGACACGCAAGGGTCATCAGAAGCGGTAATCATTTCTTCATTGTCTATCCCGCGTGATGTCGCATTAAATGCGCCGTCCTTCGCAGCGAGGGGAGCCTTCGTCACCAAGACTCATTCGCAGCGTTTCTGCCACGCTGGTCCCACGGCGTGTGGGACCCTCGCTGGTCTTCGAGAGGGGCTAGCCCACGACTCCGCCTGGCGTGGGGCACTCGCTGGTCTTGAGAGGAGGCTCACGTACGCGCTGGCGTGGGGCCCTCGCTGGTCTCTGAGGGGCTCGCCACGCTGGGGCTGATCGCCCGCCGACGCGTGGGACCCTCTTGGCCTCTGAGGGGCTCGCCCACGTGGGGCTGATCGCTCACCGACGCGTGGGGCCTCTTGGCCTCTGAGGGGTTCGCCACGCCACTGGGGCTGATCGCCCACCGACGCGTGGGGCCCTCTTGGCCTCTTTGAGAGCCGAGGGCTCGCCCACGGCTGGGCCTTGCTTTCGCCCGCCGACGCGTGGGGCCCGCTTTGTCTTCTCGGGACTCTTTGTACCCGGTATTTATTACACCGACAGAGCCGGGTCCACCATGATCTGTGAACCGTCAGCAGACACTTTTTCCGTTTCTTCAGCGGCGGAGGCGAATCGTCGGGGGCCCACCACCGCGCGCCGACGCTGATTCTCCATCCGCACACGATCTTCCTTGGGAAACTACGCGCTTTTCGCGGAAACCAAAGCGCTGGGCAATGATGGCGCCGCGCGTGGGCGGAATCAAACCGTCGTGCTCGCGCCCACGCCCATAAATACTTCTCTCGGTGCTGCGGTCAATCCTTCCATACGCTAAGTCTTCACTAAGCGCCAATTGCCTCCTTCGCTGCCACCACAGAGCCTTCTTTCTCTTCGCCAACTTCTCCACCGCTTTCCGATGGCGCCCAAACGCAGCAAGGATCGCCGTGGGGGCGCGCCATCGCCTGGGCCAGGTTTTCCCACCTCCGCCGCCGACGAAGATGCAGTGAGGCGGCTTCAAGTGTTCGTGCCGCCAACCGCCGCCCGGTTCCGCCCCGGCACCATGGCGCCGAGCCCTCGCGATGGGGAGATTATCACCTTCGTCTGGGCGGCGCTGACGGGGATCATCCCGCCGTACTCTGAATTTTTCTTAGGGGTGCTCGCCTTCTACGAGATCCAAGCGGCGCACCTTCCCCCCAACTCCATCATTGCGCTGGCCATCTTCGTCCACCTCTGCGAGATGTTCGTGGGGGCGATGCCAAGCCTCCCACTCTGGCGCCCGACTCTTCGTCTTTGCCGCGAGGCCGCGCCCGGCGAAGCCATCGGGGCTGCTACTTCACGCCCGCTGTCGCTACTTCACGCCCATGAATCGCCGCCTTCATCCTGTCGCGCCCAAGTCCAGCTGGAAGGATCGGCACCGACAATGGTCATGACGTGGAGGACTCCGGCGGTGCGACGATCTTTCTCTCCCGAGGTCTGCGGAGCCCACCGCCAACCGGGGATCTGGCTGACGACTCGCCGGGCTGGAGTTGATCTTGGCGCGCATCGCCGATCTTCGCCGCTGGCTCACGGAACCCTCGTCGCGGCGGATTTTTTGCGCGCAGACTCTGCCGCTCGCGATGAGGACTCGCCCTTTGGATGTACTATGGCGACAACGATGGAGTCCGCGCGCCTCGGCGGTGAGTGCTCTTTTAGTCTTTTGGGTCTCTGTCTTTCTTGGAATCTTTTGCTTGCCGACCTTACGGCTTCCTTTCTTCTTTCGCCACCCGCAGGAACGTGCCGGACGGCGTGCTCGGGATCGGTGGCGGGACTATCGCCCCACCAACCAGCGACACTTCGCTGCTGCAGTATCCTCCCTTTGCGATCGATCCACCGAGTGCAACCAACACTTGCGCGCGCTGCCCCCATGGAGGTCTCGGTCTGCGGTCCAAGTGGCACGGGGCCACTACAGATCCGCGATCCGCCTCGGCGACGCCCAAGCTTCATGATCGCCGCTACCTCCGCCGTGGCGGCCGACTCGACAAGCGCTTCTAGGAAGCGCCGCCTCATCCTCGCCGTGGACGACGACGAAGAGGAGGGAGAGACGAGCCCAAAGAGGGCTCGCCCCTCCAATCCTGAGCTTCCGCCGCCACCGCCGTGTGAGCATCGTTGAGCCCTAATTTTTATTAGTGGCATTGATGATAAAATTAATCAATTTAAAGGGCTAGGGGGTTTTTTGGACTTCTCGGAACCCTAGCGAAGACTCGGCGCTTTTGCAAACCCTAATTCGAAGCGACGTAAATTTTCCGAGCTGCTCCAAGATTTCAAAGTGCGTGACCGGGCGAGAGAAGAGGTCACGTATAGATTAGGAGTAGTTAGGTTTATTTCATGTTTTTCGTCGGATTTCAAAAGGGGTTCGAATATCTCGGACTATGCCGGATCCTTGCGAATTCTCGAAAACTTCGGTTTCGTAATCCACCTCTTCTAAAAATACCCATTTATCCCTTTGAGAGATTTCTAGAGAAACCCACCAAAATTTCCCTCACTTTTCTAGCGAAAATCTATTACTCGCCGGACGGCGTCTGGAAAAGCCAGACGGCGTCCGACCAGCCAAAATCCCAATTTATACACTCTGTCGGACGGCGTCCGGTCGTTACCGGAAGGCGTCCGATAAGGTTCAAAATTCGGTGTTTCTCGCTGCCGGACGGCGTCTGGGGGGCGTCCGGTAGCTCCAGCGCTTGCGCAATCCTTGCTGTCGGACGGCGTCCGGTGGCCACCGGACGGCGTCCGATAAGCCGTTTCTTTGTGAGCAGTAGGCTCTGTCGGACGGCGTCCGGTGCTCGTCGGACGGCGTCCGGTAGAGGCTAACGGCTAGTCTTTTTGTCCTCTTCCGAGGGGCAACGGCTAGTTTTGCTCTTGGGGCTATAAATACCTACCTAGTGGCTGGCTACTTTGAGGTTTGCTGCTCCACTTCACCTACCACATTCATAGCTCATCAATTAGGTGATCTAGAGCCATTCTTCCACCCACAAATCATCGAAAGCCACAATCCATCAAACCCCAATACCGAGCTTCATGGAAGTCCTTCGATCCGGCATGATCGGGGCGTTTCGGGCTTGTTACTTTTGAAAATATCCTTCGTGGAGGCGAGGGCTTGGGAGTAGGCCTTGGCGTGTGGCTACTCTCGAGTCGGTGTACGGGTGACGGAGTCCACCTCGCCGAAGTGGCGGAACGACTACCGAGAGTGAGTGAGGCGGTAGGCTCGAGAGCGAGCCGGTCCTTGTGCGCAAGGGGTAGCCTCAGCGGAGAGTAGGAGTTGCGGCTCCGAACTTCGGTCAAACAAACACCGTGTCACTCTCTCATTTAATTTCCGCATTTACTCTCTCGCATTGCTTATGTTCATTTGAATACCATGTCATAGTTGCTTTGTGATTTATTTATAGCTTCCGCTTACTTGACTTGCAACTAGGATTGGGTCATTCTTAACTTGTTGCTTAATTAAGAATAATTTAAGAAAAGAAATTAAAATTGCCTATTCACCCCCCCTCTAGGCCTTAGGATCCTCTTTCAAGTGGTATCAGAGCGACTAGGTTCTCCGGTATTAGCTTAACCGCTAGGAGATGGCTCAAGAGGGGCCTAGGATAGAAATTGGAAAAGCTCCTATTTTCGATGGAACAAACTACAACTATTGGAGAATTAGGATGCAATGTTACTTAGAGGCACTTAGCTATGATGTGTGGGTCGCTTGTGAGATCTGGCTATCCGGACCCTCCGTAGGAACAATTGCTCTTGATGAAGTTCATGCTAAGTACAAACGTTTTAATGCCATTGCTAGAAATGCTTTACTCTCTAGTGTGTCTTCCGAAGTCTTTGATAGCATTGGCAATCTCTCTAAAGCTTATGACATTTGGAAGCATCTTAGAGAAATTCATGTTGGTAGTGCCGAGATGCTTGAGGAGAAGCTATCTCGTGCTAGAAAAATATTTGACCAATTCAAGATGCTTCCTAATGAAAGTGTTAATGAAATGTTTCTTAGGTTGAACCCCATCGTCAATGAAATTGCCGGATGTTCGGAGAAGAAGGTCTTGGAAGACATTGACATTTGTCGGAAGATGCTTGATGTTGTGCCATTTAGTTTTAATCCACTTGTGACCTTGATTCGAGCATCCAAGTCAAAGCTCAAGAAAATGACACCGACAAAGCTTCTCGGGCAACTCAACTCATATAAGATGCGGCTTCTTGAAAGTGAAGAGTCTCCGCTCAACAAGAAGTCAATCGCTCTCCCCGCCAAAGCCAAAAGTGGAAAGAAGAAAGTTGAAATTGAAGAAAATGATGAAGACTCCGATGATGCAATTCCGGAGATTGAAGAATTGGCCCTCTTTGTCAAGCGGTCAAGAAAGTTGATCAAGAAGATGAGCTTCCGCGGCGGATCATTCTCTTCAAGGCGAAGACCTATCTCCGAGATGCGTTGCTATGAATGTGGAGAGAAGGGTCACTTCGCGGCGGATTGCCCAAGAAGTAAAAAGAACAAGCACAAGGCAAGGAATCAAGAGGAAGATGACAAGAAGAAATATCGTCACTACCGCAAGAGTGATCACAAATCAAAGGATAAGAAGAAAGCTCTTGCCGGACAAAAGACTAAGAAGGAAGGTAGCTCAAGCTCATCGTCCTCTCAATCCTCCTCCTCCGAAGAAGATACTAGAGCTCATGGGCTAGCCGGACTTGCGATCAAGGAAAACGCTCCTCCGGCTCTTCCCAAGCAAAAGCTTTGCCTCACCGCAAATATACAAGAAGAGGTGATTGGGGAATGGATCACCGATGATGAAGGTTCTTGGGCGGACTCCTCCGATAATGAAAACACGAAGATATCCGGAGTCGCCATCGACAACCCCTCACCTCCCATGTGTCTTATGGCATTAGAGGAGAAGGTAACACATGAGCACCTCTCTAAAAGTGAGCTTAAACTTTTGATTGATGATTTGAATAATGCTCTAGAGAAAGAAAAGTCTAAAAGAAAGAAGCTAGTGAAGGTGCATAAAGAGCTTGCAAATGAATTTGAGAACTTGTTAGAAAAGCATGAAACACTAGAAGATGACTATGAAGCTCTAAATTTGCAAGTTGAAATTCTAGAAAATAAACTTGCTAGCTCTAATGTTGATGTTGAAACTTCGCTTGATTGTTCAATTGAAAAATGCAATGTTGGTGTGACGTGTGACTTGATTGACACTATAGATGGTTCACTTAGCTTATCGCATGACACATCCTTTACCATGTCACCCACTCACACACCCAATGCTAGCTCATCTTCATCCACTAGTGCTACTCCTTCAATTGAGAATGTTTGTTCTATTGGTACTTGTGGCATCGCTAAATGTGCTAATGAGCTAGCTAAGGAAAATTTGCTTCTAAAGGATAGAATTGAGCAACTAGACTCTAGTTTGGCTAAATTGCTTGTGGGGAACAACTCTCTTGACAAGGTGCTTCGGGAGCAAAGGTACACCTTGAGTAAGCATGGTTTGGGATTTCATCCCGGGGATTTGCCCAAGGGCGGTTGGGGTAAGCCCAAGCTAACTTTTGTCAAGGGAGGGACCCGTTGCCATATTTGCAAAAATGATAAACACAAAGCCATTGCTTGTCCTCTTGCAAAATCATCTCAATTCATGTCTAAAACTCAAGTACTTAATGCTAGTTACATACTTATGAGAAAGAATGGCTCTACTTATGCTAAATATGTTGGTGCACCCAATGAAAAGAAAGATGTGAAGGCTATTTGGGTGCCCAAATGCTTGATGACTAACTCAAAAGGACTCAAGAAGAAGTCTTGGGTATCTAAAACCCAAGCTTGAATTTGTGTGCGTAGGTGAACTACAAGAGCGGTGGCCGGCATTGGATATTTGATAACGGTTGCACTCAACATATGACCGGTAGCTCAAGTATGTTCACCTCACTTGAAGAGGAGAAGGACCCCGGACACAAGATCACATTTGGGGATAACTCCAAGCGAAAGGTAAAGGGTATAGGTAAAATTGCAATATCCAATGACCTATCCATCTCTAATGTGCTCTTGGTGGAAGCTTGCAACTTTAATCTCCTCTCCGTTGCTCAAGTGTGCGACTTGGGTTTTGATTGCTTCTTTTCAATCAACGGAGTTCGTGTTGTTTCCACTAAGGATCAAAGTGTTGCATTCGAAGGCACCCGGTTTCAAAACTTATATTTGGTTGATTTTTCAAACCGTGAAACTTCTCAAATCAAGACTTGTCTTATCTCTCAAACCACTCTTGGTTGGTTGTGGCATAGACGTCTTGGACATGTTGGAATAGACACTTTGAAAAAGGTTTTTAAAGATAACTTGGTTGTTGGAGTGAAGGATGTCAAATTCGAGAAGAATCGTTTATATAGCTCATGCCAAGCCGGCAAGCAAGTGGCTAATTCTCATCCGACTAAGACTTTTATGTCTACATCCCGACCACTTGAACTTTTGCATGTGGATTTATTTGGCCCAACCACCTATGCGAGCATAGGCGGTAATTCTTATTGTCATGTGATTGTCGATGATTTCTCTCGCTTCACTTGGGTGTTTTTCCTTGCAAATAAATCTCTTGCCGGTGATGTGTTTAAAAGATTTGCTTTGAAAGCTCAAAAGGAATTTGACTCTTTTATTAAAAAGGTGAGGAGTGATAATGGCACCGAGTTTGCTAATACAAATGTTGAAGAATTTTGTGATGAGTTAGGTGTGAAGCACGAATTCTCGGCGGCATACACTCCCCAACAAAATGGAGTGGTGGAGAGGAAGAACCGTACTTTGATAGAGATGGCAAGATCAATGCTTGACAAGTACAACACGCCGCATGCTTTTTGGGCGGAAGCCATCAACACGGCGTGCCATGCCATCAACCGCCTCTACCTCCACCGACTCCTTCACAAGACCTCATATGAATTACTAGTGGGACGAAGGCCCAGCATCTCGTATTTTCGATTCTTCGGTTGCAAGGTATACATCTATAAGAAAAGGACTCATTTGGGTAAGTTCCAAAAGAGGTGTGACGTTGGTATTATGTTAGGGTACTCCTCTCGCTCAAAAGCTTTTGAGTTTTTAACAATTCTACCGGGCTAGTTGAGGAAGCCTATGATGTCAAGTTTGATGAAACTAATGGCTCGTAAAATGAGCAAGATTTGATAAGAAATGCGGTGATGAGCCACCGCATGATGCTATGGAGTTGGGGAAATTCGACCCTCATCGGAGGCACCAAAAGATGAAGTAATCACCCCCACCACCTCCATCGATGATCAAGTTCAAGACACCTCTCCAACAACTCAAGATCAAGCGGTGGACGGAGATGCGAACTTTGAAGTTGATCAAGCTCAAGGGGAGACGTTGATCTACAAGTACCGATCAACAAGACACCGACTCTCTCCAAGGATCATCCCTAGATCAAGTCATTGGCAATCTCAATCAAGGCGTAAGAACCCGTTCTCATACCGCTAATTATTGTGAGCATCACGCCTTTGTATCTATTGTTGAGCCTAGGACCATTGATGAGGCATTGGCGGATGCGGATTGGGTGAACGCCATGCATGAAGAATTGAACAACTTCACCCGCAATAAAGTTTGGGAGCTTGTGGAAAGACCGAAGGATCACAATGTCATTGGAACCAAATGGGTCTTCCGCAACAAACAAGATGAGAACGGTGAAGTGGTGCGAAACAAAGCAAGATTGGTGGCACAAGGTTTCACACAAATTGAAGGACTTGACTATGGAGAAACCCTCGCCCCGCTGTTCGACTTGAAGCTATTCGGTTACTCTTGGCTTTCGCTTTCTCTATAACATAACTCTCTTTCAAATGGATGTTAAGAGTGCTTTTCTAAATGGTTTTATTGATGAACTTGTCTATGTCGAGCAACCGCCCGGTTTTGAAAACCTCAAACATCCAAACCATGTCTATAAGCTCACTAAGGCACTATACGGTCTCAAGCAAGCTCCAAGAGCATAGTATGAGCGTCTTAGGGACTTCCTCTTAGAAAAGGGATTTAAAACCGGTGCGATTGATTCCACATTGTTTCTAAAGCAAATTGAAAATGACTTATTTATTTGTCAAATATATGTGGATGATATTATTTTTGGATGCACTAACAAATCTAAATGCAAGGACTTTGGCCAGATGATGTCCAAGGAATTTGAAATGTCGATGATTGGAGAGCTCACTTTCTTCCTTGGATTTCAAATCAAGCAACTTCGGGAAGGGACCTTCATTTGTCAAGAGAAATACACAAAGGACCTTCTCAAGCGGTTTTCAATGGACGATTACAAATCGATCAAAACACCAATGGCCACTAATGGGCATCTTGACTTGAATGAAGATGGAAAGCCCGTGGACCAAAAGCTTTATCGCTCCATGATCGGTTCGCTTCTCTATCTTACCGCTTCTCGACCCGATATTATGTTTAGTGTGTGCATGTGTGCTCGCTTTCAAGCATCCCCTAAAGAAGTGCATCTTATTACCGTAAAACGCATTTTGAGATATCTAAAAATCACTACTAGTCTAGGTCTTTGGTACCCCAAGGGAGCGCGTGTTGAGCTTCTTGGCTATTCCGACTCGGATTCGCGGTTGCAAAATTGATCATAAAAGCACCTCGGGGTTGTCACTTGTTAGGCGCCACTCGTGTCATGGACTTCGAGGAAGCAAAACTCCGTGGCGCTATCTACATGAAGCGGAATATGTAGCGGCGGGAGTTGTTGTGCTCAACTCTTGTACATGACTCGAATGCTTAGTGACTTTGGGCTAAAAGTTGAAAAAGTGCCACTTCTATGTGATAATAAAAGTGCGGTGAAAATAGCCAACAATCCGGTCCAACATTCCCGTACAAAGCACATCGACATCCGACATCACTTCATTCGTGACCACGTTGCAAAAGGTGACGTTGTGCTTGCTTGCGCGTAACGGAAGACCAATTGGCGGATATTTTCACCAAACCCTTAGATGAGGCACGGTTTTGCAAATTAAGGAATGAACTCAACATACTAGATAGATCAAATGTGTGTTGATTGGTTTTCGTGATTTTTGGGTCTTATTTGATTTTTTCATTTGCTTATGATCCTTGTCACATTTAGGGGGAGTTTAGTTTCAACTCATGATCTCAAAACTCCCTCTAGTGGTGAAAAGATAAATTTGATTTTGGGTGAGCACATTCTTATCCTATATTTCAAGCCAAAACAAATTTGAGCTTAATAGACTATCCTTATCTTCTTACCATTTCAAACTTCTAGTTTTGAAAATCTTACCCCTTTGAAAAATTTGCTCCATATGCATATTTGTTCTCTTGAAAATCATATGGCATCAAAATTGTTGAAAATATTTGAAAAGAAACCAAAATTCAAAAACATGTGCCTAAACTCTAAAGTGAACCCCTATGCTCGATTTTCATGCCTATATGAGAAATCAAGGCAAAATTTGGGTTCGCACATTTTGTTGATCTCTAAGATCAAAATTTGGGTTTTTGAATTTGACTTGATTTCATTTGTCATATTATATTCTTATCCCTTCAAAATTAAAATTTTAGAAAATCACTTCAAATTGCTCACATTTGAATCTTCCTCTGAATTTTGAGCAAAATGGAGATCATCACTTCAAAACATTATTTTTATATATATAAATTCTCGCTTTGGTGGGGCCCTCTAGTCAGAAGAGCAAGCTGCTGCGAATTTCACCTCCATCGGACGCCGTCCGACAGAGTATTGTGTCGGCTGAAGTCGTACTGTCGGACGCCGTCCGGTAACTACCGGACGCCGTCCGATAAAAGTCGATTCGAGCCGCCTTGCTTCTTTGTCGGACGCCGTCTCGCCTCTCCATGACCCGTCGACGAGGTCCTCAGGCTTATTTGTACCCTTCTTTGCCGGACGCCGTCGATCACCGCTTGACGCCGTCCGACAGACTGATTATGCTGGGCGCTTATAACTTACCTCCGCCTCCCTCTTTCCCCATTTGATCTCCTCTCTCCTCCCAAACCGGCGCCGCCATCGCCGCTTCTCCTCACGGGAAGACCCTCCGGCGACTTCGGCGACCTCCACCTCCACCGCGGCCTCCCTCGTCATCCTCTTCAATCCCTCCGCATGGATTTGAACTGGACGGCCCTGCTCAGGCGCCTCTTCTCCGTCGCGTTCTCCTCCTTTCTCTACCGGAAGGGCCTTGGGGGCGATCTCCTCGCGCACGGCGTCTTCCTTCTTCGCTTCTAGGACTCGGTAACGGCTTTCCGCCTTTCTTCTCGCCAAATTTCGTTGTTTGCCGAGTTCTAGGGTTTGAATAGATTTTCCCCGCGTTCGTGTTCGTGGTTGGACCGTGGTGAAATTTGGCACCGTGTTAGTGGATCGCTGGTCGATGGCGGTTGGCGGCGAGGTTGTTACAGTCGATGGTTTCTTTGTCAGAGGAAGTGATTCAACATGTCGAAATCATTGAAGAAATTCGAGAAGGCTCTGGGCAGGACCCTCAGTGGTCGGCGCGACAGCGGCAGTAAGGGCGATCCGGATTATATCGATGAGACGGCTAGTAGTGCCTCCTCCTCGCCCAAGCAAAGTGACTAGAGCAGATATTCAGCAGCAGCGTGATCAGGGAATTCATTGGTCTCGGATGGCGGGATCTTCCTTTGCCACCGCAGAGGATCCGACGATGACACCTATGCCGAGGACCCCATAGATGAGGATGTTATTGAGGCGGTGGTCGCCGAGGACGACCACGTGGATGATCAAGTTCTGAAATTGTCTATGGAGACACCGAGGAAGAAAAGGTCATCTCATATGCCGATGGTTCCCTCGGCGAGAGGATACCAGGACTTCTGTGTTCTACACCAAGTTTCGTAAACAATTGTACATGTGCTTCTCTGCTCCCTCGATGGTCCTAGGGACCCTCACTGTAGACTGGATGAGATCACAGCGATGGGGTGGCCCGAGGTTCATACCATATTTAGCACCACACCGTGCCTAGCGTAATTGATCTCCAACAAGAAATTGACACAGAGTCAAGAAAGGAACTGTGAGTTCTTTGCTACTTTCTTGATTGTCAAGACGAGACAGAGTCAAACTATTATCATTCAGTTGATGGGCAGGTTCAAAGGATCACAATGGCGAGATGAATCACGCCTTGGGAACTCAGTTCGCAGCGATTTGAATGAGGTGTGCTATGAAGATGGTTTCTGGAGGGGCAAATATCCTCCTTTGGCTGAAGTCAGATTTATGTACCTGGATCTTGATGATGAAGAAATTAGTATTGATAAGGCAAATCAGTTGCGACAGGAGCCTGCCCTTATTAATCTTATACTCAGAAGCACATTGTTTGTTCGAGGTGGCAATCGCGACAGAATTCTTCCCATTTGCAGCTGGTTCATGTTATTTCTTCTGACAGGCAAGACCATCAATGTTGGAGCTACCCTCTTGGGAGAATTTGATGACGCCATCTTCAGAGAAGTTAATAGGGCACTACCTCTAGCTCCCTATATTGGTCTATTGCTCTCCAGGACAGAGCGTGTAACAAATGATGAAGTAAGGAGTTGGATCAATGTAATCAAAAAGCATCGATGAAGAACTTCTTGAATTCTCTTGGGAGCAAGCCCAAGTTGGCTAGACACAGTGATGATGCTCCTCCACCAGCTCCTCGTCTTTGCTCCTCGCCGCCTAATGCGACCATTTGTGCCAAGACTGTGCGAGCTCCTCTTCATGATCCCTCCTCCATGGTATGATGCTTTGATAGGTGAGATGAGGGGTGCATGACAGATATGAGAAATTTTCACACCGAGGTGAAAGAAGAGCCGGCACCACCGCAGAGAGAGATGACAGACTTGGCAGGGCAGCAGACGTACTTGGCAGATGAGTTCGCAGAATTTAAGTCAGCTGTGCAGTACATGGGGGCGATGTTTATGCCAGTGCCAGAAGGGGCAAATCCATATGGTTGGTATTCACATGCCCACAACAGTTATCAGGATTACCAGCAGACTCAGAGTTTTCCTCGCCCACCTGCCTACCCACCACCGGTTCATCCTTGGGTGTACCCTCCTTCTGGGCCTGCTCCTTCTTTTGTGCCTCCACCTCAGTCATACCCTCCTCCTGGTAAGATTTATTTCACTGGTGGAGAGATCGCTCGTCATCTCAACTTTTCTTTGCCAAATCCTCAACCGACCCAGATGTTTGATGATCCTTCCTCACCTCGGTCGGTACCCTCTGCGCAGCTCATATGCCCCTGTTCAAGCGCCCCAGAGGTCGTGGCTCCTACCGCGGCCGGGGAGATGACTTGAGGCGATTTACATGGATCAAGATCAGCAAGAATAGGACCTTTTCCGCTTGTGTCACTTGGTGACAAAGGGGGAGAAGTTAGGGAGTAGTCGAGGGTTAGTAGTGGGTAGTGAGATCGAGGTTGTGTTTACCTGTGCTTACCTGTAATATTATTTGATGCCTCGATACTGTTTGAAATTTGTGGTTGATACCTTGGTTGTTTTTATGACTTTTGAACCTTGTTGGGTTCTAAATTTAATTTATGCATGAATTTAGGGGGAGCTTCCTTTATTTGCACACCTTTGTGGTCGAGTTGTGGTTTCTTAATTATTAAAATTGCTCGCATATTTGTATTGCACTAACCCTTTTTGCAGCTCAAAAATTTTATTCACTTTTGGGTTGTCATCAAGTGCCACAAAGGGGGAGATTGTGAGCATCGTTGAGCCCTAATTTTTATTAGTGGCATTGATGATAAAATTAATCAATTTAAAGGGCTAGGTGGTTTTTTGGACTTCTCGGAACCCTAGCGAAGACTCGGCGCTTTTGCAAACCCTAATTCGAAGCGACGTAAATTTTCTGAGCTGCTCCAAGATTTCAAAGTGCATGACCGGGCGAGAGAAGAGGTCACGTATAGATTAGGAGTAGTTAGGTTTATTTCATGTTTTTCGTCGGATTTCAAAAGGGTTGAATATCTCGGACTATCTGGGATCCATGCGAATTCTCGAAAACTCGGTTTCGTAATCCACCTCTTCTAAAAATACCCATTTATCCCTTTGAGAGATTTCTAGAGAGAGAGAAACCCACCAAAATTTCCCTCACTTTTCTAGCGAAAATCTATTCTGCCGGACGGCGTTCGAAAAGCCGACGGCGTCCGACCAGCCAAAATCCCAATTTATACACTCGCCGGACGGCGTCCGTCGTTACGGACGGCGTCCGATAAGGTTCAAAATCGGTGTTTCCATTGCGGACGGCGTCTCGGGGCGTCCGGTAGCTCAGCGCTTGCGCAATCCTTCTTGTCGGACGGCGTCCGTGGGGACGGACGGCGTCCGATAAGCCGTTCTTTGTGAGCGAGAGGCTCTGCAGCCGGACGGCGTCCGGTAGAGGCTAACGGCTAGTCTTTTTGTCCTCTTCCGAGGGGCAACGGCTAGTTTTGCTCTTGGGGCTATAAATACCTACCTAGTGGCTGGCTACTTTGAGGTTTGCTGCTCCACTTCACCTACCACATTCATAGCTCATCAATTAGGTGATCTAGAGCCATTCCTCCACCCACAAATCATCGAAAGCCACAATCCATCAAACCCCAATACCGAGCTTCATGGAAGTCCTTCGATCCGGCATGATCGGGGCGTTTCGGGCTTGTTACTTTTGAAAATATCCTTCGTGGAGGCGAGGGCTTGGGAGTAGGCCTTGGCGTGTGGCTACTCTCGAGTCGGTGCACGGGGTGTGAGTCCACCTCGCCGGAGTGGCGGAACGACTACCGGGAGTGAGTGAGGCGGTAGGCTCGAGAGCGAGCCGGTCCAGCGCAAGGGGTAGCCTCAACGAGAGTAGGAGTTGCGACTCGAACTTCGGTCAAACAAACACCGTGTCACTCTCTCATTTAATTTCCGTGATTTACTCTCTCGCATTGCTTATGTTCATTTGAATGCCATGTCATAGTTGCTTTGTGATTTATTTATAGCTTCCGCTTACTTGACTTGCAACTAGGATTGGGTCATTCTTAACTTGTTGCTTAATTAAGAATAATTTAAGAAAAGAAATTAAAATTGCCTATTCACCCCCTCTAGGCCTTAGGATCCTCTTTCACATGGCCCCCTCCAGTGGGCCTGCTTTGCCGCCGCCGCTCCGCCACGGGCGAGAGCTGGCGATTCTTCAGAGCTGGCGCCGCCTGCGCCAGTTTCTTCCGCTCCTTCTACGCCGACGCTCCTTGCGGCGCTGGCGCTTGCCGACACCTGCCTCATTGCATTGCTACTGGTGCTTCTGACGGTACCACTCGCGCTTAATGGCCAGCTTCGACGGCGGTGACCGCAACCGCGCCACCACCGCCTCCGCAATCAAGCGACTTGGCGCTCCCCCCTTCAGCTTTCGCTTTCAGGGCGCGCCACTTCAGGTTGGCTTTCCCTGCGCTTACGCACATTTCGCATTAGGGTTAGTATGCTACACGTTTTTTGCATACCTGAACCCTGTTTGTCCTTCTTGGAACAGGGCGGACGCTGGGGCATCGAGCTCCGCTCCGCGCGACTTGCCAGCCCCCAGCCTGCCCGCCGCTCCTTCGACGGGGGCCGCTTCCGCGGCGGCGGAGAGTTCGCCGGCGCCGCAGCCGGAGAACCCTCTGGCCACCGCGTCCGCTGGCGCCGCCGCCATCTCGGCCGTGACCGCCGACGTAGGGCGCTCCTTCGAGGCGCGTCGCACCCTCTCCCGCACCTGGGCAACGCGGGAGGAAGCCCTTGCTTTGGCGGAGCGATCCGCCGGCGAGCTGCGGCGGGCCCTTGGCCAAGAAACCGCCGCGAAGGAGGCGATGACTCGCGAGGCTGCGGCAGCACAAGCCGCCGCTGCCTCGGCCGCCAAGCAAATCGAAGACCTCCGCCTGGAACACTTCGAGCGCCTTCGAACCCTCGCCGACATGCTGCGCACCGCCTACCATGGTTTCTGGGACGCCCTGCATCCACTGGGCGTTACCTTGTATTCCCCGCTGGAGGAGATGGCTGCGCAGTACGCTGGCGCCGTGGGACGAGCCGCCGAAGCCCTGCGCGGTCTTCCAGTGGCGATGCGGACACGGGCGATCGAAGACGGTCGCCAAGGCGCTCTTGAAACGGCGCGGTTCATCTTGGGCAACAGTCTTGCTCGAGACGCCGCGTTTGATCTCGACGTTGCCACCGGGGAGCCTTCGCGCCAGCTGGACCGGATTGAGCAGGCGCGGGTTGACACCGCCGCCGGCCACGTATCCATGATGGGCGGCGCCGCTCTAGCGGAAGACGAAGACGAGAAGGAGTAGCGAAACTCCCCCGTCTATTTTGCCTTGTAAACGTTGCCTATCAATGCAAACAAACTTTGGCTCTTTTGTTGTGAGTCTCACTTGAACTTCGCACAATTCTGACTTGCGAAATTGAACTGGGGCACTTGACCGCCAAAGGCTTTAGACTGAACGTTCTGCCGCAAGTGAGCGCTGTTTCCTTAGGCATCTGGTTACTTCAACCCTTATGGCCTCTCGCAACCCGACTTAAACATTACGTGGCGAGCGCTTAGCTTCCGGAAGTGGTCTAGTCGCCGGTGCCGCTGTTGGCGCATTGCCTAGACCAAGCCGACACACGGGCTAGAACCCGCCTCCGTCTCGCCGCCTCGCACCAGCAGTAAGTTATAAGCGTTTGCCTTTGCAACTAAGGGCCATCACCATAAGTACTTTCGCTACCGACTTTCGCAGAGAATGTTTTCTAATGAGACCTTTTTAAGGCTAAGCCACCGACGTAAAAAGCTTTAGGCAGAGCTTTCGCTGAAAGTGGCGCTTTTTCCTCGGGCATCTGGTTACTTCAACCCTTATGGCCTCTTTGCGAACCGACCCTAGACATCGCGTGGCGAGCACTTAGCTTCCGAAGTGGTCTAGTCATTTGGTCTTCTTTGTTGGCGCATTGCCTAGACCGAGCCGACACACCAGGCTGGAACCCACCTTCCGTCCGCTTCGCCTCGCCCAACCGCAAGTCGTAGGCGTTCATCCTTGCAACTAAGGGGCCATCTGCCATAAGTACTTTTTTGCTACCAGCTTTCAACATAATGCTTTCTAACAGACTTGAGGCGAAAAAAGAAACAGATGCCCACAAGGAGACAGAACTTATCTCTTATTGAAGATGGCTTTGTACAATGCAGCCCCCGAGGCGAGCGGTGAAGGAAGAAGACCTCGCCGCTCGGCTCCAAAGGAAGGCCAAAAAAAAAGCTCCTGGAACTGCTACCTACGGGTAGAACTTCCTCAGCTGCTCGACGTTCCAAGTGTTCGCCAATTCGCGACCATCCTCGAATGCGAGCCTGACTGAGCCTGGGTGGGAGACTGAGACCACCTTGAAGGGGCCCTCCCACAGGGGAGACAGTTTGTTGCGCCCCGCCTGCGTCTGGATTTTGCGCAGAGCGAGGTCGCCCACTGCCAGTGTTCTCACATACACCCGCCTTGCTTGGTAACGGCGCAGTGCCTGTTGATACTTGGCGACCCGGATCGCCGCCCTGTCTCGGATCTCCTCCAGGAGATTCACTTCGTCCTGACGCCGGTCAGGGTCTTTGTCTTCGCTGAACGCCGCCACCCTTGGGGAGCCGAAGGCGAGCTCTGATGGGAGCACCGCCTCAGAGCCATACACCAGGAAGAAGGGGGTTTCGCCGGTGGCTCTGTTAGGAGTTGTCCGCAGCGCCCACAACACAGTGGGGACTTCTTCACCCCGCACACGCTTCTCCAGCGATCGAACGCCCTTGTCTTGAGCCCCCGAGTACTTCCGCGTTCGCCGCTCAACTTGCCCATTGCTCTTCGGATGCGCAACGGAGGCAAAGCACAGCTTGGTACCCAACTCTTCGCACCAGTCTTGGAAATCAGCGCTTTTGAACTGAGCGCCGTTGTCAGTGATGATTCTGTTGGCGACACCGAACCGGACGAAGATGCTCTTCATAAACTTGATAGCCGCTGCGGATGTGATCGCCGGGACTGGCGAGGCTTCAACCCACTTAGTGAACTTGTCGATGGCGACGAACAGATGTGTGTAACCTCCGGTCGCCCGCGGGAACGGGCCCAGAATGTCCAGCCCCCAGACCGCGAACGGCCAGGAGAGCGGAATGGTTTGCAGCGCCTGGGCCGGTCGGTGGATCTGCTTAGCATGAAATTGGCACGCTTCGCATCTCCTCACCAGCTCGAAGGCATCCTGGAGGGCAGTAGGCCAATAGAAGCCGTGGCGGAAAGCTTTCCCAACCAACGCCCGGCTCCCCGAATGGCTCCCGCACGTGCCTCCATGGATCTCAGAGAGAATTGCACTCCCCGCTTCCCGAGTGACGCACTTCAGTAGAATTTCGTTTACGCCCTGGCGATACAGGTCCCCACCTACCAGGGCGTAGTGCTTGGCCTTGCGCGCTATCTTCTCAGCCGACGCGTCATCGTCGGGGATCACTCCATCCCGCAGGTAGGCTAGGATCGGATCCATCCATCGACCTTCTGACGAAGCGTGACGACGTTTCAGACATTGTCGCCGGCGTACTCTGCCTGGCCTGGCATTTCCGCCTCAACCGCCTCAGCAGTTCTTCCGCCTCCTCCCTCCAACCAGGGAGCTGCAACAGGATTGGTGACGTCTCCTCCAAATGTGGGAGCTGCGTCAGGGAAAGCGTCGTCCCCGCCAGGACTGGGGGCTGCGACGGACGGCCGTGTAAGTCTTTCTTCAAAGACCCCAGCCGGAACAGGTGCCCTTGATGAGGCGATTTGGGACAGTTCATCCGCCATATAGTTGTCGCGGCGAGGGATGTGCACGAAGCCCAAACCCTCAAAGTACCGCTCCAACCGGCGCACCTCCGCCAGGTAGGCCGCCCTGACGGGATCCGAGCAGGAGAAATCCTTCCTCGCCTGGTTGATGACCAGGAGAGAGTCGCCTTTTACTTGTAGCCGCCGGATGCCAAGGGTCGAAGCCACCCTGAGCCCGGCGAGCAATCCTTCGTATTCCGCGACGTTGTTGGTGGCGCGGAAGTCCAGCACCACCAGGTGCCGGACGACATCGCCGGTGGGAGACACCAGGACGACGCCAGCCCCAGCCCCCTCCAGCCGGAATGAGCCATCGAAGAAGAGAGTCCACGGCGAGGGTGCTGGGGTGTCTTTAGCTTCTGCGTCCGCCGGAGTCCATTCGCTGACAAACTCCGCCAGAGCTTGCCCTTTGATGGCCGTTCGGGGAGCGAACTTGAGATCAAATTCTGCCAGCTCCATGGCCCACTTGGCGATGCGACCCGTCGCCTCGCGGTTGAAGAAGATCTCCCGCAAGGGATACTTGGTCAACACCGTGACTTCTCGCCCCTGGAAGTAGAGGCGTAGCTGGACGCCCGACGGCGAGAGCATCTTCTGGTGCTGTGAATACCTTGTTTCGGCGTCGTGGAGGACCTTGCTGACGTAGTAAATGGGGCGCTGAACGCCTTCTCTTTCCACCACCAGCACCGCGCTGACCGCCTAGGGGTTTGCCGCAACGTAGAGGATCAGCGGCTCGCCCGGGTCTGGGGCGACCAGTACGAGCGGGGAGGTAAGATACTTCTTCAGACCGTCGAACGCCTCCTGCGCCTCCGCCGTCCACTCGAACTAGTTGGTCTTCTTCAGAGCTTGAGTTGTGGGAGACTTTATCCCCAAAGAGCTATAAAGCGCCCAGGGAGGTCAAGCGACCCACCAAGCACAAAGATCTGCCAAGTCGCGTCGGAGGCTTCATGTTCTCGATCGCTGCGATCTTGTCAGGGTTCGCCTCTATCCCCCTCTGGGAGACGAGGAATCCCAGCAATTTGCCCGACGGAACGACGAACACGCATTTCTCGGGATTAAGCTTGATGCAGTACTTCCTCAGGTTGGTGAAGGTTTCTTCCAGGTCGCCGATCAACTCCTCCGCCTTCTTGGACTTCACCACCAGATCATCGACATACACCTCCAGGTTTCGCCCTATTTGGGGGCGGTGAGCGATATGCATGGCCCGCTGATAGGTCGGGCCTGCATTCTTTAGTCCGAACGCCATCTTTGTGTAGCAGTAGACGACCATGGGCGTGACGAAGGCAGTCTTGTCTTCATCTTCTTCGGCCATGCTAATCTGGTGGTACCCGAGTACGATCCGAAAGCATACCGCCGCACCCGCAGCTTGAGTCGACGACGAGATCGATGCGGGGCAGCGGGTACGGATCCTTCGGGCACGCCTTGTTGAGGTCGGTGAAGTCCACGCACATCCTCCAACGCCCGTTGGATTTCTTGACGAGGACGGGGTTCGCGAGCCACCTGGGATGGGCGACACTGCGGACGACCCCCGCCCTTAAGAGCTTATCCACCTCCTGGCGGATAACTTCCTAGCGCTCCACCGACCGCTTCCGACCTTCAGATGACCGGTCGCGGCGGGAACGTCGTCAATTTGTGCTCAATCACCTCCGGGACCCAGCCATGTCGGACGGTTGCCACGCAAACACGCTCTGCGTTAGATCGAGGAAGGAGACGAGGGCGCCTTCCTATTTGGCGCCGAGAGGCGCCCACCCAACGGTTCGCCGTCTCGACTTCGCCAGGAGACCGCTTGACCTCCGCGGACGAACCGGGAGGCACGGTTCGCCGGAGGAGCTCCCGAGTCGAAGGCTCGCCTTCGGGCACCGACGCTTCGCCAAAGTGAGAGCGCCCTTGTCGCAGCGGAGCGTCTCCGGCGGTCCACTTTAAGACGATGGGGCGGTGGCTCGGATCTTCACCACCATGTACGATAGTGGCAAACCGCCATGAACTTGGTCGGCGCCGCCGACCTAGTATGGCGCTAGGCAGGTCAAGTCCGCCACTCAACTCGAGCATCTCGGTGCGGAAGTTGTCGAGCCTCAAACGCCACCGGAGATCGACGCGCCCGGCCGGGACGGATCACCCCGCGCGATGCGTCAAGAACGGAGTGTTGGACGAAGCTCCCGCCGCCGATCTCGAGCGCCTTGGCGACCCGGGCGACAGAGGTTGTGGGAACTCCTCCGTCTACCAGACCGCCCTAGCTTTACATTCCGGACCGCGGGCGCAACCACGATCGGGAGATGTCCAGGGCGGCGGATCTGGCCGGGTGATCGGCTCGATCAACGCGATCGGTTGCTCCGACCACGCCACCGCTTTGCTGACCCAAAGCCGCACGCGGCGGCGACACTTCCTCATCGCACGCTTAAAGCTAGCGTGGGACGGATAGGTGGCGAACCGCCGTGGATGACGGCAACCGGCGCTCCGCTGCTGAAAACCAAGCGAAGCCGCCTCCTTGCCCTTGCCATCGCCGGACTTCTGCTGCTGCTGCTGCTGCTCGTGGACTCGCTTGTCCACCATCTTGCCGACGCGACATAGCAATCGCCAAGTCGTGGGAGTTGTTGCGGTGAATGGGACAAGAAGGCCTTCCGTCCCACTCACGGGCGACGGTCTCGCCCCGTCGTCGCGCGCTGGGGCCGCCGAGGCCACGGCGATCGCCATGGCCGCCGCCTCGCCGCCTTTACGTGGACCGTACCGCCCGGCGCCACGACCTCCTCCTCTTTTCTGCCCGCCGCGCCTATTACGCGGCTGGCCGCGGTCGTCGTCGTCGTCGCGCTCGGCGGCCATGACCTGTCGGTCTCGCCGCTTTGCGCTTCTTCTTGTCCTTGCCACGGGGTTCCTCGAGGTCCCGCCTCGCCACCCACAATTGTCCCCGCCACAGCAGCCGGGCGGATGCGAGCTCCGCTCAAGGGCGACTTCAGCGCCAAGGTGAAGACTTCTCCGTCGCTTTGATCTTGCGGTGGCCATCTTCTCTTTGACCTTGGGGTCTCGGGCGCCTCTCCTGAATGCCTTGACGACGGCGCCGATGGAGATGTCGAGGATGGTGTTGCGGACTGATCGAAGCGCCGAATATAGTCGCGCGGCGACTCTCCTTTTCTTCCGCTTCCACGTTGTGGAGGTCGTCTTCACCCCGGCTGCTCGAAGGTGCCCCGAAGTTGGTGATGAAGAGCTTCAAGAGCTCCTTCCATGACCCCACGGACTCGGGACAGTCATGAGCCACGAGCGGGCTCGCGGTGAGGACCCGGGAAGTAGTTCGCCAGAACCTTCCTCGACCCTCCCGTCGGCTGCATCACCGCTGTAGATCTCGCAAAACTCATCGGGTTGGTGGAGCCGTCATACTTTTCCATAGGGTCCGGACGAAACTGCTCCGCCATCGACGCGTGGCGCAGCCTCCTTAGAAAAGTCGCGGCACCCGACGCCGGAGCCTCCTCGCCTCGGACGCGATCTCGCCCGCCGCCCCATCGCCTAGGCGGCGCCAAGAAGCGCCACCCTCACCGTCGGGCAGCTCTGCGGGTGCCCCTCTGTCTGGTCCTCGCGGCGGCGGCAATGCAGTGATCGCAGCTGGTCGGTCGCGCCTCGCGGAGCTTGTCACGCATGTCTTCTCCATGCAGACAAGTGGCGGTCCTCCGTGGGACCGAGATCACGGCCACTGACGCCGCCGGCCGAGCCCCCGTGAGGGTCGCCGCTCTTGTCGTTTTGGCCCCGCCCCACACCAGAGATCGCGAGAGGAGTGCGAGGGCAACAAAGAACGGAGGAAGCGGAAACACGGTTCCCACGCCCGAAACTTGCACCACCGCCGGGCGGCATCGACGACGAGCGGGCAAGCCGGCAAACCACGGCGCCGCCGGAGTCCGGAGTCACCGAATCGTGGGTTCTCCAAAGAAGGCCCCGCCGCATGGAGGTTCTGTGGTCGAGTGCACTGTAAGGCCAGCGCCGCTTAGCTTGGCTGGGCGGCCGCTTCGCCAGGTTCGACCCTAGGCGGCGGCTACCGCCCGGTGATCATCGCCATCGCCGCGGCCGACTCCGTGGCCGCGGCTCTAGCGGCCGCTTCTCGCTCCATCACGGACTATCGCTCCGCCATCGCCACCAAGAAGGGTCAAGAGCTTGAACCGATGCTAGCGCACCCCAACTGTCGCGCCATCGACGGCGTGTTCTCCGCCGACCATCGCGGATCACACCTGGTCGATTTTTAGTCCGCCACCAACTCAATCAAGTTCGGTTCGATGGAGCGTCGGGCACAACAAGGAGCGACTCGCAGATTTACCTGTGTTCGGACCCCTCGCGGGTAATAGTCCTACTCCGCCGAGCCTTAGCTCTTTTCTCGATTGTGGTTGAATGGGAATGTGTTTACTGTGGTGCTTGTGAATCTGCGGTGTTCGGGACCTCCTTTTGCTCGTCCTCCTCCCCTTTTATACAAGCCTCGAACCGACGGAGAGAGTGGGGAGGGTAGGCAGTCAAGATTTACAAGATTCTGGACAAGACAGTGAGACACGACAGAGAGACGAAAACGTGCCGCTGCCCATACTGCTGGGCGCCGCCTCGTGTGCCCAGAGTGGCTACCCACCCAAGACAAACACACCGGTGAGGTGCGGGTGGGGCCCACCGCCTCCTCCCGACGCGGGCGGCCTCCTCAAGCAAACCTTCTCTCTGCCGGTCAATTCTTCGCACCATAAAGGATGTACCGCCGACTGCAAGGGTCATCAGAAGCGGTAATCATTTCTTCATTGCCTATCCGCGTGATGTCGCATTAAATGCGCTTCGTCTTCGCAGCAGGGGAGCCTTCGTCCCAAGACTCCTTCGCAACGTTCTCGCCACGCTGGCCCCACCGACATGTGGGACCTCGCCTGGTCTTGAGAGGGGGCTCGCCCACGCACCCGCCTAGCGCGTGGGGCCTCGCCTGGTCTTCGAGAGGGCTCGCCCACGCACCCGCCTCGGGTGCGTGGGGCCCGCCTGGTCTTCAGAGGAGGCTCGCCCACGCACTCCGCCTCGACGTGGGGCCCTCTTGGCCTCTGAGGGTTCGCCCACGCCACTGGGCCTGATCGCTCACCGACGCGTGGGGCCTCTTGGCCTCTGAGGGCTCGCCACGCCACTGGGCCTGATCGCCCGCCTGACGTGTGGGGCCCTCTTGGCCTCTTTGAGCGCTGAGGGGCTCGCCCACGTGCTGGGGCCTTGCTCGCCCGCCTGACGCGTGGGGCCCGCCTTGTCTTCTCAGGACTCTTTGTACCCCGGTATTTATTACACCGACAGGAATAACTCACAAACTAGCTTGCCCTGTTGAGCAATGAGAGCATAGATGTCATCCTCATCCTCGGCTGGGGTAGGAAGAATCTCCAGCTCTAGATCAGAGGAAAGCAAATCATCACGATCTTGCCTCACATCCTTCTCTTCGACACAACAATCTTTAGGCCATAATTGTCCTAAATTTTGATCGAGTTTGCCATGGCCAGAGAGGAGAGGCTCCCCCATGAGGGGTTCAGATAATTGAGCACTCTTAGGGTTAAGACCCATAAAGAAGTGCTGCGTGAGAAAGGGTTCTGGTATGGCTAGATCGAGGCCTGAGAGGATGAGTTCGGTGAAACAAGCCCTAGCAACTCCCAAATATTCTCTCTCCTTGTCAGTAGGTAAGAACTTTGACTCAGAGATTGACAATTTTGGAGAGGGGGAAGTAGCCTAAGTAGAATTTATCCCTCAAAGCTTCCCAACTTCCTCCTACACCGCCTATGTAAAAGTAATACCACTCTTTGGCTAACCACGTTAAAGAGAATGGAAAGAGCTTCCATTCCAGGGTCTCGTAAGACATTCCCGAATCATGGCTATCAAGCCAGGACGGAATTCATAGCCAAGCATATCGATAGGTTGTGAGGATGGTGGAGTCTCCCGGGACTTGCCCTTTAGAGCCAAAAACTGATAGATAGGAGTGGTGTCCATGTGCTTTGTGTGGCGGTACACGGACAAGCAGGATTCCAAACTAGAACAGCTACCGTTCCTCGGCAACGGCGCCAGAAAACTTGTTCGCGATTCTTATGCCTAACAGATATAATCCGCAAGCGCACAGATATCGTAATAGCTTCACCTAGGAGTATTCTAGGGTGTCGATTTCCCACGAATAACGAAAAGTGTCTAGTTTGGAATCTAAATTGACCAGATGGATAAATGTGGTGTTTGACGAAAGTGGGGTAAGATATTTCTGGTAGAGGGGTCTTATCGAACGTTTCACTTAGCCAATCTACAAAATTACTTAACAAAGCTACTCTGTCTCGGAGCTCAGCCGATTCACTACCACCCGCTATCAGTTAAGAACCCCAGATGGTTATGATCACCCCCGATTGGGCTGAGACTAACGGTGCGGATTCCACAAACTGCCGCGCAAATAGCAGGGCTGTCACCACCTACTATCTACCACTCAGCTGTTGAATCTAGTGTCTACCAGGTACTAAGTAGTTTAGACACCACGTCTACACCTAGCAGTACTACTCTACATGGATATCACTAATAGAGCACTCCCACTAAACCTAGCACTAAATTCTGGCAGCTAAGCATAGAGATTTAGCACAAAAATCTAGCATGAGCCTAATACCAACAAAAAAAAACACTATGTATGAAATAACTTTGCTTTATAAAATGAAGGATAGGGCTAAGTGTTACCAAACAATAAAGCAAAGCTAAACTCACACCCGTGTCAGCTCTGGAGCACAAGGTGGAAGAGAGTCGACACCTCCGGCATCTCCCCAACATTCAGCTCTCCTCTCTCCCTACTTCTACATTTCTATGTGAACAACGTAACGCTGCTTTCTCCTTTACCGCACTTCTCCGTGAGTTGCAAATGAAGAGAAGACCTCAATTTATAGTTCTCTGCAGCGAGTGAGCTAGTACCACATGTAGGGCCATGTGTGGGCCTCTCCCCGGCCGAAGGAGAATCCAAAGGGCATCTAAAGTAGGTCACCTGGCCCGGCTTCGATTGATCGAAGCCCTCAATTTCGCATGGGATGCTCCATTGATGGTCTAGATTACCTCCGCAAGTTGGTTTTGGTAGTTGGAGCCAGTAAAACCGCCATTTAGGTGGGTCCATGGATACTCCCTGAAGCATTCTTAGCTTTTGGATCAAATCGACTTGCACTGACTGTTGGGATGACCTCTTGATGTGCTATCTTTGGTCACTGGGAGAAAACACGACCAAACTGGCTCAAAAGTGGGGCCGACCGACCAGGCTTGGGTCGGTCGGCCTAGCCTGGGTCTGCCAACTAGGTCTCAGTGTGGCTCTAAATCTTGCAGAACTCATTTCTCCCTCATCCGAGCTCCAAATATAGCAAATTATATATGCGTTTCGATTGTCTCGACGAGCTATTCATTGTGGTGCAGTCCGATTAGTCATTGAAGACTTTTCAAAAAGTATTTAGTTTAACACCTTTTTTTGCCCGATTTGTGTATGCCCAATAAACCGTCATTCCTTACGTATTTTGGACGCATGCCTGTAAAACATGAGACTACACAAAAACTTGTGTAACTCATTAATATAAGGCTAAATGTAGCTTGAATTTCTTTATTTGTGGAAATGTTTATGGTCAAAAAAATATAAAATGTTGCAAATAAAGACCGTCAGCACTATCTCTCGCACAACTTCCTCGCTGTACAAGAACCTCGAAACTCTAGTCCACAGCTCATTGATGACAACAGTCCACCTGGATCTGTGCCATAAGGATTAGTCCAGTGAAAACCCAAATTTAAATTCATAGCTGTATGTTAGTCCATTTCCATTATTAGTTAACCATTATATTCATAACTAAATTTAAATAATTTTTTTAAACTCCCAAAATACCCATATTCATTCATTTTTCGATATAATTTTTTTTAAAAAAAAGTTATGATTTTTTCTAAAAATCATATAAAAATTGTCAACACGAAAAAGATAGGCCTTAAAATTCTCCATGTTTTTCATGTACAACACTTAAAGTTTTCGAGCACAGAAAGATCTTCAAAAATGCGAAACAACGCTAACACTTACCAAATTTTGACGGGACGTCTTGCCTCACCCAAAACCATTCAAATATGCATAAACTTTGTCAATATTATACATCGAAACATGGAGCGACCTCCACATGGTCTGACAGCACACAACGCAGATGGGTATCATTAGACAACTTTAAGGTTTCGTAAAGAAACTTTCAACCATATTGCATGGTACTCAAGATTCAAGAATATTAAGGGCATGATAACTAGCTAGGGCCACGAGCAATGGCACACGAAAGTAGGGTTGTGATCGGATCGGATAAGTTCGAATATCGTTCTATCCATATACGTATCCGTATTTTTTACCAAATACAGATTTGAATACGACTGTGTCAAATATGGATACAAATTCGAATAATACTGCATCACATCGGTTACGAATACGGAGCGAATACAGATCGGATAAGACAAGGATACAGATATTGTTAGTCGAATAATTAAAATTAATTTTCAAAAATTTGTTGCAAATTTTAACAAAATATGGTAAAAATTTAAATTTAAAAGTTGAAATTTATAACATTAGTAAAAACAAAACATTAGAAAGTCTACACTCTACACACGAATATTATTAACTTAGTCTAGGTTTAAAAATTCAAAAATTAATTTAAAAGTTGGGAAACTATCAATAAAATTTTATAAAAATACATTTAAAAAATTTCACAAATACATTCGGATAATATCCATATTTTATATTCGGATATTATCCGAACAAAAACTCGGATATTCCTTATGCACCGAATAATCAGTACTCCGTATTCGCATTCATATCCACACCAAATTATCCATATTCATATCCATATCCGTAAAAATAGTCAAATATCCATAAAACTATCAAAATCACTATCCGATCAATTTGGTCGGTTGGTCGATCGGATAATATCCATACCATTCCACCCCTACATGAAAGGGCATGCCGTTTGAAAGGAGTTGAAAGAGAAAGAATGAGAAAGAAGAGGGAAGAGGAGGGAGGAGGGAGAAGACTGATCATTTACATGCGGGCCCATCACTATGTTACATATTACAGTGGCAAAGCCACAACCAAGAGATTATTTCCAAAGTTATGCATACTTTATACATATTGCAGAGCAATGTTGGACTTATGGTATCTCCAAATAATGGAACAAATAAGCACAACATTAATAGCTTAATTAAAATCGAATGCCATCTACTCTCGGCAATGCTATAAAGAATTTTGAGGTGAGTTTTGATAAAGATTTGTTTGTAAAAAAGGGTCACAAATGCCCATACACAGGAATTTACATGGAACTACTGTCGATGGAATTTACACAAAATCGCCTAACTAGTGCCATTATGACATCGCCATGGGAGTAGAATAGCACAAAGCTAAACTTCTTTTGAAAACAATGGTGGGCTGAGGTTCCTCTGTAAGACTCAAGATGTTGCCAGTAACAAGCTAAGCCTGCAGACCCAACCTGCATGTTGTGATTAACAATGGCCATCGAATATAATGTTCCCTCTCAAATTGATCAGGCAGTCTCCTCAATTTACCCTCCTTGTTTGAGCTGAAAACCTCCACCTTGGAAATTAGTAGCACAGAAGGAATTCATCTGGCCATCTAACAGAGCATGCTTGTTCAAAAAAGGCTCCAGTTCTTTAGCCCATCCGACGGGATTGATCTACTCTGAGTGTTCCCCCAAGCTCTACAGGAACAAGGGGAACAAGCGAGTGAAGAACATCTGTGATTAGTGGCCTATAGCTCGGTTCTGGTTGGGCACACAGGACAGCTACAGCAGCAACCTAAACAAACAAGGTGTTTCAAAAAGGAAAATATTTCCAGCGCAGTACAATACAGAAGACATGGGGGTATTAGTTACTTGATACAGATGTCTCAAATCCATAGTGTTTTTAATAACTGGGTCAATTATATTTGGCAGCTTTGTTCTATCGGTTATCTGGGGAATCGCCTGCACAACACAATTTGTGGTTATAGAATGATATTCCAACTTGCTAAAGTACAAAATCTAATGGAATTAGTAATGTAACATCAATACCAAATAATGCCACAGGATAAACATGAGTATAATGTTCAAGCAAGTACGTTAACTGAAGCACTAAAATATCCTAGGAAGGTACATAATGAAATAATTCTGAAACAAACAGAAGATCATAAAGAAGTTTAGACGAAAAGCAAAAACATATACACAACAAGCATAAAAATATCAGCAACCAGAGGTGATATTGCTTAAATCTAGTGGCTATATATTGCTGATAGCAACCAGAGGTGATATTGCTTAAAACTATCATAAAATCACACTTTTATCAACCAGTTTCAGATAATCACACCTCCTTTTGCAATTTGCGTAACATTTCTATAATTTCCAAACTTTGCAGTGACATCTATACAATTAACCCTCTATAAAATCACACTTTAAGCATTGTAGTGGAATCCAACTGACTTGACAAGCTGGCCCCAATAGGCAATCTTACAAGCAATTCATTTAAGTTTGCCCTTTGCAGGCATGTTGGTACGCCATGCTGGATAACAGATGGCATGTTTAGCAAGAGCGATTACATCATTGTGTGCTACTTTGCCTTCTAACCATCTCTTACAAGTAACTAACTTGTCTTCCACTCAACCTCTCTGCACCACACTGACATGTTGAACTTCTCTACCATGGTTTCTTATTTTTTGGGTTTTGAGACTTTTGATCCCTGATCCACTTGCTAGGGGGTGACTAGCACCACTGCCACAACCCCCCTCCACCGGCATCCCACCCTGGTGCTGCTGTCGTAGGTGGTGGTGGGTCCCCCTTCCTCTCATTATCTTTGTTTGCTTTCCAAAGTTGGAGTTGCTAGTAGTGGCAGCCGAATTTGGCTGGCGACGGTACTCGGATACACTACAATCACCCTTTGTGTTTTGAGGTACTATCGTGGTACTCTTGATCGTTGTCTATTCTTCACTAGCGCCGGTTCTTCGTAGATCCAAGCCTGTTCTGTTACTTCTTGGCAAGTGATCCTACGGATCCAAGTTTCTCTCAGCTTACTGTGTATTTCTTGGCTGTTCTCTCATTGTCTGGAAAACTAAAAAGCAGCAGGTTGTTTCACGCTCTAGTACTGAGGCTGAGTTGTGAGCTTTGGCTTTTGTGAAGGTTGAGGTGACCTAACTACGCTAGCTCCTAATAAAGTTTGGTGTTGTTACTTCTACGCTTGTGACAGTGCAATCTGACAGTTCTAGTGCTCTTAGTCTTGTGAAGCATGAGCTTGCTAAGCATGTTGATTTTGATGCTTCCTATGCTCGATCATAGGTTAAGCAACAAGTTACCGCTCTTTAGTGTGTACCTTCACACTTTCAGATTGTAGATTTCTTCACCAAGGCGCAAATTTATGGGTTTTGTGTGTGTTTATGAGCTTTTTTTTTGTACCCCTTATACATGTAAATATACTGGCCTATTGGCCCTGATCAATATGAACACAAACTGCCTTTGTAACACCTATAACATGCTCGTTTTCAAAAATATAGAATCATGTGCATCATGCATTGCGTTAAAACTAAAAATGTTTAAAATCTAAAAGTGTTGGAAATGTAAATGCTCCTTATTAAATTACCTAATAAAAACATTAATTATTTGGAATATATTTTTGTATACTAAAATAATTATTGTTGCTAATTAAAATATCAAATTTAGTGATTGGATTTCCAAAATTATTTTAATGTGCCTTTTTGTGAAATGAAATGATTCAAAGATCAATGGGTTCCGTTGTAAATTCCAAAGATCCAAACTCACAAAATGTAGCTAAGAGTAAAATGGGTTTTGTTGTAAATCTGGTGGAGAGGTCCAGTTTTGGGATAAACTAATGGGGAGCAGGAATTTGTAAAATAAAATGAATCGACAATTATGTTTTAATGTTTTATAAAATGCTTCCAAAGACATAGGTTGATTATCCCTCATGTGCATTTGTTAATTGGCTTGTTAAGGAGTAAGTATGCTCACCCTTGTTTTACTCGCGGGGATGCTCAATCCAATAAGCACACCTTCATCACCAAAGCTTTGATCTAGAAGGTCAGAAGTATCGGGGGAGAACCTTTTAAATTCCATTATAGTTTGTAAGGTCATGGTGTTGAAACTATGTAATAAATGCCACTTTGGCACAACTCTGATGTAATCTTTAATTTTTTGTATAATGGTTATTGTTGGGGATTGAGTTCTACCTTCTTCGGACAGTGAAACACCTATCGGTGTTCCTCGGAGGGGGGACCCACAGTGGTGGCAGTGTGGGCCGCGGCCCCACATCAATTTTTATAGCTCCCTTATACCTAATATGAGTATATTGCGAAATTCATATATTTGGCCCAGTTAGGTGGGGCAAATCCTAGCCAAGCCCAACTGGTCAACAGCCCAAATCCCAGCAGCCTAGCAAATGCCCTCACAGACTCACAGTCACAGCCCAAGACCCGCCCCTCACCTCACTCCCTCAGCCGGTCAACCCTCACCTGCTCACCACGCACACCTCTCCCAACTCCTGTCTCCCGAGTCCGGCGCGATGCCACCCCGCCGCCGCCCCGAGCACCGCCGGCCGCCGCCTCTCCTTCCTCCACCCTCCGTCCCTCCCGGCGCCTCTGGAAGCTTCAATCAATCCAGCGACGCGCTAGCGTGGACGATGGCTACACTGCTGCGGCAACGCGAAGCTTCGATCTGGTGGGAGCGGTCAAGCAGCCAAAGGTTCTCCAAGGGTTTGAACCATGGACCGAAACCATTTTGACCCAACGAAATTAGGATCCAATTCAGTCCATTCCAAACAGATAGCACTATAAATCCAATCCAATCCAAACCATTTCAGGCCTCACACCATTAGAACCCCATCCAAACGAGCCTAACTCAAAATCCAAACCGTATTGCCCAGTTCTAACCAAACCATTAGCAGGCCTAGATGGAGTTGAATGAGCAGTGTGACTGGTATGGATTGGAACGGTTTGAAATGGTTTGAAACAGTGGCTTGAACAGTTGAACCCATGGGGTGGAGATGGATTCGGGTTGATTAAGCAATTGATTAGGCTGATTAGTTAGCTAATCATAATAATTTTGAATGGCTAGCTCAGTAGCTTGCATCTTCCTCTTCTTAATTGGTCAGATTAACCTTAATCGCTCGCTTGGTAGCACTTTAAATTGGCTCGCTCAGTAGCTCTCCGAACAGGGACAAGTATGTGCATGTATAGCTGATGGGTTCAAATGGTTTGCCAAATGGTTTCAAACGGGTTGAAGAGTGGGTTAAATCTAATAGGTTGGTTTGGATTGGGGTTTTATATCTAATGGATTGGTCTGGGTTGGTGTTATTAAGACTGCAGAGTGGATTGGTTTGGTTGGAGGAAGTGGGATACAACACGATGGGCTGGTTTGGGGATGGATTGGATGTGAAACCATTAGCAGGCCTAACTCCATCTCCATCGTGCTGCCGCTGAGCCAAGGCGCAAGGGCTGCAGTGCACGGCCTTCTCTTCGTGGTGGCCAATCGGGCGAGCTCATTGCCGACCTTAATCGTCGAGGTCGCCGCTGTCCTCTTGCCGCACGAGCTCGCCGGCGCAGAGGCAGACGCTGACAAGCCGCCACCGTGTTGATTGTTGAATAGTGTCGCCGACGCCGCCGCCATGGCTGTGGCCGACTCAATCAGCAGCTCGAGCATATCCATTGCGCTGCAGCCAAACTCCAGGCACAAGGGCCGCGCCCCCTCCCTCGCCGCGGCTGCGAGCTAGGCGAGCTCCTTGGCGGCCTTGCTCTGTGACCTGAGAGCGGTCGTGATGCGCGCGGCGTCGCGGCGGCGGATGGCGCCATCTAGCGCGTGGCTGATGTCCTGCTTTGGCTGCTTGAGTGTGACAATGGCCTCTGGAAGCTTCAATCAATCCGGAGACGCGCTAGCGTGGACGATGGCTGCACTGCTGCGGCAACGCGAAGCTTCGATCTGGTGGGAGCGGTCAAGCAGCCAAAGGTTCTCCAAGGGTTTGAACCATGGACCGAAACCATTTTGACCCAACGAAATTAGGATCCAATCCAGTCCATTCAAACCGATAGCACTATAAATCCAATCCAATCCAAACCATTTCAGGCCTCACACCATTAGAACCCCATCCAAACAAGCCTAACTCAAAATCCAAACCGTATTGCCCAGTTCTAACCAAACCATTAGCAGGCCTAATTATATCAAACCTATAATATTCTTTTGAATATGTTAATTGGCCTAGAAGTTGTGTTTATGAAGGCATTAGACAGTGCACGGGCATTAGGCCTAATCGCTAATTAGGTAGGCATAGGCATGGCCAAATGACCACCTAGCTGGGATAAATTGGCTTGACAAACAAAGAAAAGGGTATTCCATACTCCCATAGTGCCTATGTGACAGATAGAAGGGCTAGGCAATGATAATTTAATGGCCAAGTTTGCATTTTGGAGACACGAATCAGTAAAAAAACCAAAATTTTCACAGGTGGGAGTACCTTATTAGATTAACTAAAATTAAGAGTAAAAGGAGTCCCACTGCATAAATGTACATAGTCAAGATTAATTCAATTAAATATATAATACATTTATTTATTCCTAGAAAAAACATGCTAAGAACCTGATAAAACCTTATGCATGACTGGAATTTTATTAAAAGTACATTTGCATAAAGTACGGAGATCATAAAGCTTACCCATGACACAATAGATTGACAGTGAGATTCTCCAATCTTTTCCACCGGTTTCCTTCCAAGCAACAGCTCAAGAAGGACAACTCCAAAAGCATACACGTCACTCTTTTCGGTTAATTGACCTATGATTTAATATAGAACATTGCTTAGCCAACTAACTTCAGAGCTATCTAATTGTTGGCATCTTAATGTACTAAAGCAAATGTGTGCACCATCTAGAAGATACTCAGGTGCAACATAACCAACAGTTCCTGAAGGCTTTATGTCTTCTTTGTTGTTGTTGCCACCATATATTGCAAAGCCAAAATCGGATATCTAGATATATTAGCAAAGAAAATCAAATTAGAAGTTCCAAACATCGAAATATATGAAATCAGAAGTTAGGAAAACTTAATATTTAACCTTTGCGTTGAAATCTGAGTCAAGAAGTATATTGGATGATTTTATGTCTCTGTGAATAATCGGTGGATTGCAATGCTCATGAAGGTGTTCCAATCCTCTGTGATTAAGAACTGACCTACGTTAGTACTATCTTTATTGTAACCTTGAAATAATACAACAAATTCACAGAAAATTGCTTTTTTGACACTCCATTGAATGACCTCTTACCATTTTGCCACTCTGTGTCTATGACATATAGATCCATCTGTGTCTATGACAGTAGGCCAGAGTGACAAAATAGTAAGAACCAATGTTGTGAGTGACAAAAAAGCAATTGCCCCACAAATTCAATAGTTCGAGAATTTGAACCTTGCTGCATCAAGAGCAATTTTCAAGCGAATATGCCAATTTAAAGATGATCCACGAGAAGATCCTACAAATGGGGCAACAACGGTCAAATCTTCATCATTTCACTATCATCACTGTTAGCATAAATGTGAATCCATAGTAATGATAAACTGGAATTCACCATGTAATTGTGTTTCCAGAGAGCCATTTTGCATCAGCTCATAAACAAGAAGCCTTGTATCTTCATGTATGCAATATCCCAGTACTGAGATCACATTGGGATGACGAATTTTGCCGAGGTGACCAAGCTCATTCTAGCAATCATTCGCGCACATAATTAACCAAGAGTTTTCAATTAATTTCAAGATTTTGAAAAACAAAATACCCATGTGCTTTACAGTCACCTCAAATTCTTTCTCCACTTCCTGTCTACAACAATTTAATTTCTTAACAGCTGCAACAACGCCTCTATCAAGAGTAGCTCTATATACACAACCAAAACCTCCTTTTCCCAAGATATTATTCTCACTGAACTTGCAAGTAGCGGACTCTAACACTGAGAAGTCCATCATTGCAATCACTTCTTTTTTGTACATCTTCATTGAATTCAGTTTTCCCAGCATAGGTAACGAGTGCCTCGTAGCACCTGCAGCGTTCCAAGTTAAATATTGATCAGGACACTCCTAGTTATACTACGGAAAAATTACAATACTTTCAAAAATCTGATTGAAAGACCTCACTTGAGATTTTCATGTCCTTTGAGTCCAGAGCTTCACGAGCTTTTCTCCAGAAAGTCCATGCATAAATTGCTGATACAATCATCACAATGGCAGCAACAAGCGCCAACATGACTGCTAGGAGAACCTGCTCTTGGCAACGGTGATTTTCCTTGGTTACAACCTTCAGTCCTGCACTCAAGAAAATAAATGACAGAAAAGATGAAACTCAAATTTTCTTTAGTACATGATTAAGCTCGAATTGAAAATATTGATCCATAGACAAGGGCACAAGGCCAATATTTGGAGAGTCAAATTGTAAGACACTGAAAGGGGCATGACTAGAATGGGCACCATCTATCCATGCTCTGTAGTAATGGGCAATTAAGAACATTGGCCAAACAATACAACAGAATGCAAATGCATGGGCATCTCATGAGAAAAGAGGGGGGAAGGGCAAAGACTCCTTATTTCAAGTCAAATGACTCAACGGCATAGAACAAATCATAGGAATGAAAAAATAGGCTTCTCATTTGTCCCCGATTCTTGTCGGATGAACTGATGGCAGACACATAGAAATTATTTTGTTGAACTTGCACGAAGAAATTGCAATTCATAGACAAAGTCCAAAGGCAAAGAATAATTCGCTAAGGAAGCGAAGTAAAAATAGCAACAAAAAAAAAAACTGTTTTGCAATCAAGAAGCCCAAAATCTCATTCCAAATTGTCAGACAACATGCTCTCAAAAAAAAAAAAAAGTCAGGCAACATCAACCCAAGCGAGAAGAAAGATAGCATTGCGCATTCTTGACGCAACAAATGCGCAAGAGAAGAAGATGCGGGATGCATCCACATTTGAGCTGCACGTCTGAGAAGGTACATTTCCGGATTTCCCCTTGTCGGTTATCCCCTCTTAAGAAACGAAAACGAAAGGACGCAAGCTCACCAGCCGGAGGCGATGCCACGTCAGCGAGAAAGGGCGCGTCCGCCGCAGGCGACGGCGCAGGAGGCGACGCCACATCGGCGAGAGCCACCCTCGCCGCGTCCGCCAGCACAACCATACCGCTCCCCGGCAAGAAGACCACCACCAGCACCAGCACCAGCAGCAGCAGCAGGAAGCGGCCGCCGCCGGACACCGTCATCCCACTCCCTCTCCCTCTCCCGGCGTGGGGGAGCGGCGGCCGGCACGGCGCACCGGGGGAGCGCGTTTGAAATCTGCTCCCCTCTTCTGTCTCTCTCTCTATCTCCTCCCGGGTGGATTCGGGTTGTTTGAATGCGAGTGGTGACAGTAGGTGGGATCCTACAGTACTGCGCTGCACGCTCGCGCGCGTGTGTGCGCGCCCCAGCCCCACTTGGGCTGCGGCTGCGGGCTGGTCCATGGCTGGGTGAGCTGGACTGCGGCGGTTCATTTGTCAGGGTACACGGCCTCGGCTCGAGCTCCGTCCAGCTCCAGCTGTCTACTTGTGACCTCGTGTCTTGCAGTTGTGGCACGGGATGCCTCATGTCTAGTCTCGACGCATGCTGGATCTGTCAAGATTTACAATGAATAGGAATATGTGATATGGGTTGAAAGCAACGGTTAATTGATAGATATACGGCAGAGTTGCGGCTTCCAAGAAGGATATGGTGCCTTGCTGTCGCCATGATGTACTTCTCTCTCTTCTCACCGGCTCACCGCGCTCCCTCTCTCCCTGCCTTGCTGTCGCGCCATGATGTGATATGGTGCCCGATCTTCCGACAGATAGATATTGGAGAACTCGATGTAAACGACCTGGTTTCCGATCAAATTTTACTAAACCCTGCAATCACAACACCATTGTCTCTGTTTGTTATCAACCACGCGCGAGCACGGTTGACCTCACCATGAAGGTTAGCTCCTACAAATAAATCGAAAACACGAGCAAGAGCGAAGAAGAAGCAACTCAAATTGCGAATTACTCCCTCCGTCCACAAATGATCTACGTCTAAGAGAAATCACAAAGACCAAGAAAAGCAATTAACGGATCGACTAACCATTTAATCTTAGGAATATTGCTGCGAAAGTAGTGCCATCATTTACTCCTTCTAGCCTCTCACCCCAAAAGTTGTGTCCTCTCACCAATCCAAGGACTGCATGCTTGTAGCAGGCCTGCAGCAGCCATAACTCTCACCTCGAAATGCAATTAACTACAACCTCATGCAATGAAAACCAGGCTAATACGTAGATTTTTTCTGGACAAACCAAAAAAGCTTATATATAGATCATTTGTGGATGGAGGGAGTAATATTAATCTCACAATGTTGGGTTCCACAAACCGAATATCCGCAAACTACGACGACAGAATAATTTAAGCAAAACCAAGTCTAACAATGATGAATACGAGGTTTTAACACCTAAGAGGAGCGGTGGCTAGTGTTTGGGGTACACCCCTACTCAGGGTACATGGGCCGAGGCACAAAAGACAAGTGACGCAGCACCGAACAACCCAACAAAATATGGTCATCATTTGTTTCAATGATTGTGATTGACTCCGAAAAAAATTGAAAGTGGGACCAGATACGTTGAAAAGATCTCGTCGAGGGCTTCTCCATGATGTACTTCAACACCCCAAACGGAGTTTGTATGAATCTTCTACACCAGTTTGAATACATGCTACTCCACCATGACCGACCCAGACTCCAACCAGCAATAGACTTGGTCTCTGGCCCGTCTTGGTGAAGGATCGAAATGTAACTTAGAGGGGGGTGAATAGGCTTTACAAATTTTTAACAGAAATTAAGCAAAACTCAAGAACAATATCGGATGTTCCAATGTATATATCAGATAGTCTGATATGGATCAAACTATCATATCGAATCAAACTATTCGATATTGTTGAAACTAGTGTTTGAAACCCCTTAGCAATTTTAACGATACCATCTGCACCAAATGGGTTAGAAGCAATAAACAAGTAGAACAAGAGGGATAGAACCAAATCCACAAGAATACTCAAAAACGTTGTTTTAAAAGTTTGGATCTTTGGGGAGATCCTACGTCTCCGTTGAGACAGCTCGATCACACATAAACCGGGGTCCCTCTTAACTCTTTGCCTCTCGGGTTGCACCAAGCACTCCTGGTTTCACTCTTTGGACTAATCTGTCCTTCGCAAACGTTCCCCAGCCACCACACCAAGTCTTGGTATCTCAAGGGCGACTCTTAACCGTCTAGGAGCCCTCAAAATCTAAGAGTAACAAATCTGATGGAAAACCAACTTGGAGATTGAAGGGAAATGAGTAGCCTACATGAGCACAAAATCAAAATTTTTCTACTTCACCCAAGATCACATGTGAGTAGGGGGTCATAGATCGTTGCCCTTGACGCGCCGATGCAGCGGAAGTAGATGCGTGCGCGTAGAGGAAGTAGACATTCATGCCGCCTGGTCGCCGGAGATCCAACTGAACAGCGCGTCTGCGTACGGCAGCGCCTCTACCGATATCCACAGTTCCACACGTACCGAGTAGGAACGCCATGCAGGGTGTGCTAGAACCTTGCCGCACAGCCCACTGTGATACTGCCATCTCATGGCCCGCCAGTGATCCAGCTCCCCCCGAGACCAACACCTAGTCTCAGGCCCAGGTCCCCATATCTAGTGGCCCAATTGGAAGCACAACCCAAGTCATGGCCCAACTCAACTCAAAACACTAGCCTGGTGGGAGAGGGGTGCCTCCACCTTTTAAGTTGGGCTCCCCCATCACTAATATCCGATGTGTGACTAAACCCAATAATCACACATCGAATATTGGTGATAGGGAAGCACAACTTAAAAGGTGGAGGCACCCCTCTCCCACCAGGCTAGTCTTTTGGGCTGAGTTGAACCAGGACTTGGGTTGTGCTTCCAGTTGGTCCAATAGATGTAGGGACCTAGGCCTGAGACCAGGTGTTGGTCTTGGGGGGAGCTGGATCGCTGGCGGGCCATCAGATGGGAGGATTGCAGCGGGCTTCAAGTTTCTGGGGAGCGGAAGGGGCGCGCATCGGCTAGGCATGGTCAGGGCTCAACTCGTGCTGTGCGCCGCCCCTGGCCTCGCCTTTTATAGACACGCTAGTGGGCTGAGGCCCGCTAGGGTTCTAACTCCTACACGGATCATATCCACGCACAAACCTGTTAAACAATTCCAACCCGTTAAGTGTGTGACCCGTTAGGTTCAGTGCAAATCTACCGCGGATCCGGAAACCCGTTTCCAATTCAACGATCAACAGAAGTACGTATTGACCGCTGAATGCAAAGAATCAATATTCGACTGAACCATGAAACACTCACATATCGATCCCTTTGCCACGCGATACCAGTCAAGCTCAAGGCAAGATGCGCGCCACCCTTGTTGATAGCTCGACCACTTCACTTGACAATGTGATGTGTACAAACCATGACTAACTCCTTAGTCACATTAGCACGGTCGTGCGCTTTCCCTATCCATTCACACAAGGGGCCCAGAGGTATCTTTCCCGTTATCTAGGAGGGGCAAATTTCATCTCGATCATCACACCCCTAGCTATGTGTCGTAGTATACCCAATAGTCACCTTTATAATTAATCTGTTATGGTGTAGCATTTGATGATATCAAAGCATACGAGTCAACATGCTGGGCATCTATGACAATCCCAGGTCTAAGGACCATATAGGTGTACCACTCGAGACTATACGCTGATGGCACTATAAGAGGTAACAACTCACAGTGTCTCGGAGTGGATCTGTTCGACTACCCATATTCTCTAACATGTGTCCACATTATTGGTTCAATATCTCCATATCTATGGTATGTGAAACATTACCATCAACCAATACATGTGCTAATCAAATCCTCACCGCTCCTCATAGAAACAAAGACGTATTACAATCATCACCATGATTGATCTAGGGCATATTCCCTTCAAAGATAGGACCAAGTGCTCAAAGATGAAGCTTGGTCAACACAAAGCACTTAGATCTAGCTTCTCCACTCTCTAAAGGATGCAATCAATGAGATTTAAAGTGGGGGAGGGGGGAAGGTGTGAACTAGGGGCAATAAGTGCTTAGCTTAGTGTAAGTGTGAAAGTCAACCCTAGCCCATGGGGGAAGAGGGGAATAAAGATCCTAGCCATTTGATGTAGATAGACATCGGATAGTCCAATGTGAAAGTGGGAGAAAGAAGCAATGGCTATTTTCATGGTTCTGGAGTTGTTTAAAACGAATTAATCAATAAAGAGTCTGAACATATCGGATAGTCCGATAATATTATCAGATAGTCCTATAATATTATCAGATAGTATGATATTTTTTGGGATCTGGAGACAGAGAAGAGTCGATCGGACCAAGCATCAAAACATTTCTATATACATTGGATATTCCGATATCAACATCAGATATTCCGATATGTTTTTTCAACTGAACACCCTCAAATTTGATTGTTGGATAGAATATGTCAAGATTCATCTACCATGAGCACTTAGGCTATCGGAAAGTTTTTTTTTCTATGCATTACTCTTAATAGTACGGCATGTCCTTAGACTTAAATTAAAAATTAAAAGATCTAGGTCTAAGTCTATACACCATCTTCTCCTTTTTACCTTTGGTGACTCCACGAGCGTCTCACATCCTTTTTTATGACAACACAATTAAGACTTGCAAAATATTTTAAAAATAATATTACTTTTGAATGATCCAAGATATAGCAGAGCTCCCCCTAAATATGTGAAATTTTGTAAAGTGGAGGCTCCCCCTATATCCTTGCATTTGTGGGGTGCATGTGAATTATCATGTGCAAGAGAGAGCCAATGTACATAAATTTAAACAACAAATGCATAATGGTGTGGACGACATGGGCCCCTGGTACCCTCTAGAAGGCCTATGAAGTAACAAATGGGGGCGATCCAAGCTGACTAGATAGGGATGAAAACCACTCAGGCTACGCATAACTTGGTCGTCAAGGATGTTCCCGAGGATAGAGTTTTGCTCCATGTAATTAGGAGATTCATACCTGTAAATGTCGGTGCATATCATGTGCTGATATAACAAAATCTGGTATCATGTACTGGATAGAGCCCTGTAACATTATTCCCCCTACACTATATAAAGGGAGGGGTAGGGGTCATAGAATCATCTGCATCTTCATCATCTACATCTTCATCTGCAAATTCACGCAGACACATAATCCCAGAGCACAGGACTAAGGTATTACCTCTGAGTTGAGGGTCTGAACTTATATAAATCCTTGTCTTGTGTTACCACCTAGTTTGGTTCTAGCACATAGCCGAGCAACAAATTCATTGCCGACGGTGACCCCCAATTACCCACCAGTCGACAGTTGGCGCGCCAGGTAGGGGCCTGGGTCAAGATCATCTTTCAAGCTAGATGGCTTTTCCAAGATCGTTGTTCGTCGTCCTCATGCCGGGGCAAGCTTTACGCTTCGGATCCCTGGATTTCGTGGTCGACGGCATCGACTATCTTCATCTCTCCCCTAGGGAAATCACCCTTCAAGAAGGTACCTACGATTCATCGTCTCCCTTGCCGTTTGGCTTGGAAAACTTGGCAGGCGCTTTCGGCAGATTGATCCGTTGGCAATTCCACCTGGCACCTTCCCTTGAAGTTCGCGAAGAAAGACTCGACGGTGATACTTCCTCGGACACGGACATGATCCGATCTAGGGGAGTCCCAACATCTCAGATTGGATCTCCCTTCAGGCTTATGAACTCTGCTACGACCTTCGCGCAGATCCTCCCTAGACTCGGTATAGGAGGTGACCACGCTGAGAACCCATCTCTTAATCTAGTCGGAGCAATCCGACCAGACCCGACCATGTTCGTGGGTTCATCAGTGCTGGCAAACCCATTGGACAGAGCGAGCAGGTCAGCCTCTCTCACTCGGACTCTGAGTCCGACGAGAGCACTGAGATCTACAACTACAATGAAGTCTTTGTCCTCGACGCGGGTGACCACCACTCCACTTCTTAACCAGCCGGGAACGAAGCGGCCGCCACGGAGGCGGTCGATACGAACCAGCGTCACGTTGAAGATCAAGATCGCATGCGCCAACTCCGCATCCGCGGCCGCAACGTCTAGAACGAACTTTGCGCGGTGAAGCTGAGGAATCATGACGTCTACACGACTCCTCAAGCGAACATATGGTTCCAGCGGATCCAACGCATCGGCGCAGGCGTTTTTATGAAAAAACTCATCTGGTTTTACGTGAATCAATCTTGCGTCCATATACCAGACTCACAGTACTTTTGAAAACTAACCCCTCACATTTGTTATTTCCCGTCCTCTCTCCCGCCGCCGCTCTTTACTCCAGGCATTGTCGCTGCCTTCTCCCTCGCCTCCGTGCTGCCTAGATCCGGCGACGATAGCCTCCGCAAAGGCTGCACCGCCCATAGTCGGCCTCCTGCTTCGGCGCCGCCTGCCTCAAGGTCGCACGACTTCCCAGAGCGATAGGCTGCCGCGGCCTTCTATGCTACAGCCTTCCCCGATGCAACAAGTCGTCGTGGCCACCCTCCATGGTGGCGCCCGTTCCAATGCAGCCAGATCGATCGTCGCGCCTCTAGCTCCGATGCAGGTTTTCTGTTGGGGCCTTGTGTTGTGCCAGATGAAATTTATCGTTGGTGTAGGGTATAATGTGGCGCTGTTGATAAGGAATTATCGTCAAGTATAAAAAGGGTGAGGGATTTGTCGGCCAAGGTGGCCGGGATGTTGAATAAACGCCAGACTCCAGTCGTCCGCAGGCGCCAGGAGCCCTGGTGTACGTAGACCGATCTCCTCCCAGTATGCAACGGTGAGTCTTGCTCTTTAATAAGGCGAAACCAGAAACACATGAAATCGAATTGATTTGGATGGAAAAAGAGGCCAGGTTTTTGCTATATGCACGGAATGATCAATTACCAGCAAGTACCACATATAATCATTATTTCCTAACATAACTGAGATAACACTTCTCCAACATTGTAAAAAGTTATTTTTATATTTGATACGAATAAAAAAGTGCTATTGTTTCTCCATTGGTGCCTAAATAAATCATCCAAGTGCTACATATGTTAATGTCAGGTGTATCAATAACAAGATAAAGATAGTGCGTTGAATTCTACGATATGCTATATATGTTAATGTCAGGTGTATCAATAACAAGATAAAGATGGCGTGCTGAATTCTATGATATTTTCTTTAATTTTTTTTTGGGAGATGATGATTGTTGCAGACGTAACGTCATTTGTTTAGTAGCATATCATATTATCTCCTTAGTGTCCTAATCTTGACTCGAGATAAATTTTATACATCCAATGTTGTGTTCATGTAATCTTCACTGGGATTACTGCGCAACATCATGTGCCTTAATCCAGTTGCTGGTTTTGTTTCTTTTGTTTCATCATTATTTGAGCATGGCAAATGATGGAACCTTTTTTCCCCTCCATTTTTCAATGGATCCAACCTCACTTTCAAACTCGTTCAGAGCTGTTCACAACAACCAAAAAATTTTGACGGTCACAATCAGTCTCCTTCTGCGCCACTATTACTTTGAGGCTGAGTTCCCATATAACTAATGCTGCATGAGAGCACCTTCGAGCAGCCATATTTGTCCTTATATGCTGGATAATACCCTCTTCTTCTTTTTAAAGTTTTGTTTAGAAGCCCATAAGTTTAAAACTTTGTCAGATGTTCTCCTTACTCGATTAGAATAACAATAAACAAGCTCAGAACCTCAGTTATTTGTGTGTATAATCTTTATTTTTACTAGTTTTTTCGATTGCTTATAAGGATGGACCTTCGTGCTTAGGTCATCCGTGTCTTAACATGGTTGCGTCGATAAAAATTCTAGAACCGTCGGGTTTACATAATATCAACGGCCAGCCGTCGAGTGAAGGTCGACGAGAGAAACACATAGTGTCGATGGCCAGGCCGTCGACACAAGTAGTATCGACGGCTAAAGGATAGGCCGTTGAGACAGACCCCCCGGACGCCATTTCCAGCATGGTGGGCTCTGTATTGACGGCCATTATAGAGCCGTCGACACTGGTGCTAATGGGTCCCACTGTGGCTAGCTCCAGGTGACATGGATGGAGGCGACAGTATCGACGGTCGTTTTTGGGCCGTCGGTAAACTGACATGTGGGCCCACAACTTCCCGGCGAAGCAGTCTTGACGGCCATAAATGGGCCGTCGATACAGCCTCTCCCTGCCAGGTAGTATCGACGGCCCCGTTCTAGCCGTCGAGACAGTGGAAGAGCAGAAATTTTTTTTTGCATATTTTAAAAAATCACAAATTTCTGCGGCCGCCGCCGCCGCCCCCAGCAGCAACGACAGCCGCACCTGCAAACCCAAAACACCCGGCAATTCATATATATACCCCTCATCGCATACATGCTACCACAATTCATCCAAACCACAAAATACACAAAATTAAACATAACCACATCTCCATAAGCACATATATAGCACATAGAAAGGAAATTCATCGGCACAAGCACATCGAAGTCCAAGTTCATCACCACAATCTATCAAATAACAAATGCAAGACGAAGTTTCCAACTAAAAGTAACAAAGTCAAAAGGGAAGCTAGCTAGCTACTGATCAGGGTTGGTTGGCCGAGGATCGTTCTCCAGTGGGTTCTCTGGAGGATTAGGTGGCTGGGTGAACAGTGGCGGGGCGATCGCAAAGAGGTCGGTGACCCAGTTGGGATTTTCCTGAGTCACCGATGTCTCTCCTCCCTTCTGGCCATGAATTTCACCTTGAGCCGCTGAACCGGAACCCTGCATGTGTACAAAACAGTTGGTTATTAGTTCATCACATTTAAACGGTTCAAAACATGAATTAACATGGGTTAATGACTTACCGCCTCCGTAACATACGGCAAGCCACCATGTGGGCGAGCTGGGCCCACGTATTCGCCTGGTGGAGTAGTGTGGCTGCCGTAAGGGCTGTAGGGAGCCGGTGTCCATCCACCGCAAAACGGTGGTGGACCCTCATAGAAGGCTGGACCGCCAGCGGTACCACCGGGATGCTTATGGCTATTTCATGCGTTCGCCCGTCAATACAAAGTTTATGGCTATTTCATCATGGGATGCTTCTTGCATTTCTTTTCGCTCTTCGCCGCTATTTCCCATTGCGGTGGCAAGTTCCTTTAGTTTTTCATCACCTATGTGTGCGCGCACATTTGAATTGGCGGTTTTATTTACAGGAAGGTTCAAGTCCGGAATGCCTTTCTTCATAGGCTCCTTCTCGGTGCCAGGTTTCGACTGGCTCCCCTTTTTGTTTTGGGGCATTTTCGTGATTGGCCGTGGCAAGTCGTCTTGCCCTCTTTTCCCTGGACGTCTCTAAGTACTTAGGATTTTATAAGAAGTCGGAGTTTTCGTTCTTTTGTTCTGAGGCCTCTGAACAGGATAGGGTATACCTTCAATTTTTTTCGGTATTTCTACCCTCTCTGGTGCATTTCGTGCAGGACCATGTGACTTAACCACGCTTTTCAAATCACAGAAATGATCAGGCAGTTCATTTGCTAAATTCTGCAAATCAATTATCTTCTGGACTTCTAGATTTGCTTCTTTAGTGCGGGGGTCATGAGCGGGGATACCAGTGGAGTGCCATATAATTTCTCGGCATTTCTCATCCATAGGTTGGTTTCCTCCCCCTAATGACGGGAAATAATCCTCGTCAAAAATGCAATCAGCGAATCGGGCCGTATGCAAATCTCTTGTCATGGGATCAAGATACCTGATTGTGGATGCACTCTCATAACCAACGTATATCCCAGTTTGGCTCGGTCAGCCCGCACCACAGCAAGTTTGGGGGAAATCCCTATTCCCCATCCCAACCTTAATCCCCACCCCATTCGTCTCCTCCCTTTCATTGCACAACCCGGGCATGCCCTCTGCCCGCCCTCCCGTACCCGGTATGCACGAGCACCCCCTCAATTTTTTAGAAAATTTTAACCCCACATATGCCTATTAGGCATAATATTAAAACAAAAGACCATTTCACGTGGAATTCTGACAATTTAAGCTTGAGCAGTCCACAAAAACAAACCAATAGCTCCCATCCGGCCACCCACCCACCCCATTTGGCTCGGTCGGCCTGCACCGCAAAAGTTTGGGGAAATCTCCATTCCTCACGCCCAACCCTAATCCCCACCCAGCCACCCCACTCCTCTCCTCTCTTCCACTGCACACCCAAAGAGATTGACATGAGTGGCACCTAATTCGAACACCTCGTTTCAAATGATATTAAGATCGACCGCCTTGACACGTATGACACTGGACACGCGAATTTGTGATCCCAGTGACATTCTTCATATTTTTCTCAATTTATCATTGATTTACCCTTTTTAACCCGCATGACTTTACTATTTTGCCCCTGTATGCGCTGTGGTGCAGTTGGCGCCTGATTTCGAGTGGGCGTGGGTGACAAAAATTTCCAACTCTACCATATTTCAAATTTCAACCAGATTTCAAAAAATTATCAGGTTTTAAAATTTTGAATTTGACCAAATTTCAAAAATTTTAAATTTCACCTAGATTTTGAAAATATATATAAGATTGGTCAAATTCAAAATTTTGAAATCTGACAATTATAATGGATATAGCGCATTTTCATTATAAAATCAAATTTTGTCCAAAATCAAATTTCGTGCATATTGATGGATACAGCATAGGGCAACAGTTTAGTGTTTTGATCCAAGGGCAATTTGGTCAATCCAGGTGGAGAGAAATAGAAAATAGTTAAAAAAACAATAGTAAATGGGTATAATGTCATTGGAATCATAAATTTGTGTGCACGGTGTCGTATATGTCAAGGCTATCGAACTATTGTCATTTGCAATGAGGCCAACGAACTGAGTGTCGTTGAGGTTATTCTCCCACCCCCAAACCCCGACGTGCGATGGGGTCATAGGCGACGCTGCTGCACGCCTCCGGCCGCCGCTCTCCGCCCCTTTTTCGTCGAAACGCTCGCTTTTGGCCACCCCTCCGCCCGCCCTGTGGGGTTGCACCGCGGAGCTCGTGCATGCCCTCCGCCCGCCCTATGCCTCCGACCGCCTCCGCCTGATCCCACGATTGCGTCGGGCAGGCCCCTCGCCCGCCTCCTTCCTCCGGTTGACGGCCTCCTTCTCCCTGGTTGTGGTGCCGCTAATCGCCTGACCACCCATCGGATGATGATTTGATAGAGCGTTTCCAAGTCATGAAGACTCGCAAAATATTATTTTAAGGTGATTTTCCAATTTCCTTGATACATTGTTATTTTATATCATATTTTGCGTGATGTGACTATTATGTTGAATATTTTAGTAATTTTTGTGTGCTATATTTCTAATTTCACAAGACATTATTTTTAACCCTAAGATCTACGTGTGCATCGCCTGATGTAAGATCAAAATGACGACTAGAGGGAGGTGAATAGGCGCTTAATACAATTTCTTTTGAATCACCACCGACGATTCTTCTTGATTTTCAAAGACTTGACTTTTAATCCCGAGAGACCCTCCTAAATTGTACAAGTACGTAGCTTATTTCTCAACCGCAGCCTTCTACACATAAACCTCGACCTCGTCGGAGCATCGGTGACCCATCACTCCTCGGTGACATTGCCGCCCTTGGGCTGCAATCCATCGCGACTTCCTGGCAGGCTAGAACCTTAGGCCAAAAACATAGTGTCGGGGATTAAATTATGGCCCATTGCCATGGCCCACTCCCTGACGGTCCGATCAAACAGCCTGTCAGGGCCCAGCTCCCTGGAAGGTTCTATCTGGCCCATATGCATCCTGCCGAAACAGCCTCTGGGCGGCACGGTGCGTAACGGTCTAGGATTCGTGTTTGAGTCCTACTCGAACAAGAGTTCTGCACGGCTACGTGAAGACCCGGACGTGGTTTCCCGGATTGGATTAGGAGTCGTGATCCCCAAGATTAGGAGCTTGCCTTATCTGCCTCGGGGTATGTTTGGCACGCCGAGTTAAATTCACGATCTCGTAGTTAGCCAGCCCGATATTCCCTCAGTAGGTCGGTTTGCTCGCACTATATAAATAGGGCCCTACGGTGTTTAGAGATCCCCGGCATTGAGTCTTACATCCTAGCATCTAGCTCAGACCTTGATTGATAGATCCTCGCATACTACTCGCCGAGACCTGCTGATCTCGCCGAGTTCCACCTTGTAATCCTCTTTGATATAAAGAAAGGCTGGACGTAGGGCTATTATCTCTCCCGAGAGGCCTGAACCAGGATAAAAACTCTGTCTCCCTGTTCGCTGTTGTTCGTGGTTGTTCGGCGTGTCTCCTATCTCAATCTTCAAGAACCTTGGTTGACTTGAGACCGATATCTCAACCGTCGACAGCTGGCGCCGTCCGTGGGGACACGCAGATCGAGCATGTCGAACTCCGTCAAGAATACGTAGATACTTCACGAGGGCTACGACTCGAAGCGAGGATGTCTCGCCCCTGTCGATTCAGATCGATCTGTTCGGTCTCGAACGCTTTCGATCCGGCGGATGTCTCCGCTTACATGGCGTAGATAGCCTCGGATCGCACTCTGTCATCGACGTCGACTACTGGCGATGATCTTTACGACGGTTTAGATTTATCGATTCCAAGGCTATGTCGGTAGATTCCACAATGGAGACACAGCGATGACACCGTCTAGCATACCTTCGCATGGCCCCGCGGCATCAACATGGCCGATGTAGGAACCTCCGAGGATCCCAGACGGCCGTGGCGGCCGGGCGAGGTCGGGCAGATTAACTCGCTCGGCATCAAGGCGAGGTGCCACAGTTGCTTTCGCGAGCAAGACGTCATTCGCCGCGACCTCGGCGATTCCATCAATCAAACCTTAGCGGTTTCGCGACCGTGTAAGCGGCGACGTCGCGACCCACCTCGCGTCTTGCGCTTAAGTCTCCGGCGAAGCTTCCCTGTTGGTCAATTCCGCGTGACGGACTCGATCAGGCGAGCGCGGATGGTTCGAGATCCGGGACCCATAGATCAAAGTCGGAACGGCTCGAAGCTATAGCAACGGTCCTTAGATCCACCAATCAAGTTGATCTCGCCCAGAGGGCGACGCTGCTATGCGACTAACCTAGAGCGGCGGCCGAGGGCCTAAAGTCTCTAGGAGAAGTCAACAACTCCTCCAGCGGCAGCAACCAAACCGCCGGAATGATTCGGACGGCTACGATCGATCGCGTGACCCCGCCACCATCGAAGGATCCTTGTCCATGAGCGGGCTACCCGTGGTCGCCGTCGCCGCCAAGTCCTCGTAGTCATCGCGACCACGAGGGGCAAGCGCGATGATCACGGACGGTCCCCTCGTGAGGAGCGTCGTCGCCACCACGAGGAAGGGCGTGGTGGATTATCCCGAGAGAGTTTCTCCGGCCGAGTCCTCCCGTTCAGCAGAGTTCCTCCGCCGCGGGACCAACGTCTTCTCAAGACTAGGTTACTGCAGGGAAGGTGGCGGTCATATGCTCTGGCTGCGGGGCTTTCTCCGACGAAGCCGGCTGTCCGGTGGCCCTCAAAATTCAAGCCCGGTCACATGGAGAGGTACAATGGGACTCGTAACCCAGAGGAATTCCTTTCCATCTACGCCGGCCATCATGGCGCCGGGGGACGAGCTCGTTATGGCTAATTACCTCCCGACCGTCCTTGAGGTCTTTGCTCGGACGTGGGTATTCAATCGCCAAGAGGTTCCATCACTCATTGAACCCGGCTTTGTGACGCCTCGATTGCTAATTTCAGAGGCATTACGTGCGTCTGGGCAAGGAGGATGATCTGCACGGATGATTCAGATGAGCGGGAGACCCTCGCAATTTCGTGAAGCGTTTCATTAAGATCCGCAACACGATCCCAAATATCTCGGATGAATCATTGTCCGCGCCTTCAAAAACGGAGTCGCGACGAGCGGTCACCCAGATCTCGAGATCAATGAGACTCGACCGCCAACGACTTTGTTCAAGGCGGCCGATCATATGCTAACGCGGCAGAGCGCGTTCAAGATAAAAAGGCGTTCGACAAAGGCGAGCCGCCCGACTGGTGTGGATGAGAAGAAGAAGAGCAAAGAAGAACGTTCTGGTGACAAGAAATCGGAAGAAGAAGAACAAAGGTGATGCGAACAATACCGTCGCAGATATGGATCGCGCACCTCCTCCCAAGGACAGGCGAAGAAGCCCAACAATAATTACAAGGGCAAAAAGCTCGCCTTTCGGAGGCGGACAAGGCAAGAAAGGTCCAAGCGACCGATTTTGTAAGTTCCACCAAAGACTACGGGCATGATATACGCCATCAGAGAACTTAATGCAAAGCTCAAGATTTCTACAACGGCAAGGGCCCAATGCCCACCCCGCCGAACATGGTGATACCGTAAGGCTAAGCGCCAAACCGGCGATGGTGATCGGAAGATGATGGCGAATATCAAGAACCCGTGAACCACATCGCCGTCATTTTGGCGGCTCCTCGGCTTACACCTCTCTGCGCAGCCTCAAGAAAACCGCGGGAGGTCCACAACGTCGAAAAGGCAAAACCTCACCAATCGATGAAGTGGATCGAGGTCTCCATCTCCTTCTCTAAGGAGGATTGCCCCATGGGATGACCAAGCCTCGGCGGCTCTCATCGGTGGTCGCCCGACCATCGAACGCGAGAGTTGGCCGTGTCTTAGTAGGCGGCGGGGCGCTTTGGACTTGCTTTCGCTAAAGTCTTGGACGAGATGCAAATTCCTCGCCCAAGTCAAGGAAGTCGCAATGCCCTTCTACGGAATTGTTCCGGAGAAGTCATCAAACCGTTAGGCGAGTTGTCCTTCCGTCACCTTCGCAACCCAAGCAACTTCCGGACAGAGTTGATCACTTTCGACGTGGTCGACTTCCGTCGGCGATAACGCAATCTTGGGCGAGCCATCTCGGTAAGTTCATGGTCGTGTCCCACCACGCTTACCATTGCGTGAAGATACCGGGTCCTAACGGCGTGATCACGGTCAAGGGCAACTACAAAGTCAGACCTTTGGATTGCGACGGCGATCCCTTGCCCCTGGTCGACCCGCCTTCCGCGTGGTCTCAAGTTCATGAGACCAAGTCTGCAGACGCCTAGGGTCTCCTTCACCGGGAGAAACCAAGGAAGTTCATTGCCGCAGCGATACTTCCAAGATAGTTCACTTGGGGCGATCTGGACCCCAAATAGAAAGCGAAGCTTATTGCCTTCCTCCGAGCTAATGCAGATGTATTCGCCGGAGCCATCGACATGCCCGAGTCCCAAGGAGGTAATCGAGCACAAATTGGCTGTCGGCGGACAAAACTGTTCGCCGAAGCTTCGCTTTTGAATTCAAGCAGGATCATCAAAGATCGACAGCAACCGCTTTCATTCTTTGGTTCATCCGCGAGGTTGATCACACCGAGTGGTTAGCCAACCCGCCATTGTAAAGAAGAAAGGCGGCAAGTGGAGGATGTGTGTCGATCACACGACTGAACACCGCTTGTCCTAAGGACAATTTCCGCGTCAAGATTGACCGGTGTCGATGCGATCATGACGCCAGCTCGAGTTTTTAGATGCTTACTCGGTTACCACCAAATAAGCATCTCCCGAGGATGAAGAGAAGATCGCCTTCATCACCCTTTCGGCACTACGCTATCGACCATGTCTTTCGGTCTGCAAGAATCTTTGGTGCCACGTCCAGCGCCTAATGGAGAAGACCTTTCCGAATAAGCGGAAAAACACGGAGGTCTATGTCGGCGACATAGTTGTAAAGAACAAGCATGCTCCAGATCATGTAAAAGACACGGCAGAGACTTTTGTAATCTCACCAGCATCGAATAAAATTAAATCCAGAGAAGTGTACCTTTGGTGTTCGATCCGAATGTTGCTCGGATATGTCATTGGCTCGCAAGGTATTTCGCCAACCCCGAAAAAATCGAGGCCATTGAAAATATGCAGCTCCAACTACCATAAAGGAAGTACAAAGCCTCGGCTGGACGGATGGTCGCTCTAGCGTGTTTATTTCCGTCAAGACTTAAGCGGGCTGCCCTTCTTTAAGGCCTGCGCAAGCACAATGGTTTGAATGGACGGAAGAAGCCGATAGATCCTTCCAGATCTGAAGCGATACTGTCCAATCCTCCGCCTCTTGACTGACCCCCGCGGCATGGCGGCGGCTCCTCTGCACCTAGGTTGCACGCCTGGCGGTGGCGCGATCTTGGCGGTCGAAAGGAAGGCCTCGGCGACCAATCTATTACGTGAGCGAGGTACTTCACGGATCAAAGGCGCGCACGAGGTCCGGCTACTCACGCCTTGCTCATGTCCTCCGTGAAGCTTCGCCACTACTTCCAAGCGCATCAAATCATGGTCCCGACCACGTTCCTCCGGGAGAAATCTTACGGAACAAGGAATCTAGCGGACGATAACCAAGTGGGCAATGGAACTAGCGAGTTTGATCATTATTTGTCGCCGAATCGCTATCAAGTCACGTGTCCTAGCCGACTTTGTCGCTGAATGGACTTGCCCGCCCAAATCGAGTGAGCTCCCGAGCAACCCGATGAACCCCTTGACCATGTTTTTCGATGGCTCGCGACCGAAACTCGGGGTGGTTTTGTTCTCATCTCCTCAAGGAGAGCAACTCCAAAGATTCTATCCAACTATACTTTGCGGCGACTAACAACGCCGCAGAGTACGAGGCCCTCTCGCCGGACTAAGAGCGTGCAAGTCGCTTGGTGTCCAACGGCTAGCGTGAAGGAGATTCACGGTGGTCATCAATCGTGTTAACAAGGAGTATCGGTCTTTGCGATAACTCAATGGCGCGATACGGTTGAAGTGAGGAAGTTGGAGCGGCATTTTCGATTTTTGAAGTGCTCTTCGTGCCTGTGAAGGACAACTTCTGGCGACCCGCCTATCCAAGTATGGATCCTCACGCGAACTCGCTTCCGGCAGGGTGCTCGTCGAGCACCTTCACAAGCCCTCAATCACGTCTCCGGACGAGGCAACAGAGGCAGTGGTCGCTGTCTCCGTCATCGAAAGCAGTCGCGGATCGACAACGCCATTTGTCCGGTACCTTGCGATGGGACCTGCCCGACGACGGCCGGCGTTCGGCCATAAGGCGTCTTTGCTCCATACAAGCTTGTGGGCGGCATCCTTTACCGCCAAGGTGCTCGGGAGTTCTTCCAAGTGCATCTCGCAAGCAGAGGGTGTGTTCCTTCTTAGGGACATACACGAGGGTGCTCGGGCAACCACGCCTCCTTCGTAACTCGGTCGGCAAAGCGTTTCGCATGGGCTATTATTGGCCCATCGTTACAAGATGCCCGGACATCGTGACTAAGTGCAAGGCTTGCCAATTTCACGCCGGAAGGCACACAAGCCCGCCCAAGAGCTCCAAACAATCCCCCATCTTGGCCTTTCTCCACATGGGGTCCGGATCCGCTCGGCCCATTCCCTAAGGGGTACAAGGGATATACACACCGCCATTGCCATAGACACTTTTACAAAGTGGATTGAGGCAGAGCTCGTGTCGCCTCTTCACGCCAAAAGCAGTGTTCGCTTTTTCAAAAGCAACGTGGTCACGCAGCCGGATTCGGTTGCCTCGCAAGACGAGCTCGGTCAACTTAGTTGACGACGAGCAAGCGCCTCCTCGATCTCGATCTCCTCGAAGGCACACGCGACCGGGCACAAGTCGAATGGCGCGCTACCAAAGAAGATCTTCGCCACGACGCCAAGTCGATTCGACCTAGGGCTTTGAAGGCGGGCGACCTCGTTCTGCGCCGTGTCGAGAACTTGTCCAATGCCAACAAGTTAACTCCTCGTTGGGAGGGTCCGTTCACTGTCGTTTCTTCCTTTCGCCCGGAATTTTTTCGCTGGCTATGGAGGGCGGAGAGAGTCGACCAAAGACTTGGAACATCGACCCGACCGTAAGTTCTTTGTGTAGGTCCTCGTTTGTTTGCTTAGCTTTGCGCTTTTTGTAAACTTCGGCGCCTCGCTTTGTCCAAGTCTCTCGGGCACCATGTAAAGTTCAATCCAATTCTTGATGAATCCTCGTGGCCTCTGTGTTCTTTTTCCGCTTGTCTTCTCGAGACTACTTTCTCCGTAACACTTGATGGTCGCCCGGTCTTGCGAACTCTTGGCTCCGCAATCTTAAGGATTGTTCCCTACCCGTATCTAGTTTCGACAAGTTCCTAAACTCGTGGTTGCATAACACGGCCTTTCCACCTTGCGGCTAAGTGCGCTCTCGTAAGCCCTCCGGCGCAGAGGCACTTATCGCGGGCGCGACCACTTGGTAAAGCTCGCTCTCGTAAGCCCCATGGCAGAGGCACTTTCCTTGTTCGGTTACTCTCGAATCGCCTAACTTACGCCAACAAGCGGACTACGGAACGAATCGAGCAAGGTACGGTGTCGCTTTTCTCCCACGCACATGCTCGAGTTCGCAAACTTAGGTTCTCGAGCATCGTCCGCACGGGGCTAGGGTGTCGCTCTTTCTCTTGTGCACTGCTCGGTTCGCAAACTCGGGTTTCAGCGAGATGCACAACGGGCCGGAGTTAGGCGAGCGCTCACCGGTTTTCTTAAACTTCCTAGCTTGTTCGCTTTTCTCTTAGTTTCGCTCGTTCTTGTCTTTTTGTTGCTCTCTCTTTGCGAGGAAAAGGGTAAGTCTTTATTAACAAAATTTTACAGTACAAAAGTCCATCTCGGTTACTGACCCTCTGACTACCTAGAAGCGAAGTTGCTCTTGAGCTCCTCGATCGATTCCTTAAAGCGCAGGACTTCCCTTGACTTTGAACCCTCTCAGCCTCGGCTCGGAGACGATCGGCTTCCTCCTTGTTGCTCCAGCTGCTCCGTCGCCGCCAGACGGAGAGCCTCGACCTCTTCGGTCTTGGCCCTTGTTGGTCGGTCAAAGCCTCGCTCGACTAACTTCATTTGCTCGGTGGTCTTGAGCCGCTCGTCCAACTCCTTGACCTTCTTCTCGCGGTGATCGCCTCACCGCCATCCCACAGATCTCCTCAATCTCCTCTGTGAAGCCCATGGGGTTGAGATCCTAGCCTGAGTCCCGCGGATGTTTGCTCCTCCTTGGCGAGTGGGCTTTAAGCTTCTTGGCTTCCTCCGCGAAATGGTTCCTTGATGGGGCGCCTCGGAAGTTGCTCTTCAAGCCACTTCGTGCGGCCCGGCATCTCCTCCATGATACTCGCCTTCACGGCTTCTGAAGCTCCTCGGCTTCCTTTAGGAGAGCTTCAGAGAATGCCTCTCCTTGGTCACTTTGGCCTTGAGCTTCTTAGCTTCGCCTTGGTGGCTCGGCTTTGGGCAGCCTTGAGCGCTCTGCCGGATCCCCGCTCAAGATGCTCCGGAGGAGGCCAAGACGGCGGCCCGCTCGATGGTGACCCCATCCTCGAGTTCCGCCATGGTGTCCTCAAGACACGGGAGGAAGAACAAGTTAATTACGTTGCGATGGCGTGGCTAAGTTGAATAAGATTCGCCTTAGTGTTTACCTTGCCAAGTCGGCGCTTGATCCGCGACGCAGCGGTCCTCGAGGCCATGCGGCCACGAAGCCCCTTCGTCAGGCGGGATGAGGCGGCGCGCTTCTGTTGCCGCCGCTTTTTTCGCTTCCTTCTTCTTGGAGGCGATCGCTCGGGAGCTGGAGCGACGGGCGAAGCGCTTTGTCTCTGCGCCCTTCTCCTCTTCCTTTTCCTCTTCCGCCAACATCTTGGGCGAGGCCGAGTCGCTCCGCCGGCGGCGGCGTTATTTCCACCACCCAGGCGACGACCGCTCGGCGCTCGGGGCTTCTTGTTCCCGGCGGTGGGGTCTCACCTTGCTCGGCGGAGAATCCGTCGCTTCAGGTGAGCTGCCCTGCGTCGAAGTGCTGGCAAGACGGCCGCTCGGTCGCTTGGCAGCCCGAGCCATCGCCTTGGCTCAAGTCCGTGGCGCCACCGCCGTTATTTTTGCCTCCACCGCTTCACGCGTCCCTGAGCGTCGATCCGCTTCGGCTGGAGTTCCGGCGGCGGCGAGTTCCACGCCGCCGGCTTTGTCCTTGAGGCTCGCCACCATCACTTTGCCGTGACGCGCGTGCGTGCGGATGCTCGAACAGAGACCGCTCAACCGCCTCCTCGGCGTCCGAGGCGGTCTCTTCTTAGGCGGTGATGAACGAGAGTTGATCGTTAAGTCTAATGCGGTCAAGGTGGAAAGATCAAAAGATCGATTTCTACATACCGCGTGGAGGGCTTAATCTCGATCTTCTTCGCGAACTTTCCGCCTTTTCCTCGGGGCTCCTTGGCGGGTTCTCGCTTTGGCCCTTGGCGTTCAGCGGCGATGAGCTCGGCTCGTGAGCCGAGCACTCCTCTCGCATAACGCAAGGAGTTTCTCCTTGCGCGCAACCTCCTCCTCGAGTCTCCTTTGCTCGGCGACTGCTGAAGCGCCATATGGCCGGGTGAGCTTGCGTGTAACGCCTAAGCCGAGGGCCATGGTCTTTACTCTTCGTCGCTCGCTTCGGCGAGGAGGGAGGGCTTGGTCTCTTCTCATTGGGTGACCGCGCCCGCTTGGTCCGCCGGGCGCTCTGCCGCTTGTTGGTTTCTTGGACGGTGGCGGCCGCCATGGCATGGCGAGCTCAGCTTGTCGGCTCACCGCCACCTTGGGCTTTGTGGCCGCCTTGGCCTTGCCCTTCTTCGGCTTCTCCTTCTCGGACCGAGAGATCCTCGACGATCCTCCGAGGATCACCGTCCTCCCGCGTTTTGAGCGAGCTTAACGCAAGATTAAAACCAACGGTGTAAATCTAGCAACACGGTTGGGTGTAAGTGATTTACCTCAAATGCATGCGGATGAGCACGTTCCTCGGACAAGTGTAGGCCACCGCCGGTGACCTCATTGTCCTTCTTCGCCGTCTTCAAGATGGCGCCAACCCGCTTCGGTCACCCATGCGTCGGTCGGCATCTCTGCATGGCGAGATGGATTCGTTAAATTCTGCTCGGAGAAAACGATCAATGAAGAGGTTGAGTCTTAAAGGCACTTACCTGTGCTCTCCCTTGTGATGTCTTCCCATCCTCTATCTTGTAGAAGGATAGGACCTTCTCCGCAAGGCGGACTGTTGTTGTGAAGTCCCGGATGATCTTCGCCTGCGTGAGCCCAAGGCTCACGAGGAGGCGATCTTCCTTGTCGCAGCACTCATCCTCGGCAAGACTCATCTCCGGCCGAGGCATTGGCGTTCCTTCACGGCGCCTTTCCGGTGAAGATGAGCTTCTTGTCGCCACTCCGCTTGTCAGTAGAACCACCTCACCCACCATGCGCCCATTGAGTCGAAAGCAGAGGTGGACGAGGGTACGGCAGACGTCGTCGGCGGTGGTTCAAGCTTGAGGTAGTAGCACCCCAGCTGCCAAGCGGCGGAGTCGCTCCTTGTCATCAGATAATAGTGGAGGAAAATTTCACCGGTGGATCGATTCTCAGATAGCCTTCAGACAAGTGTGCGAAGACGGCCATCTGGAGGATCTTTGCTCGGATTGAGGTTCGCCACCTCCAATCCGCTAATGTTTAAGAAGGCCTCAACGAAGTCGCCGGAGATCGCAACCCGAACAGAGCGAATCTGCTCGAAGTTAACGAACTCTCCCTCCTGACAGCCCGAGTATCCTCCTCTCCGGCGACCTCCACCACGGGGTGTCGATGTGGCCCTCCTCCTCCCAGATCCTAAGGTCTTCCTCGGTCGAGCTAGTGGTGAACTTGGCCATAGCGGTTCCCGGGATCGGACGAGCGGTGGTTGGTGGTGGAGTTTGGGTGCTTGATCGAGCGCAGTTGGATCAAAGGTTTAGAGAGGAAAGGCGTGAGAACAGTAGTGGTCGTCATGGCGGCTTGGGTGCTTTATAGTCCCGTATAAGCGACTCAAGAACGGTTCAGCCCCAAAACGGCTAGTTTTTTTGCAGAACGGCTAGGTAAAACGGTCGCTGCTTTTCATCTTGCAATGACAGTGAAGTTCTGGTTGGAATCGCTAACGGCTATTTTTTCCAGTGTTCGTGACCAAGGCCGAGTGCTCTGCTTGGACAGATGTCGTTCCGCTCGACGCGACGGAGTTGTTCTCGGATCGATCGGGTTTGTTCGGTCTCGAACAAGTCTTGTTCGGTTGAACCATAACCTGTTCGATCGCTTGTTACATGCTTTTGTAGCAGGAAAAATACCTCTTCGTGACTTAGAGTCTCAAGAGGAAGACCTCACTCTAGTGAGTCCTTCCACTTGAGTCTCGGGGCTAGTCAGTCGGGATTAAATTATGGCACATTGCCATGGCCCACTTCGACGGTCCGATCAAGCGACTGTCGAGGCCCGGCTCACTGGAAGGTTCTATCTCGCCCATATGCATCTCGCCAGCGCCTCTGGCCGCACGGTGCGTAACTGATCTAGGATTCGTGTTTGAGTCCTACTCGAACAAGAGTTCTGACGGCTACGTGAAGACCCGGACGTGGTTTCCCGGATTGGATTAGGAGTCGTGATCCCCAAGATTAGAGCTTGCCTTATACGCCTCGGGGTATGTTTGGCACGCCGAGTTCGTTCACGATCTCGTAGTTAGCCAGCCCGATATTCCCTCGGAGGTCGGTTTGCTCTGCGACTATATAAATAGGGCCCCTACGGTGTTTAGAGATCCCGGCATTGAGTCTTACATCCTAGCATCTAGCTCAGACCTTGATTGATAGATCCTCAGATACTACTCGCCGAGACCCCATCGATCTCGCCGAGTTCCACCTTGTAATCCTCTTTGATATAAAGAAAATTTGGATGTAGGGCTATTATCTCCCGAGAGGCCTGAACCAGATAAAAACTCATCTCCTGCTCACGTTGTTGTGGTTGTTCGGCGTGTCTCCTATCTCAATCTTCAAGAACCTTGGTTGACTTGAGACCGATATCTCAACCGTCGACACATAGTTCAGAGCACGGCAACATATCCCGTGTATACAGGGATTCCCGTGTAAGCTCCGTGTACACCAACTAGCAAAAGTCATGAAAAATTCTAGAAAAATTGCAAATGTTCTAATGAACTTGTTCCACCTATGTATAAAGTTTGAAGATCAAATTTATTCCATAGTAAGAGTTATAAAAAAGAGAAAACTATATCAATTTTAAACCATTCAAATTTGTCATTATTTTCTCTTTTTATAACTTTTAATATATAATGAATTTGATCTTTAAATTTTATATAATATATATAGATAGAACAATCAATGAAAACATCTACAAATTTTTTTCAGGATTTTTCATGACTTCTATTAGTTTGCGTACACGGGATATGTTGCCCAAGAGCATAGCCCCAACATGAGCCAGACGCCGACCTGCCGTGCCCGTTGTCGAGGCATGTCTCTAGGCCGGAGCCCTGGCCACTCACATCAATATGCGATCTAGGGGTGGGAATGGATTGACCCTTGACCCATTAGAACCGATCCACATGACCCATTTTTTAGAAAGGGATCAACGGATCGACCCGTTAGATCATGTTGGGTGACCCATTAGGTCAAAAGTGTCGACCCGCTTTCAAAAAATTTACTTTGTAGAATCTCATTCAAAGTCTTCTACTACCATTAAATGGCATCATTAGTACAAAACAAACTCCGATGCACTATGCATTATTACAATACAATATATAAAGAAACGGTACATACTAAATCATGAATACATGAGGAAGTTCTGTGCTCCTTAAACATACAAGGGACCATGGTACTTGCCCCACTTGGATGAAGATTTGGGGAAATAATTGGTGATTATCAGTCTAGAAAAAACAGACAACTATTGTCCAAGATCGGCAGAGGAGATCAAGAGAGCATCTGTTGTTGATGTTAGATCCCATTTCTTTTCCAACCTTAACAAAGCTGCTTACATTGTGAAAGGAGCTCAAGGATCACACAAAAAGGACACTAAAAAGGTCAGCACATGGCAACAAAGAGATCAGAAGATAGTAAGACGATATATGTTATGGCTGACATAAATAACAATTGGTAATCATCCTGAAAATCTGGAGTACATGAGAAGATGTCTTCTTTTTGTGACAGATGATTACCACTGCTTACTATCTTTAGCTTCCTCGAAGAACAATCATGTCAGAACACTACATCGTTTAACTTGTAAAAAATTTCTACAAGATATACAAAAATTTCAAGTACACTAAGGTATACTAAACTACAAAACCTTTCCTACCGTTGTCGACTCAGGGTAAACTAAAGCAGCATTCTGTTACAATTTACTGATAGTATACTAAGGTAGGTTTTGCAACTAATTCCAGCTCTGAATTTTGTGTTTATGTAAATAACTGACCTTGGCAGCATCTTCACATGCTTGTTCCAGTACTGCAAGTTGAGCACCCCAACCAACGAGTGTTATATCTTGCCCTTTGCGAATCACCTAAATGCAACATGTATATCTTACGGGTACAATTGTTAATCCTTGTAGAAATGTTCAGTAGAACGAAATGGAGGTATCAATTTCAAGAACGCTTGCGTCTAAAAAAAATTGCATCCACCTGGCACAGCTTGTTGGCACAGCTTGTTGCGGCGGGAGGCCGGGAGGCGCCGGGAGGGAAGCCGTCGGGAGGGGAGGCGCCGGCGGCGGGAGGGGAGCCGTCGAGAGGGGAGGCGGCGGGAGGGGAATCGCTAGGCGCCATTTGGGGAGGTTAGAGGTAGAAGGCGTTGGACGGCGGCGCGCCGCCTACTCTCCGAGGAAGGACGGCCGCACGAATATATATCCCGCGGCCGTGCGTGGGAAGAAGCCCCAAGGCAGCGGCTTTGTGGGATCCAAACACCAGGCGGCGGTGACTCGCGTCGGGAGGCGGCGCCGCACGAGGCGCCGACACAGGAGGGGCTCGCTGACGGCGGTGGGAGGGGCTCCAATGGACGGCGGCTTGTAGACGGGAAACGGGAGCACAGGCGGCGGCCAGGTCGGAGGAGAGCACCGACCCTGCTGACCCAAAGGGTCAATGGGTCGGGTACGTATGGCCCATTTGTTTGATTTGCATCGACCCGATGATCCAATGGATCTTTTTTTTCAAAACGGATCGGTGACCCTACGGGTTTTTCTAATCCACTCCCACCCCTAGTATATGCATAACACCGGCAAGAAGAATGAGGGATTGCTGTCACCAACGGAGCATGGTGACAGAGGTGGGTTGATACAGGAAAGCTGACTTAAAAATGAAGTGTTCTTCACTGTCCCGGAAAGAACAGGCTGTAAACGAATCATATGGATCATAATCAACTTTTATACCTATCTTATTCCATAATATAACCTAGTGCTGAGAGAAATGGGCCGGGCCGCGTGGGTCAAGACGAGCACTGATTCAAAAAGAGGGCACGGGCACGCCCAACACGACAAATGAACGGGCCGTGTCGGCCCGACACGAAGGGGTGGGCCGGGCCGGGCCTGAAAACCAGGCACGGCGTGCCGTCCGGCCCGGCCCGACTGTACGGGCCGTGCTTGGGCCGGTCCAGCCCGAATAGAGGCACGTGTTAGTTTTTTATATTTTGCGTGGTCTTCCATTGCTCAGATCAATTTCTGTTCAATACGAAAATTGTAGATAATGTTGACACGCATATTTTTCATGTAGACAAGTTTTTCATTTGAGCAATGTATGAATTTATAAAAAATATTTTTGTCGCTGCCTGCTTTCGGCTACGGCACCGTCCTCGGTAATTCGCAATTTTCGAGGTCTTATGCTGCTCGGATGAATTTGGGTTGAACACGAAAGTTGTAGATAATTTCAAGACACATCATTTTTGTATAAACAACTTTTTCATTTGAGCAACGTATGAATTTATAAAAAATCATTTTGCTTGATGTTTTCCTACCCGTGCCATGCTCGGGCTGGCCCGGCTTGAAGCCAGCCCGCGGTGCTTTTGGGCCGTGCCGGGCCTAGATTTTACCTCTCGGGCTGGCCCGGCCCGGCACGGTTGGAGTGGCCGTGCGTCTTGTTCGTGCCACGCCGCCCGAGGCACGACGGGACCCGTCTTGCGTCTTTGCCGCACGCCCAACTCCCAAAGACTAATATAACCCATTGAGTCTGCCTAATCACATCCTAATATTACCCGTATACCCGCATCATATATTGTATAAGCATGGGGCGAACATATTGGTTCTAATGATGTATGCATGTCGTCAAACATTCGACAAAAAAACAATATTTATCCCAAAAAAACATTGGTCAATCAACTGACTAATGGGTTTTTATGTTTATTCTGTAGCAAGCCATCAGAAGTCATTTTATATTCTGAGTTACACAACACACACCTTAGATTTTTTTGGTGTTTTTAATGACATTGACACCTCATTATAATTACCTGAAATTATTTTGTACATTGGTCATTTTTCCTGTAAATAACCTTTAGTGCTATGATTGGCTTTCCAAATTATTTTTTTTTGCATTGACTTGAAATTTTCTAGGTTTCTCAGCACACATCAGCTTCCAAAAATTATATTGCAACTTCAGAAATCGAAAATATGTCAGGAGATACAGCAACACAAGATGGATAAAAAAATGCTTAATTCCATTTTTGCTCATAAGGGCACTGACCTGAAGTTTAAAGATACATAAATGTTGCAAAAGCATATTTAGCTAGCCCTTCTAATTTGTTCTATGATACCAATTTTGAATGTTTATCTGGTATAGTGCTTTCAGGAAGTTTACATCGGTAAAAGGTAGTTGTTAAGTTTCATTCATTTTTTGTCAAGGTTTTGCAAAACTTTTTTCCAGTTGCAAATTTAATATACTCCCATTTGAGTTTGTGCAGTCTAATACATTACAATATTGTTACAGATCCACATTTAATAACATCTTACAGAATGGAAGTATTGAGGAATTTAGATATAAAAGCACGACCCTTGTTCAGGGTAATCTCAGAGGATGGAGTGCAGGTAAGCAGATTAACAGTTTCGTGGCACTGATGTTATTTTTGTCTTGTTTATTGTAACAAAAAGGTGTTTTCCGGTTGAATTTTCAGTATCTACCTTATCATGATATGTTTGTGTTGCATTGCAGACTTGAAGGAACTCTCTGTTTGTATTGTATACACTGTATCATGAGGCTGCTTTTAAGGGGGAGGGGGCATTGTATATTGATTCAGCCCATTAATTTAACAAAGCGACAATGTGATACATGATTTAGTAATTTGTGTCTATCTAAACTATTTAGGCAAAGGTACTGGTATGCTTCGTCTAGGAAGCAACGGTGAGCTTCCCTACATGAAGGTGGGAACTATGGCGATCCAGAGGAGCAGGAGGAGGTGATATTATTGGTTGTATATTTTTCTACTTAATTTTTCTAACATACTTAATTTTTCTAACATGTCTAGATTTGCCATATGCAGTGTGTGTTATGTTGCCAATTTTCAATTTTATAACCCTTTGTTGATGACTTCATGTGAGCATCTTTTTGTTTGTAAATATAACTAGCAAATGCACTACATGCCTTGTTCTTACATTTCTGAAATAGATACTTGGGAAGTAATTAGTGACAAACTTCAGAGTGAGGTCAAAACCACCTATCCTTGTGGGTGTTGTGAAGGATACAGAGAGCTTTTTGACTTCTATATGTGCAATCCTCCATGTCTTTGAGAGCATAGAGGAAGTGGTCTAAATCCAAATACTTCGTGTGACTTCTTTTCTCATACATTTTCACGTCGTGCTACAGAGACTTTGTTTTTCGAAACGAAGGGAGTATTATGTATTAGAAAAAATGATCTTAATTATCATGATGTATTGAGTTTGAACATATGAGTGTTATGACATGGAAGCCGTCATCGTTATTGTAAGGCTATGAGCTAATTTTTCACAAGTTGCCTTCGAATTAACTTTTCTGTTATAATTTATGCTTACTTTCATCCTTTTGTAGTCCGTGGCAAAGCACGGGCAATGTGCTAGGATTAAAGCAATTAGTAAGTGATATTCAAAGGATTACTATATTCAAACTTATTTAATCATTGTATAAGATAGTCGGATTTTTTTCATCGGCAAATACATTTATCTACAAATGGTGTTAAGTGTTAAAGTGCACGGATTTTATTTATTTGTTATTCATATGTGTTGACTTTATTATTTTTGTATATAATATTAAGTATTACATTTAATGATTTTTTTAGTCTTATGTAACTCTTTTCGAAGGCGCTCAACTTTTTTGTTCAGTCCAAAATTCTATTCGGTTCAAATCCTATCTACACCAAAATTCCACCTCTACGTATTCAGTTCCTATCCGTATCCGTATCGGTTCCTAAACTAACGTTGGGACCTCTAACTAACGTTGGGACCTATCTGTATCGGTGCCTGTAAAAACAATCGGACGTGCATTGATTTGCTTGACAAACACCCAAGCAGTCAAATGGGCATGCTTGATAAGACCTTTTTATATGTGATTGATATTCACAGCCACTTGTTTGCATTTTGTGACTATCATGTCATAATGCTTATATGATTTACTATTTTTATTTCTTCCGATGGTTCCTAAATTTTGTCATAGTGTTAGTGATTTAGTATTTTTATTTCATTAGTTGGTTCCTAAATTTGGTTACTGTGGTGGTTTGTCACCAATAATTTTTATGTCAAATAATGTTTCAACTTAAACGATCCAAGCTGCAATATGTTACGTGCTACACTCTCGATCTTTCCTGCAAATCACTCTTCATGCTTATATTTTTGTCTACGAATTATGTTTTTCTTTTATCCCTTTATGATCCGTGGCAGAGCACGGGCATTTTGCTAGTATATTGTATAAGCATGGGGCGAACATATCGGTTCTAATGATGTATGCATGTCGTCAAACATTCGACAAAAAAACAATATTTATCCCAAAAAAACATTGGTCAATCAACCTCTCTTACGAATGGCATGGTCAACCTGGCTTCGAATGAAGCTAGATCTTCAGTTAAACCGGGCTCTCTCTTCTGCTCCTGCGCGACTCAACTGCGGCGGCCTTCACTACTTCCCTCCGAGCTTGATCTCGTACTCGGGGGGCAAAAACGCATTGACGGTAAGGATCAGCATTGGGTATCCATCGAAGAGGACTTCCACGCGTTCCGCCACTTCTTCCATGGAGATCCTGCACGCAAAAGCACCCAAAATCCCAGCAGGATCTCGATCGGTTTAGCCCTCACGATCCATGGCAGCAGGAGAACGGAACGAATCGGCACAGAGATTGGTTGCCTCAGGTACGCATCACCGACCTCTGGGCCCTGTAGTCGGCCACGATGTGGAGGAACCCCGTGTACTTGTGGGGCTGCGACCCCTGGAAGATGTCCTTCACGGCACGGAGGAACCGCATCGCGTCGTCGGCCGTCGGCGTCGGCCCGGGCGCCGGCAGCGGTGTCGCTGGCCTGCGCCGCGAGGAGAGATCGAACAGGCACCCTATTGCGAGAAGAAAGTTTGGAGCGGCGGAGAAGCACTCACCCGTCGTCTCGGCCGGACACCATGGTTGCTGCCGGTGAAGTTCTCTGCTCCGACGCCTCCTGCAGCCGACGAAGGGAAGGGGCAGGGACAGGCAGGGGTCTGGGGGCTGGTGTGTGTATATATAGGCTCGATTTTGATGAAATCATTTGATGCAAGGCGGTAACGTCGCCCTAGATCAGGGGCGGGAGACCGCGGAATTCTCTCTCTGTTTCCTCCGATGCTAGTACTGCAGGCTCCGATTATAATGCAATGGGGCGTAGTCGAAGGCTTCAATAAAAAAAAAAAACAAAACTGTAGAGAAGGAGAAAAATCTTTATAATTACTTCGGTTTGATTTCGTATATAATATATCAAAACCTCACCTATATATATAGTACTAGTATATACTAGGGTTTTTCTTTGGTCCACAAGTCATGTCCACGCGTGTCAAGGACTGGTCGAACATGGCTGTAGTTTTCTAATTTGAGGAAGTCTAAATGAACTGCTAGAGATGATGGTCCATTCAAAGTGAAACGAATCTACACCTAATATTAAAGAGAACAACATTTCTTCTTTCGTCTTCGTCCGTCTCCCCTCCCTCCCGCCCAAGCCGTCGAATCATGCAGCCGGCCGGATCCAATGGCTCCAGCGGATCCAACGCATCGGCGCAGGCATTTTTATGAAAAAACTCATCTGGTTTTACGTGAATCAATCTTGTGTCCACATACCAGACTCGTAGTATTTTTGCAAACTAACCCCTCACATTTGTTATTTCCCGTCCTCTCTCCCGCCGCCGCTCTTTACTCCAGGCACTGTCGCCACCTTCTCCCTGTGTCGCCTCCGTGCTGCCTAGATCCGGCGACGATAGCCTCCGCAGAGGCTGCACCGCCGATGGTCGGCCTCCTACTTCGACGCCGCCTGCCTCAAGGTCGTGCGACTTCCTAGAGCGATAGGCTGCCGCGGCCTTCGATGCTGCAGCCTTCCCCAAGGCAACAAATCGTCACGGCCACCCTCCACGGTGGCGCTCGTTCCAATGCAGCCAGATCTGATCGTCGCGCCTCTGGCTCCGATGCAGGTTTTATGTTGGGGCCTTGTGTTGTGCCAGATGAAATTTATCGTTGGTGTAGGCATAAGTGTGGCGCTGTTGATACGAAATTATGGTCAAGTATAAAAAGGGCGAGGGATTTGTCGGCCAAGGTGGCCGGGATGTTGAGTAAACGACAGACTACTCCAATCGTCCGCGGGCGCCAGGAGCCCTGGTGTAGACTGATCTCCTCCTAGTATGCAATGGTGAGTCTTGCTTAATATATAAGGCGAAACCCAGAAAACATGAAATCGAATTGATTTGGATGGAAATAGAGGCCAGGTTTTTGTTATATGCACGGAATGATCAGTTATCAGCAAGTACCACATATAATCATTATTTCCTAACATAACTGAGATAACACTTCTCCAACATTGTAAAAAGTTATTTTTATATTTGATACGAATAAAATAGTGCTATTGTTTCTCCATTGGTGCCTAAATAAATCATCCAAGCGCTACATATGTTAATGTCAGGTGTATCAATAACAAGATAAAGATAGCGCGTTGAATTCTACGATATGCTATATATATTAATGTTAGGTGTATCAATAACAAGATAAAGATGGTGTGCCGAATTCTATGATATTTTTTCTTTAATTGTTTCTTGGGAGATGATGATTGTTGCAGACATAATGTCATTTGTTTAGTCGCATATCATATTATTTCCTTAGTGTCCTAATCCTGACTCGAGATAAATTTTATACATCCAATGTTGTGCTCATGTAATCTTCACTGGGATTACTGCGCAACATCATGTGCCTAAATCCAATTGCTGGTTTTGTTTCTTTTGTTTCATCATTATTTGAGCATGGCAAATGATAGAACCTTTTTATTTTTCTCTCCATTTTCTAATGGATCCAACCTCACTTTCAAACTCGTTCAGAGCTGATCACAACGACCAAAACTTTTGACGGTCACAATCAGTCTCCTGTTTAGGATCTGCGTCACTATTACTGTGAGGCTGAGTTCCCATATAACTAATCATGCATGACAGCACCTTCCAACAGCCATATTCGTCCTTATATGCTGGATAATACCCTCTTCTTTTTTTTTTTAAGTTTTGTTTAGAAGCCCATAAGTTTAAAACTTTGTCACATGTTCTTCTTACTCGATTAGAATAACAATAAACAAGCTCAGAACCTCAATTATTTGTGTGTATAATCCTTATTTTTACTAGTTTTTCGATTGCTTATAAGGATGGACCTTCGGGGTTAGGTCATCCGTGTCTTAACATGGTTGATAACTATCAATAGCGTGGTTTAGTGATTACGGACGCTTATCGCTACGAGGTTTGTAGCTGGATTATCAAAATGACCTTCTGTATAAATCGAAGTTATTTTCTTGTCAGAAGATTGGGCAAACCCGTGAGGGCATCTTTGTTTCTCATAGTATATTGTATAGGGAGGCACTATTAGACTGGTGCCTGCAATTTCAGCATTTGTGCAGGCACATGCCACCACGTACATGCATGCACACCTCACGCAAAAAAATTCCATTATCGCAAAACATTTTTTCAATAAATGAAAATGTGGAAAAACAGTACAAATTTAGTGGAATTTTTTGCGTCTACACGATATCGCAAATTATACGAGTAAAAAATCTCTCGACGTGAAAAACAGAAAACAAAATAAAATTTATAATAAACAGAAAACAAATAAAATCTATTATAAACAGAAAACAAAGTAAATCTATAATAGATCAGACCTCGCGCAAAAAAAAATCCACTATCGCAAAACATTTTTTCCAGTAAATGAAAATGTGGAAAAACAATAGAAATTTAGTGGAATTCTCTCTAATTGAGTGCTAACTAGTGGATTAATCTAGACGCATACACGATCCAACGGCCGACTGCGGCGCCTGCCTGCGAAATAGCGCCGCCGTATTGTATAAGCATTGGCGAACATCGATTCTAATGATCTATGTCGTCAAACATTCGGCAAAAGCAATATTAATCCGAACAAAACATTGACCAATCAACCGCTCTTAATAATCACAAATAGTATAAAATTTGCATGCATGGTCTACCTAGCTTCAAATGAACATAGATCTTCAGTAAGCTAAACTCTCTCTTCTGCTCCTGTGCTACTCGACTGCCGTCTGCCGCGGCCTTCACTTCCCACCGAGCTTGATCTCGTACCCGGGGGGGCAGGAACGCATTGAAGCCAAGGATCAGCATGGGGTACCCGTCGAAGAGGACCTTCACGCGTTCTGCACTTCTTCCGTGGAGAGCCTGCACGCAAAACCACCCAAAACCCAAACAAGATCTCGATCGGTTTAGCCCTCACGATCCATCGCAGCAGGAGGACGAATCGAACCGAATGGACAGAGAGATTGGTTGCAAATGCAATGCTTCAGGCACGCATCACCGACCTCTCGGCCTTAAAATCGAACATGATGTGGATGAACTCCGTGTACTTGTGGGGCTGCTCTAGGAAGCTACCCTTCACTGCACGGAGCAGCCGCAGCGCGTCGTCGATCGTCCGCATCGGCCGCACCGGCCTTCGCGGCAAGGAGGGATCAAATCGGCACCGAGTTTCGATATCCATAATTAGGCCAGGAAAGGTTAGAGAGAGGCGGTGAAGCACTCACCCGTAGGTTCGGGCAGACACCATGGCTGCTGCCGGCGAAGTTCTCTGCTCCGACGCCTCCTGCAACCGACGAACGGAAGGGAAGGGCAAGAGGCAGGGCAGGTGAGGTGAGTAGTGTTAAGTAGCCAGTGCTACAAGAGTGAGTAGTCTAGAGGCTACTTAACTTGGAATAATACAATCACACAAGGAGACACAATGATATGAGGAGAAACATCTATTCTTATTGCAATACTTTTCTTTCAAAGGCTACAACATATGGTGGGGAACCTCCTCTATTTATAATATTACTAGAAAAAATACCCGTGCGTTGCAACGGGAGAAATTAAAATAATAATTGATTTATGCATCTTTGTTCTAGAAACAAAGAACAAATTACAAAAGATCTTTTTCCTAAATGAAGTAGAATAGTAATATTAAGTGGTGTCAAAATCATATATAAGATTTTGATTTTTATATAATAATATAAAAATCATATATATTATTATTGCTTATCATATATAAGATCAGTTGAGCAAATGGAGCAAGGCAGAAATTATACCTTCCCTGATCTCTGGTCTGGAACAACCAAGCTGAGAATTGACTTAATCCCTGGAGTACCAAACTCAATCAATCTACTCTGGGAATTGTACATTATCAGAAAGGATGTCACATAAGAAGAAACAGGCAAGAACGGAAATAACAATATGGCTCTGATAAATAATAAGGATGCCAACAACAGTAAGTGTCATTTACTACATAGCTTAACCAGTAAAACTTAGAATAGAGATTCCCACTCGATGAACATGTTTGAAAGAAGTGCCAAAATAACACTGAAACTAAGGCAACAGGAGAAGAATATGAAGTAACAGCGTTATTTTTACACAAATAATAAATTATTGAAATAACTTGGGAGTTAGGACAGTTAACGTAACGCATTTGATATTATCCAACAAAAACCATCAATGAGCGTATATATTACATCCCCAGTTAGGGCAAAGAGACAACTACTCCATGAAGATCACCTTAATCAAAGAACAAAAGAGAAACAACAGTTAGGAAGATAGGCAACAATGGAAAGACAAGTAATGACATGTTATAAAACCTTTATATCCAAGGTCTTTCTTAAAAAACTATTTAATTTGCATTTTTGCATTCATAACGTCTTTAATCAGACAATATTACAAACACAATCAGTGTATCTTACGGTATCAGTCTTCTCTGGGAACTGGCGACGTAGAGCATTCTTGTGTTGGAGGACGGGGCGGCCACTGCCGAATGCTTCAACACAGTGAAATGTGCTTGCTTAAATGTCTGAAGATCGTTGCATGCAACTATTTTTCTTCCAAGTGTCCCTTTACCTCGTAGCCTGCCCTCATGGCGTGATATAGGGATGCCGATGGGGTCTAGATCATCAATGTAGTCCATACAGAACTCGACCACCTCCTCTGTTACATAATCCTCGGCAATGCATGTTTCTGGTCGAGAACGGTTACGTACATACTTCTTTAGTACGCTCATGTACCTCTCGAAAGGGAACATGCTGTGGAGATAAACGGACCCAAGAATACATATCTCTTTGCTTAGATGAACAGTGAGATGAACCATTGTCGGTGTAATAAATACCGGGGTGCAAAGAGGCCTAGGAAGGCCAGGAGGGCCCCACGCGTCAGGCGGGCGAGCAAGGCCCCAGCGCGTGGGCGAGCCCCTCAGAAGGCGGGAGGGCCCCACGCGTCAAAGCAGGCGAGCAAGGCCCAGTGGCGTGGGCGAGCCCCTCGAAGGCCGGGAGGCCCCACGCGTCAGCGGGCGAGCAAGGCCCCAGCCGTGGGCGAGCCCCACAGAGGCCAGGAGGGCCCCACGCGTCAAAGGGCGAGCAAGGCCCCAGGCGTGGCGCGAGCCCCTCAGAGGCAGGAGGCCCCACGCGTCAAAGCGGGCGAGCAAGGCCCAGCCATGCTGGCGAGCCCCTCGAAGGCGGGAGGGCCCCACGCACCAGCGGGTGCGTGGGCGAGCCCCTCAAGGCAAGGCGAGGCCCCACGCGCCAGCGCGTGTCGCATGGCGAGCCCTCCGACGGTGAGGCGAGGGCCCCACGCCAAAGTGTGCGCGGCATGAGCCCTCTCAAGACCAGCGAGGGGCCCTGCGCCAGGGCCCGCAAGGGCAGGGAGCATTGCGAATGAGTCTTGGACGAAGGCCCCCCGCTTCTGAAGGACGGCGATTTAATGAGACATCACGCGCGGATAGACAGAGGAAGAAATGATTACCGCTACAGTGACCCTTGCAGGTCTGAGCGGCTGTCACTGTGGCGCAGAAGAATTGACCGGCAGAGAGAAGAGTTGCTTGGGAGGCCGCCGTGTCGAGGAGCAGGGCCCCACCCGCAGACTCACCGGTGTGACTATGGTCGAGGCCACTTGCGGCACGCGAGGCGGCGCATGGCGTGGGGCAGCTGCACGCTGCCTCTTCTGTCGTGTCTTGTCGCAGTACCGAGAGCATCAGATCGCTTACTCCCTCGGCTCTCTCCGCCAGCCCAAAGCTTGTATAAAAGGAAAGGAGAGAAGGGGAAAGAGGGAGATACGAACACACACAGTCGCAGAAGCATTCGTGCATTCGAGACACTCTGTAAACACATTCCCTTTCAACCACAATCAGAAAAGAGCTAAGGCTCAGCAGGAGTAGGACTATTACCCGCGAGGGGTCCGAACTGGTAAATCTGAAGTCGCTCCTTGTTGTGCCCGACGCCAAATCGGATCGAGCTTGATCGAGTTGGCTAGCGACTAGAAATCTGACCAGGTGTGATCCGCAGTGGTTGAGCGGAGAACACGCCGCCGCTGGCGCGCTGTAGGGGAGCGCTTAGCATCGGTTCAAGCTCTTCGACCTTTCTTCAGAGGCGATGGCGGAGCGGCGATCCATGATGGAGCAGAAGCGGCCGCCAGAGCCGCATGGCAATGAGTCGGCCGCGGCGATGGCGGTGGATCACCCGGCGGTGGCCGCCGCCTAGGTTGGAGCCTCAGCGAAAGCAGCCGCCTCGGCCAAGCTAGGCGGCGCTGCCTTGGAGGAGTGCACTCCAAGACAGAACCTCCACGCGCGTGGCCTTGCTGAAAACCCACCGTTCCGGTAACTCCGGACTCGGGCGGCGCCGTGGTTGGTCACTTTGGCCCGCTACGTCGACGCCGCCGCGGCGGTGGTGCAAGTTTCGGGGGGCGGGGGAACCGGCGTTTCCGCGTCCTCCCGTTCTTTGTTGCCCTCGCGCTCCTCTCGCAGATCTCCCGGTGAGGGGGGGGGCCAAGACGACAAAGAGGCGACCCTCACGGGGCTCGGCGGGCAAGCAGCAGTGGTCGCGATCTCCGGTCCCATCTGGAGGACCGCCACTTATGCATGGAGAAGACTGCGGACAAGCTCCGCAGGGTCGCGACCGAAGGCGATCAGCATTGCCGCCGCCCGCGCTGTGGGACCAGCAAGAGGGTTCCCACAGAGCTGCCCGGCGGTGAGGGTGGCGCTTCTTGGCGCCGCCTAGGCGACGGGCGGCGGGCGAGGACCGCGCCCAGAGCAGGAGGCTCCGACGCCGGGTGCGCGCTTTTCTAAGGAGTCGCACGCGTCCGATGGCCGGAACGGTTTCGTCCGGCCCCATCGAAAAGTACGACGGCTCCACCAACCCGGCGAATTTTTGCAGATCTATACGACGGTGATGCAGCCGATTGGAGGGTCGGGAAGGTTCTCGCGAACCACTTCCCGCGGTCCTCATCATGGCGGAGCTCCGCCGTGGCTCATGAACCTGCCCCGAGTCCGTGGGGTCATGGAAGGAGCTCTCGAGCTCTTCGTCACCAACTTCCGTGGCACCTTCGAGCAGCCCGGTAGAAGACGACCTCCACAACGTGGAGCAGAAGAAAGAGAGTCGTCGCCTGCGACTATATTCGGCGCTTCACCAGTCCGCAACACTATCCCTCGACATCTCCATCGACGCCGTGGTCACGGCATTCGTGAGAGGCGCCGAGACCCCAAGGTCAAAGAGAAGATGGCCACCGCAAGATCAAAACGACGGAGGAGCTTTTCACCTTGGCGACAAGTCGCGCCTTCAGTGAGGTCAGATCCGCCGGCAAGGCTGGCGGGCCAGTGCAGGGCGGCGAGGCCGAACCTCGAGGAACCCCGGCAAGGATAAGAAGAAGCGCAAGGCGGCCGAGACCGGCAGGTCATGGCGGCCGAAGCGACGACGACGACGATGACGGCCAGCGCAAGAATGGGCGCGGCGGGCGTAAAAGAGGAGGAGGTCGCGCGCCGGCGGTACGGTCCCGCAGGGCGGCCGAGGCGGCGGCTAGGGCGACGCCGTGGCCGCGACGGCCCCGCGGCCACGACGAAGGGCGAGATCATCGCCGTGAGTGGGACGGAAGGCCCTACCGTCCCATTCACCGCAATAACTCCCACGACTTGGCGATTGCCATGTCGTCAAGAAGATGGTGGACAAGCGAGTCCACGAGCAGCAGCAGCAAGAAAGCGTCCGGCGATGGCAAGGGCAAGGAGACGGCTTCGCTTGGTTTTCAAGAAGGGCGCGAGGTTGCCGCCATCCACGGCGGTTCGCCACCTATCCGCCCCACGCTAGCTTTAAGCGTGCGATGAGGGAGGTGTGCGCCACCGCGTTCGCTTTGGGTCGATGAGGCGGTGGCGTGGTCGGAGCAAACCGATTGCGTTCGGCCAAAGCCGATCACCCAACCAAGATCGCTGCCCGGCATCTCCCGATCGTGGTTGCACCCACGGTCCGGAATGTAAAGCTAGGGCGGTCGGTAGACGAAGGAGTTCCTCAACCTCCTGTCCGCCGGGCGCCACAAGGCCCAGATCCAGCAGCGGAGCTTCGCCTAACGCTCCCATTCTTCGCATCGCGCCGGGCCGAGTTCGTCTCCGGCTTATCGATCTCCGGTGACTTTCGGAGGTTCGACAACTTCCGCACCGAGATGCTCGAGTTCGAGGTGGCGGACTTCGACTTCCCTACAACGCCATACTAGGTCGGCCGGCCGACCAGTGTTCATGGCGTGTGCCACTATGCGCGTACATGGTGGTGAAGATCCCGGCCACCGCCCCATCGTTTGAAAGTGGACCGCCGAGGCGCCCGCTGCGACAAGGACGCCCTCACTGGCGGGGCGACGGTGCCTGAAGGCCGAGGCTTCGACTTTGGGAGCTCCTCGGCGAAGACCGTGCCTCCCCGGTTCGTCTGCGGAGGTTAAGCGGTCTCTCGAAGCGAAGTCGACCACGAAGACCGCTCGGTGGGCGCCTCTCGGCGCCAAATAGGAAGGCGCGCTGCCTCCTTCCTCCAGCCTAACGCAGACGTGTTCGCGTGGCAACCGTCCGACATGGCTGGGTCCCTGTGGAGGTGATTGAGCACAATTGGCGACGTTTCCGCGCGCGACGGTCATGCGAAAGTCCGAAGCAATCGGTGGAGCGCCAGAAGTTATCCGCCAGAGGTGGACAGTTCTTAGGGCGGGTCGTCCGCAGGTCGCCCATCCTGTGGCTCGCGAACCCCGTCCTCGTCAAGAAATCCAACGGCGCTCGAGGATGTGCGGACTTCACCGACCTCAACAAGGCGTGCCGAAGGATCCATACCCGCTGCCGCGATCGATCTCATCGCCGACTCAATCTGCGGTGCGAAAGCAACGGATGTGCTTACGGATGCGTACTCTGGTACCACCAGATTAGCATGGCCAAGAAGATGAAGACAAGACCGCTTTCACACGCCATGGGCGATATCGCTATACAAGGATGGCGTTCGATCGAAGAATGCGGGCCCAACCTATCGGGCCGGGCCATGCATATCGCCACCGCTCCCAAATAGGGCGGAACCCGGAAGTGTATGTCGATGACCTGGTGGTGAAGTCCAAGAAGGCGGAGGAGTTAATCGGCGACCTGGAAGAAACCTTCGCCAACCTGAGGAAGTACTGCATCAAGCTTAATCCAGAGAAATGCGTGTTCGCCGTTCCGTCGGGCAAACTGCTGGGATTCCTCGTCTCCCAGAGGGGGATCGAGGCGAACCCTGACAAGATCGCAGCGATCGAGAACATGAAGCCCCCGACGCGACTTCGGCAGATGCAGTGCTTGGTGGGCTGCTTGACCTCCCTGGGCCGCTTTATAGCTCGCCTGGGGGATAAAAGTCTCCCATTGCTCAAGCTCCTAAAGAAGACCAACCAGTTCGAGTGGACGGCGGAGGCGCAGGAGGCGTTCGACGGTCCAAGAAGTATCTTACCTCCCGCGTGCTGCTGGTCGCCTGCACCGGCGAGCCATTGATCCTCTACGCCACGGCAAACCCTCAGCGGTCAACAAGGTGCTAGTGACGGAAAGAGAGGGCGCTCAGCGCCCATTTACTACGCCGACAAGGTCCTCCACGACGCCAAACAAGGTATTCACAGCACCGAAGATGCTCTACGCCAGGCCGACAAAGATCCCGAAGCTACGCCACTACTTCGTGGGCGAGAAGTCACGTGTTGACCAAGTATCCCTTGCGGAGATCCTCTTCAACCGCGAGGCGACGGGTCGACGCTAAATGGGCCATGGAGTGGCGGAATTGATCTCAAATTCGCTCCCGAGTGGCCATCAAAGGGCAAGCTCGCGGAGTTCATTAGCGAGTGGACTCGGCGGACACCGGTTGAAGATACCCACCTCCTCGCCGTGGACTCTCTTCGACGGCTCATTCAATTTGGAGGGGTCAATGGCGCCGTCTCGGTGTTCTAACCGACGATGTCGTCCGGCACCTAGTGGTCTTGGACTTCCGCGCCACCAACAACGTCGCGGAGTATGAAGGATCGCCGCCGGGCTCGTGGTAGCCGACTCTTGGCATCCGCGGCTACAAGTAGGCGATTCTCTCTCGGTCATCAACCAGCGCGAAAGGATTTCTCCCGCCGATCCGTCATGGCGGCCTACCTAGCGGAGGTGCGCCGGTTGAGCGGCACTTTGAGGGTTTGGGCTTGTGCACATCCTCGCCGCGACAACTACATGGCGGATGAACTGTCCCTGCATTGCCTCGTCAAGGGCACTGCTCCGCCGGGTCTTTGAAGAAAGACTTACGCACCGTCTGCCGCAGCTTCCCCACTCGCGCGGGACGACGCTTTCGACGCAGCTCCCACCTCTGGAGGAGACGCATCGATCTCGCTGCAGCCCCGGTTAGAGGGAGGAGGCGAAGAACCGCCGAGGCGGTTGAGGCGAAACGCCAGCCAAAGCGGAGTACGCCGGGCGACAATGTCTGTAACGCCGCCACACTCGTCCGGGAAGGTCCGGATGGATCCGATCCCAGCCTACTGCGGGATGGAGTGATCCCCACGATGACGCGTCGGCCGAGAAGATAGCGCGCAAGGCCAAAGCGCCACGCCCGGTAGGTGGGGACCAGACGCCGAGCGCAAACGGAGTTCTACCGGCGCGCCACTTTCGGGAAGCGGGAGTGAAATTTCTCCGAGATCCATGGAGGCATGTGCGGGAGCCATTCAGGTGAGCCGTTGGTAGGGAAAGCCGCCACGGTTTCTATTGGCCCACCGCCTCCGTGATGCCTTCGAGCTGGTGAGGAGATGCGGCGTGCCAATTTCATGCTAAGCGATCCACCGACCGCCCAGCGCCGCAAACCATTCCGCTTCTCCGCCGTCATGGTCCGGGGCCGATATTCAGGCCCGCTCAAGGGCGACCGGAGGATATACTCATCTGCTCGCCGCCATCGACAAGTTCACTAAGTGCGTTGAGGCTCGCCGTCCCGGCGATCACATCCGCAGCTGCTATCAAGTTTATGAAGAGCATCTTCGTCCGTTGTGTCGCCAATGTGAGTCATCATCGACAACGGCGCCGCTCAAAAGCGCTGATTTCAAGATCGGTGCGAAGAGTTGGGTACCTGGCGTGCTTTGCCTCCGTTCTTGCATCCAAGAGCAATGGGCAAGTGGAGCGGCGAACGCGAAGTACTCAAAGGGCTCAAGACAAGGGCGTTCGACCGCTGGAGAAGCGCTGCAAGCGCTGGGCGAAAGAAGTTCCCATCAGACAGGGCGCCGCGGACAACTCCCAACAGAGCCACCGGCGAGACCCTTCTTCTGGTGTATGGCTCGAGGCGGTGCTCCCATCGAGCTCGCCGGCTCCCCAAGAGTGGCGGCGTTCAGCGAAGATCAAGACCACGACCGGCCAGATGAAGTGAATCTCCGGAGGAGATCCGAGGACAGGCGGCGATCCGGCCGCCAAGTATCGGCAGGCGGTGCTTGCCGTTATCAAGCAAGGCGGGTGTGTGTGAGAACACCGGCGTTGGGCAACCTCGCTCGCAAAATCCAAGTGTAGGCGGGCGCAACAAACTGTCTCCCCGTGGAGGGCCCTTCAAGGTGGTCTCGGCCTCCCGCCTGTGCTGGCCAGGCTCAGATTCGAGGACGGTCGCGAATTGGCGAACACTTGGAACGCCGAGCGGTGAGGAAGTTCTACCCAGAGGTAGCGTCCAAGAGTTTCTTTTTCGGCCTTCATTTGAAGCCGAGCGGCGAGGTCTTCTTCCTTCACCGCCGTCTCTGGGGCTGCGTTGTACAAAGCCATCTTCAATAAGAGATAAGTTCGCCTATCTCCTTGTGGGCATCTGCTTTTTTGCCTCAAGTCATTAGAAAGCATTCCGCTGAAAGTGGCAATAAAAAGTACTCGAGGCGATGGCCCTTAGTTGCAAGGACGAGCGCCACGACTCGCGGTTGGGCGAGGCGGTTGACGGAAGGCGGTTCTAGCTGGTGTGTCGGCTCGGTCTAGGCAACGCGCCAACAATGCACCAGCGACTAGACCACTTAGGAAGCTAAGTTCTCGCCATGCGATGTCTAGGGTCGGTTCGCAAAGAGGCCATAAGGGTTGAAGTAACCAGATGCTCGAGGAAAAAGCGCCACTTTCAACGGAAAGCTCGTCTAAAGCTTTTTGGCGATCGGTGGCTTAGCCTTAGAAAGGTCTCATAGAAAACATTCTTTGAAAAGTCGGTAGCGAAAGTACTTAAGGTGATGGCCCCTTGATTGCAAAGGCAAACGCTTATAACTTACGGTGCGAGGCGGCGAGACGAAGGCGGCTCTAGCCCGTGTGTCGGCTCGGTCAGGCAATGCGCTAACGGCGGCACCAATGACTAGATCACTTAGGAAGCTAAGCGCCGCCACGTAATGTTTAAGTCGGGTTGCAGAGGCCATAAGGGTTGAAGTAACCAGATGCCTAAGGAAGCAGCGCCACTTGCGGTAAGCGCTCATCTAAAACCTTTGGCGGCAGTGCCCCGCTCAATTCCACAAGTTAAAGTTGTGCGAAGTTCAAATGAGACTCACAACAAAAGAGCAAAAGTTTGTTTGCATTGATAGGCAACAATTACAAGGCAAAAGGCGGAGGTGACGCGGAGCGCCAAGTAGTGACTCCCAACCGCGCCGAAAGCGAGCCCGTGTGTAAGATTTAAGAGTCGGCGCCAGGCGGGAGGTTCGCATCGCCCCACGAACATCTCGCAGAGGTGGGCGAAGATGACCAGGGCCATGATCGAGTTGGGAACAAGGTGCGCCGCCTGGATCCCGTAGAAGGCGAGCACCCTCAAGAAGGATTCGGAGTACGGCGGGACAAGGCCCGCCAGAGAAGGTCACGATCTCCCCGGCGCGAGGACTCGGCGCGATGGTGCCGGCGCGGAACCGGGCGGCGGTCGGTGGCACGAAGACTCGAAGCCGCGCCACCTGATCCTCATCGACGGTGGAAGCAGGCAGAGCAGCTCCCGAAGATGGTGCGGCATCCCCGCGGCGGCCTTTGCTGCGCTTGGGAGCCATGAAAAATTTGGCGGTGGCGCTGGCGAAAGGCTTGGTGGCAATTGGCGAGGATGCTGTGGTAGCAAATAAGAAGGCGGCCGGACTTTGAAGACGAAGCGTCGCGGAAGGATTGGCGCGCGCCGAGAGAAGTATTTATAGGCGTGGCGCGAAGCGCGACGGTTTGATTCCGCCCACGCTGCTGGGCGCCATCATTGCCCCGCTGCTTTTTGGTTTCAAAAGCGGGCGTGGTTCCCAAGGAAGATCGTGTCTTTGGTGGAGAATCAGCGACTGGCCGTCATGTGGTAGGGCCCCCACGATTCGCCTCCGCCGCACAAGAAACGGAAAGTATCGCATGACGGTTCGCGATCATGGTGGATCCGGGGCTACTGTCGGTGTAATAAATACTGGTGCAAAGAGGCCTAGGAAGGCTGGGGAGGGCCCCACGCGTCAAAGCGGGCGAAAGCAAGGCCCTCAAGCGTGGGCGAGCCCCTCGGAGGCGGGAGGGCCCACGCGACAGCGAGGGCGAGCAAGGCCCAATGGCATGCTGGGCGAGCCCCTCGAAGGTCAGGAGGGCCCCACGCACAAGCGAGCGAGCAAGGCCCCGTGCGTGGGCGAGCCCCTCGAAGGCCAGGAGGGCCCCACGCGTCAGCGGGGCGAGCAAGGCCCCCAGCGTGGGCGAGCCCCTCAGAGGCAGGGAGGGCCCCACGCGCGGCGGGCGAGCAAGGCCCCAGCCATGCTGGGCGAGCCCTCAGAGGTCGGGAGGGCCCCACGCACCAGCGGGTGCGTGGGCGAGCCCGAAAGGCAAGGCGAGGGCCCGCGCGCGAGGCGGGGCGCGATGGGCGAGCCCTCCGACGGTGAGGCGAGGGCCCCACGCGCCAGCGGTGGTGGTGCAGCCCCTCTCAAGACCAGCGAGGCCCCTGCGCACAGGCGGGGCCAGCGGTAGGGAGCATTGCAGAAGGAGTCTTCGGGACGAAGGCTCCCCCTGCTGCGAAGGATGAAGCGCATTTAATGAGACATCACGCGCGGATAGACAGAGGAAGAAATGATTACCGCTTCTGATGACCCTTGCAGTCGAGCGGTACATCACTGTGGCGAAGAATTGACCGCAGAGAGAAGAGTTGCTTGGGAGGCCGCCTGTCGAGGAGCGGCGGGGCCCCACCCGCAGACTCACCGGTGTGACTATGCGGTTCAGAGGCCACTTGGCGGCAGCAGGCTTGAGGCCAGTATTGGCGTGGCAGCTGCACGTTTTGTCTCTTCTGTCGTGTCTTGTCAATGTCTTGAGACCTTCATCTCGCCTACTCCCTCGGCTCTCTCCGCCAGCCCAAAGCTTGTATAAAAGGAAAGGAGAGAAGGGGAAAGAGGGAGATACGAACACACACAGTCGCAGAAGCATTCGTGCATTCGAGACACTCTGTAAACACATTCCCTTTCAACCACAATCGAGAAAAGAGCTAAGGCTCGGCAGAGTAGGACTATTACCCGCGAGGGGTCCGAAACAGGTAAATCATGAAGTCGCTCCTTGTTGTGCCCGATGCTCAAATCGGATCGAGCTTGATCGAGTTGGCTAGCGCAGACAGAAATCACCAGGGGTGTGATCCGCAGTGGTTGAGCGGAGAACACGCCGTCAACCATAATATCAAAAAAGATAGGAGGAAAGATCATCTCGAGGCTAACCACACTTTGTACCACGTCAGCCTGCAGCTCACCCAGTTTCTTTGGATCGATGACCTTCGGAAACAAAGATTGAAAAACTAACACGACTTTGTGATTGTCCCCTTACCGCTCGGGCAAGACACCTCTCAAAACCACCGGAGTGCTGTGTCATCAAGACAAGAGGCGGTCATGTGATTTTAGGTGTACAATTTTGTTCTCTTTCATATTTACGAATCTCTTTACGTTTGACGAATATCCGGAAGGGACCTTCACACTGCTAAGACACTCTATCACGCTTTTTTCTCTTCTTTGCTTAGAGTATAACTCGCTGGCCGTAGGTACAGTTGTTCCGTACCTCTTTTTTCAGGGTGTAGGTCCTTCCTGATACCTAGGAATTCAAGGTCGTTCCGAGCACTCACTATATCTTTCGATTTCCCGTACAGATCTATATAGCCTAGGAAGCTCACACAGACGTTTTTGGTGATGTGCATGAAGTCCAGTGAGTGGCGAACATCCAAATCTTCCCAGTAAGACAAGTCCCAAAATATTGACTCCTTCTTCCATATGGGTGCATGGCCATCCTCATCATTCGACATAGATTTGCTTCCCAGACCCTTTCCAAATACTACCTTCAAATCCTTCACCATAGCAAACACCTACTTGCCACTTCGATGCCTCGGCTGGGAACGATGTTCTTCCACCCCATTAAATTCCCTGCGTTTCTTCCGCAACGCGTGGCTACGAACAAGAAATCTGCGATGTCCCGTGTACACCATCTTCCGAGAGCCTTTCATGTACGTGCCATCAGTTTGATCCAAACACTGCACACACGCTTTGAAGCCTTTGCCAGTTAGGCCAGACAGGTTACCAAGCTCTGGCCAGTCGTTGATTGTTATAAATAACATTGCACGCATGTTGAAATACTCTCTTTTGTATTCGTCCCAGACCTTTACACCGTTCCATAACGTCTGAAGATCTTCAACCAAAGGTTTCAGGTAGACATCGATATCATTTCCGGGTTGCTTGGGGCCTTGGATCAACAACGACATCATTATGTACTTTCTCTTCATGCACAACCATAGAGAAATATTATACACACATAGTGTGACTGGCCAGATACTATGGCTGCTGCTCATGTCTCCGAAAGGATTCATCCCATCGGTACTCAAACCGAACCTTATGTTTCTGACCTCGTCTGCGAAGTCCTTGTACTTCCGATCGACCATCCTCCACTGCGAGCCATCTGCCGGATGCCTAAGCATTCCGTCGACCTTACGCTCTTCTTTGTGCCAACACATCATCTTCGTATGCGCTTTGTTTGCAAACATACGCTGCAGCCTTGAAATCAGAGGAAAATACCACAACGCTTTTGCCGGTGCTCTCTTCTTCACACGCACCCCATCTACTTCACCTGGATCGTCACGCTTCGTCTTATACCGGGGTTCCTCGCACACTTGACATGCATCCAAGTCGGCATATTCACCGCGATATAGGACACAGTCGTTGCAACATGCATGTATCTTCCGTACTTTCAATCCTAAGGGACACATGACCAGTTTGGCTTGATACGTGGATTACGCAGGTGTTATCTTCCGGGAGCAGCTTCTTTATGAGCGACAAAGAACTCATCGAAACCCTTATCGACACACCATTCACACCTTCCATTGCATGAGCTCCAGCAGAAAGTCGCGTAGCTTCTTGTGCCCTCGACCATAATTTAGGTATAAAAGAGTTCTCTGGTCCTCCAACAAACCCACGGTACTTCCTATATTGTTTGTCGTCGTGATATCTCCCTCTCGCCACGCAAAGATCCGTCCAGTCATCATCCACACCAAACTGATCGCTTTGTGTATCTTTGACGCCCTCGTATGTTGTCGCTATTCCAGATATCATCATATGTCACTTCCTCTTCATCGGCTTCTTTTTTCGCTTCTATGCCGGTATGCTCTACTTCGTCGTGGTGAGTCCAACATGTATAGTTCAGCATGAAACCTCTCATCAACAAGTGGCCCTGGATCCGTCCTCGCATTGAGTGCTCTTTCTCGTTCTTGCAATCTACGCACGGACACCACATGAAGCTTCCTGAAGGCAAGTCTCGAAAGACGACATCGAGAAAAACATTCATGCTATCGATGAACTCTCTTGACCGACGATCCGCATACATCCATTGACGGTTCATCCGCACCAATTAAATTAATAAGAACACTTATTATATTTTTCAAATTGAAATATTTAGCTTAAAATAACTAATTGTTATATTTTTAATTACCTCTAAACTTGTAAATTATAAACATATTTTTAAAGCTAAACCAACTAAATCTCACATATTTAAAAACTTTTTTCAACAATTTTCTATATTTTGCCTAAATTATAAACATATGTAATTTATATTGTGTGCCCCTCTAATTTTTTTAATTACATTTCATACACAAAAATAATTTATTTCCATCCTAGCAAAAAACCTAGATCTATTTTGCTCTATAGCAAATGAAATAATCACCCTACCTACTATTTTAAACTAATTTAAAACTAAAACTGTCGGTATAATAAATACCGGAGTACAAAGAGTCCCAAAGAAGGAGAGGGCCCCACACGTCGGCGAGGCGTCAGGCCCCTAGCGTGGGGCGAGCTCCTCGGGCGAGGCGAGGCCCACACGTCCAGCGGGCGATCGTGGCCCTAAGCGCAGGGCGAAGCTCCTCGGCCTTGCATGGGCCCCCAACGTTAGGTGGGGCCCACATGACGAGGAGCATCTGGAGGAGTCTTAGGCGAAGGCTCTCCCCTGCTGTGAAGGACAGGCGCATTCAATGCGATGTTACACGCGGATGGACCGATGAAGAGATGATTACCGCCACAATGGCGCTGCGAAGTCCGAATAAGCATCACTTTGTGGCGCGCGAATTGACCGGCGGAGAGAAGTTTGCCGTCATCGGGATACGCCAGCGTGTCGGGAGAACAAGCTGGGCCTCGCTTCGTTCTCTCACGGCGTGTTCGTTCGTCGAGAGGCCACTTGCGGAACTTCAGCGTGTCTTGGCGCCATTCGCACCGATGGCGGACGTTTGCGTCTCTCTGTCCCCATCCCTCACATCTTATCGAGTGTCTTGTCTTGCCTACCCCTTGGCTCTCTCCGCGGTTCAAGGCTTGTATAAAAAGGAGGAGAGAAGAAAGGAGGTGAAGGAGAACGATTCGTGAATTGTTTTCCACACAACCACAACACGAAAAGAGCTAAGGCTCGGCAGAGTAGGACTATTACCGTAGGGGGTCCGAACACAGGTGTCGCTTCTTGCGTCGCTCCTTGCCGCGTTCGACGCTCGAATCGAATCGAACTCGGCTGATCGGCTAGTAAGGTAGAAATCTGATAGGGGTGTGATTCACCGTGGTTAAGTGAAGAACACCTTGCGTCGGTCTGTAGCGCCGAGTTAGGCGCTAGCATCAGTTCAAGTTCTTCGATCCTTCTTCAGGCGGCAATGGCGGACCAGCAGTCCGGGATGGATCGGGAAGCAGCCACCAGAGCCGCGGCCGACGTGGTAGATCAGCCAGGCAGTAGCCGCCCGCCAATGGCCGGTGCCCTGGCGGAGAGCTGTCGTCCCAGCCAAGCTAGGCGGCGCCTGGCCTTGGAGGAGTGCACCCCAGCACAAAACTTCCATGCGGCCAGGGCCCTGCTAGACAATCCACCGGTGCCGGTGACTCCGGACTCTCCGGCGGCGCCGTGGCTGGCCAGTTTGGCCCGCTACGTCGATGCCGCCGTGGCAGTGGTGCAAGTCCCGGGAGGTGCGGGAACCGGCATTTTCGCTTCCTCCCGTTCTTTTATTCCTTCGCACCCCTCTTGCAGATCTCCTGGCGGGAGGGAGCGGGGCCAAGACGACAGGAGCCAGGCAACTCCTACGGGGGTTCGGCCAGGCAGGCGCGGCGTTGGACCGGACCTCCGGGCCCACTTGGAGGACCGTCATCTGCAGCATGGGGAGGACCTGCGTGACAAGCTCCGCCGGCAGCGCAACCGGGTGCGCGACTGCGCCATCGCTGCCACTCGCGGGGACTAGGAGGAGGACTCCCGCGGGGCCGCCTCCGCAGGAGAAGGTGGCGCCTCTTCGGCGCCACCTAGGCGTCGGGGGCGGCGGGATGAGGGCCGCGTCCAGGAGCAGGAGGCTCCCGACGTCGGTTGCCGCGCCTTTCCAAAGGAGGCGTGGCCAGCGTCACGATGGCGGAGAAGTTCGGCCCGCCTCCATCGAGAATCTGACGGTGTACCAACCCCGACGAAGTTTTGCGAGATCTACACCACGGTGATGCGATCGGTGGAGGGTCGGAAAAAGTTACAGTGAACTACTTTCCAATCCTCACCGGTGAACTGCGCAGTGGCTCATGAACCTACCCGGTCGGTGGGGTCGTGGAAGGAGCTCTTGAGCTCTTCATCACTAACTTCGGGGCACCTTGAGCAGCCCGAGTCGAAGATGATCTCCACAATGTGGAGCAGAAGAAGGAGAATCGACTGTGACTACATCCGCACTTGGTCAGTCCGCAACACCATTCGACATTTCCATCGGCGCTGCAGTTACGGCCTTGGAGGCGCCAAGATCCCAAGGTCAAAGAAAAGATGGCCACTGCAAGATCAAGGCAGCGGAGGAACTCTTGATCTAGCCCACAAGTCGCCCTCTGAGGCGGAGGCCCGCCCGGCCGGCTTGGAAGGGGGGCATTGGGTGGCGAGGTGGGACCTCCAAGAATCTGGCGGGAAGGACAAGAAGAAGCACAAAGCGGCCGAGGCAGGAGGTCTCAGCCGCGAAAGCCGGCGACAGCGACGACGGTGGCGGCCGCGACGACGGGTACGGGCGGGAGGAATAAAGGAGGAGGTCGGCGGTGGCGAGAGCGGTCCCGTGGGGAAGCCGTGGCGACCGCCCGGTCGCAACGACCACCGACCCACGAACGAAGAGGCGAGGCGCCGCCCAGCAGAGTGGGACGGAAGGACTTCTTGTCCCATTCACCGTTGCAACTCCGACTTGGTTGATTGCCGGTCGTCGGCAAGATAATAGACAAGCGAGTCCACGGCGGCGAAGCGGCGGCGCAAGGCAAGGGCAAGGAGCCGGCAGCAGCTTTCGGCGGCGGGAGCGGTTGCCTTCATCCACAGCGGATCGACCACCTATCCGGCCTCACGCCCGGTTTCATGCGTGTGATGAGGAGGTGTCGCCGTCGTGCCAGCGTGGTCGTAGACAAGCTGGTGTGGTCGGGCGATCGATCACATTCGGTCGGGTGATCACCCGCCCGGCCGCCTACGGGACATCTCCGATCATGAGTCGCGCCCGCGGTCGAATGTCAAAAGGTGGGGAGGTCTTTGGTAGACGGAGGAAGTTCTATCAACCTCATGTCCGCCCGAGTCGCCAAAGCACTTTAGGTCCAGGAGCAAGAGCTCCGGTCGGCGCTTCCCTTCTTCGGCGTCATGCCGGGGGCTGAGTCCGTCCCTCTCGGGCGTGTCAGTCTCCCGGTAACCTTCAGAGGCGCCGACAACTTTCGTACGGAGATGCTCGAGTTCGAGGTGGCGGACTTCGACCTCCCGTACAACGCCATACTTGGTCGGCAGGCGCTGACCAAGTTTATGGCGGTCTGCCACTATGCTTACATGGTGGTCAAGATCCCGGGGCCAGCCGGCCCCATCATTGTCAAGGTGGACCGCCCGGAGGCGCTCCGCTGCGACAAGGACGCTCTCGCTTCGGCGGGAGCGATCGGCGCCCAGAAGGTTGAAGCCTCGACTTCGAGAGCTCCTCCTGCGAAGGTCCGTGCTTCCCCCAGCTCGTCCGTGGGGATTAAGGCGGTCTCCAGAGTGGGTCGGACCAGCGAGGGCTGATTCGGTGGTAGCGCGTCCTCGGCGTAAATAGGAAAAACTGCTCGTCTCCTTCCTCGATCCTAACTTTGAGCGTGTTTACTTAGCAATCGTCCGACATGGTAGGGGTGCCGAGGAGAGTGATTGAGCATAAGTTGGCGGCGTTCCCGGCGTAGCGACGATCATCACGAAGAAAGTCCGGCAGCGATCGGTGGGCGCCAGGCCATTATCCCCGGAGGTGGACAAGCTCTTGAGGCGAGGAGTCGATTCGGGCGTCGCCCGCACCGGTGGCTCGCGAACCCGTCCTCATCAAAAGAAATCAATGGGCGGTGGCACGACCTCAACAAAGCGTGCCGAAGGATCCGTACCCGGCCCGCGTCGACCTCGCCGTTGACTCCACGGCGGCGGTGCTGAACGGTATTGCTACGGATCGCGTACTCGGGTACCATCAGTTAACATGGCGGAAGAAGGCGAAGACAAGGCGCATTTGTGGCGCCCATGGGCGTCTCTGCTACGAGGATGGCATTTGGATTGAAGAAGCGCAGGCCTAACCTTGTGGCGTGTTCTCGGCTCAACCAACTGCGGATCACACCTGGTCGATTTTTACTCTGCTAGCCCGACTCGATCAAGCTCGATTCGATTTGGCGTCGGGCTCAACAAAGGCGACTCGCGAGTTACCGAGTTGGACCCCCTCGCGGGTAATAGTCCTACTCTGCCGAGCCTTAGCTCTTTTCGATTGTGGTTGAAAGGAAAGTCTTTCTGAGTGCTCTCGCGAAGCGAGTGTTGAATCCTACCCACATGCCCCTTCCCTCTCTCTCCTCTCCCTTTTATACAAGCCTCGAACCCGGCGGAGAGAGCCGAGGGAGTAAGCGATGCAGTGCCCTCGATTAGTGCGACAAGACCTGACGGAAGAGGCAGCGTGCCGCTGCCCACGCTGCTTGTGCCCGCCCTCGTGTGCTCACGTAGTGGCCTCTCACCCGCCTGATCACACGGTGAGTCTGCGGGTGGGGCTACTGCTCCTCAGGCAGCGGCGGCCTCTTCAAGCAAACCTCCTCTCACGCTGTCAATTCTTGGTAGCCTGATGTGGCCAGCTCGGACTGCAAGAGCCCTTTGTAAGATAATCATTTCTTCAGCTGTCTACTCGCGCGTGATGTCTCATTCATCTTGCCGTCCTTGTGGCGGGAGGCCGCCGTCCCGAGACTCATACGCAATACTCCACCACGCGCCCCTTTGTGCTGTGGGCCTCACTGGAATCTCGGAGGGCTCGCCGCGCGCCCTTGCTGCGTGGGGCCCTCGCCTCACCATCGGAGGGGCTCGCCCGCCGCCCACTTTGGCGTGGGGCCTCGACTTCGCCTCGAGGGGGCTCGCCACGCACCCACAGTGGCGTGGGGCCCTCCTGGCCTCCCGAGGGCTCGCCAGCCCTTTGGGGCCTCGGCCAGCCCGCTGTGGCGTGGGGCCCTCCCCGGCCTCCCCGAGGGACTACGCCAGCCTTGGGAGCCTCGGTTGGACCCGCTGGCGCGTGGGGCCTCCCCTGGCCTTGAGGGGCTCGCCAGCAGCCAGGCTGGGGCCTCGCTTCGCCCTTGCGGCGTGGGGCCCTCCTGGCCTCCGAGGGGCTCGCCAGCCCATGGCTGGAGCCTCGCTTGCCCGCTTGTGGCGTGGGGCCCTCACGGCCTTGAGGGGGCTCGCCCAGCGCCTTGGGGCCTTGCGCCGCTTGCTGGCGTGGGGCCCTCTGGCCTTAGGGGGGCTCATGCACCGCTGAGGCCTTGCTTCGCCCGCTGGCAGCGTGGGGCCTCTCGGCCTTCAGAATGCTCTTTGTACCCGGTATTTATTACACAGCAGTAGCCCTCGGGTCCACCATGATCTGCGAACACGTCGGCGGGTACTTCCGTTTCTTCTTGGCCGGAGGCGAATCGTGAGGAGCCCACCACTGCGACGCCTTGTCGCTGATTCTCCACTGCGCGATCTTCCTTGGGGAACTCGCCCGCTTTTCGCGGAAACCAAGCAGCAGGGGCAAATGATGGCGCCAGCAGCGCGTGAAGCGGAATCAGCTATCACGATCGCGCATGCGCCTATAAATATTTCACTTTCGGCCTTGGCGAAATAGTCCTTCCATGCGCTAAGTCTTAAAGTGGTCCTCTGCCTTCTTATTTGCTACCAGACATCCTGCATGTCACCAAGCCTTTCGCCGGTATACCGCCAAATCTTCCATAGCTCCCAAGTGACAAAGAAAGGCGCCCTTGAGATGCCGCACCATCTTCAGGGCTGCCTTGCTGCTTCCACCGTCGATGAGGATCAGGTGGCGGCGGATGATCTTCGTGCCACCGACCACGCCCGGTTCAGCGCCCGGCACCATCATGCCGAGTCCTCGCGGGAGATCGTGACCTTCTCACAGCGTCTTTGGCGGGCCTTGTCCCGCCGTACTCGAATTCTTCACAGGGGTGCTTTCGCCTTCTACGGGATCGGTAGCGCGTAGGCTGGTTCCCAACTCGATCATGGCCTGGTCATCTTCGCCCGCCTCTGCGAGATGTTCGTGGGGGCGATGCGAATCTCCGCTTTGGCGTCGACTCTTCGTCTTGCACGGGCTCGCGCTCGGCGCGGTTGGGAGGCGCTACTTCACGCTCGCGTTACCTCGCCTTTATCCTTCCGCGGTCAAGTCAAGCTGGAAGGGTGGCACCGGCAATGGTTGTGCGTGGAGGACTCAGCGGTACGGCGATCTTGCTCTTCCAGCGATCGCGGAGCCCACGCCCGGCCAGGGGCCCGGCTGAGCAGCAGACGATCTGGCGAGAACGGAGGTGATGGCGGCGCGCATTGTCGACGCTCCGCCCGAAACTCACGGAACCCGTGGCGGCGGATTTTTGCGGCGCCGACTTTGCCCGCTCCGCTTGGTAGCGCGCCCGCTGGGCGTACTCTGGCGATAACAGCAGGACCAGCTGCTCTTGGAGGTGAATACCCTCGCGCTCTTTTGGATTTTTGTACCTTCCTTCTTTCCATTTTGGCTAATAGCCAACTCTTTGCTTCTTCTTGGTGTTGGTATTGATGAGAACGTCTTAGGCGGCGTGCTCCGGGGCTGGTGGAACTGATGACCCGCCGCCGGCAACATCGCCCGCCTTGTGAACATCCGCCCCCTCTGCGGCCAGGACCAGCGGGGCCTAACCTTCACTTGCGGCGTTGCCCCCATGGAAGTCTCGGTCCTGCGGTCCGTGGCGGGGACCCACTGCGAGATCCGAATGGCGCCTGGCGGCACCATGCTTCGCGACCTTGCTGCTCTGTCGTGGCGGCTGACTCGCCCAGCGCTCTCGGGAAGCGCCGCCTCATCCTTCTTTGTCGGCAGCGGCGGCGAGAGAAGGGCGAGCCGAAGAGGCGCTCTTCAAGTCTGAGCTTCCGCCGCCCCGCCGGCCCCGGCAGGGGGCCTGCTTTGCTACGCAAGCGCTCGCCACCGGGCGAAGCCTTGGCGACTCTTCGAAGCAGCGCCGCTGCGGTTTCTTCATTCCTCTGCCAGCGCTCCCTGCGCAGCGGCGCCCTGCTTTCTGCAATGGCGCTTCTTAACCGCCAGCACCGCTTCGCGTCGCCCGGTTGGCGTCGAGTTAACCCAGCGGCGACCCTTGACCGCAACAGCGCCACCTCCGCCGCAAAACAAGCGACTTGGAGCTCCCCTTCAGCTTCGCCTTGAGGCGCGCGCTTCGAGTTGGCTTTCCTGCGCTTTGCTTTGCCGCGTGGGGTTAGCATGCTCACAGCGGTTTTGCATACGAACCTGTTTGTCCTTCTTGGAGCAGGGCAGACTGGCTGGCATCGAGCTCCGCTCCGCAGCGACTTCCCGACCCCGACACGCCCGCCGTTCCTTCGGCGCGCTGCTTCCGTGGCGGCGGAGGAAGTCGCGGCGCGGTGGGAAAACCTCAGCAACCTACGCTGCTGGCGCCGCCCATATCTCGGCCGTGACGCCCGGCGTGGGGCGCTCCTTTGAGGCGCCGCACCCTCTCCCGCTGCTGGCGGCGAGAGCAAGCCCTTGCCTTGGAGCGGAAGCGATCCGCCCGGCGGCTGGCGGGCCCTTGGCCAAGACCGCCCTTGAAGGAGCGGACGACCAGCGAGTGCGGCAATAAGCGCCGCCGCCTCGGCCATAAGCGGTCGAAGACCTCCGCTGGAACGCCCGGCGCCTCCGGACCCTCGCCGACATCTGCGCCGCGACCTACTGCGGCTTCGGGCGCCTGCATCCAGGTGTTTCCTGCATCCCCGCCCGGAGAAGCGGCCCCGCGATGCGCCAGCGTGATGGGGGAACCCGCCCGAAACCCTGCGGCGTCCTTCCGGCGGGCTGCGAACCTTGACGACCGGCGATCGCCACAGCGCTCTTGAAGCGCGGTTCATCTGGGCAGCTGCTGGCCGGGGCGCGCGTTTGACCTCGGCGCGCCAGCGGAGAACGCCGGCGCCCGGCTGGACGGTTCGGCGGTAGCGAGTTACACCGCCGCCGACCAGCGTGTCCATGATGAAGCGCCGCTCCGGTGGCGCGCGAACCGAGAGAATGTGAGACTCCTGGCCTTTTGCCTTGTGATTGTTGCCTATAAATGCAAACAAACTTTTGCTCTTTTCTTTGTGAGTCTTATTTGAACTTATACGATTTTGACTTGCTGAAGCTGAAATGGGGCACCCGATGCCAAGGGTTTTAAATGAGCGATTACGCATAAGTGGCGCTTGCTTCCTTAGGCGTCTGGTTACTTCAACCCTTATGGCCTCTCGCATAACCGACTTAAACATTACGTGGCGGCGCTTAGCTTCGGAGTGGTCTAGTGGCGATGCGCCGTTAGCGCATTTGCCTGAACCGAAACCGACACACCGAGCTAAAGCCCGCCTTCCGTCGCGCCTCGCACCAGCGTAAGTTATAAGCGTTTGCCTTTGCAATCAAGGGCCATCGACCTTAAGTACTTTCGCTTATCGACTTCGGCAGAATGTTTTCTAATAGACCTTTCTAAAGGCTAAGCCAGCGATCGTAAAAAGCTTTAGAGCGAGCTTTACTGTTGAAAGTGGCGCTTTCCTCGAGCATCTGGTTACTTCAACCCTTATGGCCTCTTTGAACCGACCCTGAACATCGGCGTGGCGGGAACTTAGCCTTCTGAGTGGTCTAGTCGCCGGTGCCGTTGTTGGCGCATTGCCTGAACCAAGCCGACACACCGGGCTAGAAACCCGCCTTCCGATCTCAGCCTCGCCCAACCCGAGTCATAGGCGTTAAATCCTTGCAACTAAGGGGCCATCGCCTTGAGTACTTTTTACGCTACCGACTTTTCGACGAATGCTTTCTACACAGTTGGCGAAAAAAGCAGATGCCTGAGGAGGCAGAACTTATCTCTTATTGAAGATGGCTTTGTACTAGCGCAGCCCCCGTGGCGGTGAAGGAAAGACCTCGCCGCTTCGGCTCAAAGAAGGCGGAAAAAAAACTACGGAACTGCTACCTCTGGTAGAACTTCCTCGGTACTCGGCGTTCCAAGTGTTAAGCCAATTCGACCGTCCTCGAATCACGAGCTGGCCCAGAGCAGGCGGGGAGAGACCACCTTGAAGGGCCTCACGGGGAGCGGTTTATTGCGCCACTGCGTTTGGATTTTCTGCGGGGCGAGTGCATGCTTGCCGATGTTCTCACACACCCGCCGCCTTGATAGCAATGACGCCCTGCGATACTTGGCGGCCGGATCGCCGCCTGTCTGGATCTCCTCGGAATTTACTTCATCTGGCAGCGGTCGAGTCTTGATCTTCGCTGAACGCCGCCACTCTTGGGAACCGGCGAGCTCGATGGAACACCGCCTCGAGCCATACACCCGGGGAAAAAGGGGTCGCCCGGTGGCTCTGCTGGGAGTTGTCCGCGGCGCCCTGTCTGGTGGGAACTTCCTCCCCGGCGCTTGCAGCGCTTCTCGGCCGGTCGAGCGCCCTTGTCTTGAGCCCTTTGAGTACTTCGCGTTCGCCGCTCCACTTGCCCATTGCTCTTGTGCGCATAGCGGAGGCAAAGCAGCGCAGTACCCAACTCCTGCGCACGATCTTGGAAATCAAGCGCTTTTAGGCGGCGCCATTATCGGTGATAATTCTGTTGGCGACACGAACGGACGAAGATGCTCTTCATAAACTTGATAGCCGCTGCGGGCGTGATCGCGGGACGGCGAGCTTCAACCACTTGGTGAACTTGTCGATGGCGGCGAACGGATGAGTGTACCCTCCGGTCGCCCGCGAGCAGGCCCGAATGTCCGCCCCGGACCGCGAGCGGCGGGGAGGCGGAATGGTTTTGCGGCGCTGGGCGATGCGTGGATTTGCTTAGCATGAAATTGGCACGCCGCATTTCCTCACCAGCTCGAAGGCATCACGGAGGCGATGAAGCCAATAAAACCGTGGCGGAAGCTTTCCCGACCACGCGGCTCACTGAATGGCTCCGCACATGCCTCCATGGATCTCGGAGAAAATTTCCTCCGCTTCGAGTAGCGCGCCGGTAGAACTCCATTTGCGTACTGGCGATATAGGTCCCCACCTACCGGGCGTGGCGCTTGGCTGCGTGCTATCTTCTCGGCCAGGAAGCGCGTCATCGTGAGATCCTCCATCCCGGGTAGGCTAGGATCGGATCCATCCGCTGACCTTCCGGACGAGTGCGGCGGCGTTACGTACATTGTCGCCCGGCGTACTCCGCTGGCTTTGGCGTTTCGTCTCAACCGCCTCAGCAGGTTCTTCGCCTCCTCCCTCTAATCGGGGGCTGCGGCGAGATTGGTGGCGTCTCCTCGAAGGTGGGGCTGCGTCGAGGAAAGCGTCGTCCCGCGGGCGGGGGCTGCGGCGGGCGGCGCGTGAGTCTTTCTTCAAAGACCCGGCGGAGCAGGTGCCCTTGGCGAGGCAATGCGAGGCAGTTCATCCGCCATGTAGTTGTCACGGCGGGGATGTGCCTGCAAGCCTAAACCCTCAAAGTGCCGCTCTAACGGCGCACCTCGCCCAAATGTAAGCCGCCATGGCGGGATCGGCGGAGAAATCCTTCCTCTTTGGTTGATGACGGGAGAAAGTCGCCTTTACTTGTAGCCGCCGGATGCCAAGGTGGCTACCACGAGCCAGCGGACGATCCTTCATACTCCATGGCGTTGTTGGTGGCTTGAAGTCACACCACCAGTGCGAAACGACTTATCGCCGGTGGGAGACACCGGGGCGGCGCTTGACCCAGCCCCTCCGGCGGAATGAGCCGTCGAAGAGAGTCCTGGCGAGAGGCGGGGTATCTTAGGAGTTCTGCGTCCGATGGAGTCCACTCGGCGATGAACTCCGCGAGCTTGCCCAGCTGATGGCCGTTCGGAGGCGAATTTGAGATCAATTCCGCCAGCTCCATGGCCAGCCAGCGTCGACCGTCGCCTCGCGGTTGAAGGATCTCCGCAAGGGATACTTGAGTCAACACCGTGACTTCTTGCCCACAGAAGTAGTGGCGTAGCTTTCGGGATCTTTGTCGGCCGGCGTAGAGCATCTTACGGTGCTTTGTGAATACCTTGTTTGGCGTCGTGGAGACCTTCTTGGCGTAGTAAATGGGCGCTGGGCGCCCTCTCTCTCGTCACCAGCACCGCCTTGCCGCTGGGGGTTTACCGCGGCGTAGAGGATCAACGGCTCGCCCAGATGCAGAGGCGACCAACGCAGGCGGGGAGGTAAGTACTTCTTGAGCCGTCGAGCGCCTCCTGCGCCTCCGCCGTCCACTCGAATTGGTTGGTCTTCCTTAGGAGCTTGAAGCGGTGGGAGACTTTTGTCCCCGAGCTAGCTATAAAGCCGCCCAGGAGGTCAAGCGGCCCACCAACACCGTGCATCTGCGAAATCGCGTCGGGGCTTCATGTTCTCGATCGCTGCGATCTTGTCGGGTTCGCCTCAATCCCCCGGGAAGCGAGGAATCAGCGGTTTGCCCAAGCCGGAACGGCGAACACGTATTTCTGGATTAAGCTTGATGCAGTACTTCCTCGGGTTGGCGAAGGTCTCTTCAAGTCGCGATCAACTCCTCCGCCTTCTTGGACTTCACCGCAGGTCGTTGACATACACCTCGAGTTCCGCCCCCACTTGGGCGGTGAAGCGATATCATGGCCCGGCTGATAGGTTGGGCCCGCATTCTTCGATCCGAAACGCCATCCTTGTATTGCGATGAGCGCCCATAGGCGTGACAAAAGCGGTCTTGTCTTCATCTTCTTGACCATGCTAATCTGGTGGTACCCAGTACGCATCCGAAGCTCTGTTGCGCCGCACCGGCAGATTGAGTCGGCGATGAGATCGGCGGGCAGGCGCAGCGAGTCTGGATCCGGGCATGCCTTGTTGAGGTCGGTGAAGTCCACGACATCCTCCGGCGCCGTTGGATTTCTTGGCGAGGACGGGGTTCGCGAGCCACAGGATGGCGACATTGCGGGCGACCCCGCCATAAAGCTTGTCCACCTCTGGCGGATAACTTCTGGCGCTCCACCGGCGCTTCCGGACTTTTGCATGACGGTCGCGCCGAAACGTCGCCAATTGTGCTCAATCACCTCCACTGGGACCCCAGCCATGTCGGACGGTTGCCACGCAAACACGCGTCTGCGTTAAATGGAGGAAGGAGACGAACAGCGCCTTCCTATTTGGCGCGAGAGGCGCCCCACGAACAGTCTTATTTGGGTCGACTTCGCAGTGGAGACCGCCTTAACCTCCAGCAGACGAAGCGGGAGCCACGAGTCTTCGCGGAGGAGCTCCGTCGAAGCCTCGGCCTTCGGGCACCGTCGCCCGCCAAGCGAGGGCGTCCTTGTCAGCGGCGCCTCGGGCGATCCACTTTCAAAACGATGGGGCGGCTGGCCGGGATCTTCACCACCATGTACGCATAGTGGGACACCGCCATGAACTTGGTCAGCGCCGGCCGACCTAGTATGGCGTTGTAGGGGAGGTCGAAATCCGCCACATCAAACTCGAGCATCTCGGTGCGGAAGTTGTCGGAGCCTCCGAAAGTCACCGGGAGACTAATGCGCCCTAGCGGGACGGACTCAGCCCCCGGCGCGATGCCGAAGAACGGGAGCGTTGGGCGAAGCTCCTGCTGCTGGATTTGAAGCGCCCGCGACCCGGCGGGACGGGGAGGTTGAGAACTCCCTCCGTCTACCGGCACCGCCCTAGCTTTACATTCCGGACCGTGGGTGCAACCACGATCGGGAGATGCCAGGGCCACGGTGCTGGTTGGGTGATCGGCTTTGATGAGCGCAATCGGCTTACTCCACCACGCCGTTGCCTCACCGACCAAAGCGGGCGCGGCGGGCACACCTCATCGCACGCTTAAAGCTAGCGTGGGGCGGATAGGTGGCGAACGCCGTGGATGGCGGCAACCTCGCGCTCCGCTGCTGAAAACCAGCGAAGCCGCCTCCTTGCCCTTGCCCGCTGCCGGGCGCGCTGCTGCTGCTGTTGCTCGTGGACTCGCACATCCACCATCTTCGCGGCGACATGGCAATCCGCCAAGTCGTGAGAGTTGTTGCGGTGGATGGGACAATAGGGCCTTCCGTCCCACTCGCGGGGCGATGGTCTCGCCGCCGTCAGCGACGCCTGGGGGCCGTCGCGCCACAGCGATCGCCGTAGCCGCCGCTCGGCCACCCTACGGGGACCGTATCCCCGGCGCCGCGACCTCCTCTTTTTCGCCGCGCGCCCATTCTTGCTGGCTAGCGCGCAATCGTCGTCGTCGTCGTCGCGCTTCCGGCCATGACCTGCCGGTCTCGGCCGTCTTGCGCTTCTTCTTGTCCTTGTCGCGGGGTTCCTCGAGGTCCGGCCTCGCCGCCCATGATTGGCCCCGCCGCGCAGCCGGCGGATCTGAGCTCCTCCGCTGGAGGCGCGACTTGTCGCCAAGGTGAAAACTCTTCCGTGGTCTTAATCTTGCGGGTGGCCATCTTCTCTTTGACCTTGGGGTCTCGGCGCCTCTCACGAATGCGTGACCACGGCGTCGATGGAGATGTCGGGGATGGTGTTGCGGACTGACCGAAGCGCCGAATATAGTCGCGAACGACTCTCCTTTCTTACGCTCCACGTTGTGGAGGTCGTCTTCTACCGGGCTGCTCGAAGGTGCCACGGAAGTTGGTGACGAAGAGCTCGAAACTCCTTCCATGACCACCGGACTCGGGGCGGGTTCATGAGCCCTGGCGGGCCGCACGGTGAGGACCAGCTGGAAAGTAGTTCGCGAACCTTCCCGACCCTCGATCGGTTGCATCACCGTCGTATAGATCTGCAAAAACTCATCGGGGTTGGTGGAGCCGTCGTTTTTTCGATGGGGCGAGACGAAACCGTTCAAGCCCTTTGGGCGCGCAGACTCCTTAGAAAAAGCGCTGCACCCGGCGTCGGGGAACCTCCTGCTCTGGGCCAGCGGTCCTCGCCTCGGCCGCCCCGTCGCCTAGGTGGCGCGAAGAAGCGCCACCCTCAGCGGCGGGGCAGCCACAGGGAACCCTCTTGCTGGTCCCAGCGCGGCGGCGGCAGTGATGTGATCGTGGCGCTCGGTCGCGACCCTGCGGAGCTTGTCCGCAGTCTTCTCCATGCAGCAAGTGGCGGTCCTCCGGATGGGACGGAGATCGCGACCACTGCACGCTGGCGGCCGAGCCCCGTGGGGTCGCGCTCTTGTCATCTTGGCCCGCCCCTCCTCAACAGGGAGATCTGCGAGAGGAATGCGAGGGCAACAAAAAACGAGAAGGACGCGAAGCGCGGTTCCCCGCCCCGAGACTTGCACCACCGCGGCGGCGTCGACAAGCAGGCCAAGCTGGCCAACCACGGCGCCGCCCGAAGTCGAATCACCGGAACGGTGGGTTTTCAAGCGAGGGCCGGCGCGTGGAGGTTCTGTTTGGAGTGCACTCCTCCAAGGCCGCGCGCCGCCTGGCAGCGAGGTGGCTGCTCGCCGGGGCTCCAGCCCTAGGCGGCCACCGCCGGGTGATCGCCGCCATCGCCGCGGCCGACTCATGACGCGGCTCTAGTGCCGCTTCACGCTCCATCGCGGACTGCTTCTCCGCCATCGCCTCTGAAGAAGGGTGAAGAGCTTGAACCGGCGCTTAGCGCTCCCCTACAGGCGCGCCATCGACGGCGTGTTCTCCGCTCAACCAACTGCGGATCACACCTGGTCAGATTTTTACTCTGCTGGCCGACTCGATCAAGCTCGATTCGATTTGGCGTCGGGCTCAACAAGGAACGACTTCGCAGATTTACCGAGTTCGGACCCCTCGCGGGTAATAGTCCTACTCTGCCGAGCCTTAGCTCTTTTTCGATTGTGGTTGAAAGGAAAGTCTTTACAGAGTGCTCTCACGAACCGAGTGTTGAATCCTACCCCACATGCCCCTTCCCTCTCTCTCTCTCCTTTTATACAAGCCTCGAACCGGCGGAGAGAGCCGAGGAGTAAGCGATCTGATGCCCTCGATAATCGACAAGACACTGACAGAAGAGGCAGCGTGCAGCGCCCAGCTGCATGCGCCGCCCTCGCGTGCTCGCAAGTGGCCTCTCACCCTGATCACACCGGTGAGTCTGCGGGTGGGGCCTACTGCTCCTCCCGACGCAGGCGGCCTCTTCAAGCAAACCTCCTCTCTGCTGTCAATTCTTGGCGCCACGGTGACGGGCCTTTCAGACCTGCAAAGGCCCTTTATGGTAATCATTTCTTCAGCTGTCTACTCGCGTGATGTCTCATTAAATGCGCCGTCCTTGGCGGGGAGCCTTCGTCCGAACTCATTCGCAATACTCCACCTGCGGGCCCCGCGTGGCAGGGGCCCTCACCGGTCTCGGAGGGGCTCGCCCACGCACCCTACCGGCGCGTGGGGCCTCGCCTCACCATCGGAGGGCTCGCCCCCACGCCCGCTTTGGCGCGTGGGGCCTCGCCTCACCATCGGAGGGGCTCGCCCACACGCCCGCTTTGGGCGTGGGGCCTCGACTTCGCCTCCAGGCTCGCCCACGCACCCACCTGGCGCGTGGGGCCCTCCTGGCCTTCGAGGGGCTCGCCACGCCACTGGGCCTTGCTCGCCCGCTTTGGCGTGGGGCCCTCTGGCCTTGAGGGACTCGCCCAGCCACTGGGGCCTCGCTTGCTGGCCGGCGTGGGGCCCTCCCAGCCTTCGAGGGGCTCGCCCCTTGCTGGCCCTTGCTCGCCCACTTTGACGCGTGGGGCCTCACGGCCTTCGAGGGGCTCGCCCACGCTACTGGGCCCTTGCTCGCCTGGCCGTGCGTGGGGCCCTCCAGCCTCCCCGAGGGGCTGCGCCATGGCTGGGCCCTTGCTCGCCGCCACTCGACGCGTGGGGCCCTCCTGGCCTTCGAGGGGCTCGCCATGCCACTGGGCCCTTGCTCGCCCCTTGTGGCGTGGGGCCCTCACGGCCTTGAGGGGCTCGCCACTTGCCACTGGCCCCTTGCTCGCCCGCCGGCGTGGGGCCCTCCTGCCTTCGAGGGGCTCGCCTGTGGCTGAGCCCTTGCTCGCCTGGGCACTTTGGCGTGTGGGGCCCTCTGGCCTCCGAGGGGCTCATGCCCACGCCACTGGGGCCTTGCTCGCCTGGCCGACGCGTGGGGCCCTCCCTGGCCTTGAGGGGCTCGCCCCGGCACTGGGCCTCGCCCAGCCCTCGACGCGTGGGGCCCTCCCGGCCTTCGAGGGGCTCGCCACGCCACTGGGGCCTTGCTCGCCCGCTTGCGTGTGGGCCCTCCTGCCTTCTCGGGGGCTCGCCCATGGCTGGGGCCTTGCTCATCCCCGCCGACAGCGTGGGGCCTCTCGGCCTTCAATGCTCTTTGTACCCGGTATTTATTACACCGACAAACCTATCAAAGGGCCATGCACATCGCTCACCGCCCCCAGCTCGGGCGGAACCTGGAGGTGTACGTCGACGACCTGGTGGTGAAATCCAAGAAGGCGGAGGAGTTGATCGGTGACTTGGAGGATACTTTCGCCAACTTGAGGAAGTACTGCATCAAGCTCAATCCTGAGAAGTGCTTGTTCGCCGTTCCGTCGGGCAAGCTGTTGGGCTTCCTTGTCTCCCAGAGGGGGATCGAGGCGAACCCCAACAAGATCGCTGCAATCGAGAACATGAAGCCCCCGGCGTGACTTCGGCAGATGCAGTGCTTAGTGGGTTGTTTGACTTCCCTGGGCCGCTTTATAGCTCGCCTGGGGGATAAGAGTCTCCCCCTGTTCAAGCTCCTGAAGAAGACCAATCAGTTCGAGTGGACCGCGGAGGCGCAGGAGGCGTTCGACAAGCTGAAGAAGTACCTCACTTCTCCACCCGTGCTGGTCGCCCCAGAACCTGGCGAGCCGCTGATCCTCAATGCCGCGACAAGCCCGGAGGTGGTCAGCACGGTGTTGGTAGCGGAAAGAGAAGGAGTCCAGCGCCCGGTCTACTACATCAGCAAGGTCCTCCATGATGCAGAAACAAGGTATTCGCAGCACCAGAAAATGTTGTATGCCGTGTTGACGGCATCCAGAAGGCTGCGTCACTACTTTCAGGGGCGAGAAATCACTGTGTTGACCAAGTACCCCTTGCGGGAGATCCTCTTCAACCGCGAGGCTACGGGCCGCATCGCCAAGTGGGCAATGGAGCTGGTGGAATTCGACCTCAAGTTCGCCCCTCGGACGGCGGTGAAAGGGCAGGCGCTGGCGGAGTTCGTCAATGAATGGACTCCGGCGGCGGCAGAAGTTGAAGACACCCTAGCGCCCTAGCCGTTGACTCTCTTCTTCGACGGTTCGTTCATTTGGAGAAGTGGGGCAGCGTCATTCGGTGTCTCCATCTGGCGGCGTCGTTCGACACACGGTGGTCTTGGAGTTCAGCGCCACCAACAACGTCGCGGAGTACGAAGGGCTCCTCGCCGGGCTCAGGGTGGCCTCAACCCTGGGCATCCGGCGGCTGCAAGTCAAAGGCGACTCTCTCCTGGTCAGCAACCAGGCGAGGAAGGAATTCAGTTGTTCAAACCCCGTCATGACGGCCTACCTGGCGGAGGTGCGTCGGTTGGAGCGGCATTTCAAGGGATTGGGCTTCGCGCATGTCCCTCGACGCGACAACTACTTGGCGGACGAGCTGTCCCAGATTGCCTCAATCAAGGGCACCTGTCCCGGCTGGGGTCTTTGAAGAAAGACTCACGCGGCCGTCTGTCGCAGCCCCTGATTCCGGTGGGGACGGCATGATTCTTGACGCAGCTCCCGCACCTGGCGGGGACGTCAATGTCCCCGCGACAGCTCCCCTGCAGGAGGAAGGACGTGGAAGAACTGCCGAGGCAGTTGAGGCGAAAATGCCAGGCCAGGCAGAGTACGTCGACGACAATGTTAATGTCGTCGCACTCGTCCGGGAAGGTCAGTGGATGGATCCTATCCTAGCCTACCTGCGGGACAGTGTGATCCCTAACGATGACGCGTCAGCTGAGAAGATAGCGCGCAAGGCCAAAGCTACGCCCTGGTAGGTGGGAACCTGTATCGCCAGGGCGCAAACGGAGTCCTACTGAAGTGCGTCACTTGGGAAGCGAGGAGCAAGATCCTCTCTGAGATCCATGGAGGCATGTGCGGGAGCCACTCAGGGAGCCGGGCGTTGGTCGGAAAGGTCTTCCGCCACGGTTTCTATTGGCCTACTGCCCTCCAGTATACCTTCGAGCTGGTGAGGAGATGCGAAGCGTGCCAATTTCACGCAAAGCAGATCCACCGACCAGCCCAGGCTCTGCAAACCATTTCGCTTTCACGCCGTTCGCGGTGCGAAATTTGAACATCTGGGCCCATTCCGCGGGCGCAAGGGCTACTACGCATCTGTTAAATCGCCGTCGATAAGTTCACCAAGTGGGTTGAGGCCTCGCCGGTCCCGGCCGTCACGTCTGCTGCGGCCATAAAGTTCATGACGAGCATCTTCGTCCGGTTTGGCGTCGCCAGCAGAATCATCACCGACAATGGCGCTCAGTTCAAAAGCGCCGACTTCCAAGACTGGTGTGAAGAGCTGGGCACTAAGCTGTGCTTCGCCTCCGTCGCCCATTCGAAGAGCAATGGGCAGGTGGAGCGGGCGAACGCAGAGGTGCTGAAAGGACTTAAGACAAGGGCGTTCGATCGCCTGGAGAAGCGCGGCAAACGCTGGGCCGAGGAAGTCCCCACCGTGCTTTGGGCACTGCGGACAACCCTCAACAGAGCTACCGGCGAGACTCCTTTCTTCCTGGTGTACGGTTCGGAGGCGGTGCTCCCGTCCGAGCTCGCCTGATCCCTAAGGGTAGCGGCGTTCAGCGAAGATGGAGACCCTGACCGGCGTCAGGATGAAGTAAATCTCCTGGAGGAGCTCAGAGACAGAGCGGCGATCCGAGCCGCCAGATATCAGCAGTCCCTGCGCCGTTATCAAGCGAGACGGTTGTGTGAGAGAACACTGGCAGTGGGCGACCTCGTCCTATGCATAGTCCAGGCGTAGGCAGGCCGCAACAAGCTGTCACCCCTGTGGGAGGGCCCCTTTAAGGTGGTCTCGATATCCCTTGAGCTCGGTCGGGCTCGCCGAGGATGGTCGCGAATTGGCGAACACACTGAGCGTCGAGCGACTAAGAAAGTTCTACCGTGGTAGTCGTTTGAAAGCTTTTGGTCTTCCCTTGGAGCCGAGCGGCGAGGTCTTCTTCCTTCACTGCTCGCCTCGGGGGCTGCAATGTACAAAGCCATCTGCAATATAAAGATAAGTTCTGTCTCTCTGAGAGCGTCTTTTCTTCGCTTTAAAAAGTCTGTTAGAAAACGTTCCGTTGAAAGCTGGTAGCGAGAAAGTACTTAAGGCTGAAGGTCCCCTTAGTTGCAAAAGCGAACGCTTAAACTTACGCCGGGCGAGGCGAGGCAAATGGAAGGCGTGTTCTAGCCTGGTGTGTCTGCTCGGTCTGGGCCCCTGCGCCAACGACGACACCGGCGTCTAGACCACTTCCGGAAGTTTAGTGCTCACCACATAATGTTTAAGGTCGGTTCGCGAAGAGGCCAAAGGGTTGAAGTAACCAGATGCCTAAGGAAAAAGCGCTCACTTTCAGCAGAATGTTCTGTCTAAAGCTTTTGGGGATCGCTTGCCTAAGTTCTTCTTTTCGCAAGTAAAAAATCGCGTAAAGGATTAACGAGACTTGTGGCAGAAAAGCAAAAGTTTGCATTGACAGGTTTTATATACAAGACGAGATAGGCGAAGGAGTTCAGCTACTCCTCGTCGTCATCGTCTTCTGCCGGAGCAGCGCCGCCCATCATGGATACGCGGTCGGCGGCGACCTCGACCCGAGATTGCTCGTCCCGGTCCAGCTGGCGCGAAGGTTCCCCGGTGGCGGCGTCGAGGTCGAACGCGGCGTTTTGGGCAAGACAGTTGCCCAAGATGAACCGCGCTGCTTCAAAAGCGCCGTGGCGACCATCTTCGATCGCCAGCGTCCGCATCACCACCGGCAGGTCATTCAGGGCCTCGGCGGCGCGCCCCACTGCGCCGGCGTATTGCGCAGCCGTCTCTTCCAGCGGGGCGTACATGGTGAGCCCCAGTGGGTCTGCAGGACGTCCGAAATCGCGATGGCGGTTCGCAGACTTGGCGGTGAGACCGGAGGTGCTCGAGTGCGCGCCTTGCGAAGGTTCACAGTTTCTTTGGTGGTAGGAGGCGGCGGCTTGCGCGCTGCAGCCTCGCTGGACGCCACCTCCTTCGCAGCGATCGTCCGGTCAAGAGCTTGCCGCAGTCGCCAAAGCTCGCGTCACAAAGCGAGGCCCCTTCCGTGCTGCCAGTGCGGCGGCGCTGGGCGCCTCGAAGGCGTCAACGTCGGCGGCGATCGCGAAAGCAACATCGATGTCGGCGGCGGTAGCGGCCGCCGCAGTCGGAAGATGCTCCAGCCCCGGCAGTGGCGTGCTCTCCGTGGTGGGAGGCGCCGTCTCCATCGAAGGGTCGCAGTAAGTGAAATTTGGCGGATCGCGGGCGGAGCTTGAAGCCCCAGGATCCGCCCTATCCCACGAAGAAAAATCGGAAAAGGGTTCAGGTATGCGAAAAACATGCAGCACACTAACCCTAATGCGAAATTTACATGAGCGCAGAGAGAGCTACCTGAGGCGACGCCCCCCGAAGGCGAAGGAAGAAGGGGGCAGCGTCAGGCCGCTTGGCCGCGGAGCGGGTGCAGCTGCTCCTCCTCCCGTTGAGGGAGGCGGAGGCGGCGGCGGGATCACGGTGGGCGTCGGTGCAGCGGCCGAGTAAAAAACCGCACAGTAGCGCCGTTTCGGAAAAGTCGCAGCGCTCGCCCGGCGGCGAGCGGCGTCAGCAGCAGGATCCCCGCCGAGGGGGGTCGAAGGAGACGGAGGCGGCTCAGGACTTGAAGGGCGAATCCTCTTCAGGCTCGCCTCTCCCTCCTTGTCATCGTCATCTTGGGAGAGGACGAGGCGGCGCTTCCCGAGAGCACGGTCGGAGTCGGCTGGCACGGCAGGGCGACGGCCACAGAAGGAGCGGCGGCGGCAGAGGCTTCGGCGGTCGTCGGCGGTAGATCGCGGATTTGCAGGGGTCGCCGGACCACCTGGACCGTGGGACCAGAAACCTCCATGGGAGGCAGCTGAAAGAGGATCCTAAGGCCTAGAGGGGGGTGAATAGGCAATTTTAATTTCTTTTCGATTAGTCTCAATTTAGCATCAAATTAAGAATGACCCAATCCTAGTTGCAATTGTCAAGTAAGCGGAAGCGACAAGCAATTACGAGGCAACTAAGACATGGCATACAAATTGACACAAGCAATGCAATAAGAGTAAGTGAGGGAATAAAAGGAAAGGGAGACACGGAATTTGTTTGACCGAAGTTCGGAGCCGCAACTCCTACTCTCCGTTGAGGCTACCCCTTGCGCACAAGGACCGGCTCGCTCTCGAGCCTAGCGCCTCACTCACTCCCGGTAGTCGTTCCGCCACTCCGGCGAGGTGGACTCCGTCACCCGTACACCGACTCGAGAGTAGCCACACGCCAAGGCCTACTCCCAAGCCCTCGCCTCCACGAAGGATGTCTTCAAAAGTAACAAGCCAAACGCCCGATCATGCGGATCGAAGGACTTCCATGAAGCTTCGGTGTTGGGGTTTAATGATTTGTGGCTTTGGATGCTTTGTGGGTGGAGGAATGGCTCTAGAACACCTAATTGATGAGCTATGAATGTGGTAGGTGAAGTGGAGCAGCAAATCTCAAAATAGCCAGCCACTAGGTAGGTATTTATAGCCCCAAGAGCAAAACTAGCCGTTGCCCCTCGGAAGAGGACAAAAAGACTAGCCGTTAGCATCTACCGGACGCCGTCCGACGGACACCGGATGCCGTCCAACAGCGGCAACTGCTCACAAAAAACAGCTTATCGGACGCCGTCCGGTCAGGACCGGACGCCGTCCGACAGTGAAGATGCAAAGGACCGGTCGCCCCTCAGACGCCGTCCGACAGCGAGAAAGACCCAGATCTGAACCTTACCGGACGCCGTCCGACAGAGAGTACCAATTCGGATTTTGGGCTGGTCGGACGCCGTCTGGATTTACCAGACGCCGTCCGACAGAATGGATTTTCGGCTAAAATGTGAGGGGGAAATTCAGGTGGGTTTCTCTCTCTCTCTAGAAATCTCACAAAGGGATATTTGGGTATTTTTAGAAGTGGTGGACTACGGAAACCGAGTTTTCGAGAATTCGCAAAGATCCGGCAAGATCCGAGATATTCAAACCCCTTTTGAAAACCGACGAAAAACAGGAAATAAACCTAACTACTCCTAATCTATACGTGACCTCTTCTCTCGCTTGGTCCACGACTTGAAATCTTGGAGCAGCTCAGAAAATTGTCGACGCTTCAAATTAGGGTTTATCAAAGACGCCGAGTCTTCGCTAGGGTTCCGAGAAGTCCAAGAACCCCATAGCACTTAATATTTATTTATTTTGTCATCAATGCCACTAATAAAAATTAGGGCTCAACGATGCTCACAATCTCCCCCTTTGTGGCACTTGATGGCAACCCAAGAGAGAATAAAAATTTTTGAGCTACAAAAGGGGTTAGTGCAATACAAATATACGAGCAATTTTAAATTTACGACAACCACAACTCGACCACAAGGATGTGCAAATAAAGGAAGCTCCCCCTAAATTCAAGCATAAATTTGAAACCACAAGCCAACACGGTTCAAAAAACATAAAACCAACCAGAGTAACAATCACAAATTTAACCGAGTATCGAGGCAACAAATAATATTACAGGTAAAGGCAAAACCTCGATCTCACTACCCATCTCACTAACTTGTGCTATTCTCTCTACCTTCTCCCTAACTTCTCCCCCTTTGTCACCAAGTGACACAAAAGGGAAAAGGTCCTAATCTTGCTGGTCTTGATCCATGTCGTCGCCTCCGTCATCTCCTTGGCCGCCGGAAGAGGAACCCTGACCCCTGGGACGCTTGAACAAAGGCATATGAGCTGCAGAGGGTACCGACCGAGGTGAGGAAGGATCATCAAATAGCTGGGTCGGTTGAGGATTTGGCAAGGAAAAATTGAGATGGCGACAGACTTCTCCACCAGTAAAATGAATCTTACCAGGAGGAGGATATGACTGTGGTGGAGGCACAAAGGAAGGAGCAGGCCCTGAAGAGGGATATACCCAAGGATGAACCGGTGGTGGGTAGGTAGGTGGGCGAGGAAAACCCTGATTCTGCTGGTAGGCCTGGTAGCTGGTATGAGCATGAGAGTACCATGAGTAAGGATTGGCCCCTTCCGGAACTGGCATGAACATAGCACCCATGTACTGAACCGCTGACTTGAACTCTGCAAATTCATCATTTAAGTACGTCTGCTGCCCTGCCAGATCTGTCATCTCCCTGCGGGTGGCTGCTAGCTCTTCTTTCACCTCAGAGTGAAAACTTCGCATTTCCATGCGCAGCCCCCTCATCTCACCTATCAAAGCGTCATACCAAGGAGGAGGGGCAGCCGCAGAATAACCCGCACCAGGCGCTGGCACAAACGGCTGCATTGGAGCAGCAGGAGCTGGAGCTGGAGGAGGAGCATCAACACCAGGTCGATCCAATTTGGGCTTGCTCCCAAGTGAGTTCAAGAAATTTTTCATTTGATGCTTTTTTATTCTGTTGCTCCAACTCTTTACCTCATCCTCGGAAACCCGCTGTGTCCTAGAAAGAAGCAGGCCAACATATGGAGATAGAGGAAGTGGTCTATTGACCTCTCTGAAAGTGGCGTAATCAAACTCTCCTAGAATGGTAGCTCTAACATTTATGGTTCTGCCTGTCAGAAGATAGAGCATAAACCAACTGCAAATTGGAAGGATTCTGTCGCGATTTCCACTTCGGACAAATAGTGTGCTTCGAAGAATAAGATTGATCAGGGCAGGCTCCTGTCGCAATTGATTAGCCTGTCCCACATTTATTTCCTCATCATCAAGATTGAGGTACATGAATCGGACTTCATCCAAAGGAGGATATTTAGCCCTCCAGAAGGCATCCTCATAAGCAATCTCATTCAAATCAGCGCCAGTATCTGGAGTGCCTAAAGCATCATTCATATTTGCCACGGAGATCCCTTGAATGTTTGCATCGACTGAGTGGTAGTAGCTGAACTCTGACTCATCCTCAACAGGTAACAGTGTGGCAAAGAACTCACAATTTCTTTCTTTAGACCATGTCAACTTCTTATTTGAGACCAAAGCTGCCAAACCTGGAGTAGAACTGAAAATGATGTAAACTTCAGGTCCTACGGTTGCGGTGATTTCATCCCAGTCAATACAATGGGGGTCCCGAGGACCAGTCTTGGGAGCAGAGAAACACAAATAAAGCCGCTTCTGAAATTTTGTGTGAAACCTAAAATCCCTGGTATCCTCTCGCCGCTGAGGAAACCATCTGGCATAAGACACATCTCGCTTTTTCTTCAAGGTCTCCATGGATAACTTTAGCACCATGTTATCCACGGGGTCGTCCTCAGCGATTACAGTTTCTGTGACATCCTCATCTGCCGGGTCCTCAGCATATGTCTCATCGTCAATGTCCTCTGTCGTTGCAAAGGAAGATCCATAACCCGAGTCAATGGATTCCCGATCATCTTCTTCTTTGAATATCTGCTCTAGTCACTTTACTTGGGCGAGGAGGAGCGCATCGCTAGCCGTCTCATCAATATAATCCGGATCACCCTTATCGCCATCGTCGCGACGACCACCGAGGGTCCGCCGAGCCTTCCCAAACTTCTTCAATGATTTCGACATTCTGAATCACACCTTCGACCACGTGCTCCACCGACAAACCGATCCCTTGTCAAGAGCCACTGATTAAGGTGCCAACCCCACCCGAGCCAACCCTGAACATGAGCGCGGGAAAAACCTATTCAAAACCTAGAACTCAGTAAACGGAAGAACTTGCCGGGAAAAGGGACGGAAGCCGTTACCGAGCCCTAGAAGGGAAGGAGAAAGTCGCCGTGCGCGAGGAGATCGTCCCCAAGGCCCTTCCCGGTAGGGGAAAGGAGGGGAGCTTGACGGAAACGGAGGCGCACGAACGGGCCGTCCACGTTGAATCCCCGCGGTGGGAATCGAAGAGGAGGACGAGGGGATGCCGCCGGTGGTGGTGGATGTCGCCGGAGATCGCCGGAGGGTCTTCCCCGGTGAGGAGAAGGGGCAGGGGCGGCGCCGGTTTGGAGAAGAGTAACAGATCAAATGGGGAGAGAGGGAGGCGGAGAGGTAAGTTATAAGAAAATCCACGCGGTTGGGCCCTGTCGGACGGCGTCCGACGGTGATCGGACGACATCCGACAGTACAGGTGCAGCGCACATGAGCCTTGTCGGACGGGGTCGCGGAGCGGCCAGACGGCGTCCGACAGCAGGATTGCGGCGCAAATTGAACTTGGTCGGACGGCGTCCGGTGGTGACCGGACGGCGTCCGACAGTATGAATTCAGCACACACAAACCCTGTCGGACGGCGTCTAAGCCTGTCCGGACGGCGTCCAATGAAGGCAAATTTCACAGCTGCTTGCACTTCTGACCAGTGGGCCCCACCAGTGCAAGAATTTTTATAAAAATAATGTTTTGAAGTGATATTCTCCATTTTTGCACAAAATTAAAAGGAAGATTCAAATGTGAGCAATTTGAAGTGATTTTAAATTTTTAATTTTTAAGGGATAAGATACTAAATTGAAAAATGAAACCGAATTAAATTCAAAAACCCAAATTTTGATCTTAGAGACCAAGAAAATGTGTGAACCCAAATTTTTGCCTTGATTTCTCATATAGGCATGAAAATCGAGCATAGGGGTTCACTTTAGAATTTAAGCACATGTTTTTGAATTTTGGCTCCTTTTCAAATATTTTCAACAATTTTGATGCCATATGATTTTCAAGAGAAGAAATATGCATATGGAGCAAATTTTTCAAAGGGGATAAGATTTTCAAATTTAGAAGTTTGAAGTGATAAGACGATAAGGATAGTCTATTAAGTTCAAATTTGTTTTGGCTTGAAATATAGGACAATAATGTGCTAACCCAAAATCAAATTTATCTTTTCACCACTAGAGGGAGTTTTGAGATCATGAGTTGAAACTAAACTCCCCCTCAATGTGACAAGGGTCAAACGCAAATGAAACACGCATTTGATCTATCTAGTATGTTGAGTTCATTTCTTAATTTGCAAAACCGTGCCTCATCTAAGGGTTTGGTGAAAATATCCGCCAATTGGTCTTCCGTTCTCAAGACGACATAAGCACAACGTCACCCTTTGCAACATGGTCACGAATAAAGTGATGTCGGATGTCGATGTGCTTTGTACGGGAATGTTGGACCGGATTGTTGGCTATTTTCACCGCACTTTCATTATCGCATAGAAGTGGCACTTTTTCAAATTTTAGCCCAAAGTCACTAAGCATCCGTGTCATATACAAGAGTTGAGCACAACAACTCCCCGCCGCTACATATTCCGCTTCCGCGGTAGATAGCGCCACGGAGTTTTGCTTCCTCGAAGTCCATGACACGAGTGAGCGTCATATCAAGTGACAACCCCCCGAGGTGCTTTTGCGATCAATTTTGCAACCGGCATAATCCGAGTCGGAATAGCCAAGAAGCTCAACACGCGCTCCCTTGGGGTACCAAAGACCTAGTCTAGTAGTGATTTTTAGATATCTAAAAATGCGTTTTACGGCAATAAGATGCACTTCTTTAGGGGATGCTTGAAAACGAGCACACATGCACACACTAAACATAATATCGGGTCGAGATGCGGTAAGATAGAGGAGCGAACCGATCATGGAGCGATAAAGCTTTTGGTCCACGGGCTTTCCATCTTCATTCAAGTCAAGATGCCCATTAGTGGCCATTGGTGTTTTGATCGATTTGCAATCGTCCATAGAAAACCGCTTGAGAAGGTCCTTTATGTATTTCTCTTGACAAATGAAGGTACCTTCCCGAAGTTGCTTGATTTGAAATCCAAGGAAGAAAGTGAGTTCTCCAATCATCGACATTTCAAATTCCTTGGACATCATTTCTCCAAAGTCCTTGCATTTAGATTTGTTAGTGCATCCAAATATAATATCATCCACATATATTTGACAAATAAATAAGTCATTTTCAATAGGCTTTAGAAACAATGTGGAATCAATCGCACCGGTTTTAAATCCCTTTTCTAAAAGGAAGTCCCTAAGACGCTCATACCAAGCTCTAGGAGCTTGCTTGAGACAGTATAGCGCCTTAGTGAGCTTATAGACATGGTTTGAGTGTTTGAGGTTTTCAAAACCGGGCGGTTGCTCGACATAAACTAGTTCATCAATAAAACCATTTAGAAAAGCACTCTTAACATCCATTTGAAAGAGAGTTATGTTATAGAGAGAGGCGAATGCCAAGAGTAACCGAATAGCTTCAAGTCGAGCAACGGGGGCGTAGGTTTCTCCATAGTCAAGTATTTCGATTTGTGTGAAACCTTGCGCCACCAATCTTGCTTTCTTTCGCACAACTTCACCATTCTCATCTTGTTTGTTGCGGAAGACCCATTTGGTTCCAATGACATTGTGGTCCTTCGGTCTTTCCACAAGCTCCCAAACTTCATTGCGGGTGAAGTTGTTTAGTTCTTCATGCATGGCGTTCACTCAATCTGCATTCGCCAATGCCTTATCAATGGTGCTAGGCTCAACAATAGACACAAAGGCGTGATGCTCACAATAATTGGCGGTATGAGAATGGGTTCTTACGCCTTAATTGAGATTGCCAATGACTTGATCTAGGGGATGATCCTTGGAGAGAAAGCGGTGTTGTTGGACGGGTACTTGTAGATCATTGCCTCCCCCTTGAGCATGATCAACTTCAAAGTTTGCATCTCCGTCCACCGCTTGATCTTGAGTTGTTGGAGAGGTGTCTTGAACTTGATTATCGATGGAGGTGGTGGGAGAGACAACTTCATCTTTTGGCACTTCCGGTGAGGGTCAAATTTCCCCCAACTCCATGGCTTCATGTGGTAGCTCATCACCTACATTTCTTGTCAAATCTTGCTCATTTTGTGAGCCGTTAGTTTCATCAAACTTGACATCATAGGCTTCCTCAACTAGTCCGGTAGAATTATTGAAAACTCGAAAAGCTTTTGAGCGAGAGGAGTACCCTAACATGATACTAATGTCGCACCTCTTTTGGAACTTACCCAAATGAGTCCTCTTCTTATAGATGTATACCTTGCAACCGAAGACTCGAAAGTACGAGATGTTGGGCCTTCGTCCCACTAGTAGTTCATATGAGGTCTTGTGAAGGAGTCGGTGGTGGTAGAGGCGGTTGATGGCATGGCACGCCGTGTTGATGGCTTCCGCCCAAAGGCATGCGGCGTGTTGTACTCGTCAAGCATTGATCTTGCCATCTCTATCAAAGTACGATTCTTCCTCTCCACCACTCCATTTTGTTGAGGAGTGTATGCCGCCGAGAATTCGTGCTTGACACCTAACTCATCACAAAATTCCTCAACATTTGTGTTAGTGAACTCGGTGCCATTATCACTCCTCACCTTTTTAATAAAAGAGTCAAATTGTTTTTGAGCTTCCAAAGCAAATCTTTTAAACACATCACCGGCAAGTGATTTATTTGCAAGGAAAAAGACTCAAGTGAAGCGAGAGAAATCATCGACAATCACATGACAATAAGAATTACCGCCTATGCTCGCATAGGTGGTTGGGCCAAATAAATCCATATGCAAAAGTTTAAGTGGTCGGGATGTAGACATAAAAGTCTTAGTCGGATAAGAATTAGCCACTTGCTTGCCGGCTTGGCATGAGCTACATAAACGATTTTTCTCGAATTTGACATCCTTCACTCCAGCAACCAAGTTGTCTTTAAAAACCTTTTTCAAAGTGCCCATTCCAACATGTCCAAGACGTCTATGCCACAACCAACCAAGAGTGGTTTGAGCAATAAGACAAATCTTGATTTGAGAAGATTCACGGTTTGAAAAATCAACCAAATATAAGTTTTGAAACCGGGTGCCTTCAAATGCAACACTTTGATCCTTAGTGGAGACAACACGAACTCCGTTGACCGAAAAGAAGCAATCAAAACCCAAATCACACACTTGAGCAACGGAGAGGAGATTAAAGTTTCAAGCTTCCACCAAGAGCACATTAGAGATGGATAGGTTACTGGATATTGCAATTTTACCTATACCTTTTACCTTTCGCTTGGAGTTATCCCCAAATGTGATCTTGTGTTCGGGGTCATTCTCCTCTTCTAGTGAGGTGAACATACTTGAGCTACCGGTCATGTGTTGGGTGCAACCGCTATCAAATATCCAATACCGGCCACCGCTCTTGTAGTTCAGCTACACACACAAATTCAAGTTTGGGTTTTAGGTACCCAAGACTTCTTGGGTCCTTTCGAGTTAGTCATCAAACATTTGGACACCCAAATAGCCTTCACATCTTTCTTTTCATTGGGTGCACCAACATATTTTGCATAAGTAGAGCCATTCTTCCTCATAAGCATGTAACTAGCATTAAGTACTTGAGTTTTAGACATGAATTGAGATGATTTTGCAAGAGGACAAGCAATGGCTTTGTGTTTATCATTTTGCAAATATGGCAACGGTCCTCCCTTAACAAAAGTTAGCTTGGCTTACCCCAACCGCCCTTGGCAAATCCAGGATGAAATCCCAAACCATGCTTACCCAAGGTGTACCTTTGCTCCCGAAGCATCTTGTCAAGAGAGTTGTTCCCCACAAGCAATTTAGCCAAGCTAGAGTTTAGTTGCCCAATTCTATCCTTAAGAAGCAAATTTTCCTTAACTAGCTCATTAGCACATTTTGCAACACCACAAGTACCAATAGAACACGCATTTTCATTTAAAGTATTAGCACTAGTGGGTGAAGATGAGTTAGCATTGGGTGTGATAGTGGGTGACAAGTTCAAAGATGTGTCATGAGATAAGCTAAGTGAACCATCCACGGTGTCAATCAAGTCTCAAGTCACACCAACATTGCATTTTTCAATTGAGCAATCAAGAGAAGTTTCTTCAACATTAGAGCTAGCTAGTTTGTTCTCTAGAATCTCAACTTGCAAATTTAGAGCTTGATAATCATCTTCTAGAGTTTCATGTTTTTCAAGCAAATTTTCAAACTCATTAGCAAGCTCTTTATGCACTTTCATTAACTTCTTCCTCTTAAATTTTTCCTTCTCTAGAGCATTATTCAAATCATCAATCAAAAGCTTAAGCTCATTTTTAGAGAGGTGCTCATTTGTTACCTTCTTCTCTAGTGCCATGAGGCACATGGGAGGTGTAGGGTTGTCGATGGCGACTCCAGACACTTTGGTGCTTTCGTTGTCGGAGGAGTCCGCCCAAGAGCCTTCATCATCGGTAATCCATTCCACAATCACCTCTTCTTGTGTGTTGGCGGTGAGACAAAGCTTTTACTTGGGGAGAGCCGGAGGGGCATTTTCCTTGATCGCAAGTCCGGCTAACCCATGAGCTCTAGTATCTTCTTCGGAGGAGGAGGATTGGGAGGATGATGAGGTTGAGCTATCTTCCTTTTTGGTCTTTTGACCGGCAAGAGCTTTCTTCTTATCCTTTGATTTGTGATCGCTCTTGCGGTAGTGACGGTACTTCTTCTTGTCGTCATCCTCATCTTCCTCTTGATTCCTTACCTTGTGCTTGTTCTTTTTACTTTTTGGGCAATCCGCCGCCAAGTGACCCTTCTCTCCACATTCATAGTAACGCATTTCGGAGATAGGTCTTCGCCTTGAAGCGGATGATCCACTACGGAAGCTCATCTTCTTGATCAACTTTCTTGACCGCTTGACAAGGAGGGCCAATTCTTCAATCTCCGGAATTGCATCATCGGAGTCATCATCATCTTCTTCAACTTCAATCTTCTTCTTCCCATTTTTAACTTTGGCGGGGAGAGCAATTGACTTCTTGTTGAGCGGGGACTCTTCACTTTCAAGAAGCCGCATCTCATATGAGTTGAGTTGCCCGAGGAGCTTTGTCGGTGTCATCTTCTTGAGCTTTGACTTGGATGCTCGAATTAAGGTCACAAGTGGATTGAGACTAAATGGCACAACATCAAGCATCTTCCGACAAATGTCAATGTCTTCCAAGACCTTCTTCTCCGAACATCCGGCAATTTCATTGACGATGGGGTTCAACCTAAGAAACATTTCATTAACACTTTCATTAGGAAGCATCTTGAATTGATCAAATCTTTTTCTAACACGAGATAGCTTCTCCTCAAGCATCTCGGCACTACCAACATGAATTTCTTTAAGATGCTTCCAAATGTCATAAGCTTTAGTGAGATTGCCAATGCTATCAAAAACTTCGGAAGACACACTAGAAAGTAGAGCATTTCTAGCAATGGCATTAAAGCGTTTGTACTTAGCATGAACTTCATCAAGAGCAATTGTTCCGGTCGGAGGGTCCGGATAACCGGTCTCACAAGCAACCCACACATCATAGCTAAGTGCCTCTAAATAACATTGCATCCTAATTCTCCAATAGTTGTAATTTGTTCCATCAAAGATAGGAGCTTTTCCAATTTCTATCCTAGGCCCCTCTTGAGCCATCTCCTAGCGGTGAAGCTACAACCGGAGAACCTAGACTCTCTGATACCACTTGAAAGAGGATCCTAAGGCCTAGAGGGGGGGGTGAATAGGCAATTTTAATTTCTTTTCGATTAGTCTCAATTTAGCATCAAATTAAGAATGACCCAATCCTAGTTGCAATTGTCAAGTAAGCGGAAGCGACAAGCAATTACGAGGCAACTAGGACATGGCATACAAATCAACACAAGCAATGCAATAAGAGTAAGTGCGGGAATAAAAGGAGAGGGAGACACGGAATTTGTTTGACCGAAGTTCGGAGCAGCAACTCCTACTCTCCGTTGAGGCTACCCCTTGCGCACAAGGACCGGCTCGCTCTCGAGCCTAGCGCCTCACTCACTCCCGGTAGTCGTTCCGCCACTCCGGCGAGGTGGACTCGTCACCAGACACCGACTCGAGAGTAGCCACACGCCAAGGCCTACTCCCAAGCCCTCGCCCCACGAAGGATGTCTTCAAAAGTAACAAGCCAAACGCCCGATCATGCCGGATCGAAGGACTTCCATGAAGCTCGGTGTTGGGGTTTAATGATTTGTGGCTTTGGATGCTTTGTGGGTGGAGGAATGGCTCTAGAACACCTAATTGATGAGCTTTGAATGTGGTAGGTGAAGTGGAGCAGCAAACCTCAAAATAGCCAGCCACTAGGTAGGTATTTATAGCCCCAAGAGCAAAACTAGCCGTTGCCCCTCGGAAGAGGACAAAAAGACTAGCCGTTAGCCTCTACCGGACGCCGTCCGACGGGCACCGAACGCCGTCCGACAGCGGCAACTGCTCACAAAAAACAGCTTATCGGACGCCGTCCGGTCAGGACCGGACGCCGTCCGACAGAGGGAGTGCGCTGGAAATTGGCTAACCGGACGGCTCCCCAGACGCCATCCGATCAGAAAGGGCCTCAGTTTTTAACTTGACCGGACGCCGTCCGACAATGAAGATGCAAAGGACCGGACGCCCCTCAGACGCCGTCCGACAGCGAGAAAGACCCAGATTTGAACCTTACCGGACGCCGTCCGGTGATTACCGGACGCCGTCCGACAGAGAGTACCAATTCGGATTTTGGGCTGGTCGGACGCCGTCTGGATTTACCAGACACCGTCCGACAGAACGGATTTTCGGCCAAAAAGTGAGGAGGAAATTCAGGTGGGTTTCTCTCTCTCTCTAGAAATCTCACAAAGGGATTTTTGGGTATTTTTAGAAGTGGTGGACTACGGAAACCATGTTTTTGAGAATTCGCAAAGATCCGGCAAGATCCGAGATATTCAAACCCCTCTTGAAAACCGATGAAAAACAGGAAATAAACCTAACTACTCCTAATCTATACGTGACCTCTTCTCTCGCCCGGTCACGCACTTGAAATCTTGGAGCAGCTCAGAAAATTGTTGACGCTTCAAATTAGGGTTTATCAAAGACGCCGAGTCTTCGCTAAGGTTCCGAGAAGTCCAAGAACCCCCTAGCACTTAATATTTATTTATTTTGTCATCAATGCCATTAATAAAAATTAGGGCTCAACGATGCTCACAGCAACGCACGCAAGTACGGGTTGCGCTCCCGTGGGTCCCAGTCGCAGAGGGGACAGATGCTTGTGGGCGGAAGGATGTCGCCGGCTGGCGCGGGCAGGAGTCCCGCCAGCCATTGCCGGAGCACCTCCTCTGATACGTTCCCCGCGGCTGGGCGCACGAAAAAGAAGAAGCCGCAAGTTGGCAAGGAACTAGGAAACAAAAGAAAAGAAAAGACGTTTCACAAAGTCAGAAGACCCAAAAGAGTGCGAAAGTACTCACCTCCAGGGGCAATGCGGGTCCCATCGTCGTCGCCATAGTATTGCCAGGCGGGGCGCGCCCTCATGCGAAGTGGCAGAGACTGCGCCACAGAAAGTCCGCCGCCACATGGGTTCCGGTGAGCCCATTGTGGCGGAGCTCAGCAATGCGCGCCAGCATCGCCTCCACCTCCGCCGAGTCGTCGGACTGAGACCCTCAGCTGGCGAGGGATTCCGCAGGACCCTCGGGGAAAGCAAGATCATCGCAACCGCTGTAATCCTCCGCGTACAGCCACTATCGCGCCCAGTCCTTCCAGTTGGACTTGAGCGCGATCGGGATGAAGGCGGCGGCGTCGCGAAGCATGAAATAGCAGCTTCCAACAGCCCCGCTCGAGCGCGAGCTCACGTGCAGTGTGAAGAGCCGGGCCAGAGCGGGAGGCTTGGCATCGTCCCCATGAACATTTCGCAGAGGTGGGCGAAGATGGCCAGCATCACAATGGAGTTGCGAGGAAGGTGCGCCGCCTGGATCTCGTAGAAGGCAAGCACCCCCAAGAAGAACTCGGAGTACGGCGGGATAAGCCCCGCCAGCACCGCCCAGGTAAAAGTAATGATCTCCCCGTCGCGGGGACTTGGCACCATGGTGCCAGCACGGAAGTGGGCGGCGGAAGGCGGCACAAGTCGCTCTTATTTGTGCCAACACATCATCTTCGTATGCGCTTTGTTTGCCAACAAACGCTCCAGCCTTGGAATCAGAGGAAAATACCACAACGCTTTTGCCGGTGCTCTCTTCTTCACACGCACCCCATCTACTTCACCTGGATCGTCACGCTTCGTCTTATACCGAGGTTCCTTGCACACTGGACATGCATCCAAGTCGGCATATTCACCGCGATATAGGACACAGTCGTTGCAACATGCATGTATCTTCCGTACTTTCAATCCTAAGGGACACAGGACCAGTTTGGCTTGATACGTGGATTCTGGCTGGGTGTTATCTTCCGGGAGCAACTTCTTTATGAGCGACAGCAACTCATCGAAACCCTTATCTGACACACCATTCACAGCCTTCCATTGCATAAGCTCCAGTGTAGTGCGTAGCTTCTTATACCCCTGACCATAATTTAGGTATAAAAGAGTTCTCTGGTCCTCCAACAAACCCTGGTACTTCCTATATTGTTTGTCGTCTGTGATATCTCCCTCTGCGTCACGCAGCATCTGGTCCAGGTCATCATCCACACCAAACTGATCGCCGACGTCCTCGTATGTCGTCGCATCCGGCATACCATCATTTGTCACTTCCTCTTCATCGGCTTCTTCTTCGTCTTCTATGCTGGTATGCTCTACTTCGTCGTGGTGAGTCCAACATGTATAGTTCAGCATGAAACCTCTCATCAACAAGTGGCCCTGGATCCGTCCTCGCATTGAGTGCTCTTTCTCGTTCCTGCAATCTATGCACGGACACCGCATGAAGCTTCCTGAAGGCAAGTCTCGAAAGACGACATCGAGAAAAGCATTCACGCCATCGATGAACTCTCTTGACCGACGATCCGCATACATCCATTGCCGGTTCATCTGCACCAATTAAATTAATAAAAACACTTATTATATTTTTCAAATTGAAATATTTAGCATAAAATAACTAATTGTTATATTTTTAATTACCTCTAAACTTGTAAATTATAAACATATTTTTAAAGCTAAACCAACTAAATCTCACAAATTTAAAAACTTTTTTCTACAATTTTCTATACTTTGCCTAAATTATAAACATCTGTAATTTTTATTGTGTACCCCTCTAATTTTTTTAATTACATTTCATACACAAAAACAAAAATAATTTTTTTAATTACATTTCATATCTATTTAGCTCTATAACAAATGAAATAATCACCCTACCTACTATTTTAAACTAATTTAAAACTAAAACTGTCGGTATAATAAATACCGGGGTACAAAGAGTCCCAAAGAAGGTGAGGACCCACACGTCAGGCGGGCGATCAGGCCCTAGCGTGTGGGCGAGCTCCTCAGCACGCAAGGCGAGGGCCCCACACGTCAGGCAGGCGATCAGGCCCTAGCGTGTGGGCGAGCTCCTCAGCGAGCAAGGCAAGGGCCCCACACGTCAGGCAGGCGATCAGGTCCTAGCGTGTGGGCGAGCTCCTCGGCGCGCCAGGCTTGGGCCCCCACTGTTTGGTGGGGCCCGCCTGATAGGGAGCGTCCTGGAGGGAGTCTTCCGGGCGAAGGCTCTCCCCTGCTGCGAACGACAGGCGCATTCAATGCGACGTTACACGCGGATGGACCGATGAAGAGATGATTACCGCCACAGTGACCTCTGCGATTCTGATCAACTGTCATTGTGGCGCGGCGGAATTGACCGGCAGAGAGAAGTTTGCCGTCATCAGGATGGCCGCCCGCGTCAGGAGGAGCAAGCTGGGCCCCGCTCGTTCTCTCACCGGCGTGTCCGTTCGAGTCAGAGGCCACATGCGGAACTCACGTGGGCGGCGCCATTAGGCACAGTGGCAGCACTTTTTCGTCTCTCCTGTCCTGTCCCTCACGTCTTATCAGTGTACTGTACTGCCTACCCCCTCGGCACTCTCCGCCAGTTCAAGGCTTGTATAAAAAGGGAGGAGAGAGAAGAAAGGAGGAGAAGGAGAACATTATGTAATTGTTTTCCACACAACCACAACACGAAAAGAGCTAAGGCTCGGCAGGAGTAGGACTATTACCCGCAGCGGGGGGTCCGAACCTGGGTAATCGCTGCGCGTCGCTCCTTACCGCGTTCGTCGCTTGAATCAAATTGAACTCGGCTGATCGGCTAGCAAGGTAGAAATCTGATAGGGGTGTGATTCACCGTGGTTAAGTGAAGAACACGCCGTCAAAAACCATCCAATAGATCACCACATTGCCTCAAAAGATCTAGAGGGGAGAGCTAGCAAAACAGACATCTTCCGATAAAAAGTAAGGCACCAAGCTAGATCTAGCTCTCTAAAATAAATAATCACCCCTACCAACTAATTTCAACATCTTATACATCATCAAATGAAGGATACAAAACTAGTATGGACTTAAACCCTCAATAGATCAACATCTTGCCTCAAATTATCTAGAGAGAGAGAGCTAGCAAAACAAACACCCTTCAATTCAAACAAGATCAATTCAATATTTCTCCACAACAAATGCAAAAAGATAAGCAACATCTACATGAAAATGATGTTGGGACCATGTTTACTTACCTTGGAAATCTTAATTTGGAGCTATTAGCCTCAATTAAAAATTTTGGCAGCACCTCCCCTGCATGAACAGCTCGGCCCGTCAGTGCTACTGTGCGAGCTGCTCGGGGAGGAAGAAGGGCTTAAATGCCCTGGGCGGGAAGGGGATTGGCATATGCAAGCGGTTCAAGGTAAGAACCGTTTGCATAGATTTTCCGCTGCAAGGTTCGTGGTACGAACCGCTTGCAGTGGAAAATCTATGCAAGCGGCTCATACCTTGAACCGCTTGCATAAGCGGCTCAATAGATCAACATCTTGCCTCAAATTATCTAGAGAGAGAGAGCTAGCTAAACAAACACCCTTCAATTCAAACAAGGTCAATTCAATATTTCTCCACAACCAATGCAAAAAGATAAGCAACATCTACATGAAAATGATGTTGGGACCATGTTTACTTACCTTGGAAACCTTAATTTGGAGCTATTAGTCTCAATTAAAAATTTTGGCAGCACCTCCCCTGCATGAACAGCTCGGCCCGTCGATTACTCTTGCGAGCTGCTCGGGGAGGAAGAAGGGCTTAAATGCCCTGGGCGGGAAGGGGATTGGCATATGCAAGCGGTTCAAGGTAAGAACCGTTTGCATAGATTTTCCACTGCAAGGTTCGTGCTCATACCTTGAACCGCTTGTATAAGCGACTCAATAGATCAACATCTTGCCTTAAATTATCTAGAGAGAGAGAGCTAGCAAAACAAACACCCTTCAATTCAAACAAGATCAATTCAATATTTCTCCACAACCAATGCAAAAAGATACATCTACATGAAAATGATGTTGGGACCATGTTTACTTACCTTGGAAACCTTAATTTGGAGCTATTAGCCTCAATTAAAAATTTTGGCAGACTCTCTCTGCATGAAGCAAGTCGGCCCGTCGATTACTCTTGTGCGAGCTGCTCGGGGAGGAAGAAGGGCTTAAGTGCCCTGGGCGGGAAGGGGATTGGCATATGCAAGCGGTTCAAGGTAAGAACCGTTTGCATAGATTTTCCACTGGAAGCGGTTCGTGGTACGAACCGCTTGCAGTGGAAAATCTATGCAAGCGGCTCATACCTTGAACCGCTTGCAAAAGCGGCTCAATAGATCAACATCTTGCCTCAAATTATCCAGAGAGAGAGAGCTAGCAAAATAAACACCCTTCAATTCAAACAAGATCAATTCAATATTTCTCCACAACCAATGCAAAAAGATAAGTAACATCTACATGAAAATGATGTTGGGACCATGTTTACTTACCTTGGAAACCATAATTTGGAGCTATTAGCCTCAATTAAAAATTTTGGCAGCACCTCCCCTGCATGAACAACTCGACCCGTCAGTGCTACTGTGCGAGCTGCTCGGGGAGGAAGAAGGGCTTAAATGCCCTGGGCGGGAAGGGGATTGGCATATGCAAGCGGTTCAAGGTATGCAGTGGAAAATCTATGCAAGCGGCTCATACCTTGAACCGCTTGCATAAGCCCTTTCCCGCCACCCTCCCACCCGTTAGCTACGAACCGCTTGTAGCGATCGGGTCGCAAGCGGCTTAAAGCGAACCGCTTGTGATGGGCCGCTTTGGAAGCCCCGATCCGCAGTAGTGAGAGCACTAGATTCTTCATTAGAGAGAGAGAGAGAGACATATAACTCGAACAAGAAAAATAGCGTGCATGCTTATGAAGTTAAAAGAAACTGAAACATCCTAATTAATTAAAGTTTACTGAAGACCGCCCCAGTTATATGAAATAACCTCTCTCGATTGAAATTAATTACTTCACTGAAAACCGCCCCAGTTATATGCATGTATAAACAATAAAGGCATGAACGCTTGTAAAAGAAAAATCTAATTCAAGATAGTGCATATTAAATACATGGTACTCATCGTACGTACAGAAAGATACCCTTTTGATCTTCGAGAGAGCATTAAAGGCATGTACAGCGGTATTAAATGATTCGTCTATATACAACCACGCCACCTTGTTTTGCTTATGTGTCCACGATTAAATGAGGACAGAGAGAACTGCCGTCGTCTCGCGAGACGACGACAGAGGCTCGTTGTCCCAGGGCAAATCGACGGGGAGACAACCGCTGTACCTTGTGCTCCCACCCGTCGACGCCTCCACCCGCTGTACCTTAATCACCATGATTTATGTGAATATAAACTAATTAAATAGTATATAGACAGGCTAATAGACAGACCATTGTATAAGCTGCCTTCTTTGTTGTCTATGTGCGACATCCAAAGCACTCATAGACGGTTGCTGTCTATATCATTGTACATGCCCTAACACCTCATCATGCATGCAGGGGGTGTTATGTTTTTTACTTTTGACACAAATCTCTTAAACTTTATACATGTGGTCGACTTGTTAATTAGGCAACTCCATCATCAGTTCGGGGTGCTGTGTACACGAAGTTGGGTGGGCGTAAGCTAAATTTTAAAAAACAAGAGGATGAACATGCAAGTCATCGGCTAGCTAGCTATAGTAGAGCAACAAGAACAGCCCAACGAACAACCACGATAGCACGAGATGCCATTTCCATAGATATATGTGAAACTGCCTCACCTACCTCGATCTTACCTTGGAGTCCGCCACATGCATGCATGGTGGTGATGATCATATATCTCCTGCGCTCTCGTAGTAGGCGTAGAATCTAAAGATTTTGGCAGTGCTGGCTGCGACCAATATCACTGTTCTACACATCTAGCTATATGCCTACATCGGTCGACGCTGCCGTTGAAGATCTAGAGAGGATACGTCGGACGCACACAGCGTGGCACGACCAGCCAGCCGTCGTTATCGATCAGCCGATGGAGCTAGCAGGGTGTGCCACGCCATGTGCTCCAACATCACCCCTCCCCAAGCGGTTAGCCATGCCATGCATGGCCACCAAGCTCTTGCTCGAGCTTTTCAACTATAAGAGAAGCTAGCTACGTACGTATACGTACGTGCATGTGCATGAAGAACAGCAGCAGAACGTACGTGCAGCACAAGCGCATGTACGTGATGGCTGTGATGCACCCAGGCCGGCGCTGTATATAGGAGAGGCGTCTCCTGGTATGAATAGGGCGCGCGTGGTTTTGGCGCGCCTAGAGAGGAGATAAGACGGGGTTAGCAGCTGGTGGGCTCGGCGCGAGCTCGCAGTCGCAGGTGCCTGCAATGCCGGCCGGCTCGGTCGCGCCGCGCCCGGGCCCGACGACGTGGGCTTGCGTCAGCCACCGGGGGCACACGTACGGCGGCGTGCGTGGACGAATCGGCGCCCTCCGTTGGCGGGGCTCCCGGGGCGTGGGCGTGAGGCGGTGAAGGGCCACGTGACTGGGCAGACATCATGCATGCATGTGATGCCCGCTTACCCGCGCACCATGCATCCAATCCATCCTGTTGTAAATCGGGCATCGCATACACACAAACACAATCACAGTAGACAGGAGGCACAGATCTAGAGAGATAAAGCCAGTCACAATGATCTTTATTGATTCCTCTCTCTTGTATACAATGGGGTTCATATATATAGCCTAGCCTATATTTGGTTTTGCCCATAATACCCCTAGGGTTTAACGTGGGCTTCCGGCCCATAAATCCTTTAGGATTACAACACTCCCCCTTGAGCTAAACCGCGATATGACAACGCCTCATCAAAAACTCCATCCAAAAACCCAGTGGGAAAAAAGGATTGGAGAAAAGAGTACATTGCACACGCGCGCATACTGTATTGCAATATTGCCTCGTTAAAAACCTTGCTATGAGAAAACCCAATGGAAAAAACTCATATAAGGGAAAAAGAGTACAATATATAACCTTCAGGGTCTAATCTTCAGGATCAATACGGTCTACTGGACCTTTGCGTTTTAAATCTTTTGGATCTATTTTGCGGTGTGGTAAAATACTTTAATTGATTGTCATGTCAACCAACTGGGTTAGACAAAGTGAAACCTCCCGAGTTTCATATGTACCGAATCAATATTTAGCTCACTCTCCCCCTCAAGACGACATCCCAGATGCCTTCCGACGTTCGATGTCTTCTAGACATACATCACACTATGCTTCTGGAAAGTGTGAACAAAATAATTTAGGAACTGTATAGCTTAATCATCAAGTACCACTATCCACTTCTGCAATACAAGCAACATTATCCTAATGGATAAACATGGGGTATGGATGGTATTCGTGCCACATAACTCCTGGATGTGGTCACCATCCTTTCCAACCAAACACACACGTGAGGCTTCATATAAAGCATTAATCTCAAACACTATGTGAGATTTAGCGATATGCGGATTACACATGAATCCCGCATCCATATAACCCAACATGGTCCTCGGTTAATAGGCAACCCGAGGCCCTGCATATCAAGCAGGTCCCTAAAGACAATTTAGTGCCGGAAACTTCTGGTTGCTGCCGCACTAAGCGCTAACAGAGGCAAGGAACTTCTGGTCCTCAAACCTCATATTGTCTTGGGTTTAAACAAGTATGTTCCACTTCAGGGAATCACATTAACATGTGGGTAAAGTTAATTGTAACATCATATATCTTCGAGATACAACCTATCAGACTAACTGGGTCTAAATATTGCAATTATTCTCAAGTGGCTCAACACAATCAATTGGCCTATTCAGCAGGTCTTACACATATGATTGTACCACAATAACCAGTCTAACTTTGGCATTTAGGGGATCAATCAATTTGCCTTTATCACCAATTTACATTACACCTTCAGGGTAATAAAGAACACCATCACTCTCCCAACTACTGGCAGAAGATGCACAAAACTAGTGCTCATGTGGCGAACTTTCAGTATCGGGTATCAATGGGTCATCGTCCACTATCGGGACCATTGGTGTAAATCAAATATCGACTGGTAATTAATCTTCCTTTAGGGAAGTGCTTATATTTCTTCAGGAAACTCATTTTTTCTTCAGGAAACATCCCTTACTTCTGGAAGAGATTAGGTATGAGATTTATTTAATGTATTGCAATTTTGTCATCTCCTATCACAAGGGATAATAAGTCCTACTGGGATCACAACAAGGATTTTCATAATCCATAAACAGCATATTTATTTATATCATCTGCCAGAGTTACTATTTAGCGAAACTTTTCAATACACATGGGAGAGTACGGGTCACATCAGGGACCTTTGAACCAGGGTTTCCACCACCTCATTATTTATAATGACCCAAAGTTAGAGCTACTGGCTCTCAAACTTCGATTAACCTCATGGTTCATCCTCAGTTGCTTGTCATATAACCCGATACAGGCGCAACAGACGCCATGCCATGGACTTAGTTTAGGATCCTTATCATAGCAACTTAAGAGGAATAATGTGTCGACAATTTTCTCTCCATGTCTCATAAATGAGCACTTTTCAATATTAACCAGAATTTCGCTATTTCCCAAAACGATAATTCTTGGTCGTCCCGCTTTCCCAGCACTATAACATGCGCGCATTAACTTGCTAGGTATTCATCTTCAGGATGATCCTCTCCATGAGACTCATTACCACCATGGTAATTTGAGTGATGAGCAATTGTTTGACAAGTGTCATTGAATCTAAGACCTGCAGGCGTCCCCGCAGACTTGAGACCAAGACTCAATAAGTCAATTTTCGCAAAGGTGGATATACTATTCAACCCGGGGTGTACCACTCTTAGCGACTCATTTACTACAGGTAAATGATTTCTAACTCCTTTAAATATCTGCCAGTCTCCTCGCTTCTAGCGTACAGGAGCACTCCTCGCTACTGGCGTACAGGAGCATTAACTATTGCGTGAATCTTTACAATCAAGATCTCATAGGCATTTATACAAAACATGGGCAATTCTCTCCCCCTAATGGCGAGATCCGAGTTTTTACTACAGCATACTTACACAATCTCCTTTTATGAGCACGAGATTAATGGAACAACATGTCCAAATTTCCCAACTATAGGTGGGAGCTCACAAGAGTATGCTAGGTGGTAACAATATTTGAGAAATATCTTGATTGTACGCGTTACCATTGGGGGCTAACAATATATGCAGTGAGTTTAGACTTATATTTTATTTGCCACGCGCTTACTATGGGCTATCATCCGCCCGCGCTAGGTGGCATGTCCGTGCTACGTTGCCGCACGCCCTACTGGGACGGCGCACCCGTGCGGGGTCACTGATCATCCCAACAAATTGTGGGTTGCAAAGTCTAGCTTCTTTATTATTGCCCAATTATTCATACCATATATCTAATTAAACTTCAAGTTTAATATAAATGCGACAATATCAATAATTTGCATGGAAACTTTACTGTTCTACAGGAACACAATAAATACTATATGTACGCCACATAATAGTCAACTTTATGTGACAATAACATTACGGAGGTGCAATTATATTCCAAAAACGCATGGTTTTAGGCATGTTGTACCATCTTCAGGCGCTAGTAACGATATTTGGGATTATTCTGCTTCAGGCAAACCAATGTGACTTCCAGTCATAATGCAATTGCAAAACTACTATGACTACTGGTCATAATTTGCGTGCTCATGTCGGATCGCTCACGTCCGTCGGAGCCAAATATGTCCTAAATTTAACACAGTTTACAATCACCAACCTATCCGTTTGCACTTCTGGTGCATAATCTTGCCTTTACATACACAAGGCCCAATTCTCTCCCCCTTTTCACGTCAACCGAAAACTTACGGGTGATAAGCATGTGCTACAGGCATCTGCTTAAATCACTTTATAACTATACTACTAAAGGAGTATAAATTTGGTTGTACTGAAACCAATATATATTTTGTAACTTCAGGTTACACTTTAAATACTTTAAACAACCGGTTGGTAACACCACCCCGGAGGAGACCTGTAGACTGCTGGTCCAGGCTAAATTAATTCTTTGGGGGATAGACATATAGGAAGGAAATTTTCTCTAGTGCAAATAATGGAAAACATTTGTCTCTGGGACATATGCCAACTATTCATGTCTGCAGTACATATTTTTACAATTCATGTCTTCAGGACCTCTATGCACTTGAGACGGTGTTGAGTAGAAACACTCTTCACCAAGGCAAGTTTAACTATATATCTAGTTTTGGCATACATTAATATGATTTTATTCCACACAAGATTGCTTACGACAGGTAAGGCATATGCTTCAGGCATCATGTTCTATTTAGCATTTACTCAGATAATTAACTCTACTACATGAGAGAAGTTAGAAATAGAACAACTCAGACCAATATTATGGCATAAGGGAAATAAGCATCTAATGCGAAACAATCAAGCAAAAGATGTAAACTACTCAGCATGAGTAAAACTTAAACTCTACAGGAGTCATTAAATTTTTCCATGAATTTCCAAGCAATGTCAGGAGTTGGCAATAATTTAGAGACTGCAGGTTAATAAATTAAACTCCAAACATACAGTGCTAGGAAAAATAAGCCATAAAGAACGTAACTGTGCCCACAAAGTTTCTAGCACTTTATGAGTTTCTGCTAATTATTTCTGGTCTACTGGCCATATTATAATTATAACAATGCAGAAAAAATAACAACTCTTTGCTAGAAAATAAACCCATTAATATGCAGCTTCCAAAGGTGGGCTGGGTCTAAGATTTTGCATAATATGGAAGCTCAAATATTATAATCCAAATCTGAAAGAGTGAGGATTTCTGTGGTTACCTGGAATTGCAAGGACTAAAAGAGAAAATATGCAACGAGAATCACTCGTGCAAATACCGTATCCTTCAGGGACTGAAACACAGTTTCTAGGCACCATCTCAGGATGGATCACCAGGTCCATCCAAAATATTACTGACGAGGGCCGCGACACCTACGGGGCGGCATAGCCGGACCGGCAGTGGCGTGACCGCATCTACGGGACGACGGCACGACGGCAGGCGTGTCGACGCGGGGTAATGGCGAAGCCGTGCGGTACGGGGCCGGCAATGGCACAGCCACGCTATGGGCGCGACTACCGTGGCTACACAGGGTGCAGAGGACGACGGTGAACGAGCCTTCGAGGCGCGACCGTGGTCTGGGCCACAACGACAATGGGCGACGACTACAAAGCGCGGTGATGCAACAGCGGCGGCAATGCAACATCGCGCAGAGCGGCGCGGAGGGCAAGGCCGCCGAAGGGGCGGCAACCCGTGGAGCGGTGGCGCAACAGACAGCCTTCAAGGCTGCGGCCCAATACGCGGCGGCACGGTGAGGTGGCCGGCACGGCGTGGCGCGGGGCCGACACGGAGGCGCGACGAACGAAGCGACGCCGGGCGCGTGCGTGCAACCGGGCAAGGCGTGGGAATAACGCGGTGCCGTCGGGGCACGACCTCGTCTGGCGCGGGGCGTGGCCAAGACAATGGCAAGCAGTAAAAATTCACCAATTTGCAATATTAAATATAAGACTACGGGTCTAAAACTAGGTAAATTGCATAAAGGCGAATAAATAATTCTCAATTAATTTGCGAAATTAAAAGGCTACAGGCTTTTAAACAAACCATGGCAAAATAAAGTGAATTAACATTTAATCTTAATCAGGGCATAAAACCAACCTTATACAAAAATTAAATCGACAGGATTTAATAATTGATTTAGAAAAAACAGGTCAATAATAAGCCCCATTAATTTAAATACTAGCCACAAAGGCCCATTAAATGAGTCGGCCCAGAGCCCCTTTCCTTTTCTTCCCCACCGCCACATATATCCTGGTCAAAATTTGGGCCACCCATTTAATTGGCTCGCTTTCATTGACCTTCCCAACCAACACGGGCACTAGGGTTCCCTAGCCTGTGGCGGCGGGTTGTGAGGGCGTGTTGTCGAAGCGGCGGTCTTGTGGCACGACGGCGCTGACCATCGGGACGGCCGGGCCGGGGCGACAAGCACGGGCGGCACGGCGAAGCGTAATGACGGGGCGGCGTGGAACCGCCGTAGCGAGAGCGTGGCACGGCCGGCGCTGCACGCCGGTCCATCGCGGGCGCAGGCGGCGCGACAGGGCGGCGGGCACGACTTCATGTGGCGAGTACTACGCTGCCCACGCGGGCGGGTGCGGCATGCACGGGCCTTTGTGGCGCTGGGCGCGTAAGCTGGCGCGCTAACGCGGCGCGCGACAAAGACGGGCGGAGGCCGACGACGCAGCCGTGGGCGCGACGACAGAGAGGGCTACGGCCAGCGCAAGAAGCGCGGCGAAAGCACGGCCGGGCGGCGGCACGGCATGCTGTGGCGGGCGCAGGGCGCGGCGCACGGCGCACGGCGGCGAAAGCATGATGGCGCAGCAGCGAAAGCGCGGCCGACACGGCGTGCCATGGTCTTCGGGACACGTAATACAATAGCGATCTACTAGATCGGCAAGCGAAAACAGTAGATCGAATGCAATAGATCTGATGTGGGTAGCGACATACCGTTAATCACAAACCTGAGAGCGATTCGTGCTGATAACGTGTTATAAATCGGGCATTGCATACACACAAACACAATCACAATAGACAGGAGGCACAGATCTAGAGAGACAAAGCCAGGCACAATGATCTTTATTAATTCCTCTCTCTTGTATACAATGGGGTTCATATATATAGCCTAGCCTATATTTGGTTTTGCCCATAATACCCCTAGGGTTTAACGTGGGCTTCCGGCCCATAAATCCTCTAGGGTTATAACACATCCAATAGTATTAGTAAAGCTACAGACCTTTCACGCCGGGCCGCCATGTCACCGAAACACCGTTGTACTGTTACACTGTACAACCCACATTTTTTTAGAGCTGAAAAAACAAAAAAAGGAAAAATATTTGAAGAAAGGTCATCGTATCATGGTAAGGATACATAAAACTTAGACATTTCTAACGAGTCTAAGCCATAGTTGAGAAATGTGTTAATAAATAATTTATTTTTTTGTTCTATCTACTTTGTGGTGAACTAAAAAAATTCTACGAAAATAAACCTTTACAAAATAGAAACATAATTTCATGATAAGGTTGAGAAAAAAAGCACTACAAACAAAGAAAACCTATAAATAAAGCTTCAAAATATGAATCTTAACGATAGTCTCATGATAAAGGCCCATAAAAAATATTTACATTATAGGCAAATAGCTTCCAGTAAAAAAAAACTAAAAATAATGAAAAAGATGGGAAAATTTATTGCAAGTCTTATAAAAATATTTAACCATTTCTATTTTTTTAGAATTCATAAAAATTGAATCCAATAATATTAGTAAACCTGTAGATGTTTCACGCCAGCCCTCCACGTTACCAACTCGCTCATCTCCCATTCTGCCGGCTACACATCTGAATATTGGTATGGCATTTCATAAAAAAAATCCGAACACGATGTCTAATGCTGTAATATACTTTCCACCTTGATTATTCTGTTTATACCCGCGCAACGCACGGGTATCTCATCTAGTGTCCTGGGAACTCTTTCTTGGCCGGACGACGTTGCAGTACACTGCATTCATTGGTTCCGAGTTTTTTTTCTCACATGTTTGCAAAAATATTTTTTACAAATAAAGATAATTTAAACAGAGAACTAGATGTCAGGTTTATTTATAGAGATAAATCTAAAAAATTCAATGTAAAATTAACGGTAATGCTTCCGATCAGACATCCCATCCTTTTCTTCCCAGCGTGTTCCACGTGTTTCTCCCGTGCTCCCAACCATGCACCCAAAACATTGTCCTCATCTCTTTCTCCTTCCACTTCCTCTCTCTCTCTCTCTGCATGATGGCAACTGCGCATGGGTCGGCTTCTCTCAAAGTCGAGCAGGGAAAGGAAGCTCACTCTTATGGTTGTCATGATCTATGGCAGGAAAAAGAAGATGACATTTACGGCTTGCATTTATCCCCGGATGATGTTACCACCACAAGAAACAAGAATTGTGTTGTCAGCCAAAAAACGCTGTGTCGGTGGCCAACCAAAGACCCGACGACACAATTTTCAACCTGTGTCAGCGGCTAGACCATAAACCGACGACAAATAACTTAGCTAGCACGACGTACTTGGTCGGCCACATAAGTTGTGTCGGCGGCTACAACCACACCTACGACACAAGGGACGCTGACCTATTGGCGCGAACTAAATTCTAAATTTCGCTACCTGCCAAATTGAGCTGTGTCGGCGGTCAAAGCGATAATAACGACACATGCCCTCCCCTCTCTCGGCAACATAATGCCCTAGATGGGAGGACTTGATGGTAGCCCACCGTGGCAGGCAGTGGACTTCTCTGTCTTGTAGGACCAACGTAGATGCTTTCGAACGATGATCGCGGCATGCACGGTTTGAATACTAACATACAGGTCAACCCAAGGTGATCCGAGTACGTTAGCGCTCAATCCGACTGCACCAGCGCAAGCAGTCTCTACTGAAATGAGTGCGAACTCGGGTACCAGATATGTGCTCGGTGACGGCTCCCAGGATCAGCTACCATCACACACATACCCTCATTTGGATTGATAGCACAACATATAGGCAAATGGTCATAACTTCATATTACAAAAGGATATGGACTGCTATCCAAACAATAGGTTTAACATACTAAGATTATTTGATTAGAAATGGCAGCAGAACACCATAAAATAAACAACAAAAGTCCATCAAGGTGTGCCACATAACCCAAGCGCAACCGACTGGAAGCCTAAACTCAGTGCCATGCCAGTTAGCATCGTCTTTCCCCACTTGGTAGTAGTACTCAACCGTGGGATCATTATCACCTGCAACAATTAGCAGCACATCGGTTGAGTACAGATCGTACTCAGCACTACGAGGTACTTCTAGCCTCATCCATGCATTGTAAATAACAAACGAATGACTAGCATAACAGTTTCAGCTTAAAAGAGCATTTAAAAGACGTAAGCATAAGTAGATGGTATATTGCATTTGAGCAAACATGTAAAGACTTGTGGACCAACTGTATTGTCATCAAGTGTAACATGAATAATTCCATCAAGATCAATCCTAAAACTCCATCCGTCTGTATGCATAGCATCAATGGGATTCCATCCATCCAATACCGCAAGCAACCTCGTGCTCGGAAACATAACCAGTACAACAACCTACCCATCCCAGAAACCAAGTGCTAACCGAAGTGTCTCGGTTTGACAAGCATTCATCCCTAACCATGGCACGCGATTGTTCGAATAGTTCATAACTATGTAGAGGTGTACGAATTTACCCACATGACAATGAAAGCCATGTTGAAGCCTCCTAAATGTGCATGGCAGACCATTGGATCATCCGATAACTGTAGCCCAATGGTCCACGTGTCGTGTGGTGGTTCAATGGAGTTAACCGTTGCTGTGAACGCTGCTCAGGGCCTTCTGTCCAGCCTTCCCTGAACCCCTACGGAAGCTACCCGTGGCTAAGAAGCGGCCCCCGGGCAGTCCAAACCCACAAAACACAAGCAAAACAACGATAGCCCTAATGATCTCCAATGGTACCAGTATGCACATAAAATTGGCTAAGTGTTCACATTCACACGTGTTGTCATACGTATAGTAGCTTGAAAAGATGGCACCATGTTCGGTCCTTAACTACCCGAACGGGGCTACATGCTGGGCATCTTTCTTCCCGTCATCTCCTATCAGTCGTTCAGGCACAACTCCAAATCCACACATGCAACCATCATCAAGAACCATAGATCAATCCAAACCGAATAATGAGATATCATAATCAAGCATTTCTCTCAACCACGTGGACTCTAAGAAAGGCTAAGCATTCGTGACACAATCATAGATAAATAATACCCACATAGGCTAACAAGGAATGTGGGTATCAACCCTAATAAACTGACCACTAGTAGGACATATTACCCTAATAAACATCCACATGAGGGAATTGAATCTAAGATGGAGTAGGTCCACGAAGAGAGGGATCACATGGACCTAATATCTCCTGGGGCATAAGCCCTGTCTGGAAAATACGAAAGAGTTTCTCCCGGGCTGCACCAAGGCAAGAACGGGTTGCCCAAAGTTCATGAAGAAGGCACCCATGAGCGTGGTCCAATGTACGAATCAAGCTCGCCAACGAATGAATGGTCGGGTTAACTTCAAGCTCTGGTTGAACAAAGTGGTTGATACCGGTGCAGGTATCTAGGTATGGAAACAATGTGTATGGAGCTCGGGTAAGCTCATAGTACTCACCATGAAGATGGCACATGGCAACGCCTGCCACCTCTTCAATAGCCATGGAAATGGTGGTACCACTAGTCTGAAATTGGTATGGGACACTGTGTGCCACATTTCGTGCAATGATGTCTGACGGCGTGCTCTCCGCTCAACCACTGCGGATCACACCCTATCAGATTTCTATCCTGCTAGCCGATTAGGTCGAGCTCAGTTCGATTCGAGCGTGGAACGCGGCAAGGAGCGACACACATAGGGTTTACCCAGGTTCGGACCCCCTCGTGGGTAATAGTCCTACTCCTGCCGAGCCTTAGCTCTTTTCCGTGTTGTGGTTGTATGGAATGTGGTTACAGAATATTTCGAACCCCCTCCCCCTTCTCTCTCCTCCCCTTTTATACAAGCCTTGAACTGGCGGAGAGAGCCGAGGGTAGGCGATCTGACTGCGTAGTAGTAATCGATAAGGCGTGTGGGGCGGGGCGAGAGAGGCAGCGTGCTACTCTTTGCAAGACGGCGCCGCCCACGCGTGCCTCGCAAGTGGCCCGACCCGCGAGAACGCGGTGAGGATCGCGGGCGGGCCGGCTACCGCCCCTTCCGCGCGGTGGCGGCTTGAAGATGGCAAACTCTCTCTGCCGGTCAATTCCGCTGCGCCACAGTGACAGTTGATCAGACTCCGCAGAGGTCACTGTGGCGGTAATCATCTCTTCATCTGTCTATCCGCGCGTAATGTCGCATTGAATGCACTCGTCGCCGCGGCGGGGAGCCGCCGCCTAGAAGACTCCTTCGGGGCGCTCGCCACGTGGGCCCCGCTGCGGTGGGGGGCCTTAGAGGCTTCGCCCCAGCCGGGCCCGCCGGACCGCCGAGGGGCTTACTCACTGTTGGGGCACAGTCGCTCGCCCGGACGTGTGGGGCCTCGCCCGGCGCTCTGAGGGTTTCGCCACGCTGGGCACTGTCGCCCTTTGACGCGTGGGGCCCGCCGGACACGCCGAGGGGCTCGCCACACGCCTGGGGCACTGGTCGCCCGCTGACGTGTGGGGCCTCGCCCGTCGCTCTGAGGGCTCGCCAGCGTTGGGGCTGGTCGCCCTTGTGGCGTGGGGCCAGCCGGACACGCCGAGGGGCTCGCCCACCTGTGTGTGATCGCCCGCTCGGCGTGTGGGGCCCTCGCCGAGCTCTGAGGGCTTGCCCATGTTGGGGCACTGGTCGCCCGCCGACGCTTGGGGCCCATTGGACACGTGGGGGCTCGCCCACACGTTGGGGCACTGGTCGCCCTTTGACGTGTGGGGCCCTCGCCCGGCTCTGAGGGGCTCGCCACGCGCTGGGCTGGGTCGCTGTCGCCCTTTGGCTGGGGCCAGCCGGACACGCCGAGGGGCTCGCCGCCACGCCGGTGCTCAGTCGCCCGCTGGCGTGTGGGGCCCTCGCCGGAGCTCGAGGGCACGCCACGCTTTGGGGCTGGTCGCCCGCCTGACGTGTGGGGCCCTCGTCGGACATGCTGAGGGGCTCGCCCGCACGCTGGGGACTGGTCGCCCGCCTAACGTGTGGGGCCCGCCTCATGCACTCTTGGCCTTCCTTAGGACTCTTCATACCCTGGTATTTATTGCACCGACAGTAGCCCCCGGGTCCACCATGATACGCGAACCGTCGCGCTGATACTCCACCGTTTCTTGTGCGGCGGGATACGAATCGTGGGGGGCGCACCTCTTACGGCGGCCGTACGCCTGATTCTCCACCTACGCACGATCTTCCTTGGGGAACCGTACCGCTTTTTCGCGAAAAACCGATGCGCGCGGGGCAATGATGGTGCCGCGCGCGCGTGGGGACGGAATCCAAACCGTCGCGCTCGCGCCCCTTGCCTATAAATGCTTCGTCCCTTGGCGCCACGACGAATCCTTACACGCGCCAAAGTGCTTTGAGCTGCCTGCTGCTTTCCTTTGCCACCGCCACCAAGTTTCTTCGCCCCTTAGCTCCCGCCACCGTACTTTCGCCATCTTCCAATGGCTCCTAAGCGCAGCAAGGGTCGCCGCGGGGACGCCGCTCCGGCCGCGCCGCCAGCTGGTCCAGCTTTGCCAGCCTCCGCCACCGACGCGGAGATGGTGAGGCGGTTCCAAGTGTTCGTGCCGCCAGCCTCCGCCCGGTTCCGCGCCGGCACCATGGTGCCAAGCCCCCGCAACGGGGAGATCATTACCTTCCCCTAGGCGGTGCTGGCGGGGCTCGTCCAGCCATACTCTGAGTTCTTCCTGGGGGTGCTCGCCTTCTATGAGATCCACGCGGCGCACGTTCCCCCAAATTCCATCGTGATGCTGGCCATCTTCGCCCACCTCTGCGAAATGTTCGTGGGGACGATGTCGAATCTCCCGCTCTGGCGCCGGCTCTTGACGCTGCACACGACCTCGCGCCCGAGCGGGGTTGGGAGCTGCTACTTTACGCTTCGCGACGCCGCCACCTTCATCCCGGTCGCGGTCAAGTCCAACTGGAAGGACTGGGCGCGACAATGGCTGTACGTGGAGGATTCCAGCGGCTGTGATGATCTTGCTTTCCCGAGGTCCTCTGAATCCTCCCACCGGGGTCTCTGCCCGACGACTCAGCGGGAATGGATGTGATGCTGGCGCGCATTGCTGAGCTCCGCCGCAACGGCTCACCGGAACCCATGTGGCGGCGGACTTCCTACGGCGCCGCCTCTGCCCGCTTCGCACGAGGGCGCGCCCCGCCTAGCAGTATTATGGCGATGACGATAGAATCCGCGTCACCCCTGGAGGTGATTGTTCTTCCACTCTTTTGGGTTTTCTTACTCCGCGGAGCGTCCTTTCCTCTTTTTTGATTACTTGCCAACTCGCGGCTTCTTCTTTTTGTGCATCCAGCCGCAGGGAACGTGCCGGAGGATGTGCTCCGGCAGTGGCTGGTGGGGCTTCTGTCCGCGCCAGCCGGTGACATTTCTCCGCCCGCGAGCATCCGCCCCCTCTGCGACTGGGACCCAAGAGAGCTCAACCCGTACTTGCGGGCGCTGCCTCCCACGGAGGTTTCTGGTCCCACGGTCCAAGTGGCCCGGGGACCTCTGCAAATCCGTGATCCTCCGCCAACGGTCGCCGAAGCTCCTGCGGCCGCTGCTCCTCCCGTCATGGCGGCCGACTCCGACCGCGCTCTCGGGAAGCGCTGCCTCATCCTCTCCCAAGACGATGATGACGAGGAGGGAGAGGCGAGCCCAAAAAGGCTCCATCCTTCGAGTCCTGAGCCGCCTCTTTAATTTCTTCTTGACGCGCCGCTCCGCCGCCTAGCGAGCGCTGGCGACTCTTCCGAATCGCTGGCTTCTTCCGCGCGGCACCTCCACGCCGGCACCGCCGTCGTGCAGCTCCTCTTCTTGGCGGCACCTCCGTGCGGCGCTTGCTTCAACGGCGCCGGCCGCGGTGACTCCGCTGCCCCCTCTGCCTCCCACAATAGGAGGAGGGGCGGCGGCCCCTGCTCTGCGACCAAGTGGTTTGACACTGCCCCCCTCTTCCTTCGCTTTTGGGGGGCGACGCTTCAGGTAACTTTCTCTGCGTTCACGTACATTTCGTGTTAGGGTTAGCACGCCAGATGTTTTTCGCATACCTGAACCCTTCCGGTTTTTCTTTGCGGGATAGAGCGGACGTTGGGGCCTCAGGCTCCATCCCGCGCGATCCGCCAGCCCCCAGTTTGCCCGCGGCCCCTTCGACGGAGAGTGCACCGGCGTCGAGGCTGGAGGGCCCTCAGGCCGCTGCCACAGCCGACACCAACGCCATCTTCGCCGCCGCCGCCGGCGCCGAGCTCTCCTCAAGCGCTTAGCGCCCTCGCCCACACTGGCGGCGCGAAAACGCTACTGCCGGCGGAGCGAGCCGCCGGCGAGCTGCGGCGGGCCCTTGACCAGGAGACCGCAACGAGGGAAACGGCGATCCGCGAGGCTGCGGTGGCACAAGCCGCCGCCGCCTCGGCCACCAAAGACGATGAAGACCTTTGCGCGGCGCACTCTGAGCGACTCCGGGTCCTCGCCGACATGCTGCGGACCGCCTACCGCGACTTCCGGGACGTCCTGTATCCACTGGGGTTACCACCTGACCCATTGGAGGAGACGGGCGCGCAAGATATCTTTGGCCTTGATGGGTCGCGCTGCCGAAGCCCTGCGCGACCTGCCGGTGGTGATGCGGACGCGGACGATCGAAGATGGTCGCCACGGCGCCTTCGAAGCAGCGCGGTTCGTCTTGGGCAACTGCCTTGCCCAAAACGCCGCGGTCGACCTCGACGCCGCCACCGGGGAACCTTCGCGCCAGCTGGACCCGGGCGAACAATCCTGGGTCGAGGTCGCCGCCAGCCGAGTATCCATGATGGGCGGCGCTGCTCCGGCAGAAGACGATGATGATGAGGAGTAGCTGAACTCCCTCGTTTGTTTCGTCTTGTATACAGAACCTGTCAATGCAAACTTTTGCTTTTCTACTATGAGTCTCGATTAAACTTTTGCGCAAATTCTCACTTGCGAAAAGAAGGACTGAGGCACCCGACCGCCAAAAGATTTAGACAGAACGCTCCCTGCCACGTGGGCCCCGCTTGTGATGGGGGGCCTCGTAGGGCTCGCCCATGCTGGGGCTCGGTCGCCGCCTGACGCGTGGGGCCCACCGGACCTGTTGAGGGGCTCGCCCATCTGTTGGGGCCTGGTCGCCCTCTGACGTGTGGGGCCCTCGACCGCGCTCGAGGGGCTCGTCCTGTGGCTGGGCCTAGTCGCCGCCGACGCGTGGGGCCGCCGGACAAGCCGAGGGGCTCGCCGCCGCTGGGGCTCGTCGCCGACTGGCGTGTGGGGCCTCGCCCGGCGCTCTCGGGGGCTTGCCCACGCTGGCTGGGCACAGTCGCCCGCCGACGCGTGGGGCCCGCCGGACACGCCGAGGGGCTCGCCCGCCTGTTGGGGCACTGGTCGCCCGACCGACGTGTGGGGCCTCGCCCGGCGCTCTGAGGGGCTCGCCCACGCTGCTGTGGCACTGTCGCATCGCTTTGACGCGTGGGGCCACGGACACGCCGAGGGGCTAGCCCACTGTTGGGGCACTGGTCGCCCGCTGACGTGTGGGGCCCTCACGGACCTTGTTGAGGGGCTCGCCAAGATATGCTTGGGTCGCAGTCGCCCGTCGGCGTGTGGGGCCCGCCTCATGCACTCTTGGCCTTCCTTAGGACTCTTCATACCCCGGTATTTATTGCACCGACAATGTCGACCATAGCGATATAGTTATCCATGCTTGGTCATTAGGGGTAGACGTAGATGACATACGTAGGGACATAGGTGTAGTCAGCACTCTAGAGTATGTCTCATAGAAGTGTGGGGTAACCTTCAACTCTATCAGCACGAGTAGCGCAAACGAGTTGTACACGGGCCATCTACTAGGTTGAAAGGAGATGGATATTAGAGAAATTCAGATTTTTAAATCCAATAAATTTAAGGTTAGAATGAGAACAAATAGTCAATAGATACGGAGAAAAAAAATAGCAAGTCTTACTTTCAAACTCTTTGGATAGTTAAAATAGTTTGTGTCGGTGTAATAAATACCGGGGTACAAAGAGTCCGGAGAAGATCGAGTGGGCCCCACGCGTCAGGCGGGCGAGCAAGGCCCCAGCGTGTGGGCGAGCCCCTCAGCGCTTCAAAGGGCCCCACGCGTCGGCAAGGCGTGCAAGGCCCAGTGGCGTGGCGAGCCCTCAGGCGCCGGGCGAGGGCCCCACACGTCAGGTGGGCGATCAGACCCCAGCGTGTGGGCGAGCCCCACGGCGTATCAAGCGGGCCCCACGCGTCAGGCGGGCGACAAGGCCCCAGCGCGTGGGCGAGCCCTTAGAAGACTAGGCGAGGGCCCCACGCGTCAGGCGGGCGACCAGGTCCCAGCGTGTGGGCGAGCCCATCAGCCGGGCGAGGGCCCCACACACCAAAGTGGCGCGTGGGCGAGCCCCTCGGCGAGCATAGGGCCCCCACTGTCGGCGGGGCCCGTGGCGAGGCGTTGCGGAAGGAGTCTTCGGGCGAAGGCTCCCTGCTGCGAAGACGAGCGCATTAACGCGACATCACGCGGATAGACGGTGAAGAAATGATTACCTTCTGATGACCCTGCAGGTCGGCGGTACATCCTGTGGCGCAGCTGAATTGACCGGCAGAGAGAAGGTTTGCTTAAGATGGCCGCCGCGTCGAAGGAGCGGTGGGCCCCACCCGCAGATCTCACCGGCGTGTTCGTGCGGGTCGAGGCCACTTGCGGCACGCGAGCGGCGCGCCGCCCGGCGTGAAGCGGCACGACGTTTTCGTCTCTTCTGCCGTGTCTGTCGCTGTACTAAAATCAGATCGCCTACCCCTTCGGCTCTCTCGCCGGTTCAAAGCTTGTATAAGAGGGCAAGAGAGAGGGAGGGTGCGTTCTGACACACGATTCAGTAAGCACTCTGTAAACACATCTCATTCAACCACAAAAAAGAGCTAAGGCTCAGCAGGAGTAGGACTATTACCCGCGAGGTGGTCCGAACACAGGTAATCCCGTCGTTGCTCTTTCTTTGCGTCGGCGCTCAATCAAACTGAGCTCGGCCGATAGGCTAGCAGGATAGAAATCTGACCAGGGGTGTGATCCGCAGTGGTTGAGCGGTGAACACGCCGTCAGTTTGGACTCAAAATATTTTCTAGCTAGCTAGCGGCCATGTGCTCCGATACCAACCCTGTAGTAACACCTTAGTTTTCACTCTACTTATTAGAGATATAGCCTGATCGCGGCATGCACGGTTTGAATACTAACATACAGGCCAACCCAAGGTGCGCCGAGTACGTTAGCGCTCAATTTGATTGCACCAGCACAAGAAATCTCAATTAGAAACTAGCATGAAACTAGTGGTAGAATATAATTGAAACATTGCAAGTAAATAGAGTTCAATATGATTGAGTCAAATGAGGGGGGGGGGGGGGTAATAAGTGCCTTGTTGCTGGTCGTCGAGAGGAAGAGCTTTCGGAGCAAGCTTGGACTCCTCTGTAACATCAGGTCCTATCATTCGGTTGCAGGAGCATCAAATAAAATCGAAATAAAATACCCAACAAACACAAACACTGAATATAATGCAAGATCTAGTAAATTTGTGAGATAATGCTATATTTGCAAAAAGAGTCACTCATACCCGAGTTCGGATGAGTGAGATATGCGTATTTGAAGTTAGGGTGCTAAAGCTACTCGGAATAGGCTTTAAGCTGCTCGGGGAAGATCAAAACTGTTCGGAAATAAGCTTCGTTGCTTGAGATGGGAGTTCTCCTACCCGGGAAGGATTTAGCCTGGTCAGATAGGGCATACCTTGGCTAGCAAGAGCAGGTTCTTGGTCGGGCTTCACTGGTCTGGCTCAGGTAGGTCACTCAACATTTATGTCTCCCAGTGCAGGCTATTTTTTGGGGCATAAGAACTGGTTTGCTGTGGTCGCCCTCACCATGAAAGTTGTAGAGAATTACTTGGCGCACGATTTTCATGTAGAACACTTTTCAATATGAGGTATAGTTGATTTTATAGAAATTATTTACTAAGCTACTATTTCTGGGAACGTACTGAAAAGGTGTAGTTTGGACTTGCTGTACTAGTGCTTTGGTTGGGGCTGAAAGATGAACTTAGGAATGGGGATTAGATGATGCAAAATATAGATGAGGAGTGTTCTAAGGTTCTTACCGAGCAAGGGATGTCTTTCTTAGGATCAGACCCTCAATGAATGGAGAGATCGTCAAGGAAAAAGCTCAGCTGCGACCTTGTCGCTATTCCGGCTTCACCAGGGTCCACTCACGATCGATTACTAGTCCTAGAGATCAATCCTAGCAACTCATGAGCGAAAGTTATTGAACATCATCCCAGAGTTACAAATAACTAAGAAATTACATATTATGCAAAAGTAATTGTTGCACAACTACTTATTACAATAGTTTAATTAAAGATGATATAATAGTGTACATGATATGATTAATATTCGCAAGGGTGTTCATGGTATTCTTGCAATCCTAGCGATGTTGGCCACACCAAGGAGCAATGGACTCGAGAAGATGAAGGCGTAAACAAGCATGTGTTGAGATCATGTATATAGTCTAGGGTTGTTTGACTTTTGTTTCTGCCTTCTTATCAAGCGGGTTTCAAAAATCCTTGGTCTTATCGAATCTAGGATCATCACGATGCATAGTGGTCTCTTCTCTATGTTAGCAAGCCGTAAAGTCCATGACCAAATCAATATGAAATGCTAAGCACAAAGACGTGTCGAGAGAGTGTGCTAGTTCGTCAGAGATTGGGCTTGAGTAGCCCTTAGTCCCCGCTATTGTCAGTTGGAGTCTTAGGCATGTTAGAGTTATGGTTTGTGTAGCTCATTGGACCAAGTTCGACCGCGGTCGGTTCATGTCCAGGGAGTTCTCCACTTCTCTCTGTCTTCTTAGTGTCTTTGGTCTAGGTCCGATGGCCCTCGGACCGAGTTCAGACAGGTTGTGGATTCAAATTCATGCTTGCGCGTGCTCTCCTTGGAGTGTTTGGTGGGCACTAGCTAGGTTTTAGTCCGGGTGAGACTTTGTAGCATCTCCGGACTAGGACCGATTATCTTTGGACCGGGTCCGGAGGCTGACGTTGGGATTATGTCCAATGACAATTATGGATCACATACAATGTGAGCTCACGAATGGCACGAACTGTCGGGGATAAAATCATGGCCCATTGCCATGGCCCACTCCCGGACAGTCCAACCGAATAGCCTCCTAGGGCCGGGCTCCCTAGAGGGCTCTATCAGGCCCATGTGCATCCTGCCGAACAGCCTCATGGTTGGCACAGTGCGTCGTGGCCTAGGCTTCCTGTTCGAGTCCGACTCGAACAGAGTTCCGCACGGCTACGTGAAGATCCGGACGCAGGTTTCCCGGATTGGAGCAGACGTCGTGATCCTAAAAAATTGGAGATATACCTTATCTACCTCGTGATATATTTGGCATGTACACGAGTCCGTTACGCCCTCGCGGCCAGCCCGGCCCGATTATCCCCCAGTAGGTCGGTTGTTCGACACTATATAAACCAGACCCCTACGGCGTGTAGAGGGGGAAGATGAGCCAGATTTGAGTAGATGGAATACTACTTCTTGTGCACCCATAAATCTCGCCGAGACCAGTTCGTCTCATCGAGTTCTTTCTTGTAATCCCTTCTTCATACAAAGAAGCATTGGACGTAGGGCAACTCGCTACGAGCAAGATTCCCGTGGTCGACAACGCTCACCAAGTCCGCGTGGTCGCCGCGACCACAAGGGCAAGCGAGCGCGCAGCGATCACGGACGATCCTCTCGGGACGAACACATTGTCACGACCAAGAGGAAGGAGCGCGGAGGACTATCTCGGAGAGAATACCACCAGGCAGAATCTTCCCGTTCAACTAGAGTCCCTCTGTGCAGCAGGACTAATGTCTTTTCAAGACTAGGGTCTGCAGGAGAAGGTGGTCGGGCGTATGGCTTGGGCTACAAGGCTTTCTCTGACGAGCTCCGCGCTGTCAGGTGGCCTTCCAAGTTCAAACCTAGCCACATGGAGAGGTGCAATGGGACCCAAAACCCAGAGGGGTTCCTTTCCATCTACGCTACCACCATCATGGCAGCCTGTTGACACAAAAAAGTGGATTTATGTGAACACACGTGCGGAAGCGTCAATTCTGTGATTGTGTCGCAACCAGAGACCAAGCGTGCCAGTCAATTTGACCTGTAAATTGACATGGAGAAAATTGTCAGTAATATCGCCCTAATCGGCTTTTCGATATAGTCAGATCAGGTTATTCGTAATCGGCTTTGAATAATCCGATTACACAATCTATCGGCTTAATGCCAAATAGAGCAAGTAAATATAGATAAGCATTCAAATTTAAATCTTGTACTTCTTTTTGGTATTTTTTATATAATATTAGCAACAAACCTTCGTATCAATGCATTTGATTAAACCAAGAAACAGATTGAATAGATTGGTCAGGCCAAGACAGTATTCAGATCTAATTCTAGATGTAAACCAACAAACCGATTTAAAGGTTCAAAACTAATAAAGGTAGGTACAATACTAATCGGCAAATACTTACACACGCAAGATCCTAAACAAGGCATACACAAAATCGATTGAACGAGACAGTTGCATATATTGGATTTAGGAAAAAACATATGAAATACTTGACAATCGGCATTGCAGGATAAACACATATTACAGATCGATTAAATCGAGACAGTGCAATATGCGAGAACACGTTAAAGATCGGTAAATCCCGAGACAGTTTAACATGGTTTGTATACATGAGATCAACATGATGCAGCCATGCATACTGGTTACAAGGAGAGAATCGATTATCCCATCGAGATAGCTCTACCTGCGAGTTGAAGCCTTTTGACGAGGTCGATCGGATTCAAGAAAGTATTTGGGTTTGATGTATGATCTGTTCTTTATTCTCGAGACTTAAGATCCTATTTATAGTATTACAAAGTTGATACCGATACAACCTATTTTACCGCGTTGCGCTTCCGATCAGATCGTATCTCAGCCGAAGTCTTGTAATCATCGGTATTCTTCAATATATTTTTCTTCTTTGCCGATGAAGCCCATTTCCGATTTAGCCCAATAAATCTAACATATTTGGCCTTTCCTGAATATCCGATTTTCTGCCAAATTTGGGTGTCAACATATGCCCCTAAGTTTGGCAATGAGTATTCTCATCTGCTGAACTTTCAAGTAAAAATCGGACTTATCATATTAAAACATTTCACACTTTTACCCCTGTAATTCTTCGATTATGGCCCATTTGGAGAACACGTGTCAGCCCAGCATACGATATGGGCCGAAACAGTAACACCGAAACCCGCGGTAAAACCCTAGTTTTTACCACTGCTATAAATAGACGCCCATTCGCTGTCATTTTCACACTCCCCTCGGCGCACACGACTCTTGCATCGGAATTTCCGGAGCTCCCAAGACTTCCAGCGCACAACCCATTCTCCTTCAGCTTCCAATCGGCAACATGTCTCAGGTACTATCCCGATGCTCGGACTTTGAAGCATTGTACTCTTTGGGACCAATAGGGGAAGGGACCCATCAGATTTCATATATCATTCCGTAGTGAGACTTCCCTTATTAGCCGATAAGCTTAGTGTAAACAGTTGGAAATCGGCTTTTAGATCCTGGCCTAGCCCGATCAAGGGATATAAGGACTGGCTCATTCGGGTCTATGGCCAAAAACAAGAGCAATGGGATGAGTTAGGAATAATCGATGCTATCCTCCTTTCCTTATCTCCACCACCAGCAGATGAACCTTTCATGTCGGCATCGGCTTATTTTTGGTGTGATACAGCAAACGTCTTCCTCTTCCCAACAGGACCCATTAGCCCTACACTCTTAGATGTAGCGATGCTAACCGGTCTAAGTCCCGATGGCGAGATGCTATCGGCTTTTGATCTCTCCGCCACTCTGAAGCTGGTCCCTGAGAAGAACTTTGGATGGCAACGTTACATTAGCACCCACCAGCAAACAGGCGATGTTGAGGACGAAGAGCATATCGCCTTTCTGAACATGTGGTTCGATCGGTTCATCTTCTGTGGGCAATATCTCAGTCCCAGCAAGGTTTACCAAGGAGTAGCTGAGGCACTGGCATCAGGCCAAAAACTGGCAGTCGGCAAATATCTCTTAGGAGCCACTTATCGGATGATGCATGAGATCTGGGAAGGTCTCTGCTCAAAGAAAGCCGATTACTCAGTTGGCAATCTAGGCGGCCCTTTCTGGTTCATCGGAATGTTTCTGAAGCTCCAGATATATAACTCCCTTGGAGAACTATATTTCAACCTGACATTTCCGAACGAGCAAGAATCCGATAGCAAGGAGCGTCCCTACAGATCTTATGGGGAAATGATCTCGGTAAGCTGCAACCGGAGACTTTTGAACCAAGAGGATCTTTCTCACTCCTTGGTCGCTTTCTTGACAATGTTTGAATCGGAATATGGTCCGGAACAATTCAATCCATACACTGATCTGGACAGATACACAATTCCATCATTTTTCCGATTAGACAATACCCTAAAGGGCGAAGCCTTATCGGCTTTTAAAGAATTCATCTCACCGGCCATCTTCTTCGCCATTCTATGCACGAGGACTCACATCAGAAAGCCGTCCTACGAATTCTATCATCTAGCTGTGGTTGCTCGGCAATTCAATCTCGGGCAGGATATTCCCGACCTCTTCATATACCGCCACCTGAATGACAGAGAGGACCTTAATCCTCAACCGGCTTATGGTATTTTGTCGGTTGCACATTTGGACTTTGAAATGCCGACTGAACTCGTCATGTGGTCAGCAACCTCCCCAAAGTTCGATTCTTGGTGGGAAACCATCGCTAAGGACATATATGCCACAAAAGGCGGAGCCGCAACCTTAATCGAACGGCTCACTGGCCAGAAAGAAACTTGCAGACCCAACTGGCCAAAGATCGCTGGCATGACAGAGCTCCCATTGGAATCGGAACAAAGTAGCTCTGATAGTTCCAATTCTGATGATTCCGACGAGGACAGCGACAACAAAGAGGAAAACTCTTCCGAATCAGGACCTTCCTCATCGGATTCAGACGATGAAAGAACAGAATCTCAGAACCATGCATCGTCTTCTAGCAGCGAGGTTACTAACTTGCGTGTGTTTTCTAACTTATATTACTCTTTTCCGATTACTAACCTCTTGTTTATTTTCTTCAGAGCGGAGAGAAACGCCCGAAGGCCAAACTCATCGGAGAAGCAGCCGGTCAACTCCATTCAACGGCCAAGTCCGCATCGACCTTTGCGCAACGGTCCTCCTAGCAGCCCAAGAAAAGAGGTAAAATCGGCTTATAACATATAATTCTGAAATATCCGATTTCTTATCGACCTTTATTCAACAGGGAAACCCGAAGGCGAAACTGGCCTGAGGAAGAAACTGGCTACCAAAAAGCCGAGGCCTCAAAAGGTGCGTACTCCCGATAGCACCGAGTCTGTATGTGATACAGTAAGAACTCGATCTCCCCAAATTCTCATAAACTTCTTATCGGCGTTTTGATTATCGGAATTTGGATTTCAGGATACCTCCCCCATCTCCAAGAAGAAAGATGGCACACCTGCTCCTCCAGCATCGCAGACGCCACCGGTCTTCAATCCCCAAGATGTAATCGGAAATCCTTTTCTTTACATCATAAAATTCTACAATTCCGATTTCTTGTAACTTTGAGTTTTCTTTTCTCCGGTATATGTTTCAACCCCGCAGCCCAGTCTGTGTAACAGTGGTGTCTACGCAGGTCATCACTTACGACGGCAAGAAAACCGTCGAGCTGAACTTCGACCCATCCAGCATGGATTGGCTCGACGACGAGCTAGACTTCTTATCTTCCCCGATAAGGACTTCATCTCCTCCAGTTGTCATTATCGAATCTCCCGCAGCAGCACTGGCCAAGAACAATCGGTTATCGCCCGACACACTTGCGAAGTTGAAACAGATGTGGGAACTGTTTGGGAATGAATCGGCTTTCTTGGCGAATCCTTCCGCCTTAAGGGAGATTGCCGATCCCATCAAGGAAGTCCTTTCGGAACAAGTAGCTTCAACTATCCAGAAGGTGTTGCCCTTGGGAGCAAAGAAAGCCGATTTTGATGCTGCGCTGGATCGGCTCCATCAGCGAGAAGTCCTCAAAGATGCCGAAGACGAACTGAAAGGGCTCATTCAGGACGCCAACGTCCAAAATGACAAACTTCTCCAGCGGAAGCAAGAGGTAGAACCGACAAAGATTGCAGCCTCCAAAGCAGTCTCAAGGGTCAAGTCCCTGGAACTGGAATTGGAGAAGGCGAGAAAAGCCGAAGCAGCCGCTCGTTCCAGCTTTGAGGAGACCAAATCAGCAGCCAAGGAGCAGTACGGTATCATGAAGACCTGCGGCCTGGCAGTGCTGGACGCGAAGAAGAAAATGCCGATCATTTCCGGATCTGCTGAGGAGGACACTGAAATTGTTGACCAGATCCGCGATACAATGTCCAACGCTGCCGCAACTATTTATGAGTTTTGTTAATGATTGGCCTGCTAGCCAAGTTTTAAACTATTAATGCATGAATCGGTATTTTACCGATCGTAAGACTATGTTTTGTTTCACCTTGCCCCTTGGGCAAAACAGTTGAGGCCTTCGTGCCTATGTAATAATTATTTTTCCATGCAATCACTTTTTATTAATATCTTAAAAATCTACAGGCGATTCCTTAGAATCGGCTTTTGCTCAACAGCAACGTGTTGAGTAAAATTGCATTACCAATTGAATTTCAGACTATAGGCGATTCACTTAGAATCGGCTTTTGCTCAACAGCAACGCGTTGAGTAAAATTATGTCACCAATTCGCCCAAGTGTTAAACAGTTTTTTGAACTATAGGCGATTCACAGAATCGGCTTTTAGAAAATCTCAGCTCAAGCTCCAACCCAAATGCTAGGATAATATTTCTTCAGATACTTGGTGTTAATTGCTTTACCGAAAACTTCTCCATCAAACGTCTGCAAGATATACGCATTTCCAGGAATAATCCGATTGATCTTGAACGGTCCCTCTCAATTTGGAGACCACTTTCCGTATTTATGTTCTCTGGAACCAATCGGTAAAAACGTCTTCCATACAAGCTCTCCCACTTTAAAAGCTTTCGGTACAACTTTCTTGTTATAATGCCTAGCAACTCTTTGCTTATCCCGCTCGATATGCTCCAGAGCTTTTAACCGTACTGCCACCATATCATCGAGTTTATCTACCATTAGATTTTTGTAATCATCGGCTTTTACGTTATTTTGTTCTTCAACTCTCGTGGATCCGATGATCTCCTCAGCCGGTAGAACAGCTTATTGACCATAAACCAGCTCAAATGGTGACACCTTCGTAGCTCCATGCTTAGCAATCCGATACGCCCATAGCGCATCTGCCAAAGTATTATGCCAACCCCACGGCCTTTCATCGATTTTTCGCTTGATCAGCTTTATAGCACTTTTATTTGAAGATTCTGCTTGGCCGTTGGCTTGAGCATAATACGGCGAGGAATTGATCGTTGTGATTCCCAAGCTTCGAGCATAATCCTGAAAAGCCTCTGACATAAATACCGATCCCTGATCTGTAGTAATCGTTTGAGGAATTCCAAATCGGTAAATTATATGTTCTCTGACAAAGTCGATCGCTTCAGTAGCAGTTACTTTCTTCAATGGTACAGCTTCGACCCATTTAGTGAATAATCCGTTGCCACCAAAATATACCGATGCCCCTTGGACGAGGAAGGAAATATTTCTCCGATCATATCAATTCCCCATCCTCTAAAAGGCCACGGCTTCACGATCGGATGTAAAATAGACGCAGGCGCATGTTGGATATTCCCAAATTTCTGACAGTCTTTGCAACCCTTATAGTATTTGAAACAATCTTCCACCATCGTTGGCCAGAAGTATCCCACGCGCTTCAACATCCATCTCATCTTATACGCTGATTGATGAGTTCCGCACAGCCCTTCATGAATCTCCCCGATTGCAACTTTGGCCTCTTCTTCGTTTAGGCATTTAAGCAATAACCCATCAAAACTCCGATAGTATAACTTGTCACCGATTAATACATACCTTTGAGCTCTTCTTTTAAGCTTCCTATCGGCTTTCCCCTGAGGATCCTTAAGATAGCCGATAATTTCTGCCTGCCATCCTATCGGAACAGGATTTGCAATCAGAATAATCTCCAACTCCATGATCGGTAATTTATAGCCTGATGCTTCCTGAGCTAAATCATTGGCCTCACAATTTTGTTCTCTCGGAATGTGATGAATTGTAACTATACTGATATACTTAGCCAAATCAGAAGCTCTTTCCAGATATTCCCGAAGCAGGTCACTGTGACATTCGTATTTACCGATCATCTGAAAAACTACCAATTGTGAATCTCCTAACACTTCCACAGCAACAGCACCAGCTTGGATTAACCACTACAATCCCTGAATCAAAGCTTCGTATTCCACTTGATTGTTGGTCAACCCAAAATCCACTGTAACACTGAATCGGTAAGGAACACCACCATAAGAAACTATGAAAATACCGATTCCACATCCCTTCTCACAAACTGATCCATCGAAGAACATTACCCAGGGCAAAAGAATCAAAAGATGAATGTCTTGATGGTGCGTGATGAAATTGGCTAATACCTGCCCCTTGACAACTTTCGGAGATTCGTACGTCAAGTCAAACTCGATGAGAGTATATGCCCATTTGCCAAGACGTCCTTTGATAATTGGGGCATTAAGCATGTACTTCACCACATCGGTTTGACAAACCACTTTGCATTCAGCACCGAATAAATAATGCCTCAGCATAGTGCAAGCAAAGTATAAACAAAGGCAATACCTTTCCACCACCGTGTATCGGGTTTCTGGATCCAACAACTTCCTGCTCAAATAGAAAATTGCATGTTCCCTTCCATCGATTTCCTGGACTAGAACTGCCCCTATCGTTTTATCCGATACCGATAGATACAACTTAAACGGCAAATTTTCCTTTGGAGCAATCAGAACAGGTGGATTGACTAAATATTCCTTGATATTATCAAACGCTTTCAGCTGCCCCGGTCCCCAAATAAACTCATTGGAATTTTTCAACTTAAGCAATGGAGAAAACGGTATGATTCTTTCCGATAAATTTGAAATAAATCTCCTCAAGTAATTAATCTTACCGATAAGCTCTTGTAGACGAACCTTCGAATCAGGAGGCTTAGTATTCAGGATCGCCTTTGCTATATCAGGATGAACTTAGATTCCTCTCTGATGCACCATAAACCCCAAGAACTTGCCGGCCGATACTCCAAACGCACACTTCTTTGGATTCATTCTCATACCATATTTCCGAAACCGATCCAACACGGTTATGATATCAGCCAAGTGTTGTTCTTCCTCCTGGGATTTAATCACCACATCGTCAATATAAATCTCAACCAATTTACCGATTAAATCATGGCAAATCAAATTCATCCCTCTTTGATAGGTAGCCCTAGCGCTGATCAGCCCGAAAGTCTTGACAACCCATTCAAACAAGCCGATAGCTCCAGGACATCTTGACGCAGTCTTGTTCACATCTTCCTCGGCCATAAAGATTTGATTATATCCGGCATTGCCATCTAGGAAACTGATAATCCGATTGCCAGAGGCGGCATCAATCAACCGATCAGCAATCGGCATCGGATATTCATCTTTTTATGTTGCTTTCCATTCATGTATCCCATGATAAATAATGGCTTCAAGTGTAAACGAGAGCTCTCTGGTTTCTTGAATATAGCGTCTTCTGCTCCAACCACTAGCTCTGCAGCAGCCTCTTCGTAATCACACATGAATTCCCGAGGTAGCACGCAGACCATATTAGTGGCAATTGAGACTTCATCAGAATCCTTTTCAATAATAACAGCCGATCTCAACTTGGGCCTCCACTCTAGCTTGCGCCTAGCCGGTTTCGTCGGCTTTACCTGCTCCAGCAGAGCATCCCTGAACTTTTCGGCTTCTGCTTCTTTAGCCTCAGCGCTCCTCATGGGCTGCAAACGCCGCTTCTGAGACTTCGTGATTCCACTTGGGCACCACTGCGGCAACGGCACCTTGGGAGGCCGATGCACATCGGTATTTTTGTTTATCGGACCATCCTCGGCTTTTTCACTAGGAAACACCAGCCGATCTTTTACCGATGTTCTCTTTGGCGGGATAAAGGCATGATTCATCGGACAGTTCTCCAGAGTAGGCAATGACATCCTTTCTTCCGAACAATATCGGAAAAAAGGGCAATCCCAGTGCTCCATCTCCCAATCTTGATCATTTGAATTCCATTGAACAGTTTCTGGGGTATCCGATTTAACGCTCCTGCGTGGCGTCTCCTTAGCCATCCGGTCATATTTTTCCAATAGCTGATCGAAGGTTGGCTTTGGCTTTGGCTTAGCAATCGGATTACGATCATGCCCGCGCTTCACCTCGCGCCATTCACTAGTTCTTTCACCACCACGGCGGCCTGACGATCGGAATTGTAGTTCTGGTTTCTCTTCCACCACGATCCTCTTAGAGCCACCAAGTACTTTAAACCGATTGGAGCTCTCCGGATTATCGGCTTTCCTCTTAGCGTCAACCATCCCAACAAAACCGACTGGGAACGGTTCTGTGCCGATCTGCGAGTTTTTACCTTGATATAGAAGTTGCCTGTTCTCGATCGCTTTCTGCACCACTTGCTTGAACACATTGCACTCATTGGTAGAATGCGAGTAAGAGTTGTGCCACTTGCAATACTTCCGCTTTTTCAGCTCTTCAAGTGGAGGAATTACATATCCCTGATTAAGCCGAATCTGCTTTTCTTGCAGAAGGTGATCAAAAATCCAATCACATTTGGATGTGTCAAAAGAATATTTGCTATTCTCGGAGCTTTTCGGCTTTATCCATCCTAGCTCGAATTCCTTTTTATTATTGACCCACTCAGCAATATAAGCACCAACATCCTCAGTATCGGAGTCATCGGAGTACTCGATCTCATCTGTGTCGACAATATTAATCGCTTTTTCTTTGCCCTTATTATTATTGTTGTTATTCCGATACTCTTTCTGGCCAGGGTATGAATTATCGGAGAATCGGCTTTCATAGAGCGCGATTTTATGGGCCAGGTGAGAAATATCGGCAAACTCCTGGTTGCCCACCTTCTTCTGATTGACAGGCAATAGACCCTTGAAAGCCAATTCCGCCAACTCATTGTCTGGCAGTGAAAGGCTATAGCATCGGTTCCTTACTTCCCTGAACCGCCTTAAGTAATCATTTACCGATTGACCAAATTTCTGTTTAATCATCATGATATCGGTAATTCTTGCCTCATTCTCTCCAGAATAAAAATACTCATGGAATTTCTTCTCCAGATCTGGCCAAGAAGTGATACTATTTGGAGGAAGCGACGTGAACCAATTAAAAGCCGATCCTGATAATGACAGGGGGAACAATCGACATTTGAGAGTATCTTTCGATGCAGCCTCTCCGCACAGCGCAAGAAATCTCGCAATATGCTCGCGCGTAGAGGTGTTATCGCTCCCGCTAAATTTGGCATTTGCAAAGTCAGGAACCCGATACTTATGTGGATACGCTGTCTCATTGAAAGCCGATGGATACGGCATAGTGTAATGCGGAGCAATTTTAGGGGTGTTGAACCCGCATTGCTTCATCATGTTGTAAACTAGATTCTTTGTCATCTCTTCCAGATTTTCATTCATTCCATGATTAATCGGCTGGTAGATCGGATCTGGGACCGGGACCACAGCCTGATTGTTGGGTATCATCTGAATCGGAGTTGGATTGATCGTCAATGATGGACTCAGTTGGGAGGTCCCGGCATGTGATGCCTGGTGGCGTAAAAGTGGATCTTGGTCTCCAGATTCATCACTTGCGGAATATTCCGATTCACCTGATGAGCTTGTCCAGTCATAATGTTGTGTAGCGCGGCACTTGTCCCCTCCTGGACAATTCGCCCTAAAACCGATGACTAGTCCAACATCGATCGGTAAACAGAGCTGTTGATCTGATCTCTTATCACTTCGGAAAAATCTCCGGTGAGCAGTGGATCTTCGATAGAGGTCTTCGTAATCTGGCCACTACGAGTTTTCCGATAGCCAGTTAGCATTCTCTTCTTGTTCTCCTCATGGATCTCCGCGAGCCTATCTTTGATTTCCTTTTTCTGATCTGGGCTCAATTCGTCAAAAGTCACTGTCTCAGCAGCGAGCTTGAGCGCCTCCAACGCCGCCTCAGTGTCGGTACGCGTCATGTTGTCGATCTTGATCCTTGGGGTCCCACCGGGCGTGCCAAAAAGTGTGTTGACACAAAAAAGTGGATTTCTGTGAACACACTTGTGGAAGCGTCAATTCTGTGATTGTGTCGCAACCAGAGACCAAGCATGCCAGTCAATTTGACCTATAAATTGACAAGGAGAAAATTGTCAGTAATATCGCCCTAATCGGCTTTTCGATATAGCCAGATCAAGTTATTCGTAATCGGCTTTGAATAATCTGATTACACAATCTATCGGCTTAATGCCAGATAGAGCAAGTAAGTATAGAGAAGCATTCAAATTTAAATGTTGTACTTCTTTTTGGTATTTTTTATATAATATTGGCAACAAACCTTCGTATCAATGCATTTGATTAAACCAAGAAACAGATTGAATAGATTGGTCAGGCCAAGACAGTATTCAGATCTAATTCTAGATGTAAACCAACAAACCGATTTAAAGGTTCAAAACTAATAAAGGTAGGTACAATACTAATCGGCAAATACTTACACACGCAAGATCCTAAACAAGGCATACACAAGATCGATTGAACGAGACAGTTGCATATATTGGATTCAGGAAAAAACATATGAAATACTTGACAATCGGCATTGCAGGATAAACACATATTACAGATCGATTAAATCGAGGCGATTGCAATATCACGAGAACACGTTAAAGATCGGTAAATCCCGAGACAGTTTAACATGGTTTGTATACATGAGATCAACATGATGCAGCCATGCATACGGGTTACAAGGAGAGAATCGATTATCCCATCGAGACAGCTCTACCTGCGAGTTGAAGCCTTTCGACGAGGTCGATCGGATTCGAGAAAGTATTTGGGTTTGATGTATGATCTGTTCTTTATTCTCGAGACTTAAGATCCTATTTATAGTATTAGAAAGTTGATACCGATACGACCTATTTTACCGCGTCGCGCTTCCGATCAGATCGTATCTTAGCCGAAGTCTTGTAATCATCGGTATTCTTCAATATATTTTTCTTCTTTGCCAATGAAGCCCATTTCCGATTCAGCCCAATAAATCTAAAATATTTGGCCTTTCCTGAATATCCGATTTTCTGCCAAATTTGGGTGTCAACACAGCCGGGGGTGATGAGCTAGTCATGGCTAATTACCTTTCGACTGTTCTTGAGGGTGCTGCTCGGACGTGGCTGTTCAATCAGCAGGAAGGTTCCATCCACTATTGGGACCAACTCTGTGACGCTCTGATCGCCAATTTCCGGAGCTGTTACGTGCGTCTGGGCAAGGAGGTTGACCTACACCAGATGATCCAGATGAACGGGGAGACCCTCCGCAACTTCATGAAGCGTTTCATCAAGATCCGCAACACGATCCCGAATATCTCGGATGAGTCAGTTGTCCGCGCCTTCAAAAACCGTGTCCGCGACGAGCGGCTCACCCACGATCTCAAGATCAATGAGACCTGAACCGCCAATGATCTTTTCAAGGCGGCTGATCGCTATGCCAACGCGGCAGAGCGTGTTCAGTACAAAATGGCGTTTGACAAGGGCAAGCTTCCCGCCTAGCCTGGTGTAGATGAGAAGAAGAAGAACAACACCAATCCTGGTGACAAGAAGTCCCAGAAGAAAAAGAAGAACAAAGGTGCGCCGAACAATACCGTTGCGGGTATAGATCGCACACCTGATCCCAAGAACGGACAGAAGAAGCCCGCCAATAACTACAAGGGCAAGAAGTCTGCCTAGGGAGGCGATCAAGGCAAGAAAGGTCCGTGTGACCGGTATTGCCAGTTCCACTAGGGCTACGGTCACGATATCCGCCTTTGCACGACCTGGGCTGCAAAGCTCGAGGATTTCTACAACGGTAAAGGCCCATGTCCACCCTGCCAGAAAAAGGTGATGCCGGCAAGGCCAAGCGCCAAGCCGATGATGGTGATCGGGATGATGATGGTGACTATCCAGTGCCCGTGAACCACATAGCCGTTATCTTTGGCGGCTCCTCAGCCTATCCCTCTCGGTGCAGCCTCAAGGAAGCTGCTCGGGAGGTCCAGAACGTCGAGAAGTGCAAACCACAGCCAGAGCCGATGAAGTGGAACGAGGTTTCCATCTCCTTTTCTAAGGAGGATTGCCCCATTGGGATGACCAAGCCTCAGCGGCTCCTGCTGGTGGTCGCTCCGACCATCAGCAACGCTAGGGTTGGGCGTGTCCTGATCGATGGTGGGAGCCAGATGGACTTGCTTTCCGTAAAAGTCTTGGACGAGATGCAGATTCCTCGTTCCAAACTCAAAGAGGTCGTGATGCCCTTCTATGGGATTGTACCGGGAGAAGCTATCCGGCCGCTGGGGCAGATTGTTCTGCCCGTTACCTTCGGTAGCCCAAGCAACTTTCGGACAGAGTTGATCACGTTCGACATGGTGGACTTTTCATCCGCCTACAACGCGATATTGGGCCAGCCATCTCTGGGAAAATTCATGCTCGTATCCCACCGTGCCTACCACTGCGTGAAGATTCCGGGCCCCAGCGGCATGATCACGGTCAAGGGCAATTACAAGGCTGCTCTAGATTGCGATGAGCAGTCCCTTGCCCTGGTTGACCAACTTCCCCCGCGTGGTCCCGATGCGGCGCAGACCAAGTCTACCATTCCCAAGGTTTCTCTCTAGCCAGGGGGAGAGACCAAGGAAGTTCCGCTGTCTCTTGATGATCCTACCAAGACAGTTCATATGGGGCCAATCTAGAACCCCAATGGGAAATCGAGCTCGTTGCCATCCTCCGGGCTAATGCAGACGTGTTTGCCTGGAAGCCGTCTGACATTCCCGGGGTCCCAAGGGAGGTTATCGGGCACAAACTGGCAGTCCGACAGGACAAAAAGCCTGTTCGCCAGAAGCTTCGTCGCTTTTTGGACTTCAAGCAGGGGATCATTAAGGATCGGTTTGGAAAGCTGCTCGCCGCTGGGTTCATCCGCGAGGTTGATCACACCGAGTGGATGGTGTTGACACCCAAATTTGGTAGAAAATCGGATATTGTGAAAGGGCTATATTTATCGGAATCATTGGGCCGAATCAGAAAATGAGCTTTATCGGCAAAGAAGAAGAGCATATTGAGGAATACCGATAATTAGGAGACTTCGGAAGAAATACGATCTCATCAGAAGATATCTTTAGCCACGCGGTAAAATAGGTTGAATCGGTATCGACTTTGTAATACTATAAATAGGACTTTAGGTCTCGAGAATAGGGAACACATCATACATCAAACACAAACTACTTTCTCGAATCCGATCGACCTCGTCGAAAGGCTTCAACTCGCAGGTGGAGCTATCTTGATGGGATAATCGATTTTCTCCTTGTAACCCGTATGCATGGCTGCATCATCCTGATCTCATGTGTACAAAGCATGTTAAACTATCTCGGGATTTACCGATCTTTAATATGTTCTCGCATGTTGCACTGTCTCGATTTAATCGATCTGTAATATGTGTATATCCTGCAATGCCGATTATCAAGTGTTTCATATGCTTTTCCTGAATCCAATATATGCGACTGTCTCGTTTAATCGATCTTGTATATGCCCTGTTTAGGATCTTGCGTATGTGAATATTTGCCGATTGGTATCGCATCTACCTTTATTAGTTTTAAACCTTTTAATCGGTTTATTGATTTGTTTCGAAACTTAGATCTGAATACTGTCTTGGCTTGACCAATCTGTTCAATCTATCTCTTGGTTTAATCCTATATATTGATGCGAAGGTTTCTTACTAGTATTATATAAAAATACCAAAAAGAAGTATAAGATTTGCGATTGAAGGAATATTTACATTTAATTGCTCTATCAGGCATTAAGCCGATAGATCTTGTAATCGGATACTTAAAAGCCGATTACGAATAACCTGATCTGGCTGTTTTAGAAAGCCGATTAGGGTTAGTCGCTGACGATTTTCTCCTTGTTAATTTACAGGTCAAATTGACTGGCACGCTTGGTCTCTGGTTGCGACGCAATCCCAGAATAGACACTTCCGCACGTGTGTTCACAGAAATCCACTTTTTGTGTCAACACACTTTTTGGCACGCTTGGTGGGACCAAAGATCAACCAACAGGATGACGCGCACCGATACCGAAGCGGCATTGGAGGCGCTCAGGCTCGTTGCTGAGGCAGTGACGTTTGACGAATTGAGCCCAGATCAGAAAAAGGAAATCGAAGATAGGCTCGCGGAGATCCATGAGGAGAACAAGAAAAGAATCTCGATCGCTATCGGAAAACTTCGAGCGGCCAGACATTTAAGACTTCTATTGGAGATCCACTGCTCACCGGAGATTTTTCCGAGGTGATAAGAGATCAGATCAATAGCTCTGTTTACCGATCGATGTTGGATCAGTCATCGGTTTTAGGGCGAATCGTCCAAGAGGGGACTTGTGCCGCGCTACACAACATTATGACTGGACAAGCTCATCAGGTGAATCGGAATATTCCGCAGGGGGTGAATTTGGGAAACCAGTATCCAGCTTATACTCAGCCAGGGGCATCGCATGCTGGAACCTCCCAATCAGTTCCTTCATTGACGATCAACCCAACCCCGATTCAGATGATACCGAATAATTAGGCTATGGTTCCGGTCCCAGATCCGATCTATCAGCCAATTAATCCGAGGATAAGTGATAGTCTAGAAGAGATGACCAGGAATCTAGTTTACAACATGATGAAGCAATGCGGGTTTAACACGCCTAAAATTGCTCCGCATTACACTATGTTGTATCCATCGGCTTTCAACGAAACAGAATATCCTCATAAATACCGAGTTCCTGATTTCGCGAATGCCAAATTCAGCGGGAGTGATCACACCTCTACGCGCGAGCATATTGCTAGATTTCTTGCGCTGTGCGGGGAGGCTGCATCAAAAGATACTCTCAAATGCCGATTATTCCCACTATCATTATCGGGATCGGCATTTAACTGGTTTACTTCACTTCCTCCGAACAGCATTACCTCGTGGCCAGATCTGGAAAAGAAATTACATGAGTATTTTTATTCTGGAGAGAATGAGGCCAGAATTACCGATATCATGATGATTAAACAAAATTTGGGGAATCGGTACATGATTACTTGCGGCGGTTCAGGGAAGTAAGGAACCGATGCTATAGCCTTTCACTGCCCGACAATGAGTTGGCGGAATTGGCTTTCAAGGGTCTATTGCCTGTTAATCAGAAGAAGGTTGGCAACCAGGAGTTTGCCGATATTTCGCACCTGGCCCATAAAATCACGCTGTATGAAAGTCAATTCTCTGATAATTCTTACCCAGGCCAGAAAGAGTATCGGAATGACAACAACAATAATAAGGGCAAAGATAAGGCGATTAATATTGTCGACACAGATGAGATCGAAGACTCAGATGACTCCGATACTGAGGACGTTGGTGCCTATATTGCTAAATGGGTCAATAATAAAAAGGAATTCGAGCTGGGATGGATAAAGCCGAAAGGCTCTGATAACAGCAAATATTCTTTTGATACATCCAAATGTGATCGGATTTTTGATCATATACTGCATGAAAAGCAGATTCGGCTTAAACAGGGGCATGTAATTCCTCCACTTGAAGAGCTAAAGAAGCGGAAGTATTGCAAGTGGCACAATTCTTAATCGCATGCTACCAATAAGTGCAATGTGTTCAAGCAAGTGGTGCAGAAAGCGATTGAGAGAGGGCAACTTCGATATCAAGGTAAAAACTCGCAGATCGACACAAAACCGTTCCCAGTCGGTTTTGTTGAAATGGTCGACGCTAAAAGGAAAGCCGATGATCCGGAGAGCTCCAATCGGTTTAAAGTACTTGTTGGCTCTAAGAGGATCGTGGTGGAACGGAAGCCAGAACTAAAATTCCAATCATCTGGCCGACGGGGTGGCGAAAGAACTGGTGAGTGGCGCGAAGTGAAGCGCGGGCATAATCCAATTTCCAAGCCAAAGCCAAAGCCAACCTTTGATCAACTGCTGGAAAAATACGACCGAATGGCTAAGGAGACGCCTCGGAAAAGCGTTTAATCGGATGTTCCAGAAATCGTTCACAGGGATTCAAATAATCAGGATTGGGAGATGGAGCACTGGGATTGTCCCTTTTTTTGATACTGCTGGGAGGAGAGAATGTCATTGCCTACTCTGGAGAATTGCCCAATGAATCATGCCTTTATCCCACCCAAGAGAACATCGGTAAAGGATCGGCTGGTGTTTCCTAGTGAGAAGGCCGAGGATATTCCGATGAACAAAAATACCGATGTGCATCGGCCTCCCAAGGTGCCGTTGCCACAGTGGTGCCCGAGTGGGATCACGAAATCTCAGAAGCGGCGCTTGCAGCGGATGAGGAACGCAGAGGCGAAAGATGCAGAAGCCGAACAGTTCAGGGATGCTCTGCTGGAGGAAGTAAAGCCGACGAAACCGGCTAGGGGCAAGCAAGAGTGGAGGCCAAAGTTGAGATCGGCTGTTATTATTGAAAAGGATTCTGATGAAATCTCAATTGCCACTAATATGGTTTGTGTGCAACCTCGGGAATTCATGTGTGATTACGAAGAGGCCGCTGCAGAGCTGGTGGTTGGAACTGAAGATGCAATATTCAAGAAGCCAGAGAACTCCCATTTACACTTGAAACCATTGTTTATTATGGGTTATATGAATGGAAAGCCGATTTCCAGAATGATGGTGGACAGTGGAGCTACTGTAAATCTGATGCCATATTCTGTGTGCCGCAAAATCAGAAAATCTACAGAGGATTTGGTCAATACCAATATGGTTTTGAGTGATTTTAATGGAAATCCGACCGAAGCTAAGGGGGTTCTGGTCGTAGAGCTCACTGTAGGGAGCAAAACTATCCCGACAGCTTTCTTTGTGATTGAAGGGAAAGGAAGTTATAATGTGTTGTTGGGAAGAGACTGGATACACGCCAACTGCTGCATCCCATCGATATTACATCAGATTCTGATTCAATGGATTGGTGAGCAGATAGAAGTGGTCAAAGGAGAGTCTCTGACCGTGGAAACCGATTGTGCCGAAATACATGACAACTTGGAGGCATTATCAGGAAAACCCTTGGAGGAATGTGATTTTCTCAGCTTTAGCAAATCTGGCTTTAAGCCGACGACATTGGAAGCGCAATCGGTAACTCAAGGACATGAGGGTTTTTTATGGGAACCGCGGCTCTAGAGGGGATCGAATATAAGATGGGCCAGGGATTCATATCGGTTGATGAACTTGAGAAAGTCAATATTGGAACCGATGGAAAAGAGAGGCCCAGTTACATCAGTAAACAGTTGCCGCGGGAATATGAAGATCGGTTGATCCAGATTCTTAAAGATCGTGTTGATTGCTTTGCCTGGGAATATCATGAGATGCCTGGTTTAGACCGATCTGTAGTTGCGCAAAAGATTAAAATGAAACCTGGATTTCGGCCAGTGAAACAATCACCAAGAAGGATTAGCTGGAAAATTTACGATCAAGTAAAGGCCAAAATTCAAAGCTTATTAGATACAAAGTTTATTCGGCCATGCAAATATGCCGATTGGATTTCTAATATAGTACCAGTTGGTAAAAAATATTCTGATAAAATTCGGGTATGCATTGATTTTTGGGATTTGAATAAAGCGACATATAAAGATGAATATCCGATGCCGATTGCCGATCGGTTGATTGACGCTGCTTCAGGCAATCGGATTATCAGTTTTCTGGATGGCAATGCTGGTTACAATCAAATCTTTATGGCCGAAGAAGATGTGAGCAAGACTGCATTTAGATGCCCTGGTTCTATTCGGTTGTTCGAGTGGGTTGTTATGACTTTTGGGCTGATTAGTGCTGGGGCTACATATCAGAGAGGGATGAACTTGATCGCCATGACTTAATCGGTAAATTGCTTGAGATCTATATTGATGATGTGGTGATTAAATCTCAGGAGGAAGAATAAAACTTGGCTGATATTATAACTGTATTGGATCGATTTCGGAAATATGGTATGAGGATGAATCCAAAGAAGTGTGCTTTTGGAGTATCGGCTGGCAAATTCTTGGGATTTATGGTGCATCAGAGAGGAATCGAAGTTCATCCTGATAGAGTAAAGGCGATTTAGAATACTAAGCCTCCAGATTCAAAGGTTCGTCTACAAGAGCTCATCGGTAAGATTAATTACCTGAGGAGGTTTATCTCAAATTTATTGGAAAGAATCATCCAGTTTTCTCCTTTGCTTAAATTGAAAAATTCCGATAAGTTTGTTTGGGGGCCAGAGCAGCAGAAAGCATTTGATAATATCAAGGAGTATTTGATAAATCCACCTGTTCTGGTCGCTCCGAAAGAAGATTTGCCGTTTAAGTTATATCTATCGGTATCGGATAAAACGATAGGGGCAGTTTTGGTCCAAGCAATCGACGGAAAAGAACATGCGATTTTCTATTTGAGCAGGAAGCTGTTGGATCCAGAAACCTGATACACGATAGTGGAAAGGTACTGCCTTTGTTTATACTTTGCTTGCACTGAATTGAGGCATTATTTGCTTGGTGCTGAATGCAAAGTGGTTTGTCAAACCGATGTGGTCAAGTACATGCTTAATGCTCCGATTATCAAAGGACGACTCGGCAAGTGGGCATATACTCTCATCGAGTTTGATCTAACCTATGAGTCTCCAAAAGCTGTCAAGGGGCGGGTATTAGCCGATTTCATCACGCACCATCAAGACATTAATCTGTCGATTCTTTTGCCCTGGGTAATGTTCTTTGATAGATCGATTTGTGATAAGGGATGCAGAATAGGTATTTTTATTGTTTCTCCTGGCGGTGTTCCTTACCAATTCAGTATTACAGTGGATTTTGGGTTGACCAACAATCAAGTGGAGTATGAAGCTTTGATTCAGGGATTGGTGTGGTTAATTCAAGCTGGTGCTATTGCCGTGGAGGTGTTTGGAGATTCACAATTGGTGGTTTTCTAGATGATCAGTAAATATGAGTGTCACAGCGAATATCTTCGAGAGTATCTGGAAAGAGCTTCGGATTTGGCTAAGTATTTCAGCTTATTTACAATTCGTCATATTCCGAGAGAACAGAATTGCGAAGCCAATGATTTAGCTCAGGAAGCGTCAGGGTATAAATTACCGATCATGGAGTTGGAAATTATTCCGATTGCAAATCCAGTTCCGATAGGATGGCAGGCAGAAATTATCGGTTATCTTAAGGACCCTCAAGGGAAAAACGATAGGAAGCTTAAAAGGAAAGCTCAAAGGTATGTATTAATCAGTGACAAGTTATACTATCGGAGTTTTGATGGATTATTGCTTAAATGCCTAAATGAAGAAGATGCTAAGGTAGCAATCGGAGAAATTCATGAAGGATTATGTGGAACTCATCAATCAGCATATAAAATGAGATTAATGTTAAAGCGCGTGGGATACTTCTGGCCAACGATGGTAGTGGATTGTTTCAAATATTATAAAGGTTGCAAAGATTGTCAGAAATTCGAGAATATCCAGCATGCGCTTGCATCTATTTTACATCCGATTGTGAAGCCGTGGCCATTTAGAGGATGGGGAATTGACATGATCGGAGAAATATTTCCTTCCTCGTCCAAGGGGCATCGGTATATTTTGCTGGCAACGGATTATTTTACTAAATGGGTTGAAGCTGTACCATTGAAGAAAGTGACTGCTACTGAAGCGATCGATTTTGTCAGAGAACACATAATTTACTGATTTGGGATTCCTCAGACGATCACTACGGATCAGGGATCGGTATTTATGTCGGAGGCATTTCAGGATTATGCTCGAAGCTTGGGAATCACAACGATCAATTCATCGCCGTATTATGCTCAAGCCAACAGCCAAGCAGAGTCTTCAAACAAAAGCGCCATAAAGCTGATCAAGCGAAAAATCGATGAAAGCCCGCGGGGTTGGCATAATACTTTGGCGGATACGCTATGGGCATATCAGATTGCTAAGCATGGAGCTACGAAAGTATCACCATTTGAGTTGATATACGGTCAAGAAGCTGTTCTACCGGTTGAATCTATCATCGGATCTACAAGGGTTGAGGAACAGAATAATGTGAAAGCCGATGATTATAAGAATCTGATGGTGGATAAGCTGGATGATATGGTGGTTGTTCGGTTAAAAGCTTTGGAACATATTGAGCTTGATAAGCAAAGAGTTGCTCGACATTATAATAAGAAGGTTGTGCCGAAAACTTTTGAATTGGGAGATCTCGTATGGAAGATATTTTTACCGATTGGTTCAAGGGATCCTAAATACGGGAAGTGATCTCCAAATTGGGAAGGACCATTTAAGATCAATCGGATTATTCCTAGAAATGCTTATATTTTGGAGACACTTAAAGGGGAAGTTTTTGGTAAGGCGATTAATGCTAAATATCTGAAGAAATACTATCCAAGTGTTTGGGTTGGTGCTTGAGTGCGGAAGTTAAAAGCCGATTCCTAGGAATCGCCTATAGGTTCAAAAAGCCGTCCAACACTTGGTCGAATTGAAATTAATGTTTTACTCAACACGTTGCTGTTGAGCAAAAGCCGATTCTAAGGAATCGCCTATAGATCAAGACATATTAATAAAGAGCAAAAACGATTGCATAAAAAATAAAGTTATTACAGAGACACGAAGGCCTCAACTGTTTTTGCCCAAGGGGCAAGATAAAACATTGTTTTACAATCGGTAATATACTGATCCACACATAGAGCAAGGTTTAAAAATTTGGCTCGCAGGCCGATCATTCACAAAATTCATAAACGGCTGCGGCAACGCTAGTGATTGTGTCACGGATCCGATTGATAGTTTCGGTGTCTTCTTCGGCTAATACAGGCACAATCGGGATTTTCTTCTTCGCATCAAGTACCGCCAGTGCGCAAGCCTTTACTATGCTATACTGCTCCTTGGCCGCCGATTTGGACTCTTCAAAGTTGGAGCGAGCAGCTACTTCGGCTTTCCTTGCCTTCTCCAGTTCCAGTTCCAGGGACTTAACCCTTGAAAATGCCTTGGAGGAAGCAAGTTTTGCCGATTCAGCCTCATGCTTCAGCCTGACGAGCTTGTCGTTTTGAGCATTGGCGTCTTGGATCAGCCCCTTCAGCTCGGCCTCAGCATCCTTGAGTGCTTCCCTTTGATGGAGCCGATCTAAGGCAGCATCGAAATTGGCTTTCTCTTTGGCAAGGGGCAGCACTTTCTGGATGGCCAAAACCACCTGCTCAGGGAGGATGTCATTGATAGAATCGGCTATCTCCCGTATGTCAGAAGGATTAGCCAAGAAAGCCGATTCATCACCAAACAGCTCCCACATCTGTTTGAGCTTGGCGAGGTTGTCCGGAGAAAACCAATTCTTCTTGCTGGTCTCCGGGGCTGGTGACTCGATGATGATAGCTGGGGTTGATTGAGTTCTGATCGGGGATGAAAGAAAATCCAGCTCGTAGTCGAGCCAATCCATGCTGGAGAGATCAAAGTTCAGCTCGTCAGTTTTCTTTCCGTCGTAGGTGATGACCTGCGTGGACACCACTGTTATCCGGACTGGGCTGCGAGGTTGAAACATATACTGGATAAGAAAATTTAAAGTTACAAGAAATCGGATTTTGGGATTTCATAATTTAAAGTAAGGAATTCCGATTACGTCTTGCGGGTTGAAGGCCGGGGGCGTCTGTGAAGCCGGTGGAGGAGCAGGTTGGCGTCTTTCTTCTTTTGGACATGCGAAGTGTCCTGAAATCACACTTCCGACAAGCTAAAAGTCGAAGGAATGTTATGAAAATTTGGAGGAGAAGCAAGTGCTTATTGTGTCACATACCGATTCGGTGGTATCGGCTGTACGCACCTTTTGGGGTCGTGGCTTCTTGGCAGCCATTTTCTTTCTCAGGCCAGTTTCACCCTCAGGTTTCCCTATTGAATAAAAGTGGGTAAGAAATCGGATATTTCAGAATTATATATTATAAGCCGATTTTACCTCTTTTCTTGGGTTGTTGGGTGGACCCTTGCGTGAAGGCCGATGCGGACTTGGCCGTTGAGTGAAGGCAACCAGCCTCATCGCCAATGAGCTTGGCCTTCGGGCGTTTCTCCCCGCTCTGAAAAGGAAATAAACATGAGGTTAGTAATCGGAAAAGAATGACATAAGTTAGCGAACACACGCAAGTTAGTAACCTCGCTGCTAGAAGACGATGTATGATTCTGGGAGTTTGTTCTTTCGTCGTCTGATTCTGCTGAAGAAGGCCCCGATTCTGAAGAATTTTCCTCTTTATCGTCGTTATCTTCATCAGAATTATCGGAATCGGTATTACTCGAGCTGCTATTTTCCGATTCTAATAGAGCTTCTGTCATGCCGACGATTTTCGGCCAATTAGGTTTGCAAGTTTCTTTCTGGCCAGTGAGCCGTTCGATTAAGGTTGCGGCTCCGCCTTCTGTGACATATATATCCTTGGCGATGGACTCCCACCAGAAATCAAACTTTGGAGAAGTAGCTGACCACATTATAAATTCAGTAGGCATTTCGAGATCCAAATGTGCGGCAGATAAAATCCCATAAGCCGATTGAGGGTTGAGGTCCTCTCTGGCGTTCAGGTGGCAGTATATGAAGAGGTCGGGAATGTCCTGCCCGAGGTTGAATTGCTTAGCTACCACGGCAGGGTGGTAAAACTCGTACGAAGGTTTCTTGAGGTGAGTTCTTGTGCTCAGAATGGCGAAGAAAATACCCGGCGAGATGAATTCTTTATAAGCCGATAAGGCTTCGCCTCTTAAGATGTTGTCCAATCGAAAAAATGAGGGAACATGATATTTGTCCAATTCAGTGTATGGGTTAAACTGCTCTGCACCATATTCCTATTCAGACATTGTATAAAATGCAACCATGGAATGAGAAAGGTCATATTGATTCAGGCGTCTTCTGTTGCAATTCACCGATATCATCTCGCCGTATGATCTACAGGGGCGTTTACTGCTATTGGAATCCTTCTCATTCAGAAATTCTAGGTTGATGTCCAATTCTCCTAGGGAGTTGTATATCTGGAGTTTCAGAAACATACAGATGAACCAGAAAGGGCCACCTAAATTTCTAACTGAATAATCGGCTTTCTTTGAGCAAAGACCTTCCCTGATCTAATGCATCATCCGATAGGTGGCTCCTAGCAGGTATTTTCCGATTGCTAATTTTTGACCTGCTGCCAGTGCTTCGGCCACTCCTTGGTAGACCTTGCTGGGACTGAAAGATTGTCCGCAGAAAAAGAACCGATCAAGCCACATATTCAGAAAAGCGATGTGCTCTTCATCTTCTACGACGCCTGTTTGCTGGTGGGTGCTGATGTAGCGTTGCCAACCGAAGTTCTTCTCGGGAACTAGGTTAAGAGTGGCAGCCAGATCAAAAGCTGAGAGCATTTCGCCATCGGGGCTAAGACCTATTAGCATGGCTACGTCCAGGAGTGTAGGGCTAATTGGTCCTGTTGGGAATAAGAAAGCATTCGCTGTATCGCACCAAAAATAAGACGATGCTGCCATGAACGGTTCATCTGCTGGTGGGGGAGATAAGGAAAGAAGGATGGCATCGGTTATTCCTAATTCGTCCCATTGCTCTTGTTTTTGGCTGTAAACCCGAATGAGCCAATCCTTATATCCCTTGATTGGGCTAGGCCAAGATCTAAATGCCGATTTCCAACTGTTTACACTAAGCTTATCGGCAAACAAGGGAAGTCTGGCTACTGAGTGATCTATAAAATCCGATGGGTCTCGCTCCCCTATGGGTCCCAAAGAGTACATAGCTTCAGAGTCCGAGCATCGGAATAGTACCTGAGACATGTTGCCGATTGGAAGTTGAAGGAGAATGGGCTGTGCGTTGGAAGTCCTGATGGCTCTGGAAATCCGATGCAAGAGACGTGTGCGCAGAGGAGAGCGTGAAAGTGACAGCGAATGTGGGTCTATTTATAGCAGTGGTAAAAACAAGGGTTTTACCGCGGGTTTCGGCGTTACTGTTTCGGCCCATATTGTCTGCTGGGCTGACACGTGTTCTTAAAGTGGGCCGAAAGCGAGGAATTACAGGGGTAAAGATGTGAAATATTCCGATATGGTAAATCTGATTTTTACTTGAAAAGTTCAGCTAATGAGAATACTCATTGCCAAACTTAGGGGCATATGTTGACACTCAAATTTGGTAGAAAATCGGATATTGTGAAAGGGCTATATTTATCGGAATCATTGGGCCTAATCAGAAAATGGGCTTTATCGGCAAAGAAGAAGAGCATATTGAGGAATACCGATAATAAGGAGACTTCGGAAGAGATACTATCTCATCAGAAGATATCTTTAGCCATGCAGTAAAATAGGTTGAATCGGTATCGACTTTGTAATACTATAAATAGGACTTTAGGTCTCGAGAATAGGGGAGACATCATACATCAAACACAAACTATTTTCTCGAATCCGATCGACCTCGTCGAAAGGCTTCAACTCGCAGGTGGAGCTATCTCGATGGGATAATCGATTCTCTCCTTGTAACCCATATGCATGGCTGCATCATCCTGATCTCATGTGTACAAAGCATGTTAAACTGTCTCGGGATTTACCGATCTTTAATATGTTCTCGCATGTTGCACTGTCTCGATTTAATCAATCTGTAATATGTGTTTATCCTGCAATGCCGATTATCAAGTGTTTCATATGCTTTTCCTGAATCCGATATATGCGGCTGTCTCGTTTAATCGATCTTGTATATGCCCTGTTTAGGATCTTGCGTATGTGAATATTTGCCGATTGGTATCGCATCTACCTTTATTAGTTTTAAACCTTTTAATCAGTTTATTGGCTTGGCTTGACCAATCTGTTCAATCTATCTCTTGGTTTAATCCTATATATTGATGCGAAGGTTTATTACTAGTATTATATAAAAATACCAAAAAGAAGTATAAGATTTGCGATTGAAGGAATATTTACATTTAATTGCTCTATCAGGCATTAAGCCAATAGATCTTGTAATCGGATCCTTAAAAGTCGATTACGAATAACCTGATCTGGCTGTTTTAGAAAGCCGATTACGGTTAGTCGCTGACGATTTTCTCCTTGTCAATTTATAGGTCAAATTGACTGGCACGCTTGGTCTCTAGTTGCGACGCAATCCCAGAATTGATGCTTCCGCATGTGTGTTCACAGAAATCCATTTTTTGTGTCAACAGCTGTCCAACCCTGTGATCGTAAAGAAGAAAGGCGGCAAGTGGAGGATGTGTGTTGATGAGGGCATCACCCCTACCGATGTGTCCACTCTACCACCATCTACTGCACAAGGACCAATAACGAGGGCACGTGCGCGACAACTAAACCACCAGGTGGGCTCGTTCCTTACCACACAAGAGAATATCCATAAGAGCGAGTTACTACCTAATAATGTTGTGCTTGTGCTTAGGAATTATGGTGTTGATCAGCGAGGATGGAACTCTACGCCAAGACAAGTTGGAAACCAAGTCTACCACGAGTTCGAGTCCGGTTCGGCCATGACGGAGCAGTTTGTCTTCAAACGGACGTAGCAGATGCATATCAACTCCGTTTGAGACGTTCAAATACATTACGGAGAAGCCCACGTCGAGACCTTTCCAACGGATCCAGTCGAACGTCCAAATTCCTTCTGAGTTGATCACAATCATCGAAACAAGAGGCGACCAGATTCTGTTGGGCTGCCCGGTGCTGCATCACCTTAATTTTGGGCTTCGGCCCGTGTATCTCGCGCAAGGAGGGGTCGCCCCAAACCCTAGCCGCCGCCCCTCCTGCCTATTAAGACTTGTAGCCGTCATTGTTAGAGTCGGGTTTTGCTTAGATAATTTCTGCCATCGCAGTATCGCCGATCATCGGTTTGTGGAACCCCAAATTCGTGATCTTAATACATATTCGCAATTTCAGATTGCCTCTTCTTCGTTCTTGCTTGTGTTCTCGATTCGCTCGCAGGAACTAGCCTTCGTGGTGAGGTCGACCGTGCGCTTGCGTGGTTGATAACGAACGGAGACGGTGGTGTAGCGATTGCAGGCTCTAGATCGGTGCTGATCTAGGTCGGATCGTCAATGTCGAGTTCTCCACCAATCGACTTATCCATACCTGTCGGAAGATCGGGACCCCGTTCCCCCATCAAGTGGTATCAGAGCTTCGGTTGCCCGTCAGGTATACCTGTATCCCTTTGTTTCAACTTCCACCTAGAGTCCAGAAAACTGCCCGTCAAAAATAGTTCTGTGTACGTCATCCTTTCCGCTGTCCAAACCACGTTGATCCCTCGCAATCTTTGTTTTTGGTTACATTGTTGAGTTTGTGTCCTTAGTTCGAGTTTGGTTGCTGGTTTAGATCGTGTTCGTAGTCCTGTTGATCCATCATTGCGCCCCGGTCCTACCACCGCCATACATCCCGCAACCAAATCGAGTCCTACTCGGTTTGCCCCCGCTAGCCGCCTTGTGCTACTGTCCCGCCATCGCAAACCCCAGATAGGTCGCAAGCCGCCTTGTATCAACCGCCCGGCATTGCTACCCTTCTATTTTGTCGACCTGCATACCCATTGATTACATCCAAAGAGACGAAAACGAGATCTTCTCCTACCAGAAACCCTAATCCGGAGACCCTTCGAAAAAACAGCCATAACTTTCTCATACGAACTCCGTTTTGGGTCCACGACCACTCGTTGGAAAGATCTCGACGAGATACATCCAACCAAAACTCACTTCGTCTGTTTTGGTCAAATTAGAATCCTGAAAATCCATCAGGAAGACCACCTATCCGGCCCCCGAAGTGTCCGCACGCTTTTTAAAGCACCCTCCAGAAATTGAATCGGCCACTTCAAAGCTCCAAATTGAGGAGGAAACACCTCTGTATCCATATTTCTGTGTTGCTGAGGCTGAAAAAAATATCAGAAAAATCATACAAAAAAAAAATTTTGAAGAAAGAGGCAGCAGCGTAAAAACTTGAGCAAAGATTAAAAAAAAAGGGAAAAGAAGAAGGTGCATTAAACCATCGGGGTCCGAATTGTTTTTATCCTAATTGTACCTATTTCTACCTTGCTGTGTTTGCTTGCTCCAACAGTCCTATAAACACGTTTAAGCCAGCAACACTAGTTAGGCCTTTGGACATTTATTGACTTTGTTCATCGTGATTCAATTATTGTCGACCTTTGCTACCATAAGCGCCTTCCAAGCTACACAAAATTACTTGTCAAGACAGATCATACCTTGCAATCGCTTCACTCACCGTTCACTGTCATCATCACCACCAAGCAACCGGAGAACCCACTGCAGCATTGGTAAGAACCTTGCAAGAGCGAGGTAAGACGCGTGAGAGTTCGGCTGACCGAGATTAGTAGTTGATAGGAGTAATACCTTTGTGTTATCTTCATTTTATTACTAACAATGACAGCCCCCAAACAAGAGCGAGAAGCTGCAGGAGATGATGATGATTTGCTAACGCTTTTCCAAAATCTTCGATGATCTAGCACGGAGGGATAAGGAATTCAAGGATGCTCTCTCCAAAACAACCAAAGAAGTGACCAAGGCAGCTCGAGAGATCGAGAGAAGAAGTTGCAAAGGTTCGCTAGATAACCGTGGAGGCGTCGAGAGGCTTGATCGTCGCATCTCGGACCTTGCCAATAGGGTTGAGATCGTGGAGAACCAGCACCCTCCAACGGGAACCACCGCAGATGAGCGAAATGAAGGCGATGAAGAATCACATGCCCATGTTGAACATCATGTGGAGCAAGGCGTTCGACCTGAACATCACCCCAATGTTGCTGAGCGTCACCCCAATGACGCTGCCATGCATCGTGTGGAGCGCGACGTTCGACAACAAGTACATTTCCTCCACAGCGACCGGTATTAGAGGTAGCGATGGTAATAATGTTAACAATTATCGCAATGATGATCCCTTTGCTAAAGTTAAGTTTACCATACCTCCTTCTTCGGTACTTATGATGCTGAAGCGTATCTAGATTGGGAAATGATCAGAGAACAAAAATTTAACTCCCATCTCGTTCACGAAATTCATAGAGTTAGACAAGCCACTAGTGAGTTCAAGGATTTTGCTATAATTTGGTGGAATGAACTAGTAAAGTCTAACATACATCCCGCAACTTGGGACATGTTGAAGAGACAAATCGCCATAGGTTTGTGCCGCCTTCCTTTAAGCGTGATTTGCGTAAAAATTGCAACGCTTAGATCAAGGTAACAAATGTCGAGGAATACTACCAAGAGCTTCAAATTGGAATGTTGCGTTGTGAGGTAGAGGAAACCGAGGAGGATAAAATTGCTCGTTTCTATGGGGGTTAAGACAAGACATCTGAGAATATTATTGATTACAAGGATTATCACGATGTCAATAGGTTGTTCCGACTTCTCGCTTTGGCGTAAAAGAATTGCGGGGCGACAACAAACGTCCGCTTGAAGACAAAGCGCTCGCCGCGGGCGAACCGGACTCGAACTCGTGGTAGACTTGGTTTCCAACTTGTCTTGGCGTAGAGTTCCATCCTCGCTGATCAACACCATAATTCCTAAGCACAAGCACAACATTATTAGGTAGTAACTCGCTCTTATGGGTATTCTCTTGTGTGGTAAGGAACGAGCCCACCTGGTGGTTTAGTTGTCGCGCACGTGCCCTCGTTATTGGTCCTTGTACAGTAGATGGTGGTAGAGTGGACGCATCGGTAGGGGTGATGCCCTCATCATGTGTCGACCACGCTGACTTAAACGCGGCTTCTCCTAAGGATAATTTCCCGCTGCCTCGCATAGACCAGCTAGTCGACGCGACTGCGGATGCCCAGCTTTTTAGTTTTTTAGATGCTTACTCCGGTTATCACCAAATAAGCATCTCCCCCGAGGATGAAGAGAAAACTGCTTTCATCACCCCCTTCGGTACTTTCTGCTATACGACCATGTCTTTCGGTCTGCGCAATGCCGGTGCCACCTTCCAACGCTTATTGGAGAAAACTTTCCTAGAACAGCGCGGAAGGAACCTGGAGGTCTATGTTGACGACATAGTAGTAAAGAGTAAGTATGATTCGAATCATGTAAAAGACCTGGCCGAGACATTTCGTAATCTCACTAGGCACAGAATTAAATTGAATCCAGAGAAGTGTACTTTTGGTGTCCGATCCGGCATGCTGCTCGGCTATATGATCAGTTCGCAAGGAATTTCTGCTAACCCTGAAAAAATCGAGGCCATTGAAAACATGAAGGCTCCGACCACCGTTACGGAAGTCCAGAGCCTCACAGGACGGATGGCTGCTTTAAGCAGGTTTATTTCCCGTTAAGGCGAACGCGTGCTGTCCTTCTTCAAGGCCCTGTGCAAGCACAATGGCTTCGAATGGATAGAGGAGGTTGACAGATCTTTCAAAGATCTAAAGCAATAGCTGTCCAACCCACCTATCTTGACTACCCCGTGACATGGCGAACAGCTTTTGATGTATCTTGGCTGCACACCACAAGCGGTGAGCGTGGTCTTGACGGTGGAGAGGGAAGGCATCCAGCGGCCAATCTATTACGTGAGCGAGGTACTTCATGGATCAAAGGCGCACTACCCTGAGGTCCAAAAGTTGCTCTACACCTTGCTCATGTCCTCTAGGAAGCTTCGGCATTATTTCTAGGCGCATCAAATACTGGTCCGGACCAAGTTCCCTCTGGGCGAAATCCTACGGAACAAGGAAGTTGGCGGACGCATAGCTAAGTGGGCAATGGAACTAGCAGAGTTTGACATTCTGTTTTCTGCTCGAAATGCTATTAAATCCCAGGTCCTGACTGACTTCGTCGCTGAATGGACCTGCCCGTCCAAATCCCAGGAAGCTCCCGAGCAACCTGAAGAAAACCCTTGGACCATGTTTTTCGACGGCTCGCACACTGGAAACTCGGGGGGTTGGTTTTGTTCTCATCTACCCTTAAGGAGAGCAACTCCAGTATTCTATCCAACTACACTTTGCGGCAACTAACAACGCCGTGGAGTACGAGCCCTCCTCGCGGGACTAAGAACGTGCAAGTCGCTCGGCGTCCAACGACTAACTGTGAAGGGAGATTCACAGCTGGTCATCAATCAAGTAAACAAGGAGTATCAGTGCTGCGATGACTCAATGGCGCGATACCTGGTTGAAGTGAGGAAGTTGGAGCGGCACTTTCGATTCTTTGAGGTGCTCTTCGTGCCCAGGAAGGACAACTTCTTGGCCGACCAGCTGTCAAATTTGGATCCTCACGCGAACCTGCCCCGGCAGGGGTGCTCGTCAAGCACCTTTATAAGCCCTCTGTCATGTCTCCGGACAAGGCAAAGGAGACAGGTCGTGCTGTCTCCGTCATCGAGCAGGCTGCGGACTGGACAACGCCATTTGTCCGGTACCTTGCAGATGGGACCCGGCCCGGCGACGAGGCCGATCGTTCCTAGCTTATAAGGCGTGCTAGTCCATACAAGCTTGTGGACGGCATCCTTTACCGGCAAGGTGCTCTGGGAGTACTCTCCAAGTGCATCTCATAGCAGGAAGGTGTGTTCCTTCTGAGGGACATACACGAGGATGCCTGCGGCAACCATGCCTCCTTCAGAACTCTGGTCGGCAAAGCGTTTTGCATGGTTATTACTGGCCCACAGCGCTACAGGATGCCCGGGATGTGGTAACTAAGTGCAAGGCATGCCAATATCACGCCCAGAAGGCCTATAAGCCCGTCCAAGAGCTCCAAACGATCCCCCATCATGGCCTTTCTCCACATGGGGTCTGGATCTGCTCGGCCCGTTCCCCAAGGGGTTCACGCACTTGCTTGTCACCATCGACACCTTTGCAAAGTGGATTGAGGCCGAGCCTGTGTCATCTCTTCACGCCAAAACGGCTGTGCGTTTCTTCAAAAGCAATGTGATCACGCGCTTCGGGATTCCCCACAAGCTGATCAACGATAACGGTCCGCAGTTCAGAAGCGAGCTATTCCAGGAATACTATGAACAACTGGGCACCAAGGTCTGCTTCGCCTCTGTGGCACATCCACAGAGCAATGGAGCAGTCGAGCGAGCTAACGGCCAGATAGTCCAGGGTATCAAACGGCGGGTGTTCTCCACACTCAAAGAGCACAAAATAGCCTGGGTCGACTAAGTTCCTTTCGTCCTCTGGGCCGTGCGCACGACAGCCAGCCGAGCAACCGGGGAAACTCCTTTACAACTGGTCTACGGTGCAGAAGCCATCTTGCCCGCCGAAGTGGTACTTGGCTCGCCTCGCACGAGCTCGGTCAACATGGTTGACACAGAGCAAGAGCGTGCTCGAACTCGACCGCCTCGAAGGCACACGCGACTGGATACAAGTCATAATGGCGCGCTACCAGCAAGACCTTCGCCGGCACGCTGCCAAATCAGTCCGACCAAGGGCTTTGAAGGTGGGCGACCTCGTTCTGCGCCGCGTCCAGAACATGTCCAATGCCAACAAGTTAACTCCCCGGTGGAAGGGCCCGTTCACGGTCGTTTCTACTGCTCGCCTGGGGGCTGTTCGCCTGGCAATGGAAGACGGGAGAGAGCTGACCAGCACTTGGAACATCGACCAGCTTCGTAATTTCTTTTTGTAGGTCTTTCAGTTGTTTTCCAAGCTCTGCGCTTTTTGTCAAAGTTCGCGCCTTGGTTCGTCCAAGTCTCTCGGGCTGCCATGTAAAGTTCAATCCAATTAACAGTGAATGCTCGTGGCCTCTGTGGCCCTTTTCACATCTTGTCTTCTTAGACTATTATCTCTCTGGTAACACTTGATGGCCGCCCGGTCTTCCGAACTCTTGGCTCCGCGATCTTCAGCATTTCCCTGCCCGCATCTAGTTTCAGCAAGTTCCTGAACTCAGGGTTGCGTAACACAGCTTTCCGCCTTGCGGCTAAGTCTGCTCTTGTAAGCCCCCCGCGGCAGAGGCACTTACCGCGCTTGGCACAACCACTCGGCAAAGCCTGCTCTCGTAAGCCCCCCGCGGCAGAGGCTCCTTCCTTGTTCGGTTACCTTTGAAATTTCGTGCCTTACGTTACCGAGCAATTCATGGAACGAGTCGATCAGGATGGATGTCTCGCTCTATCTCTCTACGCACGTACTCGAGTTCGCAAACTCAGGTTTTCGAACAGATGCACAACTGGGGCTGGGAGTTAGGCTGGCGTCCTAGCGTTTTTTCTGAAAACTCTCTAGCGCTGTTTTGCCTTGCTCTTAGTTTCCTGTTCCTTCTTGTCTTTTGCTGCTCTTTTTTGCAGGAAAAAGTTAAGATTTTTCACTAACCAAATTTTACAGGTTCAAAAGGCCTGTCGAGTACAGCCCTACGGCTACTACTTAGAAGCAAGCTGCTCCTTCTGCTCCTCAATTTCCAGCTTGAGGCGCAGGATTTCCCTTGGGCTTTGATCCCTTCCTTCGCTTCAGCTCGGAGGCGCTCGGTTCCTCCTTGCTGACTGTTTTGTGCTTGGCCTGCTCCTTGGCCTCAGCACGGAGGGCTTCGACCTCCTCGGTCTTGGCCCGCAGCTGCTCGGTCAGACTTTCGTTCTGACTCTGGTGCTGCTCGGTGGTCATGAGCTGCTCGGCCAGCTCCTTCACCGTTCCTTCCGCGGTGCTCGCCCTCGCGGCCAACGCGCGAAGCCCCTCGGCCTCTTCCTGTTAGATCCACGGGGTCGACGCCCTCTCCTGGAGGGCCGTGGAGGACTGCCTCTCCTCGGACAGCTGGGCCCTGAGCTTCTTCACCTTCAACTTGAGTCGTCTCCGGCTTTTGGCCGAAGCGATGAGCTCCCCCTCGAGCTCCCTCGTCCGGCGATGCTCCTGGAAGGCTCCCAAAATAGCGCCGCGCTCGATGGCGACGCCTTCTTCGAAGTCCTCCATGGTGCCCTGCAAGACCTGAAAGAGAGAAGAACAAGTCCGTCACATCGGGTTGCTGTTAACTTAAACGGACGAGTTTCGGTTTGGGGTTTACCTCTTGAAGCCTGTGCTTCAAGTTCCGGCGTAGGCGCTCTCCAAGGCCGTGGATTGCGAAGCCCTGACTGCTTGGAACGGCCGTAGCACGATGTTCTCTCCGCTGCGCCATCTCCTTGCGGGAGCGTGCCAGCCTGGGGGCTCGCCTCCTCTCCTTGGCACCTTCAGTCCTGGGAGGGCTGGCGGAGGCATCCTTGTCACCCCCGAGCTCCTGTCCCTTTTCTTCTTCCTCCGCCCAATTACCCTCGGGCAAGACCGGTGTTGCTCTGCTCGGCGATGTTGGTGGGACCGCGGACAGGGCGATTTGTGCCCCCTGCTCGCGGCCATCTCTCTGCTCCCCGGTGGCAGGTCTCTCACCCTGCACTACAGGAAACCGAGGTATTTACGTCGGCCAGAAGCCGACGTAAATAGATGAAAAACCGACGTAAATAGCTATTTACGTCGGCAGACCGACGTCAATAAGCCGACGTATTAATACCGACGTAAATAAGCCGTCGGGGCACAGGAGCCACGGTGGCGCACTTATTTACGTCGGCCCGGGCTGGCCGACGTAAATATGCACGCTCTATTTACGTCGGCCGAGCTGGCCGACGTAAATAAGTTCGGATACGCACGGCGGCGCCACATGGCAGGAGGGATATTTACGTCGGCCACCGCCTGGCGGCGTAAATCGGGCAATCTGACGGCCTACACTCGAAGTATGACGTCCGCCACTGGCCGACGTAAATACTTGGGTTATGGCAGCCGCCTAATTCGATATACGCTACCACCGCCGACGAATATCGGAGCGCTCGCTTTTTTGCCATTTTCCTTTTATTTTTCAACCATTTTGCAGCAAACAACCATTATAAACAGAAATCATCCATTATGACATATAATACAAACAGGAATCCATCATCACATGTTCCAATATCTCAAAATTGACAAAATACACTCATTGACCTACAGAAATCCATCATCGACTTAAATAATTCATATGTCAACATACATATGGTCGCACACATATTCGACATAGTCTTAACATGTCAAGCGTCAACAACACATTAAAAATAAATTTTCACACACAGCAAAGTCCGCACACAACATCAGAAGGTAGTGAACAACATCAATTTGGAGGTGTATTGTTGAACCGATGTCCGCTACCAGCATCGCCTCCTGAGGCAAGAAAGTCTCCAACGGTTGGCGGAGTCCTCGAAGAAGAAGCACCTGCAGCATTAGCATCTGGGGGATCCACCGAACCCTACATTACAATGTGCTATTAGTATTATTAAATTACAGCATCGTAATATACAAAAAGCTTTAAGCGTCACTGTGATAGGAGATTCTTTGTGTAAATATAGGTGGAAATTTGGAATGCGGGAAGATTTAATGGCGTCCAAATCTGTTGTGCCATATATGCCTACAGACAATTTAAACAATTATAAGTTCAAAATAGTCATTTGCATGTATTAGGTTAAATTTCGATGAAATGAGTCATAATCGAATTATTTTCATTAACGTGAAGCAGTAAAATAGAATTCAGAACAACGGACTTAGACCAACCATAATTTTATAGTTTACATTAATATGATGTAAAAATAGAGCAATTTTCATTAATTTTGAACAGAAATAAACAATAATTTGAAATGGAGAAGGTTTTACGATTACTTACTTGAATGGTCGCTTGTTCTTTGAGCCCGCCATGAAACAAAGTATTCTTGTTGTTGCCTCAATTGCTCTGTAGTTGGGCCTCCGTGCGACTTGGTGTGCGGCTTGTTGCCTCAAGCGCTCCTGAGGTGTTGGGTCTCACGAGCAGCCGACCCACTACTTTCTTGAAGAAGCCGAGGATCTTGCGAACTTAAGACAGCGCTACTATCCAGAACGCCATTGAACATGGAGAATCTTCCATGTTTCTTGCCACCTCCACTATCAGACAGAGCGGCCGGATCGATCGTGATTCTCTTCTCCAATCATAGTCGGGTCCGTGAGCATCGCCATCACTTGGCCATAAGAAGCCTACACAACATATACATGCATAAGGATATAATGAAGAAATCAATTTAGTTAGAACAACAATTGTACTAACCAAGCTCGTGTCGCCTTGTCCTTTGCATAGCTGGTGCAGGTGTGTTGGATCAAAGCCAAGGTGACCTCTAATATAGGCTTCGACCTCAGTAGGTCGAGACCCACTTTGAGCTTCCTATAAAACAACATTAGTCAACATATAGTACATTAGTCAACATTAGTAAACAAAACTAATAAAATATCGGCAATGAACCTATGAATACTCATATGGTACCGTAAGAAACTTACCATTCGTCACGCAAGACGAAGATGTCCATCGGCTCCGTACCGCTGAGATACCCTTGGGCCCGCCTCCCTGTTACCCCTCTTCTTATTTGAATTCTGAATAAAGTCAGGCGAAGCCCAGTATTGGCTAAGAGCTTGCCATGCTTCAAGGCATTTGTTGAACCAAGGCAACATAACTTCTGGCCAACGGTACTGATCTTCCCGAAGGTAGAATTTCGATGCACCAAGCTTCTTACTCATGTCTTGATGTAGCACCCTCTTGTAATACAAACAAACCGCTTTGGATACGAGCACGGTACATCATCTCCTTCACCGTCACAGTTGCCGTGTTCTCAAAAACATATCTCGCCTTCCTTGTAGAGACATTTCTCGATCACTCGGCAAACGGTATCTCTCCTTCATAGGAAATGGATAAATTAGTTACACATTAATTGTACATATAGAAAAATTCAATAAGAACAAATAATTTACAGACTTACCCAAAAGTCCACCCATACTCGTTGGGCAACATTCCCATGCATCCCATCTCAGTAGTGACCTTGTAATGAGCCCACTTGTGGTTGGCACCGTTAATCGTCGATCTCCACTAGGCCGGGATAATGGTAACACAAAAGAGAACCCGTCCCATTCACTTGCCTTATACTATTCGTGTTCTGTCCATTCTACATCTATCCATTGCCTACAAATAGTGTTATACAACTTAACGAATCAGAGGAAATAATTAATACTCAAAGCAGAGAATGCTTACTTACCAATCACCATGTGGTAGGATAACTCTCACGTGCTCGAGGAACTGCCACGGGAATCTGATTAGTCCTCTATACCTGAAACGGAAAGAATATCAGCTAAATTCCACAAAATTATCTCAGATTTACTAAACATCTATACATGCTTGCCACCTAAAGGTAGGAGCATCCAATCCTCAAAGACTAGCGTCATCCTCCTCTTCGTCCCCCTCCGCACTCTCTTCAGCCTCCTCCTCCCTCGGCCTCCTCCATAGCCTCCCCCCTCCCTCGGCCTCCTCCACGGCCTCCTCCACAACATCCCTAGTTTCCACGGCCTCCACGAAAATTAGTTGATAAAAAATTAGTGCATGCATATTAAAAAATTGAAGACAGCACAAATAAAATTATACATACAAATTGTAGGCCTCCTGAGTGACCCCCTCGAACTCCTGCAGAGCGACCCCCTCTAGGCACCTCCTGAGCGACCTCCTCTAAGCACCTCTCGAACTGTCTCTCATGCGCTCACGATAATCTGGATCCTCTAAAAAGTGATTCTTGACTCTTCGATGATGACCCATCCTTTTTTTTAGATTTCCCTGTATGCCGAAAAAATGATTTCATCCTGTTTTAAAAAAAACTATATTAGTATATAAACATGTGTAAAACATCAAAAATAGATAAAGAAATAGGTGCAACATGTATACTTTTCAGAAGTAATCAGCGTCAAAAGGTTCAGATACACCAGCTCTACGTTGTCCTTTTTCTGGAACATCTTGAGATGCACGACATCGCTTTTTCCTTCTAACATTCTCCACAATAACATCTGTTCTATCGCCCTCTACTTCATGAAGTGCAGACCCAATGTCTACTTCAAAAGAGGCTGGCAAACCGTCTTCTTGGTAAGCTAAGTCATCCATGCTATCGACATACTCGGCGTTTCCAGGAGTGCATAAGCGGCCCGGAGGATTCACTTTATGTACAAGCCACCAAGGTTTTAAATTTTCTTTTCGGCATGGATATGAAAGGTAGTACACCTGCTCAACATGGTGAGCAAGTACGAATGAGTTGTGACCTCCAAGACGTGATTCATGTCTAACTTCTACTAAGCCAAGATTTTTGTTTCGTCGAATCCCTGTTTTGTCGTTGAACCAATCACAGTAGAAAAAAGCTACTTTCAAATCTTTTCGACCGCCAAACTTAATCTCCACTATGTTACGAAGAATACCATAATACTCGTCTCGACCATCTCGCACTCGTGCGGTAGTGACAACTCCACTATTAACCGTGGCGCCTAGAGGGCGACTTGCTTCTAATGCCGCGCATTTAAATCGAAACCTATTCACGCCATAACGCCCAAACTTTCTTGCGGTAGTACTACCGTGTGATAGTCGTTGAGGTCCTCATGGATGGTTCCATCACGCATACACTGCATATATTATAATAGAAATTACATGATAGTTGAATATAGATTATTTGAATTTTAACGTGATAAGAACTATACATGTTGACGAAACCATGTCACAAAATTAGGACCCCCACGTAAGCCATTGCGTCGTAAATTATCGAGTTGAGTATTTGTAGGTTGTCTCGTTGAATTCCAGTTTTGTTGATCAAACAACCTGCATTTCATTTCATCAAGTTAGAAGCTAACGACAAAACCAAGTTAGAAATTGGTGGAGCGGATTCTTACGTGAAATATTGTTCCATTTCTGAAATGTTGGTGTACAGATATAATATTGCTTCATTCCATTCTTCGCAGGACAACTCTTGAATAGAACTGGCACCAACGGTATGTCCATGTCCTCGGAATACATCAAGATCAAAGCCATGCGTGGAATCTAACGGTTGGTATCTCGGCATGTGGGTATAGACATTGCGCTCATCTGATAAATATGTACTAGAGAAGTACGAAATCTCTTTGAGAAAGAACGCCTCTGCGATGCAACCTTCAACTCGAGTTTTGTTACCCACAGTTGACCTAATTTTCTTCAGGTTTCGTTCTATTGGGTACATCCATCGGTATTGCACAGGACCACCAATCTCTGCTTCGTATGGTAGATGCACCAACAAATGTTGCATTGCATTCATGAACCCTGGCGGAAATATCTTTTCCATCTTGCATATTAGCACAGGTATGGCTTTCTTCAACTTTTGCATCATTGATTTCTTTATTTCTGTCGAACAAAGCTGCCGATAAAAGTAGCTAAGCTCAGCCAAAATTGTCCACACATCATCAGAAAAGTATCCACGGAACATTACAGGAAGTAGTCTTTCCATGATTACATGATAGTCATGACTTTTCAGACCATTCAGTTTACCAGCCTCGATGCTCACCGCACATTTTAGATTCGCTGCGTAACCATCAGGAAACTTTATATTTTTCATCCACATTAGGACCTCCTTTTTTTCAGAGCTTTTAAGACAGTAAGGAGCACGTGGCTTGCTTTGTTTCCCTGTTGGGTCCTCTCTAACCTCAAGGGAGGATCGATTGCAAATATCAGCCATGTCTCTTCGAGCCGCCACATTATCTTTGGTCCTGTCTTTGAAATCAAAACACATGCTGATAATACTTTCTGCAACATTACGTTCCTGGTGCATAACATCCACATTATGTGGTAGGATAAGAGACTTTGCATAGGGCAAACACCAGATACCAGATATGTGAGTCCAATTGTGTGACTCTTTAAACCCTTCAAAACCATCTTCTGTGGGAATTAGCTGACGATGCCAGTTTATAATCTCAGATCCTGTCAAACGTTTGGGCGGGTCCTTTGTGATTATCGTGTCTCTACGGAAGGCATTTCTCTGTCTTCTGAATTCATGAGAAGAAGGCAAGAAGCGACGATGGGAATCAAAGAAACAAAACTTACGCCCATGTTTCAAACGGAACACATCAGTGTCATTCATGCATACTGGACAAGACATTCGGCCATGTGTGCTCCATCCCGAAAACATGCCATATGCAGGGAAATCATGGATGGACCAGAGATATGCAACACGCATGTTGAAGTTTTCTTTTCTACTCTTATCGTAAGTTGGGACCCCTGTCCACAACTCCATAAGCTCCTCGACCAAAGGTTGCATAAAGATATTTAATTGCTTTCCAGGATGCTCTGGTCCCGGTATGACAAGGGATAAAAACACATACTCGTCCTTCATGCACATGGAAGGTGGAAGATTATACGGAATTGAGAACACAGGCCAACATGAGTACGATGAAACATTCATGTTAAAAGGAGAGAACCTGTCGGTCGCTAACCCGATTCTAACATTTCTTGGGTCTTTGGCAAAATCTTCATCTTGTCGGTCCAATGTCTTCCATACCTCACCATCGGATGGATGACACATGAAACCTTCGTTGAATCGCACGCCTTCTTTGTGCCACCTCATGTGTTGGACAGTCTCCTCACATAGGTACAATCTTTGTAGCCTCGATGTTAAAGGAAAAAAATGTAGAACCTTCAATGGTGTATCACCTGACACTACATTCCCCTCTTCATCAATTGTTTGTACAAATCTAGACTTTCCACAAACCGAACAGTTTTTCTTCGTAGCATTACTCTTCCAGAATAACATACAATTGTTAGCACATGCATCTATCTTCTCATAAGGCATCCCTAAACCAGCCAAAATCTTTTTCGAGTAGTACATATCTTTTGGCAACTTGTGGTTTTCTGGGAGCACATCACAGATCAATTTGACTAAATCATTGTAACACCCTTGGGAGAAGCCATACTTTGATTTTATATTCATAAGTTGTGTCAGAAATGAAAGGACTGACACCTTGGTGCCCCCATGCAAAGGCTTATCTGAAGCATCTAAGAGTCTAAAGAATTTCTCGGCTGCTATAGTCGGTGCATCCTCATGACGCACAGATTCATCCTCCGGAGCATTCTGAAATTGCCGACCCAAGTCCTGAACCATCTCTTCCATATTATCATCCACTCTATCAGTACTATCATCTTCATCAGAGACATCTATCGCACGTGACTCACCATGTTCATACCATGTGAGATAATTCGGCATGAAGCCAAATTTGCAAAGGTGGCCGGCCATCACAGATTTTGACACTCGGGCAAAAAGATGACACTTAACACATGGACACTTCGCTACCCCACCAGGAGGATCTGGGGAGAAAACCTTATCCAGAAAACTTTGTGTGTTAACTTTCCATTCTTGAGTATGCTTCATACCATTATCCCAACCATCGTACATCCATCTACAGTCTTCAACCATCATTGTTATTACTAAATGCAACAATACATGGAAAATGGGTTAATAATCCTAGCAGGAGTTCTAGGCAAAGATAGGTCCTAAACCCACCCAGGGATGAACGGGTTAGCACGGTTTGTCGTGGCATGTGGTGCGATCCGAACGAAATTTCGGCAGCGTAACCCCGCTGTTCTCCGAATGCACGCTTGATACTTGTGCATCGGAGAACACTGGGGTTACATAGCCGAAATTCCGTTCAGATCGCACCACATGCCACGACAAACCGTGCTAACCCGTCCATCTCCAGGCTGTCCAAAGGCGTGGACAATTCGGGAGCGACACATATCACAATTCAATATGATCTGTGCCGCTCCCAAACGGGTGACGTATAGGTTAGGTTGACTTGTATTTCAAAAACTTGTTTGTTTAAACATATTTAAATCATGACAACAAAACGATAACACACACACATATTATATATATATATATATATATATATATATATATATATATATATATATATATATATATATAAGTAAGGCAATAATATATATAATGTGGTCACCTCGATTAACATACAATTCAATAACTTGAATAAGTAGCTACGAACATTTCTGTAAATCTTCTATTATTATTATACTTATTTATATCAATTAACAAAAGAAAACTATTATCATGTTGATTATAACCTTTCATATATATAACTAACTAAGACAATAATATATATGATGTGCTAACCTTGATGATGGGGACAACAGTAGATAAGGCGGCGTGGCGACTAGCAAGGATCGGCGGAGGTCAACCAAACAATGCAGACCTATCCACCAATAACAAGAAGCTATGAAAGCCAAAAAAAAGGTGGGAGGAATGAAAATTTAACTTATAGATACATAACTAGTGTCACACCTAACCACAGATATCCACATAGTTTCCGGTTCAACAGTTTGATATATTTGAATAAGCAATATGAACCATTTGAGATACATCCATTGCATGCTTCATGATTCAATTTTATCTCAATACGGATTAATAAGTATCTCCTCCCTAAACATAACAATATGGTGACCATACATCAAGCATACCCATGCTTCCAATCCGACCGGAATTAAAACTAAGAATGAACAACCCAAATGTTGCAGTGCCTGGAACAAAAAGGCGAGATGTCTCACCGAGAGAATCGAACAATGAGGCCACTATCTAAGGATGTGAGGACGAAGCAGCCCACAGTGTCTGCGTCGCTGCCGCCAGAGGGCTCTCTCCTCTTGAGATGTACCGCCACCGGTGGTGTGACCAGCGGCATACAGCGTGCGCGCAAGGCCTTGTTGGCTGGGCGGCGGCAGGCAAAGGAGAGGAAGGTGCGGCAGCGGGGAAGAAAGGGCGGGGAAGGGGCGGCGGCGGTGGAGAGGCGGCGGGCGCAGGGCAGAGTAGGCGGCGAGGCGGCAAGGGGCGGCGAAGGCGGATTGGTGGAAAGGAAGGCTTGGCGGCGCTGGGGAGGAAGGCGGCAGCGGTGGAAAGGCGGGCGGTGGCGAGGCGGGCGTGGCGGTATGGCGGGCGGCGGCAGGCGGCGACGGTGGGACCGAGTGGGATCGATGTGGACTGAGCTGGCTTGAGGAGGACGGGCAAGGGTAAATCGCGATGGTGGGACCCACATAGATGTTTACGTCGGCCAAGTAAACCGACGTAAATACTCGGGTTATTTACGTCGGCTGGGTTAAACCGACGTAAATAAGCGTATTTACGTCGGCCAGGCCGACGTAAATAAGTCTTCCACCTCAGGCCCGCGCGCTAAGTCTTGGCACCTTTTTACGTCGGCCAGGCCGACGTAAATATACTTATTTGCGTCGGCATGCCTTGGCCGACGTAAATACACTGTTTTTTAACGTCGGTTTCTTCCTTGCCGACGTAAATACTTTTGGCCGACGTTAATAGTTCGGATTCCTGTAGTGCTGCTCGCCGGAAGTTTCCGTCGCCACAGGGATGAGTTGCCCTACGACTAAGTACCCGGCTGGACCGATTGCTTGTTCCCGCCCCGGGAAGCCGGCAGAGCCAACTCCGTGGCCCCGATCCTCGTGGCTTCGTGCCCCGCCTCTTCGGCTTTGAGCCGCTCCACTGCGCCCTTCAACGCCTCGATTCGATCGGTGGAGCCCGGCGGGAGCACAGTCAACGCATCCAGTTTGTCCTTGAGGACGACCAACCTCACTGTCCATGACGCACCGTGTAGTTGCTCGGACAACAGGGACCGCTCGATCGCCGCGTCCATGTCATCGCTGGCGATCTCCTCCTCGGCAGCTGATGAAAAAAGTGTGTTAAAACCTGAGCGGTTAGATAGAATGTAAGGGGAGAACCTCGCCATTGCATACCTGCCGTGCCCGCCGCGGGAAGCCTGATCCTTCTCGTTGCTCTGCGACGGATCTTGCGCTTCTTGCTCGGCGATTCCTCGGCTTCTGATTTGCCTTGGCCTCCGGGCGCCCGCGGCGACAAACTCTGCTCCTTGGTGAGCTGAGCGCTCTTTTTGCGCAACGCCAGGAGGGCCTCCTTGCGCGTGACCTCCTCCTCGAGCCTCCTCTGCTCAGTGATCTGTTGCAGCCATTCCATGTGGCCCGGGTGAGCCTGTGCATAGCGCTTTAGCCATTTGGTCAGGTTTCGTACCTCCTCGTCGCCTTGCTCGGTGAGGAGGGAGGAGCTTGGGCGTTCGCCCCTTGGCTGGCCGCGCGCGCGCTTGGCCTGCTCGGCACGGATCGTCGCCGCAGGGGGTTTGGAGGCGGTAGGCGGCCGCTGCGGAGCGGCGAGCTCCGCGTCGGCTCAGCGGCCACCTTGGGCGTCTCGGCCACCTTGGCCTTGCCCTTCCCTGCTCCCTCCTTGGCGAACTCTGTGACCTCATCGACGATCCCGCCGATGATCAACTGCTCGTCCTGCGTATTTGGAGGCGAATGTGAGCATGTTATAATTGTGTAAGTCTAGCAACTCGGATGGAGGCTCTGCATATGTTACCTCTGTTGAGCGGACAAGCATGTTCCTTGGGCATGTTTAGGCCACCACTCCAGTCACCTCGGTGTCTTTCTTAGCGTCCTTCAACACCTACTCGGCCACCCATGCGTCGGTAGGTTTCACTGCCCGAACAGAAGAAATGCTTAGTCTCTGTTCGGATGAATCACCAAAAAAGGGTGAGCGTTTGAGGAACTTACCCGAGCTCTCCCTGGTGATGTCCTCCCAATCTTCTATCTTGTAGAATGGGTAGGACCTCCTCCTTAGCGGACAAATCCTGTTCGCTACGAAGTCCCGGATGATCTCTCTGCCCGTGAGCCCGAGGCCCACGAGGGAAGCGATCTTCCGGGTCTGGTACCACTCTTCACCGGTCAGTTTCGGCCGAGGCATCTACGTCCCCTTCGCCGGTGCTTGTCCGGTGAAGGAGAGCTTGTTGTCGCCGCTCCGCTTGGTGTAGAACCACCTCATCCACCACGCTCCCATCGAGTCGAGCACGGTGGACGAGGGTACGGCGCGTCTTCGGCAGTTGCCCGGAGCTTGAGGTAATAGCACCCCAGCCCGGAAGCGGCGGAGTTGCTCCTCGTTACTGCGTAGTAATGGAGGAACAGCCGCACCAACGGATTTACGCCCAGATAGCCCTCGCTCAGGTGTGCGAAGACGGCCATCTGGAGGAACGAGTTGGGGTTGAGATCCGCAACTTCCAGGCTGCTGTTGTTCAGGAGGGCCTCCACGAAATCGCTTTCGAGAGACCTCAACCCAAACAGTGAGAACAGCTCGAAGTTGATGAACTCATCTTCGAGCGGCTTCGGCATCTCCTCCTCCTCGGGCAGCCTCCAGCTGCCGGCGTCGATGTGCCCCTCTGCCTCCTCGGTCATGCTAGTGCCCGCGAACTTGGCCATAGCAATCCCCAGGTTTGGCGAACAGCTTCGGAGGTGGGCTGTGGCTGATTGATGCTAGTGCCGTTGGAATAGGCCTTGGGAAGGAATGACGCGCAAGAGTGGAAGTGGCAAGCCACGGGCGGCTTGGGTACTCTTTATAGCCCTGGTCCGAGCAGCTCTGCAACGGTTTTCTGCCATAAAACGGCTAGTTTTTTACTACAACGGCTGGTAAAAACGGTCGACCGTTTTGACTGCGCAGCGAAAGTTACCGTTGGAATCTGCCAACGGCTACTTTTTCCGATTTCTGCATTGAGAGTTGAGTGCTCTGCTCGGACAGATGTGGTTCCCTGTTCGACGCAACAGAGTTGCTCGGCACTGGGCGGGTTTGTTCGGTCCCGAACAAGACTTTTTCGGTTGAACCATAACCTGTTCGATCGCCTGTTGTGTGTCTTTGTAGCAGGAAAATTACCCTCTTTGTGACTTGGAGTCTCAAGAGGAAGACTCCACTCTAGTGAGAATTTCCAATTGAGTCTCGGGTGCTAGCCTTCGGGGATAAAATCACGGCCCATTGCCATGGCCCGCTCCCTGACGGCCCAACCGAATAGCCTCCTAGGGCCTGGCTCCCTAGAGGGCTCTATCAGGCCCATGTGCATCCTGCCGAACAGCCTCATGGTTGGCACAGTGCATAGCGGCCTAGGCTTCCTATTCGAGTCCGACTCGAACAGAGTTCCACACGGCTACGTGAAGACCCGGACGCAGGTTTCCCGGATTGGAGCAGACGTCGTGATCCTCAAAAATTGGAGATATACCTTATCTACCTCAGGATATATTTGGCATGTATATGAGTCCGTTACGCCGTCGCGGCCAGCCCGGCCCGATTATCCCCCGGTAGGTCGGTTGTTTGACACTATATAAACCAGACTCCTACGGCGTGTAGAGGGGGAAGATGAGCCAGATTTGAGTAGATCAAATACTACTTCTTGTGCACCCATAAATCTTGCCGAGACCTGTTCGTCTCGTCGAGTTCTTTCTTGTAATCCCTTCTTCATACAAAGGAGCATTGGACGTAGGGTTATTATCTCCCCAGAGAGGCCTGAACCAGTATAAAAATCCTCGGATCTGTCATTTGCTCGTTGATTGTCTGTTTGCCACCTTTCGGCAGTGTCTTCTATCTCCCTTTCTCAAGAACCTTAGTTGACTTGGGACCGATATCCCAACCGTCAACACGAACCACATATATGTGGGTATTCTGAACAACATAAGGTGTGGGACTTAGATCTTTCTAGGCCTCTAAAATAGAGGTCCGCTATTGAGTGCTATATAAAGGGAGGCAGTGTTCACTTTGGGCTGGAATTCGAGGCCGAACTTCTCCACCGACAACCGTCGTCAAGGAGGTAACAATGGCAATTTTACTCGCAATAAATCTCCTCTAGATGATGCTAATGCTCAACAAAAACTGAATGATAAAATTTCTTGCTATTGATAAAATTCTGGAGAGCATCAATGCACAACTAGAAGGATTTACCACTGCCATGAAAAGTCAAATGAGCTTCAATAAAATGCTAGAAACTCAAATAGCTCAACTGGCTGCTTCAATCCCAACATTTGCTTTGGGAAAGCTCCCAGGACAGCCGGAGGCTCCCCCGAATGAAAATGTTAATGTGGTCGCAACCCGATCGGGTAAAACCACCAGAGACCCACCGCAAACTAACACTACAGGGGATGAGGATGTTATCTCCGACGAAGAAGAGGAGAAAGGTGAAAATGATGAAGAGCCAAGAGATGAGCTGTCGAAGACGATGAGAAGTGAAGCGCGGACCAAACGAAGTCCCGCTGAATTCACTGAGACGCAACTGCTACCCTTCCCACGTCGCCAACGCAAGTCAACTGTGGACGCGCAGTTTGGCAAGTTTGTTGCGATAATCAAGCAACTATATGTCAACATACCATTGCTAGATGCAATGCAAGTACCGACATATGCCAAGTACCTGAAGGACATCCTCAACAACAAGCATCCGTTGCCAACGTCGGAAGTCATTAAATTGACTGAAGAGTGCAGTGCGGCGATTTTGAACACTCTCCCTGAGAAGAAGGATCCTGGCTACTCTGCCATCTCATGCTCCATTGGTGCGCAACACTTTGAGCGTGCTCTGTGCGACCTCGGAGCAAGCGTCAGCATCATGCCCAAGGTAATTTACGAAAAATTGAATCATTCTACCTTGTCGCCTACTAGCGTGATCCTGCAGCTGGCGGATCAATCGATTTGCCATCCAATTGGAGTCGCGGAGGACATACCGGTGAAAATTTGAAATTTCCTGCTACCCGTGGACTTCGTGGTGCTGGACAGGGAAGTAGACACCAAGACGCCCCTCATTCTTGGGAGGCCATTCTTGAGCACAGCAAATGTGACGATCGATGTTGGTGCAGGAGAAATTCAGCTCAACATTAACGGCCGAGATGAAACATTCAATTTCAGGCCAAGAGCTGAACAATGCTCACAGGTACGCACATTTCGTGGTAAAAATGCTAAACCTATGCAGGAGGAAACAAGGGCTATACCAAAACCTCAGGTGGATAGCCTCATTGCTGCGATGATGAATACCCTCCGATTGTTGGACGAACCATTGCATCGTCCATATTGGAAGGGGAAGGAGAACAAGGGGAAATCCAAGCCCCGTCGGAAGAAACATGCGGTCGAGAAATCGGAGCCGCAAGGGAAGATCAACGCCACTCAAAAACCTCAAATCAAACGAGTGTGGCGTAAGAAAGAAATTCAACCGCCGCAAAGAACTTCAACAAGTGAGCTAATTCAAGACAACTGAAGGTTGAATGAGGTCCGACTCGTCGACCGCGAAAACAAAAATTCAAGCCCTCACCGGGAGGTAAGCCGGAAATTTATCTTGCATTCTTATTTATTTCATAAATTTTACCACAGCATATTTACTTTCTACTGGACACTTACCCTTCTTATAAAAATAAAAAAATCACAAAATTTTTTTTTGATGGAAGAGTGGGGCCGGCCGACCCACTCCCTTCACTAGATTGCCACCCAATTTGGTGGGTGACTCCACCACTTGCATCCATTCATTTCCCAATACACCCACCACCCTAGGCATATAGGCATTAGGTAGGGTAATTTGTCCCACTTAATCTTGCATTTAACCTCATGATTTCACTAATCTTGCATTTAGAAATCACTATAAATAGGGAGGTATGCAGCAGGTTGAGATGCACCCCTGCACGATCTCACCTGCAGCTCTCCTCTACACTGCATATTTGCTTTCAACTGCACGCATACTGTCAACTAAAAAAATCAAGCAAAAATAATTTCTGTGGAGGCAAAGAACTGCTAATTGTGACGACTAACTCGTAAATACTTTCGTATATCCTTCGGGTATTTGTTCGTCCTAACCTCTATAGGAAAAATGTCGTCATGGTATGGCAAGTTTGACCGCACCATCGTTATGGAAGCGAAAGGTGTCCACAAACGATTCAGCTCGTCGAGCTCGAATCGGACTCATACTCCGACCGAGGTCGTGGAGAGCCAGTCTGGGGATACAATTGACGGCGTGTTCTCCGCTCAACCGCTGCGGATCACACCCCTGGTCAGATTTTCAGTCTGCTAGCCAACTCGATCAAGCTCGGTTCGACGGAGCGTTGGGCACAACAAGGAGCGACTTCAGATTTACCTGAGTTCGGACCCCTCGCGGGTAATAGTCCTACTCGCCGAGCCTTAGCTCTTTTCTCGATTGTGGTTGAATGTGGATGTGTTTACAGAGTGTTTCAATGCACGAATGCTAGTGCACGTACCATCTTCTCCCTCTCTCTCTCTCCTTTTATACAAGCTTTGGGTGGCGAGAGAGCCGAGGGGTAGGCAAGATCTGTGCTCAAGATAATCGACAAGACACGACGAAGAGACGAAAACGTGTCGCTGCCACGCCATGGGCGCCGCCTCGCGTGCTTCCCAAGTGGCCTCGACCAAGACAGTCACACGGTGAGTTCGGGTGGGGCCCGCCGGCTCCTCCCGACGCAGGCGGACTCCTCAAGCAAACCTCTCTCTGCCGGTCAATTCTTGCGCCACAAGGATGTACCGCCAGACACGCAAGGGTCGCCAGAAGCGGTAATCATTTCTTCAATTGCCTATCGCGCGTGATATCTCATTAAATGCGCGTCCTTCAAGCGGGGGGAGCCTTCGTCCCAAGACTCCTACTGCAATGCTCCCTCGCCGCTGGCCCCACTCGACGTGTGGGACCTCACCGTCTTGAGAGGGGCTCAAGACGCACCCGCCTCGCGTGGGGCCTCGCCTGCCTCAGAGGGGCTCGCCCACGCCCGGTGGCGCGTGGGGCCTCGCCTCGCCTCCAAGGGGCTCGCCCACGCCACTGAGCCTTGCTTGCCCGCTTTGGTGCATGGGGCCCTCTTGGCCTTCGAGGGGCTCGCCCACGCTGGGGCTGATCGCCCACCGACGCGTGGGGCCCTTTTGGCCTTCTCGGGGCTCGCCACTGTGCTGGGCTCGATCGCCCGCCGACGCGTGGGGCCCTTTTTGGCCTTCGAGGGGCTCGCCCACGCCATTGGGCTCGATCTCCCGCCGACGCGTGGGGCCCTTTTGGCCTTCGAGGGGCTCACCCACGCCATTGGGGCTCGACGTCACCGACGCGTGTGGCCGAGGCGGCCGCTTTCGCCTGGTTCCGACCTTAGGCGGGCGGCCACCGCCGGGTGATTCATCGCCATCGCCGCGGCCGACTCCGTGGCCGCGGCTCTAGCGGCCGCTTCTCGCTCCATCGCGATCGCTGCTCGCATCGCCGCTCAAGAAGGGTCAAGAGCTTGAACCGATGCTAGCGCTCCCTACTGGGCGCGCCATCGACGGCGTGTTTTCCGCTCAATCGCTGCGGATCACACCTGGTCGATTTTCATCGCTAGCCAACTCGATCAAGCTCGGTTCGATTTGGCGTTGGGCACAACAAGGAGCGACTGCAGATTTACCTGAGTTCGACCCCTCGCGGGTAATAGTCCTACTCTGCCGAGCCTTAGCTCTTTTCTCGATTGTGGATGTGTTTACAGAGTGTTTGAATGCACGAATGCTAGTGCATCGCATTCTCTCCCTCTCTCTCCTCTCCTTTTATACAAGCTTTGGGTCATGGAGAGAGCCGAGGGGTAGGCAAGACAAGATACTCAAGATAATCGACAAGACACGACGAAGAGACGAAACGTGTCGCTGCCCACGCGGCATGCAGTGCCGCCTCGCGTGCCGCAGTGGCCTCGACCGCTGATCACACCGGTGAGTCTGCGGGTGGGGCCTCGCCGCTCCTCCCGACAGGCGGACTCCTCAAGCAAACCTTCTCTCACGGTCAATTCTTCTGCCCACATAAAGGATGTACCGCCGGACACGCAAGGGTCGCCAGAAGCGGTAATCATTTCTTCATTGCCTATCCGCGTGATGTCTCATTAAATGCGCTTCGTCCTTCAGCAGAAGGGGAGCCTTCATCCCAAGACTCCTCCGCAATGCTCGCTGCTGCTGGCCCCACGGCGTGTGGGACCTCGCTTTGGTCTTCGAGAGGGCTCGCCCACGCACCCGCCTGGGCGTGGGGCCTCGCCTCGTCTCGAGAGGGGCTCGCCCACGCACCGGCCGGGCGTGGGCCTCGCCTCGCCTCCGAGGGGCTCGCCACGCTGGAGCCTTGCTCGCCCCGCTGGGCGCGTGGGGCCCTCTTGGCCTTCGAGGGGCTCGCCCACGCCTGGGCCTGATCGCCCTTGCCGACGTGGGGGCCTTTTGGCCTTCTCGGGGGCTCGCCCACGCCACTGGGCTCGATCGCCCACCTGACGCGTGGGGCCCTTTTGGCCTTCTGAGGGGCTCGCCCACGCGCTGGGGCCTGATCGCCCGCCTGACGCGTGGGGCCCTCTTGGCCTTGTCAGAACTCTTTGTACCCCGGTATTTATTACACCGACAACAATGTTGGTGAATTCCCGATTTTTGGGGTACTACGACGTATATTCGGAAGCCCCAACAACCTCCGGGGCTGGTCCAGCCCCAGGGATGCGGATTTTGGTATCGGAGGAGCAAATTGAGCTCTACACCGACCGAGAATGGCAAATCTTCGAAGCGCCGAGGCGCCGGTCCTTTCAGCACACACGGGCTTACGACCCGATGCTGCTGGTCAAGACCAGCCTTCTGGACGAATTCAACAAAGCCTTCCAAGCCGTCGGATGGGAAAATTTCGCACCTATCGTCGAAAAAGGTTCGCGCCTTCTAACCCTTGAATTTCTTAGTACTTTACGCATTTTTGATGGTGGGAATAGATACTATTTTAGGCTCTTTAATGAAGAATTTGAATGCTCTTTAGAGACCCTAACTAGTTATCTAGGCTTTCCATCTTGGGTAGAGTTACTCCTGATAGGTTCGCTGGCTTTGATCGCTATGAATTCTGGGAATCTATTTCTGGCAAAGGATATAGCAACACTTTCAACCCCCACATGAACAATATTGACAACCCCACTCTTACGTTCATGCGTAGGTGGCTGGGAATGGTAGTTAATTCAAGGTCAGACATGCGCACTGTGCGCCTTGATGAGCTGCAGTACCTTTTTGCAATGGTCAATAAAAAGCCTGTCAATCCGACAGCAAATACGATAGCTCACTGGGTAGAGATGATTAACCAAAAGGGGGATATTGACTGCACTTCCCTAATCACCCGCATTGCGGAGGGTATGGGATTGTTAGATCATTGTGAATCGGCCTTTCTAGACACACAATTCCAAACAATAGGAAAGGACCATTTCATCCAAGGCCACATCCTTCGGGTTGATGAGTCGGACGCTCATTTCATGAGATTTTCGGGCACATCTCGCCGAGATCCGTTTGTTCGATCCAAGGCTCGGAATCTCTGAGCCGGATGTTAACCATCGATTTTAGAGCCACCGAGCCCCATAGGCATAGTGTCTCAGCCTGTTACCCTCGCAAATACAAGACGCCAAAGAATGAGAGCAACTCGAGCCAGCCGAGCCCCACCACGATCAAGGACGGGGCAGCTCTGACCCCTCATCACTCCAATACAACGCGGGTTGGGATCAATGGACCCCATCCGCCTTTGCTCCACATGAGTATGGAGGTTGGGGCACGCACAATTTTGAGGCCGGTAGCTCGCGGTAGTTTGATGCTGGATGGACCCACTCACCTCGTGAACAAGGACCCGAGATAGGACGGGGAGGACCATCGTCGGCCTGCTACCCTTCCTACTTCGATCCTTTCGCTCAGGACATCCATGCCTTAGGACAGAGAATGGATACTTTAGTTGATGATATGGGCCACGTACACCAAACGTTGGCCCATCACACTAGGTACCACGAGGACATTACCCGTGACCTGAGAGCCAATACCACCGCAACACAAGCCACGAACGATGCCCTTGCGGCATGGTTCCAACACATTAGTTTTGACCCTCCGGCTTAGTAGAGTCCTGCTCTCTGTCACTGCCTGCTGTGGCCAGCCTGCTAAATGTCTTGCCGTATCTTGCCAATACCTTGCCAGATTAATTTCGAATAATTCTTTCCCAATCCGCCTTGCCAAAAATCCTAAATTATCTTGCCCCATTTGTGAATAATTTTTGCTCTGTGCTTAGTTAAGAGTATGCCCTTAAAAAAACTATAAAAATTTGCAAAATCTAGAAAATACCAAAAATATTTCCCTTTGAATAAAATGTATAAATGTTGATTTTACCTAGAAAGGATATGATGAACATTGCTCTATTATTGTGATATAAATACTGAGTATACAATTTAGTACTCTCATTTTAAGTTTGACAATTATTGGTATTAGTCATCCTGCTTAATCTTGCTCGTCAAGTGTTGACACTATTGAACCAATGCTAAGTTGTTGGGACATATGATATAACAGAGATAAGGACCTAGTTACTTATGCCCCTACTAAGGCATAGTCTCGGAATTTATTTTAAAACGAGAAAATTATTTTGAAGTTCCTCATTAGACTTCTTCATCCTACCAGAGCCAAAAATGCTAAATAAATTCAAAGCCTTCATTCAGCCACTTTGGTTGTGATGAGTTTTGTCAAGAATAAATCCTTAGAAATTAGTGCTCTTCAAAGCTAGTCATTTCCTTCGCGTACCCTTTGATTGCTAGCCTTTGTATCTGGTAATGCTAAATTCCATATTGGGATACGAGCATACATTTCGCCAGATATTCCTCCTTACAAAATAAGCCAAGTTCTTTTTCATGAGTCCACCATATATCTGCCTATTTGGTCTATCAAAAAGACTTCCAAAAATAATAAAAGATTCATGCCTCAAAATTATAAAAAATTTAGGCAATCAAACAAAAAGGAAAGAGGAAGAGAGAACCATTATCTCCTTCTATCTATCTATCTATATATATAAAGCCTCTCAAAATTCTAGAGTGAGGAATGATATCGAATCAAATAAAGAAGTCAAATAGACCTTTCCATAAACACAAGATCCGATGGAGCGGACTCATTAGTACCCTTCATCACTTGTACTTGTGTTTCTTCATTCCTTTGGCGTGAGTTCATTCTCTCCCTCATCCCTGGACGTTATTATTCCAATGACCAGAATGCGAAGTAATACCAAATTCTCTAGGATCTATTTTGACTTTACAAAATTATACAACCTAAGTAGGCCACATTTCTATACCTATGAGCTCCACATAAACCTTAGAATAGGAGGAAAGAAGGCCATCAATAAAAAGGCCTAGGTGAGAATTTAATACCACCGAGAGATCTGAGAGTAATATTGAGGAACAAACATTTTAGAAAAGAAAAAAAAACTCCGAGATATAGCTTGAAAAGGGCTGAGTTGACAAAGTTCTATCAAAGTTATTCCCTCTTTCAACCGCTAAAAGAAAAGGGGAAATTTTGAAAACCTCGTGAGTTTGATAAAAGTTGGGGTACACTTGTACGAGTTTTTGTCAACAAATAATATGGCACAACTTTGTATGCTTAGTATTTATTGAATAATGATATTGATGCAATCCTGATCCACCGGGTTCTCATTTGAGCTCTATGCTCGAGGACGAGCAAAAGTTCAAGTTGGGGGTGTGTTGACGTCAAATAAACAGTTTTATACGTCAACATATTTCGGAATTTCGGCTTTTCGAGGGAAAATCAAGGTTTATACTAACATTTTGTTTATTCTAATAAAGTTCCACGAGTTTTGATGAATTTTGGGTCTACAGGTGCAAAAAAGGACAAACCAGAGCCAGACCGGGCAACAGGCCAGGCCGGCCGACCCATCTTGGTCGGCCGACCCAGCCATGTCACCGATCCAACCCTGTCTTCTCCCCAGTGGCATAAAAACACAAAAGGAGGACATCTAGACCATCCACTGCTGTCGGTTTGATCGAATGGACACGGTTGCTTCACAAATGAGCATAGGATTCCCTTGGATTCCTTCAAGGGAGCATCCCATGCAAAATCCATGACTGTGAGACGAAGGAGGTGGGTCAGCCGACCCACCTAGGCTGGCCGACCCACTCTTGAGCCCCTCGGGTTCCCCTTTGCAGGAGGGATGGATGACACGTGTCCCTACACATGGAGCACCCCGGTTGGCTGCGGAACACTATAAATAGGCCCCCTCTCCTCACTTGTAATACAACACACTACACTTTCTCATTTTCATTCCACTTAGTAGAGTAGCTCTTAGTTAGTAGAAGTTGGGAGTTAGAGTCAAGTCGAGCCGACGCTCAGAGTTCCGGAAGTGTCTTCAGGAATTCGGGTAATAGCTCTTGTACCCTTTCCTAATTGTTCAATTAGTAAGATCACTTCATTCATTGCTATAGTGTTGAACTTTATTTGAACTGGGTATATCTATATAAATGAGTTGTGTAGATTTGCTTTACCGGTAGCTTGTATTCGTCTAGAATCAGTTTAGGTTCTCACTCATATACTGTTAGAGCCAGGCATTGAACCTAGATCAACTTCTTTTAGTACTGAGGAAGATTGATTAGGAATAGTCACAGACATGGTGTCTGAGACTAGGACTAACTCGGTTTACACCCGGGCCGACGTATATGTGGTAGGTGGTGACAGCCCTATCCATCCGTAGATACTAAGTATCTCGTGCGTAACCCACAGCGTCCGGCTTTAGACTAGTAGAGCCAAATCGTAACGATCATAACCATTCGGGATTCCAATTCAGGATAGCGGGTGATAGTGAGTGTCCGAGCTCCGACGACGAATATCAAGTGGACCACTAGTTGATTACCCTAAGCTCGCTCAATTAAACTGAATCACACGACTTTGTGAACTTATTAAACTTGTCTCGTTGTCCTCCCAACTGTCTATCTAGCTAGTGTAGCTTTCTCTTTCATTATCTGCATATTTATCGTGTGTGTGTGTCCCGGTCTTTTCATTTATCCTAACCCCCGTTAACTAGTCTGGCTGGTATTTTAAATAATTAAGATATAGAGGATTGTCTCTTTAAACCCTCATTCCCTGTGGATTTGATAACTCTAGGAATACTCCTGGTGAAAACTACAAGCGATATCCGTCCGCTTGCGGATTAATTTCTTTGAGCGTAAGAATGGCCAACAATCGCCTGACTGTACACATAACTTATGATTTGGATCAATAGGACTTGAGGCAGGACGACATCTAAACATACCTATCTCATTTAGAAGGTCTAGCACATATTTTCGTTGTTATAGCACTATCCCTTTCGGTGATCTTGCAATCTCAATCCCCAAAAAATACATGAGTTGGCCTAGATCCTGACTTCGAACTCCTTCATTAAATTCTCCTTTAATCTAGCTATCTCTTGTCTATCATTACCTCTGATAATCATATCATCTACATACACTACAAGGATGGTGATACGACCCTCAAAATGATGGAAAATAACAGTATGGTCACCATTGCATTGTTTATATCCCAAACCACACATTGCATGTCTAAATCGATCAAACCATGCTCTTGGCGATTATTTTAAACCATATAGGGAATTTTTTCAACCGCAACACTTTACCTTTAGTTTGAGAGGTGGCAAACCCAGGTGGGACCTCCATGTATACTTCCTCTTGAAGATCTCCATGTAGAAAAGCATTCTTTACATCCAATTGATGTAGTGGCCAACTAAAATTTGCAGCACAAGATATTATAATTCTCATTGTACTCATCTTTGCCACTGGAGCAAAGGTATCATCATAATCAAATCCATAGGTTTGACTATAACCTTTTGCCACATGTTTTGTCTTGTATCTCTCAACCCTTCCATTTGGACTTTGCTTCACAGTGTATAACCACTTGCAGCCTACCACTTTCTTTCCCTCTAGAAATGGTACAAGATCTCAAGTCTTGTTTTTTTCAAGTGCTGCTAGCTCCTCTTTGATGGCCTCATTCCACCTTGAATCTTGCTTTGCCTCTCTCCATGTCTTTGGAACTAACACCAATTGAAGAGATGCAATAAAAGCTTTGTAGGTTGATGATAACGATTCATATGAGACATAGTTAGCTATGTCTTCATCAACATCTTCTCTGATAGAGATATCTTCAAAACCATATCTTGGTGGTGGTCTTCCTGCTGTACTCCTCCTTTCCCTTCTCATTGCAATGGGCAAACTTTCCTCTCCCCTTACTTCCAACTCCTCTTCAATTTCAGAAGATACTTGCACAAGATTTGGAGAGTTAGATGACTGACCTTCAATCTCAATAGCAGCTTGAGATAATTGTTGTTTCACAGGCTGAGGCATCAATGAGGTTCTGGATTTTCTTCTTGTATAAACTTGCAAATTTGGTTTCCTCCTTGAGTACACTTGTAAATTTTGCTCTTCATTTGGATTTATCCCCTCCTTTCCATGTGAAAGCTCATTAAGAGAGGATGGAATTAAACCACCCATCACTTTCCTCGATTCAGACTTCTTCATTACGCTCCAAGTCTTCACGTACTCCAGTTGTCTCAACATCAGCAAATAGCATGCTAAGATCTGTCCTTTCTCCATTGAAAGGGATGGACTCTCTAAATGTCAGATCCAAACTAACGTATACACGCCTTTCAGATGGACTCCAGCATTTGTAACCATTTTGTCCACGTGAATACCTAATAAAGATGCACTTGATTGCTTGTGGATCTAGTTTTCCAACTGAAGGTCGATGATCCCTAACAAAACATGTGCACCCAAACACCTTTGGTGGTACAACAAACTACCGAATAGCATTTCATATGGGGTCTTCATCCTAAGAACCCTTGATGGCATGCGATTAATAAGATGGGTAGCAGTCATAACTGCTTCACTCCATAGGAATTTAGGCGCATTCGTTGTATACATAAGTGAACAAGATACCTCTTGAAGATGGCGGTTTTTCCTTTCCGCTACTCCAATCTGTTGAGGTAAGTTAACACAAGATGTTTGATGTAAAATTCCTTCTTGTGAAAGGAAGTTTTAAAATTCATTATTCATGTACTCTTTTCCATTATCTGTTCTGATGATCTGAACATTAGTGTTGAACTGATTTTTTACACAAGTATAGAAATCCTTAAAACATTTAAGAACCTCACTTTTATGCTTCGTCAGATATAACCATGTCATACGAGAAAAACAATCAATAATGGTGACAAAGTATTTCATTCCACTCACATAAATAACTTGGGAAGTCCACACATCAGAATGAACTAATACAAAAAGGTGATACACTTCGGAGTCCTCTACTAACATATATATGAGGTTCTCGTATGTTTTCCATACTCGTATGCATCACATACTAATTTAAGTTTGTCCACCTTAGACATTTCAATCGGAAATACCCTCCTCATGGTCTCAAAAGACATATGCCCAAGTCTACAATGCAAAAGCATTACATCAGCTTCCCTCTCACCAGTTGCAGCTGATAGAGCAAGACACACACCTTTGGCTTTGTCTGTCTTCCCTCTATCAAGATACCAGAGTCCATCATGTCTGACTCCAGTCCCAAGGCTCCTCCTAGTATTTCTTTCCTGAATTATACAATTTTCACGATCAAAAGAAACTCAGCAGTGCATATGATCGATGTAAGATCAAGTTTTGGTATTGATGACAACAGGGACTTCAAGGTTAAGGCTCTTGTGTTTCATAGTTTCTCTTATACTCTCTGCGTGATGGGCATGAAACTTTCCGCCTAAGTGTCCAAATATTTTTGCCAAGTTCACAAGTTGACAAACATGACACTAAATCCTAGGCGAGACATGAAGGGAGAAAGGCGATAGCCAAAACGTAGTGGGCTGCAAAAAGTAGCCCCATCGGACCAGGTTCGACAGCCGTCGGACTAGGTCCGATGGATGCGCGTGTCAGCAGCTAAGTCACTCAAAATGCAACCCTACTGTCGGACCGGGTCCGACCACCGTCGGACCAGGTCCGACCAGGCCGTAGGTTCCTATCGACTAAGTCCCAAATGCAACCCTACTATCGGACTGGGTCCGACCACCGTCGGACTGGGTCCGACGGACGAGGAAAAGCTGAAAATCGACTAAGTCCCGAAAACAATTCTCCTGTCGGACTGGGTCCGGTCACCGTTGGACCGGGTCCGACAAACATGTCAAACCCTAGCCGCCAGCCTTAAAGCTTCATCAGACCGGGTCCGACGGATCGATCTAAATCTCGAGAAATCAAATCCGAGCCGTCCATCCTTAGGGTTTCGCCTTGTGCCTATAAATAGGAGCCACCAGAACGGGGGAAAACTAGGTGAGAGCCACTTTTAGCAGCCACATCTTGCCCTAGCCACCCAAGTGAGCTCCTCCCATGGTTTCCACCTCCATCTAGGGTTCCATGTGCTTGAGAGATTGAGTGAGAGAGAGTGAGGGAAAAGGAGAGAGGAGTGAGAAGAGCACATACCCAAGCCTTCTCCGGTCATCCCCGAAGTCCTTGTGCCTCCCCCATGAGTTCTTGGCCTAGATCGATGGTGGGAGAGGTGGTGGTCTAGTTGTGCTTCCGGCATTGTGCTCTTAGGCTTCTTGTCACCGAGATTCAACTCCACCACAAGCTTCATCGTCATCGACAAGTGTACCGCAAGCAAACCCATCAACGTGGTGGTCATCGGCTAGGTGTAGCCGGTGCATCCTCTTCTCCAAGTGCGTCGGAGATGTATTAAATCCTCCAAGTGCGTCGGGGTCGATTTCGCCTGTGAAGACGGGTGTTTCGGGGTCCTTCGTGTGTGAAGGCTGCCGATTCTTATACAAGTTGGAGTTCCTTTCCGATGTGTTCGGGAACGAACTTCTTCTAGTGGATTGAGGATTAGGGACGAGAGGGTCCCGGGCTTTCCTTTGTGGTGAGCTCCCTCAACGAGAGTAGGTGCTTGCACCGAACTCGGTAAAAAGATTGGTTTGCCCTCCTGTCACCTTTATTATTCGCACTTGTAATTACTTCCGCTACTAGACTTGTGTAGGGCTCATTCGCTAGTTGGGTGCTTAACTTGACTAATTGATAAAGTTCAACAAGCGAATAAAATTGAAAATGGTCCGATTCACCCCCCCTCTCGGCCTTAGGTCCCTTCAATTGGTATCAGAGCCTAGGATCTCTAGAATTTGCTTAACCGCTTAGAGATGGCCGACGGGGATAGCGTTGCTGCTAATAGGGTTCCATTGTTTAGTGGGTCACACTTTGCATTTTGGAAAATTCGCATGACCACATATCTTCAGTCCATGGTCCCAGACATTTGGGATGCCGTTGAGAATGGCATTGTTATCACACGCACTGAAGGTGTACCTCTCACACCTGAACAAAAGAAACTTTCTGCTAATGACGCTAAGGCAAAAAATGCATTGTTCACTGGCTTGAGCATGGAGGTGTTTGAGAGGGTTAGTAATCTTGCATCTGCACATGACATTTGGATCACACTCATAGAAATTCATGAGGGAACTGCCTCTGTCAAAGAGGGTAGATTAGTGGTGGTTAAGGAGAAATTTGATCGCTTTGAGATGCTTCCAAATGAAAATGCCAATGATATGTATACTCAACTTAACCCCATAATCAATGAGCTTAAGGGGCTCGGACTCTCTATGCCAGATGTTGATGTGTGCAGAAAGATGATGCGGATACTGCCAAGACAAGAGTACCGCGACATCATCACCTAGATGTCCAACAGTGGCGATGTGGACAAGATGACCCCCACTGCCTTCTTAAGCAAGTTAAGGGCTCATGAGATGCTCATCATCGAGCCCACAGCTACTCCTGTCCCTGAGAAGAACAAGGTCATATCACTCAAGGCAACTGGACACAAGCCAATTGACAAGTCGTCCTCTTCCAAGACTAAAGAAGGAACGAGCTTCTTTCCAAGTGAAGCTGCTGAGGAGATTGTGGCCTTGATTGGGAGACGCTACGGCTTGAGGAAGCCAGGCAAGAACCCACACTCTAGCTACCGATGCTTTGAGTGTCATGAGAAGGGTCACATTGCTTTCATGTGCCCTCAAAAGGACAAACTCAAATATAAGGAGAGGGCCAAGCAAGACAGTGATGATGACAAGCCAAAGAACAAGGAGAGGAAGCAAAAGGCCAAGGATAGCAAGAGAAGCTGGAAGAAGACCGAGTTCAAGGGCACCACCAAGCAAGGAAAGAAGTTGGCATTCTTTGGAGAGTGGGCCACGGATGAGAGCTCCAGTGACGCACCTGACTCCGAGGATGAGGAGGCAAATGGTCAAGGACTTGCCACCATAGCAAGTGCTGAAATGACACCGCCGCCTCCATCCTTTCCTCCAAGATGCTTGGTGGCCATCCCTGAACCACAAGAGCAAGTGTGGTATTCTGATGGGGATGAGTCTGCTTCCTCCACTACGTCTACACCAAAAGATTCATCACCACCAGCTACTTCACCCAAGTGCTTGATGGCACGACCCTTCTCTGAGGTACAAAACTTTGACTCTGACTCTGATGTTGACTGGGATGATGAGACAACTAGGGAGCATGTGCTCAAATTGGTTGACATTGTGCAAAAAGAAACATTGAGAGCTAAAACTCTTTAAGAGTCTTTGAATTCTTTGATTGCTAAGCATAACTCTCTTGAGACTGAGTATGACATCTTGCATGGTGATAACATTAGCATGACTAGGAAGCTAAATGTTCTAGATGAAGAGCGTAGGGCAAAGAATGAAAATGAAAAAGATCTGTTAGCAACCATTTATGAGCTTAGGGCTAAAAATGTATCTCTTGTTGCTAAGACTGCTTCTTTTGATGCTTTGCCTATTGCTTCTTCTTCTAGTGATTTGAATGTCGCTCCAGCTTTAATTGTGCCTCCGGTCATGACACCTTTCACTGGCACTGTTACACCTGCGATCACATTAGCTGCTGCTAGCAATGATTTTTCTCCTGAATGTACCATTATTGCTTCTACTGCTAGCATTGTTGCTCCAATTGTTGAAACATGTGTTAAATGTTTCATGATTGCATCTAGCTCTAGTGGTTCCTCTAGTATAGCTGTTGAGTGCACTCCTGATACATGTAAATTTGTACTAGCTGCTAGAGAACTTGCTATTGAAAATGTTGAACTCAAGGCCAAGTTTAAGAAATTTGACAAGGGTCTTGGCAAGTGCTATGAGGGTAGTGTTGCTTTGAACATGATGCTTGAGAAACAAAGGAAACCGACCCATAAGGGCGGCTTGGGTTTCACCCCTGAGCCTAAGGGGAAGAAAAAGAAAGGTTCTCAAGCATCTTCCAAGAAGCAAAACTCATCTCATGCCCAAACCAAGAGTAACAACATTGGGCCTAAAAATATGAACATTAGAAACAATGCTCCTAGAAAGCATAATGAGCACAACACATGGCAAGGACCTCCTAGGCACTATAACTCGACGTGGAAACCTAGGAATCAATATGCTTGGCAATATGCTCCTAGGTACAACAATTGGAATGGTCCTCCCATACATTACAACAACTGGCAAGCTCCCATGTTTCCCACCTGGTCAGCTCATCCACAAATGTTCTGGAATGGTCCTCCTAGACAAAACTTTGCTAGACAAGCTCCACCTAGGAACCAAAACAGGAACACTCCCAAGCGCAGCCAACCCAAGCTTCCAAGAGCACATGCTGAGCTCTATGATTCCTATTTGCTCACCCAGAATGCCCAAGGGAAGGTGACTGCCAAGTATGCTGGGCTCAAGGCTGAAAATGAGCACAAGGCACACGTTTGGGTGCCCAAGTATTTGCTTGCTCTGTTTCCCGCTCTTTTCGGTTTGAAGGCTAACCCTCGGGGATCTCCTATGTGGGTCCCTGAGTCACAAAAGTGATCTCTTCTCATGACAGGTGAACTACCGGAGTGGTTGGTGCCATTGGATCATCGACAGTGGGTACACTCAACACATGACCGGCAACCCCCGGTTGTTCACCTCAATAGGGGAGGAAGGCAACAACATCCCCCCCCAAGGTCACTTTTGGAGATGGAAGCAAGAGCAAGGTGCTTGGCATTGGAAAGGTAGCAATCTCTTCAGATCTTTCAATTGAAAATGTGCTACTTGTTAAGACTTTGAATTATAATCTTCTCTCTGTTGCCCAAGTATGCAACTTAGGGTTCCATTGCAACATATCATCTGAGGGAATGATGGTTTTGGATAAAAATGAGAAAACTGTGTTCAAAGGTTTTCGTTTTGAAAACTTGTTTTTTATGAACTTTAATGAGCCTGCCGCATCCATCTCGACTTGCCTTGTTGCGAAAGTCTCTCTTGGTTGGCTTTGGCATAGACGTCTTAGGCATGTGTGTCGACGGTTGAGATATCGATCTCAAGTCGACTAAGGTTCTTGAGAAAGGGAGATAGAAGACCTGCCGAGCTATGCGAACAGCAATCAACGAGCAACAAGGAGACACAGGGTTTTTATCCTGGTTGAGGCCTCTCAGGAGAGATAATAACCCTACGTCCAGCCTTTCTATATATCAAAGAGGATTACAAAGAGGAACTCGGCGAGACGAACAGGTCTCGGCGAGATTATGGGTGTACAGAAGTATGCGATCTTGCATTGGATGCCACTGTCTTCGGGCCCCTCTACACGCCGTAGGGGCCTTGGTTTATATAGTGTTGAATAACCGACCTACCGAGGGATTATCGGGCCGGGCTAACTACGAGATCGTAACGAACTCATACATGCCAAATTAGTCTCGAGGTAGATAAGGTAAACTTCAAGTCTTGGGGATCATGACATCTGTTCCAATCCGGGAAACCACGTCCGGGTCATCGCGTAGCCGTGCAGAACTCTGTTCGAGTCAGACTCAAACAGGAATCCTAGGCCGTTCCGCACCGTGCCAGCAAAGAAGCTATTCGGCAGGATGCACACGGGCCTGATAGAACCTTCTAGGGAGCTAGGCCCGGGGAGGCATTACATTGGGCGGTCGAGGGGCCATGGCAATGGGCCGTGATTTTATCCTCGACGACTAGCCCCGAGACTCAAGTGGAAGGACTCACTAGAGTGGGGTCTTCCTCTTGAGACTCAAGTCACGAAGAGGTATTTTTCCTGCTACAAAGGCGTGCAACAAAGCGGCGAACAGGTTATGGTTCAACCGAACAAGACTTGTTGGGACCGAACAAACCCGCTTTGGTGCCGAAAGCAACTCTGTTCGTCGAGAATGAAAACAACATCTGTCTGAAAGCGAGCACCCAACCCTCGTCTGTAAATCGGAAGAAGTAGAGCCTTAAGTGAGATGAATCATCTCCTTGAGGCTGAACGTCATCAAGGAGGGATTGGATTCTTGGTAGTGAAGAGCGTACCACCGCATCCGGTAAGATCAGATATTTAGGGAGAATGAACACGGCAAGTCGCGAGATGGACTTGTGTTGCTGCATCCAGGTATGAACATACCTAGGAAAGTATGGCGAAAATAGGAGAACCACCTCTCGGGCTAGAGCTTGCCCGACGAAATAAAGATTGCGCTCTCGAGCGAATTTCGTGCTCAGGAACGAAGGTGATGTGCCCACAGACGTAGATTGTGTGCTAGGTGCAAACAATGCATACGAGAGGGAAGGTGACCCAGTCCTCGAGCGTAGAGCTCGTCAAAGGATCCAGGTAAAGAGATCCCGTCCCCGAGCACGGAGCTCGTTAAAGGAACAGAAAAGTGAGACCATGCGAAGATGTACCCGGTAGGAGACCATCCAGTCCCCGAGCACGGAGCTCGTAGCGGGGACCAGACGCACGCCCGGCGAAGAGCGGCGGTCGAAGTTGATCCGATCCCGAGCACGGAGCTCGAAGGGACGAGACGCTGGCCCGGCGAAGAGCTGCCCGGTGCGAGGTTGATCCAGTCCCCGAGCACGGAGCTCATCGCGAGACCAGAGGCGCACTCCGGGGGAAGAGCTGCCCGGTGCGAGGTGAATCACAACCCGAGCACGGAGCTCGTCACGAGACCAGACGCACGCTCCGGGCGAAGTGCTGCCCGGTGCGAGGTGAATCACAACCTGATGCAGTCAGAGCCGCATGAGAATGCGTGAAGTCAACGCTTTACCCAAGACGTATTCCTTGCGACAGTGTAAGCGTTGTCTTGGCAAGTGCAGAACCGACGCTTGGAGTGCCCGTTGCGATGAGAATCGGCTTACGATGGGCATGCCCGTTGCGATGAGAATCGGCTTACGGTGGGCAGGACTCCGTTGGTGGCGCACTACCTTGACTTAGCCGAACCATGAAGGTCAGTGCCGGGCAAAGGCAAGAAAACATACGCGGGTAAAGTGAAGCAGTCCCCGGGCATGCGCGGAGCAAACCCGCGAAGAAAGGGATGCAGACATCGGTTTTGGTGGGAAGCCTGGAACCTCGCCGCGACCATCACCGGAGTCTGACGTTCCCCGCTCTTGTATTTCCTGCAGAAGACAAACAAGAAACGAGCCATCAAAGGGAAAAAATGAGAGCAAGAACAGGCTCTAAGAAGGGCAAAGCGAGTTTTGGAAAACACGGTAGGACGCCAGCCTAACTCCCAGCCCCGTTGTGCATCTGCTCGAAAACCTAAGTTTGCGAACTCGAACAGGTGCACAAACCAAAGAGCCACACCCTAGCCCCCGGTACGGACGATGCATGAAGACCTGAGTTTGCGAATTCAAGCACGTGCGTAGAGAGATAGAGAGACACTCGTAGCCTGATCGACTCGTTCCATGAACTGCTCGTTAACGTAAGTTAGGCAATTCCAAAGGTCGCCAAACAAGGAAAGTGCCTCTGCCGCGGATGGCTTACAAGAGCAGGCTTTGCCAAGTGGTTGTGCCGTGAGCGGTAAGTGCCTCTGTCGCGGAGGGCTTACGAGAGCAGGCTTAGCCGCAAGGCGGAAAGCCGTTTTACGCAACTCTGAGTTTAGGAACTTGTTGAAACTAGATACGGGCAGGGAAATCCTGAAGATCGCGGAGCCAAGAGTTCGCAAGACCGGACAACCATCAAGTGTTACCAGAGAGAAAGATAGTCTGAGAAGACGAGTGGTGAGAAAGGGTCACAGGGGGCCGCAAACATTCACCGTTTATTGGATTGAACTTTGCATGGCAGCCCGAGAGACTTGGACGAACTAAGACGCGAAGTTTGACAAAAAGCGTAGAGCTAAGGAAGCAAACAAAAGACCTACACAGAGAACTTACGAAGCTGGTCGATGTTCCAAGTGCTGGTCAGTTCTCTCCCGTCCTCCATTGCCAGGCGAACAGCCTCCGGGCGAGCAATAGAAACGACTGTGAACGGGCCCTCCCTTCGGGGAGTTAACTTGTTGGCACTGAACAGATTCTGGACGCGGCGCAGAACGAGGTCGCCGGCCTTCAAAACCCTTGGTCGAACTGATTTGGCAGCGTGCCGACGAAGATCTTGCAGGTAGCGCGCCATTTTGACTTGTGCCAGTTCGCGTGTGCCTTCGAGGAGATCGAGTTCAAGTAAGCGCTCTTGCTCAGAGTCAACCGAGTTGACCGAGCTCGTGAGGCGAGCCGAGTACTACTTCGGCGGGCAAGATGGCTTCTGCACCGTAGACCAATTGGAAAGGAGTTTCCCCGGTTGCCCGGCTGGCTGTGGTGCGAACGGCCCAGAGGACGGAAGGAACTTCATCAACCCAGACTTTGTTGTGCTCGGGGAGTGCCGCGAACACGCGCCGTTTAATACCTGGACAATATGTCCGTTAGCTCGCTCGACTGCTCCATTGCTCTGTGGATGTGCCACAGAGGCGAAGCAGACCTTGGTTCTCAGCTGTTCGTAGTATTCCTGTAATAGCTCGCTTCTGAACTGGGGACCGTTATCGGTGATCAAGGCAGGTTGACTGCGTTGCTTGGAGGAAGTGTTAACTTCACCTATGGACTTAAGGCCTTCGGCCAGTCGCTCAAGGTGAGAAGCAACAGCATCGCCCATGAGGGCGAGATTAGCCTAGTTAGTGGATCTGACCACCGTTGCCATGGCTTGAAGTCGTCCCGACTCTGCTCAAGGGGTCCTGGGATCCCTGAGGCGTCCGCATTTTACCCGACCGGAGTCTGGAAGCGTGGGGATTCAACCCGAGCAGGTAGAACGTCTGCCGGGGGACTTAGCGTAGTTACGCGAGGCGGATCGCGTCGCTGACGTTTGTGCTGATCGCGAATCTGCTCCAACATTTGATTGATTGAGGCGTCTGGGCTACGGCGAACAACTTTTTGCTCTCAAGCAGCTGGCGTAGCCCCATCTTGTTGCCGAGCAGAATTGATCCGCTCGATCTGTTCGGTCGCCGCGGCCAGTGCAGGATCCTCTGAAGTTCCTGCGCCGGCCATGTTGACGCTGCAACGGCCGTGTGTTGGCACGCTAGACGGTGTCATCAGTGTGTCACCACAGGAGGAATCGATCGACATAGCCTTGGAATCCGAAAGATCTAAACCAGCGTAAAGATCGCCAGTTCCGTAATCATCGTCAATGACGGGAGCTTGAGCTAAGACCATCTCCGGAGCATAGCCGGAAAGTTCTGTCCCAGATCTAGAAGGTGATCGAGATCGAAAATATCGATCCGATCTGACAAGGGAATTGACATCCTATCCTTCTGAGTCATACCCTTCAGGAAGATTTTCCTGGCCGCTGAACGAGTTCGACATGCTTGAACAGACTTGATCTACTATCCCCACGGACAGCGCCAATTGTCGACTGTTGAGATATCGATCTCAAGTCAACTAAGGTTCTTGAGAAAGGGAGATAGAAGACCTACCGAGCTATGCGAACAGCAATCAACGAGCAACAGGGAGACATAGGGTTTTTATCCTGGTTCAGGCCTCTCAGGAGAGATAATAGCCCTACGTCCAGCCTTTCTTTATATCAAAGAGGATTACAAAGAGGAACTCGGCGAGACGAACAGATCTAGACGAGATTATGGGTGTACAGAAGTATGCGATCTTGCATTGGATGCCACTGTCTTCTGGCCCCTCTACACGCCGTAGGGGCCTTGGTTTGTATAATGTTGAATAACCGACCTACCGAGGGATTATCGGGCCGGGCTAACTACGAGATCGTAACGAACTCATACATGCCAAATTAATCCTGAGGTAGATAAGGTAAACTTCAAGTCTTGGGGATCACGACATCTGTTCCAATCCGAGAAACCACGTCCGGGTCTTCATGTAGCCGTGCAGAACTCTGTTCGAGTCGGACTCAAACAGGAATCCACGCACCGTGCCAGCCAAGAAGCTGTTCAGCAGGATGCACACGGGGCTGATAGAACCTTCTAGGGAGCTAGGCCCTAGGACGCTGTTCGGTTGGGCCGTCAGGGAGTGGGCCATGGCAATGGACCGTGATTTTATCCCTGACAGCTAGCCCCCGAGACTCAAGTGGAAGGACTCACTAGAGTGGGGTCTTCCTCTTGAGACTCCAAGTCACGAAGAGGGTATTTTTCCTGCTACAAAGACGTGCAACAGGCGGCCGAACAGGTTATGGTTCAACCGAACAAGACTTGTTCGGGACCGAACAAACCCGCCTGGTGCCGAGCAACTCTGTTGCGTCGAACAGAAAACAACATCTGTCCGAGCAGAGCACCTAGCCCTCGATATAGAAATCGGAAGAAGTAGAGCCTTAAGTGAGATGAATCATCTCCTTGAGGCTGAACGTCATCAAGGAGGGATTGGATTCTTGGTAGTGAAGACCGTACCACCGCTTCCGGTAAGATCAGATCTTCAGGGAGAATGAACACGGCAAGTCGCGAGATGGACTTGTGTTGCTGCATCCAGGTATGAAGATACCTAGGAAAGTATGGCGAAAATAGGAGAACCACCTCTCGGGCTAGAGCTTGCCCGAGGAAATAAAGATTGCGCTCTCGAGCGAATGTCGTGCTCAGGAACGAAGGTGATGTGCCCTAGACGTAGATCGTGTGCTAGGTGCAAACAATGCATACGAGAGGAAAGGTGACCCAGTCCTCGAGCGTAGAGCTCGTCAAAGGAACCAGGTAAAGAGATCCCGTCCCTGAGCACGGAGCTCGTTAAAGGAACCAGAAAGTGAGACCATGCGAAGATGTACCCGGTAGGAGACCATCCAGTCCCCGAGCACGGAGCTCGTAGCGGGGACCAGACGCGCGCTCCGGGCGAAGAGCTGCCCGGTGCGAAGTTGATCCAGTCCCCGAGCACGGAGCTCGTTGCGGGGACCAGACGCGCGCTCCGGGCGAAGAGCTGCCCGGTGCGAGGTTGATCCAGTCCCTGAGCACGGAGCTCGTCGCGGGACCAGACGCGCTCTCCGGGCGAAGAGCTGCCCGGTGCGTGGTAAATCACAACCCGATGCAGTCAGAGCCGCAAGAGAATGTGTGAAATCAACGCTTTACCCAAGATGTATTCCTTGCGACAGTGTAAGCGTTGTCTTGGCAAGTGCAGAACCGACGCTTGGAGTGTCCGTTGCGATGAGAATCGGCTTACGGTGGGCATGCCCGTTGCGATGAGAATCGGCTTGCGGTGGGCAGGACTCCGTTGGTGGCGCACTACCTTGACTTAGCCGAACCGTGAAGGTCAGTGCCGGGCAAAGGCAAGAAATAATACGCGGGTGAAGTGAATCAGTCCCCGGCATGAATCAAATGGCAGCCAAGGTCGGCATGACAATCTGGATGATGTTGATGGAGAGCAATTGGCAAGAGCAATGGGAGAAAGGCAAGATGAAGATGTGAGGCCAATGGAAGCTTCTAGAGTGAGTGAGATAGTTACACCACCGCTCACACCTGAGCTTGTGCTAGACTCAGGGGGAGCTGTGCCTCAAGACAGCTCAAGTGATGAGCTATCTTCAATAACAGAGATAGCTGATGAGCAAGATGGAGAGTCAGTGGAGCAGTCAAGTGGACAACCTTCTCGGTTGATCAGAATCCATCATTCAATTGCTCGTGATCATTCATCTGATCAAGTGATTGGGGACTTGACTCAAAGTGTGCAAACAAGGTCAAGAACAGCTGGGTTCAGTGAGGTCAGTGGCATAGCTAACTTCTGTGAGCATCATGTTTTTGTATCTGACTTGGAGTCAAAGAAGGTGGAAGAGACATTGGCTGATCCTAATTGGATAAATGCCATGCATGAAAAGCTGAACAATTTTAAAAGGAATCAAATCTGGACACTTATGGAGCGATCCAAGAATTGCAATGTGATTGGTACCAAATGGATCTTCAAGAATAAGACAGATGAGTTTGAAGTGATTGTCAGGAACAAGACAAGACGTGTAGCTCAAGGCTTCACACAGGTTGAGAGTGTGGACTGTGGAGATACTTATGCTCCTGTGGCCAGATATGATGCAATTAGGCTGCTTATGGCGTTTTCTACATGTCACAACATTACACTTAAGCAGATGGACGTAAAGAGTGCCTTCTTGAATGGCTACATCGAGGAGCTGGTGTATGTTGAGCAACCTCCAGGGTTTGAGGATCCAAAGCACTCCAACCATGTGTTCAAGCTATCAAAGGCTTTGTATGGGCTCAAGCAAGCTCCCAAGGCTTGGTATGAAAGACTTAGAGACTTCCTCATCTCCAAAGGCTTCAGTGTTGGACGAGTAGACTCTACTCTCTTCACCAAGGTGGATGATAGACACTTATTCTTGTGCCAAGTCTACGTCGACGACATCATATTTGGGAGCTCAAGCAGCAAGATGGTGCAAGACTTCAGTGAGATGATGGCAGCTGAGTTTGAAATGGCAATGATGGGTGAGTTGAACTTCTTCTTGGGCTTTCAAATCAAGCAACTCAAGACTGGGATGTTTATAAGCCAAAAGAAGTACACTATGGATCTCCTGAAGCGCTTCGACATGGACGGATAAAAGCCAATCCGGATTCCAATGGGTACAAGCGGCCACCTCGACCTCGACATAGAAGGTAACCCTGTGGATCCCAAGCTTTACCGTTCCATGATCGGTGCATTGCTCTACTTGACAGCATCTAGGCCGGATATCATGTTTAGTGTGTGCATGTGCGCTAGATACCAGGCCTTCCCTAGAGAAATGCATTTGAAGGCTGTCAAAAGAATTTTCAGATATCTAAAATTCACTCCTAGCATAGGTCTCTAGTTCCCTAAGGGTGCGCGGTTTGAGCTCCTTGGCTACTCTGACTCAGATTACGCCGGATGCAAGATTGATCGCAAGAGCACTTCAAGGGCCTGTCACCTACTTGGTAGATGTCTTGTGTCGTGGGTATCAAAAAGCGAACTCCGTGGCGCTATCTCTCTGAGGTGAGTATATAGCGGCGAGGAAGTAGTAGTCATAAATTCTATTCCTGACACAATCCTTACTTGACTTTGGCGTAAAACTTGACCACGTGCCTCTTCTGTGTGATAATGAGAGTGCTATGAAGATAGCTAGCAACCCGGTTCAACACTCGCGCACCAAACACATTGACGTCCGACATCACTTCCTTCGGGATCATGTGATGAAGGGCGACATCGTGGTTGGATCTGTGCGTACGAAGGACCAACTTGCTGATATCTTCACCAAGCCACTGGATGAGGCACGCTTTTGTAAATTAAGAAATGAACTGAACATACTAGATAGGTCAAATGTCGCCTGAGTTGGCCATGGGGCTGTTGTGTGTGAACCTGGCACAATCATATGAACTTCAGACAAATCTTGGAGCTTTGCAAATTCTACTTGATTCATACTTTGTTCAATGCATCTCCATTTGCACTTGATAGCTAAATCTCAAATTGACTGTCATCGTGCTCAATAGGTGCTCTAATTAACACATGCTAATAATTCTTCACTTGGAGCGTGTGCTAGATGTGTTAAAGCCATGGGTATCTTTTATAGCTCATCTCTATGTGAATGACCTAGTGCTTCTAGTTCTGGTCTTGCCATTCATTCTGTATCTCGTTCAATATCATGGCTAGATATGAGCACTTATGTTATGGAAATGTTGAGCAATCTAAAAATGTGCAAAATACGAAAATAAGGCCAAAAGACCATCCTTGTTCTCACCAATGTTTTCCCAGCTAAGACAGCTTGCCATTGCACTAGGCATGAACTTAGGGGGAGCTTTGGATGACCAAGACACTGAATCCTTCAGTGTAATGCTGGACAGTGTCGCTTAAGGCTTGAGACATGGAACTTAAAAAAACATAAAATGAAATTCTACTTAAAAAAATGCTCAACAAAAGAATATGTTTAGACTCAAATTCTGGCTTGGTGTAGCACTTGCGCATATTTGGACATGCTTGTTCTAGTTGCTAGCTTGCATCAAGTGATTTCTCCTAGTGCATGAGCTTACTAGATACTCATTGGCTTTGATTCCTCTAAATCCGGCTCTAAGTCTTAATTCTACTTACACATCACTCAAACATGAGCATCTATTGTGTTTTGTGATATTTGATCTAGAAATAGTCTTGAATTTGCAATATGGTGGATAACTTGGCATGTTAGAACTTGTCTAATCTACAAAGCTCTTGAGTATTGTCTCCTTTTCATGTGCTTGTTGCTTGCCTTTTGTGGTTATTGATGACAAAGGGGGAGAAAAATGAGTAGAAAAGTGGAAAATGAGACAAAGGGGGAGAAATTGCAATTGCAAATCTGTGCCAGCTTTGTGCTTTCATGCTTATGATCTAGGGGGAGCTAGGTGTTAGGTATGCATTGTATTGCACTTCAATTGATCTTATGCCCAGTTGTTATTTCAAGTGAAGTAATCTCAATTGGTATCACCAAGTGGGGCTAAAATTCATATTCATATACTCTTGTTGGAACTAACACACTGCACGAGACACACATTTACTTGTTGAGTTAGCTATGCAGGAGATTTACAGGTGTTGTCATCAATTACCAAAAAGGGCGAGATTGTAGGATCAAGTTTTGGTATTGATGACAACAGGGACTTCAAGGTTAAGGTTCTTGTGTTTCATAGTTTCTCTTATACTCTTTGCATGTGTTTTCCGTCTTGTTCAAGCCTGTTTCATCGACCTCAAATTTCAAAGGTTCAAACGAGCACATGTGCCGGAGCATACTAGTCCCGGAGACTCCAGGGGGTAGCCAGTTGTCCGAGGTTTCGTAGCCGCCAAGTCTTAAAGCCAGATATTTCCAATGGGTGCGAAACTTTTTGCCTAAATGTCCAAATATTTTCGCCAAGTTCACAAGTTGACAAACATGACACTAAATCCTAGGCGAGACATGAAGGGAGAAAGGGGATAGCCAAAACGTAGTGGGCTGCAAAAATTAGCCCCGTCGGACTGGGTCCGATGGATGCGCGTGTCAGCGGCTAAGTCACTCAAAATGGAACCCTACTGTCGGACCGGGTCCGACCACCGTCGGAGACCAGGCCGTAGGTTCCTATCGACTAAGTCCCAAATGCAACCCTACTGTCGGACTGGGTCCGACCACCGTCGGACTGGGTCCGATGGACGAGGAAAAGCTGAAAATCGACTAAGTCCCGAAAACAATTCTCCTGTGGGACTGGGTCCGGCCACCGTCGGACCGGGTCCGACGGACATGTCAAACCCTAGCCGCTAACCTTAAAGCTTCATCGGACCGGGTCCGACGGATCAATCTGAATCTCGGGAAATCAAATCTGAGCCGTCCATCCTTAGGGTTTCACCTTGTGCCTATAAATAGGAACCACCAGCACGGGGGAAAACTAGGTGAGAGCCACTTTTAGCAGCCACATCTTGCGCTAGCCACCCAAGAGAGCTCCTCCCATGGTTCCTACCTCCATCTAGGGTTCCATGTGGTTGAGATATTGAGTGAGAGAGAGTGAGGGAAAAGGAGAGAGGAGTGAGAAGAGCACATACCCAAGCCTTCTCCGGTCATCCCCGAAGTCCTTGTGCCTCCCCCATGAGTTCTTGGTCTAGATCGATGGTGGGAGAGGTGGTGGTCTAGTTGTGCTTCCGGCATTGTGCTCTTAGGCTTCTTGTCACCGGGATTCAACTCCACCACAAGCTTCATCGGTTTGCCCTCCTGTCACCTTTATTATTCGCACTTGTAATTACTTCCGCTACTAGACTTGTGTAGGGCTCATTCGCTAGCTGGGTGCTTAACTTGACTAATTGATAAAGTTCAACAAGCGAATAAAATTGAAAATAGTCCGATTCACTCCCCTCTCAGCCTTAGGTCCCTTCAATCGACAAGTGAGCTTATAGAAATTAGATGTACTAGAAAAGAAGGGGCATATAGTACTGATGACAATGTAATAGACGGTGTGCATTGCACTGTGTCAACGCACTTAGTTGGTCGAGATGTTCCATCAGCAGTTTGGATTGTTACCTTATGCGACCGTGGATATGACATATGATTTAAATTTACTTGGCATACCAGTTACATGCCTCGATGCACCCAAATCTAATATCCAATTAGAATTAGAACTTTAAATGGATGTGAAAGCATGCCTTGATATACCTGAATCAACTTGAACAAGGATGGAAATATTTTCAACTGTTGATGTCGATTCTTGTTCTTTAGCCTTTGCATTTTCAGATTCAGCCACATTTACTCTATGGTCACCACCACATCCACGACCTCTACCGCCTCTGTTAAAACCACCTCTGTAGCTACCCCTTCCCCTTCCTTGATTGGGCTTGGGTGGAACACGAGCCAAGTGCCTCTTTTTTCCATAGTTGAAACACTCCCTAGTCTCGTGAGATCCCATCACCATAAATGTTGGACGAGACGGAGATGGACTTATATTTCTCTTCATCTGTAATCTCACCTCCTCCCTTGTAATGGCTGCTATGGCCTCCTCTTAGCCAGGAAGAGTAAGTTGATGAAATATGGTAGCATGTCTTCCATCAAACTTTGAGTTTAACCCCTCAAAAACTGGAGGACTCTTTTCTTTTCTACCCACTTTTTTACCCATGTTACACACTCAAAGTGTGGTAGCTCAATAGGATCATAGTGATCCACATCAGACCATAGGTGTTTCAACTTTGCAACATACTCCATCACAGATAGCTCCCCCTGTTTTAAATCACTAATTTATCCTCTGTCTCAGCAAGTAACATTACATTATCAACTCCATAGTACATCTTTTCCATGTTCTTCCATATTTCTACTGCACTTGTGATAGTATCCACAAACCCAACTATAGTTGGACACATAGAGCTAAACAGCCATGCAGCTACTAGAGAATTTGTAGCATCCCAATTTCTCCATGCAGCACTCGATTTTCCACTAGCTCAATTGATTTTCTGTCAACGAAGCCATCAAATTTCTTCGCCTTCAACAATAGCAATGCCCTTTTTGACCAAGCCAAATATTTTTTTTTACCTTTAACATCATTTGGCATCAACTCGATTTTTTGGACAGTGTCTTTAAGAGGCACGATGTCCTTACTTGAAGATCGAACCTCAGTTGATTTGGCAGCAAGTAATTCCACAATTTTTCAAAAATCTGTTCTATTTCTTGGTTTTCTGCCATCAAGCTTCTCACCTGCTAGATCTGGTACTTTCCTTGCAAGTTGTGGCTGCCTTCTCCTAGGCAACACTAACACCTCACAATTCCACACACTTGTTACTCCACTTCTATAGCCTCCGCACAGCAGCACTCTCTCTCTCTCTCTCTCTCTCTCTCTCTCTCTCTCTCTCTCTCTCTCTCTCTTCCACTTCCTTTCAGCACACTCAACAATCGCAGCACTCAACAACCGCGGCACCTCTCTCTTTCTCATGGTCACCAGTCAACCCCGAATAGGGAACAAGCCATCAGCGATCTACTAGACAGCTCCATCAAGATCTAGGTCACCGAGGGCGCAATACCAAGAGCAAGAACTCCCTTGTTACTCCTCCGCTGGATCACAAATGTAGAGGAAGCAGCAGCTCCTCCGCCGCCGCACAAACCCGTGCCTCTTGTTGCTGCTCCCTCAGATACGCCCAAGGTGCAGCCAAGCACGACGCCGCCGTCTCCTCGGCCTCCGGTTCCTGCTCCTTCCGCCTTAGCTCTTCACCGCTGGAACGCCGCCGATGGCTTGGACTTTCGCCGCTGTTGTCGCCACAACCCAGTGCTCTAATACCATGTAGGGATTTGTGGATTTTTCTGGAATCCTCACTCTCCCTATTGCATTGCTATGATAAATATACATGTACAAGTACAGAGGGCCTTACTTGGGCCTAGGCTGGATTTCACAATACTCACACACTATATAAAACATACAGACCAATGCCTTTCAATTTATTATTTGGCTTTGCTTTTACTGAGTGACATATATAATTCCTCTTTACTAAATATATACTATTTATCCAAGTTGCACATCCTACTTATCGCTTTGCTACCATGTATGCTTTGATTATCACGAACCAGCCACCAATTGCACCGCCTAACCGTGATAAGAGCATGTAAGAGAAACATAAATGTTTGAATGAGCGTAAATCCCAAATCCCAACACATTGTCTCTCCCACCTTCTTTTTCTAGGCACCACCTGCTCTCTGGCAAGCCGAACCGGAGGGCACTCAAGCTAGCAGTAGAGAAGGATACAACGGTGGCACGCGATATGACCAAACGCGATAGTAGGAATTTGGAGTGAATCAGTTTGGATCGGTGATTTTTCAGTCTTTACCTTGAGTAGGTTTTTCAATGTAAAACGCGCATCAACTATGCACGTTTATTTTGATTGAAAACATCTCAAAGTTTATCACGAGATGTTTTGATTCTAACTAGTGTTATCCATATATAAGACTGTCCAACAGTATATAAGTCCAACACGTAAGGGGTTGGCTACCCAAAATTTGAGCATAGATCTCGGATTATACTTCCAATAAATGAGAAATCACCATACCGATTTTAGGTCTCTCTTGCAAATATATCTATACTTAGGTAATCTATCTCCTCTACTTATGATTTAGGTATTATATTCGAGGATAAAAATACAAGTATGAAATCTTTAGGATAATAGAGATGTAGGATTCAGATTTTGGGTATTGTCGTTAGGAATAGTCTACGACCTCAATCAACACCAACAGTCCAACACAGCCTCACAAGTCACAACCCACGTCGATCACTGCTCTCTGGGTCTCCGCGATGGCAGCATCAGCGCTCCAGAAAATCTATGCAAACCGTTTCTTTCCGCGAACCAACGACTAAGGCTTGGATTTGAGCATCTTGTTGACACGAAAACGTGAACACACGTGCTAAAACGTCAACTCTGGGGTTGTGTCGCAACAAGGGGAACCAAGCGTGCCAATTGATTTGACCTGTAAATCAATAAGGTGAAAATTGTCAGTAATATAGGCCCAATCGGCTTTTGAATATAGCCAGATCAGGTTATTTATAATCGGCTCTTAGATAACCCGATTATAAGTTCTATCGGCTTAAAACCCGATAGAGCAAAGATTCAAATAAGCATTTAAATATAAGTCCTGTTTCTTTTTGGTATTTTTATTAATATCAGTATTGAAACCTTTAAATCGAAGTATTAGATCAAATCAGAAAAATAGATCGAATAGATTGGTCAGGCCAAGACAGTATTCAAATCCAAGACTAGATATAAACTAATAAATCGGTTTATCAGTTTAAGGCTGATTGATAACACAATACTAATCGGCAAACATCTGGACATATCAGACCCTAAACAAGGGGTACGCAAGATCGATTTAACGAGACAGTCGCATACATCAGATTCAGGGAAAAACATGCAAGACATTTGATAATCGGCATTGCAAGGTAAGCACATATTACGGATCGATTAAAGCGAGGCGATTGCAATATGCGAGAACATGTTAAAGATCGGTAAATCCCGAGACAGTCTAACATGGTTTGCATACATGAGATCAAATTGATACAGCAATGCATACGGGTTACAAGGAGAGAATCGATTATCCCATCGAGATAGCTCTACCTGCAAGTTGAAGCCTTTCGACGGCGTCGATCGGTTTCGAGAGAGTTTTTTGGTGTATTGAGTTGTAGATCCCTTTTCTACGAGACTTAAAGCCCTATTTATACTATTACAATACCGATACCGATACGACCTATTTTTCTGGGCTGCGTTTCTGATCAGGTTGTATCTCTTCCGAATCCTTCCGTCCATCAGTATTTTCAATACGCCTTCCCTTCTTTGCCGATTAGATCCAATTCCGGATTCAACCTGAAATTCCGATTTTACCCTTCGTTATCACATCCGATTTTTCTGCCAAATTTGGGTGTCAACATATGCCCCTAAGTTTGGTAATGGGTTATCTCATTAGCCGAACTTTCAACTAAAAATCGGATTTATCATATCGGACCATTTCACATTTCTGCCCTTGTAGCTCTCACTTCCAGCCCACTTCGAGAACACGTGTCAGCCCAGCAGACAACATGGGCCGAAACTGCAACGCCAAAAAGTGCGGCAAAACCCTAGTTTTCACCACAGCTATAAATAGCGCACCATTCGCCGTCATTTTCACAGTCTTCTCCTCTTTCACGTCTCTCGATCGAATTTCAGAGCCCACGATCGTGACGACCATCACCCAATCGGCATCATGTCTCAGGTACTCTTCAAATGCTCAAATACCGAAGCTCTGTATTCCTTGGGACCGATAGGGGAAAGAGATCCATCGGACTTCATATACCATTCCGTTGGGAGACTTCCATTATTTGCCGATAATATTAGTGCCAATAGTTGGAAATCGGCTTTTAGAGCCTGGCCTAGCCCGATCAAAGGATACAAAGTTTGGCTTATTCGGGTTCACAACCAAAAGCAAGAGCAATGGGATGAACTAGGAATAACCAATGCCATTCTGCTTTCCCTATTCCCAGCACCAACAGACGAGCCGTTCATGGCCGCATCGGCTTACTTCAGTGCGATACATAAATGCTTTCCTTTTCCCGACTGGGCCGATCACTCCTACACTTCTGGACGTAGCCATGTTGACCGGTCTTAACTCCGATGGTGAAATGCTATCGGCGTTTGACCTAACTGCTACCTTAAAGTTGGTACCAGAGAAGAATTTCGGCTGGCAACGCTATATCAGTACTCACCAGAAAACCGATGAAGTGGATGACGAAGAGCACGTTGCTTTCTTAAACATGTGGCTCGATCGGTTTTTCTTCTGCGGTCAGTCACTCAGCCCAAGTAAGGTATACCAAGGAGTAGCCGAAGCATTGGCATCAGGCCAAAAACTAGCAATCGGGAAATATCTGCTAGGAGCTACTTACAGGATGATGCATGAGATCAGGGAAGGTCTCTGCTCACCAAAAGCTAAACACTCAGTTGGCAATCTCGGCGGACCATTCTGGTTTATCGGGTTATTTTTGAAGCTCCACATATACAATTCCCTAGGTGAACTAGACTTCGATCTGCAATTTCCAAGCGAGAACAAATCAGATAAGACGAATCGGCCATGCAGATCCTATGGAGAAATGATATCAGTCAACTGCAACCGCCGACGCCTCAATCAAGACGATCTTGCTAATTCTTTAGCTGCCCTCTTCACAATGTCAGAATCGGAATACGGGTTACAACAGTTCAATCCCTATACTGATCTTGATAGATATCCGATTCCTTCGTTTTTCCGACTGGAAAACACTTTGAAAGGGGTAGCTTTAATAGCATACAAGGACTTCATTTCTCCAGGGATTTTCTTTGCTATCCTGAGCACAAGGACCCATATCAGAAAACCATCTTATGAGTTCTATCACCCGGCCGTGGTTGCTCGGCAATTCAACCTTGGACAAGATATTCCCGATCTCTTCATCTACCGCCAACTGAATGCTAGGGAGGATCTAAACCCTCAATCGGCTTATGGGATTCTTTCAGCTGCCCACATCGATTTCGATATGCCATCGGAATTTAGAATGTGGGCTGACACCTCACCAAAGTTCGATGACTGGTGGGAAGCTATCGCAAAAAATATTTATGCTACAGAAGGCGGAGCCTCAACCTTAATCGAACGAGTCACTGGCAGAAAGAAAACCTGCAAGCCCAACTGGCCTAAAATCGCTGGTATGGCCGAACCTTCATCAGCATCGGAAATAAGTGACAGTGATGATTCTAGTTCTTCCGATCCTGATGATGGAAAAGAAGAAAATTCTTCCGAATCTGGACCTTCATCCTCGGATTCCGATAGCGAAAGAACAGAATCCCAAAACCATGTGTCTTCGTCTAACCGCGAGGTCATTAATCTGCATGCGTTTACCTACTTATACCAGCATTTTTCCGATTACTAACCTGTCAGTATTTCTCTTCCAGAGTGGAGATAAACGCCCGAGGGCCAAGGTTATTGGAGAGGCAGCTGGTCAACTCCACTTGACAGCCAAGTCCGCATCGGATTTCGCACAAGGGCCTACCCTCCAGCCCAAGAAAAGAGGTAAGATCGGCTCATCATTTATAATTCTTGCAGATATCCGATTCTGAATTCTTCAATTAACAGGAAGATCCGAGGGCGAGGGTGGTCAGAAGAAGAAACTAGCCGGCAAGAAACCAAGGTCCCAAAAGGTGCGTAGTCCCGATAGCACCGAGTCGGTACGCGATACAGTAAGCACTTGATTCCTCAAATTTTCGCATCTTTTAAATTGGCTTCTCTTATCAAAATACTGATTTTCAGGACACTTCCCCCATCTCCAAAAAGAAAGATGGAACTCCAGCTCCGCCGCCAGCATCACAGACACCACCGGCCTTCGACCCCAAAGATGTAATCGGTTTCTTCTCACATCTCTTCGGCAATACTCATTTTAAAATACCGGTTTTTATAACATCGGATTTCTTCTCTTCAGTATATGTTCCAACCTCGGGAACCTGTTCAGGCGACAGTGGTGTCCACGCAGGTCATCACATACGACGGCAAGAAAGACGACGAGCTCAACTTCGACCCGTCCAGCATGGACTGGCTCGATGATGAGTTGGATTTCCTCTCGTCTCCGATCAGGTCCTCGCCACCACCAGCCGTTATCATCGACTCACCAGCTCCAGAAACCTCCAAGCAAAATCGGTTTACTCCAGAGACCATCGCCAAGCTCAAGAAAATGTGGGAACTGTTTGGTGACGAATCAGCCTTCTTAGCTAACCCTTCCGCTATAAGGGAAATAGCCGATTCCATCACATAGGTCCTCCCTGAGCAAGTGGTTTCGGCCATCCAAAAAGTGCTGCCCCTCGCCAAGGAGAAAGCCGATTTCGATGCTGCATTGGATCGGCTCCATCAAAGGGAAGCGCTCAAGGATGCGGAAGCCGAGTTAAAGGGGTTGATTCAAGACGCAAATGCTCAGAATGACACCCTCCTCCAACTGAAGCAGAAGGCGGAATCGGCAAAACTGGCTGCCTCCAAAGCAGTTTCAAGGGTTAAAATCCTCGAACTGGAATTGGAGAAGGCGAGGAAAACCGAAGAAGCCGCTCGCTCCAATTTCGAGGAAAGTAAATCAGCGGCCAAGGAGCAATATGGTGTCGTAAAAGCTTGCGGTCTAGCAGTCCTGGACGCGAAGAAGAAAATGCCGACTATTCCCGGATCAGCCGAAGAAGATACTGCAACTATCAATCGGATCCGGGACACAATGTCCAGCGCTGCCGCCGCTATTTATGAATTGTGCGAATGATTGGCCTGCGAGCCAAATTTCAAAACTTTTGTGATGTAAGAATCGGTTTGTGCCGATCAGAAAACATGGCTTCACTCTGCCCTTCGGGCCAAAACGATTAAGGCTTCGCGCCTTTGTAATAACGCTTTTATTCAATCGTCTAAGTATGTATGTTTATCTATAGGCGATTCATAGAATCGGCTTTTGCTCAACAGCAACGTCTCGAGTCAAATTCTTTAATAAGTCGAATACACTATAGGCGATTCTCCCAGAATCGGCCTTCACCCAACAGCAACGCGTTGGTTAAAATTGACCTATAGGCGATTCATGTGGAATCGGCTTTTAGCAAACATCTACTCAAGCTCCAACCCAAACACTAGGATAATACTTCTTTAGATATTTGGCATTAAGGGCTTTACCGAAAACTTCCCTTTCAAGCGTTTCCAAAATATAAGCGTTTCCAGGAATAACCCGATTGACTCTGAACAGTCCTTCCCAATTTGGCAACCACTTTCCGTACTTAGGATCCCTCGAACCAATCGGTAAAAACGTCTTCCATACCAATTCTCCCACTTCAAAAGCTTTCGGTACAACCTTCTTATTATAATGTCGAGCCACTCTTTGCTTATCCCGTTCAATATGCTCCAAAGCTCTTAACCGAACTGCCACCATATCATCCAGCTTATCCACCATCAGATTGTTATAATCATCGGCTTTCACGTTATTCTGTTCTTCAACCCTTGTAGATCCGATGATGGCTTCATTAGGTAGAACAGCCTCCTGCCCATACACCAGTTCAAACGGTGACACCTTTGTGGCTCCATGTTTAGCAATCCGATATGCCCATAGCGCATCTGCCAGAGTATTATGCCAACCTCGAGGTCTTTCATCGATTTTTCGTTTGATCAGCTTTATAGCGCTTTTATTTGAAGACTCAGCTTGGGCGTTAGCTTGAGCATAATATGGCGAAGAGTTGATCGTCGTGATCCCCAGGTTTCGAGCGTAATCCTGGAATGCCTCTGACATAAATACCGATCCCTGATCTGTTGTGATAGTCTGAGGAATCCCAAATCGGTAAATTATATGTTCTCTGACAAACTCCATTGCTTCAGTAGCAGTCACTTTCCTCAACGGTACAGCTTCAACCCATTTAGTGAAATAATCCCTTGCTACCAAAATATACCGATGCCCCTTGGATGAGGAAGGAAATACCTCTCCAATCATATCAATTCCCCATCCTCTGAAAGGCCACGGTTTCACGATCGGGTGTAATATCGATGCGGGCGCATGCTGAATATTTCCGAATTTCTGACAATCTTTGCAACCCTTGTAATACTTGAAACAATCTTCCACCATGGTTGGCCAAAAATATCCCACGCGCTTTAGCATCCATCTCATCTTATAAGCTGATTGATGTGTCCCGCATAATCCTTCATGAACTTCTCCAATTGCTATCTTTGCGTCCCCTTCATTCAGGCACTTAAGCAATAAACCATCAAAACTCCGATAGTATAGTTTGTCGCTTATTAAAACATACCTTTGAGCTCTCCTTTTAAGCTTCCTATCGGCTCTTCCCTGGGGATTTTTCAAATAACCGATAATTTCTGCCTGCCATCACGGAACTGGATTTTCAATCGGAACAATCTCCAACTCCATGATCGGTAATTTGTAACCTGACGCTTCTTGAGCTAAGTCATTGGCTTCACAATTTTGTTCCCTCGGAACATGATGAATTGTAAACATAGCAAAATACTTGGCCAAATCAGAAGCCCTTTCCAGATATTCTCGAAGATATTCACTGTGACAATCATATTTACCGATCATCTGGAAAACTACCAACTGTGAATCTCCAAATACTTCCACAGCGATAGCACCAGCCTGGATCAACCATTCCAATCCATGAATCAAAGCCTCATACTCAACCTGATTGTTGGTCAGCCCAAAACCCATAGTGACGCCAAATCGGCAAGGAACACCAGTAGGGGAGACAATAAAAATACCGATTCCACATCCTCTTTCACAAACCGATCCATCAAAGAACATTACCCAAGGCAAAAGTACGGATAGATTAACATCTTGATGGTGCGCAATAAAATCGGCTAATACCTGCCCCTTGACGGCGTTAGGAGATTCGTAGGTCAGATCAAACTCGATGAGAGTGTATGCCCATTTACCGAGTCTCCCTTTGATGATTGGAGCATTGAGTATGTACTTAACCACATCGGTTTGGCATACAACTTTGCACTCAGCCCCCAATAAATAATGTCTCAATTTGGTGCAAGCAAAGTATAAGCAAAGGCAATACTTTTCCACCACTGTGTATCGGGTTTCGGGATCCAGTAATTTTCTGCTCAAGTAAAAGATTGCACTCTCTTTTCCATCTACCTCCTGGATCAGCACGCCCCTAATGTATTTTCCGATACCGATAAATCATGAGTTTAAACGGCAAGCCGTCCTTTGGAGCTATCAGAACTGGTGGATTTGTCAAATACTCTTTGACATCATTGAATGCTTTCTGCTGTTCTGGTCCCCAAACAAACTTATCGAAATTCTTTAGCTTGAGCAACGGTGAAAACGGAATAATCCTCTCCGATAAATTTGAAATAAACCTCCTCAAATAATTAATTTTACCGATCAGCTCTTGTAAACGAACCTTCGAATCCGGAGGCTTGGTATTCAGGATTGCCTTTACTCGATCAGGGTGAACCTCAATTCCTCTTTGATGAACCATAAATCCCAGGAACTTGCCGGCCGATACTCCAAAAGCACACTTCTTTGGATTCATCTTCATGCCATACCTCCTAAACCAATTCAAAACGGTTATAATATCAGCCAAGTGTTGTTCCTCCTCCTGGGATTTAATCACTACGTCATCGATATAAATTTCAACAAGTTTGCCAATTAAATCGTGGCAAATCAGGTTCATCCCTCTTTGATATGTAGCCCCAGCACTGATCAGCCCAAAAGTCATCACTACCCACTCAAACAAGCCGATAGAACCAGGGCATCTAAACGCAGTTTTGCTCACATCTTCTTCAGCCATAAAGATCTGATTGTAACCAGCATTGCCATCTAGGAAACTAATAATCCGATTTCCCGAAGCAGCATCAATTAATCGATCGGCGATCGGCATCGGATATTCGTCTTTGTACGTCGCTTTATTCAAATCCCGAAAATCGATGCACACCCGAATTTTATCAGAATCCTTTTTACCTACTGGCACGATGTTAGAAATCCAATCGGCATATTTGCATGGCCGAATAAACTTTGCGTCCAACAATCTCTGAATTTCGGCCTTTACTTGATCATAAATCTTCCAACTAATCTTCCTTGGTGATTGTTTCACTGGTCGAAACCCAGGTTTCATCTTAATCCTATGCTCAGCTATGGATCGGTCTAAACCAGGCATCTCGTGATATTCCCAGGCGAAGCAATCAACCCGATCCTTGAGTATTTGAATAAGCCGATCTTTGTATTCCCGCGGCAACTGTTTACTGATGTAAGTGGGCCTCTCTTTACCATCAGATCCAATATCGACTTTTTCAAGCTCATCAGCCGATATAAATCCCTGGCCCATCTTATACTCTATTTCCTCTAGTGTCGCGGTTCCCATAAAAAACCCTCATGTCCTTGAGTCACTGACTGCGCTTCCAATGTCGTTGGCTTGAAGCCGGCCTTGCTAAAACTGAGAAAATCGCAATCGTCCAGAGGTTTTCCCGATAATGCCTCCAAGTTATCATGTATTTCGGCGCAATCGGCTTCCGCCGTCAGGGACTCTCCTTTGACCACTTCTATTTGTTCACCAATCCACTGGATCAAAAGCTGATGCAACGTTGACGGTATGCAGCAGTTGGCGTGTATCCAGTCTCTTCCCAGTAGCACATTGTAATTTCCCTTTCCTTCGATTACAAAAAAGGCCGTCGGGATTGTCTTACTTCCAACAGTCAATTCCACGACCAGAACCCCTTTGGCCTCGGTCGGGTTTCCGTTGAAGTCACTCAACACCATATTTGTTTTGACCAAATCTTCCGTTGATTTACCGATTTTGCGGCACATAGAATATGGCATCAAATTAACTGTTGCACCACTGTCAACCATCATCCTTGAAATCGGTTTGCCATTCATATATCCCATAATAAACAACGGTTTGAGATGTAATCGGGAATTCTCTGGTTTCTTAAAAATAGCATCTTCTGCGCCCACCACTAGTTCTGCAGCTGCTTCCTCGTAACCACACATGAATTCCCGAGGCAGTATACAAACCATATTGGTGGCCACTGATACTTCATCAGAATCTTTTTCGATAATAACAGCTGATCTCAACTTGGGCCTCCATTCCTGCTTGCCCCTAGCCTGTTTCATCGGCTTTATTTGCTCCAAAAGAGCATCTCTAAACTTCTCAGCCTCTGCCTCTTTGATTTCAGCGTGCCTCATCCGCTGCAACCGTCGCTTTTGAGACTTAGTGATCCCACTCGGGCACCATCGCGGCAGCGGCATCTTGGGAGGCCGATGCACATTAGTATTTGTATCTATCGGCTTTTCCTCGGCCTCTTTGCTCGGAAACACAAGCCGATCCTTTACCGATATTCGCTTGGGTGGAACAAAGGCGTGATTCATCGGGCAATTCTCCAAAGTAGGTAATGACATCCTCTCCTCCCAGCAATATCGGAAAAAAGGGCACTCCCAGTGCTCCATCTCCCATCCTTAGTCTTCTGAGTCCCTATGGACCGATTCTGGAACACTTACCCTGCCGTCTCTGCGAGGAGTCTCTTTAGCCATCCGATCATATTTCTTCAGTAACTGGTCAAAGGTTGGCTTTGGCTTCGTTTTAATTATCGGATTACGATCCTGCGCCTGCTTCACCTCGCGCCATTCTCCAGTTTTCACGGTGCCACGCCGGTTTGATGATCGGAATTGTAACTCGGGCTTCTCCTGCACCAAGATCCTCTTGGACCCAACGAGTACCTTAAACCGATTTGAGCTCACGGGTTCATCGGCCTTCCTCTTAGCATCCAGCATTCCAACAAAACCGACGGGGAACGGTTCTGTCTCGATTTGCGGATTTTTACCCTGGTATCGTAATTGCCCGCTCTCGACTGCTTTTTGTACAACTTGCTTGAACACGTTGCACTCGTTGGTAGCATGTGAGTGGGAATTGTGCCACTTGCAGTACTTACGCTTCTTTAGCTCCTCGAGTGGTGGAATAACGTGCCCCTGTTTGAGCCGAATCTGTTTTTCCTGCAACAAGTGATCGAAAATCCGATCACATTTGGAGGTATCAAAAGAATACTTGCCCTTCTCGGGACCCTTCGGCTTAATCCATCCTAACTCGAATTCCTTCTTGTTAGTTACCCACTCGGCAACATAAGCACTGACCTCATCAGTATCAGAATCATCGGAACTTTCTATATCTTCTGTTTCAACAATATTGACAGCTTTATCTTTGCTCCGGTTGTTATTGTTGTTGTTCCGATAATCTTTCTGACCAGGGTAGGAATTATCTGAAAATCGGCTTTCATAAAGCGCAATCTTATGGGCCAGATGGGATATGTCCGCAAACTCTTGGTTGCCCACCTTTTTCTGATTAACAGGTAGTAGGCCCTTGAAAGCCAATTCTGCCAACTCATTATCGGGCAGTGAAAGGCTATAGCACCGATTCCTTACTTCTCTGAACCGGCGTAAATAATCATTTACCGATTCACCAAATTTCTGCTTGATCATCATGATGTCGGTAATCCTCGCTTCATTCTCCCCGGAATAAAAGTACTCATGGAACTTCTTCTCCAGATCCGGCCATGACGCAACGCTGTTAGGAGGAAGCGATGTAAACCAGTTGAAAGCCGATCCCGATAGTGACAACGGGAATAGTCGGCATTTGAGAGTATCTTTAGATGCCGCCTCGCCGCACAGTGCAAGAAACCTGGCAATATGCTCGCACGTTGAGGTGTGATCGCTCCCACTAAACTTGGCATTTGCAAAATCAGGAACGCGATATTTATGCGGATACTCCATTTCGTTAAAAGCCGATGGGTACGGCATAGTGTAATGCGGGGCAATCTTAGGCGTGTTGAACCCGCATTGCTTCATCATGCTGTAGACTAAATTCCTAGTCATATCTTCCAGATTTTCATTGAACCCAGAGTTAATCGGCTGATATACCGGTTCTGGGACCGGGACTATAGCCTGATTACCCGATAGCATTTGAATCGGAGTTGGATTGATAGCCACGGAGGATTTGGTCGAGAAGCTCCCGCATGTGATGCCCTTGCTTGAGTGTAAGCGGGATCTCGATTTCCCAAATTCACCCCCTGCGGAAAATTCCGATTCACTTGAGGGGTTTGTCCAGTCATAATGTTGTGTAACGCGACACTGGTGCTCTCTTGGACAATGCGCCCCAGGACCGATGACTGATCCAACATCGATCGATAGACCGAATTGTTAATTTGATATCTTATTATCTCAGAATAATCTCCGGTCAACAGTGGATCTCCAATCGAGGTTTTGGTAACCTGGCCGCTACGGGTTTTCCGATAGCCAGTCAACATCCTCTTCTTGTTCTCCTCGTGGATTTCCGCGAGCCTATCTTCGATTTCTTTTTTCTGATCTGGGCTCAATTCGTCAAACGTCACTGGTTCAGCAGCGTGCTTGAGCGCCTCCACTGCTGCTTCGGCATCGGTGCGCGTCATCTCGTCGGATTCGATTGTCGTGGTCCCACCGAGCGTGCCAAAAAGTGTGTTGACACGAAAACGTGAACACACGTGCCAAAGCGTCAACTCTGGGGTTGTGTCGCAACAAGGGGAACCAAGCGTGCCAATTGATTTGACCTGTAAATCAATAAGGTGAAAATTGTCAGTAATATAGGCCCAATCGGCTTTTGAATATAGCCAGATCAGGTTATTTATAATCGGCTCTTAAATAACCCGATTATAAGTTCTATCGGCTTAAAACCCGATAGAGCAAAGATTCAAATAAGCATTTAAATATAAGTCCTGTTTCTTTTTGGTATTTTTATTAATATCAGTATTGAAACCTTTAAATCGAAGTATTAAATCAAATCAGAAAAATAGATCGAATAGATTGGTCAGGCCAAGACAGTATTCAAATCCAAGACTAGATATAAACTAATAAATCGGTTTATCAGTTTAAGGCTGATTGATAACACAATACTAATCGACAAACATCTGGACATATCAGACCCTAAACAAGGGGTACGCAAGATCTATTTAACGAGACAGTCGCATACATCAGATTCAGGGAAAAACATGCAAGACATTTGATAATCGGCATTGCAAGGTAAGCACATATTACAGATCGATTAAACCGAGATAGTGCAATATGCGAGAACATGTTAAAGATCGGTAAATCCCGAGACAGTCTAACATGGTTTGCATACATGAGATCAAATTGATACAGCCATGCATACGGGTTACAAGGAGAGAATCGATTATCCCATCGAGATAGCTCTACCTGCGAGTTGAAGCCTTTCGACGTCGTCGATCGGTTTCGAGAGAGTTTTTTGGTGTATTGAGTTGTAGATCCCTTTTCTACGAGACTTAAAACCCTATTTATACTATTACAATACCGATACCGATACGACCTATTTTTCCGGGCTGCGTTTCTGATCAGGTTGTATCTCTTCCGAATACTACCGTCCATCAGTATTTTCAATACGCCTTCCCTTCTTTGCCGATTAGATCCAATTCCGGATTCAACCTGAAATTCCGATTTTACCCTTCGTTATCACATCCGATTTTCCTGCCAAATTTGGGTGTCAACACATCTCTAAGGGCTCGTTTGGCTGTTAGGGGGAGGAAAACCCAGGAGAGAATTTCCTCGAGGGGATTTCCCTGGCCTGATTACAACCCAGGGAAAATACGTCCTACGGCCTACGGGCTTCAGTCAAACTGACGGCCGGGGTTGCGTCTCCACCACTGATGCCGCATCACGAGCTAAGCTCGGTAGGTAATGTGAGAATCTTTGCAATAGCTAGCTAGACCATAATTTACAATCAAGTAAAAGAAATGAAAGCACAAGGATAAAAAATACAAAATATTCAAGAGTGAAAAAATCGTCCAATTGAACCACCTGAAAACTAGAAATTTCATGCAAAAAAAACTTTTGCAAGACCTGTCTATTGAACAGAAGTTTAGAAAATGAAGGGGGGAAATGCGAAAAAAGCAATGCACATGTAATGTAAGGGATCCAATAGGTCAGTTACAGCAACACACTTATACACATTCACTTAGGCATCACCGGTCCAAATAACTAGGATCCATTAAAAAGTACTTACTGCTGCTCTGATAGATGTCATGCCAGAGCTCCTTTGTTCTAGTCATTCAAGTACTATAATGTCAAAATGAAATGCAATAAAATGTAATAAGCTTTTAAACTCTACAACTTTGATTTTCTTTTTTGTTTGTCACAGAGAAAACTCTCTTCAGATAAGAGAAGTTGCATGCATTTGTAGTTGGCCTCTTCAGTTCACTTCTTTTTCTTCAGCATTGGCACTCATGTCTTTTATCTATTGTCCATAATATCTTGTCCAAATCTGAACAAGAAAGAAGGAATTTTAAAGCTAAATAGTAAGATCAGCTAATGAGTGGAAGAGATCAGTTTTAAAGCTAGTTGTAAAGATTGGAGACTACCTGCTTTCATTAAACATCCCACACAAGTTATTTTGTGCATTTAAGAATCAGCAAAGCATCTAGGACAAGACAATTCTATAGCTTGTAAAACAATGCACCTTGCGCAACAATTAGGTAATTGTCGACGGTTGGGATAACGACCCAAGTCAACTAAGGTTCTTCAAGAGGGAGATAGGAGACACGCCGAACAGAGCGAACAACAGTGAACAGGGAGACCGAGATTTTTATCCTGGTTCAGGCCTCTCGGGAGAGATAATAGCCCTACGTCCAGCCTTTCTTATATATCAAAGATAATTACAAGAGGTGGCTCGACGAGACGAATAAGTCTCGGCGAGTAGTATGTGTGTACAAAGAAGCAATATGCGATCTAAGCTTCAATGCGATGATCAGGTGCGCTATCAGATGATGGCTTGACCCCTCAACACGCCGTAGGGGCCTTGTTTATATAGTGTTGAGCAAACCGACCTATCAAGGGATAATCGGGTCGGGCTAACTACGAGATCATAACGAACTCGATGTGCCAAATACATCCCAAGATAGATAAGGTAAACTCCAATTCTTGGGGATCACGGCTCCTATTTCAATCCGGGAAACCACGTCTGGGTCTTCACGTAGCCGTGCAAAACTCTTATTCGAGTCGGACTCAAACAGGAATCCTAGGCCGTTACGCACCGTGCCGACCAAGAAGTTGTTCGGCAGAACGCATATGGGCCTGATAGAACACTCCAGAAAGCTGGGCCCTGATAGGCTGTTCGATTGGGCCGTCTGGGAGTGGGCCATGGCAATGGGCCGTGATTTTATCCTCGACAGTAATTGCACTCAAAACTATTATAGCAGTGTTGCATTCATGTTAACAAACTTCAGTTCAAACTTGGCATCGTTTAACGAAAACCAAGAATACTACTTGATAAGGACGAGCTCTTATCCTGTAGGAAGTAGATGTTGTCTTCCAACATACTGAGTAATACATACGGAGGAGATGAGTGTTTTTATGTGCACATACCACAAACCATTCCGAGATTCAAGTCCTCAGCCATTGTTACTTTGTAAAAAGAACAACTGGCAGGACACTGAAGATTTGACGCCAAAAGAATAGCAAGCAACGATCTCCTTACGTGTTGATGCCAGAAAATAAAATTCAGACGATCAGACGGCCTGCATTAGCTGCTACACAAGTCAAGTGGTCAAGTAGGCTATACAACAAATGCTACCTGCCCTGTTCGTTCAGTTATCCTTGGTTAAAATCTAAAATATTCTGCATCTATGAGTTTCAAAGATTGGCAGAAATTTGTTTGTGAAATGCAAACTAAAGTACATTAACAAGGAAAACTACTTGCAACTCAAATCAACACAGTGGCAGAAAAAAACCTAAATTGCAAAGCATGGTTCCAAAGTCCCAAATCAAGAATACTACTTGCAACTCAAATTAAAAGAATCAAGAATAACCTTTTCCCCACAAAAATGCAATACATCATATCTGGAAGGTCGAGGATCTTCAGATCGGATGTTGTTCACCAACTCCTTCAGCGCCGGTTGCCGCTAAGTCCAAGAAATCGACCTTCTATCAATGACTAGTGCTAGGGTGAGTGCGGGAGCAAGCTGGAGGCGGACAGGAATCAGAGAACGTACCAGATACTATGCGAGAACCGGAAGAGGAAGTGGCAGTAGTATCGGCGACCATGCGATGGCGACCGGCTGAGGCGGAGGGGACAAGAGGGTGCGCCTAGGGTTGCCAAGGAGGAGGCGAAGGGGCCAGGAGGCATCGCTGGGGGCAAAGGCGAAGGAGATGGGAGGCGACGGCTTTAGGTGCAGGACGAGGCGAAGGCGTCGAGGCAACAAGGAGGTGGAGGCGCGGGGCGAGGTGGAGGCGACGGGGAAATTTCCACGAGTCCAGGGCAGAGTGCGATGTCCCCGGGGTTTAGACGGGGAACGGGCCGAAATTCCCCGAGTGAATGGGCTACCAAATGCACCTGCGATTGTCCCCGCTGAAATTTCCCACGCGGGATTCCGTCCCCGGGATAAGGCCGGGATCCCGGCGGGGAAAGGGTCTTCCAAACGAGTCCTAATGGGGACAACTCAGCAGGTTATAACGAGTCCACCTCATCTTTTTGCTTATGTGAAGAAGAGAAGAAGAGAAGAGAGACTAGCTTTTAACCAACAGACAGGCTATAGCGGATTACAAGGTGCATTGCATCTATTACATATGAACCGATATTAAAACTAAAAGCCAATGTTATAACTAATCCATTAAACATGCTGTGTACAAGCTATCTCTAGATAACATAAAACTTTTTTTATAGCTGTTAGTTGACTCTACCATTGGAAATGCTCTTATGCATATAAGATGGTACAGCCAGTCAAGATGGGCATTAACAAAAAAAAAAAAAAACACCACCTGATATATTTTATATTATGTGGCTAGTATTAGATATGCAAATGGATCGGTCCTAGGGCCATCTTTGATCCTCTCTAATTATCTCTAGATAACATAAAACTTTTTTTATAGCTGTTAGTTGACTCTACCATTGGAAATGCTCTTATGCATATAAGATGGTACAGCCAGTCAAGATGGGCATTAACAAAAAAAAAAAAAAGCACCACCTGATATATTTTATATTATGTGGCTAGTATTAGATATGCAAATGGATCGGTCCTAGGGCCATCTTTGATCCTCTCTAATTCATTTCTTTGTCCTAAATGGTTTTTAGTACAAACAAATGAACTAGAGAGAACCAAAATGTGGCCCTAAGGCCGTCCCATTTGCATCCTAGCTAGCATCATATGAACCATCGTGTTGCCTGCAAAAGTACATCGTCCACTTAAGTACATCACTGCACAATTCATCTTCAGTTGCACCGGCAAAAAAAAAATAGGATCCCCTGGTAGAACTACATATCCCATAAAAGGTCTATATGCTATATACCAATATGGGAAAATTGATACGGCTTTAGGAGACTCCATGAAGCTGAAAGTTGAATGACCAAGAGATGCCCAGTAAACCTGCGCAGAAAATTTTTTCCTGAACATATGAAAATGAGCGAACAAGTTAAAATCGACAATAATCTATTATGAGCTAACACATCAACTTTTTTTCTTGCCTTATGCTGTACAAAGAAGATGGATGATATATTTCTCTAGTGCTCTGCTTGCCTCACAATATACCACTCAAGAAACCCCTACATAGATCAGTTCGATATCATGCAATTCAGATGAGAATAACATCAGTCAACAAAAAAAGTGGGCAAACTTAGGAGCATAAGGTACCAGAATCCAGAAGGAACGTTTTCTTTTTCCCTGCATTTAAAAAAGAAAAATATATCTAAAAAAGGACATACCATCCCAATATAGTCAATCTTAAAACATTTGTTCCTAATCATATCAGGAAAGTACGGACAACATTTGTTTATGAGGTATGTTTAAGAAAAGATGCAACTTTCCATATACGCAAATAAAAAAAAGCAGTAGATGTTGTTCCATCATTTAATTTGAGAGTGTGTATCAGATAACACCGTTTACAAGGTTTTGACGTCTGCTGAACTTCAAAATGAATTTAAAGTGAATTTGAATAATAATAAAACTGTTTCAAACATTACCATAATACTTCTCATATAAACCTCCCATATTAACTTTCTTGATTATTGAAAATTGAAGCACATTCCAACACGGATACCATGTGACGAATATCACTTGATTCATTGTCATTGCAGTCTGACTATAATCTTGAGCTGATATAAATTTTTCCCATGCATGGTGCACCCTTGTGATCTCACTTTTGACAATTTGAGGAAAGAGATACTAAACTAGTCTATTATAAATATACATGAAATTGTGATTAGCTATTGAAGATAGGTATCAACATGTTCTAACTTACTTTTTTCGTCCCTTGAAGGCATTGGTGATATCATCAGGTGTTGGTTTGTCTTCGAATTCAGCTATGAGAACATATTTCTCTTTTCCATTGGGTTCATCAACCCTTCGATAAATCTCATGCTTATTTGGATAAGCCATCCTGTATCATTAACTCAATAAAAATTGTAAATGCTGGAAAGGATGACTAGCAAAACCACTAGCAAGAGAAATTACATGTCATTTGGAAGAAAAAAATTGAAAAATGCATACCTTAAAGCACCCATAATAGGATAGAATGAGCCAGCATAGTAGAGAAGCCGGAAAGAATAACAAGTCTCAAATGAGGCAGCATACTTTAGCCTCATGTCTCTTCCCATTGTCTTGAAAAACAGATAAATCAAGAAACCATCCTGGAAATTATGCTAATCTTAAGTGGAAGCTGCAAGAAGCACTTACTTGCATTACACCACTTGATCCAGGCATATCCTGTCAATACAAATTCGAAGGATATTAAATACTGCAAAGAATGATAACAAGTTATATTTTGTCACTCCATTCTAAAATCGTCGTCGTTTTGTACATTGACACGGTCTCTAAAATGTAACTTCGATCACTAAAACCTACTACTCTCTCCATCCAAAAATGTAAGGCACGCACGTAATTCAAGATTCAAACCTTGTGATCTGCGCATGTATTTCAAGATTCAAACCTCGTGATCTTAACCAATATGTAAGATTTTGTAATGCAAAAATGGTACCGCTAAATTTGTATTTAAACGTACTTTCTAATAACTATAATTTATTATTATAAACAATATATTATAAGATATTAAGAGTAAAAGTATAGTTTTGAAAACCGTGCAAGTCAAACCATGCCTTGCATTTTTGGACGGAGGGAGTACAATTTATTTATAAAATGTAATTAAATTATAATATTAAGAAAGTTCTTTTCGAGATGAATCGGGCTATATCATTATTACATGCAAAAATGTTTGGGTTCATAGGCATGGTGCGACACCTCAGCACAGTGGAGCAGCTTCAGAACTACCTCCACCTTTGAAGCCAACTTTGTAGTGTCACGCTCACAGATGTAGCTGATGAGATCATTTGGACTCCAAGCCAGGATGGTCGGTTCTACACTAGGTCGGCCTATCATCTACAATTTCTGGACAGCACGGGTTGGTTCCGTCGAGACACCATCTGGAAGGCACAGACCGAAAACAAATGCAAATTCTTTACCTGTTCTCTCGCCCATGTACGCATACATCCGGCTAACGTCCTAGCTCGAAAAGGATGGTCACACCAGCCCATCTATCCTTTATGTCAAAATAGTTCGGAAACCATCAACCACATGACACTTCATTGTTCATACTCCGAAAGAGTTTGGAATAAGGTTATCAACCAATACCCTGAAATGCCTAGATGGACAAATAACATGAGTTTATACGATTGGTGGATCGCAGCCTCTTCCCACACGGCCGGCAAAGCAACCAAGAGGATCCTAAATGGTCTCATTGTCTACACTATTTGGACTCTTTGTAAGGAAAAGAATAGACGCTTTTTTCAGCATAAGAACCTTCCTTATAGGGCGTTGGTTGATAAAATCTCGGAGGAGGTAAGAGGCTGGAGCACGGGGCTCCTTATTGCTCCAATGTAATTCTTTTTTTTTTAGCCGTGGCTAGGTTCTTGTACAGTGTACAGTTCTCTTCTTAACAAAATGGCAGTGTCTGCCTCGTCTGTTAAAAAAATAGTTTAAAACTATTTTATGGATAAAGTTTCAAAAGTACTTTAAGACAAGTCTATAACAACTACTATTTTAGAACGAAGGGAGTATATTACAAACCAAATCATTTTATAATCATTATGAAATTTTGAAGAGCGGTATAACATTAAAATTAGGAACTATATAAATTTCAACATATATATAAGAAAAGACCGTAATTCAATGCAAATTAAGCAGCAAATTTTATTCAGTTTTAGTAAGATGAAAGTTTGCAACGTACTCAAAAGTATCTATTTGCTGGCCTTGTTTGCATGATGACAATTTTATTGGATTTCAGTAAAAAAATTAAATAAATCTGCCCCAATGCCTCACCCAAACAGGTCAGCAATATATAGCCAAAAACACTTCAGGTGTAAAGACTGGCATGGTGCCAACCAGGCAACCACAAATGGTGTGTGTGTGTGTGTGTGAGAGAGAGAGAGAGAGAGAGAGATAGTGTCAGACCTTTAGGCGAGGATTGACAAGAATCACAGGCCTGTCACCAGCAGTATCAGTCATGGCTTTCATATCCTGCGTATTTTCTAAGACTACATTGAAGATCTAGAGGGTTATGTATAATATAACTCCAAAAAGATTAAGACAGAATCTTTACGTCAATTATGCAGTTTCCAACAGCATTTTGGGGAGCAATAAGAACAAACATATCATCTTCTTTATCAACCTCACTGGCACCTTTAGTTTCACAAAACAAGATGTAACACTATCAGTTAAGTTCTGTGGTTTCTTTGCAATAATTTAGCAGTAAAGGAACTGAACTGTATGATAGACTAGCTGTTGACACTCCAAGCTATTAAATACGTCATGATGTTATAGATACTGTTGCTTGGTACTATGACCATTGAGATTTCTGTTAAAAGTACAAAATTTAGTGTAGCATGAATAGGTCATACAACTTGCCTAACATCAAACTCTTTTTTCTTTTTCTTTTTGCACTGTAACAAGGTGATGGATGGTTCTTTTTTAAAATTCGGATGGTTTTTTTGTTTGATGCTATCCAAAGTATTGCTTAAGTGGACAACATACCTACTGCTCCGATATTAATGAAAGTACCCTTTGCTCCATAGTCACCCCAGTCCATAAATTCCAAAATTTTTCTGCTTCCAGCCAACTGAAGTGGAATACCAGCAAATGCACCTTGCCCCATTGAGCCTTGAACACAAACCTGACGAGTCACATGTTGTATCAACAAAGAGAGAATGAGCGCCCAATGACATGTGTACCATAGATAAGCACCTTGACACGCTTTCCATCATCAGCAAAAGAAAGAGAAAGTTCTCTGACAAGCTCCATGAGGGTTCCAATGCGATAAACATCCTGAAGACAAAGATGGTTGGTTGATAGTAAACACCACACAAAATATATATATAAGGATACTATTCTCTTACCATTTCAGGGTTAAGCTCAGGAATATTGATATCTATCTGCAGTTTGGGGAAAAGAAGATAGTAGTCAGTTTCTTTTCTATCCTACAAAAGTGGTGCTTGAAATGAAAACAAGTAAAACTATTAGATTGCTTGGTCACTAAAATTAATCTGTTGTTATGATTTTTGGTAGAAATTTACAATACATGGAAGTGATAAGTAAAACAAGCAACCTGCAACCGAGCCTTTTTGTCTTCAATAGCACGCCTTGTAGCTTGTACTACATCATCATAGAAGTATTTCCTGATTTCCCTAGAATGTGGAATGTTATTTAATCTGGTCGGAATTCCACGCCACTCCTGAGAGCAAGTATTTAAACATACATGAACAATATGTTAATGTATAGTGTACATGAATCTTTATAGGACGTGTGTTTATGGGCTTTCCTTTTCTGCCCATGTTTATATACAAGCCTATAGCCTTAGATCAATAAAACTGCCTTCATAACATGGTATCAGAGCACAGGCTCTCTCTACCAAACCCTAGCCAGGGTTTCCGCGGTCGTCATCACCACCGGTGATCTCCGCCGGCGACGTCACAACCATTATGATGCTCCTGTTTCTATCCTTTCTTCCCTAGACCCACCGTCCGCTAGTGGGTTGTGCCACTGCCAACCTCCAAAAGGTCAGCCTGCCTCCAGTAGGCCATGCCGCCCCAACACCATGCCGCCACCACCTTCCTCCTCTAGGGTCACGCCATCGTTGCCTCACCTCAGGCTGCGCCGCCGCCATTTCTCCAGCATAGAATCCGCAACCTCCTGCACCCAGCCTGGCATGCCGAATCCGTCGCCTTTCGTTCAACGTCATCGTCGTCCTTTAGTACGCCACCGTCAGCCTCCACATGCCACCTCGCGGCTATGTCTCGCCATCGAGCATTGTTGTCGGCCTCCACGCTCTGCCTCGTGATTGCGCCTCGCCGGCCTCCACGACGCGCCCTCTCATAGCTGCGCCTCGTCGTCCAGCCCTATTGTCACGCGGCTATCCGCCGTTGGTGTACGTTTCTACCGCTGGTGCTCACTACCGCAGCTTTCCGCCATCGACTAGTGCCCACCGCCAATGTTAGCACCTCTTCAGGTGCTCTGCGGAGTCAGGCATGTATCTCCAATGCTTGTAGTCGGCCGGCTACTTATCTAGATCTGGATATCTAGTTTCTTTTTTAAAAAAAAAATGGCTACACCCCGTCTTTCTGTTCCAATGTAATTTCCGACCATGGAATTTTATGGGACCAACTTCAGATTGTGGTCCACCTTGCTTCTCATCTGTCTCAATAGTCAACGCCTTCGGAGCCACCTTACAGAAACCCGTCCATGTCCACCTGTTCCAAAACGTCCCCATGAGTCGAGACCTTGTACAGATGGTAGACATGTCCAAAAGATCAGCTAAAGGCCTAAGAGGATGCGGTTGATTAGTATGGTGTTGATCTACACACGCTTGAGAATTGGCAAGATGATGAGGCTCGTGCTATTGCGACCATCACTAGCAGCATGAAGGTTGCGTTTGTGATGGACGTTTCTGCTTTACCATTCTTAGGCAATGTGGGAGCGCCTGCAGGCTCAGTTTCAGCCGAGCAACACTTTACTCTTATACACTGGACCTAGAGAGCACTATTTGTTAAATGGGCTCCACAGTTGATGCCTTCTACTAGTAGATCACTTATGTGTGGCGTCAACTCAACTCTAGCACTGTTTTATAGTGTTGACTGTGCTCATCTTCAGGAGCACCAAGATCGTGGTTGCCTCTTCGAGTTTCTTCGTCGTCTTTGGCCATAGTGTGAGCAGCTTCATGCTCAATTATGCTTGCTTTGGCCTGCGCAAAGGAGACTAGTCTTCACAGTGTTCTCTCATCGCCTTTATTGGTTCTTGCTGCTTCCACGAATCTTGACTTGAAGGTTGCCACTACGCCTCATTCCTTGACTCTGATTGGTTATGTTGCCGTAGCAGGTAACTCTTCTATAGTGGTTTGTTTCAAATACCTGCAAGATAGAGCATAACATCCAACAGTGTAGAAGACGATGGAAATGCGACGATACTGGCGCCTCTCGTCTGCTAGACCAGGCTTGTCTTCTTCAGGTGATTACTCAATGCCTTGAGTGTATGGAGCGTCGTATGGATGTTTGGTCCTCAGCTGTTGATATGTCGGCCTCGCTAGCTAGTCTCCCATAGGTACTCAGTATTTGATTCTTGATTCTAGAGCTTCTTTTCATATGACGCATGATCATACTCATCTTAACTCTCTTAGTCATTCAGTTACACCTATGTTCATCAAAATGGTTGATGGTACACGCCTTTCAATTATCGGTCGAGGCACTATTGACACTTCCTAATTTCATGTTCCTTCTGTCTCTCATGTCCCTTGACTTGATATGAAATTGATATCTGTTGGCCAACTCACTGATCATAATTGTATTATTCTTGAGTCTGATTCTTGTTCCGTTCAGAACCATCACCAGGAATCTGTTTGGTACTGGCCACAGGCTCTATGACTCTCCATGTCTCCAGGAACTCGACTGGCTTCACCTTCCTTCCACTTCCTTCATTACTCCCATCATGTGCAAGTGGGTCCATAAGATTAAGACTCGATTTGATGGCTATATTGAACGTCATAAAGCTCATCATGTTACACACGGCTTTCAGGAGAAGTGATTATGAGCAGACATTTGCTCCTATTGCTCACAAGAACACTGTTCTCACCCTTGTAGCTATTGTTTCTATCTGAAAGTGGACTATCTCCTAGCTTGATGTGAAGAATGGTTTTCTTCATGGTGAGCTACGTGAGGAGGTTTACATGTTGTTAGACACGTATATGGGTTGTATATACGAGCCTAGGCCCATCTCCTTATTCTACTAGGGTTTCTCTTGTATTCTATATGTATACAGTTCCTTTGGCACCAGATGATACAAGTGTTATTCCTAACATGGTATCAGAGCAAAATTAGGGTTAGAATTTTGTATACCCGCATTGCGCTTCTGTTGTCTATTCCATCACAAATTTGGCCGTCTTGGTCATTGACATCGTTTGACCTCATCTGGTCGACGCCGTCTTTGCTGCAGTCATCTCTGCCGACGTCGTCTGTCCTCGTCCTGGTTGCTCACTTTTGCTTAAGCCGTCCCGCTTCTATGATCGTCATTGCCCACCTTTGTCGGATCAAACTATCCTACCCAGATCAGACAACTTTTGGCTTGGCCTCGTCTTGGCCTTTCCACCATCGTTACCGATTGTCTTCTCCTTAAACCGTGCTAGAATGTTGTTGTCATCGCTCGCCATTGCCCCTTTGTCCGTTGTCATTGGTGGTTGGGCCGCTCTCACCGCCGCCCGCTCTTCTCCATGGACCACGCCGGAACTGGCTGTCCGACGGTTGCCCTCTGCCTCGGTACCGTCGCCGGAGGTAGACGTCGTTGAGCTGCGTTGATTCGCTACCGCTGCCCAGCTGCTAGTCTGCACCCGTTGGACCTTGTTGATGGATTCACAACCACCATTGCAATCATTGGAGGCCGACCTCCCCGTTGCCGGGATCTGGTCGACATAGTCGCAGCTGCCAGCTGCTCGTCTGAGCCACTGCAATTGGATGTGGTGTGGAGTCATTAGAGGCAGCCTCTCTGTCTCTCTCTTATTTAGTTTCATTCAGTGTTGTGTAGTACCAGAATTTGTACCGCTTCACTCTGTGTCTATCGAGTTTGATGTAGTATCGGCACTGTTCTCGTACTACTGCATCGACAAAAAAGGAAAAAAGATTAAAAAAAGAAGACAAATGTTGTCAGGCAACATTTTTGTTCATCGCTACCAGTAATTTTCGATGGTCTCAACTTTCGGGATTGGGCCCAACACATGTTCGTTCATATGTACGGATAGCATCTTTAGGAATTTCTTACCGGCGAACTTCTTTGTTCGCCATATCTTGATCCCCCGATGTTGCCTTCTCCGTCAAAGCCTACTAATGTTGATACCGGTGTAAAAAGTCTGATGATGCGGTTGACGTTGATGCCTCCAGGGAGGCGTCTAAGGCTTTGGCTTCCTATAGGTCTCAAGTCTCAACTTACCGACTGCAAGTTCTCTTGCGGTAAGGATGCTTGTGCTTTTGCTATTCTGATTGCTAGCATGGAGATGCACCTTACTGGAGTTGTGGTTACTTTGCCTTCTGCACACCTCATGTGGTCACATCTTAGTGATCGCTATGAGCCGACTGGTGATTCTCAATACTTTGTTGTTATGGGCCACGAGCAATCACTTCTGCATGGAGATTTTATAGTGGAAGAGTTTTATGCTCAGTTTTCTACGGCATTAGCTTAACTCTCTTGATGCCACATTTGTTGATCATGACATCCAGGCTTGTAATTATTGACATTGTCAAGAGTCTTGTTTGGAGCTTCGTCACATCTATGGCTTCGTCAAACTTCTTCGACCAAAGTTTGAACAGATTCGTGTTTAGCTTCTTGCTTGTCACCCGCGGGTCTCTTTACTAGAGGCCCTCACTACTCTTTGTACCGAGGAGACTCGTCTACGAGATGCAGGTTTGTTGACTTCCTCATCAGTCCTCGCTCTTTCTTCGTCAGCTTCGACACCTACTTGTCCACCAACTTAGACGCTTGTTGGTTCTTCGGCTATTCCTCCACTGGATTACATTGCACTTATGGTAACTAACCTGGTCATGTGGAACAGATTTGTCACAAAAAGCAGGATTTGTCTCGTCGTCGTCTGTCCAAGGGCACTGCTGCTCCTGCTTCAACTCCAGGGAATTCAGGCCCGCCTTTTGAGCGCAGCCGTGATGCTTATGCTGAGATTCTTTTGCTTTTGCGTCACCGCTGCCTCTACACAAACAGGCTTTGTTTTATAGTCTTCCACTAAGAGACCACCTTCTTCTGCTCCAGCTACATCACCATGGATTTTTGACCCAGGTGTTTTTTTCATATGACATTTGATTCTACCTGTCTTACTTCCATCCGTCCTTTGGCCACTGTTTTAACTGTTTAGACGGCAGACGGTACCTCTCTTCCTGTCACCGGGTGAGGCACTCTTCTGTCTTCTTTTATGTTCCCATAGTTTCTTATGTTCTCAAGCTAACTATGTAGCCTGTCTCCCTGGCCAGCTTATTGATTAGGGCTTTCGTGTGATTCTCAGTACTAATTCTTGCTTTGTTTAGGATCGTCACACAGGTCTACTGGTTGATACCGACCCCCGACGCCGTGATTCGCAGCATCTTTGGGAACATGACTGGCTTCATCTTCCTTCCGCTGCTTCTGCTAGTTTCTCCATCTCTACGACCTCCTCCATGGCGCATTTTTCTTACTGGCATCATCATTTGGGACATCTATGTGGTTCGCGTCGATCATCGTTAGTTCGTCGTGGTCTGTTAGGGTCTATCTAGTGATACTTTTTTGGACTGTGTGGGTTACAACCACGGCAAGCAGGTGCTTCTCCCCTAACCTTCTAGTGAGTCTGTATCAGCTCGTCCATTTGATATTGTTCATTCTAATGTTTATGGCCTAGCACCTTTTGTCTCATAGGGTGGTCGTAAATATGTCATTTTTATAGATAATTTTTCTCGCCACACTTGAATATATTTTGTCATTTTTATAGATGATATTTCTCGCCACACTTGAATATATTTTGTCTCAACATAATGAGGTTTTATCTATCTATAAAATTTTGCCACCATGGTTCGTACTTAGTTTGATACTCCTATTCATGTCTTTCGAGCTAATTCTTTTGGGGAATATCTATCTGGGGCCCTTCACGGTTTCCTCACTAAGCAAGGCACTCTCCCAGTTTTCGTGTCATGGTGCCCATGCTCAAAATAGTGTAGCTGAACACAAACATCGTCATCTTCTTGAGACCGCTCAAGCTCTCATGATCGCTTCCTCTGTTCCTTCTCACTTCTAGGATAAGACTGTCTCTGTTGCTAGATATCTCATTAATCTTCAGCCTTCTTTTACCATTTAGGATGGTGTTACAATAGAATGTCTTTTGGGGTGCACACCATGCTATTATGGTCTTTGTTCATTCGGCTGTGTTATGTTCTTTTCGCTCCTCGTGAACACACAAAGCCGACTACTCAGTCAGTTGAGTGTGTTTTCCTAGGTTATAGCACCAAGCATATGGGATATAGGTGGTCAAATCCTGTCGAGCAACGGATGTGGGTTTCTCGAGACGTTACATTTAATGATTCTCGTCCTTTCTATCCTCTTCCACTTCTTTTGCTTCTCCTATTGACTCCTCTTTCTTTTCTGACATTCTCAGGCACTTCTTTTCTAGGTTAGAGCACAGAGCTTCTACTATTGACTTTATGTCGATGACATGCTCATCACAGGGGATGATCCTCGGTACATCTCCTTTGTTAAAATCCATCTAGCTGAGCAGTTTCATATGTCCGACTTGGTCCCGCTTAGTTACTTTCTTCAAAAAGCCGAAGGGTACTACCTCTCCCAGCAAAAGCATAGCTAGGATCTTCTTGATGGAGCGTGTCTTTCCGATCAATGCACCATGGATACTCCCAGGGAGCTTCACCTTCAGCTTTGCTCTATTGACGGTGTTCCGTTTGATGATCCTACTTGCTATGACCACTTGGTTGGGCGTATTGTTTATGTTTCATGACTCGTACGGATATCTCTATGCTATTCACATTCCGAGCCAATCCATGCAAACTCCTAGATACACACTAGTCACCTTGTTTATGTTCTGCGGTATCTTCGTGGTACTCTTGATCGTCGCTTGTTCTTCTCTAGCTCCCGTTCCTTGTAGCTTCAGGCCTATTCGGATGCTTCTTGGACTAGTGATCCTACGTTGAGCAAGAATCTTTTTTGGCTTCTCTCTAATTGCCTAGAAGACCAGGAAGCAGCAAGTTCCTTCCCGCTCTAGTACCGAGGCTGAATTGCAAGCTTTGGCTACAGCCATGGCTGAGGTGAGCTGGCAACATTGGCTCCTAACATATTTTGGTATTATTACTTCTACGCCTTCGACAGTGTAGTCCAACAGTTATAGTGCTCTCAGTATAGCTCGAGATCCAATGAAGCATAAGCTCAAGATCACGTGTGTAGCAACAAGTCTAACAGTACTAGCACTCTCAGTATAGCTCGAGATGCAGTGAAGCATAAGCTCGAGATCACGTGTGCAGCAACAAGTGATTGCTCTTCACTTTGTTCCTTTATACTTTCAGATTTTAGATTTCTTCACCAAGGTGCAGACTACGGGAGCATAGTTTTCATATCTTCAAACTCAATGTTGTGGATCCACCTTGAGTTTGAGGGGATGTTAATCAGTGTTTTAAATCTCTAGCTATTGCATTTAGCGTTTGGGTTCTCCAAACCAGCTATAACCGGCTAAATGACGCTATAGCCCGCTATAGCCGACTTTTTTCAATAGTTGGACCCTGCTCAAACTGCTATAGCCCTCTATAGCGTCTGCTATAGCTAGAGATTTAAAACTTTGGTGTTAATGTATAGGGTATATGGGCCTCTTTATGGGCATTGTATGTGTTTATGAGCTTTCCTTTTCTGCCTTTGCACAAGTATATATACTGGTCCAAGGCTCTTATCAGTACAAACTGCCTTATAACACAATACAGATATATGTGGTAACACTTTACTTAGAAACCTAGAAAAATGAAATGGAGTACCATTTCACACGTACATTTTTTCTGGAGGTAGTTGTATCCCCTGAATCTGGCGGTTTTCCTGTTCAACGAAGAATTTTAGTACTTATGAATAGCTGAAAATTGTGTTTATTTTAAGTTACAAAAAGTAAAAAGAGAGAGAGAATGGTGAAGCCAATATTAAAATATCAACTCCCTGTAGCGAACAGGTTCAAATTAAAAGGAGACTTGTTATGAATAGCTGAAAACTGTGTTTATTTTAAGTTACAAAAAGTAAAAAGAGAGGGAGAATGGTGAAGCCAATATAAAAATATCAGCTCCCTGTAGCGAACAGGTTCAAATAAAAAGGAGAAAATTAATATCAACTATATAGCTCATGGTTAAAATAAAAATGAGAAAATTAATGAGCCCTTTATTGTTCATGAGTTCATGAAATAAAGAGAAAACTAGTGTGCGGTACAGTGCTTGCACTACTATCATACGGAATTTTTTTTGCAAGTTCTAAAAGACAAGCTTTTCCTTTCTATGATATGTCCATCAACCCCATCTGTAGATCGACAAAGCATCCAAGGTCATCATGGAGTGTACCTCTACATACAATCGGGCACAAAATTCCCAGCACTAAGGGATGCAAATCACAATAGCCTATGGGTAGATCAAGGACCAAGGGTGCTAACCATTCCAAATACGCAACCAAGGAGGTCACCGAAGGCAAACATCATGCCGCAAAATCTTCAAAAGGAGCTTATTACAATACTAAACTGCTGCCATAAAGGACAGGAGTACAGGACAAACAACAAACCCTAACCCTAGTGATGAGGATATATCCAACATGGATACGATCGGTGCTTGCTCCGCTGCTTCATCTTTGTCGCATGGAGGTCTCGATCCACAAGCTTGACCTTCAAACCTCCCTCAAAGGTCTAGCGCCACAATACCAAGTCTAGCCACAAAATGGAGCACCAAGGACGACCCAACTACAAGCCCAAGACGTCGTCTACTCCTAATTGGCCATCCAACAGCAGCCCGACTTCCAACGGGCGTATCCTGGGCATCCGGTCTCCGTTTTCAAAAATCCACCACTCTACGCTTTCCAACAGATCCAACCCCAACACCAAGTTCAGCATAGAACAATGGGAATATGCAGAATAAGTGCACGGTCCAAACAACTTTTTGTATTGCACCACCTTTCCTTTAGGCTCAAGGCCCATGTTTCTTAGGGTTTTCGTGGGCGTCCCTCTAGCCGGTGCCCCTGGTTTGGGAGCCCCTCCATATATGGGCGCCAACCCCATACTATTTTGGTTATGGTTTTGTTGTTTTTGGTTGTCTCCCTTGTGTGACACTCATTGTTGCGTGTGTCGATTAGACCACCCAATCTGAGAAATAAAACCTCAAGTTATTATATGCTCCATCGCATATTTGCAAATTAAGATTGCGTTTATCTTGTTTATTGTTTGTTCGTCAATCTCTTGTAGGAATCGACCTTCTTAGTCAGGTCGGTCATGTTCTTCGCGTGGTTGATAACGAGCAGGTTTGGTGGTTTAGTGATCGTCAGGTTCTCATCCTTGCGACATTGGTAGCCAGATCGTCAAGGTCGCCTCTCAAAACAGATCGGATTTATGCCCGCGAGTCTCACTAGAAGATCAAGCCACCCTGTTCCCCACCACCTAGAAACCTAGATCCGACAAAAACCAAAAGTTTTAAGACTAGAAGAGGGCCCCCATCACCTCCCTAACTCCGACAACACCGGAATTAGAGGGGTGAGGGGGCTAGCAAGCTTTGACCACTGAGGTCGCCACCCTCCGTCCCTATTGCTGTTCATAGTCTCACTGCTCACCCTGGTGCCTTCGGTACGGTTCTATTGAGATTTGAGGCGCCAAGTTTTACCGGCAAATTAACTTGTAAATTTGGTATTAGATGATATAGTCATTTGTTATAGTACGTGAAGATAGACTTGGGGAGAAATTTGCACGTCTTAAACATAATGTCTTACCTACCTCTACCTTTTGTGGATTTAATTAGTTTACTTTTTGTCCTCTCATGAACATTGGTTTTGTTAGTAGTAACTTATTATTGTTAGTGCATAAATTTGTCACTTCCCTACGGATTTCAATACCTAGAATTACTTCTTGGTGAAAAGCTACAATATGGGTGATGTGCTCAGATTTTAACTTGTACATGTATCTAGCATCAGCAAACATCAATACCATTCTGGTTCCACTGCATCTCCAGAGATTGCATCGACCAATGGACAGCCTCACCACACTCCTTCACCCTGTGGACCCTTGACCTCTTCTGTAACGGTTTTAGTACTGCCTGTGAACTATAAGCACTATGGCACTTTTCATGTGCAGCAGCAGCACTCATTAGGAGATAGTTATGGGATATTTTTTATGTTTAGATCAGTAAAGAGAATTCATAAGGATAAGAATAAGGTCCTTGGAGATAACTTGTTTCACTTATGTTTAGGGGTGTGGTTTCAGTTATTCCAATATATGTGTCTCAGTGATTAAGTCACGTCATCCCTGTAAACAAACAAGTCTCTAGTTTTCATTGTCATTTAGAATCAGGCCTTAGAGCTTCTTCAATCTTCACCACATCAAAGGAACCCCTACTGGTGGCTAGATGAGGAAATACTCTACCCTTGGCCCTCATACCCATAACCATCCAACCGTACCACAATAACTCCTACTTCGAGCATCCCAGCTGCGGAGGCTCATCTTCAACATGAGATACTGTGATAGGCACAATGTTGGAGACATGCTCATTGATGAGCTCCCAGGCCTTATGCCACATTGACTGAGTCACCTAATCCAGCTCTTGTAGCAGAGCGTGATGGACAGTAACACTAGTGGCATGATGAAGGATGATATTTTTGACATGCGGGGCTCCTAAGCTGGGTATCGCAGGCCAGTTAGGGATATGTTTTCCCCCTGTTTTGAGTTTTTATCTACTCGAAATTTCATAAACCTTTTTTCCCCCCAGAGTGGCTGAAATATCAAAAACATTGCAAATGATGGAGTAAATCATAAGTTGCAATTTGGCTGTTTGAAACAGTTCTTTTTTACAGAACACTAACAATTTTCATGCTTTTTCATTACTAAAATCTACTAGATTTTTTCAGATTTTCCTTGCACATATTTGTTTAATTTTCACAAGTAAAATTTTCTATATATGATGTTAAATACTAATTTTACCTATAATTTGATATGATATCTCAATATGACGACATGGACATAACTAACAAGCATTTTCATGATCATATATCCTATTGAATAGGCAGTACATCTTATGAAGACATGAAGCAATGATATGTATAACCTGGTGCTTGGTATATCATCTACTCCCATCACTAATAGATAGTAATGCACTGTGGCTATTGTAAATGCATAAAATGAAATCGACTGGTCTTTCAGCAAATTAACAGACCAATTAGTGTCATCGGTTAGCTGGTGTTGGTTATGAATAACAGAATGGAACTTAAGTAGGGGATTTCAATTAATGCTCTGACCATTTGTTTTAGCCAACTTGTTGGCTGAAGCATTCTCGCAAATCTTCTGTAAGAGGGAATCTACTTCGTGAAAAATGACTTCCACAGGACGATTTCCATCAATCTACATTCTTGCACATGAAAGCAAGAAACAGTTACCTCCAATTTAAATTTGAATCATTGCTCTGATAAACACGAACCTGATTAAGCACATCCGAGTATGTTGGAAGAACAGCTTCCGAATTTTGTTTATAAGTCTCAAGACGGGCTTTAACCTGCAGAAAAAAGAAATATCTAAGGGTTTAGAATGCACAAGTTTGAAAAAGATGCAAATCACACAATTACAACATTATGAAAGATAGCAGTTGAAACTAAGTAAAATAGGATGATTTAAGACCTTACAAAATAAAAATGTTCATACTATTACATATTACTGCCTTGCATATTTTTTTGCCAAAGGCAGAAGAATGGTATATTTATTTTGTTAGCACTATTGGTCTACTGAACGATGTACAACTAAAAGAAATATGGAGTTTACGTGAAGAATAAAAAACAAGCTAGAAAATAATAGTTGTGCAACCCAAGTTCAACCTAGATGACCAACACTTTAATTTACAAATAATAGATGCTAGCGAAATAGTAGAAGCCACCAAACTATCTTTGTTTCTCTGGATTAGACAGGAGAACTATTCATCATATCATTAAGTAGAGGAAACAAACATTTATTGAGTTCCTTAACCTTAGTTGAAAAGAAAACAATTTGGCTTGTTTAGTCCAATTTCTTTATTATCATGAAGTCACCTCTAAAAGCTCTTAAAAATCTAAAAAACCAGAATCAGACTAGCTTCGAGAAGCGGATTTAAAAAAAACAAGAATCTAGCTTAGCATTCAGCTCACTTCAACTAAACCACTCTAAACATGCTAGTAACAGACAACACACATATTAACTAATAAAACTGAATTACAGCCATGCTACTAGGTACTAGTAACATGTACCAGCCAAGTTACCATAATTCACGAGTATTCCATATTTGGATGACTAGCAAACCATAGAGGATTGTGCACAAATAAATTTCCAAAAAGTAGCAAAAACTCTCAGACAAGCATCTTACATTGAGTAAGATAAATGATTCAACAGACCTTGTGGAAAATGACAAAACGAGCAAAAATATTACTTAGGTGGACAACAACATAACCTTCTCATATGTATCATCAGAGCGTGTAATAAGCCTGGCAGAAATTTCATCATTCTCTGGGGGGAAGTTTTTTACGTGATAAATTTTTCCAGTAACAGGGTCCAGTCTTCTTCCGACACATCTATCTATTAGAATGTCATCAGGAACCTGAATTCAATAACGGATTGAAACGCATGAGGTCAAAGGTAACTGTGGTATACAATATGAGGTGAGAGCAACAGAATGAAAAAAAGATGGTATTATTTGCTTCCACAAACGAAATACAGCAGTAACCCAAAAATAATTATTATGAGATCGATGCAACCTTACATGCATATTCGACACTCGGAACTGACTCGGAATGTATAACTTAATTGCCCATCAATGCCATTTCAAATATCACAGAGGGTTGTGCACTGACATAACAGAAGAAAGAAAGTATAAAAAGATAACAAAATGTGCAAAAAGTCTGGCAAGATAATTTAGGAAAACATCGATCTTACTCGTAGTTGTGGCAAGTGCTTAAGTAATCAATTTTCTGGCATCATGGTTAAGGTCTTATTATTAGTTCCATTTTCACCATCAACTTCCTTACTCTAACAGCCAACATCATTTGGCATAATGAAGCTCATAGTGGTAAAGAATGTTTAGAACATTCAGAGTTCAAACATCTTTTCTTTCTGGACCTATCGGTCTTACAGAATGACTAGAACAAATCAAGCACTACAGAAGAATAATAGATATTAATAACTTGCGATAAACATAACCAGCAAGGTGGAAATGAAACCCAAAACATAAAGGTAGCATAAATTTTTTTTAAAAGAACTAAAACACATGTCAATACATTATTGATGCCACCAAATGGTTAACAGTAACTTACTTCCAGTACAACGAATATATCTGGTCTAATTTTCATACTTTCAAGACTTTGTGCTTGAGCATAACTCCTTGGGTAACCATCAAGAAGCCACCCTCTTTCTTGTACATCTGGTTGTGATAGTCGTGATACAACCATCTATTTTAAATAGCAACCAAAATTAGATAGTACAAAGATTCTCTCAGCTAAAAAGATCACACATCACACAAAAAACACATACATCTGTCACAACTTGATCCGGGACAAGCATTCCATTGTCCATATATTCTTTTGCCTTCTTTCCTATTTCTGTGCCAGAAGATACTGCAGCTCGCAGAAGATCCCCAGTAGATATGTGAACTAAACCATACTAAAAAAAGAGAGAATAACAACCTTAGAGAAATGTTGAACATAAACATGTGGTGCCACCAAAAACTAGAATAAAATAAAAACCTCATGGTTTTACAGAGGAATAAGGTAATCAGGAAAGTGCAACTGATCAATCTGTCACAAATATAGCCATTTTCAGATGTATGCACAGCCTTGCCCAACAGTATATATATTATTGTATAAATTGGACAGGTCCAGGTAAAAGATTTGGTTTAAACCAAAACAAACCCAATAGTTTAAGGAGGTTTCATTCGATAAATCCAGCATTCTTGCTCATCTCTAATACATTAAAGAAAAGGAAAATTGCCCCTCACCATTCCCATCCATTCAACCGTGTAAAATGGAGGAACCATTCAGAGCTATTAGGCTAAGTCCAACCACACCCCCTAAATTTGGTCCCCTATAGTTGTATATACAGGTTTTCCCAGGATTGATCTACTCGCGCGTGGGAGGGGCGAGGGCCGTTGCTTCCCGTGCGTGCAATCCGACGCTAGGGGGAGCAGAGAGGCACCTCATAGCTAGGGTTTCTCTCTCCGGTTCCCCAGATTAGAGGACGACATACGGGCTTTGGTTGTGCGAGGTAGGGGACGGCTGGCAACTCTATTTTGCGGGTGGGGGCTTGTTTAGGGGACCCCATTGGAGTTAGCCTTAGGGAGAGGTCAACTTGCGGGTGGTATGTTTGCCAGGTGCATTCTTGGGTGTGCTACTTGGCAATTTTCCCTAAAAATAAATATTGATAATGACAACTCAGTTTACATCTGTTTGACAAAAATCTAAATCGCAGGAAAAATCAAAGCAACAAACTATTCAAGATTAATTCCCCACATACAGATTACAATTTCCCCCAACAAATTCAGATTTGGGTCATTGCGCAGTTGGCACTGACAAAATTTGCATTGATGGTTGACACTATGACCCATACCCCCTAGGTGCACGTGAGAAGACCTAGAGGACAAACCACCACCGCCCGGGGATTTTTATATCGTCGAAATTTCGCCAAAATATCGGATATTTCGTGTATTGCGGACCAAAGCGATATATAAAATTGGTCCGAAACCAATGCTGTCACATGGCAGGGTGCGTCCTGGTGGGTGGAGTGCTCGGCCGCCACACAGGAGGTCCTGGGTTCGATGCGCAGGTCTCTCAGATTTTCCATTTTTTGTCTTCAACTTTCTTTATCAACCGAAATTCAACCGAAATTTCGGAAAATTCGTCAATTTCGTCCCACAGCGAAATTTCTTTATGGCCGATATAAAACCCCTGCCGCCTTTCACAGCCCCGCCTGCCACACCTCCTTGTTGCCGCCATCGCCATCATGCAATGGGCGCGAGGCCCTCCTTCTCCCTCCCCCTCTACCTCCCCCCATCTCCCAAGTGCAGGATGTTGGTGCGGTTTGTCGGCGACAGTAAGGCGCCATTCCTGGCTGCGGGGCATCAGATCCATCATTGTTCAGTAATGTAGGGGCAGCCGGATCTAACGCAATGGCGTGCCGCCACTGCTGGTTCGCCCGCTAGGTTCCGGTTTCTTCGCTACTCGACACCGCTGTCGTGCAGCTAAGGCGTTGTCTTTGGCCATAGGGTGCCTCTTCTAGTTGTGCTTGGCCGAGAGATGCTCAATCCCGATGGTGGGTCGATCAGTTCCGATCTGGCTGCCAGGCACAAGGGTGCGCCTTGTAGTTGCCGACGTGATGGTGTTGAGCTGTCTCAGCAACGTCGGTGATGTCCTAGCCCTCTGGGTCTCGGCACCAGACGAAAGTCTAGTCGAGCTTGACGCTTGGCCGGCGATGGCGACGCCTCATTGGCATCATTTCCCCTCTTGGTGGCAACGTCGAAGGTTCCTCGTTGGCTAAAAAGCCTATTTGTTTCTACTTGAATGTATTGTCAGGGCTTCTTTCCTCTGATTTAAGGGTTAATAGGATATATGCCACTGCTCAAACCCGAAATTCGAGAATTGCCATTGTTCCTTTGCTAATAGGATATATGCCATTACAAAACCGCATTTCTTCGATATATGCCACTCCATGCGACATGTATCCCATTTTGACTTGTATTTTCATATTTGGACCATTTTGCCCCCATCTTCAACCTCCCGCTGTTCTTCATCCTCTCTCCCCAACTTCTCTCTCTCCCACCAGCAACTCCTCCTGCGCCGCGACGGACCTCCTCAACGGTGACCCCCACGACGGCTAGGAGCGGGATGGCCTCGACAGCGAGGAGCAGGTAGACCCCGGCGCCAATTACCGCGAGACCACTGCCATCACCGCGCACGCAAGCTTGTGCCGCTGGCCGTCGCGTGAGCTCTGCGCCGCCGCCGCCATTGACGTCGCACGAGCTTCGCGCCGCCACCAACGTGCAAGATCCACGGCGCCGCCGCCAACGTGCGAGCTGCATGGCGCCGCCGGCATTAACATCGCGCGAGCTCCACGGCACCGCCGGCACTGACCTCGCGCGAGATCTGCGCCGCAGCCGCCATCGTTGTTGCTGCCGTCGCTGCAGGTTGGCCCTCTGTCGTTTGAAGTCGAGCGCAGACCACCGGAGATGAGAAAGGAAGGAAGAAGAAGAGGGGAAGGTAGAAGAAGAGGGTAAAATGGTCAAAATACGAAAATACAAATCACATGTGCAAAAAAAGGACACGTGTCACATGGAGTGGTATATATTGAAGAAATGCGGTTTCGTAATGGCATATATCCTATTAGCAAAGTAACAATGGCAATTCTCAAATTTCAGGTTTGAGCAGAGGCATATATCATATTAACCCTTGATTTAAAAATTTGCATTGGTATAGGCCTCGTTTGTTTCAGATTAACGTAGCGTTGCGTTTCGCTGTAGCAAATTTGTGACCCCCTCAAAATACGTCTTAACGAGTTCAAAAAATTATGAAAAAAATATTTTATAAACTTTAAGAAGTACTATTTAAAACCCCACAAGAATGATTACAAAACATTACATCATTTGGCTTATACAAAAATAACAAAATTTCATTTAATTTAATTTAATTTAATTTAATCTGAAACAAACAAGGCCATAAACAAAGACAAAGAGAGGTAGCTGCCGGTTTCCCATTTCACCTTCTCGACGATCATGCGGCACTGCGTGCCCTTCCCCGATGCCGGCGCGCCCGAGATCATCACCTTCAGCGGCGCCTCCACCGGCGCCGGTGCCACCCCCTCCGCTGCCCGACAACGAAGGCCCATGCCCTGTCAAAACCCCACACACAATCCAAGCCAATAACGCGTGGTTAGATGAAGAGGAGCCAGAGAGACGCGCAACCGGAACAACGCGGATTACCGCGAAACCAAGCCGAAACGCACGGACCCTGGGCTCGGGTCTGGGGGCGGTGAAGGCGGAGACGGAGACGGCCAGCGAAGAGGACGCCACGAGAGGGTGGAAAGAGGAGGGTGGCGAGAGGCGGTGGGTGAGGACCAGGCGGCGGTGGGGCCCCGGCGCGGCGAGGGGAGGGGAGGTCGTTGCCGTCGAGGAGGCCGCCATTTTCGCGGCGAGAGCACGACGTGCGGGCGGGCGTGTGTGGAGGGAAAAGAGAGAGAGGAGGTTTACGAGGATTGGGGTCGAGTCGCGTGTTGGCGCTGCGCCACTCGCCGGGTCGCCACTCCCGCTGGCCACTGCCCGCTAGCGGCTAGAGGTGGCCAATCACCGATGAATGAAATGGGCGGCCACTGGCCCGATTACAAACAGGCCGATCCATTTGAGCCTAATATTTATAGACAAATTAGAAAATTACTCGTATATAGTAAATATGTATTATAAAATGAAGAAAAATATAGATCATAAAAACAGACAAAATATATGTTTTAATCAAATATGTGCTACGGTTAATCGAGTCGGCACGATGGGTCTTGTCTCAGGTTCGGTTCACTTGAACGGTATGGGTTGGTCTGTTGGTCTCATTTGGCTTGGTCAGGTCATTTGGCCACCTCTACTTGCGGCCAATCACCACTCATATGGGAAACTGGTAATGCAGAATAATTTTTGGCTTTCTATCCGTTCCGACTTCGAAAGCTCGAGCCCATCAGTTAATACTGCATTCACGAGAATGAGAATTGAGAGCAAATAAAAAAAAAGTTCATTAGGCTTATTTTTCTTTTGGCAGCAAGTTGACACTTGGCACTATTGTGCTAGGTTTATCACAGGAGGAAGCAAAACAGAAAACCTATAAAAGCTTCAATGGGAGTCTATATATTTAAGAAAGAGATATTTCTAAATCTTTTAAAGCATGGAAATTCAGCTAGCTGGACTTACACAAATCTAGAATACTCTTTTGATTATCCAAACATAAACAGAACATCCAATCAAATCTTAAAAGTCAATGGCAAGTAGAGTACTAAAGCAACCATCTATGTTCAAATATTTTATTTTGTAGTTAGGTGAAGTTTCAACAGATCGTCTTACTTTCTAGTAGATCTTCATCTGTAGTGCATCGTTGTTAGGTCAGATGCTGTTTTCCCACTGCAAATGATTTTGAATCGGAAATAATTCCTACTTTAGCAAAAGAGAAAATGTAAAGGTATGTATTCAACATGACAAGCAAGTATGCCATTTCTGTGCAAACTATTGGATAACATTTTAGATAAATACGTAGCTGAAGATACTTATCGATGTAGTAGATGTGATAATCAATTAGTGATGGTAATGATAGTTATCAAGCAGATTTTTAAAAAATCAAGTAAAACCTTGAACTCTTTGCAGCTTGTTTTCATTTTTTGACTAAACTATGGCACTATGTAGCCTGCAAGGTTTAGTTTATATGATGCAAGCAAACCAATGTACACAGATAATCTTCTTCAGAAAATAGTTTGGTTGCCATGACAATGCCTAACACATTGATACCATTGCAGATCACTGATTCAATCATTTGCCATGGATGTTTCTTGGAAAACTGTAGGATAGAGCATAGTGTAGTAGGAATCCGTCCTCGGATTGGGTCCAATGTGCATCTTAAGATAGGGTCTTGCTAGAAGCACATTATACTAATACAAATTACAACTCAATTAATCCCTATGGAGAAATCAACATTAGAAATTTTACATAGCTAAAAATTGATCTTGATGGGAGAACCTTTATATTTTCTCAAAGTTTAAATCTCGGAATTGAGGATCTAAATCCCTTCTTAACTACATAATTGGTAATTTTGCAAATGTTCTATAGCACATGTTTTCCATGGCTTAGCGACGAGGTCTAAAAAAAAAAGGTTATAAAAGCTATTTAGTCTATCGTCACTACAAGAATCCAAATTATTTACGTGGGCTCACGTAATTTCGTTGACGTTAATGTAAGTATTTACGACGGGGCCGACGTAAATAACTTGTATTTACATCGGTCTTAAGGCCGACGTCAATATGTTTTGTCGGTCTCCGTCGGCCCGTGGAATGCTGACGTGGCTTATATTTATGTCGGCCTTTAGCTCACGTAAATAAGTGCCACGTCAGATTTAACGAACGCTCCGTAAGCTAATGTGGCGCTTATTTACGTGAGCCACATGCCGACGTAAATACAAGCCACGTCAGCATTTGCTGCGACGGCTGTATTTACGTGGGCCTTGGCCGACATAAATACGATAGAGTTCCAGCGATTTTGCTGCTTTATTTGAAATTCAAATACATTTTGCAATACTAAATCACAGCACATACATATCCAATTAATATATGCCATCTCAACACATCATAAATGACAACAAATTCACATCACATATCACGTTCAAGTTCACAAATCATAAAAACCATACTAGTGCATATAATCATCACATATATACATACAAGTGCATCACAAAAGAGTGATAAAAGTCCATCACATACAAAACCGTCCATACAAGTCCATCACATACAAACCGTCCATACAAGTCCATCACATACAAAAAGGAGCGATACAAGTTCAACACATGTAAACCTAAGCGACGTAAGCCCGACATGACCAGATATGACTTCTCAGGAGTACCGTAGAAACGATTGCCACTACCGGCATCACCTTTGAAAGTAGGAACGTTGGCAACCGAAGGAGAAGTCCTTGTCGAAGCATGGTTGCCTCCAACACCATCATCCGGAGTGACGGCTTGTTGGCTACCACCAACAACGTCATCAGGAGGGGGAGGGGCAGGAGCTGGCTGTGTAAAGATAGGTGGAGGTTGAAACAGAGGGAGATCCATTAGTTCTCCAAACCGTCGCGACATGTATGCCTACAAATGATATAATTATCATATTATTATCTAAAGAGTAAATTGCACTGTAGCTCCTAGAAGTTGGCATCTTGTTTCACTTAGCCCCCAGAACTTGCATTTTACTTTCTCACACCCTGGAAGTTGGCACCGTTTGCACGAAACCCCCCGAGTCGTTATGTCCACCATAAAAATCAAAAAAATAAGAGAAAATTTAGAAAAAAAGGGAGAAAATGAAAAAAATGAAAAATCATAAAAACATAAAAATTCATAGAAATTTAGAAAAACATAAAAGATATAATAATTTAGAAAATCATATAAAAATCATAAAAAATCTAAAATATTATAAAAATTATGAAAAAAATAAAAAAGTAAATAGAATTACCGAATGCAAGTCCAATCGGCAAATTAATTCATGGCAAACAATATAGAAGAAACTTACTTGTAGAGATGCTTGTTGTGCCTACCATGTCACAAAGTACTCTTGTTGCTGCATCAATTGCTCATGTTGCTGCCTCAATTGCTCACCCAGCTGAGCCTCACATGTTGTATGTTGTCTTAGCTCCGACTCTAGGCGATTCTCACGAGGACTCATCCCGCTAACATGGGAGACTCGAGTTGATCTCGCTGTACTCAAGACAGCGCTAGTATCCAAGCAACCGTTGAGCATGGAAAATCTTCCATGTTTCTTGCCACCCCCACTAGTGTAAAGAGCAACAGGGTCAATAGGTTCACCCTGCCAGTTGTAATTAGCCCCGTGAGTGTCGGTCATCATTTTTTCATAACTAATCTGCAAATAGCAAGCATGCATGATATATCAGCAAGCAGCCATCGAATATATGTGTAACCAGAATAAACATAAACATTTTCCTCTCATCTAATTAATGACATACATGCATTTTCCTCTCATATAAACATAATATTATACTAACCATCATATAACTGGTCTTTTCTAAGTCTGAACTGAAATAAACATGACATTATGCTAACCAGCCTGTTTGTGGCCTTCTAAGAGCAAAGTTGTTCTGGATTTGCAGGATCAGAACCTTGGTGGCCTCGAATGTAAGCTTGCACATCACCGGCTGGACTTGAACCACATTCCGCTCCCTACAAATCAATGTAGAATTGTGATGAAATGCAGAATTATGAATTATAACAACTAAACAAATTGTGATCAAATGTAGAAGTATGAAGTGTATACCATCCGCGTTTTAAGTCATTGATGTCCATCAGGACCGAACCGATGAGCTACACTTTCACCCGCCTCCCTGTTACCCCTCTTCTTGTTTGAATCATCAACAAATGTGGAGAGGCCCAATGACGAGCAAGTGCTTGCCATGCTTTAGGACATTTATTAAACCAACCAACATAACTTGCAGGTACCGATCCTCACGAAGGTCAATTTTTGAAGCACCCATTTTCTTGTTCATGTCCTGATGGAGCACTTTCTTATAATACAAGTTCACCGCCTAGATACGTGCCTAATACATCATCTCCCTCACAGCCCTAGTAGCTACATTGTTGAAAACATATCTTGCATGAGCTTGCAACGACTGCGGATCCTCACCATTTGGCAAACGATATCTTTCCTACAAAGAAAACAATTTGCAGCTACACATTATATTATTGTTTGCAAGAAGAAATTGTATTGTACATACCAAAAATTAGAGGATTACCCAAAAGTCCACCCACACACGACTTGAAACAATTTCATGCACTGTATCTTATGCCAACTTGTAGTGCTCCCACTTGGTCGTTGGCACATATTCCCTATTGATCTGTCTCTGTTGGCTCTGACAAGAACTAGAACCTCTAAACAGAGATCCTTTACTCTTCGAAGACCCAGAATGTGTATGCCGAAAAAATGACATCCTGCAAATGAAGTAATCAGCATTGACATATTCATGAAAATATCATATTAAAAAGACAAAGATATCATAAAAATGAAATATTTATACTTATTAGAAGTATTCATCATCGAGGACTTCATTGATACGGGTACTATGTCGTCTTGTCCTAGGAACATCTTGAGTGTCATCAACACGTCGTCATTTCATCTTATTTCTAACATCCTCGACAATAACATCTGTGATGTCGCCGACTAATTCATCAAGTGCTGACCCAATGTCAACTTCAAATGAGCCTGGCAAACCATTTTCTTGATATGCTTCATCGGCCATGCTATCAAGCCCACTTTCAATGTACTCATCATTCCTAGAGGTGTGTAAGCGACCAAGAGGATTCACCTTGTATACAACCCATCGTGGTGTTAGTGTTTATTCCGACATGGATAAGGAAGGTAGTACACCTGCTCAACATGGTGAGCAAGAACGAACTTGCGATTCGTAAGGCATGACTCATTCTTAACCTCTACGAAACCAAGATCCTTTGTTCGACGTATCCCTGTTTTGTCATGGAACCAATCACAATAGAAGAAATATACTCTAAGTTCCTTTGGACTGTCGAACTTCATCTCAACTATGTTTCGAAGAATGCCGTAGTACTCGATTTCTTGGCAATCCGCACTCTGCGCTAGGGTTACAACTCCACTATTCTCTGTGGCTGCTTGAGGACGGCTTGATTCAAATTGTGCGGTACAAAAGCGAAACCCATTGACATCATAACGACCAAACTTTTTTATGGTGGTGTTACAGTGCGATAGCTGCCGAAGATCCTCATGGACGCTAGCATCACGCATGCACTACAAATATTAGAACAAAAATTACTACATTATTGCTCTAAACAATGATGAGTCACAAGTCACAAAGTGTTATAAGAACTATACGTATTGTAGGAACCAAGTCACAAAGTTAGGACCACCACGTCGAGCATCGCGTCGAGAGTTATCAAGTTGTTCAGTTGTAGGTTTTTGCGTTGAACTCCAATGTTGTCTATCAAACAACCTACATTGTATTTGATTGCATTTGATTAAACTATAATCTAGATGACAAAAGCCAAATTTCAAATATGCAAAAAAGTTCTTAGTGAAATATTGTTCCATTTTAGGAATGTTTGTGTATATGTATAACATTGCTTCATTCCAATCTTCACGATATAGATCGTGATTCAAACCGGCACTGACAGTGTTCCCATGACCTTCAAATATTTCAAGATCAAAGCCATGTGTATCATCCAATAATTGATACCTTGGAATATGAGTGTTAACGTTGTGCTCGTGCGAGAGATATCTACTAGAGAAGTATGAAATCTCTTCAAGATTGAATGCCTCCGTGATAAAGCCTTCAACTCTCGCTTTGTTACCCACAGTTCCTCTAATTTTCTTGAGGTTTCGTTCTATTGGGTACATCCATCTGTATTGTACGGGACCACCTACCTCTGCCTCGTATGGTAGATGTACCAATAGATGTTGCATAGGATTCATGAACCCCGATGGGAATAACTTCTCCATCTTGCATGCTAGCATAGGAATATATTTCTTCAACTTTTGCATCGTTGATTTTTTTTAATTTCCTTCGAATACAACTGTCTATAAAAGAAACTAAACTCTACCAACATTTTCCACACATCATCGGGTAAGTATCCACGTAACATTACGGGGATTAGTCTCTCCATGATTATGTGATAATCATAACTTTTTAAGCCATTTAGCTTACCAGACAAGGTACTCACATCACGCCTTAACTTTGCGGCATAACCGTCGGGAAACTTGCTATTTTTCATCCACTCAAGAACCTGCTTCTTTTCACAGCTCGTGAGATTGTAAGGTGCACGTGGCTTCCCTTCTCGGCCTGCTTGGTCTTGCATTACCTCAAGTGTTGGTCGAACGCAAATATCAGCCATGAGTCTTCTTGCCTGCACGTTATCTTTGGTCTTGTGTTTAAAATCAAAAAGTATGCTGACAATACTTTCTTCAACATTACGTTCTTGGTGCATAACATCCGAATTGTGCGGAAGAATCAGGATCTTCGCATAAGGCAACCTCCAAATACCAGATATATGAGTCCAGTTGTGTGACTCTTTAAACCCTTTGAAACCTTCCTTCGTGGGGACTAGTTTTCGATGCCATTCAACAATTTCTGCTCCGGTCAATCATTTAGGTGGGCCTTTTGTGATTATCATGTCTTTACAGAATGCATCTCTCTCTTTTCTAAAATGATGAGAAGGAGGTAAGAAACGCCGATGACAATCAAAGAAACAAAACTTGCCTCCATTTTTTAAACGGAAGGCATCAGTGTCATTCATGCATATCGGACACGACATTCGGCCATGTGTGCTCCATCCTGAAATCATGGATAGACCATAGGTAAGCAGCACGCATATTGAAATTCTGTTTTCTACTCTTGTCATAGGTGGTGACCCCTATCCGCAACTATTTTAGCTCCTCGATCAACGGTTGCATAAAGATGTTTAACTGCTTTCTAGGATTTTTTGGCCCTGGTATGACAAGGGATAAGAAGACGTACTCCTCTTTCATGCACAATGAAGGTGGAAGATTGTACAGAGTTGAAAATACGGGCCAACAAGAGTACACCGATGCACTCGTGTTGAAAGGTGAGAATCCATAGGTCGCCAAACCAATATGAACATTTCTTGGTTCATTGGCAAATTCTATGTCAAACCGGTCCAATACCTTCCAAGCATCACTATCAGATGGATGGACCATGAAATCTTTCTTATATCGAATGCCTTCCTTGTGCCACCGCGTGTGTTGAGCAGTCACCTTACATAAGGTACATTCATTGCAGCCTTGGAGTTAGAGGAAAGTAACGAAGAACCTTTATTGGAGTTGAAGTTACCATCAAGTTTCCGTCTTCATCCTTTACTTCCACAAATCTAGACTTCTTACAAATGAGACAATAATTCTCATCTGCGTTCTCCTTTCAGAACAACATACAATTATTATCACACGCATCAATCTTCTCATAAGGCATCCCTAGACTAGCCAACATCTTCTTTGAATAGTACATGTCTTTTGGCATCTTATGGTTTTTAGGAAGGACGTCAGAAATCAAGTTAACTATCTCATTGAAACAACCTTGGGAGAAGACATTGTCGGTGTAATAAATACCGGGTACAAAGAGTCCTAGGAAGGTCGGGAGGGCCCCACGCGTCAAAGCGGGCGAGCAAGGCCCAGTGGCATGGGCGAGCCCCTCGAAGGCAGGGAGGGCCCCACGCGTCAAAGCGGGCGAGCAAGGCCCTGCTGGCGTGGGCGAGCCCCTCGAAGGCCAGGAGGGCCCCATGCGTCAAAGGGCGAGCAAGGCCAAGGCCCATGGCGTGGCGAGCCCCTCGAAGGCAGGGGACCCAGCGTCAGCGAGGCGAGCAAGGCCCCCAGCGTGGCGAGCCCCTCGAAGGCTGGGGGCCCTGCGCCCAGGCGGGTGCGTGGCGAGCCCCTCTCGAGACGAGGCGAGGGCCCCGCGCCCAAGAGTGCGTGGGCGAGCCCCTCCGAGAGGCGAGGCCCGAGGCCCCCGCCAAAGCGGCGTGCGTGAGCCCCTCGAGACCAGGCGAGGGTCCCACGCGTCAGGTGGGGCCAGCAAGGGGAGCATTGCGTATGAGTCTTCGGACGAAGGCTCCCCGCCGCAAAGGACGGCGCATTTAATGAGACATCACGCGGATAGACAATGAAGAAATGATTACCGCTTCTGATGACCCGCAGTCTCGAAAGCGGCCGCCACTGTGTGCGCAGAAGAATTGACCGCAGAGAGAAGGATTGCTTGAGGAGGCCGCCTGCCAGAGAAGCGGTAGGGCCCCACCCGCAGACTCACCGGCAGGTCTGTGTCTTGGTCGAGGCCACTGCGGCACGCGAGGAGGCGCCGCTCGGCATGGGCGCGCATGACGTTGCGTCTCTTCTCGTGTCTTGTCGCAGTATCTTGAGAGCATCATCTTGCGCTTACCCCCTCGGCTCTCTCCGCCAGCCCACAGCTTGTATAAAAGGGGAGGAGAGAGAGGGGGACGGGGACGAGAGATACGAGCACTAGTATTCGTGCATTCGAAACACCCTGTAAACACATTCCCATTCAACCACAATCAGAAAAGAGCTAAGGCTCAGCAGGAGTAGGACTATTACCCGCGAGGGGTCCGAACAGGTAAATCATGAAGTCGCTCCTTGTTGTGCCCGACGCCAAATCGAATCGAGCTTGATCGAGTTGGCTAGCAGACTAAAAATCTGACCAGGGGTGTGATCCGCAGTGGTTGAGCGGAGAACACGCCGTCAGACATACTTTAATTTAATAGCCATAAGACGTGTCAGAAATGAAGCATTGAAACCTTAGTAAGCTCGTGCAAAGGCTTATCGGAAGCATCTAGTAGCCTATAAAATTCCTCAACTCCCGGGTTTGTTCATCCTCTTGATCCTCCGGAGCATTCTCAAATTCTCGACCCAAGTCCTCAACCATCTGATCAAGCCTATCCACATCCACATCGGCCTATTCATCTTGTTTGGATGGCTCTCCTCTTCGTGGCTCGCCATGTTCATACCACGTATAATAATTTGGCATGAAGCCAAATTTACATAAGTGGCTAGTCATCACAATCTTCTCCACTCGAGTGAAAAGGTGACACTTGACACAAGGACACTTCGCCACCCCACCAACAAGACTTGGGGAGAAAACGTGATCTAGAAAAGCCTGTGTATTTGTTTGCCATTCTTGTGTGTGATTCATATCTTTATCCTAACCACCGTACATCCATGCACGATCATTTGCCATGTTAAGTGATACTGAATGATAGAAATAAAAGTGAAGGTGGGTTAGCGGCTTGATCCTAATAGGGTTCTAGCGAAAGATAGGTCTTAAACCCACCCATCGATGGACGGCTAAGTGCGGTTGTCGTGGATGCTGTATAATCCAAATGAAATTTCAGCAGCATAACCCCGATGTTCTTCGAACGCATGCTTGATACTTGTGCATCGGAGAACAATTGGCTTATGCGACCGAAATTCCGTTTGGATCATACGACATCCACGACAAACCGTACTTAGCCGTCCATTGCCAAGCTGTCCAAAGGCGTGGACAGTTCAGGAGCGATACATCTCATATATCAATATGAGATATACTACTCATGAACGGGTGAAGTGTAGGTTTGGTTGACTTGTCTTTTGTAAAGTGGAAGTCATAAGAAATTAAAAAATCATAACATAAGATAATTATTTGATGATAATATATAACTAAACCTAGAATAAAACAAGCCTTATCCATGAGTTTTTGCATAAATCAATCTAATGCACAAATAAGCAAATGCATATATGCAATCACAACTCACATAACTACCGAATTGCATCACATTTGACAGTGTTTAGTAATCCTCACATAAGAACTTACAAAGAAAAAAATGTTTGCTACTAGCAAAAGGGTTCAACAATCACAGTGTTCCAACCAGGGAGGGGCTCATATCAAGTGTATGTGTTAAATAAGACCTTCCACTATGGCAGAAACCCCATGAGGGGACGAACCACGCGTGCGCACCAACCACAATCCGCAGCGCAATCATGATCACAGGGTAGGGAATTGGATGGAACGCAAGATACCGAGCCCACACGACTGATCGATCGATCATTCCCAGATCATGAACAAGACAGACAGTAGCACCAATCGGTGGAAAATCCACCGACTGGTGAAAGAACAAGGGCTAAGTACATATATGCCACTGATCAAATCAGTAGACGGCACCTCGCATTCCATCCTACACATCCCAGAACGGCAAGATGCTAGATCGTCGATGTCGACGTCGCTGCCTCTGCTGCTAGACGGGGGCACACGACAAAACTAGCCATGGCGAGACAATCTAAGCAAGAACAAACTAAGCAAGAAAAGCACAGCGAAACGCGGCGTGGATCGGCCCTTATCCGGAGGTGAGGGAGGGGATGGTATTACCTTGGCCCGATGGCGGCGGCGGCGGAGGGTGGATTGGGCGAGGGCACGGGCGGCGGCGGCGGCGGCGGGCGGCGGCGCGCGGGCGCAGGGCTTGGCGGCGGCGGGCGTGGCGGCGGTGCACACGGGAAACCCTAGCTAGCTACAGCCGAGGCGCGCGTTGGCGTGGGGACAAACTAATAAAGCCACGTCGGCTTTTTTACGTGTGCTCTCCGGGCCGACGTAAATAAAGCCACGTGTCCTATTTACGTCTGCGAGGCCGACGCAAATACGTTTCGACAGCCACATGTCCTATTAACGTCGGCCAGGCCAACGTAAATAGTTATACGGCCGACGTAAATAGGGTGTGGGCACGCGGTTGATATATGCTGCAGTCATGGATCAAGTATTTACGACGTCTTTTCCTGCAGGCCGACGTAAATAACTTTATTAACGTTGGCTTTCCGAAGCCGATGTAAATACTTCTTTATTTACGTCGGCTTTTTCCAAGCTGTCGTAAATAGTTTTGGCCGATGGTATTAATCTGGATTCCTGTAGTGCGTAAAAGTTAGCCTATATATCATTTTAATATAAAAATATATGAAATGTGAAATATGTGCTTAATATTAATCATATACATCTAAATAAGAAAATACATATTCGTAAGAAGTACTTGTAATTCAACGTATGTCCATATGCCATAATTAATTAGTAGAATAAGTAATTGTAATCTATTAATTATGCACGTTAATTATACAGAAAGTTCTTAAAGTGATCATTTATTAGTTCTATGTTAATAGTATCACCTTTTGAGAGTATAACAAAAACAATTTGATGGTTGGAGTTCCAAAGGAAATTTAAAAAATAGCGTAGCTGTGCTATACCGGCTATAAAAATAGCCAAAATAACGGTCAATTTAGCGGCTGCAGCGGTCAATGCTATGTTCGTGGAATTCTAGTCTTACCATAATGTTTTACGTTCAAAAACACTATAACGGTGCTATCGCAGAGTTATAGCGGCTTATTTAGAAACTTGACCACTATGCACAGTGCATTGCAACGCTATTAAAGATGCAACAATATTGAAACCCGAGAAAAAAAATTTGCAAACAATGCTCGAACAAAAATATGCATGAGGTGCAACTAACCGTGGTGTGGTTTTGGCCTATTTTACTGTAGTTGATTGCCATTAAATGCAACTAGATCTATGTTGATAAAGTTTGCTTGCTCATGAGGCTAATTAGATTGCTTAGTCAAACGTACATATGCATGTAGATCAGTAACGCTGGTGACACATGTTAGCTTTATCCATTTGCTACTCCACTTCAGTTGTACTCGAGTTTCAGTTAGAAGTCCTAGTGCAGTTTTCTTTGTTCATTTTTGTCAGCATGTTCGATACAGGAGTAATTGTAAGCCCTCCAGAGCTATGCAATATCTCGAGGGGGTCTACCTATCGTTGATCAGTAATGTTCCTAAAAGTAGTTAGTTTCTCAATTAATCTTCGATTATGCTACCAGGTGGTTATGCCAAGTAAATTACCTAATGCAAGTTTACATCTCTATTTCAGAAAGATTAATCTGCCACAGATCAGAACCGGAATAACTTTCGAGCGAGGTTCAAAGAGTCGGACCCACTTTATTTGGCATGGTTTTTTTGAGCTGTCAGATCTAATTTTGAGGTAGAAAAGAGAGAGAACAGATGAAAAAACTGAAGTGTTTTGTCTTTTGTGAAATGGAAATAAATAAATAAATAGACAATCAAATAATACCTACATGAGAAATATAAAGCACTATGCTCCATCCGGTCAAGAAGTTGTCATTTTGGTACACGTAGTCTATCTATTTAAACATTTAATTATAAAACATGGAAATCATATATAATTTTTTCTCGGAAAATGCTTTATATAATTACCATTTTATTGAGTTCTGTAAATAATAAAGTTCTATCTAGGAGCTGTGTTATTTTTCCAAAATGACAAGCATTCCATGATTCCATGATCAATGACTGAGTGAGCTGTGAGCTATGTGGCTATGTAATACTGAGATATCATTTAAGAAGCAATCTAGAGTCATTTTTTCATTTAATGCGGGACTCACGGCTAGCTCTAAGGTCTCGTTCTCTACAGGTTGTTTAACTTATTTAACTTAGGCAAGATATCTAGTGCAAATATCTATTATATGTTAACATGCTAACAACAGATCTAAGTCCTTATATCCACGAGGAGTGGTCCAAATTTGGAAAGGTGGAACACCTTTTTCCACTTAGAAAGTCAGGGGGTTTTTCGGGAAACTATTTAAATGAGATAAGGGGCTTTCACCCCTTTAAATCTGGGTTGCTCCTCCTGAATCTGATGATCCAGATCTGTTATTACCATGTTAGCACCTAATAAACATTTGCACTGGATACATCGCCTTTAACCTATCTACTTATTTACTTATCTCTGTGATCCTTTTCTCGTCAGCTTATCTTAGTTGACTTATTTACTTGTCTAGCTTATTTCTTAACTTTGACATCCTTTTAAGATAAAATCAAGAGCCGGGTGCACTTCGTTTGACCTGTCTTTTATAACTCTCATAAAAGTCTTTGATATAAAAAGACAAATTCAAAAAATTCAAAAATTTTTAAAATAAGAAAAGATAAGTAAATAGCTAAATAAATTAAATAAGTCAAATAAGCTAACAAGAACAGATTAATTTTTTTCAATCCGTCTTTGTTCAATCTTGAAGACATGTCTAAAAACTATGTAAAAAAGTCAAACAACAGGGACCCGGCTCTAGAATCCACCTCGGAATGCTATAAAAGTTAGAAGATAAGTCAGATAAGTAAATAAGTCAAAGAATTTGTTGTTTTTGTGCAACTATAATACTTTGGCATTTTGGAGCATTTTTTAATATCTCAGTGTCAAAACCATTTTTTAATATTTTTTTTGCCTCCCTTAGCTTCCATCGAAGATCTAGAACGTTTTATATTGGACATTGTTTGGAGTTGCTAAGCTGAATGAATATACTGGATGAACCGGAGTGGTTGAATATTAAGATGAATTGGGAGGTTCTTTAATCCACTTTTCAAAGAAGATTCGCTTCATTTATGTTATTTTTGAGAGTTTTTATACATGGCTTCATCATTACAAACCAGATTAAAAAAATAAATTTATTTTCTAGCCAAATAAACATAAGACACTTCGAATATGTTCATTATAGTCTACGCAGCTATCACACTACCACAACTTTCACGCTGAATAAAAAAACCATAGAGGTTTTCCTCATAGCAGTTAGAGTTTGAGCACGGTAGATCCATTTATATACAACAACTTAACGTGTTCAACCGTGTGGGGGTTGTCCTTTTTGGTGATAAGTATATTAACAAGCTTTGGTGCTTAATGAATGTTTTGAATGCGTTTGATTAGAGTTTGAGTTGGCATGCGCAGTGCTATGTGATGGTTTATTTGTCTATGTGGTTGTAGAACTTTGAGGCTATAGACCGTGGTGAAGCACAATTAGATAGGTGAGGCCAGATTTGGCCAGTCACCGTGGTGAGGCATGTCGAAAACGGGTGAGGCCAGGAGACTAGATACTATGGTGAGTGTGACGAAGACGGGTGAGGTTGAGAAGTCGTTGTCACTATGTGGACAAGGAACCGAAGCGGAGCTTTTACATAGGTGCGTTCAAATTTGTAGTTGTCAATTGAGTTCGGATTATGGACTAACCCCGGACCAAGTTGGCGAGACTTGGGCCCGGTTCATGATTTGCCTGGTATGTTGGTTCGCAAGTAGACAGGTGGTATTGATGGTCGGGACCGGTTGCTAGGTCGATCCGGGAGGTGCCCGGATGAGCAAGGCGCAAGGTGGGCCCCCTGTAGGACCTGTGTTACTTAGCGGACGCTTTGAGACGAGGGAGTTCGTGAGGTGCTAGCTGGCGGTCGAAGCCTTTGTCGGGAGTTGAGATGGTCCGTTGGGTCTCGCACGTGTGAAGACCTAGGAAGGTTTGAGGCTAGGGCACATGGTGATGGATGTTTGTGAGGTGATAGCTAGCGGTCGAAGCCTTTGTCTGGAGTAGAGATGGTCCGACGGGACCCGGACGCGTGAAGACCAAGGAAGGTTCGAGGCTAGGGCACATGGCGATGAATGTGCAGATGCTTCAAGGCTAAGGGATCGGAGGGACAGTCGGCTTTGCTTTAAGATCCGTGCATAAGAGAGAAACCCGGTGTTAGTGGCGATCTGATCTCATTGGTGAAGACGATGGCGTGACTATGGATGTTAGTGTTTCCTCCTAGGAAGACAACACAGTGAGTCAGTGACAACCTGAAAGAGGATCCTAAGGCCTAGAGGGGGGGTGAATAGGCAATTTTTAAATTCTTTTTCGATTATTCTTAATAAAGCATCATATTAAGAATTACCCAATCCTAGTTGCAATTAACAAGTAAGCGGAAGCAATAAACAGTTACAAGGCAACTAAGACAAGGCAATCAAATTATCACAAGCGATGCAAGGAAAGTAAGTGCGGGAATTAAATGAGAGAATGACACGGTATTTGTTTGACCCAAGTTCGGAGCCGCAACTCCTACTCTCCGTTGAGGCTACCCCTTGCGCACAAGGACCGGCTCGCTCTCGAGCCTAACGCCTCACATACTCCCGGTAGTCGTTCCGCCACTCCGGCGAGGTGGACTCCGTCACCCGTACACCGACTCGAGAGTAGCCACACGCCAAGGCCTACTCCCAAGCCCTCGCCTCCACGAAGGATGTCCTCAAAAGTAGCAAGCCCGAAACGCCCCGATCATGTCGAATCGAAGGACTTCCATGAAGCTCGGTGTTGGGGTTTAATGATTTGTGGCTTTGGATGCTTTGTGGGTGGAGGAATGGCTCTAGAACACCTAATTTATGAGCTATGAATGTGATAGGTGAAGTGGAGCAGCAAACCTCAAAATAGCCAGCCACTAGATAGGTATTTATAGCCCCAAGAGCAAAACTAGCCGTTGCCCCTCGGAAGAGGACAAAAAGACTAGCCGTTAGCCTCTACCGGACGCTGTCCGATGGGCACCGGACGTCGTCTGACAGAGGCAACTGCTCACAAAAAATAGGTTTATCAGACGCCGTCCGGTCCGCACCGTATGCCGTCCAACAGCAAGCGACGCGCAAGCGCTGAAGCCACCGGACGCTTTCCACCCTCTCCTAGACGCCGTCCAACGGGAAAAACTCAGATTTTTGACCTTGATCGGACGCCGTCCGACAGTGCGGACTGTGCACGTGATTCGCTGGTCGGACGCTGGCCTGCTGCGCCCAAACGCCGTCCGACAGAGGGGATTTTCGTGCTAGGAAATGTGGGAGAGGTTTAGGGTTTTTTCTTTTCTCTCTAGATATCTCACAAAGGGATATTTGGGTATTTATAGAAGTGGTGGACTACGGAAACCGAGATTTCGAGAATTTGCAAAGATCCGGCAAGATCGGAGATATTCAAACCCCTTTTGAAATCCGACGAAAAAACAGAAAATAAAACCTAACTACTCCTAATCTATATGTGACCTCTTCTCTCGCCCGGTCACGCACTTGAAACTCGGAGCAGCTCACAAAATTGTCGTCGCTTCAAATTAGGGTTTTATAAAAACGCCGAGTCTTCGCTAGGGTTCCGAGAAGTCTAAAAACCCCCTAGCACTTTATACTAATTAATTTGACATCAATGCCACTAATAAAAATTAGGGCTCAACGATGCTCACAATCTCCCCCTTTGTGGCACTTGATGGCAACCCAAGAGAGAAAGAAATTTTTGAGCTACAAACAGGGTTAGTGCAATACAAATATGCGAGCAAATTCAAAACAATAAGACAACCACAACTCGACCACAAAGGTGTGCAAACAAGAGAAGCTCCCCCTAAAACCAGGCATAAATTAATTTGAAACCACAAACCAACAACGTTTAAAACTGCCAGAGCAACAATCACAACTTAAACAGAGTATCGAGGCAATAAGAAATAGTACAGGAAAACAGAGAGCTCTCGATCTCACTACCCCTTACTAACCCATACTACTCTCTCTAATTTCTCCCCCTTTGTCACCAAGTGACACAAATGGGAATAGGTCCTAGTCTTGCTGGTCTTGATCCATATCGTCGCCTCCGTCATCTCCTTGGCCGCCGGAGGAGGAACCCTGACCCCTGGGACGCTTGAACAAGGGCATATGAGCTGCAGAGGGTACCGACCGAGGTGAGGATGGATCATCAAATAGTTGGGTCGGTTGAGGATTTGGCAAAGAAAAGTTGAGATGGCGACAGATTTCTCCACCAGTAAAATGAATCTTACCAGGAGGAGAATATGACTGTGGTGGAGGCACAAAAGAAGGAGCAGGCCCTGAGGGAGGATATACCCAAGGATGAACCGGTGGTGGGTAGGCGGTGGGCGAGGAAAACCCCGATTCTCACTGTAAGCCTGGTAGCCGGTATGAGCATGAGAGTACCATGAGTAAGGATTGGCCCTTCGAACAGCATAAACATAGCACCCATGTCTTGAGCAGCAGACTTGAACTCGCAAATTCATCATTTAAATACGTCTCACGCCTCGCCAGATCATCATCTCCTGCGGGTGGTGCTAGCTCTTCTTTCACCTCGGTGTGAAAACTCCTCATTTCCGTCATGATCCCCTCATCTCATCTATCAAGCGTCATACCAAGGAGGAGGGCCTTGAGAATAACTCGTACCAGGCGCTGGCACAAACGGCTGCATTGGAGCAGCAGGAGCTGGAGCTGGAGGAGGAGCATCATCGCCAGGACGATCCAATTTAGGCTTGCTCCCAAGTGAGTTCGAGAAATTCTTCATCTGATGCTTTTTGATCCTGTTGTCCCAACCCCTAACTTCATCATCTGATACGCGCTGAGTCCTGGAAAGCAATAGGCCAATATAGGGAGCTAGAGGTAGTGCCCTATTGACCTCTCTGAAGATAGCGTCATCGAATTCTCCCATGAGGGTGGCTCCAATATTGATGGTCCTGCCTGTCAGAAGAAATAACATGAACCAGCTGCAAATAGGAAGGATTCTGTCGCGATTGCCACCTCGAACAAACAAGGTACTTCGAAGGATAAGATTGATCAAGGCAGGCTCCTGTCACAATTGATTTGCCTTATCAATACTGATTTCTTCATCATCAAGATCCAGATACAGAAATCTGACTTCATTCAAAGGAGGATATTTGCCCCTCCAGAGGTCATCTTCATAGGCCATCTCATTTAAGTCAGTTCCAGAGTCAGGGGTGCCCAAAACAAAGTTCATGTCCGCCACTGAGATGCCCTGAATACGTCCATCGACTGAGTGATAGTAATTAGCTTCTGTCTCATCTTCGGCGACTAGTAGAGTAGCAAAGAACTCACAGACCCTTTCTTTGCTCGAAGTCAACTTCTTGTTTGAAATCAATTCTGCCAGGCCTGGAGTAGAGCTGAAAATGGTGTGAACCTCAGGCCCTGCCACTGCTGATATCTCTGTCCAATCAACACAATGGGGGTCTCTTAGACCACCCTTGGGGGCAGAAAAACACATGTATAGCTGTTTCTGGAACTTGGTGTAAAACCTGAAGTCTTTGGTGTCCTCTCGCCGCTGAGGGAACCATCTTGCATAAGTGACAGACCTCTTCTTCCTCAAAGTTTCCATAGATAGCTTGAGGACCAGATAATCCACGGGGTCGTCCTCAGCGACCACAGTCTCAGTGACGTCCTCATCAATTGGGTCCTCAGCATACATGTCATCATCAGCGTCCTCGGCGGTTGCGAATGAAGACCCCGCAACCCGAGTCTAATGGAATCCACGATCATGTTGCTGCTGCTGATGCTCTTTAGAGATTCTTGGACGAGGAGGAGCGGCACTGCTAGCCGTCTCATCGACATAATCAGGATCACCCCGGCTGCCACTGTCACGACGACCACTGAGAGTCCTGCTCAGAGCCTTCCCAAACTTTTTCAAAGAACGCGACATCTCAAATCACTCCTCTGACAATGTCCACTGACCGAACAATCTCACTGCCAAGATCCACTGACCAAGTGCCAACCACACAAGCCAACCACACCACGAGCCAACCCTGAACAAAAGCGCGGGAAAAACCTATTCAAAACCTAGAACTCGGTAAACAAAGGAATTTGCCGGGAAGAGAGGCGGGAAGCCGTTACCGAGCCCTAGAAGGGAAGAGGAAGCCGCCGTCGCGAGGAGATCGCCCCTAGGCCCTTCCGGTGGGGAAAGGAGGAGCTCGGCGGAGGCGAGGCGCCTGAACGGGCCGCCCACTTTCAATCCCACGGTGGGAATCGAAGAGAGCACGAGGAGGAGCCAGTGGTGGTGGATGTCGCCGGAGGTCGCCGGAGGGCCTTCCCCGGTGAGGAGAGGGAGCAGGGGCGGCGCCAGTTTGGAGAGGAGATGGAAAACAAATGAGGAGAGAGGGAGGCGGAGAGATAAGTTTAAGGGTGGTTCTGCACGGTTGGGCCCTGTCGGACGGCGTCCGACAAGTCTGGATCTGTGCAAGCGGCTTCGTCTTGACGGGGGGGGAGAGGCCAGACGGCGTCCGACAGAGAAATTGCAGCGCAAAACAACTTCGTCGGACGGCGTCCGGTGGCTACCGGATGGCGTCCGACAGTGAGTATGCAGCGCAGGCAAAACCTTGTCGGACGGTGTCCGAGCGAATCCGGACGGCGTCCGATGAAGGCTGAAAACGGCGCAATAAGCACTGCTGACCAGTGGGCCCCACCAAGGCAAGAATTTTTAATAAAAATAGTACTTTGAAGAGATATTCTCCATCTTTGCTCAAAATTCAAAAGAAAATCCAAATGTGAGCAATTTGAAGTAATTTTAAAATTTTTAATTTTGAAGGGATAAGATTTTAATTTGACAAATAAAACCAAATCAAATTCAAAAAATCAAATTTGATCTTAGAGATCAAGAAAATGTGTGAACCCAAATTTTACCTTGATTTCTCATATAGGCATGAAAATCGAGCATAGGGATTCACTTTAGAGTTTAAGCACATGTTTTTGAATTTTGGCTCCTTTTCAAATATTTTCAACATTTTTGATGCCATATGATTTTAAAGAGATCAAATATGCATATGGAGCAAATTTTTAGATAAGATTTTCAAATTGAGAAGTTTGAAATGGTAAGAAGATAAAGATAGTCTATGAAGTTCAAATTTGTTTTGGCTTGAAATATAGGACAAGAGTGTGCTAACCCAAAATCAAATTTATCTTTTCACCACTAGAGGGAGTTTTGAGATCATGAGTTGAAATTAAACTCCCCCTTAAATGTGACAAGGGTCAAAAGCAAATGGAAATATTCAAATAAGACCCAAAAATCACAAAAACCAATCAACACGCATTTGATCCATCTAGTATGTTGAGTTCATTCCTTAATTTACAAAACCGTGCCTCATCTAAGGGTTTGGTGAAAATATCCGCCAATTGGTCTTCCGTTCGCACGTAGGCAAGCACAACGTCACCCTTTGCAACATGGTCATGAATAAAGTGATGTCGGATGTCGATGTGCTTTGTACGGGAATGTTGGACCGGATTGTTGGCTATTTTCACCGCACTTTCATTATCGTATAGAAGTGGCACTTTTTCAAATATTAGCCCAAAGTCACTAAGCATCCGAGTCATGTATAAGAGTTGAGCACAACAACTCCCCGTCGCTACATATTCCGCTTCCGCGGTAGATAGCGCCACGGAGTTTTGCTTCTTCGAAATCCATGACACGAGTGAGCATCCTAGCAAGTGACAACCCCCGGAGGTGCTTTTGCGATCAATTTTGCAACCGGCATAATCCGAGTCGGAATAGCCAAGAAGCTCAACACGCGCTCCCTTAGGGTACCAAAGACCTAGGCTAGTAGTGATTTTTAGATATCTCAAAATGCGTTTTACGGCAACAAGATGCACTTCTTTAGGGGATGTTTGAAAGCGAGCACACATGCACACACTAAACATAATATCGGGTCGAGAAGCGGTAAGATAGAGAAGCGAACCGATCATGGAGCGATAGAGCTTTTGGTCCACGGGCTTTCCATCTTCATTCAAATCAAGATGCCCATTAGTGGCCATTGGTGTTTTTGATCGATTTGCAATCGTCCATTGAAAACCGTTTGAGAAGGTCCTTTGTGTATTTCTCTTGACAAATGAAGGTCCCTTCCCGAAGTTGCTTGATTTGAAATCCAAGGAAGAAAGTGAGTTCACCAATCATAGACATTTCGAATTCCTTGGACATCATTTCTCCAAAGTCCTTGCATTTAGATTTGTTAGTGCATCCAAATATAATATCATCCACATATATTTGACAAATAAATAAGTCATTTTCAATAGGCTTTAGAAACAATGTGGAATCAATCGCACCGGTTTTAAATTCCTTTTCTAAGAGGAAGTCACTAAGACGCTCATACCATGCTCTAGAAACTTGCTTGAGACCGTATAGCGCCTTAGTGAGCTTATAGACATGATTTGGGTGTTTGAGGTTTTCAAAACCGGGCGGTTGCTCGACATAAACAAGTTCATCAATAAAACCATTTAGAAAAGCACTCTTAACATCCATTTGAAAGAGAGTTATGTTATAGAGAGAAGCGAATGCCAAGAGTAACCGTATAGCTTCAAGTCGAGCAACGGAGGCGTAGGTTTCTCCATAGTCAAGTCCTTCGATTTGTGTAAAACCTTGCGCCACCAATCTTGCTTTATTTCGCACCACTTCACCGTTCTCATCTTGTTTGTTGCGGAAGACCCATTTGGTTCCAATGACATTGTGGTCCTTCGGTCTTTCCACCAATTCCCAAACTTCATTGCGGGTGAAATTGTTTAGTTCTTCATGCATGGCGTTCACCCACTCCGCATCCGTCAATGCCTCATCAATAGTCCTAGGCTCAACAATAGACACAAAGACGTGATGCTCACAATAATTAGCGGTATGAGAACAGGTTCTTACGCCTTGATTGAGATTGCCAATGACTTGATCTAGGGGATGATCCTTGGAGAGAGAGCGGTGTTGTTGGACGGGTACTTATAGATCAATGCCTCCCCCTTGAGCTTGATCAACTTCAAAGTTTACATCTCCGTCCACCGCTTGATCTTGAGTTGTTGGAGAGGTGTCTTGAGCTTGATTATCAATGGAGGTGGTGGGAGAGACGACTTCATCTTTTGGCACCTCCGGTGAGGGTCGAATTTCCCCCAACTCCATGGCTTCATGTGGTAGCTCATCACCTACATTTTTTGTCAAATCTTGCTTATTTTGTGAGCCATTAGTTTCATCAAACTTGACATCATAGGCTTCCTCAACTAGCCCGATAGAATTATTAAAAACTCGAAAAGCTTTTGAGCGAGAGGAGTACCCTAACATTATACCAACGTCACACCTCTTTTGGAAGTTGCCCAAATGAGTCCTTTTCTTATAGATGTATACCTTGCAACCAATGACTCGAAAGTACGAGATGTTGAGCCTTCGTCCCACTTGTAGTTTATATGAGGTCTTGTGAAGGAGTCGGTGGAGGTAGAGGCGGTTGATGGCATGGCACGCCGTGTTGATGGCTTCCGCCCAAAAGGTATGCGGCGTGTTGTACTCGTCAAGCATTGATCTTGCCATCTCTATTAAAGTACGGTTCTTCCTCTTCACCACTCCATTTTGTTGAGGAGTGTATGCCGTCGAGAATTCGTGCTTGACACCTAACTCATCACAAAATTCCTCAACATTTGTGTTAGTGAACTCGGTGCCGTTATCACTCCTCACCTTTTCAATAAAAGAGTCAAATTCCTTTTGAGCTTTCAAAGCAAATCTTTTAAACACATCACCGGCAAGCTACAAGGAAAAATACCCAAGTGAAGCGAGAAAAATTATCGACAATCACATGACAATAAGAATTACCGCCTATGCTCGCATAGGTGGTTGGGCCAAATAAATCCATATGCAAAAGTTCAAGTGATCGGGATGTAGACATGAATGTCTTAGTCGGATGAGAATTAGCCACCTGCTTGCCGGCTTGGCATGAGCTACATAAACGATTTTTCTCGAATTTGACATCCTTCACTCCAACAACCAAGTTGTCTTTAAAAACCTTTTTCAAAGTGCCCATTCCAACATGTCGAAGACGTCTATGCCACAACCAACCAAGAGTGGTTTGAGCAATAAGACAAGTCTTGATTTGAGAAGATTCACGGTTTGAAAAATCAACCAAATATAAGTTTTGAAACTGGGTGCCTTCAAATGCAACACTTTGATCCTTAGTGGAAACCACACGAACTCCGTTGACCGAAAAGAAGCAATCAAAACCTAAATCGCACACTTGAGCAACGGAGAGGAGATTAAAGTTGCAAGCTTCCACTTAGAGCACATTAGAGATGGATAGGTCATTGGATATTGCAATTTTACCTATACCCTTTACCTTTTGCTTGGAGTTATCCCCAAATGTGATCTTGTGTTCGGTGTCCTTCTCCTCCTCTAGTGAGGTGAACATACTTGAGCTACCGGTCATATGTTGGGTGCAACCACTATCAAATATCCAATGCCGGCCACCGCTCTTTTAGTTCACCTACACACACAAATTCAAGCTTGGGTTTTAGGTACCCAAGACTTCTTCTTAGGTCCTTTCGAGTTAGTCATCAAACATTTGGGCACCCAAATAGCCTTCACATCTGACGGCGTGTTCTCCGCTCAACCACTGCGGATCACACCCCTGGTCAGATTTTTACTCTGCTAGCCGACTCGATCAAGCTCGATTCGATTTGGCGTCGGGCTCAACAAGGAACGACTTCAGATTTACCGAGTTCGGACCCCTCGCGGGTAATAGTCCTACTCTGCCGAGCCTTAGCTCTTTTCGATTGTGGTTGAAAGGAAAGTCTTTACTGAGTGCTCTCACGGCGAGTGTTGAATCCTACCTAACGTGCCCCTTCCCTCTCTCTCCTCTCCTTTTATACAAGCCTCGAACCGAGCGGAGAGAGCCGAGGAGTAGGCGATAAATGCCTCAAGATAATCGACAAGACACGACAGAAGAGGCAGAAAACGCGTCACGCCCAGCTGCCTGTGCCGCCGCCTCGCGTGCTCATAAGTGGCCTCTCACCCTGCAGTCACACCGGTGAGTCTGCGGGTGGGGCCTACTGCTCCCGACGCAGGCGGCCTCTTCAAGCAAACCTCCTCTCTGCTGTCAATTCTTGGCGCCACAGTGGCGGCCGCTCCGGACACGCAAGGGCCCTTTATGCGGTAATCATTTCTTCAGCTGTCTACTCGCGTGATGTCTCATTAAATGCGCCGTCCTTGGCGGGGGAGCCTTCGTCCCAAGACTCCTTCGCAATACTCCCTCACCACGCTGGCCCCGCTCGACGCTGGGCCCTCACCGGTCTTCGAGAGGGCTCGCCCACGCACCCGCTCGCGCGTGGGGCCCTCGCCTCACCATCGGAGGGCTCGCCCACACGCCCGCTTTGGGCGTGGGGCCCTCGACTTCGCCTCAAGGGCTCGCCCACGCACCCACCCCTCTCGGCCTTTCAATGCTCTTTGTACCCCGGTATTTATTACATCGCGGTAGCCCTCGGGTCCACCATGATCTGTGAACCGTCAGCATGGTACTTTTTCCGTTTCTTGCGCGGCGGGAGGCGAATCGTGGGAGCCCACCACTGCGGCCGCCGACGCTGATTCTCGCTTTGCACACGATCTTCCTTGGGAACTCGCCGCCGAGGAAACCAAAAACAGCGGGGCAAATGATGGCGCCCTGCGTGAAGCGGAATCAAGCATCACGCTCGCGCCCACGCCTATAAATACTTCACTCGGCGCGCAATAATCCTTCCGCGACGCTAAGTCTTAAAGTGGTCCTCTGCCTTCTTCACGCTACCACAAAGCATCCTCGCATGTCGCCACCAAGTTTTCGCCCGGCGCCACCGCCAAATCTTCCATGGCTCCCAAGCGCGGCAAGGGCCGCCCATGAGGATGCCGCACCATCTTCGAGGCTGCCTTGCTCGCTTCCACCGTCGATGAGGATCAGGTGGCGCGGCTTGAATCTTCGTGCCACCGACCACCGCCCGGTTCAGCGCGGCACCATCATGCCGAGTCCTCGCGGGGAGATCGTGACCTTCTCACAGGCGTCTTTGGCGGGCCTTGTCCCGCCGTACTCGAATTCTTCACAGGGGTGCTCGCCTTCTCACGGGATCGGTGGCGCACCTAGTTCCCCAACTCGATCATGGCCTGGTCATCTTCGCCCACCTCTGCGAGATGTTCGTGGGGGCGATGCGAATCTCCCGCTTTGGCGTCGACTCTTCGTCTTGCACGGGCTCGCGCTCGGCCTTGGTTGGGGCTGCTACTTCACGCTCCGCGTTACCTCGCCTTTATCCCTTCGCGGTCAAGTCAAGCTGGAAGGGGCACCGGCAATGGTTGTACGTGGAGGACTCAAGCGGGTGCGACGATCTTGCTCTTCCCGCGATCCGGAGCCACCGCCGGCCAGGGGGCCCGGCTAAGGCGCAGACGATCTGGCGAAAGCACGGAGGTGATGGCGGCGCGCATTGTCGAGCTCCGCCGCCAGGCTCACGGAACCCGTGGCGGCGGATTTTTTGCGGCGCCGACTTTGCCCGCTCCGCTTGAGGGCGCCCGCTGGGCGTACTACGGCGATACAGCGGGACCAGCGCTGCTCTTGGAGGTGAATACCCTCGCGCTTTTGGATTTTGTACCTTCCTTCTTTCCATTTTTGGCTAATAGCCAACTCTTTGCTTCTTCTTGGTGTTGGTGATGGGAGCGTGCGGGCGGCGTGCTTCGGGGATCGGGTGGCGGCTCGATGACGCGCCGACCGGCAGCATCGCCCGCCGTGGGCATCCGCCCCTCTGCGGATCGACCAGCGGGCGCTAACCTTCACTTGCGGCGTTGCCCCCATGGAGGTCTCTGGTCCTGCGGTCCAAGTGGCCGGGACCATCTGCAGATCCGCGAGCCGCCACCGGCGACCGCCCAAGCTTCCGCGGCCGCTTCTTTGCTCTGTCGTGGCGGTGACTCGCCAGCGCTTTGGAAGCGCCGCCTCATCCTTCTTTGTCGGCAGCGGCAGCGAGGAGGAGGGCGAGCGAAGAGCGCGCTCTTCAAGTCTGGGCTTCGCCGCCCCGCCGGCCCCAACCGGGTGGGGCCCTGCTACGCCGCCCGCTCGCCGGGCGGGCGAGCGGCGACTCTTCGAAGCTGGCGCCGCTGCGCCGGTTTCTTCCGCTCCTACGCTGCCGGCGCTCCTGCGCGGCGCTTCTTCTGTGTTGGCGCTTCGCCCGCGGCACCGCTTCGCGCCAGCCGCCAGCGTCGAGTTCGACGGCGGCGACGCGATCGCGACAGCGCCGCCACCTCCGCCGCAAGCAAGCGACTTGGAGCTCCCCCCGACTTTCGCCTTGAGCGACCGCTTCAGTTGGCTTTCCTGCGCTTTCGCACGCCGCGATTGGGGTTAGCATGCTCGCGGTTTTGCATACCTGAACCTGTTTGTCCTTCTTGGAGCAGGGACGGACTGGGGCATCGAGCTCCGCTCCACGCGACTTCGCCAAATTTCGACCGCCCGCCGTTCCTTCGACGGAGGTCGCTGTGGCGGCGGAGAGTCCGCGGCGCGGCGGGAGAACCCTCTGGCAACCTCGCCTGCTGGCGCCGCCGCCATCTCGGCCGTGACCGCCGACGTAGGACGCTCCTTTGAGGCGCTTCGCACCCTCTCCCGCACCTGGGCGACGCGGGAGCAAGCCCTTGCCTTGGCGGAGCGATCCGCGGCGAATCTCGGCGGGCCCTTGGCCAAGAGACGCGCCGAAGGAGGCGATGACCAGCGAGCTGCGGCGGCAGCCGCCGCCGCCTCGCCATAAGCAGATCAAGACCTCCGCTGGAGCACTTCGGCGCCTCCGGACCCTCGCCGACATCTGCGCGACGGCCTCTGCGGCTTCCGGGCGCCCTGCATCCACGGGTGTTTCCGCATCCCCATTGGAGGAGGCGGCGCGCTTGATGCGCGCCGGCGCCGTGGGACGAGCCGCCCGAAGCCTGCGCGTCCTTCCGGCGGCTGCGGACGCTTGGCGATCAAGACGGTCGCCACGGCGCTCTTAAAGCGCGGTTCATCTGAGCAAGCTGCACGGCCGGGGCGCGCGTTTGACCTCGACGCCGCCGCCGGAGAACCTTGGCGCCGGTGGACCGGTTCGGCGGTAGCGGTTGACACCGCCGCCGACCAGCGTGTCCATGATGAAGCGCGCTCAGCGGAAAAGCGCGAACCGAAGAATAGCGAACTCACGGCCTTTTTGCCTTGTGATTGTTGCCTATAAATGCAAACAAACTTTTGCTCTTTTCTTTGTGAGTCTTATTTGAACTTATACGATTTTGACTTGTTGAATCGAAATGGGGCACCCGCCGCCAAAGGTTTTAAATGAGCGTTACGCGCAAGTGGCTTTGCTTCCTTAGGCGTCTGGTTACTTCAACCCTTATGGCCTCTCGCAACCCGACTTAAGCGTTACGTGGCGGCGCTTAGCTTCGGAAGTGGTCTGGTCGGCTGATGCGCCGTTGGCGCATTGCCTGACCGAGCCGACACACCGAGCTAGAGCCGCCTTCCGTCGCCGCCTCCAACGGCGTAAGTTATAAGCGTTTGCCTTTGCAATCAAGGGGCCATCAGCCTTAAGTACTTTCGCTACCAGCTTTCGGCAGAATGTTTTCTAACAGACCTTTCTAAGGCTAAGCCACTGATCGCTAAAAAGCTTTAGACAGAGCTTTCTGTTGAAAGTGAGCGCTTTTTCCTCAGGCATCTGGTTACTTCAACCCTTATGGCCTCTTCTTGAACCAACCCTAGACATCGCGTGGCGGAACTTAGCCTTCTAAGTGGTCTAGTCGCGGTGTGCATTGTTGGCGCATTGCCTAGACCAAGCCGACACACCGGCTAGAGCCCGCCTTCAAATCGCTTCGCCTCGCCCAACCATGCGAGTCATAGGCGTTAAATCCTTGCAACTAAGGGCCATCGCCTTGAGTACTTTTTTCGCTACCGACTTTCGACGAATGCTTTCTAACAGATTTGGCGAAAAAAGCAGATGCCCACAAGGAGGCAGAACTTATCTCTTATTGAAGATGGCTTTGTACAACGCAGCCCCGAGGCGGCGGTGAAGGAAGAAGACCTCGCCGCTCGGCTCCAAAGGAAGGCGGAAAAAGGCCGGGCTGCTACCTCTGGTAGAACTTCCTCGGTACTCGGCGTTCAAGTGTTCGCCAATTCACGACCGTCCTCGAATGCAAGCTGGACCGAGGCAGGCGGAGATCGAGACCACCTTGAAGGGCCCTCCCTCGGGGAGGCGGTTTGTTGCGCCACTGCGTTTGGATTTTCGCGGGGCGAGGTCGCCCATGCGCCGATGTTCTCACACACCGCCTTGCTTGATAACGGCGGCGCCTTCCGATACTTGGCGGCCGGATCGCCGCCTGTCTCGGATCTCCTCCGGAGATTTACTTCATCTGGACGCGGTCGGTCTTGATCTTCGCTGAACGCCGCCACTCTTGGGGAACCGGCGAGCTCGATGGGAGCACCGCCTCGAGCCATACACGGGAAAAAGGGGTCTCGCCGGTGGCTCTGCTTTGGGAGTTGTCCGGCGCCCTGTCTGGTGGGAACTTCCTCCGCCCAGCGCTTGCAGCGCTTCTCGGCGGTCGAGCGCCCTTGTCTTGAGCCCTTTGAGTACTTCGCGTTCGCCGCTCCACTTGCCCATTGCTCTTGGTGCAAGAAGCGGAGGCAAAGCACGACAGTACCCAACTCTCGCACCGATCTTGGAAATCAGCGCTTTTAGGCGGCGCCATTATCGATGATAATTACATTGGCGACACGAACCGGACGAAGATGCTCTTCATAAACTTGATAGCAGCTGCGGGCGTGATCGCCGGGACGCGAGCTTCAACCCACTTGGTGAACTTGTCGATGGCGGCGAGCAGATGAGTGTACCCTCCGTGCGCCCGTGAGCAGGCCGAATATCGGCCCGGAACGAGCCAGAGAGCGGAATGGTTTGCGGCGCTGGGCGATCGTGGATTTGCTTAGCATGAAATTGGCACGCCGCATTTCCTCACCGGCTCGAAGGCATCACGGAGGCGAGAGGCCAATAGAAACCGTGGCGGAAGCTTTCCCGACCAACGCGGCTCCTGAATGGCTCCCGCACATGCCTCCATGGATCTCGGAGAGAATTCCACTCCCGCTTCCCGAGTGGCGCGCCGGTAGAACTCCATTTGCATACTGGCGATATAGGTCCCCACCTACCGGGCGTGGCGCTTGGCCTTGCGCGCTATCTTCTCACCGCAGCGTCATCGTCTGGGATCACTCCATCCCGCGGTAGGCTAGGATCGGATCCATCCGCGACCTTCCGGACGAGTGCGGCGGCGTTACGTACATTGTCGCCGACGTACTCCGCCTGGCCTGGCGTTTCCGTCTCAACCGCCTCAGCGGTTCTTCCGCCTCCTCCCTCTAATCGGGGAGCTGCAGCAGGATTGGTGACGTCTCCTCCAGAGGTGGGAGCTGCGTCGAAGCGTCGTCCCGCCGAGCGGGGGCTGCGACGACGCGGACGCGTGAGTCTTTCTTCAAAGACCCCAGCCGGAACAGGTGCCCTTGACGAGGCAATCTGAGACAGTTCATCCGCCATGTAGTTGTCACGGCGGGGATGTGCACGGCCCAAACCCTCAAAGTGCCGCTCCAACGGCGCACCTCGCCGGTAGGCCGCCATGCGGGATCGGCGGGAGAAATCCTTCCTCGCTGGTTGATGACCAGAGAGAGTCGCCTTTACTTGTAGCCGCCCGGATGCCAAGGTGTCGGCTACCACGAGCCGTGAGCGATCCTTCATACTCCGCGGCGTTGTTGGTGGCGGAAGTCCAGCACCACCAGTGCGAACGACATCGCCGGTGGGAGACACAGACGACGCCCATTGACCCCTCCGGCGGAATGAGCCGTCGAAGAAGAGAGTCCTGGCGCGAGAGACCGGTATCTTGAGTTCTGCGTCCGATGGAGTCCACTCGCCGATGAACTCCGCGAGCTTGCCCTTTGATGGCGTTCGGGAGCGAATTTGAGATCGAATTCCGCTAGCTCCATGGCCCACTTAGCGTCGACCGTCGCCTCGCGGTTGAAGAGGATCTCCGCAAGGGATACTTGGTCAACACGTGACTTCTCGCCCTGGAAGTAGTGGCGTAGCTTCGGGATCTTTGTCGGCAAGGCGTAGAGCATCTTCGGTCTTTGTGAATACCTTGTTTGGCGTCGTGGAGGACCTTGCTGGCGTAGTAAATGGGGCGCTGGACGCCTCTCTCTCCGCCACCACACACTGCGCTGACCGCTGGGGTTTGCGCGACGTAGAGGATCAGCGGCTCGCCTGGTGCAGGCGACCAGCAGCAGGCGGGAGGTAAGGTACTTCTTGGCCGTCGAGCGCCTCCTGCGCCTCCGCCGTCCACTCGAATTGGTTGGTCTTCCTTAGGAGCTTGAGCGGTGGGAGACTTTTGTCCCCAGGCGAGCTACTAATGCGCCGGGGAGGTCAAGCGACCCACCAAGCACTTTGCATCTGCGAAGTCGCGTCGGGGCTTCATGTTCTCGATCGCTGCGATCTTATCGGGTTCGCCTCAATCCCCTCTCGGGAAGCGAGGAATCAGCGGCTTGCCCGGCGGAACGGCGAACACGCATTCTCTGGATTAAGCTTGATGCGATACTTCCTCGGGTTGGCGAAGGTCTCTTCCAAGTCGCCGATCAACTCCTCCGCCTTCTTGGACTTCACCACGGTCGTCGCCGACATACACCTCGAGTTCCGCCCACTTGGGAGCGGTGAAGCGATATGCATGGCCCACTGATAGGTTGGGCCGCATTCTTCGATCAACGCCATCCTTGTATAGCGATGAAGCGCCCATGGGCGTGACAAAAGCGGTCTTGTCTTCATCTTCTTGACCATGCTAATCTGGTGGTACCAGAGTACGCATCCGAAGCACACTGTTGCTCGCACCGCAGCTTGAGTCGGCGATGAGATCGGCGCGGGGCAGCGGTACGGATCGCCGGGCATGCCTTGTTGAGGTCGGTGAAGTCCACGCACATCCTCCGGCGCCCGTTGGATTTCTTGAGCGAGGACGGGTTCGCGAGCCACAGGATGGGCGACATCTGCGGACGACCCCGCCTTAAGAGCTTGTCCACCTCTGGCGGATAACTTCTCGGTGCTCCACCGATCGCTTCCGGACTTTTGCATGACCGATCGCGGCGGGAACGTCGCCAATTTGTGCTCAATCACCTCCACAGGGACCCGACCATGTCGGACGGTTGCCACGCAAACACGTCTGCGTTAGGCTGGAGGAAGGAGACAGCGCTTCCTATTTGGCGCCGAGAGGCGCCCACCGAACGGTCTTCGCTGGGTCGACTTCGCTCAGGAGACCGCCTTAACCTCAGCAGACGAACCGGGAGGCACGGGTCTTCGCCGGAGGAGCTCCCGGTCGAAGCCTCGGCTTGGTTCGAGCTCCGTCGCCCGCCGCGAGGGCGTCCTTGTCGCAGCGGGCGCCTCCGGCGATCCACTTTCAAACGATGGGGCGGTGGCCGGGATCTTCACCACCATGTGCGCATAGTGGCACACCGCCATGAACTTGGTCACGCCGCCGACCTAGTATGGCGTTGTAGGAGGTCGAAATCCGCCACCTCAAACTCGAGCATCTCGGTGCGGAAGTTGTCTGAACCTCCAAAGTCACGGAGACTAATCGCCCTAAGCGGGACGGACTCGGCCCCGCGCGATGTCAAGAACGGAGCGTGGGCGAAGCTCCTGCTGCTGGATTTGAAGCGCCCGGCGGCCGGCAGACGGGAGGTTGAGGAACTCCCTCCGTCTACCAAGACCGCCCTAGCTTTACATTCCGGACCGTGGGCGCAACCACGATCGGGAGATGCCAGGGCGGCGGTGCTGGTTGGGTGATCGGCTTTGTTGAGCATAATCGGTTGCTCCGACCACGCCACCGGTTGCCACCGACCCAAAGCGAAGACGCGGCGGCGCACCTCCCTCATCGCACGCTTAAAGCTAGCGTGGGGCGGATAGGTGGCGAACCGCCGTGGATGGCGGCAACCTCGCGCTCCGCTGCTGAAAACCAAAGCCGCCTCCTTGCCCTTGCCATGCCGGACGCGCTGCTGCTGCTGTTGCTCGTGGACTCGCTTTGTCCACCATCTTCGCGGCGACATGGCAATCCGCCAAGTCGTGAGAGTTGTTGCGGTGGATGGGACAATAGGGCCTTCCGTCCCACTTTCATGAGGCGATGGTCTCGCCCGCTTCGTCGCGGCAGCGAGGGCCGTCGCGGCCACGGCGATCGCGATAGCCGCCGCCTCGGCCACTTTACGGGACCGTATCCGCCCGGCGCGCGACCTCCTCTTTTCGCCCGCCGCGCCCATTGCGCTGTGCGTCGCGTCGTCGTCGTCGTCGTCGCTTTCGGCGGCCATGACCTGCCGGTCTCGGCCGCCTTGCGCTTCTTCTTGTCCTTGCCGCGGGGTTCCTCGAGGTCCGGCCTCGCCATAGCTTGATTGGCCCGCCAGCGCGGCGGCGGATCGAGCTCTCGCTGGAGGGCGACCAGCGCCAAGGTGAAGAGCTCTTCCGTGGTCTTAATCTTGCGGGTGGCCATCTTCTCTTTGACCTTGGGGTCTCGGGCGCCTCTCCTGAATGCCGTGACCACGGCGTCGATGGAGATGTCAGGGATGGTGTTGCGGACCTGACTGAAGCGCCGAATATAGTCAAGATGCGACTCTCCTTCTTTCGCTTCCACGTTGTGGAGGTCGTCTTCTACCGGGCGGCTCGAAGGTGCCACGGAAGTTGGTGACGAAGAGCTCGAGAGCTCCTTCCATGACCCCACAGACTCGAGGGCAGGTTCATGAGCCACGGCGGGCTCGCCGGTGAGGACCGCGGGAAAGTAGTTCGCGGAACCTTCCCGACCCTCCGGTCGGTGCATCACCGTCGTATAGATCTGCAAAAACTCATCGGGGTTGGTGGAGCCGTCGATTTTTTCGATGGGGCCGGACGAAACCGTTCAAGCCCTCGGACGCGCTGCGCAGACTCCTTAGAAAAGGCGCGGCACCCGACGCCGGAGCCTCTGCTCTGGGACGCGTCCTCGCCCGCCGCCCGTCGCCTAGGTGGCGCCAAGAAGCGCCACCCTCGCCGGGCAGCCCTGTGGGAACCCTCTTGCTGGTCCCCGCGACGGGCGGCGGCAGCATGATCGCAAGGCTTCGGTCGCGGCCCTGCGAGCTTGTCACGCAGTCTTCTCCATGCAGACAAGTGGCGGTCCTCCAGATGGGACCGAGATCGCGCCACCAGACGCGCTGGCGGCCGAGCCCCGTGAGGGTCGCGCTCTTGTCATCTTGGCCCCCCCTCAACAGAGATCTGCGAGAGGAATGCGAGGGCAACAAAGAACGAGAGGACGCGAAACGCCGGTTCCCCGCCCGAGACTTGCACCACCGCCCATGGCGCGTCGGCGACGAGCCAAGTTGGCCAACCACGGCGCCGCCGGGAGTCCGAGTCACCGGAACGGTGGGTTTTCAAGCGAGGCCACGCGCGTGGAGGTTTTCAGGCCGGAGTACACTCCTCCAAGGCCAGCGCCGCCTAGCTTGGCCGAGGTGGCTGCTTTCGCCAGGCTCCAGCCCTAGGCGGGCGGCCACCGCCGGGTGATCGCCGCCATCGCCGCGGCCGACTCCGTGGCAGCTCTAGCGGCCGCTTCTGCTCCATCGCGGATCGCTTCTCCGCCATCGCCTCAAGAAGGGTCAAGAGCTTGAACCGACGCTAGCGCTCCCCTACTCACGCGCATCGACGGCGTGTTCTCCGCTCAACCGCTGCGGATCACACCTGGTCAGATTTTTACTCGCTAGCCGACTCGATCAAGCTCGATTCGATTTGGCGTCGGGCTCAACAAGGAACGACTCGCAGATTTACCGAGTTCGGACCCCTCGCGGGTAATAGTCCTACTCGCCGAGCCTTAGCTCTTTTTCGATTGTGGTTGAAAGGGAAAGTCTTTACAGAGTGCTCTCACGAACCGAGTGTTGAATCCTACCTAACGTGCCCCCTTCCTCTCTCTCCTCTCCTTTTATACAAGCCTCGAACCGACGGAGAGAGCCGAGGAGTAGGCGATCTGATGCCCTCAAGATAATCGACAAGACACGACAGAAGAGGCAAAACGTGTTGCCTGCGCTGCGCTTGTGCCGCCTCGCGTGCTCGCAAGTGGCCTCTCACCCGCACGATCCACACCGGTGAGTCTGCGGGTGGGCCTCGCTGCTCCTCCCCTGGCGGCGGCTCTTCAAGCAAACCTCCTCTCTGCTGTCAATTCTTGGCGCCACACAGTGATGCCCGCCGGACACTGCAAGGGCCATCAGAAGCGGTAATCATTTCTTCCATTGTCTACTCGCGTGATGTCTCATTAAATCGCTTCGTCTTCTTGGCAGGGGAGCCTTCGTCCCAAGACTCATTCGCAATACTCCCCACGCGGGCCCCGCCTAACGCAGGGGCCCTCACCGGGTCTTGAGAGGGCTCGCCACGCACCCGCCTGGCGCGTGGGGCCCTCGCCTCACCATCGGAGGGGGCTCGCCCACACGCCCGCCTGGCGCGTGGGGCCCTCGACTCGCCTCCAAGGGGCTCGCCCACGCACCCACCTGGCGCGTGGGGCTCTCGGCCTTTCGAATGCTCTTTGTACCCCGGTATTTATTACACCGACAACATCTTTCTTTTCATTGGGTGCACCAACATATTTTGCATAAGTAGAGCCATTCTTCCTCATAAGCATGTAACTAGCATTAAGCACTTGAGTTTTAGACATGAATTGAGATGATTTTGTAAGAGGACAAGAAATGGCTTTGTGTTTATCATTTTTGCAATTATGGCAACGAGTCCCTCTTAACAAAAGTTAGCTTGGGCTTACCCCAACCGCCCTTGGGCATATCCCCGGGATGAAATCCCAAACCATGCTTACCCAAGGTGTACTTTTGCTCTTTAAGCACCTTGTTAAGAGAGTTGTTCCCCACAAGCAATTTAGCCAAGCTAGAGTCTAGTTGCTCAATTCTATCATTTAGAAGCAAATTTTCCTTAACTAGCTCATTAGCACATTTGGCAACACCACAAGTACCAATAGAACAAATATTTTCATTTAAAGTACTATCACTATTGGGTGAAGATGAACTAGCATTAGGTGTGATAGTGGGTGACAAGTTCAAAGATGTGTTATGAGATAAGCTAAGTGAACCATTAACGATGTCAATCAAGTCACAAGTCACACCAACATTGCATTTTTCAATTGAGCAATCAAGAGAAGTTTCTTCAACATTTGAGCTAGCTAGTTTGTTCTCTAGAATTTCAACTTGCAAATTTAGAGCTTCATAATCATCTTCTAGAGTTTCATGTTTTTCAAGCAAATTCTCAAACTCATTCGTAAGCTCTTTATGCACTTTCATTAACTTCTTCCTCTTAGATTTTTTCTTCTCTAGAGCATTATTCAAATCATCAATCAAAAGCTTAAGCTCACTTTTAGAGAGGTGCTCATTTGTTACCTTCTTCTCTAGTACCATGAGGCACATGGGAGGTGTAGGGTTGTCGATGGCGACTCCGGACACCTTGGTGCTTTCATTGTTGGAGGAGTTCGCCCAAGAGCCCTCATCATCGGTAATTCATTCCCCAATCACCTCTTCTTGTATGTTGGCGGTGAGACAAAGCTTTTGCTTGGGAAGAGCCGGAGGAGCATTTTCCTTGATCGCAAGTCCGCTAACCCATGAGCTCTAGTATCTTTTTCTTCGCAGAAGGATTGGGAGGATGATGAGGTTGAGCTATCTTCCTTTTTGGTCTTTTGACCGGCAAGAGCCTTTTTCTTCTCCTTCGATTTGTGATCGCTCTTACGGTAGTGACGGTACTTCTTCTTGTCGTCATCGTAATCTTCCTCTTGATTCCTTGCTTTGTGCTTGTTCTTTTTGCTTTTTGGGCAATCCGCCGCCAAGTGGCCCTTCTCTCCACATTCATAGCAACGCATTTCGGAGATGGGTCTTCGCCTTGAAGAGGATGATCCACCGCGGAAGCTCATCTTCTTGATCAACTTTCTTGATAGCTTGACAAGGAGGGCCAATTCTTCAATCTCCGGAATTGCATCATCGGAGTCATCATCATCTTCTTCAACTTCAACCTTCTTCTTTCCACTTTTGGCTTTGGCGGGGAGAGCAATTGACTTCTTGTTGAGCGGAGACACTTCACTTTCAAGAAGCCGCATCTCATGAGAGTTGAGTTGCCCGAGAAGCTTTGTCGGTGTCATTTTTTTAAGTTTTGACTTGGATGCTCGAATTAAGGTCACAAGTGGGTTGAAACTAAATGGCACAACATCAAGCATCTTCCGACAAATGTCAATGTCTTCCGAGACCTTCTTCTCCGAACATCCGGCAATTTCATTGACAATGGGGTTCAACCTAAGAAACATTTCATTGACACTTTCATTAGGGAGCATCTTGAATTGATCAAATCTTTTTCTGCTCGAGATAACTTCTCCTCAAGCATCTCGGCACTACCAACATGAATTTCTTTAAGATGCTTCCAAATGTCGTAAGCTTTAGAGAGATTGCCAATGCTATCAAAAACTTCGGAAGACACACTAGAAAGTAAAGTATTTCTAGCAATGGCATTAAAGCGTTTGTACTTAGCATGAACTTCATCAAGAGCAATTGTTTCGGCCGGAGGGTCCGGATAGCCGGTCTCACGAGCGACCCACACATCATAGCTAAGTGGCTCTAAGTAACATTGCATCCTAATTCTCCAATAGTTATAATTTGTTCCATCAAAGATAGGAGCTTTTCCAATTTCTATCCTAGGCCCCTCTTGAACCATCTCCTAGCGGTGAAGCTAATACCGGAGAACCTAGATGCTCTGATACCACTTGAAAGAGGATCCTAAGGCCTAGAGGGGGGTGAATAGGTAATTTTTAAATTCTTTTTCGATTATTCTTAATTAAGCATCATATTAAGAATTACCCAATCCTAGTTGCAATTAATAAGTATGCGGAAGCAATAAACAATTACAAGGCAATTAAAACAAGGCAATCAAATTATCACAAGCGATGCAAGGAAAGTAAGTGCGGGAATTAAATGAGAGAATGACACGGTATTTGTTTAACCGAAGTTCGGAGCCGCAACTCCTACTCTCCGTTGAGGCTACCCCTTGCGCACAAGGACTGGCTCGCTCTCGAGCCTAACGTCTCACTTACTCCCGGTAGTCGTTCCGCCACTCCGGCGAGGTGGACTCCGTCACCCGCACACCGACTCGAGAGTAGCCACATGCCAAGGCCTACTCCCAAGCATCGCCTCCACGAAGGATGTCCTCAAAAGTAACAAGCCCGAAACGCCCCGATCATGCCGAATCGAAGGACTTTCATGAAGCTCGGTGTTGGGGTTTAATGATTTGTGGCTTTGGATGCTTTGTGGGTGGAGGAATGGCTCTAGAACACCTAATTTATGAGCTATGAATGTGATAGGTGAAGTGGAGCAGCAAACTTGAAAATAGCCAGCCACTAGGTAGGTATTTATAGCCCCAAAAGCAAAACTAGCCGTTGCCCCTCGGAAGAGGACAAAAAGACTAGCCGTTAGCCTCTACCGGACGCTGTCCGATGGGCACCAGACGCCGTCTGACAGAGGCAACTGCTCACAAAAAATAGGTTTATCGGACGCCGTCCGGTCCGCACCGGACGCCGTCCGACAGCAAGCGACGCTCAAGCGCTGAAGCCACCGGACGCTCTCCACCCTCTCCCAGACACCGTCCGACGGGAAAAACTTGGATTTTTGACCTTGATCGGACGCCGTCCGGTAACAGCCGGACGCCGTCCGACAGTGCGGACTGTGCACGTGATTCGCTGGTCGGAAGCTGTCCTGCTGCGCCCAGACGCCGTCCGACAGAGGGGATTTTCGTGCTAGGAAATGTGGGAGAGGTTTAGGGTTTTTTCTTTTCTCTCTAGATATCTCACAAAGGGATATTTGGGTATTTATAGAAGTGGTGGACTACGGAAACCGAGATTTTGGGAATTCGTAAAGATCCGGCAAGATCGGAGATGTTCAAACCCCTTTTGAAATCCGACGAAAAAACAGAAAATAAATCATAACTACTCCTAATCTATACGTGACCTCTTCTCTCGCCCGGTCACGCACTTGAAACTCGGAGCAGCTCACAAAATTGTCGTCGCTTCAAATTAGGGTTTTATAAAAACGCCGAGTCTTCGCTAGGGTCCGAGAAGTCCAAAAACCCCCTAGCACTTTATACTAATTAATTTGACATCAATGCCACTAATAAAAATTAGGGTTCAACGATGCTCACACAACCTGGTTCTCGGTGTCATGATGACTCATGCTAGTGGATGACAGGGGCTCACAATTAGGGTGGTGGCCAGGTTCACATCGACATCCAACACTACTGCTGTAGCCTGCATGGCGGGGCCAGCGTGATTGTGCTTAGCATGGCATCAACATCGGTTAGCGCAACAATAGAGAAGGGAGGTACTTATGGAGGAGCCGTCGAGCGAGTGAAGTCCATAGTTGAGGATCCATCAACAAGTCAACAGGGCGAGCAGATCAAAAAAATTAATCTTATGATCTTGGAGAAAAAATCGATTTAAAGATGATTGACAATAACTTGTTGAAAATCAATCTAATGGTCGGTTACTTTAACTACTGGTTGTGTGTCCCTAGAAGAGAGCATGGAGATTAGATCGTCTCCTAGGGGAAGCACAACGAAAGCTTTGTGGCCGGTGGCTCAAAACCATGTAAGAGGATGAATATGTTATAGTGGATGACTTGTATTAAGTTTTGAGGTTGTTAATATGTAGGTAAGGTGGTTTAGATTGCAAGCATTCTTAGATGTAAAGATAGGATCACAACAGAGACATTACAATACCGGATCCTTTTGAATTATGCCATGTTCTCTATTAGAAAAAGGCCATGGAAGTAAATCTCAATAAAACCAAACCGAGCATGGTTCACGCTTTCTGAAAGTATTTTCCCAAACCAAAAAATTAAAACACCTAAAATTAAATTGTGTACTATGACTACTCAGTTTCTTTTATGATAGGGAGAAAAATTTTCAAACATGAACTCTGTTGGTGTTCTAAAACAAACAGATTTGTCTCGTGGGAGATTCGTAGTTCGGTCAGAGGGAATTTTCGCCGCTAGATCGCTCAAGCTCACGCTCACAGGGAGACACCAGATTTACCCAGGTTCGGACCCCTATGCGGGTAACAGTCCTACTCCTGCGAGGGTGGTATTCTCTGGGGTTCGGAACGCTCTTGCTCGAGAGCTATTACAACAGTGTGTGTGAATCAACTTGGAATCCATCCCCCTCTCCCTCTGCCCCACCCCGTTTTACACTGAAAGGGGCGGACAGCTGGTGTTAGAGAGAGAGAGAGAGAGAGTGATGGAGACATTCCATTGGTTGGACTCTGGTCGCCGCACATCCCACTTACCCTTGCTGACGTCCACATCTTAAATGGCTTCCTCCGATCGCTAGGCCTGATGGGACGTGGGAGACGCCTGACATAGGCGCCACTTTGCTTCTGCCATCACACAGTGATGGAATGATCGCCTTCTGATCGCGGACAAAGCTCTGATGTGAACAATCATCTCTCCCAGTCTCACACGCCTGAATCCTTGCATTTAATGCCGCGGATACGTTGAACGTTGGGAAAGCCTTAATCGAGAAGCTTCCTCCTTCCACGTGGGCGCTTGCTGAGTGGGGCCGGTGCCCACCTGCTCGACGAGGCGCCACGCGTCTTGCTCTGGCTCGGCGTGGGGGTCTGATCGCCCGCTCTACGCCGAGCTGCCATGCGTCCTGCTCTGGCTTGGCGTGGGTACCCCGATACGTCGTGTACCGACAAACTATACTCAGCGCTTGGAGAAACAAAGGTGAGGCATATAACTCACATATATTGGAAAATACGAATGGGGCGACTAGCCATCAGCCGATTGAAATCACTCTATGTCGATGTCACTGCCTTCTTTTTTCTTATCGCCTATGGTGCTGCCCCTCCCCCTTCTTGTCCCTCTCTTGCTGCTCTGTATGCCTTCATCACCACTGCCACCACTGTTGAATCATCTGCCCGTGGTCGGCAATGCCCCTGTCGCCTCACCTCTCTGCCCCTCCCGCTTCCCTTGCCTCCACGCTACCCCGCACACCCTAATTTTAGTTTTTATGTGTGATCTCCTGAACTATTGTGCCCGCCGTTGATCCTCCCCTCCAGTGACTCTATAGGTGGCGTCGCCTATCGCCGCTCCACCACAACCTGCTTCCACCACTAGGCTTTCTTCTAATCCTAGGGGGCTTTAGGGCACCCCGGACCAAACCTAAACCCTAACCCTAATGTTGGAGCTCTAGCGAGGTGGTGAGGTGGAGCAAGTGGTGCCATGAGAGGCAACGCGGAGCAGTGGATGAGGTGAGAGAGAGAGAGAGAGAGAGAGAGAGAGAGAGCAAAAAGAAAGAGATAAGAGACGGAGAGTGGACGAACTGAGAGAAAGAGAGTAAAGAAGGAAGAGATAAGAGAGGGAGAACGTGCGAACAATCAAAGATGTTGCCGCGTAGATTTTAGTCGTACTCCCTCCAGTTTCATAATACGTATCGTTTTGGATATTGACACTATCTTTAAAATGTAACTTTGACCATTAATTACTAATGAAATTTATTTACAAAATCCACGAAAATATAATATTGTGAAAGTATTTTGAAAGACAAATTTATATGTATGGTTTTTAAAACTTTGACTTGACTTAGGGCAAAACAAAAACGACAAGTATTATGGAACTGTAGAGAGTATGACACGTAGCAAAAACGAAATACAAAGGGTTCAAAGCATACATGCCACTACAGAGTCTTCTTTAAACAGAAATGCCACCGCAAAGATCGAAATATCTGAGACGCCATTATAAACTCTGGATTTGTGCATACATGCCATTTTGGACGATTTACGGGAATTTCTAGAGAAATACTGGAACAAATACGAAGCAAAATACGTACTGACATGTGGGGCCCACATGTCAGCCACTCCACTCCATCTTCTTCCTCCTCCCAGCTCTCTCTCTCTCCTCTCCCCCCGTCTCTCTCCCTATGCGGCGGCAGGGCGGCGGCCGGCGAGAGGTAGCGGGGGTTGGCCCTCGCCGCTCTTCCTCCCCCTCTCGGTTCCCCTCTGTTCGTTCATCGCGGGTGAGCAGTCGTCGCCAAGGTGAGCTAGCCCCATTTCTCCCGGCACCACCGAGCCCCTCCGCTGCCCCTTTTTCCCCCACCGGAGCTAACCGCCGTCGTGTCTCCCTCCCCACCGATCCATCTCAACGGCGCCGCGCCTCCCCAGCCCTCCCCGATCCCAATCCGCGCGGCCATCGTCTTCCTCTCGCCTCCTCGAAGCATCTCCAAGCACCTACACCCCTCCCTTCCTTGTCGGCGAGCCTCTCCACCGTGAGCCGTCACCTTCCTCCGCCCCGGCCCGCAGCTAGGCCGTCGCTGGCGCGCAATCCTTGCCGCCGACACCACCCCGACGACCCCTGAGGCACCCTCTTGCTTTCCACTCACTCGCCCCCGTCGGAGAGCCACTGCCGTCGTCGGAATCGCCGTTCCCGGCAGGCCACAGGCTCTCGCCTCTCGGTCGCCGACAGCGGGCCCCGCTTGTCCGCCCCTCCGCCTCCTTCATTTGGCTCTCACCATTGCTTGCCCTCACGTCGCGGCCGGCTGGCACCTGCGGCCTGGCCGCCGCGCGCGCAGGGAGACACGGGGAAGAGGAGAGAGACGGAGGGAGGAGAGAGAGAGAGCTGGGAGGAGGAAGAAGATGGAGTGGAGTGGCTGACATGTGGGCCCCACATGTCAGTACGTATTTTGCTTCAGATTTGTTCGATGTTCTCTAGAAATTCCCGTAAATCGTTCAAAATGGCATGTATGCACGAATCCAGACTTTATAATGGCGTCTCAGATATTTCGATCTCTGCGGTGGCATTTCTGTTCAAAGAAGACTTCAAACGTGGAGGATATATTTCGTAACTGCATTAGCCATTAGAGGATTGTGTTCATTTCACGGCAGATCGTCATTTAGACTGTTTTTGGGTGGCACGCACACACAAAATTTTCATGATACACAATTTTGTCGCTCTAATATTTTTTTTTCAAGAATTGCTATTTTGCGGCTACCGCAATTAGCTAAAAGCGTCTTGGTATAAAAATTTCACTTTTTTCTTTGCTTTTTCCATATTTACATTTATGGAAGAAACGCTTTGGATAGTGGAATTTTTTGCGCGAGGTCGATTTTTGTATAGATATATTTTGTTTTATGTTTATTATAGATTTATTTTGTTTTCTGTTTATTATAGATTTCTTTTATTTTCCGTATATTATAAATTTTATTTTGTTTTCTGCTTTTCACGTTGAGAGTCTTTTTGCTCGTATAATTTGCGAAATCGTGCATGCGCAAAAAAATTCCCCTAATTTTCTACTGTTTTTCCACATTTCGAATATTGGAAAAAATGTTTTACGATAGTGGAATATTTTGTGCGAGGTCTACACACATGTACACGGCATGTGCCTGCACAAATGCTAAAATTGACTGCCAAATAGTGCCTCCTTTTGTTTTTTTTCCTTTTCTTGCTTACTAATCAAAGCACGTGTCATAAAATCATAAATAACAACAAGCTCTCCTGTGTCCGGACGGGCGACGGCCAGTCGATCTCACCCTGCATCATCGCCAACCTCTCCCTCGTACAAGGCCATAGCCATGGCTTCCACCATCCTCTTCGCCCTTCTGGTCCTCCTCCTCCACTCCGGCCACTCTCCGACGGCCGCGTTCTACCTCCCCGGAACCTACCCGCACCGGTACCGCGCCGGCGAGGCCCTGGCCGCCAAGGTGAACTCCCTGACCTCGCCGTCTTCGAAGCTCCCCTTCCCCTACTACTCCCTCCCGTTCTGCGCCCCGCAAGGCGGCGTCAGCCGAGCCGCCGAGAGCCTCGGCGAGCTCCTCCTCGGCGACCGCATCGAGACGTCGCCCTACCGCTTCTCGATGCTAAGGAACACCACCGCCTTGTTCCTGTGCCGCACCGACCCGGTGCCCCCCGCAGCTGTTGAGGTCATCAAGTCCCGCATCGACGACGCCTACCACGTCAACCTCCTCCTCGACACGCTCCCCGTCGTCCGCTACGTCAAGAGCCCGGCCGCACCCGGCGAGCTCCTCCGCTCCACCGGCTTCCCCGTCGGCGTCCGCGCCGATGACGGCGAGTACTACGTCTACAATCACCTCAAGCTCACCGTGCTGGTCAACAAGCAGCGCCGCAGCACCACCAGGGTGGAGGCCCTGATGGCCACCGCCGACGCCGCCGAGCTGCTCAGCCTCGCCGCCGGCGACAAGGAGGGCGACGGCTACGCCGTCGTCGGGTTCGAGGTTGTGCCGTGTAGCGTGGACCACGGCATTGCGGCGGCCGTGCCGGCGAAGAAGATGTACGAAGAGCTTCCGGCGAGGGCGGCCGCCGGGTGCGACCCGCTGGTGGTCGGCATGCGCGTGCAGGCGAACCGGCCGCTGGTGTTCTCCTACGAGGTAGCCTTCGGGGAGAGCGGCGTGGAGTGGCCGTCGCGGTGGGACGCGTACCTGGACATGGGCGGCGCCAAGGTGCACTGGTTCTCCATCCTTAATTCCATTGTCGTCGTCGCCTTCCTAGCCGCCATCGTGCTCGTGATCCTGCTGCGCACAGTGCGGCGCGACCTCTCGCAGCACGAGTTAGGCGGCGACGATGCCGACGAGCTCTCCGTCTCCGGGTGGAAGCTCGTGGCCGGCGACGTGTTCCGGGAGCCAAGCCAGCCGGTGCTCCTGTGCGTGCTGGTTGGCGACGGCGTGCGCATCCTGGTCATGGGCGTCGTGACCATCATCTTCGCGGCGCTGGGGTTCATGTCGCCGGCGTCCCGGGGCGCGCTCGTCACCGGCATGCTCTGCCTCTACCTCCTCCTTGGCTTCGCCGCCGGGTACACCGCCGTGACCCTCTGGAAGTTGGTGCGGCGCGGTGACGGCGCCGGGTGGAGGTCGGTGGCGTGGCGCGCGTCGTGCGGCGCCTTCCCGACCATCGGGCTCACCGTTTTCGCCGCGCTCAACTGCGTGCTCTGGCACAAGGGCAGCACCGGCGCCGTGCCGTTCGTCTTCTTCGTCGCCGTCATCCTCCTCTGGTTCTTCGTGTCCGTGCCGCTCACCCTCGCCGGCGGCGCCGTCGCGGCCGGAACCGCCCACGTCGAGCTCCCCGTCAAGACGAACAAGATCGCGCGACAGGTGCCGCCGGCGCAGTGCTCGCCGTGGCTGCTCGTTGCGGCAGCGGGGACGCTGCCGTTCGGGACGCTCTTCATCGAGCTCTTCTTCATCATGTCGAGCCTGTGGCTGGGGCGGGTGTACTACGTGTTCGGGTTCCTGCTGCTGGTGCTGCTTCTGCTCGTCGCCGTGAGCGCGGAGGTGTCAGTGGTGCTCACCTACGTGGGGCTCTGCGCCGAGGATTGGCGGTGGTGGTGGCGCGCCTTCTTCGCCTCCGGCTCTGTCGCCGCCTACGTCCTCGGCTACGCCGCCTACTACCTCGTCTTCGACCTGCACAGCCTCAGTGGGCCCGTCTCCACTGCTCTCTACGTCGGGTACTCGCTGCTCATGGCGCTCGCCGTCATGCTCGCCACCGGCGCCGTCGGCCTCGGCGCCTCATTATGTTTCGTCCACTACCTCTTCTCCACTGTCAAGCTGGACTGACAACAAGCTGGTCACCTGTCAGGGAAGCAACAGGATGGCGCAGTAAGATTGGCGGGAAGGCTGTAGTCATATGGGCTGCGTCCCGTTCAGGCCATGGGCCTTGTTGCATTCCGGCCCAAGTGCCGTGTAAGGGGATATATAAACCAAGCTACTGTTCCTTTTCCGGCACGCTATGAGAAATCCCAATTCCTATCCCTTCGCTGTCTTCCTCTTCCCGAGTTTCTCTCTGCCGATCCCCAATTCTTCTCCTAAATTCCTCTGAATTCTTCCCCAAGGCTTCCCGATCTCTTCGTGATCGCCACAATTGGTATCAGAGCCAGGTCTGGCGTGGTGTGGATCTCGATATTTCCTCAATCAAGGCCGTAAAATTTTTTCCGAGAGGCAGGCTGGTCTCGTCTTCGTACTGAGACTGTAAGATCATTTCTATACTTGCGGTTGGTATTGATTTGGGGAGATATCCATTCGTGCTTTGATTTGTCGCAAAAGTGGCGAAGAGGGGAGTCACTTTGACCACGCGAATGGTGGCGGCAGAAGCTCATCTCAGTTCTCTGGAAGAGAAGATGTAGTTGATCCTGACATCGGTGGTGGCAACCGAGGAGAAATTGAAAACCCATGATGAATGGCGAGTGGCTGTTGATCACACACTGCAAGGATTGTGCGGTTCTCTGAAAAATCTGGGTACTAGGGTGACATTTCTGGAGGAAGCCCCATCACCAACACCAAGTGTCCGATCGCAAGGCAGAGAAGGAATACGAGGGCAAGTGGAGCACCAATCCATTGATAAGGGTCGTAATCCAGTGGATACCACACAGTTCAGCAACTCCTATCAGATCAGGGGGCACGTACATAACCCATATTTCAGAATGCCTAGGACATATTTTCCTAAATGATGGGGACCAACCAAGGGTTTGGAAAGTGAAATGTGAGAAATACTTTGCCATGTTTCAGATGCCAGTTCATTTATGGGCAAGTTTTGCAACTCTACATTTCCAGGGTAAAGCTGCTCTCTGGTTACAGACGTATGAGATGCAACAAGAGATTCTGACATGGCCTGATCAACTTTGTTTGGCAGTAGAAAGTAAATTTGGGCAAGACACTTATAGTAATTCCATGAAAGCTTTGCTTGCTATTAAACAAATAGCAGGTGTTCAAGAATACTATGAGGTGTTTCAGGAGTTGACATTCAAAGTCTTGGCCCATAACACATGTTTGGATGAGGTGTTTTTGGTAAGCAAGTTTTTGGAGGGACTGAAATCAGAGATACGTTCAGCCTTAGTGCTTCATAAACCCAAAACAGTGGATTATGCTCTTTCACTAGCATTATTGCAAGAAGAAGAAATAGCCAGTTCATCCAAAAAGGTTTTCACAAGGATGGAACCTAAAGAGCAGTCTAAATTCCATACCAAACCTCTTGCACCTATGCATGGAGGTAAAGGTAAAATGGGTTCTGGACCTCAGGAGAATAAAATTGAAGGAAAACAAAGATCATGGGACAAATTGGACACACTTAGAGCACAAAGAAAGGCACAACGGCTGTGCATGAGGTGTGGAGAAAAGTGGAACCTAGGTCACAAATGCCCTGCAACAATTCCCATACATGTAGTGGAGGAACTCCTAGCTGTTTTTCCTGATGAAGAGGAGGTCCTGGTTACTGAAGGGGGTGATCCTCAAGTGTTGGAAAATGCTCAACAACATTTGGATTTGTCCCAATTTGCAGTGGATGGAATTCAAGGTCCTAGCACAATCAAGTTAATGGGAGTATTACCTAACAAATCAGTATCCATCCAGCTGGACTCCGATAGTACTGGTAATTTCATCAACACATCTTTGGTGACAGCTCTGCAATTACCCACTGAAAACATACCCCCAGTCCAAGTAGTGATTGCTAATGGGAGCAGATTATGTAGTAAAGAAAGGGTGCCCCAATTGCAATACCTTATTCAAGGAACTACATTCCAAAGTAATTTCAGAGTATTACCTTTGGGCTGCTATGATATGATCCTAAGCATGGAATGGCTTGAACAATACAGTCCCATGTGGATAGATTGGAGGACCAAGTCTATTACTTACCAAACTGAGCATAACTCATTCAAATTACAGGGTATTTCTGACAATATTTCTACTTGTCACCCATTGACGGCTCATCAGTTAGTCAGTTTGGGCAAGAAGGGAGATATTTCTCATATGGTATATGTCGGGGATTAGATCACGGCCCATAGCCATGGCCCACTCCCTGACGGCACAATCGAACAGCCTACCAGGGCCCAGCTCCCTGGAAGGTTCTATCAGGCCCATGTGCATCTTGCCGAACAGCTTTCTGGTGGCGAGATGCGTAATGGCCAAGGCTTCTGTTTGAGTCCGACTCGAGCGAGTTACTGACGGCTACGTGAAGACCGGACGTTAGTTTCCGGATTGGAATAGGAGTCGTGATCCCCAAGACTAGGGTATGCCTTATCTACCTCGGGATATATTTGGCATGTCTTTGGGTTCACGTGCTCAGTAGTTAGCCGGCCCGATATTCCCTCGGTAGGTCGGTTTGGTGCGCACTATATAAACAAGGCCCTACGGCGTGTAGAGGGACGAGTTTTAGGACTTGATCGGCTTTTCGATTTGCTAGACACCGATCGCCAGGTTACACCTATAATCTCGCCGAGACTTGTTCGTCTCGCCGAGCCACCTCTTGTATTCATCCACGATATATAAGAAATTTGGGCGAGGGCTATTATCTCTCGAGAGGCTGAACCAGGATAAAACTCGTCTCCTGTTCATTTGTTGTTCGTGGTTGTTTGGCGTGTCTCCTATCTCAATCTTAAAGAACCTTAGCGACTTGAGATCGATATCTCAACCGTCGGCAATTTGGCGCCGTCCGTGGGGACACGCAGATCGAGCATGTCGAACTCCGTCGGCGATCTGAGATACTTTACGAGGGCTACGACTCGGCGACGGGGCGTCTCATCCTGTCGATTCAGATCGATCTGTTCGGTCTCGAACACTTTCCGCATCCGAGGCGGATGTCTCCGCTTACATGGCGAGATAGCCTCGGATCGCACTCCGTCATCGGCAGCGACTACGGAGGCGATGATCTTTACGACGGTTTAGATTTGTCGATTCAAGGCTATGTCGGTAGATTCCACTGTGGAGACACAGCGATGACACCGCCTAGCATACCTTCGCATGACCCGCGGCATTAACATGGCGATGTGGGAACCTCGAGGATCTGCGACGGCCGTGGCGGCGGCGGTCGGGCGATTAACTCGCTTTCGGCATCAAGACGAGGTGCCTTGCAGTCGCCATGAGCAAGACGCGTCGCGCCGCCTCGGCGATTCCATCAATCGAGACCTTAGCACGGTTTCGCGACGGTGTAGCGGCAGCGTCGCGACCCACCTCGCGTCTTGCGGCGCTAAGTCTCCGGAGGAAGCTTCCTGTTGGGTCAATTCCGCGTGGCCGGACTCGATCAGGCGAGCGCGGATGGTTCGAGATCCGGGACCCATAGATCAAAGTCGGAACGGCGGCTCGAAGCTATAGCGGTCCTTAGATCCACCAATCAAGTTGATCTCGCCCGCATAGGCGTCTTTATGCGACTAACCTAGAGGGATCGGGTCAAGGCCTAAAGTCTCTAGGAGAAGTCAACAACTCCTCCGAGCGGCTTGACCAAGCTGCCGGAATGATTCGGACAGCTCGATCGATCGCGTGACCCGTCACCATCGGCGATCATCGTCCATGAGCAAAGCTACCGTGGTCGCCGTCGCCGCCAAGTCCTTGTAGTCATCGCGACCACAGGGGCAAGCGCGACGCGATGATCGCAGACGGTCCCCTCGTGAGGAGCGCGTCGTCGCCACCACGAGGAAGGGCGTGGTGGATTGTCCGGAGAGAGTTTCTCCAGCCGAGTCATCCCGTTCAGCGAAGTTTCTCCGCCGCGGGACCGCGTCTTCTCAAGACTAGGTTACGCCGGGAAGGTGGCGATCATATGCTCGGGCTGCGGGGCTTTCTCCGACGAGCTTGAGCTGTCCGGTGGCCCTCAAAATTTAAGCCGGTCACATGGAGAGGTACAATGGGACTCGAACCCGGAGGAATTCCTTTCCATCTACGCTACGGCCATCATGGCGGCCGGGGGTGACGAGCTCGTTATGGCTAATTACCTCCCGACTGTCCTTGAGGGTGCCGCTCGGACGTGGTCGTTCAATCGGCAGGAGGGTTCCATCACTCATGGAACCCGCTTTGTGACGCCTCGATCGCTAATTTCCGGAGGCATTACGTGCGTGCTCGGGCAAGGAGGATGATCTGCACGGATGATCCGGATGAGCGGGAGACCCTCCGCAACCGTGAAGCGTTTCATTAAGATCCGCAACACGATCCGAACATCTCGGATGAATCTGTTGTCCGCGCCTTCAAAAGCGGGGTCCGCGACGAGCGTATCATCGAGATCTCGAAATCAATGAGACTGGACCGCTAACGACTGTTCAAGGCGGTGACCGCTATGCCAACGCGGCAGAGCGCGTTCAGTACAAAAAGGCGTTCGACAAGGGTGAGCTGCCCGCCCAGCCTGGTGTGGATGAGAAGAAGAAGAGCAGCAGCAATGTTCCTGGTGACAAGAAGTCCCAGAAGAAGAAGAACAAAGGTGATGCGAACAATACCGTCGCAAGTATGGATCGCGCACCTCCTCCCAAGGATGGGCAGAAGAAGCCCAACAATAACTACAAGGGCAAAAAGCCTGCTCAGGGAGGCGGACAAGGCAAGAAAGGTCCGAGCGACCGATTTTGCAAGTTCCACCAAAGACTACAGACACGATATCGCCCTTTGTAGAACTTGGGCCGCAAAGCTCGAAGATTTCTACAACGGCAAGGGCCCAATGCCCACCCTGCCCGAGCAAGGTGATGCCGGTAAGGCTAAGCGCCAAACCGACGATGGTGATCGGGAAGATGATGATGAATATCAAGAGCCCATGAACCATATCGCCGTCATTTTCGGCGGCTCCTCGGCTTACACCTCTCGGCGCAGCCTCAAGGAAGCTGCTGGGAGGTCCTAGCGTCGAAAAGGCAAAACCTCGGCTGAATCGATGAAGTGGTGAGGTCCCCATCTCCTTCTCTCGGGAGGATTGCCCCTTTGGGATGACCAAGCCTCGTGGCTCCCACTGGTGGTCGCCCCGACCATCAGCAACACGAGGGTTGGCCGTGTCTTAGTAGACGGCGGGAGCGCTTTGGACTTGCTTTCTGCTAAAGTCTTGGACAAGATGCAAATTCCTCGTTCCAAGCTGAAGGAAGTCGCAATGCCCTTCTACGGAATTGTTCCGGAGAAGCTGTCAAGCCGTTAGGGCGGTTGTCCGCCTGTCACCTTCGCAACCCAAGCAACTTTCGGACGAGTTGATCACTTTCGGCGTGGTCGACTTCCGTCGGCGTATAACGCAATCTTGGGCGAGCCATCTCTCGGTAAGTTTATGGCCGTGTCCCACCACGCTTACCATTGCGTGAAGATACCGGGTCCTAACGGTGTGATCACGGTCAAGGGCAACTACAAAGCTGCACCTTTGGATTGCGACGAGCAGTCCCTTGCCCTGGTCGACCAGCTTCCGCCGCTGTCTCGACGTTCCGCAGACCAAGTCTGCGACGCCTAGGGTCTCCTTCAGCAGGGGAGAAACCAAGGAAGTTCATTGCCGCTTGATGATACTTCCAAGATAGTTCACTTGGGGCCAATCTGGACCCCAAATAGGAAAGCGAGCTCATTGCCTTCCTCCGAGCTAATGCAGATGTATTCGCACAGGAGCCATCGACATGCCCGAGTCCCAAGGAGGTAATCGAGCACAAACCGGTGTCCGCGGACAAAAGCCTGATTCGCCGAAGCTTCGTCGTTTTGAATTCAAGCAGGATCATCAAAGATCGACAGCAAACGGCTTCATTCTTTGGGTTCATCCGCGAGGTTGATCACACCGAGTGGTTAGCCAACCCTGTCATTGTAAAGAAGAAAGGCGGCAAGTGGAGGATGTGTCGATCACACGATCTGAGCGCCGCTTGTCCTAAGGACAATTTCCGCGCCTCGTATTGACCGGTGGTCGATCGATCATGGACGCCCAGACTTTCGAGTTTTTAGATGCTTACTCCGGTTACCACCAAATAAGCATCTCCCGAGGATGAAGAGAAGGCGCCTTCATCACCCCTTCGGCACTTCGCTATCGACCATGTCTTTCGGTCTGCAAGAATGTTGGTGCCACTTTCGGCCGCTTAATGGAGAAGACCTTCCCGAGCATCAATGCATGGAAAAACACGGAGGTCTATGTCGACAACATAGTCGTAAAGAGCAAGTATGCTCCAGATCATGTAAAAGACCCGGCAGAGACTTTTCATAATCTCACGGGCATCGAATAAAATTAAATCGAGAGAAGTGTACCTTTGGTGTTCGATCCGGAATATTGCTCGGTTATGTCATTGGCTCGCAAGGTATTTACGCCAACCCCGAAAAAATCGAGGCCATTGAAAATATCTGAGGCTCAACTACCATAAAGGAAGTCTGAGCCTCACGGGCGGATGGTTGCTCTAAGGTGTTTATTTCCGTCAAGGCTAACGCGGCTGCCCTTCTTTAAGGCCTGCGCAAGCACAATGGTTTCGAGTGGGCGGAAGAAGCGATAGATCCTTCCAGATCGAGCGATACTGTCCAATCCTCCCGTCTTGACTACCCCGCGGCATGTCGGCGCTCCCTCTGTACCTAGGTTGCACGCCACAAGCGGTGGCGCGGTCTTGGCGGTCGAAAGGGAAGGCATACGGCGACCAATCTATTACGTGGCGAGGTACTTCACGGATCAAAGGGCGTTACCACGAGGTCCGAAGCTCCTCTATGCCTTGCTCATGTCCTCCGTGAAGCTTCGCCACTACTTCAAGCGCATCAAATCTGGTCGACCACGTTCCCTCTGGGAGAAATCCTACTGAACAAGGAATCTAGCGGACGTATAGCTAAGTGGGCAATGGAACTAGCGAGTTTGATCATTATTTGTCGCCTGAATCGCTATTAAGTCACAGGTCCTAGCCGACTTTGTCGCATTTGAATGGACTGCCCGCCCAAATCTCGTGGAGCTCCCGAGCAACCTGATGAACCCTCTGGACCATGTTTTTGATGGCTCGCAAGACTTTGGAAACTCGGGGGCTGGTTTTGTTCTCATCTCCTCAAGGAGAGCAACTCGATATTCTATCCAACTACACTTTGCGGTGACTAACAACGCCGCAGAGTCTGAGGCCCTCCTCGCCGGACTAGGGCGTGCAAGTCGCTTGGTGTCCAACGGCCGATCGTGAAGGAGATTCACGGTGGTCATCAATCGGTTAACAAGGAGTATCGGTCTGCGATGACTCAATGGCGCGATACCGGTTGAAGTGAGGAAGTTGAGCGGCATTTTCGATTTTTGAAGTGCTCTTCGTGCCGTGAAGGACAACTTCGGCCGACCAGCTATCAAGTATGGATCCTCACGAGAACACGCTCGGCAGTGGTGCTCGTCGAGCACCTTCACAAGCCCTCAATCCGTCTCCGGATGAGGCAGCAGAGCAGTGGTCTTGTCTCCGTTATCGAGCGGTGCATGGATTTGGACAACGCCATTTGTCCGGTACCTTGCAGATGGGACCCGCCTGACGACGGCCGAGCATTCCCGGCTTACAAGGCGTCTTTGCTCCATACAAGCTTGTGGGCGGCATCCTTACCGTCAAGGTGCTCGGGAGTTCTTTCCAAGTGCATCTCGCAGCAGAGGGTGTGTTCCTTCTTAGGGACATACGAGGGTGCTGTGGCAACCACGCCTCCTTGTAACTACGGTCGAAAGCGTTTCGCATGGGCTATTATTGGCCCACTGCGTTACAAGATGCCCGGGACATCGTGACTAAGTGCAAGGCTTGCCAATTTCACGCCCGGAAGGCACACGAGCCCGCCCAAGAGCTCTAAACAATCCCCCCATCTTGGTCTTTTTCCACATGGGGTCTGGATCTGCTCGGCCCATTCCCTAAGGGGTACAAGGGCTATACACACCGCTCGTCGCCATAGACACTTTTACAAAGTGGATTGAGGCGAGCTCGTGTAAATCTCTTCACGCCAAAACGGTTTCGCTTTTTCAAAAGCGGCGTGGTCACGCTTTGGGATCCCCATAAGTCGATCACGGATCGCGGCACCCGTTGAAGCGAGCTATTCGAGAATCTGCGAATACCGGGCACCAAGGTCTGTTTCGCCTGTGGCACATCCACGAGCAATGGAGCAATCGGCGAGCTAACGGACAGATAGTCCAGGTATCAAGCGGCGGGTATTTGCTGCTCTCGGCGAAAGCACAAGAAGGCCTCGAGTTGACGGTTCCTTCCGTCCTCGGGCGATTCGCAGACTACTGGCCACCGGCGGGGAAACTCCTTTCCAAGCGGTCTATGGTGCGAAGCCATCCCGCCGCGCGAAATCGTACTCGGTTCGCCTTGCACGAGCTCGGTCAACTTAGTTGATGAAGAGCAAGCGCTCCTCGATCTCGATCTCCTCAAGGCACACGCGACCGGGCACAAGTCGAATGGCACGCTACCAAGCAAGCTCTTCGCCGCAAGCCGCCGTCAGTTCGACCAAGGGTTTTGAAGGCGGGCGACCTCGTCTGCGCCGTGTCGAGAACTTGTCCAATGCCAACAAGTTAACTCCTCGTTGGGAGGGCCCGTTCACGGTCGTTTCTTACGCTCGCCGCCCGGGCTGTTCGCCTGCTATGGAGGACGGAGAGAGGCGACCAAAGACTTGGAACATCGACCCGGCCGTAAGTTCTTTGTGTAAGTCCTCGTTTGTTTGCTTAGCCTCGCGCTTTTGTAAAACTTCGCGCCTTAGTTCGTCCAAGTCCCTCGGGCACCATGTAAAGTTCAATCCAATTCTCAGTGAATCCTCGCGGCCTCTGTGCCCCTTTTCACTGCTTGTCTTCTCAGACTACTTTCTTCTGGTAACACTTGATGGCTGCCCGGCCTTGCGAACTCTTGGCTCCGCAATATTAAGGATTGTTCCCTACCCGTATCTGGTTTCGACAAGTTCCTAAACTCAGGGTTGCGTAACACGGCCTTTCCACCTTGCGGCTAAGTCTGCTCTCGTAAGCCCTCCGCGGCAGAGGCACTTACTGCTTGGCGCGACCACTTGGTAAAGCCTGCTCTCGTAAGCCCCCCGCGGCAGAGGCACTTTCCTTGCTCGGTTACTCTCGGAACTGCCTAACTTACGTCAACGAGCAGACTACGGAATGAATCGAGCAAGGTACGGGTGTCGCTCTTCCTCCCTACGCACGCGCTCGAGATCGCAAGCTTAGGTTCTCGAGCATCGTCCGTACCGGGGGCTAGGGTGTCGCTCTTTCTCTTGTGCACTGCTGGGTTCGCAAACTCAGTTTCGAGCGAGATGCACAACGGGCCGGGAGTTAGGCGAGCGCTCCACCGGTTTTCTTAAACTTCCTAAGCTGCTCGTTAAGCTTTTCTCTTAGTTTCTGTTCGTTCTTGTCTTTTTGCTGCTCTTTTTTGCAGGAATAAAGGTAAGTACTTTATTACGTTACTCAAAAGTCTCAGGTACAAGGCCCTTTCGGGTTACAATAGCGGTGCTACTTAGGAGCAAGCTGCTCCTTCAGCTCCTCAACTTCTAACTTGAGGCGCACGACTTCGCCCTGAGCCTTGATTCCTTCCCGGGCTTCAGCTCGGAGGCGTTCGATCTCCTCCTTGCTCCGCTTGGCTTGCGCTGCAGCCTCTGCCCGGATGGCCTCGACCTCCTCGGTCTTGGCGCGCAGCTGATCGTTCAGAGCCTCGCTCTGGCTGACTCGCTGCTCGGCCGTCTTGAGCTGCTCGTCCAGCTCCTTGACCCTTTTCTCTCGGTGATCGCCTCACCGTCATCCCACAAGATCTCCTCGATCTCTTCCTGTGAAGCCCACAGGGTCGAGATCTTTGCCTGGAGACCCGCGGAAGTCTGTTCTTCCTTGGCGAGCTGGGCCTTGAGTCTCTTGGCTTCCGCCGCGAGCTGGTCTCGCCGTTGGGAAACGTCGTGGAGCTCTTGAGCCACTTGGCGGCCAGTTTCTCCCGCGGTGCTCGCCTTAATGGCTTGCGCGCGTAGCTCCTCGGCCTCTCCTAGGAGAGACTCGCAGGAATGCCTCTCTTCGGCCAATTGGGCTTTGAGCTTCTTTACCTTCGCCTTCAGCCGGCTTCGACTTTGGGCTGGTGCAGAGGGCCCCGCTTCGGACTCCCTCGTCCTGAGGTGCTCCCGGAGCGACGCCAGTACGGCGCTCCGCTCGATGGTGACACCGTCCTCGAGCTCCTCCGTGGTGTCCCTGAAGACCTGAGAGGGAAGAACAAGTTAACTACTTTTGCGATGATGTGGCTAAGCTGAACAAAATTTGGTCTTGGTGTTTACCTTGCCAAGTCGGCGCTTCAGTCCGCGACGCAGGCGGTCCTCGAGACCATGCGTCCACGAAGCCCCGCCAGGCGGGATGAGGCGGCACGTTCTTGCCGTCGCCGCCTTGTTCGCTCCTTCTTCTTGCGGAGCGCATCGCCGGGAGCGGGAGCGACGGGCGGCGCTTCGTCTCCGCTCCTTCTCCTCTTCCTTTTCCTCTTCCGCCCAACGTCTTGGCCGAGGCCGAGCCACTCCGCTTCGGTGGCGCCGTTGTTTCCACCGGCGGGACGACTTGCTCGACCCGCCGGGGCTTCTTCTGCTCTCGCAACGGGATCTCACCCCTTTCGCCGGAGAATCCCGTCGCCTCGGGGTGAGCTGCCCTCGCGACGAAGTGCAGGCAGACCGGCTGCTTTCGGCCCCGCCTGGCGCTTCCGAGCCATCGCCTTGGCCTCAAGTCCGTGGCGCCACCCGCCGTTACTTTTGCCTCCACCGCTTCACGCGTCTTTGAGCGCGTCGATGACTTTCGGCTGGAGCCCGGCGGCACAGCAGCTCCACGCCGCCATTTTGTCCTTGAGCTCGCCACCTCCGCCGTGTGACGCGCTGCAGATGCTCGGGCGGCGAGAGACCGCCGAGCGCCTCGACGGCGTCGTCGTGGCGGTCTCTTCTGGGCGGTGATGAACGAGTTGATCGTTAAGTCTAATGCGGTCAGAAGGTGGAAAGATCAAAAGATCGATTTCTACATACCTGCCGTGGAGGGCTTGATCCTGATCTTCCTCGCCGGAACTTTCCGCCTTTTCCTCGGGGGCTCCTTGGCGGTTTCTCCGCTTTGGCCCTTAGGCGTTCAGCGGCGATGAGCTCGGCTCTCGGTGAGTCGAGCACTCCTCTCGCATACGCAAGAAGTTTCTCCTTCTGCGCGACCTCCTCCTCGAGTCTCCTTTGCTCGGCGACTTGTTGTAGCCGCGCCATATGGCCTGGGTGAGCTTGCGTGTAACGCCTAAGCCAGAGGGCCATGGTCTTTACCTCTTCGTCGCTCTGCTCGGCGAGGAGGGAGGGCTTGGTCTCTTCTCATTGGGCTGACCAGCGCTACCGCTTGCAGTGCGCTTTCGGGCGCTCCATCGCCGCTTGTTGGTCTCTTCGATGGTGGCGGCCGCCATGGCGCTGGCGAGCTCTGGCGTCGGCTCACCGCCACCTTGGGCTTTGTGGCGCCTTGGCCTTGCCCTTCTTGGCTTCTCCTTCTCAGACCGGAGAGATCCTCGACGATCCTCCGAGGATCGGTGGTTCTCCCACGCGTTTTGAGAAGTTTAACGTCAAGATTAAAACCAGCGGTGTAAATCTAGCAACACGGTGGGTATAAGTGATTTACCTCGTCAGGCGGACGAGCACGTTCCTCGGACAAGTGTAGGCCACCTCGCCGGTGACCTCGCTGTCCTTCTTCGCCGCCTTCAAGATGGCGTCGACCAATTCGGTCACCCATGCGTCGGTTGGCTTTCTCCGCCCGGCAGATGGAATCGTTAAATTCTGCTGGAGAAAACGATCAATGAAGAGGTTGAGTCTTAAAGACACTTACCCGTGCTCTCCTTGTGATGTCTTCCCATCCTCTATCTTGTAGAAGGGATAGGACCTTCTCCATGCGGATGATTACATTGTTGTGAAGTCCCCGATGATCTCCTCGCCTGCGTGAGCCCGAGGCTCACGAGGGCGGGCGATCTTCCTTGTCAGTACCAATCCTCGGCGGTCATCTCCGGCCGAGGCATTGGGGTTCCTTCACGGCGCCTTCCGGTGAAGACGAGTTCTTGTCGCCGCTCCGCTGTCAGAGAACCACCTCACCCACCACGCGCCCATTGAGTCGGCGAGGTGGGGCGAGGATACTGGCGTCGTCGTCGTGTGGCTTGAGCTTGAGGTAGTAGCACCCAGTTGCAGCGAAGCGGCGAGCTGCTCCTCGTCATCGTGTAATAGTGGAGGAACAGCCCCACCGGTGGATCGATGCTCAGATAGCCCTCGACGGTGTGCGAAGACGGCCATCCGGAGGATCTCTTTCGGATTGAGGTTCGCCACCTCCAATCCGCTAATGTTTAAGAAGGCCTCGACGAAGTCGCTGGAGATCGCAACCCTAATAAAGGCGAATCTGCTTGGGTTAACGAACTCTCCTCTAGCGGCTCCGAGTATCCTCCTCTCCGGCACCTCCAGCTACGGTGTCGATGTGGCCCTCCTCCTCCCGGACCTTCAGGTCCTCCTCGGTCGAGCTAGTGCCGTGAACTTGGCCATAGCGGTTCCCGGGATCGGACGGCGGTGGTTGGTGATGGAGTTTGGGTACTTGATCCGAGCGTGGTTGGAGCTAGGGCTTAGAGAGGAAAGGCGTGAGAGCAGAGTGGCTGGCATGGCGGCTTGGGTGCTTTTTATAGTCCCGTATAAGCAGCTCAGAACGGTTTAGTCCCAAAACGGCTAGTTTTTATCAAGAACAAGCAAAGTAAAACGGTCGCTTCGCTTTTCACCGCTACGGCGACAGTGAAGTTACCGTTGGAGTCCGCTAACGGCTATTTTTTCCAAAGGTCCGCTGAAGGCCGAGTGCTCGCTTTCGACAGATGTCGTTCCTCGCTCGACGCAATGAGTTGCTCGATCGAGCAGATTTGTTTGGACCCGAACATGTCTTGTTCGGTTGAAACTTAACTTTGTTCGGTCGATCGTTACATGTCTCTGTGTAGCAAAATTTCCCTCTTCGTGGTTTGGAGTCTCAAGAGGAAGACCCCACTCTAGTGAGTTCTCCCACTTGAGTCTCGGGGGCTAGCTGTCGGGGATTAGATCACGGCCCATAGCCATGGCCCACTCCCGACGGCCCAATCGAGCGACCTACCAGGCCCAGCTCCTGGAAGGTTCTATCAGCCCATGTGCATCTTGCGAACAGCTTCTGGTGGCGAGATGCGTAATGGCCAAGGCTTCTGCTTGAGTCCGACTCAAGCGAGTTCTGCAGACGGCCACGTGAAGACCCGGACGTTGGTTTCCGGATTGGAATAGGAGTCGTAATCCCCAAGACTAGGAGTATGCCTTATCTACCTCGGGATATATTTGGCATGTCTTCGGGTTCACATGCATCGTAGTTAGCCCGGCCCGATATTCCCTCGGAGGTCGGTTTGGTCGCACTATATAAACAAGGCCCCTACGGCGTGTGTAGAGGACGAGTTTTAGGACTTGATCCGGCTTTTCAGATTTGCTAGACACCGATCTTCGCTTGTACACCTATAATCTCGCCGAGACTTGTTCGCCTCGCCGAGCCACCTCTTGTATTCATCCACGATATATAAGAAATTTGGACGTAGGGCTATTATCTCTCCCGAGAGGCCTGAACCAGGATAAAAACTCTGTCTCCCTGTTCGCTGTTGTTCGTGGTTGTTTGGCGTGTCTCCTATCTCAATCTTAAATAACCTTAGCGACTTGAGATCGATATCTCAACCGTCGACAGTATACCTATATTCTGTGGAGGAGCAGGTTAAGGATGAACCTATTCCAGTGGTGGTGCAGTCCACATTGACAGTTTACTCTGAAATTTTTCAGCCACCTAAAGGACTACTTCCTTCTAGAGCATGTGACCATCGCATACCACTGATTCCTTTGTCACAACCAGTGAATGTTAGGCCCTACAAACATGGACCAGCCCAAAAGGATGAAATAGAAAAACAGTTACAAGATATGCTCTCCAATGGCATTGTCCAAGCAAGTACAAGCCCTTTTGCTTCTCCCGTGATTCTAGTTAAAAAGAAAGATGGTACTTGGAGGTTTTGTGTGGACTACAGGCAACTAAATGTCATTACAGTGAAAAATAAGTATCCTCTTCCTATTATTGACGAGCTACTCGATGAATTACATGGGGCAAGATGGTTTACCAAGTTAGACCTCCATTTAGGATATCACCAGATTAGGGTGGCTGAAGGAGAGGAATATAAAACAGCATTTAGGACTCATCATGGGCTGTGGGAATTCAAAGTCATGCCCTTCGGGCTGACCAATGAACCAGCTACCTTTCAAAGTCTAATGAATACAATCTTTGCTCATTTGATTCGAAAATGTATCTTGGTGTTTATGGATGATATTTTGGTGTATAGTACCAATTTGATTGATCATAATCAGCATCTTATCCAAGTCTTCCAAATCCTAAAGGATAATAATCTCTTTTTGAAGAAATCCAAATGCTCTTTTGCTCAATCCAAGTTGGAATATTTGGGACATATTATTAGTGCTCAAGGGGTAGCTACAGATCCCAAAAAGGTGCAAACTATTCAAGAGTGGCCAGTACCTCAATCAGTGAAAGCTCTCAGAGGTTTTCTGGGCCTCAGTGGATATTATAGAAAATTCATTAAGCATTATGGCATCATTAATAAATGTCTCACAGAATTACTCAAAAAGCACGCTGTGTACCTGTGGACAGCAACACACCAAAAAGCATTTGAGACTCTCAAGACAGCCTTGATTTCAGCTCCAGTCTTAGCTTTACCAGACTTTCACTAACCTTTTGTGATTGAAACAGATGCGAGTGACATTGGTATTGGAGCAGTCTTGATGCAGAACAGACACCCATTAGCATATCTGAGTAAAGCATTAGGGATAACAACAAGACAATTGGCCACCTATGAAAAGGAATGTTTAGCCATTTTGATGGCTATAGAGAAGTGGAGACCCTATTTACAGCAAAATTCTTTTATTACATACACTGACCATAAAAGTTTGGTTCACTTGGGAGAGCAAAGACTCACAACAGGTATTCAGCATAAGGCTTTTGTCAAATTATTGGGGCTACAGTATCAGATTGTATATAAGAAAGGGCTTACTAATGCTGTAGCTGATGCTCTGTCCAGAACAACCTATCCAGGGGCTGAAGTTATGGCTACATCAAAATGTCAGCCTAAATGGTTGGAAGTGATTGTAGATGGTTACAATCAGGATCCTCACTGCAAAAAACCTTTAATTGAATTGGCCATAACTGGAACCAATGCTTAGGGTTTTTCGTTGCAAGATGGCATTATCAGATTCCAAGGGCGAGTGTGGTTGGGTGCAAACACAACAGCTCATCAGGCTATTCTCACTGCTATGCATGCCAGTGGCTTGGGTGGTCATAGTGGTATAACAGTCACTTACAACAAGATTAAAGCATTATTTGCTTGGCCACACATGAAGCAAGACATTATCAAGTTTATTGCTCAATGCACCATTTGCAGTCAAGCTAAATCTACCCATGCTGGTTAGTCTGGTCTGCTCCAGCCCTTGCCAATTCCTTCGGCAGCATGGCATACAATTAGTATGGATTTCATTGAAGGTTTGCCCAAATCTGGACACTATGACACTATTTTGGTGGTAGTGGGCAAGTTGACTAACTATGGACATTTTATTGCCTTAAGCCATCCATTTACAGCAGCATCAGTGGCTCAAAACTTTATGTCTAACATCTACAAGCTCCATGGCATGCCTCAGATCATCATATCTGATAGAGATAAGGTATTCACAAGCCAATTTTGGCAGGAATTATTCAAATTAGCAGATACCACTCTGAATCTGAGTTCTAGCTATCACCCTCAAACTGATGGTCAAACAGAACGCCTTAACCAGTGTCTTGAGACATATTTGCGTTGCTTTATCCAGTCAAGCCCTACTAAATGGTCAAAATGGCTGCCTCAAGCAGAATTCTGGTATAACTCCTCTTTTCACTCTGCTCTTGGCAAGTCTCCATTTGAAGTTTTTGTATGACCATGCACCAAGGCATTTTGGTATTTCCAATTCTAATATTCAACCTATCGGTGACTTGCAAACTTGGCTGCAAGAGAGAACACAGATGCAAGATGCTATCAAACATAATCTAGCTCGAGCACAACAGCGTATGAAACATCAGGCTGATAAGCATCGGGTAGAAAGGTCTTTTGAAGTGGGTGATTGGGTTTACTTAAAGCTTCAGCCATATGCTCAGCACTCTGTTATCAGAAGATCATCTCAGAAGCTCTGTTCAAATACTTTGGTCCTTACCAAGTGCTACAGAAAGTTGGAGCAATAGCTTATAAGTTGCAACTACCAGAAAGTGCGTCGATTCGTCCAGTCATCCATGTCTCAACTCAAGAAAGCTCTGCCACCAACAGTTACTGTAAGTCCTGATGATACTTTGCATCTTCTGACAGATGACATGCATTTGTATCCTGTATCCATTCAGCAGATCAAACTCATCCAGCGAGGTTCCAAAATCCAACAACAAGCTTTAGTGCAATGGTCGGGGACTCCTCCATCTTGGAATTCGTGGGAGAACTGGCATCAGCTTCGTCAACAATTTCCTGACTCGTCGCTTGAGGACAAGCGCAATTTTAAGGGAGGGGGAATGTCAGGGAAGCAACAGGATGGCGCAGTAAGATTGGCGGGAAGGCTGTAGTCATATGGGCTGCGTCCCGTTCAGGCCATGCGCCTTGTTACATTCCGACCCAAGTGCCGTGTAAGGGGATATATAAACCCAGCTACTGTTCCTTTTCTGGCACGCTATGAGAAATCCCAATTCCTATCCCTTCGTTGTCTTCCTCTTCCCGAGTTTCTCTCTGCCGATCCCCAATTCTTCTCCTAAATTCCTCTGAATTCTTCCCCAAGGCTTCCCTATCTCTTTGTGATCGCCACATCACCATGCAAGCCCTGCGATTTTTTTTTGGTTATATCCTATATGTATAACGATTTTGTTAATCAGTTGACTGATTTTAACGAAGTCTCATCGATTTTTTCATATACCTATATGTTCTTGTTGGATCTTTTTCCTACCCTATGGTGGTAGATCTACGACCTAGAAAATTGACCAAGAATTAGCCTAATGTCAAGCTGCCCCGTATACAAGTATATATACATATATTTATTATAGCCCCCTAAATTTGCAACGTTTCGCACTTAGCCCCAGGAAGTTGTGTTTTACTTCTACGGTCCTCTAAACTTGTTGCCGTTTGCACGAGAGGCACAAAACCTCTATGGTAGCCGTTAAGCGTTTAGGCAATAGCCCATTTGTCCATTAAATGCCTATATGATTCTCCACCTAATCGTCCACGTCCTCTCCATTCTCTCTCCCTTCTTTTTAAAATTTTAAAAATGTATTTTGAGGATTTTCAATTCCAAAATTAAATTTTAGTACTTTAAAATTCAAAATTTGGATTTTGAGGATCCTGAAATTTTAAAAATTTAAGCAAATTTTAAAAAGTAAATTTTAGAATTTTAAAAAAAAATTCTAATTTTTTATAACTTTTCAATTTATGATTTTTGATATTCAAGTTTTGAATTTTTTGAATTACAGTTTTTTATTATGAAATTTTAAAAAATTCTAAGTTTTACATTTTGAAATTCCAACCCCAAAATTGAAATTTCAGGTTTTTTAATATGCCTAAAATTCATTTTTGGAATTTTAAAATTTCAAAGTCCCTAAAATTCAATTTTTAAAATTTTAAAATCCTGAAATTCAATTTTCTAAAATTTGGAGAGAATTAGAGAGAGAGAGAGAGAGAGAGAGAGAGAGAGGAAGGATGACATGGACGTTTCGATGGAGGGCTACATATGCATTTAACATACACATGGCTATCATCTCAGCGCTGAACGGCTGCCCAAATGATTTTGGACCACTCGTGCAAACGGCGGCAAGTTTAGGGGTCCACAAAAGTAAAATGCAAATTTGGGAGGCTATGTCTAAAACGATGCAAGTTTAGAGGGCTACGGCGCAACTGTTTTCTCTATTTTTTCTCCATGGAGCCTAGGCTCCATTGCTAGCTACCGTTGTTTTATTTGGTCAACTTTTATTTGGTCAACAATTGCATTGGTGATTATCGGGTATGCATGATAATACCGTTAGACATTCAATGCTAATTCAAATAGGTGATGTAATACACGCATTTAATGTAATTGCAGAACCGTTTAATTTTAAATGCTCTGCTAATAAAGACCTGCATGCACTTTTTAAAATTTGGACGTAGCAATTAAATTATTTGTTAATCACCACCGAAGACCTCCTTAAACATGGCTCTGGTTTATTTTAAAAAAATATTGAACGAAGCAATGAAATCAGTGTATATGAAATCAGTAACAAAACCTTCGTATTTTCAGTTTCAATATACACTATTGTGTTGAAACGTGTATATACACTGACATAGAAGTATATACACTGTCACGTGTCAATAATAGATACAAGCGTGAACAGGCGCTTCGGCCGCTTGCCACGTGCTGGCCTCCGCGCTCGGCGCCGCCATGGCCGTCTGATGGCGCGAGCGAGCTAGATCCGGCCGTCCGTTTTGCTTTAACATATAAAAGGATTTTTTTCCGCCCACATATTAGGCGCGCGGGTCATTCGTCTGGTTGGTTAGCTTTGGCTGTTTGTTAGCTCACAGGTCCGGGTTCGAATCCCTCTTCAGCCCCGTTTTTTCTCACTTTTTTCGCTGGGCGCGCGACTGCGTTCTGCGCGTTCGCTGGGCGCGCGCTGTGCACAGCCGTGTTTCGTTCGCTCGGCTCGGCGCGTCCGTCGGCGCGCACGTCTCCGCGTTTCCCGGCGCGCGCTTTTTCCTTCGCGCGCGTAGCGCGTAGGCGCGCCTCGCCTTCCAGCGCAGCGCTCGGCGCGCCACAGGAGCGCCTACGCGGCTAGTATTTTTTAAGTATATACTCAGTGTGAGCATGTATGTATAGACAATTTCTTTACAGGATATTTTTAACTGATGTACATATGCTGGTTCAATCCATATACACTACATGTATGTAGTAATGTATATACATGCAATCCTATTGCTATTAACATACACCAAGGGCTCCGTTGCACATACAGGCAGGCCGACTTAGGAGGTCGCTAGGGCGGCACGATGGAGGACGGGGACAAGGCAGCGAGCTTGAGGTCGGAGCAGCGCCGGCGAGGAGGCGTGGTTAGGGCCAGAGCAGCACCGGCGAAGACGTGTGGTGGAGGCCGGTGCAGCAAGGGCACCGTCGTCAGGGAGGCGAGCGTTGAGGGTGCCGTCGAGGCTGTTGCCACGGAGTTCCAGCGATCGAAGCTCGGCGTGAGCGATGGTAGCGCCAGTGAGATCACTCGGTGGTCGTCCAGCGAGCACCCAACGTCGGGCCACCGGCCGCCGCATGCATAGGTGGTGCTCGAGTTAGCCGACAGGATGCCGTGCACATCGGCGCCGTGCCGGATCATGGTGAGCGAGTGGTTTTGGTCTCGGAGAGGATGTTGGATCTAGTCTTGATATGGTTTGTCTAGTTTGAGTAGGATTAAAGTAGAAGCACCAGAGTTGGAGTTTGTTTAGAATTAATAGTTCTAATTTGAGTAGGAGTCTTCTAATTTCTCTAGTATAAATAGATGGCCAAAGGCCATGCAAAGGTGTAAGTCTTTAGCACCGAGAAAATATTGAGCCAAGTGTTTTTTTGCGTGATTAGTATAGCTAATTAGTTAGGCTAAACACGATCACAACATGTGGACGTGCATGTGGCCGCTGTTCTAGACGTGCTTTTCACGTTCTTCGATCAGGCAGCGACGTCCTGCAGTACATGAAGCTATGTAACTGCGGCTACCCGTGTTCCCGTCGATCATCGGTCAATTTTTGGAAGGGTTTATCCTAGGATTTTTCTAACAGAGGAGAGGATAAAGAATGAAATGGAGATTTATGCCGGAGCCTGGAGGTGCTTAAAAATCCTCTCACCGGTCAAATGAGACTGAAAAAACGGAATTAATGCAAAGTAATTAATCACAGGGTGCAATGATTGCCTTTCAAATCCAGCATGCATGCACGCGGTTAATTAATGCAGAGATATTAGCACCTTCTCAATACTCCTACTTAACTAGCGGGTATGTACCATGCTAACCCGATTAATATTCTAGTGAATCAAAGAGACATGTGGACGGTGGATTGGACGGGAGCCTAGGCTCTATAAAGCCTTATGTATTATTCCTACATACATACATACATACATACATACATACATACATATGTGTGTACATATTACACACACATATATATAAAAGATAATGTTGCTTCAAGCGTAGGCTATGCAACAAATGCAATAATAAGATAATGTTGTTTCATGATTCTGATCGCTTTTTTTTGTTCGGGCTACACCGTGTACATTGTAACGGAACCAATTTCATCGTCTCATCGTATGGCAATTGACCTTTGAACAAGTGTAAACACGCATTACAGCAAATCAGTAATCCAATGTTTTTTGCTCAGCCTAATAGTTCTTTCGTCGGCTTAAAAGCAGACCGATGAAATAACTTGGTGAGCTTTTTGCTGGCCTATATGGGAATGTTCCTACGAAAGAGAAAAATTACATATCATCTTTACGATGCGAAGGGTACTCGTTAGGTTCATGTAATTAGCTTGTCAATAAATACCATATTTTGGTAGTTATTAAGTCAAATACAAAGTAAATTGTGGCTAATTAAGTCGGCATTCAAACATACCTCAGAAAACAATACCGTGTAAGTAAGGATTGCCTTGGGACTTGGGTCAGCGTGTATCACCTTGCTTAAGATCTATTTATATGTGTGTGAGTGATGTGGTGGCCTAGTTAGCTTGTACTATTCCTAAGCTTCCGCCAACTTGTTAATTACGACTATGTCTTCTCAATTTTGCTTGATCTTTCATGCATCCCCAACCTTTTCGTGAGTTGAAAAAAGCAGCAAATGGTCTTCTCATTCCCCTTAAGGCCTCGTTTGGAAGCCTGTAAGCCCACCGGGAAACCGGCCTATTCCTGGGGAGGATGATCCGCGTGGGGGTTTTCCACGGGTCATTTCACGCCCGTGTTTGTCAGCCCGATACCCAGGGTCGTCTTGGCACATCCCCCTTGATTTCCTCGGGAGAGGTACCCCAACCTATTCGTGGAAAATTTCCCCTCATCGCTCGCTTCGCCGCTTCGGCTATCTGCTATGCCACCCGCCAATCCCTATCTGCTAAGCCGACGACGAGCTTCAATATTTAGTGTCGGTCAGCGACAAGCTCCAAACGACGGGGCCCTACTCCCTCAACAGGCGGCGCGGCTCCCTCGACGGCGGGCTCCGCTCCCTCAACGGTGGCGCGGCTCCCTTGACGGTGGCATAGCTCCCTTGACGGCGAGGCTTTGCTCCTTCGACGGCGGGCCCAGCTCCCTCGATGGTGGCGCGGCTCCCTCGATGGCGGGTCCTGCTTCCTCGACGGCGGGCTCTGCTCCCTCGATGGAGGGCCCTGCTCACTCGACGACCCCCTCATCCATCTTCGCCTCTGGCCCCCTCCGCCTTCGCCGCCTCCTGATCCCTCTGCCTCCGGCCTCCTACGCTCCCGCCTTCTGTCCCCTCTGCCTTCGACCCCCTCCGCCTCCGTCTTCGGCTGCTAGCCACCTCTAACCCTTCCTCCAGGCGCTGCCAAGATGTGAGACAGCGGTGGGACTGGCAGGCGTAGCGGCTGGTGGAAGGGAGATGGGCGGCGGAGCAGTGGCCGACGTGGTGAGCGATAGGCGTGGCGTTGAGGGAGCGATGGGGGGAGAAACAGGGGATCCCGAAGAAGCAACAGTGGAAGGGGAAGAAGCGGTGTGGGAAGGGATTATCACAGGGGAAGTGAAATGCCAAATAAATCCCTGTGAGGAGTTACTACACAGGGAATTGTTCCTCTTGTAGCCAAATGAGCCCTAAAATAAGAAAATTTCTTATTTATAACTCTCAAGATCTATATGACGCTGACTTTTTTTTTACATTGTATATACACCATATCTACTCAAAGTAACATACCATGGGAAGGGAAAATGGTGAGGTGGCGTTGGATCTGCGGGGATGCGAGGTAGACTGGACTCTATCACTATCGGTTATATGCGAATTTATAGAAACTGCTTGAACACTAAGTGTTCGATGGCCACGAGGCCAGCCAAAGGCTAGGGCAGGACTAAACCGGTAGTGATGCGCAGCTTCACTACCTATTTATGGCTCAAAATGGTAATGATTGCTACACACACTATCACTATCCATAGTAAATCGTAGGAATCACTACATGTTGGTATAACCAGCTGATAGAGTTTCAATTTTCACCTGTTTTCTTTCACAAACCCTATGCGCATGAACAGATCAAAAGGTGAAAGAGCTCGCACGGTGTTGGTAGGGGAGGTGCTGCCCAAATTTTTAAAAATTTGATGATTTTGCTCCAATTCAAATGCTTCAAGGTTAGTAAGAATGAAAATAAAGACACCTATTATGATTTCATAGAGTAGATCTGGGAGATCGACTATGGACCTTCGAAGGTCTCTTTATTTCAGTTCCAATGAATCAAACTAACAACGAGCAGCATGGTGATTGACCAATACGATATAACAATCGTGAATCTCGCATAGACTGGACATAGGGACGAACCATTTGTGCTCGCCAATGAGATGACACATGTCTTTCCATGTAATGGACATTTCTAGTAAAGCAAAGAAGCGGAAGGACAAGCCTATGAAAAGCAAGAAAGAAAAAGGAAAAATTTAGCAGTAGCAAGAAGAAGAAAGGCAAGTGTAGCGATAAGTCAAAGAGCAATGTAGTTCTTCTATGTAGGAGAAGAATTGTCGGAGTTAAGGATGTCACATATGAAGAAGAATATAATCAGTTCGACGAGGCCTCCTTTCATGATGGATGTTGACATAAATGCCCTTAATGATAAGTAGGAAGCTCCCTACATACATCGCGATCATAAGGAAGGAATACTAGTTGAAACAAAGTATGTTAGCAATCAAGACATACCGTGTTTTCATTTACTAGAAGAATATCCCAACCAATTACGGCAAGAAACTCCCACACCATTTCTTGGGATCTCCCAGCTTTAGCCTCCATGGACAACCAACCACCTTGTGGGCGTCTTGTTGATTCCTTCGATTGTAGGATTGTGAGAAGGCGGGAGCGGATGGGCATAACTCTACCACTATGTCCCTCTAGGAGTGCTTTCTCCATAGCCAAGTGCGCTGGCGCCGCCACATCCAGCAGAATCAGTGGGTTCCTCGGCGACACCACCTTCTACCAAAGCAGCGGGTCCTTGACGCCACCACCTCCTACCACTCCACTTCTCACGGGCTTCGGTTGGATAGAGTGATTGTAAAGTGCTTAGAAGTACTTGCTTTTTGATGCTAATATATATTAAATAAAGCATTGTAATGCAATAACAATTTTATGTTATAAATTATCTCAACACAACCTAATCGCAGAAAATATGTCAAAAATAACTTTTTGAAAAAGGGGCAGGAGAACTGCCATCCTATTTCATTGCAGAAGAAGAAAAAAAAAAAATGCCGTGCAAAGCACGGGGGGTAGAACGCAGCACGAACACTGCCTTCTTGACCAAGACCGAGCTCCGGCGGCCGAAGAAATGGCCGCCCCAAAACCAACACAAGGAAGGAAACAAAGGGACAGGGAGGAAGAAGGAAAGCCGGTCACCACCGACCCCTTCGAGGTCCAGGGACACAAACGACAGAGCATCACCGACCGACCAGCCCACGGGCTCGGAAGAGGCCGCCGGTGCTACCGGGTCCCTCACAGGGAGGGGAGGGACGAGGCAGCAAGGGCGGGACCAAGCATGAAGGAGATGGACGAACATGACGCCGCGAGGAGACACCAGACAATGGAGGAGAAGCCATTGGCCTCGCACCCTGGAGCACACCGCTCCGGCTCACGCCGGCCATACGCGCCACCGGCTCCTCGCACCGGCCACCACGTGCCATCGAAGCCTCGCGCCGGCCACCACGCGCCATCGCCGCCTCGCGCCGGCCATCCACGCCACCGGCTCCTCGCGCCAGCCACCACACGCCATCGACTCCTCGCGCGGCCATCCAACGTCGCCGCGTGGTTCGCCATGTGGTCGCCGCCGCGCCATCCAACTGCGCCACCGACACCACGTGTCGGCCGGACCTCGCCGCCACCGCCACGAAGTCGGCCCAGCAGCGCCGCAGCCGCCCACAGAGCCGAGCCGCACCCCACTGGAATGCGCCATCGCCCCGTGTTGACCTTGTCCGCGCCAACGCCCGAGCCACCGGATCCGGCCGTCTCACCGCCGGATCCGGCCACCTAGCCAGCGGATCTAGCCTCCGCGCCGCCCGGCACGCCGAGGACCTGCCGAGCCACACCACCACGTCGTCGCCGTGTCCTTCCACCCCGACTGGCCGCACCTCCGCCGCTGCCGTGGAGGGAGAAGGCAGCGGCGGACGGCAAGCTACCGAGATGCCCGGACCTCAAATTGGACCTGTGCATCAGCCCGCCGTGCCAAGAAGAGAAGGCCGCCGCCGCCCGGCGCTGCAGCCGCGAGGGGTCAGAGCGCCGCCCCGGAGCCGCCGGATCTAGCCAACGCGCCGCTGGATCTAGCCTCGGCACCGCCAGAGATTGGCCACCGCGCCGCCGGCCCCGACTAGAGCAACCGCAAGCGAGGAGATGGGAGGAAGGAAAGGGAAGAAAGGGAGGAGGGGGAGGGCAGGAGGAGAAGGCAAGGGAGGGCCGGCGGTGGCGGCGAGCTAGGGTTCCGGCGGGTGGGCTGGAGGAGGATTGGGGCGCCGCCCGAGTCGCCCCGCTCGGGACGACGCGGGGGCAATTCTCTGATGTCAAAAATAACTTGATACCATGATTAATGTCAAAACCTTTGGGGCTACACCGAGTACTGCTAAATTTGAAAATGTGACGCACACAAATTCGTCGGTTTTTTGCGGGCGTGCCAGTGCATTTATCGAAAATGCACAAAAGAAGGGGACAAGAACGCTGATATTTCATTATCGCAATAAAATACAAGTTCCTGTTGAGATTGCGCTCCGTAGCCATACTAGTTGGCCATCTTGTGTAGACGATTGTGATGGTTCTGGATCCTGGGGCCTCGGAAGGCTACCCAGTTAATTACATCCGCGCGAGGACGCGCGGAACACCTCCGATTAAGCCTCGAAACTGTCTTCTTCTTCTCTTTGTCTTGTGGTTCACCGTACTGTGGTGTATGTAAGCTGTAGTTGGCGACGGCAGGATACATGGGGCACACGGCCCACGCAGTGCCTAGAACAACCGTTGTATGGCTATGCCCACCCGTGTCGCTTGAATTTGTGTCTTTAGGCTTCACGTTGCTGTAGTAGGATCTTGATGTATGCACGGCTTGCACTTGACGTAGAGTTGAAGTAGACGGCTTGTTGGTGTCATCGAAGATATTCCGGCGTGTCCGGGGTTGGATGTAGGCGTTGACATTCTTGATCACCATCGTCTTGGTATTGTTGTAGCGGGGCGTAGGTCGGTACCGTGGAATTGAGATATCCACGATACCGTTAGCCTTCAGGGTCTTGTTCAACTTCGGACTTGTGTTTACCGAGACAGAGTGTATGCCAGTACCATGGAACTGGGATCTTCACGATACCGCTGGCCTTCAGGGTCTTGTCCACCTTTGTCTTGATTTTGGAGCTTCTCCTCCCTAATGGAAAGTCCGTCATTAGGAAGAACGTCGGCACCGTGGAATTGGGATCTCCACGATACCATTAGCCTTCAGGGTCTTGTTCACCTTCAGGGTCGTGTTTGTTGAAGCGATATGTAGATCGGTACCGTGGAATTGGGATATCCACGATATCGGTAGCCTTCAGGGTCTTGTTCACCTACGGACGATGCTTGTTGCATAGGAGACGTGTATTGGTACCGTGGAACTGGGATATCCACGATATCGGTAGCCTTCAGGGTCTTGTTCACCTACGGACGATGCTTGTTGCATAGGAGACGTGCATTGGTACCGTGGAACTGGGATATCCACGATAACGGTAGCCTTCAGGGTCTTGTTCACCTTCAGGCCTTTGTTTGTCAGAGCGGGATGAAATTCCGTTAAAGTTGATGTAGCAGTCGTTTCCGCCGGTGTTGACGGAGTCGCTGGAGAAGGTCACCGGACAGCTCCCGTGATCCTTAACGGAGTCACCGGTAGTCGGTCGGGTTGGGTGATTCGTGGAGCGGACGAGGAAGCGACCGTACAGACCGAGCACGCCATGGCAAGGGAAGGAGCCGTGCTGGATCATTATTGTTTCTATGTAAACTTGTTGCCTTTCTTCATTTTCAGCTTCAGGCTTCAATATTAACGTGTAAGAGCTTCACGGCACTTCTATTCTTCATATGCTGCACCTTTGTTTTATATTCACGTGCATGTGTAGAAATATATTCAACTTATTTTCTTATCCACGTGAAAGTGAGCTAGATGCATGTGCTGCATGCACATATAGCTATGTGAGCATCAGCAGATACTCGTATACGCAGAAATATACGCTCCAGTCCGTGACCCCAAAAGATGTATCTTTGATGGTGACGCCGTGTGTTTGCGGAGCTCAGCCACTCTCACAGCTAACAACTGATTCTGCAATTAACTTGGTGATGGATCGGCTCGCTAGCAGCAGGACGATGCAAAGTTGACGAAGATCTGGCCGGACCGACGCCGCGACCGGGATTGAGGCGGGAGACACGCCTTGCTGTATCACTTCAGGAAGGATGCGGACACAGTCACCATGCCGAAGGGCTAATTAATCCGCGCTTGCGCTACCGCGCCATGGAGGAGTAAAGGGGCAGCGCCTCCGCCGCTGTGGAGAATCCGCGTTGTCGCCACTGTGGTAGGGAAAGACGGACGCCGTCATTATGCCAATTCGCCGAGGCCGAGCGCCGCTGTCATGTTGGTGCAGAAGCCACGCCGAACTCGGTAAGTAAGTCGTGCGCCACCGTCCGTGAGGAGGATGGCCAGGTTGTGGGTGGAGCCAGAGAAAGAGGTGCCGCCGCCGAGTGTCGTCTTGGGCGCCGCCGTGGAGATGGCCGGGTCATCGTGCCATCAAAGCCGCCGCTGGGCCGGCCGTGAAGGAGGAGGCGAGCGCGCCGGCCTCGGCCGCGCTTGGAGAAGACGAAGACCGACCGCCGTCCGTGCCGCCGGGCGCCGCCGTGGCTGTGGAGGTGAAGTGCCGCCGGTCGCCGGAGTAGGTGCCGACGCTGCCGAGTCGCCGTGGAAAAGGATTGCCCCGGGCCATCTTGGACGCCGCCGTCGTTTTGTATGCCGACGTGTCACGTCGCCAAGGAGGAGAGAGATGCGCCGCTATGCTGGGGGAGCGTTGCCGCCGCAGTGATGATGTCGCTGCCGTCGCCTGCATGTGGGACGCCGCGTCGTGTATATGGACGCCGCCGCTTGGCCTGGAGAAGATAAAGGGGCTGGGCGCTGCTGCCATGAGAAGATGCCGTGGCCGTGGAGGTGGAGGTGCTGAGCCGTAGGCACCGTGGGGAGATGCCGTGCCGTGGAGAGGACGGGATGACGCCACTGCTGCGCCGTTATGCCGGAGAAGAACAGGGCCGCGTCGATGCGCAGCCGTGACGAGAGACCGCGCCGTCGCCGCCGCGCTGAGGTGGGAGGAGCTGCGTGCTGCCGGGTTCAGGGAATCCGCGCCGTTGCGTAAGCGAGCAAGGCGCCGCTTCATGTGCTGCCGAGGAAGGATGAGCGCTCCGGCCGCCGAACGTGCGTGGAGGATGGTGACACTGCGGCCGCCGACGACGATGGGGCGGCGCGCCGGCCGCGTGTAGGAGGCGACGCCGTTCGCGTTGGTGTAGAACAAGATGCCGGCGCCGGCGCCGCGCCATGGATAAGAGAGGAGCCGTGGCCGGCATTGATGGAGAAGAAGCCGATGCCGGCGTTGTGCTGGACAGAAGAGCCGCTGCTTGCGCCTGGAGAAGTCGCCGCCGTGCCACGCCAGTGTTGGAGAAGGACCCGGATTGCTGTCTTTGCAGATCTGGAGCCGGGGTGGCCGCGCTGTGCCGCCATGAGTGCCGAGGGAGATGCAGCAGATGCTGGCCGCCGCCGCGTGGAGAGAATCGCCGTCACTGCCGTAGTAGATGCCGTAGGCGGTGGAGTCACCGGCCGGCCGTGGAGGTGCCGCGCGAAGGGGATCGTGCTGGTCGCCGGCCGCGCTTGAGGAAAAGGTTGCCGTGCGCGCCTAGGAGGAGAAGAGACCGCGCCGAGCCGTCGCACCACGGTGAGGATCCTGTTGGAGGTAAGCTCTCACGTGCTCACACAATCACCTGACTCACTGGAGTACACGCACGCATGAATACTCTGAGCCAACACAAGAGGAAGAAGATGTACGCAGGGACTTGGGGGCTGGGGCACAGCACAACTGTGCCTTTTCTATTTATACTTCTTTACTCGACACACTAATTACAAAGAGCAAATACATGGCCTTTAAATAGGCAAACACACGCACACAGCTCGCAGCCTGCACGTCGCACGTTCCTTGACCAAGCTCTGCACGATCTCAACTGACTTGCATGTGCATATCTTGCAGTCACGCACCTCCACTCCTGAGGACTCGGGCTGCTCAACCACTCTGCAGGAATCAGCTCCATCTCGTCCACACGATTCTTGGCCAAGAAACAACACAGCAACGGCCACTACTTGCTAATTACCCGGCTACATGCATAAGCTATTATCAGCTCAGTAGCCATGCATGCAGCTCGTACCAAACTAACTACAACTCACGCACCTCCTCATGAGGCCATGATACTTCTAAAGACCATATGACTAACTAGCTAGACACAAATTACAAGATTAGTTCCAACAGATCCGAGCCCCGTCGCGTGAAAGAAGATGAATGCCGACGTGCTGAGGATGGCCGGGGTCGCCGCTGCTGCTTTGCTTTGCCGTGGAAGAGATGGGCGCGCCGGGTTGGTGAAGACAGGGGAGGTGCGCCGGCCTCCTCCTCCCTTTGATCTGTGCAGTCTGAGGAAAGAGAGAGAGAGAGCAGGGGGAGGAAAGAGAGATTGGGAGGAGAGAGAACAGAGAAGGCTACGATTCCCCTGCCATGGATCACATCTCACCTTTCTTTTTTCGATTTTGCTTCACAGCAGGCACCTGCGTTCTGGTCTTGCGCGCAGGCGATTTTCCCCGTCATACACGTGTACTTTGTGATTTGTGTTCTGGTTAAAGGGCAAATATGTATTGAAACAGTCGTCATTTTTTATTGCGCCCTGCACATTTATTTTTGCAACTCATCCGCCTCTTCTGTTCGGATAAGAGAGAAAGTGAGGGCATTTCAGCCAGTGGCTCATGGCGGACGTCTCGCCTTCATTCCCCAGGCTCTTGGCGACGGCTCTTGCATTCGTCCCCTAAGCTCTCACCGATGAATCTCGTGTTCGACCGGTCAGTTTTTTTGGCATGAATCTGATGGGGACACCTCTAGACGATGAAGATGTGTTGGCATGGATGGGTTTGCTTTTTTTTTTTTTTTCTGGATTACAGCCTTAATTAGTCAGCTTTGATCTGATTTTTTCCGTGTTTGATTTCGTTGACTAGAGGGCTGCTTTTGTGCCTGTGGAATGCTTGGATCTGATCCCCCTAGGTGATGTCCATGTTGTGTGCGGGGATTTTTTTTATTAGTTTAGATTCAGATTCTATGTGACGATTGTGTGTTTAGTCTTTTGATTTTACGTGCAGAGAACGTGTTGATTAAATTTTTGAAATGTTTTTTTTTAGATCTGAAGATGTGAGATGTTCTTTTTGCCTAGTTTGTATTCCCTTTTTTTGTTCGTGCTTGAACCATTCAGCGTGGACGTGAGCATTTTCTTGTAGATTTATTTCGAGCTTTGTGTGGATGCAGTGCTATTTATGTTGAAGCCTGCCTGTATTTTTATGTCATGCATCGTGATCCTTTGTAGGTGATGGTTGATTTTTAAGTGTATTTTTAGGTGGTTTGGATTCGTATATTTGTTCCTGGGGTTGTATGGATGGTTCCTATGCGAATGGGCTGAGTTTTTAACCTGGGATTGTTGATTTGTAGATTAGGATTTCGTTTTATTTAGTTGTTTTTGGATTTGTAGAGTTGGTTTTAGTGGGGGAACACCGCTTTTCTTAGTCAAGTGGTAGGTAGAGTTTTTGGGTTCATGCTTTCTTGCATTAGATTTGGATAATGATGCGTAAGTAACATGAGCATTGTCATTAACAGTAACTGGTTATGGAGTTCAGAAATGGCCTTTTATTTATAATTTGTCCTCAATGTGTTCGATTGTTCAATGTATTCCCATTAGCTATTTTTTTGTTATCAGTTATGAGGAAAAGGAGGTTTGATCCGTATTTTGTTCACTTGTTTTATTTTAATTTTCAGCTTAAGAAGGGAATCAGCTTAAGAAGAACCTCCAAATGTCCTAAGGTATTCCATTGCATACATGCTTTCTCTTTAAGATATTACCTTCATTTATATGTTTGTGCTGGAACTTTCTTATGTTTTCTGATAACCAGATTTAACCAGTTTATTTGTCATATTCAATATATTTTTTGGAAGTAGGTTATGATGTTTTGTTTGCCGCAATGTATTTTCCTCATTTTCTTATTTTTTTAGGATGGTTTTTTTGTATTATTAACTATTGTAGGGATTTTGTTTGTGTAACATAATTTTAGGTGGAATATTCATGGGAGAGCACATATTCCTTTTTGCGTATCAATTAATATGCAATCATGTTTTCATATGCAATTTAATTTTTTATTCATATATCTGTCTGTATCTAAGATCACCTTTATTTTTGTACTGATATATTTGTACCAAACACTTGAATTAAATCCCCTGGACAGGGTATTAGTGTTTGATTTTATTAATTTTGTAGAGAAAGAAATGCAAAGCAGAATCAAGCCCGGTTGTTGCCTCTAGCAGATGTAACCTTTCTTATTTTAGTGATGTAGTGATGTTAATTTGTCTATATAGCTGCATTGCATCCATCCTTGTAATATGTTTGTTAGTTCTAGAAAGCATTGCATCTATTCATGTGAATTTGTACCTTATGATAATATGTTTGATTGTGTTTAGTTGCATTGCATCCATCCTTGTAAAGTCAGAGTTATTTCTCCCTGTTCCCATTATCTGTACCAGTTATGATATAAGAGTTAAATGGTTGAAGATGCAAATTATTTCAGTCACGCTTTACTGAATTTTCATTAATTCAAGTCACTGAAATTTTTGTTGTTTTGATGTGAAAATTTTGGGAAATTTTCTAAAACTACTGTCATTGTTTTGCAAAAACTCCTTAGTGATATTTTCTTATGTTTCTGTTGTGCTCATCCAGGAGCTCCTTCGACATGATAGTGTACATTGTCTTCACTGTGGTGGTCTTGCCTATAGAACTCAAAACCGTAGAGGAATCATTGTTCGTCACACTTGAGGGATGATGCAAATCACCAAACTGCAAATGCATGCTATATGTTGTGATTCTATAGTACAATTTTTATTTACTCAACTCACCTGAAACTGGAAAAAGAAGACTAAATTGATGTCGAGGTTATTCTTCTTGGAGCAAAAATACAATTGTTGCATGCTATACATTGTGGTTCTATACTCTACATAATGTCTGGTTGTCTTTCTCACTACAAATCTTTGGTGCTACTAATTTTCAAAGGATGAGTATTATTTTTCAAGAGTTGAATGTACTGAATTTTTTGTTTATTCTTATTGAAATTTCTGGGAAACATGTCTCAAAACTATTTCTCTAGTTTACAAATTTTTTTTAAAAGACATGCTGAATCATTTTTTCAAGGCTTGTTTTGCATGAATTAATGGATCGGGAGGAATGTTGTTTATGTACCTTTTTTTATTCCTTGCAGATGTGGGATTTTTTGTTTAGCTGTTGTCACGTACGTCTGCACTCTCCAAGAAGTTCCATCTCAAATTTTGGAGCAGAACATGGTCAACAAGATCGTAATGAAGACAATTTTTTTTATTTAACGAGTCTTATCCAGTGGTAGTTTCGAGGCTTCTTACCGGAGAAAAAAAAATCGACTGCATTTGGCTACTTTGTGCAGTCGCCTGCAACAAACCCAAAACGCAGTCGCCTGCGACAAAGGCGGTCCCTTCTTTTTTTCCTTCCTTGATACGCGTGTACAGTAGATGGGTTTTTTGCCTCTACCTCTTGTGCTTTTGCCGATCAAAAGGTTGCTCCCGATTGCCAGATGTCGAACCCTTTTTCCTGGTGCTGCCAGTTTTAGGCTGTTTGGTTGCCTTCTCAGTTAAACCAGGCTGTATGAGCCGAGCCAGGCTGAGATGATGCAAACGCTTTGGTTAGGTGTATGAGATTGTACAGGCTGCGTAGAGATGTTGTTTGGTTGACTGTACTAAGAAGAGAATGTCATGGAGAAACTCAAAAGAGGGATGAAACATATTAAAAAATAAATTCTAGAAAATCAAAATAACAAAAAATCAATTACAAAAATAAAAAATTTAAAAAGAAATCTCATAAATAAATAAAGTCAAAAAGAAAATTTTAAACTTTTAAAATTTATATGGCAAGTGTGGTCTCATTTTGTTAAAAAAATATCAATAACCCATTTTTGAAATCGGTCGGTAATCGAAAATACTAATCAAAAGATATAGCAAATAAATGAATCAAATGTGTCGCGCACGTGGTTCTTACTGCATCCGCGGAGCCTGGCTCTGGGGAAACGCTCAATTTGGTCGTATCTCTAGAGCCTGGCCCGGAGAGGGTAATTGCAACTGGAGAGCCTGGTTCAGATGGGTGAGAAGACAACCAAACACCTTAGTTTTGTATCTCTAGATGCAAAACTCCTTGGATGCAGGCAACCAAACAGCCTATTTATTTTTATAGGTTGGTAGAGATACAGATAGGTACACGAAAGGATAAAAACTCAAGTTTGTTAGGAACACTTATCCTCTGATTAATTATCCACAAAATTATTTAACCAATTAATTACGGGATTAATTAACAGGCTTAATTAATAAAGTTTTTTTATGTCCAACAGAAAAGTAACCATGTTCTCACACAAATAATTGTTGAGGTCTTGGAGCGATATCTTCTTTGTAAGTACTGCTCTTCAACTTTCGGTGACAAGCCACTATACAAAATCAAGCCAGGGCTCTGAAACCATGTAAAAAGGAAGATCTTTTGTTCAGATTTGTGCACTAATCATGACTCAAGAGTCAAGAGTCCTCGAACATTATGTTCTTTAACAAAATCAATTTTAAAGTTTTGCGGAGGAGGCAATTCTTCACTTTGAGAACCAAGAAATTTATTCTGACTGCTTGTAAACCAAAATTTACATAAGCATATAGTAGATACTAGATACTCCCTCCAGTTTCCAAATAATAGACATTTTAGGCAACGTTTAGCGTACCAAGACGTGTTTACTACCCCTTATTAATATGCGGTAGCTTCTTCTAGTCACAACATGCATGCAGTGTGATTGATTAGAGCCCTCCTTTTGCATTTAATAGGTCCAGGGTTCGAGGCTTGCTTGCAACACTTTTTTTCCTTTTTCTTGCATGGTGCCCACTGGTTGGGACTACAGGCCGTCGCTTCGTATTAAATTCCTGGTTAAACGTCTACTAATTTTGCACTTCATGCAAAGAGCTTAAACGTCCTATACCGGAGGGAGTAATACCTTAAGGACCGTGATAGTAATTAAAGGCTCCCGTATACTCCCTTGCTTCATGTGCTCAGTTTTCATGTATTTGTCTTACAGTTTGTGGAGAACAGAAATGTCAAGCTTAGGCCACATACATGAGAAGCAGAATCTAAGGCATGGTATATATAGTCCATTAAAAGATGCATGTTATGCCACCAATAATCAATAATGAGGTATATATAACGAAATTCATATATCCCTTTTTAATGAAAATAGATATATCTGTGTTGGAGGTTCTGCCTGAGTGCCTGGCAAATCCTTTTCTTGGCATCTCCAGCAGCTTCAACATAACGATTGCTAGAAGGTAGCTTTCTAGAATCTGACATATCACTCCTAACGTATTTACGAACACATGAACTATTCAATCACCATTTGTCACCCATATCAAAACATTGACACAAAACTGAATACAAAACTGCAGTTCAATCTGTACAATTCATAAAATAAACAAGTACACTTAAGTTTATCCCTAGATTGATACAAAGTGTCACCATCCCATACAACTTATTTGATGGAGTGTTTGCATTATGAACACTACTACAGCCGTGGATTCGATAAAACTTTACAAGCTGGTGCTATTGATTCCATGCTCTTATGTGTCTTCTACGTTGATGAGGAGCAAGAACAAATCATGAGGCGCTGAGGAAGAATAGACGAAGACATCAGGAGGCAAGAAGATTGGGTGGTGGCCGGTGACGGCAACAACAGATTCATGCTAAGCTCCGCAGGCAGTGGTATCGGCTGCTCCATGTGTGCTAGTCGCCAGCACTTCGGGAGTCACCATGGAGCACGATGTTGGCAGCGATTCCATGTTCGGCGCGTGGTTGGCGAGGACCCACGGTCATCTTCATGACGGCGAATCCATGCGACAGCAGCAAGGTTTTACCGACGAGATATTGTAGAATGGAAAGGCGAGGGAGCAAAGCCGTAGCGGCTAATGTTTCCGGGACGGATCATGGAGCTGAAGAGAGAGAGAGACGTCAGTACGCCACGCACCCTCCACTCGCCAGAGGCCACCGCCTTGGCCTCGCTAGCGCCGTCCGCCGAGAACCGCTTGCCACCGGTGACCATCGCTGGATCACGCCTGTAACATCCTTACTTTCGCGAAAGGCAAAATTGGTCTCATATCATCCAAAGTTCCCCGCTTTGTGTTTATACCATCAAAAGACCGGTACGCTTTAATACCACCCAAAGATCCCCTTTCTTTTTTTTACCACTCCGTTCCCTTTTCATTGCTTCTCCGTCCTTCAAGTCCAACGGCGGCAGCTGCAGCGATGGCCTCAGCGCGGCCGGCGGCGTCATGTCCGGCGATGGCAGCAGCGTCTCCTGCTCCAGCGTCATCGACCTCTCTGATGGCGTCGCCGACCCCTGCACACCACGAATCAAACCACACCCATCAAGACCCATCCACCGGCCACCGCAACCGCCATAGCAACCAAAGAGGGAGATGACCGAAGACGCACGCTGGAGGAGGAGAGTAGGCGGCGCGGCGTGTGGTAGAGGCGCTTGCTGGAGAGTATCTGCGGGCGGTCGAAGAGGTGGAGCAGTCGGCCATGCATCCCTGGTGCACCCGCCGCTCCTCCTCCTCCTCCACGCCCATCGCAACCATCCCTCCCTTCGTCCTCCTCCTCCGCCTCCTTCCTCTTCGCCGGCGTCAGCAGCTGTGGGCTACGGCGCTCTGGGTGCCTCGCTCGCCGGGGACGAAGGCGTTGGGGATGTGGCCGCCTGGCTGGAGAGGTTGTTGTAGGAGATGTCAAGGAATACGCGGGACGGGGAGGCGGCGAGCTCGACACCGGGCTTCTTATCCTTCTTCCCCCTTCCCCTGAGCCCGCCTCGGTGGAGGCCGCTTGGGGGGTCCGCTTCGGTAGTGGTTGGAGTGGGCGGAGCAAGTGGGTTCCAGGGCATGTGTCCAACGTCATCGGCTCCTCTCGTGGTTGCGTGGTGGGCCGTCGCTCATCTTTCGGAGGCACGACGACCCTTGTCTCTAGCCTGGTCCCGTCCTCGCCTCCTTGCCCTCCCCTCCCTGCGAGGTGCTTGGTGGCATAGGTTGGCGTTTCCCGGGTTAGTGGCGGGGTTCGGCTTGTACCGCCTGGGTGGCGCAGCGTCTGGCTTCCTTCACTTCCCGTGCGCAGGCCACTAGGCGTGGTGGCCTCTCTCTGGTGACTTTGGCTGGCGACTTTGATCTGGTGGCATCCCTGCTCTCTGCCTCTTGGCTCGGTCCCATCCCTGCCGTCGAGACCCTCCCTTTCTCTGAGGTATCCGGGGGCGTGGGCGGCGTTTTTTTTGTGTCGGGTGGCGTCGTTCGTGCTCGCTCTCCAGCTCTGCGTCTTTGGTCGGCGGCTCGGTTCTTCTGGTGTATCGACCTTCGGCGGCCCCTGTCTTGTGCGCTAGTAGGATAGGTCTTGGGCGAAAGCCCTGCCCTTTCGGGCTGGTGTTGGCGTCACCTTTGGTGTCATCACCTTTCGGACCTTCCCTACTTTGGGTGAAAACTCTAACGGTTTTGCGACGGCGGTGGGTTTTCTGCGTTGCTACCTTGTTGGAGGAGTCGTGATCACCGTATTGCGCTTTGGATTTTCGCTGGGTCTACTACTTCAGGAGTCGCTCGTTGTTGTGTGAGTATTGGTGGCGTTTTCCCTTCTCCCTACCTTGTATCTCTCTCTCCTGTTCTGCCTTTGCTTTGGTGGTAGCAATGGGACTGCATTCCTTCTTTCTGCTCTGTAGGCGGTGTTCCTGGTGGTGGTCGGAAGTGTGTCTGGCTTTGGCTAGGATTGCAGCGGAGCGCTGTGGTTGTACCCCCGTGTTTTGCACAGGCTTTGTATTTTATTTTCTCCTGCTATTCAATGAAATAGGATGGCAGTTCTCCTGCCCCTCTTTGAAAAAAAAGTATGTTACTCTAAAAATAAAAGGTAATCTGATTTTTATTTATGAACAAAGGCTATTGTATTTGTGAAAATAAAATTTAAAATTTTGGGTGACTTCTTGAAAAACATATTTAAATAATTTCTTTTGATAATTATTTTCCTACAATTGTGTAATCCTTGGTTACATATGTTAAAAAATGATAATTATAAAATAATATTTAGAGGCCTTTCCAAAACTAAAATTTATATTGTGTCTTTTATTATTCTAATTGACAAATAAATATTATCTAGAAAGAGAAATGTATTTTTCTTATATTTGGCCATATTAATTATCCATTTGCTCATCTTTTTCTCTTTCATCTTCTTTAGGACACACTTGTCATTCAGCCAATCACCCCACCTTTCCTTTTCCTTCTCATTTCCTTATTTCCCCTTCTTTTCGCTCTTCCCCCTCCCATTATCTTCTCCCTACGCAGAGTATCTCTCTGCCTCTTCCTGTCCTTGCATGCATGCATGTAAATGGAGGAGTTTTGCAACAATTTCTTTATATTCCCTAATGGCCATCAAGTATGGGTTAAACCATCGGTTTTTATTGTTTTATCGGTCATTTAGAATCTCATCTGTGCATAACGGACTCTTCATTTACTCCTAATCTCCCTGTAAATTCCAAACAGCGAGCTCTTCTTGCCCTTCTGTTCTCTCTCGATTGGAGCTCAGGGTAATGATTTTTCTGCAAATTCCTGTAAGGGAGTTCTTCCACAATGCTTGTCTAACCCATTTTGGCATTCGGTTCTAGGAGATTCATGTCCAGTGACCGAGTATTTGTCGTCGGAGTTGCACTGCTCACCGCCACCGCCGAGGAGAATGTCGTCGATTTCGTCGTCACCGTGGGGTAAACCTCTCTATCTTCCCTCCTAGAACATCTCCAGATCATGTAGAACGATGCCCTTAGGTTATTTTGGTTGGTCTTCACCGGAATTTTGCCGCCGCCGCAATCCTGTTCCGAGGTCCCCGTCGGCATCCTCGAGCTCCCACCGTGCCGACACACCTTTCCCATGTCTCCATCTTTCTTTTCCCCACCCCATTGTCTCTTCCCCTGATCTGGAGCGCTGTTGGCTATTCTTACGCTATTAGAAATAATTCACAAGCGGACGAATATCGCTTGTTGTTTTCACCCGGGAGTATTCCAGAGTATCGAATCCATAGGGAATGAGGGAGAATGATAATTCTAATATCGATATTATTTAATATACCAGCTAGCTAGTTAACGAGGGTAAAGATAAAATAATATAATAAGACAATAAGACTGGTGACACACACACAAAGGAGTATTAAAAGATAAGCTCGGCAGATAGTTGGGAGAACAACGAGAAGAGTATAAAGTTCCTTAATAGTGCAATCAATTATCAGGTTGAGCTAGTAGATATGAGTTTGGAGGTTTGTTTCAAGAACTTTGTCGGAGCTCGGCCGATTCACTACCACCCGCTATCAGTTAAGAACACCAAATGGTTATGACCACTCCCGATTGGGCCCTACTAGTCCAAATCCTAACACAGTGGATTACGCGTGAGATAAATGTCGGATGGATAGGGCTGTCACCACCTACCACAAAGTACATTGGAATGGGTGTAAACCAAGTCAGAGATAATATCAGACACCACGTCTGCTATTATGTTTGATCACTCCTCCCCGGATGCTAGGAAGGTGATCCAAGCTCAATACTTAGTCTATTGTAAGCATATGAGAATGAACCCAGACTTGGAACCAGATGAATTTAATCAACCGCTCTAATAATTGACACTTCCCACTTAGTGTAAATATGCTTAGCACATATAATGAAAGGCACTTATATTATAAAAGCAAAGTCTTACAGAAGGAAAAGGATACAAGAGCTATTACCCAAATTCCTGAAGACGATTACGGAACTCCGAGTTTTAGCTTGACTCAACTCTAACTCCCAAACTAATCACTCTAACAAGTGAAGAGTAACTCCAAATGAGAGGGATGTGGTGTGGTGTGTGTTCTCAAGTGAGGTGAGGGGGTCCTTTTACAGCCATCCGCAACCAATGATTGATCTCCACGCCATGGGACAAGTGTAAGCAAGCCACCATCCGATGGAGAATCCAAAGGGGATCTCGAGGCGATCGACCGACCAAGCCCTGTCGGCTGATCGGGCTTCGGTTGATCCAATCTGTCCCCTTTGCCTGGGATGCTTCTTGTGCGGTGCTTCGGTTTTGGTAGTTAAGGTTAGCAGAATTGGCTTCCTTAAGAGCCAAGTCACCCAATTGTGAAGGAAGTGCTGCCTTTGGATCAAACCGACTTGAGTGGATGGTGTAGATCTCTTCATTTTGTGCTTCTTGACCACCTAGGAGAAAATGGAGCCGGTTGGGCGAAAAATCCAGGTCGGCCGGCCAGGGTCCGGCTGATCGGCTTCTGAGCCCGGTTCAGTTCCGGCGTTTCTCCACTTTATTCCTGTGGACAAATACTCACAAAAACTTGTGAAAATTTATTAGTTTAAATTAAATGCAAGCATAAACATTAATTTCCCCCAAATTATCGGAGTTCTGGCATATGTTGGCGTATATTTTTGGAGTTCAATGGACGCCAACACACCCCCAACTTGAACTTTTGCTCGTCCTTGAGCAAAGAGCTCAAAGTCGAACCCGGTGGATCAGGATTGCATTAATATCATTATTCAATAAATAGTAAGTGCACAAAGTAGTACCTTATTACTTGTTGACAAAAACTCGTACAAGTGTAACTAACCTTTGTGGAACTTTTGAGGCTTTCAAAATATCACCTTTTCTTAGGCTGTTGAAAGACAGAATAACTTTGATAGAACATTGTTAGCTTAACCCTGTCCAGGCTAGGTCTCGGAATTTTTTCTCATTTTCAAAAAATGTAGTTCCTCATTATTACTCTCGGATCGTTCAGTGGTATTTTATTCAATTCTCACCAAGGCCTTTAGGTCCATTATATCTCCCTAATTCTGATGCTTTCTTCCATTTTGAAGTCTAGCATTACCTGAAATGAAAAGGCTAGCAAACAAAAGGGTATGCGAAAGGAGATGACCGGCTTTGAAGGGTCACTAATTCTTAAGGACTCAGCTTTTGACAAAACTCAACATAGCCATAAGTGGCTAAATGTGGGTTTAAATCTTTTTGATATTTTTTTGCTCTCGTGGGAAGAAAGGTCTAATGAGGAACTAAAAATATTTTTTTTCAAAATAAATTTCCAAAACTTTGCCTTAATGAGGGCATAAGTAACTAGGCTCTTATCTTATTTATATCATATGTCACAACAACTTAAAATCGGATCAATAATGTTAGCACTCATTTAAGCAAGGACTAGGCTGGATAACTACTTATACCAATAAATGTCAAGCCTAAATGAGCGTACCAAGTTGTAAGCGCAGCATTTATTTTACAATGATAGAGTAATTTTCATCATTTCCTTAGGTAAAGATCAACATTTATACATTTATTTGAAGGGAAATGTTTTTTTGGTATTTTTAGTTTTTTGCAAATTTTTATTGCCATTATCATATTCATGTTCTAGATAATTCTTTGCCACACATCATGCTTGTTTCTTGTCTATTCTATGTCAAGGAACTGGATTTATCTCATCCCAGTTTCGAAAGCATAGATTTGTTTTGATGCATGTGTGTAGGCTTGGCGAGGAGGAGACCACGTCGTTCAAGGATCTGGCTGTGGTGATGCAGCAAAGAAAGAAAAGACACCTACTGGATGCATAAGACCATGACCTCGGCCTAGGCAGCTAAAAGCAGGATGGTCTTCCATTCTTGGCTCAACTGGTGCGGCTAGAAGATCAGCTTTGGGTCGTCTTACTTTGTCACTAGGATCCAGCTCAATTCAGCTACCACTACTTCAACTACATTGCACATGGTAAGTAGTGTTTCTTCTTGGCCTAGAGATGCTTCGGTTCATCTCCTGCCATAGTTTATGTGTGTTGGTCATGGATCCATAGTGGTGGGACTACTTTCATGTGTTTGGTGCTGATTATTATCTAGATGATGTATATATGTTTGTGATGGATATCTCACGTGATCATGTTGTCATATATATGTTCTATGCTCTTTTGCCTGCTGAGTGGATGTCCAGTTTATAGCGGAGATGCTGCCGAAATTTTTTGTGTTTTAGGGTCTTATTCTGGTAGTTTAGCGTTTTTCTCCCTTAACTTGTGCAGCGTTTTCTAGCTTCCTCCTTTTTAAACCGGCATTACTTTATTTGGTTCTTGTGTAGTTCAGACAATAGTTTCTGTGCTAAATTGTGACTCACTAGTTGAGGGGGAGCTGGTTTTCTCTAATTGTGCTTTTGCTCTCTTTTCTTGCATTTTCATTTGCATTGTGGGCTTAGTCCTCAGGCAGGATAGAGAGTCAGCACTTCTTTAGACACTGCTTCTTACCCCCATAGATTGCTATCATGCGTGATTAGCAATGTCCTCTTCTCTAGCTAGATTAGCACCCATAGGTTTTAAGTCTAACAGGTGTTGGGCACCCTGGGTGGACAGGATCTGTGTTTGCATAAACATTGATTTTCCCCCAAATTACCAGATTTCTGGCATATGTTGGCGTATAATTTTGGAGTTTAGTGGATGCCAACAAGCGCCATCGCCGCTGTGACCTGCGGTCGGTGGCTGCTGTTTCCCGTGGTGCGGTCGGTGCTGCATGCCAAATGGCTACCAAAAATTCATCCGGTGTCTAATTGATCTCAAATAAACTTCCGTAGCCTTATGAGATCCATATTTACCTTCCTACAAATTTTCATAATTTTATGAATTAATTTCATTGTCGACCACTTTCGTGTATTAGCTAGCTAATCTCTCCATTTTCATACCTCTAATTTTGTAGATGTAAAAAATATAAAACCAATTTTCAATTGTTTATAAATTTGAGGCCTACTATTATGTATCTTTTCATGAGCATATGCATTCATCATAATTTGTGTTCTCACTTATTTAATTTCTTTTATTATTTCTGCGCGGTAGATTCGAGCGATCACTACAGTAAACGAGAACAGAGTGGGTGGCCAGAAAAACTGTGTCGGCGGTATAAAAGCTGCCGATACAGAAATGTCGGCAGCAGGAACAAAACCGCTGCCACAGTCAACCAGTGTCGGCGGCCTCAAATAAGCCGCAAATACAACTTAACACCCCCTCACGGCCGCTACACAAAATTCAAATTTGGAGCCCGCCAAACCAGTCTATGTCGGCGGCATAACAACCGCCAACCACACAGATGCATTCCCCTCACAGTACGCTAACGGTCTAACGAAACAACCTACAGGCGGCCCCGCATGACAGACAGAGTATGTGTCTGCCATGTGGGGCCATCATGTGAGGTGCAGCGAGGCAGCCAAGCAGCACCTGTGTCGGTGGCATACCATAAGCTGCCGACACAGGTAAAATAATTAACTGCAGTAGTCACAAGCGGGGCTCGAACCCGTGACCTACGGGCGAACCCGTGGCGTGCCGCGCGCTGCTAGCCAGTTGGGAGAAAGTTTATAATCGATAGATGGGGCCAAGTCATTTTTTTGTAGAATATTCGCCACCAATGTCGGCGGTTGTTATCAATGCCATCAACACATATGTCTCTGTGTTGGCAGCCGTTATCCATGCCGCTGACACAGACCCCCCGAAGCTTGGACTCACTCCGGCCCACAGCAGCGATGCCAACTCTGTGACTTGCTCAATGTCAGTATCTAGACCATGCACTTGACATCAAATGTCATTATACGGGGTCGAATTTCCCAGCGTTACTCTCCCGGTAGAAGTTTTGTCGAAAGCTTAACGTCCGGTCACGTACGTGCGTAGCCTGTGTCCTTAAAGTTTTGAGAGAACTTATACTAAAAGTTTAACACAGGGCAGGACCACCCCTTATAAAGACCTATGATGTCAAGTGACTCCCGTAGAACCTTAAATAGGGAAAAGCACATTGTCGGCATCGCCGTGGGTGGGCTGACGAAAGGCCGGGTTCCGGGGGGTGGGGGGTGGTCTATGTCGGCGGTCCCGCTAACGGCCGTCGACAAAAGTGCTCTATATCGTCAGCCTAGTTTACGCCAACGACAAACATATGTGGCATTGACAACTGTTACGCTCTCAGTGTTGTCGGCTGTGCTTTAGCAGCTAATACAGTAATGTGGCACTGACAAATGGGTTGCACACAGATGTGTGATCGTTACCATCTCTGTGTCGGCGGTGTAACGGAGGCCACCGACATAGGTTAATCTATATCGGCGACCCTGTTTGTGCCACCGACACAGGTATGTGTCACTGACTTGTGGGCCGCACACAAAAGTCTGACCGTTACGCTTGCTGTGTCGGGGCAAGTTGTGATGTGTGGTCAGCCTCTAGCCGCCGACACTGGCCGTGGGATAAAAAAAAATAAGTGGCCTGTGCGCTAAGACCTTTCGACCTAGTGCACGGGCCAAAACTCCGCCGCCGTCTCCTCCATCAGTTCCACGCCCCGCCGCCATCTGCGCGCCGCCGCCGCCTCCGCCTCCGCCGCCGTCGCCGCGCGCCGACGCCCGCCCGGCCCTCATTGCCGTCGCCTCCGGGAAGCCACCGCCGCCCCCCCGGTCTCCTCGTAGCCTCATCTTCTCGTCGCCGCCCTTTCGTTGCCTCCTTCTGTTCCCGTCCAGCTCACTCTTCCTTGCCATCGCCTCCTCCTCCCTTGCCGCCACCACTGCTCTACCACTGTGTCGCCACCACCGCCCTACCACCTTCCTTGACTGTGCAGGTATGTGTACTATATATTTTTTAATATGGTTGCTATGTCGTCGATACTTTGTTTACCAACGATGTTAGTAGTTTTAATTAATTAGGGTAATGTAATTAGTTAGATGTGACATGACGTCTATTAGTAGTTTCTAGGTAATTAAGACGTTGTAACCTGAACGGAGCCAGACTCAAACCCGTTTGGGGGCGCGACACATTTTCGTAAGGAACTCGGATGGTGATTCGTTGTGTTACATTACGAAAGGTGTTGTGCTCCCAAGCTGTCCACGTTTTGGACAGCCCACAAATGTTCATTTGAGTACAGTGGTCGTGGCCACGGGGGTGGACGGGTCGGAATTTCGGCAGCATAACCCTGTCGTTCTCCTAGTGCAAAACATAAGCGGTACGCCATACCCGTTGTGGCACTAGGCGGACTGCGGGGTTATGCTCCCAGAATTCCGATCCGTGCGCCTCGTGGTAAAGACCACCGTACTCAAACGAACATCCGTGGGTCGGTAAGCCCTTCTATTTAGTTATGCATAAAACGTTTATGTCATTCACTAGACCTATGAGATATATGTTTCTTTGCTGACATTATCAGGGTGAGTTTTGATAACATGTTTAATTGCTTTACTTGTTGAATAAATCTATATATAAATGTTGCATAAACTATGTGAATCTAACATTTAATTACATGCATGGACGTTACTTAATAACTAAGCGATGGAAGATAGATAGCGGATGTACGATGGATGGATGAAGTCTAGGAAACACACAGACGAGTGGTTCGACAAAGCAGAAGCATTCGTGGAAGAAGCTTTCCGAAGATTCCTCAACCCTAACGCAGCCAAAGTGCATTGTCGCTGCGTGGCATGCTCGAACACGGAGAAAAGGTCCAAAAGGGATATTAGCGAACACCTCTGTAAGCATGGCTTCAGGCTTAACTACTTTGTATGGGTATATCATGGCGAGAGGAAGCGTCCGGTGTTGGTGCCTAGCCCTGTGGATTTTGAGGAGGGATACGATGAAGTCGAGGTCGACAGATTGGACGAGCTAATGGATGATGTGGGTAGGGCTTTCGATCTCTCTCCCGAGGAAGAGTCTGAGCCACTTGCCTAGCAATTTGAGAAGCTCTTTGATTTTGCTAAAGTACCAATGTGCCCGTGCTCTCGGCGCTGTCGCATTTAGTGGCGGTGAAGACCAAATACAACCTCTCCGCCAATTAGTTCAACGACCTTTGGAAACTGCTGGATAGCCTACTTCCGGCTGGACACAAGATGACTCCAAATCTGTACGAGTCGAAGAAGCATCTTAGTGTGTTAGGCATGCCGTGCGAGAGAAAAGACTATTGCCCTAGGTTCTGCATGCTTTACCGGAAGACCGATTCTGGGCTGACTCATTGTAATTATTATTGCGGTGAGAGTCGTTACGTGAAAGTTAAAGGAAGAGATGGTGTAGAGAGACAAAGGGCGGTGGTGCAAAAAAGCTTCTGTTTCTTTCCGATCTCTCAACACCTGCAACGTTTGTACATGTCCAAGTCCACGTCTAGGCACATGAGGTGGCTCAAAGAGGACAAACATAGAAAGGAGGGCGTGATGATTTATCCATCAGATGCATAAGCTTGGAGGCATTTCAACTAGCATAGCCAAGCCTAGAAATTTCCACATCGGGCTCTCCACCGACGGGTTCACGCCATTCAATATGACATCGCACCCGTACTCGTGTTGGCCGTTGTTTGCCATCCCGTATAACCTGCCGCCTCAACTCTGCTTGAAGGAAGAGTACATGTTCCTTTGCGTTATCATTCCCAGGCCTAAGTCTCCTAGAAAAATTTGGACCTATTCATGCAACCATTGGTAGAAGAGCTGAGCGACCTATGGACCAAAGGGGTCTTGACACATAATAGCTACAAGGGCCAGAACTTTAGAATACGAGCCGCCTATATATGATCCATAAATGATTTTTCGGCGTATGGTATGTTCTCAGGGTGGAGCACACATGGAAGATTATCGTGCCCTAAATGCTTCTGCAACACTGATGCATTTAAATTGAAAAAAGGGGGCAAAGCTTGATGGTTCGACTATCACTGTCGTTTTCTTCCACGAACCACCCATGTAGGAAGAAAAAAATACATTTCGTAAAGACAAGACTATGAGAAAACAACAGCCACCAGAACGGTCCGAAGTGGAGGATATCATCCAATGGCATGAAGATTTGGCACAAAAAGGATACGAGGCTAAGTATGGGGAGGAGCACCAATGGACTCATAAATGCAACATCTACAATCTTCCTTACGCAGCGGATTTGAAGCAGCCTCGCAACCTCGATCTGATGCACTAGGAGAAGAATATGTGTGAGGCAGTCGTCAACACTAACTAGGACATTCAATATAAGACTAAAGATAACACAAAAGCTCGCTTGGACAGCACTTTAATATGTAATCGACCAGAGATGAACCTCGATGAGAATGGGATGAAACCTAGGGCAAAGTACCGCCTCACACGTGAGCAAGTAAGACAGACTCTAGGTTGGATTAAGGAAAAGGTGAAATTCTCAGATGGTTCTGCGACGAGCCTTCATCATGCCGTTAGTATTGAGCAATACAAGTTAAATGAAATGAAGGCCCATAACTATAAAGTCTTCATAGAGCGTCTGTTTTCCGCTGTATGGCGTGGATATGTTGATGATGCTATTTGGAGAACATTGTCTGAGCTGAGATTCTTCTATCGTGAGCTGTGTGCAAAAGAGATATCCGCCTTGAGAATGGAGGAATTGGAGAAGGAGATTGTTGTGGTTGTGACAAAGCTCGAGAAGATTTGTGCGCCTGGGTTTTTGAATTGCATGCAACATCTATTGATGCATTTGCCATACGAAGCAAAGATTGGTGGTCTGGCCAAGTTCAGGTGGATGTATCCTGTTGAACGGATGATGAAAAATCGATCCTTAGAGCGAAGGTGAAGAACAAAGCACGAGTCGAAGAAAGTATTTTTGAAGCTTAGCTGACTAAGGAGATCTCCTATTTCACGGACAAGTACTTTGCTACAAGGAACAAGGTTCATATGCCACAACCGAGGTATAAGACGGTATGTCGTAGATGTACATCTAACCTTGAGGTGTTTCATGATCAAGTTGGATACAACGTTGGCAAAAGCACAACACGTGTGTTAGATGAAACGGAAAGATCTATGATCCGGTTATACGTGTACGACAACATGGATGAAATGATGGCGTACATCGAGTAAGTGAATAAATGTCTCAATTAAGTAGTGAATACATAATTATTCAGTAAATAATTGAATGAAATACATAATCTTGTAGTCAATTTATTCAAGAAGAATGGAGAAAACCTGTTCAACCCTCAAGCGAACAAATTAACATGCTGAAACGACGGGGGTGTGGACAAAACCATCCAAACTTTCTTGCATGGTTCCATTACCACGTAAGTTTCTTTCTCTCATACAACGCATGCAATTCCATTACTAAGTAAGTTTTAATGAATCTTGGCTTGAATGCTAGTGCAGTGTCAAAGATATTCTAGAGTGCACAACGATCTCCGACAAATGTCACGTGGATGCAGTCGTATAATTAAGGTTCATGGATGCTATGATTGCCATGGATATCGATATCTGTCCGAAGCAGCCAAGTCTGCTCGCCCAAATGCAATCACGGTGAATAGTGCCATCGTGAGTTATGTTACAGGCTACTTTGGTGGTCCGGACATAGAGTATTATGGGATCATTGAGGAGATTATTGAAATATCTTATGAAGGCAACAATGATCTCTCGCTCGTGTTGTTTCGGTGCAGATGGTTTGATCCTAAGAGTGGGATGCGGCGTATTCCCGAACTAGGACTAGTTGAAATCAATCATAATAAGCTGTATCAAAAGCCCGACGTGTTCATTCTCCCCGAATAAGTCGCGCTGGTGTTTTATCTGCCGTATGCCCACCCGATTACAAAAATTGGTGGATTGTCCATAAATGCCATCCAGTTGGTGGATCGCCCGATCTCACGGAAGAAGACTACGAGCCTTACAAAGACTTGGAATCATTCCAAGAACGAGAGTTATCAGGAGAGCTGCACGTTGATATTGGTGATGTGCTAGTACAACCGAAAGAGGAGCAGAAGAGGAAGAGGAAGAAGAACTCGAAGAGGAGGAAGAAGAGGAAGAGGAAGATTTTAATTATTCTATTTTATAAGTACTATGACTTGTACATTTATATCTTTGTCGGTTACTTTTATATATTCATTTACTTTTATTTATATTCATTTAAATTTGATTTGCGCAGGATGATTGGACCATGAAAGAAGCTTGTGCAGAGGGGGGCAAAACTCTTTGGGAGGGGTGGCAGGAGGAGTCAAGAGCGTAGCGCGGCCACCGACCTACCGTTGGCGGAGGATGCTGAGGTGGCGGCCACCGACCCCCAGTTGGAGGAGGATGCCGAGGTGGCAGCCACCGACTCATAGGAGGTGGGATCGCAGGTCGGGTCGGTGGAGGAGGGTGGGCATGATGAGGTTGGAGGAGGGAGTAGAAGGCGGAGGAGGGTGGAGGAAGAGGACCTAGATGCGGGTGTGCCAGAGGGCTATGAGGACGAGACTGAATTGGACGGGAGCGGCGTGGAGGGGTCGGGAGAAAAGACCGACAAGGAGGACTGGGCTACGTAGATGGGAGCCAAGAACGGTAGCGGCGAGGAGGATGAGGATGAGTTGGAGCTAGTGCCCTCGTCCTCTGGAGCAGTGTCCTCGAGCTCCAAGAGATATCGGGGGCGAAACAAATTGTCGAAAGCCCTCAGAGATCCAAATGAGAGGACCATCGTATAGGTTGCCATCGGAGGGAGGTATGTGTGCTAACCACTTGGTTTGATTTCGATGTTTTTCATTTGTAACCACAAATCGAGCTAAACACTTGTTCTGAATTTTATGTGCAGTGGTTTGGTTTACCTTAACAGGGGGGACCGAGCCGGGAAAACAGCTACGGGTGTTCATCAAGTCGCTCTACCCAGGGTGAGTGGGCGCAGATAAATGCCCGACGCTAAGTTGGTTCGACCATGAGCTCATGGGATACGAGGATGGAGGATCGACCATGAGCTCATGGGATACGAGTTCTGGGTAACATATCAAATTTTTTTTCTTATTGATGTTTCCGTGTTTATATCTTTACGCATGCATGTATTAATTTAATCATGTGTTTCTTTTGATTCAGACGAGGTATCGGCTTCCCCATGGCGTCGACTCTGCCGTCGACTATGAGGCTTGTTGGCGTGTGATCGACAGGATGATTGACAAGAAGGTTAAGGACGCCATTAGGCTTGCCCGCATAGATGCGATGATGAAGCACTACCGCAGGAAGGGCAGAAAAATGTCAAGGGCAAGTGCAGCTCAGGTATGTGTGCTGACCACTTGATTTGGTTTCAAGGTTTTTCATTTCTAACCACAAATCTAGCAAAACACTTGCTCTGAATTGTACATGCAGGAGTATCTCAACGCGGACCAATACCTTCCATGACATCCAGACTAGATGGACAAGTGTCCATGCGCTTGGAGAGACCTATGCTGCATGTGGGAGTCGCTAGAGTGGATCGAGGTGTCCCAAAGGAACAGGGGCAACAGGGATGTCGGCGCTGAAATGTGCACCACCTTTATGGGAGGCCTCGGCATGAGTCACGTCGCGCGAGACCTCATAAGCACACTTATCTTTTACCACTACAATTAACTACATTTCAGAACTTTGACTGAATAGATCACTATTTAATATCACACAGGTGCATCAGACGGGAATTGAGCCTTTGGGAATTGCCATGTGGAGGATTGCCCACACGCCCTGTGTCCGACCAGACGGCACACGGCCACCGATGCCGCCTGCTACCCAGGAGAAGATTGTAAGTGACTAACTCTACTTTTTACACAGTCACCGTTTTCGAACTAATCTACATCATATCTCATTTATTCGCAGGATACATATAACGTGCCCAGGCGGGAGAAGCACAGTGCAGATTGTGACCCCAACAACATGCGGCCGACCTTGCGATCCTCTACGACGAGTTCGGTTGGAGGGCTCATGGTAGGTATGGTGCCATTAACTCCATCGTGGAGCCTGACGCATACAGGCCCGAGGTCAGGGCACGTCGAGGGCAGGCCTCCGCAGTCGCCCGTGCCCACGAGGAGGCACAGAACAAGGTAATTGCTGATTTGCAAGAACAGCCGCGGGCGGATCGATATGAACTATTGTGTTTTCTTGTACCTATTTGTTATGTTTTGAGAGATTTTAGTTATATTTATTGGTGATTTTCTATTTAGCAACTATGTGGATGTATATGTGCTCGAAAATATGGTGGCGAGCACCTAATTGTGTGGATGTGGTTGGGTGAATTGGGAAATGTAAATATGCTATCAATTGGTTATTTTTGCAGGTTGAAGATGAGCTTTTCAAAAATATACAACAATTTTTTTTTGCTGGAACAAAATTCTATCGGCGGCCTTAGCTTAGCCGATACAGACTGGCTCCAGGTGCACCCAGGGTAGATCCCTACTGTCGACGGTTGGGATATTGACCCAAGTCAACTAAGGTTCTTCATGAGGGAGATAGGAGACACGCCGAACAGAACGAACCACAACGAACAGGGAGACAGGGGTTTTTATCCTGGTTCGGGCCTCTCAAGAGAGATAACAGCCCTACGTCCAGCCTTTCTTATATCAAAGATGATTACAAGAGGTGGCTCGACGAGACGAACAAGTCTCGGCGAGATTATGGATGTACAGGAAGTAATATGCGACAATGCGAAGTCTCTTGGCCCCTCAACACGCCGTAGGGGCTCTGTTTATATAGTATGGAGCAAAATGACCTACCGAGGGAATAGCAGGCCGGGCTAACCACGAGATCGTAACGAACTTGACATGCCAAATATATCTCGAGGCAGATAAGGAATACTCCTAGTCTTGGGGATCACGACGACTGCTCCAATCCGGGAAACCAACGTCCGGGTCTTCACGTAGCCGTGCAGAACTCTGTTTGAGTCGGACTCAAACACGAAGTCTTGGGCGCCACATAATCCTATCGACCAGGAGGCTGTTCGGCACGATGCACATGGGCTTTAAAGAACCTTCCAGGGAGCTGGGCCCTGGCAGGCTGTTCAACTGGGCCGTCAGGGATTGGGCCATGGCCATGGGCCGTGATTTTATCCCCGACAGCTAGCCCCCGAGACTCAAGTGGAAGGACTCACTAGAGTGGGGTCTTCCTCTTGAGACTCAAAGTCAAGAAGAGGGAAATTATGCTGCTACAAGGACGAACAACAAATGACCGAACAGGTTATGGTTCCACCGAACAGGACTTGTCCGGGATCGAACAAACCCGATCAGTGCTGAGCAGCTCTGTTGCGTCGATCAGAAAAACACATCCATACGAGCAGAGCACCTAGCCCTCACCGCGAACGCTGGAAAAAGTAGACGTTGGCAGATCTCAACGGTAACTTGCGCTGCACAGTGAAAACAGACGACCGTTTTTACTTAGCCGTTGCTGTAAAAACTAGCCGTTTAGTGGCAAAAATCCGCTGCAAAGCTGCTCGTTTGGGTCTATAAAAGCACCCAAGCCGCCTGCGGCTAGCCACTTCTGCTCTCACTCATTTCCTTCCCAAGCCCTAATTCCAACCGCGCTCAGCATCAAAGAGCCAAACTCCACCCTCAATTCTGTCCGTCTAGCCCTGGGAACTGCTATGGCCAAGTTCGCAGGCACTAGCATGATCGAGGAGGACTTGAAGGTCTGGGAGGAGGAGGGTCACATCGACGCCGGCAGCTGGAGGCTGCCCGGGGAGGAGGAAACTCCGGAGCCGCTCGAGGGCGAGTTCATCAACTTCGAACAGTTCGCACTATTCGGGTTGAGGTCTCCCGAGAACGACTTCGTGGAGGTCTTCTTCAACATCAGCGGATTAGAGGTGACGAACCTCAATCCGAACTCCATCCTCCAGATGGCCGTCTTTGCACACTTGTGCGAGGGCTATCTGGGAATCGACCCGCCGGTGGGGCTGTTCCTCCATTACTACACAGTAACGAGGAGCAGCTCTGCCGCTTCGGCGCTTGGGTGCTACTACCTCAAGCTCCGGGCCACCGCCGACGACGCGCCGTACCCCCGTCCACCGCTGCTCGACTCGATGGGCGCGTGGTGGATGAGGTGGTTCTACACCAAGCGGAGCGGCGACAGCAAGCTCACCTTCACCGGGAAGGCACCGGCAAAGGGAACCCCAATGCCTCGGCCGGAGATGTCCGCCGAGGACTGGTACCTGACAAGGAAGATCACCTCCCTCGTGGGCCTCGGGCTCACGGGCAGAGAAATCATCCGTGACTACACAGCGAACAGGATCTGTCCGCTGCGGAGAAGTCCCTATCCCTTCTACAAGATAGAAGGGTGGGAAGACATCACAAGGGAGAGCACGGGTAAGTGCCTTTAAGACTCAACCTTTATTTGACGGTTCATCCGAACAGGGACTAACAGATTTCTCCTGCTCGGGCAGTGATGCCAACCGACGCATGGGTGACCGAACAGGTCGACTCCGTGCTGAAGGCAGCGAAGAAGGACGGCGAAGTCGCCGACGAGGTGGCATTCACCTGCCCACGCAACGTACTCGTCCGCACAGACGAGGTAAGTCACTTAAACCAAGCCTGTGTTGCTAGACTTGCACTGTTGAACATGCTAACATTCGCTTCTTAAATGAACAGGAGGATCAACTGATCCTTGGAGGGATCGTGGAGGAACTCTCCAGATCCGAAAAAGAGAAAGCGAGAAAGGGCAAGGCCAAGGTGGCCACGAAGCCCAAGGTGGCGGCTGAGCCGACGCGGAGCTCGCCGCGCCATGGTGGCCGCCAGCCCTCGAAGAAGCCCACCGCGGCAACGAAGCGCACCGAGCTAGCCAAGTGCACGCATGGCCAGCCAAGTGGGCGATGACCAAGCCGCTCCCTCCTCGCCGAGCAAAGCGACGAAGAGGTTAGGATCATGACCCTCTGGCTTAAACGTTATATGCAGGCTCACCCGGGCTGCATGGAACGGCTGCAACAGGTCGCCGAGCAGAGGAGGCTTGAAGAAGAAGTCGCGCGCAAGGAAAAGCTTCTTGCGTTGCGCGAGAAGAGCGCTCAGCTCAACAGGGAGTTGAGCTTGTCGCCGTCAGCATCCGGAGGCCAAGGCGGACAAGAATCCCAGGAGCCCCCGAGGAAAAGGCGGAAAGTTTTGGCGACGAAGAAGAAGATCAAGCCCTCCGCGGCGGGTATGTAGTGCTAGACCTTTCGACTCCACACTTTACCGAGCAGCGTAGGATTCGACGTACTCCTTTTTCATCAGCTGTCCAAGAAGAGGTCACCGCGGACTACGTGCATACGACGGTCGAGCGGTCCTTGTTGCCCGAGCACCTACACGGTGCCTCGCGAGCGACGAGGCTGCTCGCCCTGAAGGACAAGCTGGCGGCGTGGGCCTTGGTCCCAAGCTACTCCAGCGATCGAATCGATGCCTTGAAGGGCGCGATCAACTGGCTGGAGGCCCAAGAAGCGGATCACGGCGTCACGAAGAGCGGAACCGAAGGTTCGGTTCTGCCCATTGCCCAAGGCGCGGTCGAGCAGGCGGCCTCGCTGGACACCTCATCGCAGGGGAAGACCATCCCTGTGGCGACGGGGACCTCCGGCGAGCTGGGAGAAATCCCTACCACTGGGGAGCAAGAAGAGGATCGCGGACAGGGAGCTCAAGCCACCCCATCGGTGTCTCCACGCAGAGAGGCGCCGATCCTGCCCGAAGGCGAACGGGCAGAGGAGCAAGAGGAGAGGCAGGATCGCGAGGGCGATAGCCCACCTGCCGCAACACCCCCAAGGCAGGCGCGCGCCCGCATGGGAAGGACGAAGCGGAAAGGTCGCCGCGCAGGCCTTATCCCGCACAAACGAGGCTTCTTGACTCATGGTCTTGAAGATCGCCTGCGCCGGAGTCTGGAGCGGCGGCTTGGAAAGGTAATCCTCGAAACCGAAACTTTTTCTGCTCGGGCTATAGCTGCCCAAGGCTTGACTTGTTCTTCTCTCTTTCAGTTCGTGGAGGGCACCATGGAGGACCTCGTGGAGGGCGTCACTATCGAGCGCAGCACTGTCATAGCGGGCTTCCAGCGGGGGAGCCCTCTGCACCAGCCAAGAGCCAGAGCAGGCTAAAGGCAAAGGTGAAGATGCTCAAGGCCCAACTAGCTGTGGAGAGGCAATCATCTCAGCGGCTCCCCCAAAGAGGCTGAGGAACTTCATGAAGCAAAGTCATGAGGGGCGCGCCATGGAAGAACAGCGAGAGTGGCCGAGCAGCTCAAGGTGGCCGAGAAACGCCTCAGTCAGAGGGTAAGTCTGACCGAGGACTTGCGCGCTCTGACCGAGGAGGTTGAAGAGCTCCGGGCAGAAGCCAAGCGTAACCAAGCCAGCGAGCAGGCCAAAACCGAAGAGGTCGAAGCCATTCGAGCAGAGGCCACGGAGCAGGCCAAGCGAAGCAAGGAGGAAATCGAACGTCTCCGAGCTGAAGCCCGAGAAGGAATCAAGGCTCAAGGCGAAGTCGTGCGCCTCAAGTTAGAGGTTGAGGAGCTAAAGGAGCAGCTTGCTCCTAAGTAGCACTGCGGCTGTAACCCGAAAGGGCCTTGTATCTGAAACTTTTGTTAATGCGCAATAAAGACTTACCTTTTGCACGATAAGACTTATTTTTTTTCCTGCAAAAAGAGCAGCAAAAAGATAGGAACGAACAGGAAACTAAGAGCAAAGGCGCAACAGCGCTAGAAAGTTTTAAGGAAAACCGGTAGAACGCATCAGCCTAAGTCCCAGCCCCCGTTGTGCAACTGCTCGAAAACCTGAGTTTGCGAACTCGAACAGGTGCACAAGAGAAAGAGCGACACCCTAGCCCCCGAGACGGACGATGCTTGAAGTCCTAAGTTTGCGAAATCAAGCGCGTGTGTAGAGAGATAGAGCGACACCCTTATCCTGATCAACTTGTTCCAAGAACTGCTCGTCGACGTAAGTTAGGGGATTCATAGTTTAACCGAACAAGGAAAGTGCCTCTGCCGCGGGGGGCTTATAAGAGCAGGCTTTGCCAAGTGGTTGTGCCGTAAACGGTAAGTGCCTCTACCGCGGAGGGCTTACGAGAGCAGACTTAGCCGCGAGGTGAAAGGCCGTTTTACGCAACCCTGAGTTTAGGAACTTGTTGAAACTAGACACGGCCAGGGAAACCCTGAAGAAAGTGGAGCCAAAGGTTCGCAAGACCGGGCAGCCATCAAGTGTTACCAGAGAGGGGATAGTCTGAGGAGACAAGAAGTGAAAAAGGGCCGCAGGGGGCCGTGAAAATTCACTGTTTATTGGATTGAACTTTACATGGCAGCCCGAGAGACTTGGACGAACAAAGACGCGAGGTTTGGCAAAAAGCGCGAAGCTAAGCAAACAAAGGACCTACACAAAGAACTTACGAAGCTGGTCGATGTTCCAAGTGCTAGTAAACTCTCTCCCGTCCTCCATTGCCAGGTGAACAGCCCCCGGGTGAGCAGAAGAAGCGACCGTGTATGGGCCCTCCCAACGGGGAGTTAACTTGTTGGCATTGGACAGGTTCTGGACACAGCGCAGAACGAGGTCGCCCGCCTTCAAAGCCCTTGGTCGAACTGACTTGGCGGCGTCTTCGTGAAGAGTTTGCTTTGGTAGCGCCATTCGACTTGTGCCCGTTCGCGTGTGCCTTCGAGGAGATCGAGATCGAGTAAGCGCTCTTGCTCGTCGTCAACTGTTGACCGAGCTCGCGCGAGACGAGCCGAGTACTATTTCGGCGGCGTGATGGCTTCGCACCGAGACCAATTGAAAGGAGTTTCCCGGTTGCGGTTGCTGGTCAGAAAAGCGAATCGCCTAGAGGACGGAAGGAATTTCGTCAACCCAAGCCTTGTTGTGCTCGCGGAGTGCCGCGAACACGCGCCTCTTGATACCCTGGATGATTTGTCCGTTAGCTCGCTCGACTGCTCCATTGCTCTGTGGATGTGCCATAGAGGCGAAATAGACCTTGGTGCCCAGCTGTTCGCAGTATTTCTGGAATAGCTCGCTTCTGAACTGGGTACCGTTATTCGTGATCAGCTTGTGGGGAATCCCAAAGCGCGTGACCATGTTGCTTTTGAAAAAGCGCACAGCCGTTTTGGCGTGAAGAAATGACACAGGCTCTGCCTCAATCCATTTCGTAAAAGTGTCGATGGCGACAAGCAAGTGTGTATAGCCCTTATACCCTTTAGGGAATGGGCCGAGCAGATTCAGACCCCATGTGGAGAAAGGCCATGATAGGGGATCGTTTGGAGCTCTTGGGCGGGCTTATGTGCCTTCCGGGCTTGAAATTGGCAAGCTTTGCACTTAGTCACGATATCCCGGGCTTCTTGTAACGCTGTAGGCCAATAATAGCCCATGCCAAACGCTTTGCCGACCAAAGTTCTGAAGGAGGCGTGGTTGCCGCATGCATCCTCATGTATGTCCGTAAGAAGGAACACACCCTCCTGTTGAGAGATGCACTTGGAGAGGACTCCTAGAGCACCTTGACGGTAAAGGATGCCATCCATAAGCTTGTATAGACTAGCACGCCTTATAAGCCAGGAACGCTCGGCTTCGTCTTCGGACAGGGTCCCATCTGCAAGGTACCGGACAAATGGCGTTGTCCATCGCATGACGCTTTCGATGACGGAGACAAGACCATTGCCTCTCGTGCCTCGTCCGGAGACGTGATAGAGGGCTTGTGAAGGTGCTCGACGAGCACCCCTGTCAGAGCAGTTCACATGAGGATCCATACTTGGATAGTTGGTCGGCCAAGAAGTTTTCCTTCCTGGGCACGAAGAGCACCTCGAAAAATCGAAAGTGCCGCTCCATCTTCCTCACTTCAACCGTATCGCGCCATTGAGTCATCGCAAGATCGATACTCCTTGTTTACGGTTGATGACCACCGTGAATCTCCTTCACGCTAGCCGTTGACACCGAAGCGACTTACGCGCACGTAGTCCCGCGAGGAGGGCCTCGTACTCTCTGGCGTTGTTAGTCGCCGCAAAGTGTAGTTGGATAGAATATCGAGTTGCTCTCCTTGAGGAGATGAGAACAAAACCAGCCCCGAAGTTTCCAAAGGCGAGCCATCAAAAACATAGTCCGTAGGGGTTCAAAGAAAGTTGCTCGGGAGCTTCCTAGGATTTGGGGGCGAGTGTCCACTCAAGGACAAAGTCGGCTAAGACACAGGACTTAATAGCAGTTCGGGCAAGCAAATAGGATACCGAATTCGCCAGCCCATTGCCCATTTAGCTATCGCTCGCGACTTCCTTGTTCCTTAGGATTTTCCAAGAGGGAACTTTGTTGGGACCGAATTTGATGCTACCGAAGTAATGCCGAAGCTTCCGGAGGACATGAGCAAGGCGAGAGCAGCTTCGACCTCGTGGTAACGCTCCTTTGATCCGTGAAGTACCTCACTCACGTAATAGATTGGTCATTGGATGCCTTCCCTTTCCACCGCCAAGACCGCACATCGCTATGCATGCGCCAAGGTACAAGAAAGCCGCCGCCGTGGCGGGGTAGTCAACACAGTGGGTTGACAGTATTGCTTCAGATCTTGGAAAGATCGATCGCCTCCTCTCGCCCACTCGAAACCATTGTGCTTGCATTGTGGCCTTAAAGAAGGGCAGCCTGCTCGCCTCGACGGAAATAAACCTGCTCAATGCAGCCATCCGTCTGGTGAGGCTCTGAACTTCCTTGACGGTAGTTGGAGCCTGCATATTTTCAATGGCGTCGATTTTTTTGGGGTTAGCAGATATTCCTTGTGAGCCAATTACATAACCGAGCAACATTCCAGATCGAACACCAAAGGTACACTTCTCTGGGTTTAACTTTATTCGATACCTGTTGAGATTTTGGAAGGTCTCAGCCAGGTCTTTTACATAATCCGGAGCATACTTGCTCTTTACAACTATGTCGTCGACATAGACCTCTAGGTTTCTTCCGCGCTGTTCTGGGAAAGTCTTCTCCATTAAGCGCTGGAACGTGGCACCAGCATTGCGCAGACCGAAAGACTTGTTCTGCGGGACGTCGGGACCGCGCGGCGGGAGCTGGTCGACTAGGGTAAGGGACTGCTCGTCGCAATCCAGAGCAGCTTTGTAGTTGCCCTTTACCGTAATCACACCGTTAGGACCCGGTATCTTCACGCAATGGTATGCGTGGTGGGACACGGCCATGAACTTGCCGAGAGATGGCCTGCCCAAGATCGCGTTGTAGGCGGATGGGAAGTCGGCCACGTCAAACGTGATCAACTCTGTCCGGAAGTTGCTTGGACTGCCGAAGGTAACAGGCAGAACAATCTGCCCCAATGGCCGAACAGCTTTGCCCGGAACAATGCCGTAGAAAGGCATCGCGACCTCTTTAAGTATGGAGCGAGGAATCTGCATCTCGTCCAACACTTTTGCTGAAAGCAAGTCCAAAGCGCTCCCGCCGTCGATCAAGACACGGCCAACTCTAGCATTGTTGATGGTCGGGGCGACCACCAGTGGGAGCCGCTGAGGCTTGGTCATCCCAGTGGGGCAATCCTCCTGAGAGAAGGAGATAGGAACCTCGGTCCAGTTCATCGATTCGGGCTGTGGTTTGCCCTTCTCAACGTTGTGGACCTCCCGAGCAGCTTCCTTGAGGCTGCGCCGAGAGGGGTAAGCCGAGGAGCCGCCGAAGATGACGGCGATATGGTTCACGGGCTCTTAATACTCATCATCATCGTCCCGATCACCATCATCGGTTTGGCGCTTGGCCTTACCGGCTTCACCTTTTTCGGGCAGGGTGGGCATTGGGCCCTTGCCGTTGTAGAAATCCTCGAGCTTTGCAGCCCAGGTTCTACAATGGCGTGTATCATGCCCGTAATTCTGGTGGAACTTGCAATATCGGTCACTTGGACCTTTCTTGCCTTGGTTGCCTCCCTGGACGGGCTTCTTTCCCTTATAGTTATTGTTGGACTTTTTCTACCCATCCTTGGGAGGAGGTGTGCGATCTATAGCGGCGACGGTGTTGTTCGCATCACTCTTCTTTTTCTTCTGGGACTTCTTGTCACCAGGGTTGTTGCTGCTCTTCTTTTTTTCTTCTACACCAGGCTGGGCGGGCAGCTCACCCTTGTCGAACGACTTTTTGTACTGAACACGTTCTGCCGCATTGGCATAGCGATCAGCCGCCTTGAACAGGTCGTTGGCGGTCCAGGTCTCATTGACCTCGAGATCCTAGGTGAGCCACTCATCGCGGACTCCATTTTTAAAGGCGCGGACAACAGATTCGTCCGAAATGTTTGGGATCGTGCTGCGAATCTTGATGAAACGCTTCACGAAGTTGCGGAGGGTCTCCCCGTTCATCTGGTGCTGATCGTCCTCCTTGCCCAGACGCACGTAACAGCTCTGGAAATTGGCAATCAGAGTGTCACAAAGCTGGTTCCAAGAGCTCATGGAACCCTCTTGCTGATTGAACAGCCACGTCCGAGCAGCGCCCTTAAGGACAGTCGGGAGGTAATTAGCCATGACAAGCTCATCACCCCCGGCCGCCACGATGGCCGTTGCGTAGATGGAAAGGAACTCCTCTGGGTTCTGCGTCCCATTGTACCTCTCCATGTGTCCGGGCTTAAACTTTGAGGGCCACCGGACAGAGCGAAGCTCGTCAGAGAAGGCCCTGCAGCCCAAAGCATAAGACCGGCCACCTTCCCCAGCAGAACCTAGTCTTGAAAAGACGTTGGTCCTGTTGGTCGGGGGAACTCAAGCTGAGCGGGAGGTTTCTGCCTGGAGGAACTCTCTCCGTGATAAGCCCCCACGCTCCTTCCTTGTGGTTGTGACAACGCGCTCCTCGTGAGGGGATCGTCCGAGATCATCGTGTGCACACTTGCCCCTGTGGTCGCGATAACTACGGGGACTTGGCGAGCGGCGGCGACCACGGGCAGATTGCTCGTGGACAGCGATCCTTCGATGGTGACGGTGGTCACGCGATCGATCGGATCGCTCGCTGTCCGAATCCACTCGGACAGGCTCACCGCGCTGCCCCGGATGAGACTTCACCTATAGACTTAAGGCCCTCGCCGCCGAGGTGAGTAGTTACAAGACGCCGCACAAGGACGAGATTGTCCCGTGAGCGGATCTCGACACGGTCGCCAGGCTCGGAGCCGTTCGGCTCGCTCAATTGGTCCTGGGATCCCTGAGGCATCCGCTTCTTGCCCAATTGGAGTCTGGGCACGCGGGGATTCCGCCCGAGCAGGCTGAACTTCTGTCGGGGGTCTTGGCGTAGGTGCGCGAGGCAGATCGCGTCACTGACGCTTGCGCTGATCGCGGATCTGCGCCAAGGTTTGGTTGATGGATTCGTCGAAAGTGCGGCGAACAATATCTTGCTCGCGAGCAGATTGTGCGGCTCCATCTTGATGTCGAGCAGAGTTGACCCGCTCGATCTCTTTGGCCGCCGTGACCCGTGTCGGATCCCCGGAGGTTCCTGCACCGGCCATGTTGACGCCATGGTGTCCGTACGTTGGTACGCTAGACGGTGTCATCACATTGTCGCCACAGGAGGAATCAACCGACATTGCCTTGGAATCCGATAGATCTAAATGAGCGTAAAGATCATCGGTTCAGATTCGCTGCCGATGACGGAGTCCGACCGAGACCACTTCCTAATGTATCCCAAGGCTCATCTCGAATATAGACATCGATCTAGGTCGATAAGATCGATTCGAGCTGGCAGGGGAAGAGACATCCTGCCCTTCTGAGTCGTAGTCCTCAGGGAGAATCTCCGTGTCGCTGATGGAGTTCGACATGGTCGATCTACGAGTCCCCACGGTCGGCGCCAGCTGTCGACGGTTGGGATATTGACCCAAGTCAAGTAAGGTTCTTCAAGAGGGAGATAGGAGACACGCCGAACAGGACGAACCACAACGAACAGGGAGACAAGGGTTTTTATCCTGGTTCGGGCCTCTCAGGAGAGATAACAGCCCTACGTCCAGCCTTTCTTATATCAAAGATGATTACAAGAGGTGGCTCGATGAGACGAACAAGTCTCGGCGAGATTATGGGTGTACAGGAAGTAATATACGACAATGCGAAGTCTCTTGGCCCCTCAACACGCCGTAGGGGCTCTGTTTAAATAGTATGGAGCAAACCGACCTACCGAGGGAATATCGGGCCAGGCTAACCACGAGATCGTAACGAACTCGACATGCCAAATATATCCCGAGGCAGATAAGAAATACTCCTAGTCTTGGGGTTCACGACGTCTGCTCCAATCCGGGAAACCAACGTCCGAGTCTTCACGTAGCCGTGCAGAACTCTATTTGAGTCAGACTCAAAAACAAAGTCTTGGGCGCCACGCAATCGTATCGACCAGGAGGCTGATCGGCACAATGCACATGGGCTTTAAAGAACCTTCCAAGGAGCTGGGCCCTGGCAGGTGTCGGGACCCGCCTAAACGAGTCGAGTCCTTCATGCATTATCAGATTAGTCCTCGGATCAAGAGCTAGTACACATGTATTTTAACTTGGATCATAACCATTCTTATTAAAACATTAAATATTACATCAGAGTGCAGCCATTAAGGCTCTTAATACAAAAGACTGGCACGCAGGCCATACAACTGCAGAAGCATGGGTACATAGTAAAATCCAAAAGAGAACTCCAACACAATCCCACAGGCAAGGCTGTAGTAGCGATCCTAGGCATCGGAGAAATCCACGTCCTGAACACCATCGGCGAAGCCATCGTCTTCAGGCTCAACGTCGTTTGGATAGTAACTCTGAGACTCCGAACCTGCTCGTTGGAATGAGCAGCCCCACGAGCGAACGCGAGGGTGAGTATATGTGCAAATACTCGCAAGCCAAAATTGACATATGCAAATGAGGGCTTAGCAAAGGAGGGATCAAGGTTTCATTTGCGAAAAGCCATCCTTATAAATTTTCCTATATCTTTGAAAATATGGAAAACAATTAAGAAGAGTTAAAACAAATCTTTCTTTTGAAACTCCGCCACCGCCGTTTTAACCCACCAAGGTCTACTCATGGCGCCCCGCCATGTCAAGTTTATAAGCTCATGGCACCTGCCATGTCAATCTAAATATATCGTGGTCAATCGCCTCACAACTCATGGCCCCGCCATGTCGATCTCAGATATCTCGTGGTCAATCGCCTCACAACTCATGGCCCCTGCCATGTAATAACCGTCACTCCACAGCGTCCTGCTGTGAAGGCCCAAAACAAATCTTCACTTTAAAGCGCCATTTTGAAAACAAAAGGGTGAAAGACTACCATGAGGCGCTCTGCCTCCCGCCCTTGACCGTGGGCACTACTGCTCAGACAGCTTCTACACTCTGCAGAGGTTGCACGCTTTACCCACGAGAGGTAATTTACTTAGTAAACCACCACAAGGTCTTTAACCAACTCATTCCTAGCTTAGGCATCTCCGCTAAGGATTCCACCTCTGGGCTGGTACTCAGTTGCCAGCGGGCCCCTCTTGTGCCAATAGGTTCATAGTCTGCGTGACACCGTCTGTGTGCTACGGATTCTACGCCCCTATTCCACCAAGTGAGATGCCCAAACTAAGAACTTGAAGGGTACTCACCAGGGCCTGCCCATACCAAAGACTCGTGGTCGCACTTTGTTGAACTTAGTTTGTCTACCTCAAGGACTCGGTCCTAAGTGATCCAGGTGGTTCCCACATCGGGCCCGACTCTCGTGCATACTTGCACCAATCCATACAACCATCCACCCAAATCGGGGTTTTCCAAAATAATTTCCCATTATAACAATAACTATTGTACCCCAATAGTCCCATTTTATCAAACATGACAAAGATCAACTGCCTTTAAATCACGATTTCAAACATTGCATTTAGGATGAAATAACAAAGGACGATAAAACAATACATAGCAGGGCTAAGCACTTTAACGATGAACTAATCAATGAAATGGCAATAAACAAGTTATGTATTCCTAGGGTTGACAAGGATCAGGTTTATACGATAATAATAAATTTAATGGGCATTTAACTAATCAGCCTAAGTAATTAGCATTTTTAAATTTCAACTATCATGCATATTCACAATTCTAGAAAAAGCTTTTATAAATCTAGGTGGCAATATGATCAACAATCATTTGGGAAAAGATCAACAATGACTTGCCGTGAATCCAGTGCTCCGGGTGTACGGGTAGGTCCTCGGCTCCAACGACACCGGTATCCGAATCTAGCGCAAACAAATAATCACACAATAAATGCACAAACAAAAATATGAATGCAATTGTTAAAATGATATTTTTAAATTAAAGTGTGTATTTTTATGAACTTATAGAAATTTATTTTACTGAAAATGGATTTGTATTTTTAAAGGTACAAAAATAACAAAGTTCCAGCAGCAAATAAATAAAGAAAAAAGAAGTCGGGGCTCATCAAGACCTGCCCAAATACACGCGGGCGCAGAGGGGGAGAAGCGGCTCTGCTCTGGGCCGGCTCGGTGCTCGGCCCGAAGGGGAGGAAGGGTGCTGACGGTGGGGCTAAGGGCGAGGCACTGAAAGGAGGCGCGAGGAAACGGCTCGGGCGGTGTTCCCATGACAACAATGGCGCTCGTGGGGTGAGCGAGGCGAAATGGAGAGGATGAAGTGGGGATCTCGGGGGACGGCTCGGCGGTGCTGGAGGACGCCGGCGGCGAGCTGGCGGCGGCTCGGGGTGGTGGGAGGTGACGGCGCACAGCGGCGGGAGTGGCCGGCGAGGAGGGGAAAGGTGTAGGTGCTGCGGAGGGGTGCAGTGGTTCTGTAGGGAGATGGTGGCGGCGCGAATTTGAGCTGGGGAAGGCTGTGCCGGCGTGGCGGCGTGGGGATGGATCGGGACAGAGGGAACTTGTCGCCGGCTTACGGGCGGCGGTGTCATCGACGCCGGCCACGGCACGATGGCGACGGGCGACAACCCGGCAGCGGCCGGGACAGAGAGGAGGAGTAGGAGGGTAGCGGCGGGTGGCGCGGCTTAAATAGGCGGGGCGGCGGATGCGCTAAAGCGGCGGGGTCCACGGTAGCACGGGGGGTGGCGTCGCCGGACTCCACATCGGCGGCGATTGTGGAGGGTCCCACGGCGAGGCAAACAAGGTGGAGAGAAGCCGGAGGAAGAAGACAACCCGAACAGGAAAGAGAAAAGAAAGGAAAAGAAAGAAGGGGAGAAGAAAAAGAAAAGAGGAAAAAGAAAAGAAAAAGAGAATGGGTGGGACCCACTGAAAGATATTTTTATTTTAAAATTAGTATTTCAGAATTTTTATTTTTAATGAGATATTTTCCAAAGTTTTGGTATAAAATTTAGATATAATTTGATTAAATCAAATTTGGTCAAAATAGTACAATTATTTTCAAATTTAGATTTAAATTATTTATATTTTTATCAAACTCACATCAAAGCATTTATTATCAAATATAAATTTTGAATGATTATTTTGAAACTCAAAATATTATTTTTAAATTTAATACTAAAGATTCTTTATATTAAAGCTAAAATATTAATTACCAAAATATTCTTTTGGCTTTTGCAATTACTTATTTTAAAATTTCAAAATCAAAATATTTATTTTCACCAAAATTTTACTTTGACATTTACAATAATTAATTCAAAATTTAAAATATTAAATTTAGCTTTTAGAAGGTAACATACACATTTTCAAATTAATTAATTTTTCAAAACTCATGCACATGAAATAATGATGCCATGATTTTTTTAGGGTTTTGAAAATGGGGATGTTACAAACCTCCCTCCTACGAAGAATCTCGACCCCGAGATTCGGAAAAGGCTGGGGAAAGGGTCGGGGAACTCTATTCGGATTTGAATTTATTCAAAAACTCACCAAGGGCAATATCCGGGCATCTGGTGGCTGCTGCGATGATATTTTGACTTGTCCTCCGCCAAATACCGAGGTGCTCCTTGACATCTAGTAGTAGCTGGTGCACGTGAAGCCAATCCAAGGTTGAAAGGGACAGGAGTCACTGTCGAACGCCTCTGGGGACATCTATTTGCATAATGACCCCATTGATTGCGGTAAAAGCATTGCACTGACCTTGTTGCTCATGGAGTGCGAGTGATGTGGTTTTGCCCGGTGTCCGAGGCAGTTGATAAGTCCGAGGTATCGGCATACTTTGAACTAGCGGAGCTGGCCTTGACCGAATCCGGGTAGGTGGTAAGTGAACCGAGGCCCGAGGCGCTAGACTCTGATGATACTTTTGATCCATCTTTCTTTTTCTCATATCCATACGCTGGCGCTCAATGTCCTCTTGAACAAAGGCTTGGTTGACCACTTCTAGAAAAGTAGCACAGTTCTTGGAAACCACAAAAGCTTTAAGGTCTGGATCCAATCCTTCCACGAATCTCCACATTTTATCGGACTGCTCCTTAACATCATTGTCAGCATAGCGGGCAAGATAGTTGAACTTGCTCACATACTCACTGACGGTCATGTTTCCTTGCTTCAATCCAAGAAACTCTCGCCTCTTCATGTCCATAATACCTTTAGGAACATATGTTGCCTTGAAAGCATCCTTGAACTCATTCCAGGTGATTGCGTCAGCGTTCTGATGGGATGCGCGGAAATTCTGCCACCAGACAGCGGCGTCATTCTGAAGCATATGACCCGCAAAACTAGCATATTCCTGTTCAGTGCATTGAGCTATGGCAAGCTTTCTCTCCACTTCTTCGATCCAATCTTTAGCCATTACGGGCTCCTCGATTCCGGTGAAATTATTGGGTCTAGTCCTCATAAAATCATTGAATTTGTACTGGGGCTGATATTGCTGAGGCTCAGCCTGGGTGGGAGCGGCCCGATTGTTGAGGTTGTCGACAATGGCTTGGAAAGCTTGCAGGTGCATTGCCAAAACTTGGTCCAGCCGGGGTGGATAAGGAGGCGGTGGTGGCAAATCCTCGTTGGCTTGATTTCCAACATTAGGTTGATTTCGAGGGTGTCCAGCGGCTTGAGGTTGATCTTGGGGCTTGTACGGTACCAATCCACTTCCTCTACCCTGACCAACATTAACTCTTCGAGCGTCCACCATCTGAACGACGGTCGAAATGAGATGAGAGGGAAGAGATACTAATGGGGAGGCATAACATCTAATGCACACCTAAACAATCACACCAGACAATCAAAGAAAAACATTTTCGGAAACACCCAAGCGATAGCTGCATGACTTGGTCTTTGCGCACTATCTCGAAAAGTCCAAATAGAAAATCCAAATATCGTCTAATACGTTTAGCTTATATGGGGTGCTACGGTTTTAAGAATTCAATTCCTTCTATTCCTTTGCATCTACAAGCTATGGGTTTAATGAAAAGAGGAGTTCCTAATGTTTTTATTCAGGAAAAGAATCGAGAAACACATTTTATTTTGAAAAGCAGAAGACGATGCGAAACACATTTGGTTAAAACATATTTTGGTAGAAAAACGAAATGTAATTTGAGGAAATAGAATTAAGATAAGGGAGAATGAAGAATTTCATAATGAATTAAATAGATGAGAAGGTTTTCCAAACATTTTGGAAAATATGGTTTATAGCAAAATAATTTCTAAAGAATTTCCAGTCTACCTAGGTTATGCCCCATACCAAGGCTCGATATTAACTCCGCTTGACGGGACCCTTTGAACGAAGTCGAGTCCCTTCATGCATTATCTTGTATTAGTCCTCGGATCAAGAGCTAGTACACACAGATTTCCGTAACTTGGATCATAACCATTCTTATTAAAACATTAAATATTACATCAGAGTGCAGCCATTAAGGCTCTTAATACAAAAGACTGGCACGCAGGCCATACAACTGCGGAAGCATGGGTACATAGTAAAATCCAAAAGAGAACTCCAACACAATCCCATAGGCAAGGCTGTAGTAGCGATCCTAGGCATCGGAGAAATCCACGTCCTGAACACCATCGGCGAAGCCATCGTCTTCAGGCTCAACGTCGTTTGGATAGTAACTCGAGACTAACCCGCCGTTGAATGAGCAGCCCCATGAAAGTGAACGCGAGGGTGAGTATATGTGCAAATACTCGCAAGCCAAATTGACATATGCAAATGAGGGCTTAGCAAAGGAGGGATCAAGGTTTCATTTGCGAAAAGCCATCCTTATAAATTTTCCTATATCTTTGAAAATATGGAAAACAGCTTAAGAAGAGTTAAAACAAATCTTTCTTTTGAAACTCGGCTACGCGGTTTTAACCCACCAAGGTCAACTCATGGCGCCCCGCCATGTCAAGCTTATAAGCTCATGGCACCGCCATGTCAATCTAAATATATCGTGGTCAATCGCCTCACAACTCATGGCCCTCGCCATGTCGACCAGATATCTCGTGGTCAATCGCCTCACAACTCATGGCCCCTGCCATGTCGATCTGTATATCTCAGGGTCAACTGCCCTATCAACTCAAGGCCCCTGCCATGTAATAACCGTCACTCCACAGCGTCCTGCTGTGAAGGCCCAAAACAAATCTTCACTTTAAAGCGCCATTTTGAATACAAAAGGGTGAAAGACTACCATGAGGCAGCGCTCCGCCGCCCGCCCTTGACTGTGGGCACGGCTGTCTAGACAGTTCTACACTCTACAGAGGTTGCACGCTTTACCCACGAGAGGTAATTTACTTAGTAAACCACCACAAGGTCTTTAACCAACTCATTCCTAGCTTAGGCATCTCCGCTAAGGATTCCACCTCTGGGCTGGTACTCAGTTGCCAGCGGCCCCCTCTTGCGCCAATAGGTTCATAGTCTGCGTGACAACGTGTGTGTGCTACGGATTCTACGCTCCCTATTCCACCAAGTGAGATGCCCAAACTAAGAACTTGAAGGGTACTCGACCAGGGCTCGCCCATACCAAAGACTCGTGGTCGCGACCGTTGAACTTAATTTGTCTACCTCAAGGACTCGGCCCTAAGTGATCTGGGTGGTTCCCACACTGGGCCCGACTCTCGTGCATACTGCACCAATCCATACAACCATCCACCCAAATCAGGGTTTTCCGAAAATAATTTCCCATTATAACAATAACTATTGTACCCCAATAGTCCCATTTTATCAAACATGACAGCATCAACTGTCTTTAAATCACGCATTTCAAACATTGCATTTCAGATGAAATAACAATGACGTATAAAACAATACATAGCAGGGCTAAGCACTTTAACGATGAACTAATCAATGAAATGGCAATAAACAAGTTATGTATTTCTAGGGTTGACAAGGATCAGGTTTATACGATAATAATAAATTTAATGGGCATTTAACTAATCAGCCTAAGTAATTAGCATTTTTAAATTTCAACTATCATGCATATTCACAATTCTACAAAAAGCTTTTATAAATCTAAGTGGCAATATGATCAACAATCATTTGGGAAAAGATCAACAATGACTTGCCATGAATCCAGTGTTCCGGGTGTACGGGTAGGTCCTCGGCTCCAACGACACCGGTATCCGAATCTAGCGCAAACAAATAATCACACAATAAATGCACATACAAAAATATGAATGCAATTGTTAAAATGATATTTTTAAATTAAAGTGTGTATTTTTATGAACTTATAGAAATTTATTTTACTAAAAATGGATTTGTATTTTTAAAGGTACAAAAATAACAAAGTTCCAGCAGCAAATAAATATAGAAAAGAAGCTGGGCCGGCTCTTACTGCACCGGCCCAAATACACGTGGGCGCAGAGGGGGAGAAGCGGCTCGGCTCTGGGCCGGCTCGGTGCTCGGCCCGAAGGGGAGGAAGGGTGATGACGGGTGGGGCTAAGGGCGAGGCACAGCTGAGGGGAGGCGCTGGGAAAAACAACTGTGGCGGTGTTCCGACGGCAATGGCACGGTGAAGTGAGCGAGGCGAAATGGAGAGGAGGAAGTGGGGGTCTCGGGGGACGGCTCGGCGGTCTTGGAGGGCCTGGCGAGTGGCGGTGGCTCGGGTGGTGGGAGGTGACGCGCACGGTGCGCGAGTGGTGTGGCGAGAGGGGAAAGGTGTAGGTGCTCCGGAGGGGTGCAGTGGTTCTGTAGGGAGATGGTGGCGGCGTGAATTTGAGCTGGGGAAGGCTGTGCCGGCGTGGCGGCGTGGGGATGGATCGGGACAGAGGGAACTTGTCGCGGGCTTACCGGGCGGCGGTGTCTTACCGACGTCGGCCACGGCACGGTGGCGACGGCGACAGCCCGGCGGCGTCGGGACAGAGAGGAGGAGCAGGAGGGTAGCGGCGGGTAGCGCGGCTTAAATAGGCGGCGGCGGCGGATGCGGCCACGGCGGCGGGGTCCACGGTAGCAAGTGGGGTGGCGTCGCCCGGACTCCACGTCGGCGGCGTACTGTGGAGGGTCCCACGGCGAGGCAGCGCGTGGAGGAGAGTAGCCGGAGGAAGAAGACAACCCGACAGGAAAGAGAAAAGAAAGGAAAAGAAAGATGGGGTGAAGAAAAAGAAAAGAGGAAAAAGAAAAGAAAAAGAGAAGGGGTGGGACCCACTGGAAGATATTTTTATTTTAAAATTAGTATTTCAGAATTTTTATTTTTAACAGATATTTTCCAAAGTTTTGGTATAAAATTTAGACATAATTTGATTAAATCAAATTTGGTCAAAATAGTACAATTATTTTCAAATTTAGATTTACATTATTTATATTTTATCAAACTCACATCAAATCATTTATTATCAAATATAAATTTTGAATGATTATTTTGAAACTCAAAATATTATTTTTAAATTTAATACTAAAGATTCTTTATATTAAAGCTAAAATATTAATTACCAAAATATTCTTTTGGCTTTTGCAATTACTTATTTTAAAATTTCAAAATCAAAATATTTATTTTCACCAAAATTTTACTTTGACATTTACAATAATTAATTCAAAATTTAAAATATTAAATTTAGCCTTTAGAAGGTAACATACACATTTTCAAATTAATTAATTTTTCAAAACTCATGCACATGAAATAATGATGCCATGATTTTTTTAGGGTTTTGAAAATGGGGATGTTACAGCAGGCTGTTCAACTGGGCCGTCAGGGATTGGGCCATGGCCATGGACCGTGATTTTATCCCCGACACCTGCAAAGGCCAATGTTGTTGGCCTCCGAAAAGGCCGCCGACATAGCTTCTGGATACGTCGACAATATTCTCTAAAGACCATCAACAATAGAATGCCGTGGGGGACCTCGGAACCCGCCTAGGTAGATCTGAGTCGACAGTATTATCTTGGGCCGCCTACATAGATGTTGCCACATGTCGGCCACTAGTTCCTTCTACGGGCACACACGTCAGAACGCCGTCAACCGGGGTGGGCTGTCTGCCATGAATATATCGGCGGTTAAATTGGTCGCGTTGGGGCCGCCGATAGAAATGGACTGTGTCGACGGAGCTACGTCGGCAAAGCGGCCAGCCGCCGACACAAGTTTTTGTCGACGGCCCGCTGTGGACGCAAGTTTATGTCAGTGGTATTTCGTCCTGTGTCAGCGGTTTTAGCCGCCGACACTAATCACGGTTCCTGTAGTGGATTGACGAAAAATTTGTCGACGTTTTGGAGGAGTGCTATCTGTTGCACTCACCAAGGCAAGTTATCTAGATCCCGTGGATGTCACATCCACTGCATGTTGTTACCCAGATTTTGTTAGCTAGAACTATTGCATGTGTATATATATTTGGGCAACGTATATTTTGATAATTCTAGTCATGTCCTCATTATATGTTATCGATCCCGTTATATGATAGTGCTTGATTATCATGTTAAAACCAAATCTTGTAGCCATTTGTAATATATCTTGCTTAAAACCAATTCTTTGATTATAGAAGGGTAGTTGTTTTGTTGCTTGGGAATTGGAACATATTATAATCATCATCATTCAAAACTGCTATCAGTTGTGGTCTTGGATTAGCTATTGGTATTTGAAATTAAATAACTAAAATCTATGTGGTGTGCGTAGACTTAGGGTGACGTGGTTGGTAGCGTGGGGTCGTTGACCATCGCTGCAGGCATGGCATGGACTCGTAGTGTGTATTTGAGCATGTGGTGTATACCATTATCTGAAAAGGTCAATCTTGATGCTAAGAAACGTGCTGGATTAATTTTAAAATTGCATGAGACCACAAAAGAGAATATTGAACACATGAATGACAAATATCGCATTGCAGGTAGTCATGGTAGGAAGGAATTGCTATTTTCTCCTGGAGATCTTGTTTGGTTACACTTGCGCAAGGAGCGTTTTCCTGAGTTAAGAAAATCTAAATTGATGCCCCGTGCGGATGGTCCATTAAAGGTGCTAGAGGGAATAAATGATAATGCCTACAAACTTGAGTTGCCTACAGATTTTGGGGTTAGCCCCACTTTTAACATTTCAGATTTGCGGCCATATTTGGGAGAAGAAGATGAGCTTTAGTCGAGGATGACTCCAAGTCAAGAGAGGGAGGATGAGAACATCACTCCTATCGATGCGTCCACTCTTCCACCACATGTTGTGAAAGGACCACTAATAAGGGCACATACGCGACAACTAAACCAGCAGGTGGGCTCGTTCCCTAATACACGAGAGAGTATCGACAAGAGCGAGTTACTACCTAATAATATTGTGCTTGTACTTAGGAATCATGGTGTTGATCAGCGAGGATGGTACTCTACGCCAAGACTGTTGGTGATATGCCCTAGAGGCGATCATGTGAGATAATTGTATCATACGTCTATGTTCATGTACTTATAAGTTCCCTGAATAAATGTCACTGCTTTGTTCATTAAGTACGACTTAATTGTGAAACACATTGTCAATATAACATTATTCTAAACGATCCCTGGTCACATATCATTATATAAAACTATAGTGATTTGACCAGCACATGTATTGATTGATGGTAACGTTTCACGTATCATTTATATGGAGATATCAAATCAATAATGTGTTCACATGTTAGAGAACATGGGGTTGGATAGACCCGCTCCGAGACACTGCTGACATAGTTATCTTAAAAGTGCCATTAGGGTTAGTCTCGAGTGGTATACCTATACGGTCCTTCGACCTGAGATCCTTATTGATTCTCAGCATGTGTAGTCGTATACTTTGGGGCTACCAAACGCTTCACCGTAAGAGGGAAGTTATAAAGGTAGCTTGCGGGTATGCCATGAAACATGACGTGAGGTGTAAGAGATCAAGATGGAATTTGCCCCTCCTTGGTAACAGGAGAGATATCTCTAGGCCCCTCAGTGTGGATGGATAAGGAAAGTGCATGGCCATGCCAAAGTGATTAAAGAGTTAATCACAATTATATCCATTACATTGACGAGTGAATGGGTCGAGCTATCACAAGGGTGGCAAGCTTCTTGCCTTGAGCTTGACTGTCGTCGTGTGACAAAAGGATCCTATATGAGTGTATCGAGGTTTAGCTGATTCGATCATCGTGTGCATTCGGGGGTCACTATGTGCTGCTAGGTACCGCTATTGACTTGTGGTCTGGAGAAATGTTTCTCCGGGACCGCGGCCGACTTGTACATGAGCCTAATGGGTCAGACACTTAACGGGTTGGAACATTACTAATGGACTAGATCCATTAGTGGGTTTGTGCGGACTTGGATCCACTGCGCATTGATGGGTTTCTATTGTAGAAGATCCATTAGTACGAGTCATAATGGGTTTCTCGAGTAGAAAGCCCGTTAGAGCACTCTATAAATTGGAGAGGTGGGGCGCGGGGTGGGCGAGTCTTCCCACCACGAAACCCTGGCCGCCACCACGCCCCACTCCTCTAAACCCTAGCCGCCGTGCGCACGGGTGCTAGCACACCAACATGCAGCATTCCAACCCCGGACGTGTGCACACCGTAGAGGCGTCGTCGCTCCTGCGCCGGCGCTGATCGAGAGGATTGGCTACATCCGCGACAAGGAGGAATTGTACCGCGTCGAGTTCAACTACGTATAGTGCTTTACAACACGCGGGGAGGCTTCACCCGCTCTACTTCTGCTGCGAACGTGCTGCAAGGGTAACGATCTGTGATCCCTGACTCGCTTGCTTCCAGGGTGGTCGTGGTAGAAATTTTTTTTTTCCGGCTAGCGTTGCACCGCATCCTCTTTCAAAGACAGGTCAGAAACCAAGCCTACCATGAGTTGGAATCTGGATCGGCCATGGCGGTGCAGTCTGTCTTCAAACGGGCGTAGCAGATGCATATCAACTCTGTTTGGTGTGTTCAAGTACATTACGGAGAAGCCCTCAGCGATACCTTTCCAACGGATCCAGTCACAAGTCCAAACTCTTTCTAAGTTGATCACAATCATTGAAACAAGAGGCGACCAGATTCTGATGGGCCGCCTGGTGCTGCGTCACCTTGTCTTTTGGGCTTCGGACCGTGTATCCCGCACAAGGGGGTGCCCCAAACCCTAGCCTCCGCCCCTGATGACTATTAAAACCTCGTAGCCGTCATTGTTAGACTTGGGTTTTGCTTAGATAATTTCTCCCATCGCAGTATCGCCGATCTTCGATCTATGGTACCCCAAATTCGTTATCTTAATATCAATTTGCAATTCGTGATTGCTTCTTCTTCGTTCTTGTTCTCGATTCGCTTGTAGGAACTAGCCTCTGTGGTGAGGTCGACCGTGCGCTTGTGTGGTTGATAACGAACGGAGACGGTGGTGTAGCGATTGCAGGTCTAGATCGGTGTTGTTCAAGGTCAGATCGTCAACGTTGAGTTCTCCACCAATCGAGATTATCCTACCTGTCGGAAGATCAGGGCCCGTCCCCATCAGATGTGGCCCAAGAGACCTAAAGCCCGCTGCTGTACGTTGGGCCTGCATATGTGGCTGGCTAACGGCCTAGGGTGCTCGACGGGCGCCCGGGCTGCCGCCCGTCGGGAGCCCGTCGAGCACCCTAGGCCGTTGGCTAGCCGCATATGTAGGCCCAACGTACAGCAGCGGGTTTTAGGTCTCTTGGGCCACATCTCCCCCAAAAAATCTAGCTCAATGAGGGGGTGCATGCGCCGATGCAAGATCATGAACGACACCAGGAAACACAATATTTGTTAACGCAGTTCGGCTTTCACCTACATCTGTGGGGCTCTAATTATGGGCGATCCTCCCCAATCCATAATACCACAGCACACGGCTGACCAAGTCACGACTACATGCCGGCCGCTAACCTCATCTTGCCTATGCTACTATTATGAAGTCGTTGTTCAGGTCACTTCACCAGCATGGACGTCGACGAGTCTTCGATCAACTACTTCATCTTTGACCTCTTCATCTACGACAAGTTGGAAACACTTCACGGCATCTTCTACATCATCTACATCAACTATGTTGTCATCATCAACTATATGGCCTCATCGATCCGCACCATGGCTAGGTCGCGTGCACAGTCGGTAAGCTCATCATGCTGATATTGCGTTGTCATCGCCAGCAGTTCGGCCTCCACTGTGGCCACATCCCCAAGCTCAAGACGTATTCAAGAAAGGCGCATCTCCACCACTTCAACGCCCTCTGGTCCCACAAGCCACGTCGTTGCAAGACCGGCCCAAGAGAGAGCCCAATCTGTCCATAAGTCAGGTTCGGCCATCTCCACGCAGTCAACTTAAAATAGATGCCCTAGATTCATACGGACCCCGTTGGGGACGTTCTTGGTAGGCACGTACAAGCTCTCAACGAGATCTTTCCAACGGATCCAGTCCCACCTCCAAATTCCTTACGGATCAATGAAAATCGTCAAAACAAAATTGCGACCAGAATCTACCCAGCGCTGTGGCGCTCCACTTTGGGGCCATGACCCATGTACCTCATAGGGCGGCGCCCCAAACCCTACCCGTCGCTATAAATTTAGTAGCTGTCGCTAGTTTAGACTTGGGTTTTGCTTAGATTGTTCTGTCATTGCAGCTTCGCTGTTTACCGGTTTGCGGAACCCCAACTCGTGTGCTTAATCGGTAAACTGTAATATTAAGATTGCATCTACCGTGTTCTTGTTTGTGTTCTTCTACCAACAAGTTGGTAATATCATTGAGAATCTTCCTTTATATGATACAAAATTTGGACCTGATGCATTTATTGATGGGAAATAGCAGTAGATAAAATTTTTGCTCAACAAAGAATTTCTGATAAAGAAAAGGTTATGACAGCTGCTAGTGCTTTAATCAATTAAATGGAAGGCGTATTGTTTTCTTATTGGGATACCTTCGACTTGGAGAGACATGAAACAACGATTAAGGGATAGGTTTCTTTCAGTCTATTATCGTGAAAATTTACTGAACAAACTACAATGTTTACAACAAGGTGATAAACCAGTAACCGCTTACTATGAAGAATTGCAAAATTTGTTGTTGCGTTGTGGTTTGGAGGAAACATATCAAGAGAAGGAGATTAGATTCTTAAGTGGTCCTGATAACAAAATTTTTATTTTTGTTGTTGATAAAGAATATGTTTCTCTGTTGCAAACCTTATAAGTTGCTTGTGCAGCTGAAAATAAAATAAAGCGTAAGAAAGTTGAACCTAAAATCAATACATTTGTTTGCAAAAATAGTGTGTATCCATCCACAACTAACGTTTTACAAATAAGTAAAAATGAACACATTGAGAATAAGGAGAATGAAGAGATGCTTATTGTTGTACCTTTGCTTCGAACACCTACAACTGAATATGTACCTGCCTTAGCTAAGGAGAAAAAAAGGTAATGAAAAAGGTACCACACTCATTCTATATGAGAACGATATTGATGTGTTGAAACTTTCCACTAATCATAATGTCGAACCAATTGCAGATTTACCTTTGCCACAAGAAGATTTACTCGATGTTTCTTGTGATAAAAAAGAGTTGTGTGATAATGCTTTACTTATAATTATAAAACAATTAGTGAATGAACATGTTACTTTTACTTCAAAACCAAACACTTGTGTTGAAGATAAACATGTTATTCACCCTGCGAATGAAAATGACGAGTTAAAATTGTTGTCTTCTTCGAATGAAAATGACGAGTTAAAATTGTTGTCTTCTTTAAATATCTTAGGTTACATTGAGTTTCATATTTTATGTGACCTAAATAATTTGAAGGAGAGACTTGTTAATTTCCCATGTTCATCTAGAAACACATTTCATGTTGTGGGTAAATATAAAGATGAAGAAAACTACATGACGAATCGAGTGTACATTTGCTTACATATGAATTTTTCTTATGATGTACAACCATGTGACAGCTAGAGAGCTACATTATCTATAATGAGGAGACATCAAGTGCCTCTAGCTTTGTTTCGAAAATACAATAAAAATTTCAAGAAGGGGAGGACGTGGATTCTAATCAATACGGTTCTAACAATTTGATTACAAATGATATGCTTGTCGCTTTACCTTCCTTTAGAGCTAACCTTTTGCAGTTAAACGAGCATGAGTCAAGGACGACTCACAATTAAGAAGGGGAGGATGATGTGACCATGTCCATCATAGGTATAACCAACACTACGTCAATGTGGTGGTCCTAAAGATTTTCGTCAACCACTTCGCTGGCATGGACGTCGACGAGTTTTCGATCGACTACTTCATCTTTGACCTCTTCATCTACGACAAGATGGCAACACTTCACGGCATCTTCTAAATCATCTAAATCAACTATGGTGTCATCATCAACTATATGGCCTCATCGACCCGCACCACGGCTAGGTCGAGTGCACAGCCGGCAAGCTTATCATGCTAATATTGCGTTGTCGCCGCCAGCAGTTCGGCCTCCACCGTGGCCACCTCCCCAACCTCAATACGTATTCAAGAAAGGCGCATCTCCACCACTTCGACGCCCTCTGGTCCCACAAGCCACGTCGTTGCAAGGTCGGCCCAAGAGAGAGCCCAATTTGTCCACGCGTCAGGTTCGTCCATCTCCGCGCAGTCAACTTAAAACGGATACCTTAGGTGCATACGGACCCCGTTTGGGACGTTCTTGGAATGCATAGACAAGCTCTCAATGTGATCTTTCCAACGGATCTGGTCCCACCCACAAATTCCTTACGGATCAACGGGAATCGCCAAAACATTATTGTGACAAGAATCTGCCCAGCGCTGTGACGCTCTACTTTGGGCCCATGGCCCTTGTATCTCATAGGGAGGCGCCCCAAACCCTAGCCGTCGCAATAAATTCAGTAGCCGTCGCTAGTTTAGACATGGGTTTTGCTTAAATTGTCCTGTTGTTGCAACTTCACCGTTTAATGGTTTGTGGAACCCCAACTCGTGTGCTTAATCAATAATCTGTAATATTGAGATTGCATCTACCATGTTCTTGCTTGTGTTCTCGATTTGTTTGCAGGAATTAACCTTCGTGGTGAGGTCAACCGTGTCTTGGCGTGGTTGATAACAAACGGAGACAGTGGTGTAGCGATTGCAGGCTTACATCTGTTCTGATTGGAAGTCGGATCGTCAACGTCGAGTTCTCCACCAATCGAGTTTATTCTATCTATCGGGAGATCGGGACCCTGTCCCCCATCAAGTGCATAGGAAATTTCTATATTAGTAGATCTATTCTGATTGGAAGCCGGATCGTCAACGTTGAGTTCACCAATCGAGTTTATCATACCTGTCGAAAGATCGGGACCCAGTCCCCCATCAATGGTGGTGAAGATCCCGGGGCCTGGTGGCCCCATCGTCGTCAAAGTTGACAGACCTGAAGCCCTCCGGTGTGGCAAGAGGGCGCTGGACAAGGCTTGCGCCGTGTGCACACAGGCATCTGGTGCCTCTCTCCCAGGGGCGCCTCTGATGAAGACCCGTGCCTCGCCTCGATCATCCAGCCATGTTAAGGTGGTCTCCCTGAGCGATGCTGAGCCGGCCAAGACTGTCAAGGTGGGCGCCGGCCTTGGAGCCAAATAGGAAGACGCGATCGTCACCTTCCTCCGATCAAACATAGACGTGTTTGCTTGACAGCCGTCCGACATGACTGGGGTCCCAAGGTAGGTGATTGAGCATCGATTAGCAACGTTCCCAAGCGCACGCCCGATCATGCAGCAGATTCGGAGGCAATTGTAGGAGCGTCAAGATGCCATTCGCGTAGAGGTGGACAAGCTGCTGGGGGCCGGGGTGGTCTGGAGTGTCGCTCATCCCGAATGGCTAGCCATCCCCGTCCTTGTCAAGAAATCTAATGGGCGCTAGAGGATGTGCGTGGACTTCACTGACCTCAACAAAGAATGCCGCAAAGACCCATACCCGCTACCCCGCATCGACCACATCATCAACTCCATGGCGGGGTGCGAGCTGCTATGCTTTCTGGACGCGTACTCTGGGTACCACCAGATCAGCATGGAGCTGAAAGATGAGAAGAAGACCGCTTTTGTAACCCCAATGTGCGTGTATTGTTATAAAAGAATGGCTTTTGAATTGAAAAATGTTGGACCAACTTACCAACGCGCCATGCATATTGCTCACCGCCCTCAGATTGGGCGAAACTTGGAGGTGTACGTGGATGATCTGGTGGTGAAGGCAAAGAAGTGCGAGGAGCTGATCGGTGATCTGGAGGAAACCTACAACAACCTACGAAAGTACTCCATCAAGCTCAATCCAGAGAAGTGCGTCTTCGGCGTTCCATCGGGAAAGCTGTTGGGTTTTCTCATGTCCCAGGAGGCATTGAAGCGAACCCCGACGACATCACCGCCATCGACAACATGAAGCCACCGACCTGACTCCAGCAGATACAGTGCTTGGCAGGGTGCCTGACTTCCCAGGGTAGGTTGATCACCCACCTGGGAAAAAAAGTCTACCCTTGTTCAAGCTTTTGAAGAAGACGAACTATTTCGAGTGGACCGTAGAAGCCTCATTCGAAGGATTGAAGAAGTACCTCTCTACTCCTCTGGTGTTGGTTGCGCCGGAGCTTGGAGAACCTTTGGTGTTGTACATTGCCGCCACTCCCGACATGGTGAGTGCAGCACTGGTAGCAGAGAGGGAAGGTATCCAGAGGCCGGTCTATTACGTCAGCAAGGTGCTCCACGGTGCAGAGAGGAGATATTCGCAGCACCAGAAGATGTTGCTAGCGGTGTTGGTGGCGTCATGGAAGCTGCGTCACTACTTCTAGGGGTCGGAGGTCACAGTACTCACCAAGTATCCGCTGCGTGAAATCCTGCACAACCGGGAAGCAGAAGGTCGCATCGCCAAGTGGGTAGTGGAGCTGGGGAGTTCAATCTCAAGTTCGCCCCACACACACACTACCGTCAAAGGAAATGCATTGGCGGAGTTCGTGGCATAGTGGTCGTGAGGTCGTCTGTGGATCCGAAAGGTGAAGATCGCCCACCCCCCCACCACCTGCCATGGACTCTTTGCTTCGACGGTTCCTTCAAAATGGAAGGCGCGGGGGCTGGGGATGTGTTGGTCTCTCCTACAGGAGATGTCCTCTAGTACGTGGTCGTCCTCGATTTCAAATCCACCAACAACATCACCGAGTATGAGGGGCTGCTCGCCGGCCTACGCGCCGCAGCCGCACTGGGCGTCCGGCGTCTCCAAGTGAAAGGCGATTCCCTTCTGGTCATCAACCAGGTGAGGAAGGAGAGTCCCATTTCTTCCGAGGACAGTAGTGTTCCCGCAGTTGCCTCTAGCTCGGTGAGGGATAGAGGAAGAAATGCCGGGGCAGTTAGAGTGGAAACGCTAGGCCAGGCGAAGTACATCGGCAGCAATAACCTGGCCGGGAGAGCACGTGGATGGATGCGATCCTAGCTTCCCTGCGGAACTAGGTGATCCCCGATGATGACGCCATAGCAGAGAAGATAGCGGCATAGCACACAAGGCCAAGTGCTACACCCTGGTAGGTGGGGACCTGTATCGCCAGGGCGCGAGCGGCGTTCCTCTGAAGTGTGTCACTAGGGAAGAGGGAGCAAAATACTCTCTGATATCCATGGAGTAGTGTGCGGGAGCCATGCGAATAGTCACACCTTAGCGGGAAAGGTGTTCCGTCAAGGGTTCTATTGGCCTACTGCCCTCCAGGATGCCTCCGAGCTAGCGAGGAGATGCGAGGCCTATCAGTTTCATGCCAAGCAAATCCACCAAACAGCCCAGTCTCTGCAAACAATTCCTCTCCCGTGGCCGTTCGTGGTCTGGGGGGTAGACATCCTAGGTCCGTTCCGCCGGGCCATAGAGGGTTTCACCCATCTGTCCATCTGAGCTGCTGTTCGGATCTCCGTGGGTGGCAGCGTACAACGAGGAGGACCAGGAGGGTCATCGCCATGAGGAGGTCAACTTTCTAGAGGAAGTCCATGACTATGCGGAGCTCAGGGCCGCCTGTAAGTTCAAGCCTCCCATGGACTAATTGATTTTGGTAATTGATGGCAACTAGGCCGTACAGCTGGAACGCCAAGGATAAGGACTTTTGTTTAATAGTTCTTCTATTTTCCTTGTGTGCGTCTTTAGCTCAATTACATCTCTCTGTTGCGAGGTCCCATTGAGCCTGTGTCATGCGGGTTTAGGTCTTTGGGGTTCCGAGAGTGTCAGGTGTTAGTTTTGAGAGAACCATCTAGAGCGAATCCACCTGTCTAACTTCAAGAGAGTTCGGGGGAGTGACAGCTGTCCAGGGTTTCGTAGCCGCCAAGTTCCCAAGCCAAATATTACATTTAGGCGAAACCTCCGCCCAAATGATTTGAACCTCCCGCCGTGTCCACAAATCGACAAACGTATCCCAAAATCCGAGGCGTGATGACGAGAGGGGGCGAGAGAAGCTAAGTCCGAAGGGATGTGCGAAATAGACCTCTGTCGGACGGGGTCCGATACTTATCGGACGGAGTCCGGAGAGATCAAGCCAAATTCTGGCTAAGTCCCGAAATCACACTCACTGTCGGACGGCGTCCGACAGTCTTCGGACAGCGTCCGACAGCAGCGATTCCCAACAAACTAGCTCAAAATATGGCTAAGTCCTGTGTTCCATAGCCACCGCTCGGACGGCGTCGACCGCTACGGACGGCGTCCGGTGAAGTAGAAAAACGCAGGCGAGGACCCTCGGACGGCGTCTGGCGAGCGTCCGACGGCGGGCATCCTTACTGTCGGACGGCGTCCGATCCGGACCGGACAGCGTCCGACTACGGCTAATCCCGCGACCAAACACCTGGTGGGCACTATTCGCACGCGCGCTAGCTCACTGTCGGACGCATCCGACGAATCTGCCGGACGGCGTCCGACCAAGTTCAAAAATTGGCGTGACCCACTGTCGGACGGCGTCCGACGGGAACCGGACAGCGTCCGATCGAGTGATCTGAATCTCGCGATTTAATCTGGACCGTCCATTTCTAGGGTTTCACCTTGGGGCTATAAATAGGGGCTAGGAGCACGGGAGAAACTTGAGAGAGCCTACCCTAGCAGCCACCTATTGCCTTAGCCACCTAGAGAGCTCCTCCCATGGTTCCTACCTCCATCTAGGGTTCCATGTGCTTGTGAGATTGAGGGAAAAGGAGTGAGGAAGAAGAAGAGAGCATCCCCTAGCCTCCTCCTCGTCGTCTCCAAGGTTTGTACCCTCTCCATGGTTGCCTTGCCATCCTCCATGGTGGGTTGAGGGTTGAGTGTCTCCGGTAGTGTGCTCTTGGGATTCTTGCCACCGGGAGACATCGTCGTCGCCGAGCTTCATCAAGCGTACCGCGAGTAAACCCTTCTCCGTGAAGGTCACCGTGCTTCCCACGGTGCTTCCTCTCCGTTCGTCGGGGTGTGCAAAGTCCGCCGTGTGTCGGCGGCCATCTCCGTGTGTCGGAGGTGCCAACGTGTCCGTGTGTCAGATCCAAATCCTCCATGTGTTGGGGGTACCTCATGTGTTGAGGTGAAACCCACCGTGTGTCGGTGGTCGGTGCCGTGTGTCGGCGCCGTGGGTGTGAGAGCTCTCGCATGTGAGAGAACTCGCTTCCGTGTGAAGGTTTGGAGCTCGCCTATCATGTGTTGGTGAAGAGCTACCACAAGTGGATTGAGGGCTAGGAACGAAAGGGTTCCGACTTCTCTGTGTGAGAAGTTTCCTCAACGGAGACGTAGGTGTTCATGTGTTGAGCACCGAACTTCGGGAAACAACTCGGTTTGCGCCTTCTTGTCTCATTCATTTACTTCCGCACATTAACTTGATCGTTTGCATGTGAGTGCCATCGAGCCTCCTAGTAGTCGCTTGTGTCTCATTGTGATCGCTTCCGCAACTAGACTCTAAATCCATCGATAGCTTGGGTTCCTACTTTGACTAATTAAGCAAGCGAATTGAGTGAAATAAAATTTGAAAAGAGCCGATTCACCCCCCCCCCCTCTCGGCCTAGGATCCTTACACCGCCAAGTATCAGCAAACCCTAAGGCCCTATCATGCGACAAGGGTACACGAGAGAACACTGGCAGTGGGCGTCCTCATCCTGTGCAAAGTTCAGATGCAAACAGGTCGCAACAAATTGTCTCCCCCATGGGAGGGCCCCTTTAGGGTGGTTTCATTATCTCGTCCTAGCATAGTCAAGCTCGCCATGGAGGACGGCCGTGAGCTGATCAACTCGTCGAACATCGAGTAGCTGAGAAAGTTCTACCCATGATGGTCTCCCTGTGCCAGCAAGGGCATTGGCGTCTCAAGTCACTTCCACGAACATAGTCTCTACCGCACAGGGTTAAGAGGGATCTAAAGGGACCGCAAGGGTTTAAGTTCCAAAAGGCATAAGGAGGCAATGCTCGTTTTGGCGACGCTTTAGTTAAATCTTTTTGCTGCTCCATGTATCTCAGAATTCTCCTCGCAGTCGATTTCGCAAGGTCTCAGCTGGGCCTTAATGTCCGCGCGGACCAGACAGGAACTGAGAACAGAAAACATACAACTGGTGTGGACTACGTGGGCCCCGGATATGCTCTAGAAGGCCCATCAGGAGGAAGATAGGAGGCAACTCAAGCCGGCTGAATTGGGATAAAGACCACTCGGGTTACGCATGACTTGATCACCAAGGATGCTCCTGAGGATAGAGTCTAGCTCCATATAATTAGAAGATTCATACTTGCCTATCATGTACCAGTATAACCAAATTTGGTACCATGTACTGGATAGAACCATGTAACCTCATTCCCCCTGCACTATATAAAGGGAGGGGTAGGGGGCATAGAACCATCAAATAGCTGCATCAGCATAGACATCTCCATCATCTGCGAATTCACGCAAAACTCGGCATGTGCTTTCGACAGATTAATCTGTCGGCGCTCCCACTTCGCGCCTTTCCTCGAAGAGTGCAGAGAAGGACTCGGCAGAGACGTCTACATGGGTACGGACGTCATCCGGCCCAAGGAAGACTCGATCCCCCGGATTGGATCTCCCTCCGGTCTCGGGAAGCCTGCTGCGACCTTTGCACGGATCGTTCCTGGAATCGGGACAGGAGGTGACCATATGGAGAATCGATCTCCTGATTCAGTCGGAATCATTCGATCGGATCCGACCACATTCGTGGGTGTCATCAATATAGGCAAACCCATTGAACAAAGCGAGCAGGTTAGCCTCTTTCTCTCTCTCTCTTTCTCTATCTCTCTCTCTCTCTCTCTCTCTGATTCTGGGTCTGACGAGAGCACGGAGATCAGCAATTACAATGAAGTCTTCGTCCTTGGCGCGGACGACCACCACTCTGCTTCTCAACCAGTCAGGAACGAGGCAGCTGCCACCGAGGCGGTTGAGGCGGACCCGCAGTGAGCTGAAGATCACGATCGCCTGCGCCAACTTCGTATCCGCGACCGTAATGTCTAGAACGAACTTCGTGCAGTAAAGCTGAGGATCAAGATGTCAACACGACTCCTCAGGCGAACATCGTTGCCTCAAAGACCCTTCTCGAAACCATCGGACTGCAACTTTCAGAAGATAGCCCGCTTGTCCAGACATTAGCTCGTGCGACAGCCATGGTAGAGATGGCGGCTATCCAACAGAGCGAGGCACACCCGGCTCCGACCGCAACGGCTCATAGCCACTCTGCACGCAATCGGAGCAAGGCGAGCGCCTCCACTGCCGGCGGATCACATCAATCGGCTGGTCATGACCTCCTCCACGACATAGAACCTAGAAGGAGGGAGTGCATCGACGGCGAGCGAAACTCCTGCAGTTATTGCTGTCGGCGCAATGATGATCACGCCGAGAGCACCGCCAGCCGGTGCGACCATCATCAAGAACATTATCGCCAGGACCCGAGGTGGGAGCATCGTAACAAATCCCCGCGGTGACGGCGGCCACGATCCTTGGAGGGGATTCGAGCGTTCACCCCAGATCTTCGCCGAGTGGTTTGGCCAGACGGTTTCAACCTCAAGGGCATCGACAAGTTCGATGGCGAGATGGAACCAAAGAATTGGCTGCAAGTTTATGCCTTATCAATCAGCGCAGCTGGAGGTGATCAGAACGTGATGGCGAACTATCTGTCAGTCGCTCTGACCCCAACCACCCGGACCTGGCTCATAGGACTTCCGAAGAACTCTATCGAGTCTTGGGACGATCTGCAGGAGCAGTTCATCACCAAATTCCAAGGGACCTACGAAAGACCCGCTGTGAGATGGGAGATTGGATAACTACATCGACGAAAGAACGAAACTTTCCGAGAGTTCATCAAGCGCTTCACCAAGAAGAAGAACGAGATCTAGGACGTTTCAGAACAAACAGTCATTGATGCCTTCTTTGCCGAGTGTAAATCCGAGGAATTGATCAAGCAAATGACTCGGGATCCTTCGTGAACTCTCAAAACCATGTTCACGATGGCGGATCAGGACGCCAACGCTGAGGAGGCCATCATGAACCTGTTCGTTGACATTTTCACCACAGGTCCTTCTGGAATAGTGGGAGAAAAAAATTTAACCTTTTTAAAATAAATAATTTAAAATTAACCCTGGGTAAAAACTATTTGCAGATCTGACCCCTTTGGCTGCGCCAACTCAGCCGACGCATCTAACAGCCTCTGACTCGCCAAGTCATATGGCGCCGCAAAGGATGCCACCTAGGCACCCGCGGCCAGCCAGCCGCTCGTGTGGAAGCTGCGGGGCCCACCCTCGCCGCGCCACATGCTCTGGCGCGGCAAGGCTGGCTCCCTGGACTTGCTGCAGGCGGTCGAGCGCTGACAGTGGGCCGGCCTTGCCGCGCCACCCCTCATGGCGCGGCAAGGTCAGAACATATTAGCGATGCAGCAACCCGAGCCCTTGTGCTCGGGTTTGTTTTCTCCCTCCCCGCTCCGCTGCCACCGCCGCCAGCCACCGCATCCCACCACCGCTCTCGCATCCAAGAAGGGGATCCTCACCCTCCTAGCAAGGTAATGCCCCCCTCAATCCCTCATCCCCCTCGATCCCTCATTTTCTCACTCGATCCATCGCATTTGAGACTTTTTTGAAAACTAGGGTTTTAGTAATAATGCCGGTTTAGGCTTGATTTTAGGGTGTTTAGTTCGATCTGAGCGTCGTGGCATATGCTATGGAGCTTTTGTCCGTATTATTAACGTGTAGAACTAGTTGCATGTATCGTTTTGACCTCTAAATTTTGATTTAGATAAATGTTGGGCTATGCCACTTTGAACACGGTATGTAGTTTTGTGGGCTATTTGCCAAATATAAAATAAGCTAGAGCAAGGAAGAAAAAATAGAAATGCATAAGGATGCCCAACATGTATAATACATATGGTTAGTTACAGGGTCTTAGGGGCAAAATCCTTTTTTGTTCTAATATTTACATGGGTGCTTAGGTGGATGAAGTAGGCCTAGCTAAGCATGGGTGTTTATGGAGATGCTTGGGTAAGATTGTAACCTCTAAGCACCTATGTAATCTTTGCATGGAATAGATCAAAACGTATATAGATTGTTAGGGCAATCCCAAAGGAATAGATGAATTTGTATCATAGGGCTAATGAAACTGTATTTGTTGTATCAAATTTTGTAGATGGATTGTTTAGTGCGGCTATTTCATGGTGGAATCGTTAGAGAAAACGGGGAGTTTGAGAATATGAAGGAAGAGGTTGTGTTGTTTGATAGGAGCCCAAGTTATGAAGAATTAGTTACCCGATGCCGGTCTGTGATGAGGTGTGGTCTTGGTGAAGGTGAATTATTTTTGCAAGGCAGATTTGACTGTGGCAAGGCTAGGGCTCACTACGTGATGTTGAAGATTGCATCGGAGTCGGATTGGAGTAACTATAAGGAGGTTGTGAAAAATTCCAATGTTACTTGATGGGAGGTGGTGGTCGACATTTATCGTGCGGGTACCTCGTTGGCAGCTCTCGTACAAGCCGTGTAGAGAGTTGAGGAGGAAGAAGAGACTGCAGAGCACTTGACTCAGGAGGTGGCAACAGCTGGAGTATTTGAGATGGAGCATTTCGATAGTGCTACTCTCATGGATGATTTCGATGAAGGACTATTTGAGGAGGAAGAACATGAGGTCGATGTCGATCAAATCTCTTTAGGATCAGAGGATGAATCCGCAGATGAGGAGACCGCGGAACAAGATGAGGTGGAGGAAGAAGATGAGGTGGAGGTTCTAGGTGAATGTGACGAAGAAGGTTGGCATGAGGACGAGGTTCCTAGCCTAGACGCGGTGGATAGACGGCAAGCATTGCGCGCTATGTCGGCAGAGGAGAGGAGGCAGCTGAAGTCAGTACATGTGGATGTGCCGACCGTAGCCACCTTTGAGGATCTGAGCCAAACTCACATGGCAATATGTGATAGCGGGTTGTTCTCAAGTGAGGTCCTTCCCGATTCTGAGAACCTAGAGATCCAAAAGGGCAAGGCATTCGACACGTTGCAGCAGTTGCAGTATTTTTTTGATGGAATATGCGGTCAGGCACCATAGGCCCTTCACAGTGACTCATTCGGATGCGAAAGTCAGATACAATGTGAATTGCAAGCAAGGATGCCTTTGGGGCGTGTGGGCTCGGCCAGACAAGTTTACTGTGAGATGGAAGATTATTCGTGTGAGGCAACCGCACACATGTGGCTCGGCAAAGGTAAAGAGGGTGCATGCTCAAAACACGGCAAAGTACCTAGGCCATAGTATCGCTGTCATAGTCGCGGTGGATATCAATGTGTCAGTTGCCTCATTGGTAGAATCTATATATGCATTTACCGGGTACCGTGTGAAGTACTCGAAGGCATGGCGGGCAAAGCAACACGCCATGCAGATGTTGAATGGGGATTGAAAGGAGGCGTACAACATGGTGCCAAGAATCTTGAGTGCAATCAACCATTTCAACTCGGGTACAAAGTTCTATGTCAATACGGGTGGTAGTTATAGACTCGATGAGAATGGCAACCTGCGGTATGTGCTAAGGCGCTTGTTTTGGTGCTTCAAACAGTGTGCGGAATCTTTTGTGCACTGTCGGCCGATCATACTCGTCGACGCCACCTTCCTAACTGGCAAATATAAGGGTGTGTTGATGACGGCCGTTGCGGTTGATCTGGAGGATCAATTGGTGCCTCTTGCGTTTACCATTGCTGAGGGCGAGAATAACGCGAGTTGGGCATGGTTCATGAAGATTGTCAGGCATGGTGTTATGGGCAACGGCAGAAAGGTTTGCATGATCTCTGACAGTCATCAAGGTCTTCTAAATGCCGCTATAGAAGAGATTGATGGTTTTCCACCTATTGAGCATAGGTGGTGCATGCGGCACTTCGCGGCCAATATATGGGGAAGACAGAAGAAGAAGGAGGTGGTCGCAAAGCTGAAGGAGGTTTGTTGCGCTAGAGAAGAGAAAACTTTTGAGAAGAAGTTGAAAGAGCTAGATAAGATGCTGAACGATCGGGCTAGGGCCTGGATGGCAGAACAGATGGTGAACAAGAGCAAGTGGGCGCTTGCTTTCGACGAAGGTGGTTGTCGTTACGGCATCATGACGACAAACGGCGCAGAGTCTTCGAACAACGTCTTCAAAGGGATTCGTGTCTTGCCGGTTTCTGGAATAGTACAATACTCTTTCGAAAAGTGCAACATGTACTATGTCGATCGGTGGGGTTTGGCAAAGAATGCTATGGATGGAGGGGCGGTTTGGGGAAAGGCAGGTGCCGCTCATTTGGAGCAGGAGGAGAAGGTGGCTCTAAACCAAATGGCAGAAGCTCACGGACCGAATAGAGTGGTGTATACGGTTAAGTCTACCGGGGGAACCAATCCCGGGGGGGAGCGTTTCGGTGGCAGGAACTATAAAGTGGACATCGACAAAGTGGAGTGCACGTGCAAGATTCCGCAGCTTCTTCATGCCCCTTGTTCGCATTTCATAAGCTCTTGTGCTGTGAGAGGCGTCGACCACAAAGGTGTACTGTGTGTGCAGTACATGTCCCCTCTGTACCTGAAGGCACACAGGCTCAAGATATGGGAACCTACATTCGAGCCTTACCTTGATCCCACGCAGTGGCCCGAATATAGTGGTTTCGATTATTTGCCCGATCCTGCCCTCCTAAAGAATAAGAAGGGCCGGCGCAAGAAGAAGAGGCTTTGAGGCGAAATGGACCATTCCAATGGTTACGGGGATGATAGATATGGTACCGGGGATTTTGACGAGGTTTCTGGGGAGGTCCAATGCTCTAAGTGCCACAGAATTGGGCACAACGCGAGTATGCATAACAAAAAGCCTAACACTAGGAGCACGAGCAGAAAAAAGGGTAAGGGTTCTACAGGAGTTACAAACAATGTTCAGGTAATAGGGCCGTCGTGTAATTTGTTTGAATATATTCTAGCAGAAAAATAACTTATATTTATGCTGTAAATTGACGCTATCATTTGATTTCTGCAGGATGGCGGACCCTCGGTACACGCTCCTTGAGCGGACGTACGAGTAGGAGCACCGGGCGTGGTGCATCGCCGATGAGCGGCAGGTTTGGACATTTACTGTTGTCGATGCATTTCAATTCGTTATACTATCGTACTGATCAATTATGGTAAATGTGTTTTTCAGGTTTTGACCTCGCTCCGTCCTCGTACACACGCGCTCGTACTGATGTGGGACGAGAGGTTCGCGCCTTACTTGGCGCGAGTCGGCTTCCTCGACCTCGCTCGCGCCATCACCGCTGGCCTGCTGGACCTAGACGGGCCTCTTCTGACGTCCCTTCTGGACCGTTGGAGGCCTGAAACGCACACCTTCCACCTCCCCTACGGGGAGATGACAGTGACCGTAGATGACACAGCGATGATCCTTGGGGTTACGTTGGAGGGTGCTGCAGTGTGCGGGATCTTAAATCCCAGCACTTGGCGCCAGATGGTGCAGGACACCCTTGGTGTGCAGCCTCTAGAGGAGGATCACGAGCGGAGCAAGTAAGACCTAATCAAGCCCTTTCCGTGTATTTCGATTTTTTGGTGTTGTGGTGAATAATTATGGCCATGTACGATTGTTTGCAGGAGGACGTACGGTGTCAGCTCCGCGTGGCTGCGCGCGACCTTCCCCTTTTGCCCACCCCAGGCGCAGGAGGCAAAGGTCGAGCGGCACGCACGGGTCTGGCTGTGGCACCTGGTGGGCGGCTTTCTCTTCGCAGACGTGTCCGGGAACACGATCACCTGGAGCGTACTACCTTTCCTTGCCGAGCTGTGGGAGAACATGGCTACGTACAGCTGGGGGTCGGCCACACTAGCCTGGTTGTACCGGCAGCTGTGCATGGGCTGCAGATGCCAGGCCGTGTCCGCCAGCCTAGGAGGATGTCTATACCTCCTGCAGGTCTGGGCTTGGGAGCGGCTTCCAATTGGGAGGCCACATCGTTCAGCAGTGCCTGTACGTATTGGTATATATAAGCACTTACCGATATGTCTTAGGAGTTTCTAACCTCTTTTGGATTGCAGGCGTGGAACTTTCAGGCTAGCAGACCGACGCTGCTGTACCTTTGGTGTGGCATCAAGTCGGTGCGAGGAAATCCTGATAGAAAGTACCTCACCAACATGAACGAGTTGGACCTGGTCACACAGTGGCAGGTGAGTATTATAAATAATTTGTCGGTGTAGTACTTTGAACTCCTTCACGCGCCTCAAACGTACTTTTTTGTGAACTCATAGGTGATGTGGACGCCGTACACCCGTGACGAGGTGCAGGGCATGGGACTTAGCCCTCTGTGTTCTCGGGATAGTGACCTTTGGTTGGTGACGCCACTGATCTTCTTCCACGCGGTCGAGTGGCACCTCCCGCGTAGGGTGATGCGGCAGTTTGGTCGAAAGCAGGCGACCCCACCTCCATTACGTCTCCAAGAATCAACGTCTACACCGGTGCAAACTTGTTATTTTTGTACATTGGTCGAACTTTCAATGCATTTTTCTTGCACTAAATAATCAAACATTTTTGCAGGTTCGACAAGAGAAAGCGGTACGGTCAGTTGGACTGGCGTGTCACACACTAGGTCTCGTTTGAGCGGTGGGACAACAAGGAGAGGCGCCCGGTCTATGGAGCATTGCACACAGATGAGGCCTTCCACACCTACCTGGCCTGGCTCCACCGGTCCATGAGACTCTTCCTGAGACCGGCACTGAGCAACGTGCCCATCGGTGACACCAACTCTGACGACGACATCACCGACGAGTATGATCGCCTCACTTGAGAGGGTTCGCAGCTAGAGAGAGCCCCACTGCAGCGGTACATGGTACGTGTCCCTGAGAGTCTTGCGGAGAGGGGGTAGTTTGCACGCCTCTCGAATATTAAATATCACTTCATGATTACAGGCTACGCAGCTTGCACGTCTCTCGAATGAGGTTGGGGTCACACTAGCCAATACTGGTGGACAGGAGAGTGGTGCCCTACGCACCCTTGCTGAGGTATGACACCCCTCATATCTCTAAGGATGTATAACTTGCAGACTAATACCCTAATTTGTCCCCTCTTTGCAGACAGTGACCAGGGTTTGTCGCCGCTTGGCCCACAAGATGAGCTGTATGAACATTGAGGACATTGGTCGAGCGCAAGGCGGCATGGGTCCTCAGCAAACCCCTCCGATACATGAGGGGGGCTCAGTAGCTCGGACACAAGAGGTTGCCAGCGCCAGTTCCTCAGCACGTGTCCGTGAGACTCCTGTGGAGAGGGCGCGTGGGAAGCGGAACCTTTCTATACCGCAGGACCACGACGACGCCGGTGAGGAGCACGACTCAGACTCCTCCGCCACTCAGACTCCTCCGCCGACGACCCCAGCTACTGTAGTACTATACAGTTGAGCCAGATGTCGGATGCTCCCCCGTTGAGCCAGACACAGCCCACCCAAGGAGCGGTAATCAGTCTATGCCCACTCCAGTAGTTCTTCGTAGTGTCGCTAACTAACTATGATTTATGTCTTCAATATAGGGCCCTAGCGGATCCACCCCACCCGCGGTCTACAGGCAGCAAGGGTGTAGGCGTCCCCGAGACCAGAGCGACGTTGAAAGCTAGAACGTCCTATGGACAAATCCCTGGAGGGCTCGCCGACCTAGGGCACCTTTCACGCCCGACGACCCCTGAGCAGTGCTTATGAATTGGTTGACACTTGTGATGTAATGGACTTGACTTGTATTTTGCAATGTTTGGATGCTTGGAACACTCGACATGTATTTTGCCCCTGACCAAATGAAACAAGTAACCTACTATGTTCTGTATGAATGATGTGTTCAATTGCCGTCTTTGTCATGGTTTATCTCGCGAACTAGCGTAGAACCGACGCAAAATCCATATATGAAAGTTGTAAAGCTATTATAGGGCTACAAGTTTTCTCTAGAGACTTGGATCAAAAACTCACTAGATTGAGAGAAAAATGGTTGCTAATTTGGAGGTTCAGGTCGACTCCTTCCAGAACCAGAACCCAACTTGTTTGCCATTTTTGAAACAGCACTGACGCGCCAAAAGCACTGGTGCGTCAGGGCTGACGCGCCAGTCCTTATGGCGCATCAGTGCTATGATGCCGCGCCGGCGTCCACAGGAGAAAGGCCGATGACGACCTTTCTGGATTGGGATGGGAGCTGCCGCGGCAGCCAAGCACTGCCGCGCCATTATTGTTGGCGTGGCAAGAATGAGCTGCCGCGCCGGCTTCTGGATTGCAATGGGAGTCGGCGTGGCAGCTCGTTACAGACGCGTCAGTAGTGTTACTGGCGCGGCAAGACGGAGGTGCCGCGCCTGCTGCTCCGCGCAAAGGCCGATTGCGGACCTTTCTTGATTGCAATGGGAGCCGGCGCAGCAGCCCTACCCTGACGCGCCATAACTGGTGGCGTGGCAAAGCTGAGCTGCCGTGCGGCCTGCTCCGCGTACAGGGCCGATTGCGGACCTTTCTGGATTGCAATGGGAGCCGGCGCGACAGCTCGGTACTGACACGCCAATATTGTTGGCGCGTCAAGGCATATGAAAAATTTCAAAATTTGATGCCAACACTTTTTATCCTAACACTTCGTAGCAAATTGTATAGTCAACTATAACAAATTGTATCAAATTTAACTTTACATTAACAGATCAAGAAGCACAATTGAATTACGCCATGGCATTATAATAGTGTAAATGTTTAATATATTTAAGTTGGATCAGATAGAACAATATACTCCCCTTACAATTGGTTTATATTACAATTGTGTAGATTATAAATATAGCTAGTTTCTTTAAAATGTCACTGCCTGCTTATAAAATTTGTATGTTGCTATAGTCAATTTGATGCCATTTAGTTTGTGAAAATGGCGTTCTAGTGCCTCGTACCAAATAAAAGTAAAACATATATTAACACTTCTTATCCTAACTCACAGACATAATATAGCTAAATTGGTCAAATAACATATGGAAGTGCGCATATTACAATTCAAGAAAATTTAGGTCCGAACCCCATGGTTCATTGACAAAAGGTAGTTTCAACAACACATTACATAATTTCCTCGAACAAACACGATCTCACTCATGGTCTCCATCTCCACCATTTTCCTCGTCATCATCAGGCACAACGGTAGGCAAGTTTCTAACAAGATCCCTCATGGTCTCCATCTCCACCGTCGTCCTCGCCTTGTTGCGCCGCATTGTTTGCAAATGAGCCGGCCACGTATTAGGACGATAATTGTCATTCTGGTCAATGAGAGTACCCTCAGCCATCTTGTTCCTGTACTCCTCGAGCTCTTGTTCCCTCTCCATCTCCTTCTGCAGCTGTTTTTGCCGCCTCACCTCTCTGAGATCAACACCAGGTGGATACCTCCCCCTACGCCTCCTCCAATATTCCAGTGTTTCTGAGGAGGTGAAGTATCCAAGTTGCGGTACCCCACGCTCCCTCCTCATGTCATTCAAAACCTTTTTTTGTCGTCATCGGACGGCATGAGTACACCATAGTCATGCCTTATCTTTTCTTTCCTCTTCTCTATTTTCCTGTCTTGGTAAGGTTGCCATAGATTGTGAATCTCAGCTTCGAACTCTTCCTGTCCCTCATATCTCTCCCAATCGCACGTCCTTCCCTCCTACAAGATTAAGCGTAAGAGTTATCAATCTCAAGTTGCAACATAGTGCAATACATAAAGAAATACTTCTATGTGTCGTGCAGATATGGCGTACCCAGAAATCACCATAAGAGTTGCCGCAATACCATCCGTACCCAAGTTCCGATGGGACAACACCTCTACGAGCCAGTATCCCACACTTACAGGTAGTGGATGGCCTCCACTTCCTCGCTAGAAGGCCAACAAGACTTGGACCCATAAATGTACTCCTAGAAATCACAGAGAGCCCATCCATCCTACAACAAAAGACTTTGTAATCGAATATACAGAAATAGTAATATAAGACGCACATTTTGAGACGGTTTTGACTTATCAAACCCAAAAGTGTCTGTTATTGCACGCGGGTCAGGAATTAGAGACGGTTTAGCTATAACCGTCTTATATGTTAATTGCTTTAGAGGCGGTTTCATTCCAACCGTCTTATATGTCAGTTGCATTAGATACATTTCGTTGTTACAAACGTCGCATATGAGGTATGAGAAAAAAGAGTCACTTTTATAATAAGAAGCGTCTTTTATGAATATGTATTATACGACGGCAGTTGAATGGTACAAGCCGTCTCATAAAGGTATGTATTTAGCGCCGGTTCGTATAATGCAAGTGTCTATTTTGATTATAGATGGTTTATTAGGACAAACCGTTTTAATATATATATTTATTTATATTGTTCACTTTTAAGCAAAATAGCTTTGGAGCAGGCTTCAACAATTCTGAACTACACCTAAGTAATCAACTATGTATATCTATATTATAGTAAAAAATGGAAAAATACCAATAACATTTGTTTTAAATAAAAAAGATACTCTATCCATCGACTAATGCAGATTAATGTCTTATATTATTAAATAGGGACTGACTTCTCATCAAGCGACTGAGACTTATTAAATTGCGTGCATGTTTTACATCTTCAACAAAAGTGAATGTTAATCAATGGAGTGTTTGGCTCGGAATTTTTATCAGGAAGAAAATAAGATAATGGATTGATTAGCTGAAGAAAATTTATTAACAAAATATTGTGTGCCATAACTAACCTAGGCTGGCCGTAGCTAATTTCTCTCAACTAACTTCCCAACAAATCATATGCATTGGATCGTATTTCTTAGGCCTACAAAACACATCGTACATTACACGCAAGTACACAGACCTAAAACAGAGGTCTATTTTCTTCTGCAGCCTACAGGTGCCGCGTTCTGGAGGAGAGATCAGCATCGGCTTAATTCCTAAGAAGGTTTTCTTCTGCAGATTGCAAGAGAAGAGATCAGCAGGACTCGTTGCAAGAGTAAAGGATGCCAGGTAGTGATCGACAATAGCGTTGCTTTCTGTTTACTTTCCACCTCCATGTACTTCAAACAGAGATGAACACGAAGCCGGCGAGCTAATCTGTTCATGCCGCACGCCATCACGTCGCTGCCATCGCGGCGCGCCACCCGACCACCTACTCCTTCCTCCCCAGGTTTCTCCACGGACTCCGTCTCCCAACGCCATCCCCCAGCCGACGCTTCACTCAGCGCGCAACCACATCTACCTCCGCTGCACCGCCATGCATCGCCCGGCGGGCGCCGCGGCGTCGCCGCCGTCGCCTCCCGCTAACTCTGACCGCGCCGCCTCCACCCGGCGCTGCTCGGCCCGCAGACGTGCGCCGCCCCGGGCCCCCACGGGTCTCCTCGCCGTCGCGCCTCACGAACTGGCCGCGGCCTACCGCTGCAGTGCGCCATCTCCTGCCGCCACGGGCACCTAGCCCCGCCGGCCACCGTCGTGTGCCGCCTCGCCGCGACGGGCGCGCCTCCCGCCAACTTTGACCGCGCCGCCTCGAACCGACGATGCCCGGCCCGCCGACGTGCGCCGCCTCGCCTGGCGCCTACATCAGTGAGCCGCCGTGCCCATCAACGCCACCGCCCAGGACGAACACCGTCCCCTTCTCTCCTTTTCCCCCACAGGTGTCGCCCCGGCTCATCCACGCCGCCCGCCGCCCTCACCTGCGCCGCGACGCCTGGCTGCCTCCATGTCGGCCCACGCTGCCCGGCGCCCTCATCCACACATGGCTGCTGCTCCCCAAACAGATCTGAGGCTACCCGATGTGAAGTTGAAGATGACCAATGTCACATTGCAGCTTGCCCCTTGAGCTTAAAAGAAATACAAGGCCATATGCTACATGTCTTTTATTCCAGCCATAAGAGCGTCTCTGTTATTTGTTACGTGGAAAAATACAAAGATACTTTTACATAAATAAATTCTCCTTAATTAGTATGTCCTGTTTTTTCATAGTTAGTTATATTGTACATGATTTGATAATGCTAATGCATAATTTTTAAAACTTATGTTTCAGAATCAACAAATATTCGAGATCGCTGGATGTATGGAATGGATCGATCTGATATGAGATATATACAACATGTGCAAGAGTTTATAAAAGCAGCTGAAAGCATCGGTCCGACAATAAGATGACGGCCATCTTGTGACCTTGCATTGATTGCAGAAACAACGTTTCACTTATTGATTCATGTGATATTCTGGGGCACTTGATAATGCGTGGTTTTATACTTGGATACACGTGCTGGACAGAGCATGGCGAATATTCTACAAGAGATGCCAGTGATGATGTTGAGAGTACTGAGCATATGATGAGGGCCAGCGATGACGAGGATATGCCTGATGTGATGACAAATCATCTAGATGACATGGTTAATGATCTTGACACTGATGAGTTGAGTGACACACAAGTAGCAAAGCTGCATGAGACATTAGTTGGTGATAGAGAGAAGCCATTGTATCCAGGTTGCAACACAAAAGATAATAAGTTGTCTGTCCTCATTGAACTTCTACGACTGAAGGCAAGCAACGGGTGGACAGACAAGAGTTTTACAGCATTGTTGGATCTTTTAGCAGACAAACTTCCAAAAGGAAACGTCATGCCTAGAAGCACGACCGAAGCAAAAAAGGTTTTATGTCCGATTGGGTTGGAATACAAAAAGATACATGCCTGCCCGAATGATTGCATCATATACTGGGGAAAGTACGAGGATCATATGTCTTGTCCAACATGTGGCACGTCACGTTACAAGAGAAAGGATGGTGAGGAAGATGTTGGTAAAGGGAAAAAACAAACTCCTATAAAGGTTTTCTGGTACTTCCCCTTGATATCTCGATTGAAGAGAATGTTTGCAAATCCTAAGGATGCAAAATTTTTGCGATGGCATGCAGAAGAATGTAAGAAGGATGGGAAGCTAAGGCACCCTGCGGATGGTTCGCAGTGGAGAGAGATTGATATCAAGCACGAAATGTTTGGCAAAGAGTTAAGGAATATTAGGTTTGCCCTCAGCACCGATGGTATGAACCCATTTGGTAACATGAGCACACAACATAGCACGTGGCCAGTTTTGTTGTGCATCTACAATCTCCCCCCTTGGTTGTGTACGAAATGGAAGTATATCATGATGACCATCCTTATCCCAGGACCAAAACAACCGGGCAATGATATCGATGTGTATCTGCAACCGCTAGTAGAGGATTTGGTAAAGCTATGGGAACCTGGAGTGGAAGTTTGGGATGGATACATGAAAGAGAATTTTAATCTTAGGGCCATGCTCCTTTGTACCATAAATGACTTCCCAGCACTTGGTAACCTTTCAGGGTATAGGAATAAAGGATATAAAGCTTGCCCTGTATGTGAAGAGGACACCGCTAGCCGCTATCTGAAAATTGTAAGAAAATGGTTTACATGGGACACCGTAGGTACACACTTAGAAGTCACCCTTATCGAAGGAATGCAGGTGCATTTGATGGAGTTTGTGAAATCGAGGAGCCCCGGAGCGAAAGTCTAGTTGTGCTGTGTACGAGAGTGTCAAGGACATTAATAATGTGTTTGGAAAGAGTAAGAAAAAAACCACGATGGAGGGGAGTTGGAAGAAGAAGTCCATATTCTGGAATTTACCATATTGGTGTGATCTGACCGTTCGACATTGTCTTGATTTGATGCATATAGAGAGGAATGTTTGCGATTCTTTAGTCGGCACATTGTTTAACCTGCCAGGGAAAAACAAGGACAGTGTTAATGCACGACGTGATCTTGAGGACCTTAATATAAAAAAACCGTTGCATATAGAAAGAACAGTCGGAAAGGATGGAAAGGAGGGTGACTTTATGCCAGATGCGTGTTACAATCTGACAAGGGAAGAAAAAGTTAAGCTTTGTGATTGGTTGTACAATGTGAAAGTTCCATCTGGTTATTCAGCCAACATTAAAAGGCTCGTGTCAAAGGAAGAGCTCAAATTGATGGGTATGAAGTCTCACGATTGTCATATTCTCATAACACAGGTCCTTCCTGTCATGATGCGTGGCATGCTCAAGGATAAAAAAGTCAGAGAGACTATTATTAGATTATGTTATTTCTTTCATGGAATAAATTCCAAGGTGCTCGATATGGATACACTCGAAAAATTGCAAAGAGAATTGGTTTTGACATTGTGTCAGCTTGAGATGTATTTTCCTCTTTCGTTCTTTGACATCATGGTGCACTTGACAGTTCATCTCGTTGAGGAGGTTAAGATATGTGGACCTGCTTTCCTACGTTATATGTATCCTATAGAAAGGTATATGGGCGTATTGAAACATTTTGTTAGAAATATGTCAAAGCCCGAGGGAAGCATCGTTCAAGGTTATGCGTCCAAGGAGGTCGTTGAGTTTTGTGTGGATTACATGGATGAAATTGCACCAGTTGGCCTGTCAAAGTCACACCACGAGGGAAGATTGAAGGGGCAAGGTGGAATTGGTTCGAGCTCAGAGACTCCAGATCCAGAGTTGCTTCGTAAAGCGCATTTTATGGTCCTACAAGCCGCACAAGATGTTTCAAAGTTCTTAGAAAAATATAAAAAACATCTACGGAGGAGAAACCCCGATATGTTAGATGCAGAAATCGTGAAGGTGCATAACAAAGAGTTTTGTGATTGGTTTCAAAAGAGGTGTGAAAAGAAGCCTCCGAAGATCGACACCGTGAGACGGCTGGCACATGGGCCGTTGCCTGCTGTAGCAACATGGCAAAGTTATGATATAAATGGGTACACATTTTACACAAGTCAACAAGATGATAAAACCTCCATGCAAAACAGTGGAGTGAGCAACGAGGCGATAACCGAGGTGTTCGATCGCACTGGACAGTTGTCAACGTCAAGGAAGGATGTGTTCTATGGACAGGTCGAAGAAATTTGGGAGCTAGACTACACTCTTTTCAAGCAAACTGTTTTTAGGTGCAAGTGGTTCAACTCAAACGGTGTCATTATAGATCCAAAATATGGGGTAACAACCATAGATTTTAGAAGACTTGCGTACAAGGATGAGCCATTTATTCTTGCAAAGCATGCAAATAAGGTCTTCTACATCGATGATCCCGCCAAAAAGCATCATCGAGTCGTCCTTCAAGGTAAAAGAAGGATTGTTGGCGTTGAAAATGTAATAGATGAAGAGGATTATAATCTTTTTGGTGACATGCCTCCATCGGAAGATGTGCTATTGGCCGATGATCGTGAATACACAAGGGATAATTAGTAAGGTAGCATATCTTTATTTATTTTTTATTTACTAGTCAAGTGCACTTGCTCTGCCACAAATGCAGAGGCATAATGTTAATTTGGCTAAAACTTCACCGAATATCCATCATCAGCCATTTAAATTTTTTATTTAATTAATTCTCAATAAAAAATCCAGTAAAACAATATTGTACAAAATAAAATTGCTAGATTTTTTCCCCAAAACAAAAACCCTTGTGGATTTTTTTCTTGCGCCACTCCCCCCACCCTCCCCGAAAAAAAATAACGGTGGCATCGTCGAGCTGCACAGCTATGGCTAGGCCGCCGCCGCCCCCATCGGCTCCTAACCAGGTTAGTCTCCCCCAATGCCCAGTGCCTCCCCGCCGCCCGCATCGCCCAGGCCGCCCCACGCCGCCCGCCGCCTAGGCCACCGCGCAAGACCCCCATGGGCCGCCGCCCCGCCCCGCCGCCGCCCGCCACAGACGCCTTGAGCCGCCCCATGCCGCCCCCACGGCCCAGGCCGCCTGCCTCCCACCGCCCCACCCGCCGCCGCCGCCCGCCTCCCACCTCCCAGGTCGCCGCGCGCCGCCCCCATGGCGTACTTCTATGCTGCATTCCAACAAGGAATATCACAATAGACTCAATTATGTGCCAATATATCATAATAGATATCAGTACTGAGTTTTTTTTTTTTGCATGTTTCACAGATTTATTCTTGCGGAAATTGAAGATTGCTGCTGAGAAAAAGTACTCCCATTTTTGCTTCTATACCACGAAGCTAGCAAATCAGTCAAATAATGAAACATTTTGTATTTATATTTATCAGTAGATTGGTAGGAGCTGATTAAAAATTTGCATGGATGCAAACAAAGATGTCATGAAGTACATGCACAAATTCAAAATGATTTTGAGCTTGGTTAGCATGTTGTTTTACATGTATGGAAAGTGCAATTTGTCTCTCGTTTGCAATTGCCAATAGCACTACTGCAACTATCTTTAATACCAATTTTCTCTCTCTCATACCACCCTTGTTTCTATGCCACTGTATGGAATTGATATTTGGATAAGAAAGGTATAAATGGTGCACTGACCACTGAGTGCTTCGGTGGAAAGTGTTGGTACCTTCAGAGATAGAATTCTGATTACACACTAATACTACTGTTTACAGTTTCAGATTGGAGCAACAAAGGCAGAATTGTTCTGCAAGACGTTTGGAGAAGCTCACGAGAAACTTGTATTGACCTGTCTTTTCCAGGTATGTACTTAATGACAAATTAATAACCACTGACTCTGGATTGTTGTATGCGACTATGCGCCAGGTTTACAAAGATCTTAATTTGGAAGATACTGACTTGGCACCTAGATCCTTCTGCTGATACAGTCCTGTTTCCTGGGAAAGCATAAACAGCTGTAGTGGTTTATCTATATTATTCAGGTATGTTTGCTTTGTAGACAGCCGGTTCTTTTAGCTATTTTCCTGATGGAATGTTTGATTTGCAGATGGCCAGTTCTTCATCTAGCTTGTCCTCAAGTTCTCAGAGCTTATCTTCCGGAGGTTCGGAGTCAGAGGGAGCTTCTTCTTCATCTGGCACCAACATAACCCAACCTAAAGCGAAGCGAGGCACAAGCACTTGTAAGAAGCTCACCAGAGGATGTCCTAGAAAGCTTACATTTGACAAAAATGGGGTACCTCAGTACCCTCTAAAACATGTTAGCGAATTTTCTAGCTTCTGTGGTCATCTAGCACGCATTCGCGTGGACATTAGAATTAAAGACTGGCGAAAAGTGTCTAAAGAAACGAAGAATGGCTTGTGGGAGGATGTGTGTGCAAAGTTTATCATGCCTAAGGATGCCAACTTATTACGTAATGTTAGGAGGGTTACCTTAAAATCTATTGGTAAGAAAAATAAATTCTTCCTTGCTCCTTACATACCAGGCAATATAACTTATGCATTTATCATCTAGCATTTCTAATATATGTTAATGCAGGCCATGCTTGGAGGGATTTTAAGTGGAAGCTCAACAAAAATTATGTTAAAAAAGATAAAACACCTTTTGAAGACTGCTGACTCTTGAATAGGGATCATTGGTCGGAGTTTGTCAAGTGGGTCACCTCTGACGAGTATGTTCGTATGGGGGAGAAGGCAAAGGCAAGCCAACATTTGAACAAGTATCGCCAAAAATTAGGGCGACGAAGCTATGCTGTTCAGAAGGTTCAATGGTCAAAAGAAGATGAGTTGGCACGAAGCGAGGGCAAGCCTGTTCCCTTTCAAGACATGGCAGATGGTCGGCACAAGGATTGGGCTCGGGCGAGGAATCCTACTAGAGATATTTTGATTACAGATGCGCACCCGGTCATAAAGAAAATTGTATTTACTGATTCTTATAACTCTTTAACCGCTTGATATTATTTTAGTATGCAATTCATTTACATTGACATATATAACTAATTATTTGCAGGTGGATCTAAATTCAAAGTCTATTACGGGTAGCTTCACGCTGAAACAGGGTATGGATATACTTTCTACAGCTATAGGGAGTAATCACCCGGGGAGGACGACAGGCGTGAGTTCATACGTAGGACTAGGGATGGGTCTTTCTCAAGATGGAGTCGCCCATAAGAAGACTCGTCGTTCCACTAAAGATGTCGTAAGTAGGCTGGAGATGGAGTACATGGTCAAGTTTGACCAAATGGAGAAGCAAATGGAGGAAATGCAGAGACGGTTGGATGGTGTAGATAAGTGCTCGTCATCAACACATCAATTGGACTCTCTGACATCATAATACCAGTTGAATCAATACAAGTAATTTTTCAAAAACATTATCTATTCATATTGAATTAGAATTTGCACTACCTTTAGTGTTACATTTTTTTGTTTATTGCTTAATGCATAGTGTATAGTTTTATTCTTTAATGTGATACTAAATTGGTTTTAGGTCTATCTTGCTTGCTAACTTGGTTAACATTTCAGGATGTAACCAAATGCAAGCTAGTGGTGATTCTAGGCACGCAACGTGTTGAGCTAGCTAGAGGTCAGGCTTCTCCCCCCAAAGATGTGCAAATTGTCCATGGAGTCGAGCGACTGCACGGTTACACAAGGGTGCAAATTGACTTTGTCTATGATAATTGCATGGATTACCGCCTCCCAATACCAATTGAAGGCGATGACAGATATACTCTTGGTTGTGTTGTGGCCCATGTCAAGCATCCAACTCTGCGAGGTACAGTTTGCAAACTTTAAAGTATTAAAGCTTTTTATTATTAATTTTTTTGAAAATTCTTAATACAAACTCCATTTTGTGACTTTGTCGTAGGATCCAAAGGTGCTTGCACCTGAACAGTCTTTGAATGATTCTCCTGCAATTATGGATAGGCAACAGTCTTTGAATGCTTCTCCTGCAATAATGGATATCAATCATGAGGATATGCCACCCAATGGCTCCAATGATAAAAAAAAAGATTAAGCATAGGGATAAGAAACACAAGAGCGAGAAGAAGCATAGATCATCAAAAAAGTGCAAAACTATAGATGATGATGACAATCTGGACCCCCTTTGGGGACCTCCATGTCGACGATTGCCTTCACCTACACCTTGTAGGAAGTTTGTTATAGGACAACCTTTCAAAGATACCATAGATCTTAAGAAAATGGGCCATTACAGCCAGAGTTTTCACAAGTGGTACATGGCCATGTCGACGACTAGAACATCTAGAAGGCAGCAAGCAACACACTTCATGGTACAATACAATGAGCATGACTTCCATCATAATAAGCCTGAGGTTTTTCCGGTTGACTTCATGGAAGTTTTCAATCTCTACAATGATCAAAATATTTTCATATCCTTGCATCGGTGTTGGATCTTGTGAGTGAAACATGTTACATTTCGTATAAATTACATTCAACATTTTTTATTTGTGTTGAGCTAACTATTTTTTTATAGCTATGTAAGGCAGCAAGAAAAATATAGATCCCTAGTTGGCTTTTTAGACCCTGAGATGATGATCAAACGGAGGATTGATGAGGAGGCTACTTCTATTGTATCATACATTGTCAAAGCACTTCTTGATCAGTAAGATAAGGAGTGCATATTTGCTATTTGCGAAGAATGGTTAGCTTCTGCACTACAAAAATCTTTCTATATAAAGTTTTAAGTTTGTTGACATGCCATTTTTTGTACTCCAGCAACCATTGGGTCCTATTGGCTATTTTTCCAAAGTGGAACACAGTTTACACCATCGACTCCATGACCAACCCCTTGGGAAACAACTACAGTCTCATGCCGTTGTTCGATAGGTTTTCTATTTCTAAATAATTCACCCGTCGAAAATATTTTTCTTAGATTTGATTCGTTGCATTGAAACGTTCTTTCATTTTATAGTACTTTCTTGACTTACGTTGAATGCAAAGGACGCCACAATGATGCTCTTGGTGGTGTTGTTTCGTGGAAGAGCTTCAACGTAATTTTGAAATAACATTACGTTCTAAATAGAACAATTTTTCATTTGGATGCTTTTGATGATTACTCATTATTTTCAGGGACATACTCAGCGATTTGGTGAAAATCTTTGTGGCCAGTACGTCATGCGCCATATGCTCTCCTTCACAGAGTAGCTTAGTTTGATGCCTAATCGATATCCTCAAGTATGTTCTAATTTGCTCATAATTTTTCATATGTATGTACATTTAATAGTATTTGTAAATTTTATTTGACTTGACTTTTTTAAGGGTCGCATTGGGTTCGCCACTAGTTCTTTTCTGCCCGAGGATATAGCAGACGTGCAAGAGCGCCTCCTCGAGTTCTTCATGATGGAGGTGGTTGACATTGGTGGTTGTAGAGTTCATGGGGCTATATACAACTAGAGCTTGCTTGGTACGTATTGCACACATAAAGCTCCTTTTTGATAGGTGTCATTTGGACTTTGTCTTGTCCTGTCCAAACATGAGGAATCTTTAAGAATAGATAAACAATAGGCAGTTTACCAAAACTCTCTAGAAGTCAGATACGTTATTGTTGGCATGTCTTTATCATCTGATATTCCTTGAGGGTTGTTGCTCCACTATTCTGTTCCTTTGTCAGAACAAGAGTTACATAAGGAAGAAATTTTTAAACCAGTGCATTCCAGCATTGCTTAGAAGCTATATATCATGCAGTTAACATTACAACTTTTTTCTGTACATTGACATAGCAAAGTATTTTTGTTGATGTTTGCTACCATCACGAGTTGTAAATTTGTAATGTTTCCATTGCCCTTGCAACAATAATAGTGTGGAGGAAGGAAAAGAAAACATGTGCTAGAACAAAAATGTTGATCAGTTAATCAAATACATACTTAAATTTGAAATACTGTAATCATCCATCTATGTTAGTACATGGATGTAATTAGACTCAATTGACTGTTATTAAAATTTTTTGCTTTCTAATAAAATCTGGATGGAGGCCTTTTTGTTTAAATTTTCTGCCATTGAAATAGTTTCAGTTTATCCATACAATGATGATATAATAATGGTTTTGAAGTCTAGACCATTTCTTTTGATTATATGTACATGAAAGATATGATGATATGCAATGTGTATATATTTATGTCTGCTTTTCTGACATTATTTTTTTATTAAACTTGCAGCCATGTCAACATTGCTCAAGAATACAATTTGAAAACATGTGGCCATTCCAAAGGTTGTTGGGCTGGATGGATGGACGATCTTGCTATCACAAAGAAAAATCATGTTGTCTATCAGTCTGTGTATATGTGTTGTCTTTTGGCGTCACTATATTGTATTAAATTTACATTTATACCTTTAAGTGTTACTATTATGCTTATCAAGGAGCAATGCTGCTTGTTTGTATATATGATAATTTTTTTATAACTAAATGAAGTATTATTTAATCATCCTGTGCATAATATATGATGTGGTTTATAGTCTTGGAATTAAGTGTCTTCTATGGTAATATGAGATGGTTTATATGTATGGAAGTGTCTTATACGGTATGTCATATAAGATGGTTACACAATAAGCGTCGCTTATTAAACACTATAAGAGGCGGTTAAAGGTATACAAGTGACTTATACGGTAGAATATATAAGATGGTTATATACAAAGCGTCTCTTATAAAGCACTATAAGGGACGGTTATAGGCAAGAAAATGTCTTATATAGTAGGATATATAAGATGGTTGTACAAAGAAAACGTCGTATAAACATATCATATGAGACCCTTTACAAACGTCTCATATGAATGATCTCTTTTGCGACACCAGTCATATAAGTCATTTCAAAACCGTCTTAAATGATGAAAAAAAACGACTCAAAAGTGCATTTCTGTACTAGTTACCTCAAAATGAGAATAATTTACATATCGAGTAGGCTTGCAAACACTTACTCGATCATTCCGGGAACAACGGAAGAAGGGGGTAAAGTCCACCCCTGGGTTTGGCCGCATTAATATTGACATAACATTGCAATTACACATAGGAGGGTTCTGTTGACACCCAAATTTGGCAGGAAAATCGGATATTATGGAATGATTGAATATATCGGAATTATTGGGCCAAATCAGAAAATGAGCTTCATCGGCAAAGAAGAAAAGCATATTGAAGAATACCGATAGTTACGAGACTCCGGAAGAAATACGCTCTGATCAGAAGATATTTTTCGGGACGGGTAAAATAGGTCGTATCAGTATCAAATTTGTAATTGTATAAATAGGACCTTAGGTCTCGGGAAAACGACACATCATACTCTAAACACAAAAACACTTTTTCAAATCCGATCGACATCGTCGAAAGGCTTCAACTCGTAGGTAGAGCTATCTCGATGAGATAATCGATTCTCTTCTTGTAATCCGTATGCATGGCTGCATCATCTTGATCTCATGTATACAAAGCATGTTAAACTATCTCGGGTTTTACTGATCTTTAATGTGTTCTCGCATGTTACACTGTCTCGATCCAATCGATCTGTAATATGTACTTATCTTGCAATGCCGATTATCAAGTATCTCATATGTTTTTCCTGATTCCGATATATGCGACGGTCTCGTTCAATCGACTTTGCGTATACTAGCTTTAGGAATTTACATGTGTAGTTATTTGCCGATTGGTGTTGTATTAACCTATATTAGTTCTAAGCCTTTAAATTGGTTTATCGATTTACATCTCGATTTAGATCTGAATACTGTCTTGGCCTGACCATTCTATTCAATCTATTCCTTGACTTAATCTGATAAATTGATATAAAGATTTATTGCTAATTTTATGTATAAAATACCAAAAAGAAGTAAAAGATTTATGAGTGAATGCTTATTTATATTTAATTGCTCTATCAGGCATTAAGCCGATAGATCTTGCAATCGGATTATTTAAAGCCGATACAAAACAACCTGATCTGGCTACTTTAAAAGCCGATTAGGGCCAAGTCGCTGACAATTTATCCCTTTTCAATTCGGAGGTCAAATTGACTGGCATGCTTGGTTCTTGGTTGCGACGCAAGCACAGACATGACGCTTCCGCACGTGTGTTCGCGAAAAAGCTCACTTTTTGTGTCAACATACTTTTTGGCACGCTCGGTGGGACCCCAAGAATCAAAATCAACTAAATGATGCGCACCGATGACGAGGCGGCGTTGGAGGTGCTCAAGCTCGCTGCCGAGGCAGTGACATTTGATGAATTGAGCCCTGATCAGAAAAAGGAAGTTGAAGATAGGCTCGCCGAGATCCATGAAGAGAATAAGAAGAGAATGCTTGCTGGCTATCGGAAAACTCGCAGTGGCCAGATTATGAAGACTTCTATTGGAGATCCACTGCTCACTGGAGACTTTTTCGAAGTGATAAGAGATCAGATTAATAGCTCTGTTTACCGATCGATGCTAGATCAGTCATCGGTTTTGGGGCGAATCGTACAAGAAGGGACTAGCGCCGCTTTACATAATATCATGACCGGGCAGACCCCTCCAAGGAATCGGAATATCACACAGGAGATGAATTTGGGAAACCAATACCAGCTTATACTCAGCCAGGAACATCTCATGCTGGGACTTTCCAACCAAGTCCTCCATTGACAATCAATCCAACTCTGATTCAGATGATATCGAATAATCAGGCTATAGTCCCGGCTCCAGAACCGATCTATCAGCCGATTAATCCTGGGATGAATGAAAATCTAGAAGAGATGATGAGGAACCTGGTATACAACATGATGAAGCAGTGTGGGTTCAACACTCCCAAGATTGCACCGCATTATACTATGTCGTATCCATCGGCTTTCAACGAAACAGAATTTCCTCATAAATATCGAGTACCCGACTTCGCAAATGCCAAATTCAGCGGGAGCGATAACACCTCTACGCGCGAGCATGTTGCTAGATTCCTTGCGCTGTGCGGAGAGGCTGCTTCAAAGGATACGCTCAAATGCCGATTATTTCCACTGTCGCTATCGGGATCGGCTTTCAACTGGTTTACTTCGCTTCCTTCGAACAGCATTACGTCCTGGCCGGATCTGTAGAAGAAATTTCATGAGTATTTTTATTCCGAAGAAAATGAGGCAAGAATTACTGATATCATGATGATTAAGCAGAAGTTTGGAGAATCGGTAAATGATTACCTTCGTCGGTTCAGGGAGGTGAGAAACCGATGTTATAGCCTTTCACTGCCTGACAATGAGTTGGCGGAATTGGCTTTCAAGGGGTTACTACCCGTTAATCAGAAAAGGGTGGGCAATCAGGAATTTACTGATATTTCACATCTGGCTCACAAGATCGCGCTGTACGAAAGCCGATTCTCAGATAATTCATACCCAGGCCAGAAAGAGTATCGGAACAATAACAATAATAAGGGTAAAGACAAAGCCGTCAACGTTTTTGATATTGATGAGATCAAAGATTCACATGACTCCGATACTGAGGATGTCGGTGCCTATGTTGCTAAATGGGTGAATAATAAGAAGGAATTCAAGCTTGGGTGGATAAAGCCGAAAGGCTCTCAAAAGGGCAAGTATTCTTTTGATACATCCAAGTGTGATCGGATTTTCGATCATCTGCTGCAAGAAAAGAAGATTCGGCTTAAACAGGGGCATGTGATTCCTCCGCTCGAAGAGCCGAAGAAGCGAAAATATTGCAAGTGGCATAATTCTTACTCGCACGCTACCAATGAGTGCAATTTGTTTAAGCAAGTGGTGCAGAAAGTGATCGAGAGCGGACAGCTTCGATATCGAGGTAAAAATTCGTAGATTGATACAGAACCGTTCCCAGTCGGTTTTGTTGGGATGGTTGATGCCAAAAGAAAAGCCGATGATTCCGAGAGTTCCAATCGGTTTAAAGTACTCGTTGGCTCTAAGAGGATTGTGGTGGAAGAGAAGCCAGAATTAAAATTCCGATCAGCAAGCCGACGAGGTGGTGAAAGAACTGGCGAGTGGCGTGAGGTGAAGCGCGGGCAAGATTATAATCCGATTTCCAAGCAAAGACCAAAGCCAACCTTTGATCAGCTGTTGGAAAAATATGACCGGATGGCTAAGGGGACACCTCGTAGGAGCGTTAAATCCAATAATCTTGAACCTGTTCAGAGGAATTCAAAGGATCAAGATTGGGAGATGGAGCATTGGGATTGTCGTTTTTTCCGATACTGCTGGAAAGAAAGGATGTCGTTGCCTACTCTGGAAAATTGCCCAATGAACCACGCGTTTATTCCACCCAAAAGAACATCGGTAAAGGATCGGCCGGTGTTTCCTAGTGAAAAAGCCGATGATATCCCGATAAATAAAAATACCGATGTGCATCGGCCTCCCAAGGTGCCGTTGCCACAGTGGCGTCCAAGTGGAATCACGAAATCTCAGAAGCGGCGCTTGCATTGGATGAGAAACACTGAGGCAAAAGAGGCAGAAGCTGAAAAGTTCAGGGATACTCTGCTGGAGCAGGTAAAACCGATGAGACCAGCTAGGGGCAGGCAAGAGTGCAGGCCCAAGCTGAGATCGGCTATTATTATTGATACTAAGGCGGGCTCTGATGAAACCTCTGTTGCTACCAACATGGTTTGCGTATTACCTCGGGAATTCATGTGTGATTACGAAGAGGCTGCTGCAGAGCTGGTAGTTGGGGCTGAAGATGCTATTTTTAAGAAACCTGAGAATTCCCGATTACACTTGAAACCGTTATTTATTATGGGTTATATGAATGGAAAGCCAATTTCCAGGATGATGGTGGACAGTGGAGCTACCGTGAATCTGATGTCATATTCTGTGTGTCGGAAAATTGAAAAATCTACAGAAGATCTTGTTAAGACTAACATGGTGCTAAGCAATTTCAATGGAAATCCGACTGAAGCGAAGGGGGTTCTAGTGGTGGAGCTCACTGTAGGGAGCAAGACGATCCCAATAGCCTTTTTCGTAATTGAAGGAAAAGGGAGTTATAATGTGCTATTAGGGAGAGATTGGATACACGCCAATTGCTGCATTCCATCGACATTGCACCAGATCTTGATCCAGTGGATTGGCGAGCAGATAGAAGTGGTCAGGGGAGAATCTCTAACTACAGAAACCGATTGTGCGGAAATACATGACAACCTGGAGGCATTATCGAGAAAACCCTTGGAGGAGTGTGATTTCCTCAGCGTCAGTAAGTTGGCCTTCAAGCCAACGACACTGGAAGCGCAATCGGTAACCCAAGGGCACGAGGGTTTTTTATAGGAACCGCGGCTCTAGAGGAAGTAGAGTATAAGATGGGCCAAGGATTTATATCGGCTGATGAACATGAAAAGGTCGATATTGGAATGGATGGTAAAGAGAGGCCCACTTACATCAGTAAACAGTTGCTTGGGTCGGCTTATCCAGATTCTTAAGGATCGGGTTGATTGCTTTGCTTGGGAATATCATGAGATGCCTGGTCTAAACCGATCTATAGTTGAACATAAGAATAAAATGAAGCCGGGATTTTGGCTAGTAAAACAATCGCCGAGGAGAATTAGTTGGAAAATTTATGATAAAGTGAAGGCTGAAATTCAAAGGTTACTGGATGCGAAGTTTATTCGGCCGTGTAAATATGCTGATTGGATTTCCAATATTGTACCAGTAGGGAAGAAAGATTCCGATAAGATCCTGGTGTGCATTGATTTTTGGGACTTAAATAAGGCGACTTACAAAGACGAATATCCGATGCCGATTGCCGATCGATTAATTGACGCTGCTTCTGGCAATCGGATTATCAGTTTCTTAGATGGCAATGCTGGTTACAATCAAATCTTTATGGCCGAAGAAGATGTGAACAAGACTGCATTTAGATATCCTGGTTCTATCGGCTTGTTTGAGTGGGTTGTTATGACTTTTGGGCTAATCAGCGCTGGGGCTACATATGAAAGAGGGATGAACTTAATTTGCCATGATTTAATCAGTAAATTGGTCGAAATTTACATTGATGATGTGGTGATTAAATCTCAAGAAGAAGAACAACACTTGGTTGATATTGTAACCGTGTTGGTTTCAGAAATATGGTATGAGGATGAATCCGAAGAAGTGTGCTTTTGGTGTATCGGCCAGCAAGTTCTTAGGGTTTATGGTGCATCAGAGAGGAATTGAAGTCCACCCTGATAGAGTAAAGGCGATTCTGAATACTAAACCTCCGGATTCAAAGGTTCGTCTACAAGAGCTCATCGGTAAGATTAATTACTTGAGGAGATTTATTTCAAATTTATCGGAAAGAATCATCCCGTTTTCTCCATTGCTTAAATTGAAAAATTCCGATAAGTATGTTTGGGGACCAGAGCAGCAGAAAGCGCTTGATAATATCAAAGAGTACTTGGTAAATCCACCTGTTCTGGTTGCTCCGAAAGAAAGTTTGTCGTTTAAGTTGTATTTATCGGTATCGGAAAATACAATAGGGGCAGTTCTTGTTCAGGAGATAGATGGAATGGAGCATGCAATCTTTTATCTAAGCAGGAAATTGCTGGATCCCGAAACCCAATACACGATAGTGGAGAGGTATCGGCTTTGTCTATACTTTGCTTGCACTAAATTGAGGCATTATCTGTTGGTGCTGAATGCAAAGTAGTTTGCTAAACCGATGTGGTCAAGTAAATGCTTAATGCTCCCATTATTAAAGGATGACTCGGTAAGTGGGCATATACTCTCATCGAGTTTGACTTAACGTATGAATCTCCGAAAGCCGTCAAGGGGCAGGTATTGGCTGATTTCATTACGCATCATCAAGATGTTAATTTATCGGCTCTTTTGTTATGAGTGATGTTCTTTGATGGATCTGTTTGTGAGAAGGGATGTGGAATCGGTATCTTTATAGTTTCTCCTGGTGGTGTTTCTTACCGATTCGGTGTTACTATGGATTTTGGGTTGACCAACAATCAAGTTGAATACGAAGCTTTGATTCGGGGATTGGAGTGCTTAATTCAAGCCGGAGCTATTGCTGTGGAAGTCTTTGGAGATTCACAGCTAGTGGTTTTCCAGATGATCGGTAAATATGAATGCCATAGTGAACTGCTTCGGGAGTACCTTGAGAGAGCTTCTGATTTGGCTAAGTATTTCAGTATATTCACGATTCAACATATTTCGAGGGAACAGAATTGTGAGGCCAATGATTTGGCTCAAGAAGCGTCAGGGTATAAAGTACCGATCATGGAATTGGAAATTATTCCGATTGCCAATCCAATTCTGGTGGGATGGTAGGCAGAAATTATCGGCTATCTTAAAAATCCTCAGGGGAAAGCCGATAGGAAGCTTAAAAGGAAAGCTCAGAGATATGTATTAATCAGTGACAAGTTATACTATCGGAGTTTTGATGGGTTATTGCTTAAATGCCTGAATGAAGAAGACGCTAAAGTGGCAATCGGAGAAATTCATGAAGGGCTGTGTGGGACACATCAATCAGCATATAAGATGAGGTAGATGTTAAAGCACGTGGGATATTTCTGGCCAACAATGATGGAAGATTGTTTTAAATACTATAAAGGTTGCAAAGATTGTCAGAAGTTCAGAAATATTCAGCATGCGCCTGCATCCATTTTGCATCCGATCATGAAGTCGTGGCCTTTTAGAGGATGGGGAATTGATATGATCGGAGGAATATTTTCTTCCTCGTCCAAGAGGCATCGGTATATTTTGGTAGCGACGGATTGTTTCACTAAGTGGGTTGAAGCTATACCATTGAAGAAAGTAACAGCTACTGAAGCGATCGACTTTGTTAGAGAGCACATAATTTACCGATTTGAGATTCCTTAGACGATCACCACGGATCAGGGATCGGTATTTATGTCCGAAGCATTTCAAGATTATGCTCGAAGCTTGGGAATCACAACAATCAACTCCTCACCGTATTATGCTCAAGCCAACGGCCAAGCAGAGTCTTCAAATAAGATCGCTATAAAGCTGATTAAGAGAAAAATCGATGAAAGGCCGCAGGGTTGGCATAATACTTTGGCGGATGCGCTATGGGCATATCGGATTGCTAAGCATGGGGCTACGAAAGTGTCACCATTTGAGTTGGTATACGGTCAAGAAGCTATTCTACCGGTTGAAGCTATCATCGGATCTACAAGGGTTGAGGAACAAAATAATGTGAAAGCCGATGATTATAAGAATCTGATGGTGGATAAACTTGATGATATGGTGGCAGTTCGGCTAAAAGCTTTGGAACATATTGAGCGTGATAAGCAAAGAGTTGTTAGACATTATAATAAGAAAGTTGTGCTGAAAACTTTTGAAATGGGAGATCTGCTATGGAAAACGTTTTTACCGATTGGTTCCAGAGATCCTAAGTACGGAAAATGGGCTTCGAACTAGGAAGGACCGTTTAAGGTCAATCGGGTTGTTCCTGGAAATGCATATATTCTAGAGACGCTTGAAGGGCAAGTTTTCGGCAAAGCAATTAACGCTAAGTATCTGAAGAGGTATTATCCAAGTGTTTTGGTTGGAACTTGAGTAGAGAAGTTTATAAAAGCCGATTCTGATGAATCGCCTATAGTTTAAATGCCGACTAACACTTGTATCGGTACGATGTTGGTATATTGCTCAACACGTTGCGGTTGAGGGAAAAGCCGATTCTAATGAATCGCCTATAGTACGAAAAATTAATATAAGTGCAACAGATTGCATAAAGAAATAAAGTTATTACAAGGACACGAAGGCCTTAACTGTTTTTGCCCCAAGGGGCAGAGTGAGGCATTGTTTTACGATCGGCAAAATACCGATCTACACACAGATGAAAGTTTAAAAATTTGGCTCGCAGGCCAATCACTCACAAAACTCGAAAATGGATGCGGCAGCGCTAGTGATTGTGTCACGAATCCGGTTGACAGTGTCGGTATCTTCCTCGACTGATCCGGTCACAATCGGTATTTTCTTTTTTCATCTAATACCGCCAAGCCACAGGCCTTCACTATGCTGTACTGTTCCTTGGCCGTCGATTTAGACTCCTCAAAGTTTGAGCGAGCAGCTGCTTCGGCTTTCTTTGCCTTCTCCAATTCTTGTTCCAAGGATTTGACCCTTGAAACTGCTTTGGAGGCAGCAGTTTTTGCCAATTCGGCCTCTTGCTTCAGCCTGAGGAGTTTCTCATTTTAGGAATTGGCGTCTTGGATCAGCCCCTTGAGTTCCTCTTCAGCTTCTTTCAGAGCTTCCCTCTGATGGAGCTGATCCAGCACAGCGTCGAAATCGGCTTTCTTCTCCTCGAGAGATAACAATTTTTGAATGGCCGATACCACCTGCTCGGGGATAATTTCCTTGATGGAATCTGCTATCTCCCATACGGCAGATGGGTTAGTCAGAAGAGCCGATTCGTTGCTGACCAGCTCCCACGTCTATTTAAGCTTGGCAAGGGTGTCCGGCGAAAACTGATTGTTCTTGGCTGGTTCCGCGGCAGCTGGCTCAATGGCGACGACTGGAGGTGATGGAGTCTTGATCGGAGAGGATAGAAAATCCAGCTCGTTGTCAAGCCAATCCATGCTGGATGGGTCGAAGATCAGTTCGTCAGTTTTTCCCCATCGTATGTGATCACCTGCGTGGATGCCACAATTACCCAAACTGGGCTTCGAGGTTGAAACATATACTGGAAAAGAAATTTTAAAGTTACAAAAACAAATCGGACTTTAAGGATTTCATGAGTTAAAGTAAGAGATTTCCGATTACGTCTTGGGGGTTAAAGGCCGGCGGTGTCTGCGATGCTGGCGGAGGAGCAGGTGTGGCGTCCTTCCTTTTTTGGAGGGGGGAAGTTTCCTAGAATTAGAATACCGATAAGACTAAAAGCCGAAGGAGAGTTATGAGAATTTGGGGAAAAATCAAGTGCTTACTGTGTCACATACAGATTCGGTGCTATCGGGTGTACGCACCTTTTAGGGTATTGGCTTCTTGGCAGCCAATTTCTTCCTCTGGCTAGTTTCACCTTCGGGTCTCCCTGTTGATCAAAAGTGATTAAGAAATCGGATTTTGAGGAATTATATACCATAAGCCGATTGTACCTCTTTTCTTGGGCTGTTGGGAGGACCCTTGAGTGAAAGCCGATGCGGACTTTGCCGTTGAATGGAGGCAGCCGGCTTCCTTGCCAACGAGCTTGGCCCTAGGGCGTTTGTCTCCGCTCTGTAAAGGAAAATAGCATAGGGTTAGTAATCGGAAAAAGAGTGGTATGGGTTAGTGAACGCACGAAAGTTAGTAACCTCGCTGCCAGAAGACGATGCATGATTCTGAGATTCCGTTCTTTCATCGTCTGAATCCGATGAAGAAGGTCCTGATTCAGATGAATTTCCCTCTTTGTCATCGCTGTCCTCATCATCGGAATCATCAGAATCGGAGCCATCATTGCTGCTTTTTTCCGATTCTGATGGGAGCTCTGCCATACCAACAATTTTCGGCCAATTGGGTTTGCAAATCTCTTTCTTGCCAGTGAGCCATTCGATTAAGGTTGCAGCTCCGCCTTCTGTGGCGTAGATGTTTTTGGTGATAGTTTCCCACCAGGTGTCGAATTTTGGAGAAGTGTCCGACCACATTATGAGTTCTATCGGCATTTCGAAGTCAATATGTGCAGCAAATAAGATTCTGTATGCCGATTGAGAGTTGAGGTCTTCTCTGGCATTCAGGTGGCGATATATAAATAAATCAGGAATATCCTGTCCCAGATTGAATTGCCGAGCGACCATGGCAGGATGATATAACTCATATAAAGGTTTTCTGATATGAGTTCTCATACTCAGCATGGCGAAAAAGATGCCCGGAGAGATAAACTCTTTATATGCCGATAAGGCTTCGCCCTTTAAGGTATTGTCCAATCGGAAAAATGAGGGAACAGGGTATTTGTCCAAGTCAGTATATGGATTGAACTGCTCTGCGCCATATTCCGATTCAGACATGGTGAAAAACGCAACTAGGGAATGAGAGAGGACATCTTGGTTTAGGCGTCTTCTGTTGCAGTTGACTGAGATCATCTCTCCATAGGATCTGCATGGGCGCTCGTTGCCATCGGATTCTTTTTCGTTCGGAAATTCTAGGCTGAAGTCCAGTTCTCCTATAGAGATGTATATTTGGAGCTTCAAAAACAGACAAATGAACCGGAAAGGACCGCCTAGATTTCCTACTGAGTAATCGGCTTTCTTGGAGCAGAGACCTTCTCTGATCTCGTGCATCATCCGATAGGTTGATCCTAGGAGGTATTTTCCAATGGCCAGTTTCTGACCTGTTGCCAATGCCTCAGCTACTCCTTGGTATACTTTGCTGGGACTAAGAGACTGACCGCAGAAAAAGAACCTGTCGAGCCACATGTTCAAGAAAGCGATGTGCTCTTCATCCTTGACATCACCCGTTTGCTGATGAGTATTGATGTAGAGCTGCCAGCCAAAGTTCTTTTCGGGAACTAGCTTAAGGGTAGCAGACAAGTCAAAAGCCAATAGCATATCGCCATCGGGACTAAGACCAGTTAACATGGCTACGTCCAGAAGTGTAGGGCTAATTGGTCCTGTCGGGAAGAGGAAAGCATTTGCTGTATCGCACCAAAAATAAGCCGATGCTGCCATGAAGGGTTCGTCTGCTGGAGGAGGATGTAAGGAAAGAAGGATAGCATCGGTAATTCCTAACTCAGTCCATTGTTCCTTTTTCTAGCTATAAACTTGAGTGAGCCAATCCTTGTATCCCTTGATCGGGCTAGGCCAAGAACGGAATGCCGATTTCCAACTGTTTACACTAAGCTCATCGGCAAATAATGGGAGCCTTGCTACCGAGTGATTTATGAAATCAAATAGGTCTCTTTCTCCTATCAGTCCCAAAGAGTACAATGCTTTAGAGTCTGAGCATCGGAATAGTACCTGAGACATGTTGCCGATTAGAGGTTAAGCAAGAAGTCTGTGCGCTGGGAGTCCTGAGGGCTCTGGAAATCCGATGTAGGAGACTTGTGCGCAAGAAAATGGGTGAAAGTGACAGCGAGTGAATGCCTATTTATAGTTGCGGTAAAACTAGGGTTTTTACCGAGGGTTTTGGCGTTACTGTTTCGGCCCATATTGCGTAGTGGGCTGGCACGTGTTTACAGGATGGGCCGAAAGCAGAGACTACAAGGGTAAAATTGTGAAAAATTTTAAGATGATTTGGTAAAATCCGATTTTAAGTAAAAGTTCGGCTAATGAGAAAACCCACTGCCAAACTTAGGGGCATATGTTGACACCCAAATTTGGCAGGAAAATCGGATATTATGGAATGATTGATTATATCAGAATTATTGGGCCAAATCAGAAAATAGGCTTCATCAGCAAAGAAGAAAAGCATATTGAAGAATACCGATAGTTACGAGACTCCGGAAGAAATACGCTCTGATCAGAAGATATCTTTCGGGACACGGTAAAATAGGTCGTATCGGTATCGGATTTGTAATAGTACAAATAGGACCTTAGGTCTCTGGAAAACGACACATCATACTTTAAACACAAAACCACTTTTTCGAATCCGATCGACATCGTCGAAAGGTTTCAACTCGCAGGTAGATCTATCTCGATGAGATAATCGATTCTCTTCTTGTAACCCGTATGCATGGCTGCATCATCTTGATCTTATGTATACAAAGCATGTTAAACTGTCTCAGGTTTTACCGATCTTTAATATGTCCTCACATGTTACACTGTCTCGATCCAATCGATCTGTAATATGTACTTATCTTGCAATGCCGATTATCAAGTATCTCATATGTTTTTCCTGATTCCGATATATGCAATTGTCTCATTAAATCGACTTTGCGTACACTAGCTTTAGGAATTTACATGTGTAGTTATTTGCCGATTGGTGTTGTATTTACCTATATTAGTTCTAAGCCTTTAAATTGGTTTATCGGTTTACATCTAGATTTAGATCTGAATACTGTCTTCGCCCGACCAATCTATTCCTCGACTTAATCTGATAAATTTATATAAAGATTTATTGCTAATTTTATGTATAAAATACCAAAAAGAAGTAAAAGATTTATGAGTGAATGCTTATTTATATTTAATTGCTCTATCAGGCATTAAGCCGATAGATCTTGCAATCGGATTATTTAAAGCCGATACAAAACAACCTGATCTGGCTACTTTAAAAGCCGATTAGGACCAAGTCGCTGACAATTTATCCCTTGTCAATTCGCATATCAAATTGACTGACACGCTTGGCTCTTGATTGCGACGCAATCACAGATTTGACGCTTCCGTACGTGTGTTCGCGAAAAAGCTCACTGTTTGTGTCAACAGGTTCATCACTCGACTAGCACTTGCCACCGCCTTCTCCTCCGCTGTCAATTCCCCACGGTTTGACGGAGGAGGAACCCAACGCCTAAAATGCTGAATTGGCTTGGTGTCCCCGGAGCACCATAGGAACAATTGGATCCTCGGGTCGTACATTTCTGGACCATCGATCCACTCGAAAAACCAACACGGCGGACTAGAATACGGCATACAGTAATTGAACTTCACACCACAGGTGTAGAAAACTCTACCGGCAGTATCACAGTCCCTCGATTGTTGAACCTCCGCAGGAATGCCGTGCTGGCAAATTGGAACCGGAAACGGAGAGGACCGAACTAGAGCATCCTTACCCCTAGGGTAATCCCCATACTTGAGAAATGGCTTGGTCTCGAAGGGAACGTTTCCTGCAATATAGTGTAATACAAATGAAAAATAAATTATTCTAGCAAACCATACTCCACAAAAAACCAATATATCATTCGCCATACTTTCTAACTATAATACAAAATACACCTATATATACATCATACGGATTAATATTACCATATATCATTCATCATTAACGGAGACAAATTCACTACGCAATCCACACATCTTAGTACTACGTGTAACCCTAACTCTAACCTAAATCATTTGAATCGTACAAAAAATTGCATCCAAACCGCACAGATGGAGAGGGATTTACCTGCCATGATGAAGTGTCGTCTTTCCCCAAACAAATCCGTCCTGATCTTGGCAATCTCCGCAGGATTAGAGTGGTTAGGGAAGAGAGGAAAGGAAGGGGAAATGAGAAAATGAAGAAGAAGACCCGTGGGAGAAGTCCTGGGGTACAAATATTATGTCCTTGACGTGCCATGAGGGGTGGCGCGGCAAGGGTGGCCCACTGTCGGTGCTCGCACACCTGCAGCGCGACCGCGTGGCAGCCTTGCCGCGCCAAAGCATGTGGTGCGGCAAGGGTGGGGCCCGCAGCATCCACGTAGCGGCTGGCCAGCCGCGGGCACCTACGTGGCATCCTTTGCCGCGCCACATGCGTAGACGCGGCAAAGGCTATTAGCCACGTCGGCTGAGTTGGCACGGCCAAAGGGGTCAGATCTGCAAATAGTTTCTACCGAGGGTTAATTTTAAATTTTTTATTTAAAAAAGGTTAAAAAAAATTTGAGTTTGTCATGATGGCCTTGTTCCCGCTAGGAGCTAAGATGGTGGAGGTGTAGATTGAGAGAAATTCATCGGGGTTTTATGTCCCATTGAATCTCTCGATGTTCTTAGATTTGAACCTATTTGGCCAAACGACATTTCGCAAGTGTCGGAAATGACTTTGAATCCAATTTTCTTAGCCGAACGGTGGTTCACTTCTTCCGTCAAGTTTCTGTGATATCCCCATTGCCTAGAATAAGTCTGGTTCACCGGAGCATCGCAGCACGGACCAAATCTATGGAACACTGGGTTGCGGTCGCCCTGCGGTGATTCCCCCGATGTGGAAGTCTCACAGTATTCATGCTTTGACAATTCATCGCACTCCTCGCAATTTAGGCCAACCCGGGGATCATCTGGGGCGGGTCTTGCGGATCTATGCTGACTATGCACCGATTTGTGTTACCCTGTTGTTCCTGGTGACGGGAACATTTTGCGTATGTTGTGCCATGCTGCCTATTGCCTGAGTTAGGGTGTCCAAAGTGCCTGTAAATGTGCTGCGAATGGGCACGCCTAAGCTTAGCAGCCATATGCTCTAGTTCCTCCACCACGGCAGCCCTTGTGGCAGGTAAGTCATCGCCGCCTGCTAGCCATGAAACTGCAAGACAACGGTGGCCAAAGCCTTATGAGCTTGTGACTTTCCAATGGCAGGTTTGTCGAGCAAGTCGACTCTGCCCAAGCCATGGGACAGAGTGCGGTGGGTTCTCCGGGAGACGGAACGCGCCGGAGGATGGCTCGAACGAGTACTCTTGTCCTTGCGGATCTTACACCCCATGACGAATGCGGGGGCGGTCCGACGCCCAGCGCACCAGTGTTAGATCTTGAGAAAAGTTTTGTTATTTTTGTTTTGCCATGTAAAAAAATAAAAAAAATCAATAAAATAATAAATATTCTCTAATGCATGTCTATTTCCACTCAAATTTTTTGTATTACTATACAACATTTATACATCTAGATTTTTCTTTAAAAACGTTTATATAAATGAATATTGATCATATAGATTCGAATAAAATATATGTGAGACCTGACACTGATTAAAGAATATTTATAATTTTTAATGATTTTTTTGAATTTTTTTACATGGTGAAACAAAAATTACAAATTTTAACACAAAATCTAACGTTGGCCGTTGGATGGAGATCCAACGGCCAGAACTGCCCATCGGACGGGGGCGCGTCCGACATCCGTCGGACCACCCCCGCGTTCCCCCATGATAGCCAATGTTTCGTCCAATGCCTCTTTGAGTCCACATCGAACCCATCCTCCTTGGAGATACGCAGGGCTTCAGCCTCCTTCGTGCAACGAGTTTCTTCATCTTGGCGTCGTTGTTCTTCGTCCTAACCGGGTCGCATTCTCTAGTGCTTCGGTGCCCTCAACGTGCGCCATATAGACATCACAGGAACCTTTAGGTATCGAGGGAGTCATGACCATGTCACCGGTGGTACTGACTTTGTTAATGGATTCCGCCATGTCGTATAGAATGTCCGGTCCAACATAGAGCTTGTAGTTGCTTTCTTCTTTAGATAGGAAAGAATGGTCTATTAAGGGTATTGGGAACATACTTTGAGTTAGCCCGTGTAACACCATGCGATCGGCATATCATCCGGGCCGGCCATGCTCCGTATGACCCTCAGGATCCCTCATCCCAGGGACCTTAGAGTTGGTGCGGTATTCGTCTAAATCATCGAAGACACATGTCTCGGGTATCACTAGAGTTGATTAACATATTAAAGGAAGATTGAGACGAGAGAATCTCCAGCCCCACGGTGGGCACCAACTATCGACGATTGGGAACAAGCTTCCTGGGTCAAGCATATTTCTAATTCGTAGCACCAAAGAACCTCATTTCTGTCACAATCACAACTTCCAAGATGTCAAATAATTCTTGGTGTAAGATGAAAAAAGACACGGGAGATTTTTATCCTGATTCAGACCTCCTGGGCAATAATAACATTCCTAAGTTTAGTGCTTCGTTATCATCAAGATATCATAGTGCAATGATTCGCAGAAGAAAAAACTATGTAGGGCTCTTGTTGACGTGAGGGTGATGTGGATGTGTTTCTGGATCTCTCTCTACCCTCACGCTAGAGGGGATATACTTATAGTAACCTTAGGGATACAAATACAATAAGATAAACTTTACAGGGTAACTAATCCCTAAAATAAAGTGACATGCCGACACAACTTGAAACCTTAACACACTCCATCATTATGGGCTGAGCTGTCGCAAAGAGGAAGACATAAATGCCGAGCCTTCCACAGTCGATCAACACGCCATTGGGCAACACCTAAACCGAGGCGCAACCATTGTCCTGAGTAACTGCCCGTTTCCAAACACCGGGCAAAAGGATACCCAAGGTACGTCAAATGGTGTTTTTTACAGTCCGAGGAAGGCAAGACTATCCTCGCTAAATCTTGTCACACTTTTCTAGGTCACCTACATGTGGGGCCTGCATAGAATAAGAGAAATCTTACCATAAATATGGCAATGAAACAAACACATATACATAACAACCTAACATAAGACGTGACGTGATTAGTCACCAACCAAATGTTAACCTCAAAGGTGCGAAAACCAATTCCCTCTTAACACGAGCCCAAAGCCATCAATAGGTAGGGCTGTTCAAAAACTCAAAGCCCGCAAGCTGCTCGAACATGGCTGGCTAGACTGTTCAAACAAGCCAAGCTTAATCAAACCTAACCTTGAATGAAAATTCAAGCCTACTCGAGTTATGGGGAGATTTTCCAAACCCTAACTCTCCGTGACAAGATCATATCTTACTCAGTTTACTTTGAGTACAGATCTTCCAATCCATAGACACAAGAATCAAGTTCAAGTCTAGTAAGGTAAGCTCTCTCAAGCTCACCCCATTTACAGTCCTAGCCAGCAGCCGCCTCACAGGACGCACTGATTTTCATGCCGATCGAAAGGCGGAAAATCAATTGTGAGCGCCTAGTTCCAGAAAATTTGAAAAAATAATTTATGATTCCTTCAGGGAATGAAAGAAACAACAGAGCACGAGCCATGCATGCCATGTTCCAATGTAAGCAACGTTCCTACTGCTACTGAAAGGAGGCATCAAAACCCATACTAACAGGCCACGCTCTCCAAGGATACAAGAGGCTTAAACATGTGCAAAACATACATGGAAGGCATGTATGGCAGTTGACAATGTGTTAGTACTTAACCTTAGCACCTAGCCCGCGTGCCTTGGGCCGCCGTGTCGCCATCAATGGGGTCAAGATGCCCTGGCCATCCTTCCCCAGGCCGGAGCCTGGAACAAACCCCATTTTCACCATCATTTTGGACCCAAAACCCTTTGTATGCCTTTCAAAGGAACCAACACCACTGATCTCCGGTCGCTGTGCATTGCGCCTTGGTTCTGACCTTTTATTCGATTCTGGCCTTGGCTGCTCTGACCTTGCTTTATTTGCCTCAGCCTCACTATCAAATTCCACACCCAACCCGAGAGATTTGGGACGATGAATGGCTTGGATAGGCTGCACTATGCCTTGGCTATCTTTGCCAAGTCCAGTGCCCTCGATGAATCCCATCTTAGCCATCATCTTTGAACCAAAACCCTTGGTGTGCATCTCAAAGTTGCCCAGCTTGGAGTTGCTTTCGACAACTTTCTGAGAGGGGGCATCACCACCAGTTGAGCCAACTGCTATTATTTGCGTGACAGATTCTGCCATAGTGCCAGAGGAGACAAAAGAAACAGGAAGCTCTGAAAATGAGACCTCTTTCTTGGAAGATTTCTTTCCATTTGGGTACTGATTCCTTGCAATCTTTGTTTGAGGTAGAAGGGCCTTCCCTCTTGCTGGGCCTTTAGAGTTGTCCCAATTAACAGCAAAGTCCTCAGGCTCAGTCCCCAAGAGCTGAAATTGATAAAGTGAAGCAATTTTTAGATTTGATGAAATAAATAAAATTAGCAAGGAGATAGGATCAGAGAAAAACAGCAAATGTATATTTTGCATACAACAAAATAAAAAGGTTTGATGACAAAAAAATTCAAGTGTACACATGTAACATCTTTAGAAGAAGTGAGAAGCAACAAAATCCAGTATGATATAAAAGAAACACATATTTGACAGCATCTACAAAATATGACAAGAACAAAGCGTTGAAGTGGAAGACACAAAAGCTAAAAGTGAAGCATAGCACTTCAAAACAGAAATAGCTAACAAAATAGTGTTCCAACAATATGAACACAGAAAGTTACTACCTTATCAAGTCGAGCTTGGCCATCCGCCGATGGCAAGGAAGACTGTCCAGTTAATGACACAGTAACAAATCTGCAAGGCATGATTACTAAATTTACAGCAAGTATAAGCTATAAAAGCAAAAAAAAAAAAATACCATGGCAGAATGTTAGCTAGTTCAAACCATAGATATGATAATGAACATCAAGAATATTGAGTTAGGATATGACCCAATTCCATTAAACTCGTATATGTATTTTTTATATACTGAAAGCAATTAGAGGCCAATTGAATGGGGCACGTGGATTTTATTTCTTTACTCAACCTCACCACCAAATTTTACTGTGTGCAACAAGATATTTGTACCTGATCATGGTAGTGAAAAGAGACCCATACATTAACTGTTCTTAACGAATAAATATATTTTCTCTAAATTAATATCATTTGGATTAACATAATTGGCATAGAAAATGGCCGACAGCCATAATACAACATATATTCGGTGCTTATATATAATCACTAAGATTGTACATGTTCTGTATTTCTGCAAAGTACACACAAGAATGTTCAGTAGGAATTTATGCACTTAACATTGCAAAAAATATTCCAGCATGTGTAGTGCGCGGGCACATTTGTGTGCATGTGTAGCGGGTGAATATGGTGTCCGTCCTCAGTTGTACTTTGGCCTTGTTCTTTTCAGCTTAAATTAAAATTAAAAGCTAACGTTGCAAATTTATCATTTTTGTACAAGCCAAACAATGTAGTACATGGTAGTCATTTTTGTAGGATTTTAAATGGTTCTTCTTAGTTTCTAAAATATTTTTTTATAATTTTTGAGCTTTACAAGACCTCTCTCAAGGGGTCATAATTTTTTCAGATTAAAATTTTAAATTTTTTTCAAAAGAAAAGAAAGGGCATAAAAACAAAGATGCAATACATCACAAGTGCATGGATGGGAGGCACAACATCCTGCAGGTAACTAACGCATAACCATTTTGGTAAGGTAACCAGGTTATGGTAGTTGCTATATGCACGGACACATCGCTTACACATTTGTCATTCAGACAGTATCGCATTGAACATGACAAGCACATGTCAATGTCATGCGTCTTTTGTATCAGTGCCCATGCATTATGCAGGGTAGTTGGTTAGTAAACCACTAAGCCAATAACCAATGTCCACAATAGGACTAATGGTTCATTGCAGGCGAGATCATGCACCATCCCACCTGAAGATTAAGATAACAAAAAAATGGAAGTTAAACCATAGTTACCTGATTCGCTGTTCGTGATTCATCGCTTTGCAAAAAATAGGGTCTCTGAAGGGTATACCTCTCCAATTCGTGACTTGGAGATTCAATTCATGAATCAGATATATAGTATAACTCCCATGGACAATATAGAGCTTATTTATGGTGTTATAAACATGGCACTCATAAAAATGGAAAAATGACACAAAAGACATAGACATGGACATGGTCAGTCCGCACAGGTGTCTTTGTAGCCCATATCCCATACTAAATCAGCTCAACTAGGAAGCTCAGCCCACAAGAGTACACTATTCTCTTGCAATTGGAAACCATAGGCCATCAACACTGAATACCTTCCCCAAATCCCTTAGTCGTCACCTGCCATTCATCAGTATATCCCAGTCTCCCGATCTCATACTCTCCTCGCCTTCCCTCTAGTGCTCTACCACCTCCCCTTCCCTCAATGCTTCGTCCTCCCAGAATGTGTCAGCATCGCCTTCCCCCCTTGTTGCCCCTCTACCTGCAACTCCTCGTGCCGGATCTAGCTACCCATCGCGGCCTAGAACCTGGTCGCCTTGGGCATCTCCTGCATCAGCACAGGGGACGATGGCGAGCAGCAACCACATCACCACAGTGGTGGTGGTAGCGACAATGGGATGCAATGCCATTGCTGATTTAGCTGCAGCACCTTTCCTTTCCTCCCATCCCTCCCTCACTGATTAGCATGATCACGAAACAATCGTGAACCAGATCTTTGAACCATGATCTTGTTCACATGATCGGGATTGGGTTTGATGGTCAGTGCTGTGAGCCGGTAACTAGTTAAACCAGTAATTTGTTATTTGTGTCGGTAGCTATATTTTGGACGGGAAATAAGTTTGATCTGTCACAGTCTGCACAGGCATTTCCACTTGGCATGGTAGCAGTGATGCAAAGATGTTTGCTTAGTGCCTACACACTGTCCTCATTGGACATCCATGGCACTCTGAGCAGAAACAAACTCACATCATCGCATGCATAATGATACAAATAAGTAATAACTCACAAGTATTGACCCTATGTATCAACACGAAAGAAGATATTATGTGATATTACGGATAGTGATTTACTTTACAGATGGCTCATATAAGAAAGTTGAACTGTTTACCTTTTATTCCCTGAACCTTGACACCCACTCTTCAAGTGATAAATAGATGCAAGGCGTTGTACCTACAAAATTTAACAAGAACATAATAAGTACATGAATAAGTATCAGAATATAAGAATTTGAATAGGTTCATCAATTAATTTGTGCAAGATCAACTTATTATTTTTGTGAGTGCACCTATCCAGATTGGCCTTAGTTTCTCATAATGTGTATAAGTACATCCTTGTCTCCACCAGTACCAGGCTCATGGCATGTACACTGATGTTCTATGCTTGTTGTCAATTAAAAGAAACATTTTTACAGAGGCCACACGCATAAATTGACTTGACATTGACAATTGAGAACTAATAAAAATAATTATCATAAATTTATTCACCAAGCAAACCTGCAAGGCCATGCATATCATACCTGAGAACAATCTCGAGAGTGCATTGGATGAAAGCATAACATTTCAACCTCATCTACAACCATCTTCCTCAATTTCTGCATATAGGAAAAAGAATCAGCAAACCCATGATTAAAAAATTTCATCTTTTTCTACAACTGAATTGAGAAAGGAACAAACAGAAAGAAATATAATCAATCTGGTTTCAAGAAATAAAAGAGCTCAAAGTTCAATGACAATTGATAGTGTTTAATAAAATAAATTAGAAAAGTAGGAGCATGATAACACAAGGGGCACTAGAGTGGACATGCAATTTTCTGCTAGGGATCATGATTATTATTCAACAACATTTCTCCGTACTGTGTATTATTGTATAAGGAATTTAAATTTAAAATTACAAACAAGCCCCAAAGATGCAAGAGATGGATGGCTGACAAGATATGAAAAGGATCGCATTGAAATGTTTTGATAGAAAGTATTAACCACTAATACCTTCCTGTGTTTATCACAGAACTTTTAGCAAGCATCTCCATGTATTTAATATGGTTATCCGTTCTCTGCTTTTTAACTCAACCTATTTATCTACTTGTCTTCTAACTTCAAAAGCTTCCCAAGGTGACCTCGAGAGTCGAATCCACTTCGCTTTACTTATTTATTTGAATGCTTTGAGACACACCTTAGAGATAGGCAAAAAAGGACTAAAAAATGAAATTGCTTACCTTTCTGGAATAGAGTGCCACATAAGCAGATGTACATAAGCTAAGGAGAATGGGCATGTGTTGGGGCACTCAGAGATTGGCACTATGGCTGTCACTATGACTTATGATTATGAGTGAGAATCCGATAGAAAGAGGAAGAGGCCTAGAAAAAGGTTATCAAATGTGGTGAAACAACGATCTAAGCCCAGGGGTAACAGATCTGACTCCAGGACCACCTCTTCGATGTCGCCACCACTAGGACGGAGTCCACAACTGGAGTTTGGCCTGTTGCCACTCAGGATTGTAGTCGCTGCTGCTGCTGTTGTTCCTCATAGGCTGTGGCCGTTGAAAGCTATGGAAGTGGTGGCCAGAAATTGGTGAGGTTGAGTTCTGGCAGAAATGGCTGGTGCTCTTCTGGCATCCCCTGTTCCAGGGTTTGCTAGCCTCCTGGGAGTTGGCACTTGCTCTTTAAGTCACAAAAGGCATGAGGAAGTGTGAGGAGATGGGTTATGATGTTGGACTTTATGGGCTGGGTGGTCTAATCAATTGTTTTTTCCTGCTATATTTTGTTCCTTCTGGCACCGCCTTGCCACACACCATGCCAGTGGCATGGTGCCTCACGTCACCTCACCATATTTGCCTAGATAACCATGGTATTTACTATTTATAACTGAAAATTGGATATCCTAAGATAGAAATTATAAAGGATAGCTCTCATAAAGGCTTATTACACACCTTAATTGGGATAGGCACTAGCAAATTATAAAGAAAAGATTCCTGTTAACAAGCTTTAGAAACAAACAAATGGAGAAAACTTGACTCACATTATTTATTTGCTCTAAATCAACTCCCCTACTTAGCATTCGTTGGCGGCGCTTCTTTGCAATGAGTTCGTTCCTGTGCTTCTTCTTTTCACCTGAATCATGTACAATAAATGTTATGACTAAATAAAAAAACAAATGGAAAAACATACGAGCAGATAGACAAACATTAATTAACTTAGTCATAACAAAGAATGAACAAAGAAGGACACTGATGCAACTGCCACCAGGTTATGTTTCATCAAGGATAGAAACCCTTATGAAAGGAATTCATTTTTTTATGGTCTATATGACCGTTTGCATGCACTTCAAATAAATGACAAAGCGCGCACAAGATTTTCAGCTAGTTGTGCCCAATGTACATTTAAGAGTAAGATAATCATGCTTAAATCATACATTTCACAGAAATAAATGAATGGTACATATATTAAAATGGTTCTTGGCTGACTATCCTAGTGCCCTTTATTCAAATTAATAAAGCTCACCTGCCTTGACCTCTCCTAAAGGTGAGATGGACACTATTTTACAGTACAACAATAGCAGGTATGATCGCAATACATGATATCATAACACCAAAGTTCATATTTTTGTTTTGCAATAGTTTTACATGAAAGAGCAAGGGAATACTAAATAAAATGTAGCCTTTCAAACAGACCACATATAGAATTTTACTCTCCGGCCCTGAAAACCTTCCTTTCTTTCATCTATATTGAAGTAGCTTGCAAAAATTTATAAACCTATGAATTTCATAATTGGATTAGAGTAAAAGGCTTGCTATGTCATCATCATTCCAACATTTCCATATTCAGTTTGACTTTAACCCAACAACTCACTCCAGATAATAAACAAAAGCAACCAAAAAGAATATTTGATACCTGGCACACTGTGATACTTCTTGTTTTTCCTACCCTCCTTAGGCCAGGACCTGGAAAGTTGTGACGATGATGGCACTGCCTTCGCCCCCTGCCTTGACCAGTTTGCCATCCGTACATCCTTTACCATCATTATATCCTCCAGCCCCAACACTCGCATACTTGCCAGATCCCTGTCACACACCACACCACCAGTGCCTTTTCCCTTTCGCTGCTCTGCCGAGTTTGGCCTCTTCATCCCATACAGCTCAGATGCACTCATTAGAGCATAACCCTCAAGCTTTTCCATCTCCTTCCCCTTCTTCACAAACCCATCTTCATTCTCATCTGTATCCACCTGATCATCATCGTCTGAATCAGTCAATTTCATACCAGCCACCCACTTATTGCTCAACAGCTCCTCACTGCCACCAATCCCCTCCATGTAATCAGCAACAACCTCATCATCGACTGATGAGGCCCCAATGCTTAAATCATCCTCTGAATCTAACCCTGAGGACTCATCATCAGATAATGAATTTCCCTCATCAACATCACTCACATCCTCTTCATTATCGCCATCGTCATTGCCACCTCTAACTTCAAAATCGGGTTCTGAATCCTCGTCAGATCCGTCCATCCCCTCAGACTCCGGTGAGGAAGTGTCCTCGGTGTAGATCCTAACGCCCCCAATGGACAAAAATCCCTCATTTCGCCTCTCTTTCGACCGCTTCGGCGTCACAAACGAGGCCTCCAATTGCTCCGCCGCAACACAGACATCCCGGAATCCTAACCCGACATGCAGTCCTTCATCAGCCTCCTCGTCCGCATCCTCCTCTCCGTGGAACCCCATAGCAAGCCCGCCGACCACGTCTGGGCCGTACGAGTACACCGGGACGGAGGCGGCCGGGTCGGCGCAGGGGTCGGTGTCGATAGTCACCTCCAGCACGTGCGCGGCACCATCGGAGGAGGCGGCGCAGGGGCGGAGGACCGGGTAATTGAAAGGGACTGCGTGGGAGGAGTCGCCGGCGGAGGGCGGCGCCCCGCCGCGCCGGCCGCCTCGCGCGCGGCCGCTGCCGGACGACGAAGACGACGACGAGAACGCGGCGGCGACAGAGGTGGGGAGACGAAGGACGGCAGCTCGGGCCGGGGGCGGTGGCGGCCGGCGCCGGCGCCGCGGCAGGGCCCGCCGGCGGTGTGGTTGCGCGCGTGGCGGCGCTTCCGGCCGGCCATGGCGGCTAGGGTTCCAGGCTGCTCCGAGATTCGTGCGGTGGGCGTTGGAATTCCGCCGCGTATGGCGCGCTTTGTAGGTGCGCTGCTGCGTGTGGTGTGGTGTGGCTCTTGTTCTGATCCCGGGGTGGGAGAGCGCGGACGCTGTCGTCCGGGTTTCGTAGCGGCCAAGCCGGGTGGTTCGTTCGGATGCCGCGGCGCCGTGGGCATATGCGCTTCGCAGATGCCGCACGGTAGGTTAACGTGTGGCCCGTCCCGGGTGCGCGTCCGGGGAATTTTTTATTAAAACTAGTACAATGTCTATGCTTTGCCACGGAACTAAAGGGGAATAAAGAAAAACATAAATCGTAGCAACATAAAAATTGTAAAGGGTGGTTTTACGAAACAATGCGTGTGTCTGTCTGTCGCAACGTGATTCCAAAGTAAGTAAAATAAAAAAGTAAGAATATCAAAATATAGAGGCTAAAATAAAAATCACATGCACTATAGGTGCAGCGACGACGACGGCGTGAGGTCAATATTTGTCTTCCAACTTGGATATAGCATCTTGCAACGGCAATATTTGTTTAACAGGATTTTTACTTGGAGGAGGTCTTACTTCAAGCATTTCAAGTAGTTTCCCTTCACCATACTTACACCAAAGCATAACAACAGCAAAAAACAGGAAAACAGAGGGCACAATGTAGCCAACAAACCCCCTATATACAACGAGTAAAAAGTTAAGCAATCCCATGAAATATTTGTAACTTGTAAGCATACATAATATAATCAAACAGCCACAAAGAAATTACCTTTGAATGGCATAAAGGATAAATCCCAAGAATATAAGTGATTTCAGTGGATCTTCCCACCTGGATAAAGAGTAAACAAGTTTGCCTTGAATGAATGGGAAAAGCAGTTCCTGAAATCCATCAGCACTCAAATCGTAACACAGGTGTACATTTGGGTGATGCATGTATCATTCGAGAAAAGGCACACAAAAAAGCAGCAGCGTAACTATTGCTTAAATATAGTAAAAACCTGTGAAAGCTTATGTAATTAAAAATGAAGCTGCATGAGTGCATTATATAAAACACCGAAAGCAGTATTAAATCAGGAAAGAGAATACAAATTTCTGATAGCTCACTCTATAAAATGTACACCTTATAAACTGCAAGTCATTTATGAAATTTCTTTCCCCTTTTCATTATGACTGCTGATGGCAGTATACTTACAAAAGCAGAAAAAAAAAAAAAAAGGTTTGGTCCAAGAATGTGAACAATGCCATTTCATTCAGATAAACAGGTTTCAACATTTCCATATCCAAATCAACATTGTATCTATTGAATCCAAGGCCATGGAAAACTAAAGCCCATTCTAGAGAGAGCATACAATGAAAATGGTACAGAATGAGTCTGCGATATTTTGTCAACTGCTGGCTCAGCTGTTAAATGGCTCAACGAAGTGTCTAACAGTTGAAAGTAATTATTATAAAGGGCTTCTAGGGTCATGTCTCCTTTTGGAAGCTTTTCTGCTATGCTAAAGGTGAGTGTTGTCTTAAAGTGGGAAGGAGCAATATAAAATGCTTCTTTCACAGCAGAGTATCTCAAGATACCCAGGATAGCCTTTGAGAGTGCTTCTGCCCTCTGAATATCTTCAAGGTTGAATTTCCTGATGAATCTATTCACTTGCAATACTTCACGAATGATTGCTAACCAGTAGTCCCTTCTTGAGGGACCTCCCAATACAGGAAAGTCAAAATAAACTGGTTCTGTTCTGCAAATAAGGTGCTGTTAGTCTCAAGGCAAGCTAGAAAGTAAAACCACACACTGCTCACGAATGTGAATTGATTGGAGAGTCGTTTCCCTTCCAATACTTACAAAGCGCTTGATTTGTACATCACAGCTTTATCAAACAGGCGAACACCCAATGGTCCGGTAAAATCACGCCGAATCACTTGATTTTAATCCATTGTTAAATCATATTTAACAATCTTATCACCATAACCCACTCTAATACTCTGAAAATAAAGAGCATGTGTTGTAAAGATCAACCTTCCTGCCAAAAAAGGAGAACATCAATTAACTTCCCAAAATGAAGCATGACTGCAAATTGAGAAGTCACAGTCAACTAAATCACCTGGCCATGCTGATATTCCAATATGTTGCAGTACAGGATGAATAGGTCTCTCTCCGTCAATAGCTAAGATACACTCCTCAGCATCAAGATGAAAACTTGAAGCAAGTGGTGACTGTATGATTCCTTTGACAGATCTGAATACCCTAAAAATATCATTGATGATTCTCTTAGTACCATTGATGATTCTCTTACTGTACAGAATTGTTTTCCTTACCTGTCTAAACTTTTAAGGTACTTCTTGTATACAACAAGATGTAATCGGCCATCAGATGAACATGTAAGTGCATCAAACAGGTTGTGGACGGTAACCGAGTCAGCTATTATTGGGCATGAAGGTGCTATTCGTGTAAAGGCATTTAGCCCAACTGTCTTCGTGTCATTGACCTAAAAATGAATACAATAGATCATCATGCAGTGAAAAAACAGTTAACATAAAAAAAAATGTTTGTAATAGAACTAACTTGAGCAGCCAATCTTGAGAAGTTTGCATAAAAAATTGATCCCTCATCCTCGTCTTCAATCTCAGCAGTGTTATGTGCGGTGGAGCACTGATCATCATTATACAATTACAAAGAATGATGAATATTGTATTGTAAAGTAATACATTGTGAAATTTCTCTCCTGGATATTTAAATATGGCAGTAGCAATTTTGTTTATTCATTTTTATTTTATTATTATTATTTTTTGGGTTGGGGAATGGGGGGGCGTGCGGAAGACAACCATTTTGTTAAACAGGAAGAAACAAAAAGGATTTCTCACATTTTCTAATAATTTATCATCGGGACCTAGGTTTTCCCATGCAAGCATCATGTCGAACATTAAATGGCGATGGTTCTTGTCAGCCAAATAGTCTGGACATGTGGTTACTTCATGAAGAGCTTTGTGGCAGCAGTACTCTGATAAATCTCTTGCATATGTATTGGACACCTTACAGGCGTCTGGGAAATCAGCCTCAAAACTTTGCTGCAAGTTTTCAGTTGCAAGATCAAGAATACTGAAATCATAAAAATGATGAAACTAAGCACTTAGCATTTGACAAAGTCCTTCCATATTTCAGTTTTGGAATCAAACACTCATTTTGAAAATGAAAATAAACATGTCATCCACATTGCTAGTGAACAGGATGAGCTGAAACTGATATCTTCTTCAAATACTTTGGGTTACATTAACTTTAATAGTTTGTGCAATCTAAATAATTTAAAGGAGATGTTTTTTGAACATGCTAGTGTTTCATTCTTATCAAGAAATATCATTTATGCCATTGCTAAAAATAATGACAAAGGGGATTATATGATCAATCGTGTTTATATATGTTCCTCTTCCACCGATTTGATTACAACAAATGTGCACGATGTTTTGCCCGCCGCTACTAACCTTTTGCGGGAGCATATGATGGAGTCAAGGCGACTCTAATTCAAGAAGGGAGGATGATGAGACCATCACAAGGACGGACATGGACATGGCGCCTCGCTCCTTCCACTACAACGCCACCAAAGTTGTCGATATCCGTCTTTGGACGATGTCTTTGAAACGTCATAGCGACATCTTGGCAAGAAACTTCAAGTGGACATCAATACTTGGGCCAAGCCACACATGCCGTCAAAGGGGGACGTCCAACACGTGATAACCAAGATTGAAGACCCTTCATCACGCACAAGAAAGACCAAGTGCAAGCCCAACTCTTCCGGAAGCACGGTTCGGCCATCAGCGACTAGCCTGATTTCAAACGACCGCCCAGGCCACATACGAGGTCCAAATGAGGCAAATGAGGACATTCTGGAAAGGTTAGGAGATAATCTTTCCAATGGATCCAATCTCACTACAAAATTCGTCCTGGATCACCGGAAAACTTTGAAATACTACAATGGATCAAATCTGCCAAGTGCTGCGACACTTTCTTTGGCCGTGGGCCTTGTAATTTGATGGATAGGCCTAGGCCCAGGTTGAGGACGTGGGGAGAAACCCTAGAACGTCCTCCACCTTGGCCTCCACCCCTTTGGCCGTCCTCCCTCCCTCCACCATAAAAACTAGCCTTGTTGTCATATTTTCTCGAGGTTTGGTTGTGTGTTGGTAGACCGTGCAGCGTCCCCCTCGAATTTGCGTGTGTCTACTAGACCACCCGAGTCGAGTTACCGAACCTCAAATTTATCAAGTGCTTCATCCATATTTGCAATTTTAGATTGCGTTTATCTTGTTTCTTGCTTGTTCTTCGATCGCTTATGTGAAACGACCTTCGTGGTCGTCAATCGCGTTCTTGGCGTGGTTGATAACGCGCGGGTTTGGTGGTTTAGCGATTGCGGGTTGTCATCCTTGAGAGGTTGGTAGCCGGATCGTCAAGGTCGCCTCTCCGACCAGATCGAAATTATCCCTTCGAGTCTCACCAGAAGATCGGGCCGCCCCCGTGCCCCCTTCATTTGTTCACAAGAGAACGATACGTATTAAATGAAGTACACTTAATAAATACTTGTGAACGGCCGCCATGATCTCACAAGGACATTTTGATAATGGTGAGCCAGGTGCCATTATCAACTCTGATACCAAATGATGGGAACACGGGGGCGGCCTGATCTTCTGGTGAGATGGATAACTACGGTTTGGTGTCACGGCGACCTGAACGATCCGGCTACCAACCACGAAGGTGACTTGAAGACCCGACAATCGCTAAACCACCACAACGAAGCGTTATCAACCGTGCCAAAAACACGATCGACCTGATCACGAAGATCTGTTCCTGCGAGCAACCGAAGAACAAGCAAGAACAAAGGTAAAAGCAATCTGAACTTGCAAATATGAATAAGCACACAAGAGTTGGGGTTTCGAACTCGATACGGTTGGTCTAGTCGACACAAGCGAAATCGAGGCTGTTTCAACACACTCGTGGAAAACTAGACTAAACAAAACCCAGGGATGAAGAAGAGGGGTGGCGGCCATAAGTAGAGGACGTACGGCGGCCAGAGGGGGCGTGCAAGCCATGGTGGCACGCACCCCCACGCAGCCCTAAGGTTACATGGGCCTTGGGCCCAAAATTGAGGTGACGCAGCACCTGGCAGATTTGGCCTGCTTGATTGTTTCGACGATTCCTAATGATTCCGAAGGAATTTTGCAGTGGGACCAGATGCGTTGGAAAGCTTATCTCCTAAGCTTTCCGTGGAGTGGTAGAACGTCGAAATTGGAGTTTGTATGTGGCCTGGGCGTTCGTTTGAAGTTGTGCTACGCGCAGACGGCCGAACCGGGCCTCCGGGAGAGTTGGGCCTGTAGTTGGGACTCCTTGGCTGTGGGTGATGGTCTTGGGGCTTGATGTTGGAGTGCTTAACATCCTGCATTGATAGCTTGAATGGATTGGCCAAAGGATTCAAGCCAACTTGTGGTTCTTCTCGTTCTTTCAGCAACATAGTGGACGTAGTCGGCGTAGTGTCTGTAGTCAATGTAGCGGCCGTAGTGGAAGTAGGATGCACGTTCGTATCCTTACTTGTGATGTCCTCATCACCTTGCACCGCCTCCTTCCCTCGCCGCTGCCTCACGCCGCCTCCCCTTGCGCAGCCTCCTCCCCGCGCCGCCGCCTCCTTCCTGCGCCGCCGCCGCGTCCTCCTCGCTCCGCCGCCGCTTTCCCTGGCGTCACCGCCTCCTCCTGGCAGGGAAGTCGATGAGAGGGAGGGCGGCGGCGGCGAGGAGAAGGGGCTACGAGGAGGAACCAAGGAAAGAGAGGGAGAGAGGAAGAAAGATTAGGGAGAGATTAGGGAGGAAGAAGAAAGATTAAGGGAAGATTAGGTGTTAACAACGTCATAATGGCATATTTTAGAGAAACGGCACTTTGTAATGGCACGTAGCAGATTTCCAGTTAAGTAATGGCATATCTCAGATCCGGTCATTTTATAGTGGCATATATCAAATTTTCCCTACATAAAAATAAGTAACTTCCGAAATAATATGAAAGAGACCAAATCAAAACCTGCAAAACAACAGATACATTAGAGAAATTAGTGAATGTTGAACTAACGATCACCATAGAAGTACAACCACAAAAGGCAAACGAAATACAGATGAATAATATAGGCCTCTTAACTGTATTAGATCCTCCTGGTCCTATAGTTTAGTTTTGCTCTAGGCCGATGCAAATCAAATTGCACATTTTTTTCTAAAATGGGTGGAAAGGAGTCTTCAAATTCGGTTTGTTTAACCTATCAGTTACAAATCATGAACCCATTGAAGGTATATGCATACAACATCCATCTCAGACATTTTTCTACATATTTGAACACCTGATACATAACAGTCCATCTATTTTTTTTAATAACATCTCTAGTACCAACCTTCCCAAGATTTCAATTATTTTAGTTTTAACATCACCTGAAGATTTGAAGAAGAGGGGATTCCTTAGTAGCTTTAAAGTATGTATAGATGAGACTAAACACTTTCAACCTACTTCAAGATTAGACACACAAACTTAGAAAATGGCTAAAAGGAAGCATGTATGCATATATTTATCAATGTAGCAAACACACTTATATGTTGGATATAGGAATTGCAAGTATTTGCACCAACTCTTAACATATATAGACCATGTTGGAAGCCAAATTACCCCTACACTCCTAAGGTCCATTAGTTTAAGAGAAACAACAATAAATTCAATCATGTGGGCCAAACTAAATAGGTTCATGACAAAACATAATTTGCTCAATAAAAAATCACTACCATGGGGAAATTACATGTTAATTAGACCTAAAATCAGGGAAAAGGAAGCATTGCATGCTTAACAAATATGGCAAGCTGGCCAGAACCTTACCTTTCAGCTTGACCTTTGAATTGTCAGAATCTCATAGCGAAGCCCCAAGGATAACTTCATTTACTATACAGAATTTGACAAAATCTTACAGTATTCGAGGGACGGCTGTAGAAACCTGAGTGGTTATTTAAATCAGTAATTTCAGGTGGAGCAGAGTTGCCTTTCAGCTGGTGCAAAGAAAAGAATCCAATGGGAGATGCAACTACAACCCCGTCGTAAGCGGATGGGATGCCCTTATCAGCATCAAATGATAGTTGGAAAGCGTTCAATCTCGAACCTGCTCATGAAAGTTTCGAAAATTGGGAAGTCAAATAACAGTTTGCATTAATAATACTTTTAAAAGAATCTCAAAGAGGTGCAATCTACATTATAATATTCTGTAAGGAATAAGAAATTGACAAATTGGAATTCTGAAGAACGGAACAAACCAACGGCTTTCCATATAGGGCGCATGATGAAATGGACCATAGATTCTAACTAATAGGAAACACAAATATGTGGTAAACCAGGTACGAACAGATTGTTAAATGTATACAGTGCCGAAGTCTTCTAGCATAAGGCAACAAATGTCAACCAACGGCTAGAGCACATTTTTTCCATATAAAAGCAAAAACCTGAAAATAAACTAAAGGATGTGCTAAAGCTTGGTAAATATTTGATATCTAAAACCACAATGTACTTATAACATATCATAGTCATATTAGACAGCCTTACACTTGCCCAGTCTGAAGAAAAGATAAAAACACATGGTATTATAGGTGACACAAATAAGCAGTAGTTAAAACTAACATATACAAAGATCTACAATGACCATGGGCAATGAAATTGATAATAAACAATGCGGCATAACCAGTTAAATTTTTATATATAGGTCACAACATAGGTCTTCCATCTCATGTCCGTGGCCTTACACTTGTCAATGCAGTGGGAAGGGTCCCCATGATGGCGCCCGTGTGAATTGAAACATCCTTGAGGCGTATTCTGAAGATCATGGCATGAGGGAGTCCGAATCCAGCAAAGGAAGGGAGAGACGAAGGGGCAGCGGTAGGAAAGAGAAGGGAAGTGAAAGCTCAAGCTCCCAAGGGTTTGATTTTTTTTGGTAATTGATGTCAACTGAACTTAAAGCGTACCACATCAAGACTAAGGACACATGTTTCCTAGCTCTTCTATTTTCCTTGTGTGCGTGTAGACTAGGTCCTACAGGCTTGTGTCTATCGTCTCTCTGGTTGCAGGGTCCCACTGAGCACATGATTCTGAGTCTTCATCTCTAAGTGGGCCAAGAGGGTTCCTCCCGGGTTATCGGTTGGTGAGATTCGCGAGGGTTCTGATCGGGTACACCTGTCCTGGTTCGAGAGGGTTCTGACAACCAGTTTTCCAGGGTTTCGTAGCCACTAAGCCATCCAAAAGCCGAAATCCTTTGTGGGCGCGAAACTTCCCGCCTAAGCCTAGGAACCTTCCCGCCCGTTGAGCTTAAATTTGGCGCCAAATAGATCTAAATATTCAAAAATATCTTTTGTATGGGCAGTGCAGCAGAAATAGAGGGTTTTGTGTGCTGCTGGCCGAGACAGGGCAACTGAGCCCGGACAGTCTGGCCCATGGGCCTGGACAGTCCGGCCCAAGTGGCCCGATCTCGGCCTCCGTGGCAGATCTGTGGTATTTCGTATATTTGAGAGCCTTCTCATACTCGGATTAAAAATATCAAAACATGAAAGCTGTAGAGAATTTTGAGATGCATCTTTTTAGTGTTGACAAGTATTTCATTTGAGCAACAAAAAAATCATATAAATTCGAGAAGCTTTCAGCTGGCAGTAGGCGGCCTGGGGGCCTGGGGAGGCCGGACTGTCTGGCCCAAGGCATACCATCTAAAGCGCTGCTGAGCTGATGCCTTAGGCCGGACTGTCGGGCCTTGGAGGCCGGACTGTCTGGCCCAAGTTATCTCCTCCCCGGCTTGTAAGTTCCATTTTCCAGTAAGCGCCTGCCTTAGGCCAGACTGTCTGGATTGTTTTGTCCAGACTGTCCGGACCTTGTTGTGCCCCTTCTGTCTCGAAGTTTATTTTTTATAGGAAGCGCATGCCTTCGTCCGAACTGTCCGAGAGTTGTCCAGGGTGTTGTCCGGCCTAGGGCTTGAATCTGGATCTGAGATCTATTTCTTAGGGTTCCGAAGTGGGGAGTATATAAAGGCTTTTCTGGTCAAGGGAGGGGTTGAGAGACTCATTTCACAATCCTAGCCACCCATCACAAGTGAGAGAGAGCTCTCCCATGGTGCTCCTCCTCCTAGGGGTCTCCATGAGTGCTTGAGAGAAGGAGGAGTGAGAGAGCGAAGAAGATGAGCAGCCCCCTACCTCCTCTCCATCCATCCCCACGGTGTGTGTCTCTCCCATGGAGCCTTTGGTCTAGGGTCTCCATAGTTGTGAGAGGTGTGGTGAGGTGATTGGCCTCCGATCTTGTGCTCTTTGGGACTCTACTTTCGGAAGGACATCGACGCCAAGCCTTCGTCTACAACAACTCAATCTACTACACCAATGAAGCTCTTCAGTTGAACCGGAGGCCACCTCCTTATGTGGGGTACATTGCTTGGAGAAAAGTCCACCCTTGTGACCCATCGGTGGTGCGAGGCTGGTCGGTGACCCTTCAGCGGTGCCGGTGAAGAAATCCTTCTTGTGGCCCTTCGGAGGTGTGAGAAGGTCGGTGACCCTTCGGTGCTGCCGGTGTGGTGTGTGAGGTCTTTCCACTTGTGGGAAGAGCTCGCCGCTTGTACGGGTTTGGAGTTCGCCCACCATTCGTTGGTGAAGAGCTTCCACTAGTGGATCGGGCAAAAAGGTCGAGAGAGACCTTGGTTTTCACTTGTGAAAGCTTGCCTAACGGTGAGTAGGAGCTTGCTCCGAACATCGGAAAACACATGGTTGTCTCTTGTCTCCATCCCTTTACATTTCTGCACCTTTACTTTCACGCATATCTTGTGTTTGATCAACTGCCTAGTTAGAACTTCGCTCGTATTCGCTTCCGCTAACTAGCATCATAGACTCAACCGATTACTTGGGTCACTAATTTGACTAACCACTAGCGCAATCAAAGTCGGAATTAAAAATTGAAAAAGCCGATTCACCCCCCTCTCGGCCTGAGATCCCTTCAGGAAGAAGGAAGCGGCGCTGGCGGCTGGGCTAAGGCCAATGGAAAGGTCCAACCCTAGGCCACCCATATCTTACCTGACGCAGCAGACTGAGGTAGGAGAAGGGAAGGGGAGAGAGCCGTCATTACGGAGTTCCCGCTGGTGGTGTGGAGACCACATTGATGACGGCACTATAGGTAGAGATGAAAAATGGAGCAGCACGCTATTGCCTAATCGGGTCGTCCCTGAGGTCGCCGTCGCCGGATCCGGCGTCCCCATAGCAAGACAGGCAGCGTAGCGTCGATCGGAGAGCCATAGGTGGCGGCGGGAGGGGGGATGAGAAACATGAGATGGGGCTGAGCCGGGAGGAAGAGGAGGCGGGCCAATGGACGGGAGAAGGCGGTGACGCGTCGGGGAGAGGAGAAGAGGAGGAGCGAGGGGGCTGATAAATGAGGTGTGGAGGAACTAAGGCACACGAGATAGAGAGGAGGCGACCTAGTGGTGAAGAGGGAGAGGCGACGAAGTGCAGGAGAGGCGCTGCCGAGGAAGATGAGGGAGGACGACGGCATTCCCGTGCGAAGGTGGGAGCAGGGGGTCGACGGCAGGAGAGGGAGACGGGGTGGAGAATGCGAGAGCTAGGGTGGGGGTTCCACTTGTTTTTTTCCTAGAGTAGGGGATTCGAGGCTGGGCTGGCGTGTACTGTACACAATGGCACTTGCGGGTAATTTCAATGCAACTACGGGTGCACCTATGAAGAGGAAAAAGGCCACAATGCTTGTGGCGAGAAATGTGGAGGGTGTGGAAGTAAGTTTTCCTAGGTGAGCTTGCATTGGCGGAGTTTGTTGGTAGAAATCCTAGATTTTTGAGGGATTTTCTGCAAAGTCATTCAGGTCATAAAGGTAGCGCGTGGCGGATTGGAGGAAGCACCACGCGCCCCCAACAACGGAGCGCAGTGGCACACGTCCAGCGAGGTCGGTTGGGGCGACACGGCATGATCTGGGCCGTCGCTGTGTCGATTGGACGGCCGTGAAAAATCAGATGACGTGACACAGCGAGAAAGCAGGCTCGAAGAGCTATATGCACTATATATAGTAGAACTAGCCGCGTGGTGCGCCATGCGCGTGCCTATCAACCGTGCGTTCGCATTGCAAGAAGACAATGATGAGCAATGAAGTGGCGGCGTGCGACATGCGTGTCGCTTCTGAAGCGACGCAGCGACAATGAGCTAGGAGCGAGGCGGGCATGAGGAGGCCCACGTGGCGACCAAATGTACCTCGTTTCTCAGCTTTGTACTTCTATTGATACGGGCAATTACACTATGGGAGGATAAATTGATGATTACACCTCTCAACCAGGGACATATTGTTAATTTTTTCATTTATCGCTTTTAAGCAGGTACAGAAAGAGCGTGTTGTACGTTGGAAACTTGGAATTGTCTAGCAGATTACGGGGCGGCCATTTTGCTTCTGCAAAAACAGAAAAATTACAGAAATAATCAACAATTAAATAGAAAATTAATAAAATAATCCACAGGAAAAAGAAATTACAAAAATAGCAGGGTCCATACCCGTGGTGTGGCGTATTGTTGCCGCCACCACGCAGCGTGGCAGCTGCAGCCGTGACTAAATGGCCCCGTCTTGCCGTATTGCATGTGGCGTGTATATATATATATATATATATATATATATATATATATATATATATATATATATATATATATAGGTGCAGTATTGCATGTCTAATTTTATTGATTATTGATATTTGATTAATAAAATGGCATGTCTAATTTTATATTTTGGACAACTAAAATAATTTACGTTCGCCGGTAGGTTTCTTTCCAAGAAAGCCACCCGCAATTTCCCCAGTGCAGCGAGCTCGTCAAATCACAATCACATAAACCACGATCACACACGCACACGCTTCTCGCCGCACCTTCCGCTCAATTTGCTTCCGTTGACTGACCGAAACCAAGACCACAGCGACCTGGAGATTCTCCCAAGTCACGTTGCATGTACGTGGCGTATATTTATATACACATGTGGCCGGTATTGCATATGACATATATACATTTTAATATATGTATAATATAGTATATCATAAATTTATAATATATATGCATGTATAATATTATATTTTAATATATATGATAAATATATGGGCTATTTTCTAAAATTTGATACATGTATAAGCATGTGAATATATACATTTTAAAACTCAAAATTGTATCTAATTTTACAAAATTGCAAATTTAAAATTTTAGCAAGTGTTAATAGTCGTTTGTACGGCAAACTAAAATTTGTAAAGTTAGAAGCTATGAGATAAATAAAAACATTAAATACACGTAAAGTGAATCTTGCATGTAAAGTGAATTAGAGAATGTAGCAGAGTTCAAACCATACAATACAACACAAACATCAATACGAAAGTAGCAGAGTTCAAACCATACAATACAAGCATGAAGACCTTATAGTCGTTTCTTAGGGAATTAAAAAGTACGTCGTAACATGTGGGTGGCAGCTAGCTAGACGCGTCGCCTCCAGCATGCAGGGCACAAGCGTTCCGTGCGGACGTGTAACTCTAGGGTACGCCTTGTCATTTCCAGACGATTTTCGAGATCTGCGATCCTTGTGTGGAGAACCATCATGTATGCATCTGCTGCCATTGGAAAAGGATCATCCATCCACGATGCCATACGACAATCATTTATCTGTTTTGCACAGGATATAAAGTTAGGTTACATCGTAAAATAAATTCGATCTATATGAAGGTAAGTAAACTCACGGCGTATGCAGTGCATCAGTAGAATCTCCGTCCGGTCCAACCAGAGACAGACCTATTGAAGGTCTGCACCACTGCATCCATTCCACAAGCATATCTGAGCCAGTTCCGAAGATAGTGAGGGCCAGGCCGTAGCATGATTGACTCCGTGCGGTAGTTCTGTTTCATTTTGTTGGACAGGTCCTCCGATGGGTAGTGGGTATGGCCTTCTGGGCCGGACGATTCCCACCAACTTGGTCTAATCCATGCGTTGGTGGACCTTTGTTCGGCCATCCTACTACGATGACGACAGACAGTATCACATGGGCATGTCGTGCATAGACGTGTTAACGGCAAGTGGTAAGTGCGAAGTAGTAGTAAATGCAACGTCACTAATCGCCATAAAGGTAAATGCAATGTCAATAATTGTATGGAGAACAATTTTCTGGCCAAACCGCCGAATGCACATAATAACATAAGTCCATAAATTACATGATTACACTTAGCGCCGACGACCCCTTGTCGTATATGTACTTGGGGTGTAATGGTCTGATGGATGCGTCGTACGTTGTCCTGCAGCCTGAGAAGGTCCAAACCGAATTTGATCCTCAGTTTGGTCCGCGGTTGGGATATACCCAGGCTGTGAACTTATGGCGTACGCAGACCCACCATAGTGTGGAAAATTCCCATCATGCTTTGTTCATAAGGGGTCTTATGGCCGTGCACAACCTGTGAAGGGACCCCATGGAGGGTTTGCTCCCTGTGTTGAAAATGTGAAGGGACCGCATGGGGGTTTGCCAGTTAGACCCCCCAGGCTGTGCCGGATCTGGTATAGGAATGTTGTATCCGCCTAAGATATCTTGAAAGCTTAGGTTGGATGCAAATGTACTATCCAGCAAAGATGCTCCCATGTTTGCCCAATCTGCATCAAATTGGGTATCTTGTGTGCTGTGATAGTCATCGTAGGTTTCTGAAGACGGCGCTAAGTTAATATCAATCCCCTCATCATGACCTGGCCCAGCTGGAGGTGAAGAATGGTGAGCGTTATATTGGAAGGGTGTCGATGTAGAGGCTCGGGGAGGTTGAGATTATCGGCGTGGAACTGAACCCGGTGGTGTACGCCTGTCCATGGACTGGGATCTCGCAAGAGCAGCAGATACTGAAGGAGGTGGTGACTCGGATATGCGGTGCACAGATTCTTCTCGCCTCGGGCTATCCCTTTTGCGATTTGTGTGCGATCTATGCCCGCAGACCCCCCTAATCGCTCCCGTAAGCCGAGATCCCGTCCTTCTAATGAAGGCCCGCAATGAATTTGAAGAAGATTGGCCGGTCCGCTATGTTTGCGATACAAGCTCCGTTGCATGGCCATGCAACGAATCGGCCTCCTGCGTCTGCATCAACCATGTCATATGGTATTCAGAAGGAGTTATGAAGTATATAATATAGATGAAACTATCGGAGAGCGTACATCATATCAGAACATGGACTCGTTGGGCATAGCCCTTTGGTTGTCGGAGCGGTGCTGCTGCTGCCTGTGGTATCGCAAGCTGACATCTGGTCTTGGGTGGTACCATTCCATGTACCCCAAATATCGATCTGGTCGCTGGTCCAAGAGATACCACACTTCATCAATATAACTCGGTCCACCTTCGATGTGGCGGCTGTGGGCGTGGGCCCAATCACGGTTGCGCCCGGTTGAACTAAGCCTGAAAAAACACTTGTACGTTATATTATGAGTGGTAGAAATATATTCGAAAAATTTAACTTATGATGCATACCCATGGGAGTTGCTCGGATGCCAAAAAGGTGGGAGTGGAAATGTTTGCCGGTAGCCAAATTGCCGTTGAACGCGTTTCGGCGAGTATCCTTCCACGGCATTCATGCAGAGTAGATAATAGGTCGTCATCCAATAGGCTACACTCTCAGTACACGTGCTTGCCAGCAAGCCCCCCCGTGGCAATGTCATATGTTGCTAGATGGCTGAATGGTTCTCACGTAACTTGGTCATGTACCAGAAGGTTTAGGTCTGACACAAGCCGCATGTAAGACGCCCTGTCTACTTCTCTCAACCATCGCAACCTCGCATGTAACCATCTATATCCCATTGTTGGTCTACATGCCGGGGGTTAAATCGGCGTCTACATGAACAGGATAGTATCGTACTGACGTGTTTGGACGATTTAGTGGTAAATAACTTCACGAACATAATTGGATGAGGAGAGAACAACCCCCAAATACTGCATTCGGGACTGTCCGATGGCATGCGACACATAACTCCCGGTATGTATCGTATCTGGCAGACCCCAACCTATCTGACTCGTAGTCCTCATTAAATAAAACTTCATTGCATAGCTCTTGAGCTACGAAGACTAGGTGAGGGGGTATAGAGTCACCGTTGCCATTTGTGAACATGACACCGGAGAGGAGATAGTACAGGTAGACCTCGTAGTGCCGCAGTACGGTCGTCTCATCAGCATCGACTGGACACGGACCAGCCTCGTTAAGGTGCTCGAGCCATGAGATCGAAACACCCTGGTCGCTAGCATTATATTCAACTTCAACCCTACACAGATTTAGAATAATATTTCATAGGCTCAATTTATGTACTAATTAGAAATATGCAAGTGAAAAATTTGACACTCACCTCTTTTCGACATAATTTTTCCATGTTTGCCTGCTTGATTTGTTGACAACGAAGACCCGTCCAGAGATGGGCAACCCTATAAGCATGGCCACATCCTTCAATGTAATCGTCATCTCACCGATCGATAAGTGGAACGTGTGCGTCTCAGGACACCAGCGGTCGACCAGTGCGGTGATAAGGCCCGGGTCAAGTCTTGGGAGCAGTGTCAGGCAGTCATTTCCTTGTGGTACCCCATTAACAGTAAGGGCCCACGGCAACAATCCAGCACGGGCAAGAAACATCCAAAACCGGGTATCCAATTGTTTGATCTGTCGTGATGCCCTCAATCGTAATGTTTGCATCTACAAATAACAATATCATAATGTTAGCAAACCATGTTAATATGAGATAATTTGTATGAAACATGCAAACTGTTCGATTCCACGCACCCATTTCTGAGACCTATGGCCGGAGTCATCCCGTGCGGAGAAGAACTGTGGAACCTCGATTGTCTATACTGCAATAAAATATTATAGTTATTACATACGATAAATATTAAAACATCATGTGACAGTAACGAATACAAATCTTTTATTAAAACTCTCAAGTGACGATATAACGAATAATATTGTACGACAGTGATACAAGAAGTGAGGATATAACGAATACAAGTCTTTTATTAAAACATCATAGTGATACAAGAATTGGCAGAATGATATTGTACGAGTCATCCCTAATTTGGACAGCGCCTACGGTCATGTCCTGGCTGTTTACATAGACGACAGCGACGCTGAAAGAGGATCCTAAGGCCTAGAGGGGGGGTGAATAGGCAATTTTAATTTCTTTACTTAAATTATTCTTAATTAAGCAACAAGTTAAGAATGACCCAATCCTAGTTGCAAGTCAAGTAAGCGGAAGCTATAAATAAATCACAAAGCAACTATGACATGGCATTCAAATGAACACAAGCAATGCGAGAGAGTAAATGCGGAAATTAAATGAGAGAGTGACACGGTGTTTGTTTGACCGAAGTTGAGCCGCAACTCCTACTCTCGTTGAGGCTACCCTTGCGACAAGGACCGGCTCGCTCTCGAGCCTACCGCCTCACTCACTCCCGGTAGTCGTTCCGCCACTCCGTGAGGTGGACTCAAGTCACCCGTACACCGACTCGAGAGTAGCCACACGCCAAGGCCTACTCCCAAGCCCTCGCCTCCACGAAGGATATCTTCAAAAGTAACAAGCCCGAAACGCCCCGATCATGCCGGATCGAAGGACTTCCATGAAGCTCGGTATTAGGGTTTGATGGATTGTGGCTTTCGATGATTTTTGGGTGGAGGAATGGCTCTAGATCACCTAATTGATGAGCTATGAATGTGGTAGGTGAAGTGGAGCAGCAAACCTCAAAATAGCCGACCACTAGATAGGTATTTATAGCCCTAGAGCAAAACTAGCCGTTGCCCCTCGGAAGAGGACAAAAAACTAGCCGTTAGCTTTGTCACGGACGCCGTCCGACGGCACCGGACGCCGTCAAGCAGAGGCAATCGCTCACTGAAAAGAGCTGATTGGCGCCGTCCGGTAACTACGGACGCCGTCCGGCTGATAATCGTTGGAAAAAGGCTAACCGGACGGCCCCGAGACGCCGTCCGACCGAGAAAGAACCTCGGTTTTAACGACCGACGGACGCCGTCCGGCAAGTGGCGATACAAAGGACCGGACGCCCCTCGGGCGCCGTCCGGCGGCGAGAAAGTCCCGAATTGAACTTTATCGGACGCCGTCCGGTAACTACGGACGCCGTCCAACGGAGTAATCTTGTTTTGGTGTTTGGTGGTCGGACGCCGTCAGCTTTTCCGACGCCGTCAAGCAGAGAGGAATTTTTCGAGCTAAAATTTGTGGGGGAATTTAGGTGGGTTTCTCTCTCTCTAGAAATCTCACAAGGATATATATGGGTATTTTTAGAAGTGGTGGACTACGGAAACCGAGTTTTCGAGAATTCGCAAAGATCCGGCATGGTTCGAGATATTCGAACCCCTTTTGAAATACGAAAAACAGGAAATAAACCTAACTACTCGTAATCTATACGTGACCTCTTCTCTCGCCCGGTCACGCACTTTGAAATCTTGGAGCAGCTCAGGAAATTTACGTCGCTTCGAATTTGGGTTTGCAAAAGCGCCGAGTCTTCGCTAGGGTTCCGAGAAGTCCAAAAACCCCCTAGCCCTTTAAATTAATTAAATTGATCATCAATGCCACTAATAAAAATTAGGGCTCATGCTCACAGACGCAGACCATCTCCACCATCGGCAACATCCATGTCACCTTCAAAACGCGTCGTACGCGGTCTATCTTGTGCAACACGCTTCGTAGCGGGGAATGGATGGAAGGTAGGCCCTTCTGAGTTTTTATATCCCCCCTCGATTAATTGGCTGCATCTTGGGTGCCCATGTTTGCCTAATTGCATTCATCGAATAGTACGGAGAGACGTATTGGGTGCCATCGTTGCCAGCAAGATCTCGACATGCCGCCATAACGTGCGAGCATGGGATGTGTTCGGCGGGGTTTATTGCAAGTGCATACTGACCTCATCTTGGCCAAGTTGGCACTTTTGTTGATTATCTCCGCGCTAAATCTGTCATGTACATTATCTTGCAGTCCACATTGAATATGTTATTCATTCTATCATATATTGACGTGCGGTGGGCGAGATTTACATCGGCGCCTCAGTAGGATGGCCCGACACGAGGGTAGAAAGTGCTTGTAATTTGCATGGCCGCCATTTCTCGGTCATGAAATAATCTCTTGTCCTAAAAAGATCATCTCAATGATAGTGCATATTGGCGGGCCAGCGACATCTCGTAGCACATTATTATCGACTTCGGCTATGTTAAATCGTCATCACCGTATATCTGCAATCTGAGACTTCTTAAATTTGATCGAACTAAATGGAAACTAACATTGTAAATAAATCTACCACTTACAAGGCGCCATTAGTGTCATGTCGACGAGCCCATTTCTCCGCCGGTTTTGCGCTATCCATCGAGCAAAAGTAATTTTACTACGGTGACTTGCTCGCCCCTACAATTTGAACCCCTGATGTGCTTTGCTCTTCGGCGACCATCTTCCTGGTACGTTCGTTAATATCATTGAAAAGCACATTGAATTTGCGCTGTTGGTTTTGCATGCACATTGACTTGAACTTCTTCACTAGGGGCTTGTTCTTGAATGCAGTGTATAGGTTCGCCCCCAGGTGACGCATGCACCATCTAGAACGAACGTATGGCCACATTGGTGCATCACCGGTGGACAATACAGCTACACCATGTAGGATCCCCTAGTGGCGGTCAGAAATAACGCACACTCTAGGGCGATCCATGACAACGTGAATCTTCAGAAGAGATAGAAACCACAACCAGCTGTCATTGTTCTCGCTCTCCACAAAAGCAAATGTGAGGCAATATCTGGTTGTTCCCGTCAACTCCAAGTGCCGTCAGTGGAGCACCATAGTACCTACCGGTGAGGAATGTCCCATCCACACATATGACAGGACGACAGTGCCGGAAGGCCTCTATGCACTGGCCAAAAGACCAAAACAGGCGCATCAGGTAGAAGTGGTTCAGTGCGACACTTCCATCGGAGAGGTATACTGGCTCATGGGCAGAACATAGCATGTCCCAGGATTGCTCTCCTGTATCTTGCGGAGGAGACGGGGAGCCCAGTTGTATGACTCCGTATAATACCCGAACAACATTTTGAGTGTCTTTTGCTTGGCTCGGCATGCTTGGTGATATGTAATCGACATACCAGTGCGGTTCTACACCTCGGCCATTATGGAGTGTGGTTTTATGGAGATATCAGCTTGAATAGCAGTTAGCAACATCTGCGCTATGAACTTCGAGTCCACATTACTGCTAATATTACGTACCAACTCCTCCGTATAAGTGTGCTGCTCGTACCTACTGATTATGAAGTGGTGCTCATGTTTTGGGCGATGCGCCCGAACATGGAATGAGCACCCCGGCTTCTTTACGCACTTCACCTCGTACACAGCCACCCCGGACCGTGCCACAGAGTGCTCGCGCCGTGTTGTGATACCAAAGTTGCTGATGAAGTGTATTACCTCATCCTTCGTGCTAAACTCTTGACCCACTGTTATGTCATTGTGTATATACCCCCATCTGGAAATATTCGAGTGATCCCCGATCACCCAATTCGAAGCATCTAGAGCGCGATAATACGCTATGGCAGGCATCGGGTCGTCCTCTTCTTCGACATCGTCTTCACCCCCTTCATAGAAATCATTCCCTATGGCATGTGCATCTATCTCTCCCTTCTCCATTGAGATATCCGGATCCGTGCCCATGCCTAATGCCTCGACACCGGTTATGATACTACCAATTGGGTCCTCCGCATACCCTTCCGACACTTCCTCATGTGCACTCTCTTCTACGGTGTTGCTAGGCCCCGCCTCCGATTGTCTTGCCTCAGGCAGCACATACACACCTAAGTGGTACTCCTCTTCTACTGTCTTATTAACATAGTACGTCCAAGCAGACTTATTTCTCAGTGGCCACAGGTTGTATACATACATCGAACTATTTGGAACCTGACATGGCCTAACACCGTATAGAACAAGTTTGTATTCATGACGATTTATACGGAGATTTCAAGCTATAACCCTCGCCAGCATTGGCAGCTTTATTGGCAATGTTACTGTGGTCTGTAAATGGATGCATGTGTGCACGCTTACAAAATTTCCTTGCATTGGCGCGGGTGCATCTCCGTAAAAAATAGTCATTGGTGTCTCCATTTACGTCTGTAGCATGCACATGTTCATTCATATTAATATTAAATATACGTTTCTTTATATTTAACTATTATTTCAAACATTACATAAAATGTTAGCTTACGTGTTTAATACATAATACGTGTAAATAAGGCATATCATGTGAATATAGCAACTCGTTTAATACTCGAAACACTCTAAATATTAACTAAAATGTCACTAAAATACGTACAATTATATTACTATTTTGCATGCTAAATATAGATTAATTTCCCTATTATGTTTAATTAATCTAACAAGAAAATTACCATATGAAAAAATATAGTCACTTTTTTTAACTACGCACACTAGCTGTCGGGGATAAAATCACAGCCCATTGCCATGGCCCACTCCCTGACGGCCCAATCGAACAGCCTATTAGGACCCAGCTCCCTAGAAGGTTCTATCAGGCCTATGTGCATCTGCCCGAACGACTTCTTGGGCGGCACGGTGCGTAATGGCCTAGGATTCTGTTTGAGTCCGACTCGAAACGAGTTACGCTGCTACGTGAAGACCCGGACGTTGGTTTCCCGGATTAGAGCAGACGTCGTGATCCCCAAGACTAGGAGTATGCCTTATCTGCCTCGGGATATATTTGGCATGTCGAGTTCGTTACGATCTCGTAGTTAGCCTGACCCGATATTTCCTCGGTAGGTCGGTTTGCTCTGTACTATATAAACAGGGCCCCTACGGCGTGTAGAGGGACCGATCCAACACGAGTTTACGACCCTGGCCAGGAGCTTTTGCATCTTAGCACCTCGTAAACATCAGATCATTGCGCTATCGCACTTGTACACACATAATCTCGCCGAGACTTGTTCGTCTTGTCAAGCCACCTCTTGTATTCATCTTTGATATAAGAAAGGCTGGACGTAGGGCTATTATCTCTCTTGAGAGGCCTGAACCAGGATAAAAACCTCTGTCTCCCTGTTCGTTGTTGTTCGTTCTATTCGGCGTGTCTCCTATCTCCCTCTTAAAGAGCCTTAGTTGACTTGGGTCAATATCCCAACCGTCGACACTAGCGTTAATTTGTCGTTAATTATATATAATTTTGCACAGTACGTGCAATTAAAATTTAAACATTCATATATTACATGCTATAAAAATTCACTAATTTCCATTATATTTGTAGACCATTTTCTCTACTTACATAACTAATTAATCACTAATCATAATTTAAGTTAACCTAACACAACAAGTTTATGTTAACTATAAAATGCGTACCTGACGGTTACAAGATCGATCGGTTCAAACTTCCTGAAAAATTAAAAAATGCGTAAATTAGACAGAATATACGAAATTAAGTGGTCAAACTAAACTTTCACTGTATGTGCTTCTTACCTTCGTAAATCTGATACATGCGCTGCTGCTCTACAGTGTTGGTACGTGCTACGGTGCGGTGCAAAATTAAGAAAAAAAAAGAAGCAAGACTTAGGTGCTGGTGCTTAGTTTAATTAATTAATTACGTGATGATGCTTAGTTTAATTAGCATTAACAACATACTATGCCAACATCAGTATAGTCAGATAGCCCTCACATATCAAGATTATCATACTGTGTATATAATATATACATACAATATTAAGTACTAATATGGCAAGATTAGCATACAACACTGCTAGTAAGATTAGCATAGAATATTATTATGCCAAAATTAACTCTTGCATATACGTACCGCAATAACACTAATTATTAGCATGTAGATCAAATTTAAAATCCAAAATATTCCCTCACGCTGAAAGCGAAAAATATCAGCGAAGTGACACTCCAGGTGAATCCTCAACTGAAGTATCAGTGAATAATATATCTGAACTGAACGAACTGAAAAGAACTGAAAGCGAGAAAGTGAGTGTGTGAAGCTGCTCTGCGTGTGAAGCCTGCGAGTGTATGAAATGAACTGAAAGCGAGAGTGCTGCGTGTGTGAAGACGAACGGCAGGACACGATATATATACACTCAATTTTGTGATCACTGTGACTTCTAATCGGTATTAATTAGTGTAAATCATGCAATTACTGTTTGATTAATGAAAAAGTTAGCACTATTTTGTCGGTGGAGATTATTTTATTATTTTTTTTCACACTGTTTTATCGGCAGCCTATTATTTTATTATATTTTGTGCAACTATTTTGTCGGAAGCCTATTATTTTATTATTCTTTTCGCTAATTAAGTAAGCGAGGATTAGGTGCGGGGGGGGAAGCCTTGACTGCAGCCACGCGAGTGTGGCGGCTTCTCTGCTGGCCGCGCCCGATGCGGCGACCACCGGGTGGCGGGATCCGTTGCTACTTTTGTAATTTATATTCCTGTAGATTATTTTATAAATTTTCTATTAACTGTTGATTATTTCGAGTATTTTTCTCTGCAAAAACAGAGAATCGATGGGCAACCTCTGCTCTGAAATACTTTTGGTACTGTGCATGCCACCGGGGGAGGGACCAACATAGGCTATGTTTCTTTCAGCTTATATTTAGATTATAAGCTGCAGCTTAAATTTTGTCATTTTTATACTGATTATAGTTTGAAATATTTTATAGTTATTTTTTCGAAACTTTGCATTATTTGTCTCAAAAATCTCAAAAATATTTTTTTCATAACTTTTTTGGTCATTTAAATCTTTTATAAAATATCACAGCCCTTTCAGATAATAATGTAACTGCCGAAAGAAACACGGCCTAATCACGCGCACGGCCGTCAGACCCTCCTGTCACTGAATCGAGTAGATACATCACATGTACACATCAAAGAGGGTGTCCCTCCCGGCTCCCTCGCCACCCGGATTCCTAGCGGAAAAAGAACCCACTGGGACCCACCGCGCAGCCACCCAACCGCAGCCCTCGTGGAGCCGTGCCCCCGAGGCCTTGGCCCCACCTGTCAAAGACAGAGCCCACGCGCACGCGCCGTCCTGCCTGAACCTAGCTCACAAGGACCGGAAGCGGCGGGCCCGGCTGTCAGTCAGAACGATGCGGTCCGTCTCCTACCCCATTTCCTCTCGGCCCGAGGCTTCGGCCCCCACCTCTGTATGAAAGACTCCACCTGTGTTCCAGAAAATCAGAGAGAGAGAAAGGACACTGGCCACCCCCTCGCCTCACCGACTCGCCGTTTCGATCCATGGAGATGCAGGAGGGAGACGACCGGCTGGCCGAGGCCGCGAGGATCCTGGCCAGCCTCCGGAGCAGGCCACTGCGGCGGTGGCCAGAGTGGGTCCCGCCGGCGCCGTCGGCGGATGCGCTGCTCGCGGCGGGCTGGTCGGTGAAGGGACCGCGGCTACTACGGCGGCCTCGGGCGGGGGAGAGATCGGCGGTGGTCGCGTTGGAGGCGCCGAACCGGGGGCAGAAGCTGGTTTCCACCGGGCCCGCGCCGATGCCGGGGATGCCGCTCTGCTGCGGCACGGCGGCCGGATCCGGCCATACCACGAGCGGCGGCGGCGCGGCGAGGCAGCCGCCGGCGGCGGCGGCGGCGGCGGAAGAGATGCCGGTGCCGAAGGTGGACATGGAGGTGTCGACGCCTGACACCCCTCTGGAGCAGCCCACCTCCGCGCCCGGATCCGGCGTGTCCTCGAGCGTGGACGACAGCCCGCGGTCGCCGGCGAAGAGGAAGTCGCCGGGTGGCGGCGGATCTGGAGCCTCGTCGAGCGACGATGAGGACTTCAGCTCGCCGTCGAAGCGCGCGCGCGGCGACGGCGGCGAGGATCAGTTAGAGTCCGGAGCGAATAACGCGGCGGTGAGTCTTAAATCTTTCCGCACCCCGCTCGTTTCGGCATTTACCTCTCTTTTGGATCGTCGACGACGGACTCGACGTATTTGGTTGTTTCTTTTGTGTCGATCTCCTACATATATGGGATTATCTTTTTGGTTGATGGGTGAAAAACAGTGCCGCACTTAATTCGGTGAAAAATTCTTCTTTACTTCACCCACAAAATTTCATCTTCTGCGCTCAATTTTCTGAATTTTTTTCCTTACAAAATTCTATGTTGTTTTCGAGCTGGGCAGTTGTGCCTATCATTATCGTTATGACGGTGTTTTTTCCCCTAAATATTCCTGCTTAATCCAGTTTTTTCGATAGAATACTGTTTAGCTCATTAAATTTTTTTTTTAAAAAAAGGACATTTTTTGATACAGAGTTTGCATTCCGTAGTACTTGCAATTGTTTGGTTCGCAACAAGGAAAAGCCCCTCGGCTGTTTGATTATATCATAAAAAAAATGAATATCCTCTCAAATTGATCACAAAACAAATCAATTTTGCGAACTCTTTATTATTAAAAGGGAATTTGCAAACTTTGCGATTCAATACTTCCTAGTAATATACTGTTCTTAAAAAAACTGTTTTTTTAGCTTGGAGTAGCCCTTGAGGCCGCCACGAGAGTGTATAATTTGATTGGTAAGCGTAATATTATTTTGTAGGGAGATTAGTATTTGGCTCAGAATCTGCGCATTAATTAGATTAGTGATATTGTATTGGACAGAAACCAGTACTCTCTCTCCCGTCCATGTCTAAAAATTTATTTAAGTATATTTATTTTGTTATGCTTTCTTTTACGTTAAAGATACATACTTTAAATATAATTATATTTTTTATATTTGAATTAAATTTTTAATAAATTTTTTATATTTGGCTCAGACCCGTATTTATTTTTGATTTCTATATTATATATTTTTTAGCGAATTCGGACTCGTCGCCAGTTCATTTCCTGCGTGTTGGCCCACGTCTCACGCCATTTTTTTTTATGCTCTTCTCGAGTTTGTTTGATTTTTTTCCCCTTTCCGGTTTCCTGTCTGTTGCGGGATAGACGGGTTTTTCAGCTGCCCTGTTCGCTCTGCCTTCCTTTGCAAGGACTGCATGATGGACCGGCGCGCCCCTTTCATCCGGATTCGGAGCTGCTTTCCGTGCGGCCCGCGTGGGCCCAACTGCCAAAGCGGATCGCAATGGGCCGGGCCTGCAGGGTGTTCACTGCAGCACGCCCGGGTGGTTTCAGGATTTTTTATCATTTCCCGTTAGAAAGATTATGGGCTTGTTTGTTTCAGATTAAATTAAATGAAAATGAAAATTTGATATTTTTGTATAAGTCAAATGGTGTAATAGTTTGTATTCATTTTTGTGGGGTGGTGTAATATTTTGTAGTCATTTTTGTGGGCTTTCAAATATTTTTTTTAGAGTTCTAAAAATAATTTTTTCATAATTTTTTAATTTTTTTTTGAAGGGGTCACAAATTTGATATAGTAAAACTCAACTCAACTTTAATCTGAAACAAACAAGGCCTATACTCGGAAAGTTCACTCCGGTTTAGATTTAATTGCACGCTCCACATTCTATCTTTTTAATTTTTTTCACACTTTATATTACATTTTAAATAATTCTTTTTCTTTGATAGACACTTGTGGAATTTTTTTAATATATTTTTTAAAAAATGGCTAGAAAAAAATAAATATGACACCATATAGATAATTACTTTTTATGATATGAGAAAGTTAAAAAAAGTTAAAAATGAGTGCATCCATTTTATCTTACTATCTAATTCTTGTACTAGAAAGAAGAAAAACCCTTTTTCTCTTACCTGATGAGCGCCAGCGTCCGGACGTTCGTCCGAGCACGTGTCGATCGGACGCACCTCAGTCATCGGATTGTTTAAGACCGCGTGTATCAAGTCAGAGACACCACAGCGCACGAGACGACGTAAGCGGAGTGGCGGATGTGCGGTGATCATTTTTCAATTAAACTTCTGATTTTTGTATAAAATTCAAACAGTGTTTAAAATGCATGGAATAAATTTCATAATTCTTTTAAAATCGAGGTCAGCCCATTTTAAATACTTTTTTAATTTTTTAATTTTTTTTTTCACTTTTCAATTTTTTTTTGATGTAAAACTAGGAGAACCCACTTATAAAACTCGACTATATACTAGTGAAACCTGGCCGTGTGGTGATGAACTTTGGCTTACGTATTGAACTTTGGCTGTAACCTGATGAAAGTTGGATGAAACTGTTGAAACTTGATGAAACTTGGATTAACCTGATGAAACTTGAAAAAACTTGGATGAAACCTATTGAAACTTAATAAAATTTGGATTAAACCTGATAAAACTTGACAGTTCGACAAGTTTAATGAGTATGAAATCTAAATTTCAGTAGGCGAAACCCAAGTTTCACTAGGTAAAATTGAAGTTTGACGAAACCCGATCAAAACTTATATAGCAACATATGTCTTGTTTTATTCGTAAAAATACGAGGAACGTGTTGGTGCAAATGATTGATGAATTAGAGCACCTAGTTAAATTTTATGGTCATCAAAAGAAAAAATGATGTGGGACCCATCTTGAATGCGAGCGCGTTCGCGCGCGTTGCGTGGGCGAGTCCGCCGCGCCGGACATCAGTGTCCAAACATTTTCGTTATTTTTTTTACTTTGGGTTTATGTAGATTCCTTTTTTTTTTTTTTTATCACTTTTGGGTTCGTGGCTTGTACTGTAAAGTGGGCTCTTGGCATTGCGAGCGGGAGGCCATTGGATTCTCCGGGCCTGAGCTGACCAGGCCTGGACCGCGGCCTCGTGAGTCTTGACTAGCGGAAGCACGCCACCACGTGCATGTGTACCGCTTTCTTTATTTTTTCACTAAAATAGATTAGGGAATACGATTATTGACTCATGTAGATCTCACTTCTAATTACTGGTTACCAATTTTGGTGTCACTTTTTTTCAAAGAAATTACTGTTTGGGAGATTTATTTTGCTAATTACTGCTCGATTTGATTCCTTCAAGGAAATGGCTACATGTTTATTCCACCGTGAGACAGGGTTATTTTATTATAAAGGAAAATGTACCAATTTGGTCCCTCACCTATAGCCGCTGGACTATTTTGGTCCCTGAAGCTCAATACCGGACTTGGGAGGTCTCTCAACTAACAAAACCGGATTTAAATAGTCCTTTGACCGGATCAGCAGGTGGTTTTAGGGTTTAGGCATTGACGTGGCCTAGATTTACTGACATGGCTGCCACATCCCTAGCCACATGTGTGACACGTACTCGCGCCCTGCCCTCCACTCTCTCTCTCCACGGCACCTCTCTCTCCACCCCTCTCACCACCGCCAGCGCCTCCCCAACCAGTGGCGCCCCATCTCCTCAAGCAACGGCGCGGCGGTCTGTCGAGCTCACCGCCCCGGCCCTACCCCGCCTCCCCGACAATGTCGAGCTCGCCGCCCCGGCTCTGCCTCGCCTCCTCCACACTGCCGAGCTCGTCGCCCTATCCAAGCGGTGGCGTCCACGCCTCCGGCAGGCCGCCGTGGAGGCGCTCTCCACCACGCGGGAGGAGCTTCGCCGCGGCGCGTGGAGGAGCTCGTCGGTGCGGCGCCCGGCGTCGGGAGGAGGAGCTCAACGACGGGAGCACGGGAGGAGCTTCGCCGGGGCGTGGGAGGCTTCGCCGGTGTGGCAGGCCGTCGCGGAAGGAGGAGCTTGGCGACGGGCGCGCGGGAGAGAGGGCGCCGCCACCGTGCGCCTCAGGGGAGAGGAGAGAGAGGGGAGAGAGGGATTAGAGAGATGGGTGAGGTGGAGGGAGGATGTGGCGGCCACATGGCTGCCACATAAGCAAAATCATGCCACACAAGCAAAAAACCTTAAAACCGCCCACTAACCTGATCAAAAGACCAAACTGGGTCGGTTTTGTTAGTTGAGGAACCTCCTAAGTTCGGTATTGAGCTTTAGGGACCAAAGTGGTCCAGCGGCTATAGTTGAGGGACCAAATCGGTACTTTTTCTTATTATAAATTCTCCTTTCAGCTCACACAGTGCGATACTGTGATGGATCTGTCACGTGCTGTCTGAGTGTCCTGGTCATCTTGCTAACCAATTCTCTGGTCACACTCATTCACACTTCGCAGATCGCACACACCCTTCCACGGAGCGAACTGAATCCTTTTTTCTATTCTTTTCTTTCAGTACAGTCCTGTAATAAACTAATAATAATAATCCCTAGCGTAGCCCCGATCTCTCTCCTCGTGTTATCTAACTTATTATATCTATTTTTTAAACTTTATAGGCAAGTTACATTAGACGAAAGGAATGAGGTTTAAGTTCCTCAACTGTGGATCAGTGGTGGCACAAATTATTTCACTTCTGTTCATGCATTCGCGTAGCTCAAATTATATTATTGTTCTTTTTTTCCCTATTGCATGTCCGATCAGTTTTGTTGCCTACAATTTTTTCAACTGAAAGCCATCTTGCTTAATGTTGCACAGGATAAAGAGATTCTTGATCCATCTCTAAACCGCGACAAGAATGGGGCATTCCTGTTTGATCTCAATGAACCCTTGATCGACCAGGAAGATTGAGACTTCGCTAACAAAATCCATGCTCGCGGGAAATCATCCAAGCTGTGTACATAAACAGCAAGCCAGCCAGAAGAAGACCTGACATGGTGGACAACAAGCCATTCTTTCTTTTCTTTTTTTTCTTTTCTTTTTTGAGAATGTCATTCTAGGTTTATTAGGCGAGAAGGATGAGGCCTTAGCCCTTAACTTAGAAGGAGGCCGGCATTAGTTTTTTTTTTTGTCAGGCTGATTTTAGTCACCTTTGTTCTTTCACCGTGCTGTGCTACTGGCACTCGCTCAATGTCCCCTTGTTTATCTTCACTTCATGCCGAAAAGACAGTGAAGGAACAATAATACATAGTACATTAGTTTTTTGTTGTTTCTCTTTCACTTGCTCTTTTGCTCAGTTGAGCCCTTCCTGCCTGTCCTTCGTTAGGATATACATTGTGAGTAGTTGAACTGATGCAATGATGCTGTGCAGAAAAGATGGATAAAATTAATTGCTTCTCATTGGTATATACTAGCTGAGGGTTCCTGCTTTGCTATGAACCAATATCGGTTCGGTTTGGTTGGATTAAAAAAAAATTTACAGACTATTCAGTGTAATATCTTGGAATAATTTTCCGGAGCTTTGTAGGATTTTATTTAAAAATCTCAAAAATATTTTGACGTAATTTTTAAAATTTGTTATACAATTATTTTATGGTGCTCAATTTTTAACCCAACCAAAGGAGGCCTACATTATGCTATGCATACACTGAAGGATCGAGAACGGCGACTAGAGGGGGTGAATAGCAGCCAAATTGAATTTTAGCCCTTTTTAGCATGTTTCATATCGAACTATCCAATATTCAACAGTTTCAGCACAGCTCCCGGACATGAAAATCGACCTAGTTCATAATCTACCCATGAGATACGTCTCAAATTTGAACCATAGATTACTGAAAGAGTCTACTATCTACCACCAGAGGGATCTGAAACAATATTACCAAAAACCCAACCATTTTCTAATGTAAGTGTTGAAGGTTAAGGATAGGCAAGAAAAACAAAATTTTCAAATCCACCCCATCCATTAGAGTTGCTCATGTGAGATGGTTCTTTTTAAGTTTAGATGCAAGTATATGTCAAGATTCAACCATCCTCAACCACAAGGCACCACTAAAAAAGGAACCAACGAGAATCAATACAAAATCAACAATAACGAGAAAGAAAAGTGCAACAAGGCAAAAAGCATGAATTTGCAAACACCAACTTGATTGATGCTAAATGTTTACGGTGAAATCTTGCGGAGGAATGCTTAACTTAATTATGTGTTACTCAATCCCCTTGGCTCTCATCCTTTTCCCTAAACCTAGATCTAATCCACATCCTTCTTCTAAAAACCTCGAAACCTTACACTAAACAACTGAGCCCCTTTTATAGGGAGGCCTTCCGAGCCACCCACTTAGGGTTTTCTCCAGAAGGGCTCACTAGAAACACGTTAGTTTAAGTGACTAACTATTCAACTATACACTTCATGAAGTGGTGCCTTCCATATGACCCAGTAACCCGGTTTGGCCTAGCTTAGTGCCTAAGCTTTTCCAAAACCACAAGACACTCCAGAACCTTCTTCTACCACCCACGGTTTTGCGAAACCTTCTTCCTCCGCTACTAAGCCCGCCATGCGTCCAACTCCCCTTGGACCGCTTTCGCTCACGCACCTTGGAAACCTTGACGCCTAACCATCGTTGTCCACGTGCCTAGACCAGTTCCGATCAATCCCGCGCGCAACCCTCGACTGTTTGGACCATGGATCCATCGACATCCTTGGTCTCATCACCGGCGTTGATCCACTTCGAGTCACCTATGCACCAATAGACAAGCACACACATACAGGACCCAAGTTTCTCTCAACTTGATCCACATTAATCCCAAAACTTCCTGCAAATTAGTCCACATGATATCCAAACATTTGGTTCAAAAACATATCGGACTATCCGATATAAACTTCGGACTGTGATATTTTCCAGACAGAGGACCCCAAATCAGACCCAACATCGGACAATCCGGCCAGCATCGGACTATTCAATATAGACATCAGACTATCCGATATTTTCCAGACAGAGACAATATTTTGAATTTTTGGTGATCTTCCTGTGCTCAAAAAAATAAGTGTTATATATGAAAGTTTTGGAGAATTTCGTTGCGCATCTTTTTCGTGTTGTGAGATTTCAGAGTTGAGTAAAGGAACAAACATAAAAATTCATTCACACTTTAGGTTCTTACAAATTTACACTCAAACACTTATTCAATCAAAAACCATTTCAAATACTCATCACACAGAAAGTGTGACCCAAACGGTCTCTCAGATGCAATGTGTTTGGTTCACACGTAACAGTTAGCACAACTTTCACACTCTAATCTCTTGGTATATCATGAAATTGAATGTCTCCTAGACTACAATGCACTAAAATAACAAGATTATTGGCAAAGTTTTTTTTTGAGCTAACGGGCAGGTGCTCTGCCATTTCATTTAAGTCGTAGAGAAAAACAATGTACAAGAGACAAAGGGGGAGAGAGGAAGACGACCAAGCCAAGGGAGGAAGAAAAAGACTCGACGCGACACACCAAGGGCCCACCGCAGCGCAAGCGCACCAACAAGCATGCCACCTTGGCCAGGCAAACACCTCGCCTGAAGGTGACTATTACAACCACAAGCGCCTGCAATGACAACAAAGCTAACAAGGGAAACTAGCAGCCAAACACAAAGACTAGATACGACATCTTTAACAAAGGAGCGACGTAGACGCGACGCCGTCGCACAAGATTTTTCACTCGAGAAGCTGCAGTGGCAAAGCGACCACCACAACGATGCCTCCAGGGGAACGGCGCCAGGACATCGCCATCGCCGGCCAAAGCGGGAAGCATAGGCAGAGTTTTCAGCCGAAACACCTGCTAGAAGCCACACTGGAGGAGCATGAAGCCAGTAGCCGACGAGAGAGCGTGACCACCATACCACGCCACCACCGCCACGATGAGGGATGTCGGCACCAAGCGTCCCTCAGGGTAGAGCCGGTGAGAACACATTGAAGCCACCCCTCTCCGCGTGATCCAACAATGCCCCTAGGTTGCCGACCGCCGAGAACCCTTGACAGCACCAAACACCACTTCAGAACCCATGCCCCAAGCTCGCAAATCGTCCGAGCCACAGACACCAGGGACCCGCCTCCCACGCGCAAGTTGGACACCAATTAAATGTCGTGAAGAGACCGACCCTGATCGCAGCATCTCTAGCATAGGGGAGAGAGAGGAGAGCTAGACCAGACGCCACCTCACCGTAGGGAGATAAGGTCAGAAGAAGGTGACGACGAGGGAGAAGAGGGGCGCCCCAAACCGGACAGCCGCACCTCCAAAAGAGAGAGGAGAGGAGGTACAATGCCTGAGCCACAGCGCTACAGAAGAAGGGAGAGGCAGGGGACACAATGGAGCGGTAACTGTCAAGAAGAACAAGGCAGCCGAGTCAGGAGGCGACGTGAAGACCTAGAGGGAGACCAGGCAGGAGGAGAGCCCCCTGCAGGCGAAGCCGACGACGCAGCACGACGACACAACCAGCTTCCAAGGGCGCCGCTATAACGGCCGGCAGCAACGAGACGGGGCAGACCACAGCTTGATCCGCGCCCAAGGCCGCCAAAACCGACTGTCAGATTACCGGAAAGGACCAGGGGGAGGGCAGCCAGCACCGCCACCATCGGATCCGAGCAGCGCACCCACTGATCCGGCCTCCAGGGACACCGGACCGCCCAGAAGCCTCAACTGTCGTGTAAGAATCAAGCTCCCATGGGGTTTGATATTTGTTTTGGAGATTGATGCACTTAATTCTCAAATAGAGAATTCTCCGTATTCACGGACCGCACAAAGCGGTGATTTTCTAGTGTCGATTTCGCTCAAGACTAAGGACTTTATTTTCATATTTCTTCTACGTTCTTGGGTGAATTGTTGGCATAACCTTGGTGCCTGTGTAAATTCTCTCTCTGGCTGCAGGGTCAAAGAAGCACAGTTAAGTCATTAGTTGTCTCAGTTTTCAAAGTCTTTCTGGGTTTTCGGGTTCAGTTTTCTTGTTCTCAAGTCCGTTTTCGTAGCACCTAAGTTTTCCAAATCTCCAAATATCCTCTTCGGCGCCAAACTTTCCCTCTCAAGCCACGTGATCTGCCGAAAACTGTCGGTGGGCCTCCTTGGAGGTTGCACTGTCCTAGCTAAGTGTTCTCTTCTACTGTGCTGTTGACCAGATGCCTTCGGCCGAACTGTCCGGCCCAAGTTGTCCTCTCTGTCTTGAAATTACTTTTTCCAGAGAGCGCATGCCTTTGGCCAGACTGTCCGACCTTGGTGGCTGGACTGTCCGGCCCACGTTGTCTCCTCTCTGTCTCGAATTTATTTCTTACAGAGAGCGCATGCCTTCGTCCTGGCTGTCCGGGAGTTGTTCGGGATATTGTCCGACCTAAGGTATCAATCTGGATCTGATATCTATTTCTTTAGGGATCCGAAGTGGGGAGTATATAAGGGTCTTATCTTTTCAAGGGAGAGTGTGAGAGACTCCTTTGCAAACCTAGCCACCTTTCCCCAAGTGTGTGAGCTCTGGATCCTAGCCCTAGGGTTTCCATGTGCATGTGAGAAGAGTATTGGTGAGGTAAGTGTCCTCCGGATTTGTGCTCTTTGGGACTCCGTTGCTGAAAGGATGATCATCATGCCTTCATCGAGTTCTTGTGCCTTCGTGTATTGGGGGAAAATCCACCATGTGTCGGTGGCCGCCGCCGTGTGTCGGTGGTGATGGAGTGAAGTCCATCGTGTGTTGGTGGACGCTGCCGTGTGTCGGTGGTGTGGGTTTGAGGAGCTTGCCGCTTGTGGGAGCACTCGAGACCATGTAAGAGGTTTGGAGCCCACCTTACTTTCGTGGTGAAGGGCTACCGTGAGTGGATTGAGGCAGAAGGCTCGAGAAGGAGCTGGTTCTCATTCGTCGAGGGCTTGCCTCAACGGGGAGTAGTAGTTCGTCTCTGAACCATGGAAAAATCTCCTTGTGTCACTTTTTGTTTTCCTGCAATTTATTTTCCTGCAAGATTCCTCTTATATGCATGCTTGTGATGTGTGGTATTTGTCTAATTAATTTGTGTGCTCTTGTATATTGATTCTCCTTGTGTAGTACTAGTATTGGCTAGCTAAGTGGTTAAGTTGTTAATTTGCCTAATCATTAAGAAAACACACAAAAAAAATAAAAGTAGTCCAATTCACCCCCTCTTGCCCTCCGATCCCTTCATGCCAGTCGCCACGTCAGACGCAACCGTCGCGCCGAAGAGAAGGGAGAGAGGGACGGGGAAAGAGAAGGGGAAAGGGCCGGGGGAGGACAGCCACGGCTGGCTGGCGGTGGCGGCAGTCGAATATGGCTTGTGGCAGGGAGTCGCCCACAGTGGGCGATGCAAGAGTCATGCAAAGTTTCTTGCTCGCACAACATTGTTGGCAAAGTGATTTGGACATGAGAAGATTGTAAGCTTCCTAGATAACAAAGTAACCACCACTAATCACTATGCTCGTTGTAATTAAAATAGTAGATATTGAATATTCTGTTTGCTTATAAATTTGGTTTCGATTTCTTGCGCATAATGTTAGCCCATAATGTTAGAGGGAGATTATACCTTCCGTCTTGTTCTTGTGGGCTTCACTATATCGTTGAAGTTGCTAAATTGCTGAAACACAACTTCGAGAACTCTATGCTGATTGGAGAAGCCGGCTCATTTACTTGTCTATAAGAGTTCTAAGAAATGGTTTATGAAAAGATCAATTAATAAAAAATATTTGGATTTTAAAAAGGCAAAATTTGTTCTACTGCAACAGTTTGGTTAACGTACTGCAACAATTTGATTGCCTTGGTGCACAAAAAAAATTGTGCTACTACAATATTTTTCGACACAACGTGGAACAAAAAAATTTTGCTACTGCAAAAAAAAAAAAGTGCTCCAGCAACAATTTGGTTTCCCTAATGCAACATTTTGGTTTGCCTAGTGAAAATATTTCCTTAGTCTAATGCAACAGTTTGGTTAACGTACTGCAACAATTTGATTGCCTTCGTGCACAAAAAAATTGTGCTACTACAATATTTTTCGACACAACGAGCAACACAAAAATTATGCTATTGCAACATTTTTTGTCCTAGTGCAACAATTTGCTTAGCCTAGTTGATGGGGGACGGGGTTCCGATCTTCCGATAGGTAGAATAAACTCGATTGGTGGAGAACTCGACATTGACAATCCAGTTTTCAATCAGAATAGATCTAAGCCTGCAATCATTACACCACAATCTCCGTTCGTTATCAACCACGCTGCTGACCTCACCACAAAGAATCGAGGATACAAGTAAGAACGCGGTAGATGCAATCTCAAATTACAGATTAACGATTAATCACACGAGTTGGGGTTTCGCAAACCGGTAAACGGTGAAGCTGCAACAACAGAACAATCTAAGCAAAACCAAGTCTAAACTAGCGACGACTACTGAATTTATAGCAACTGCTAGAGTTTGGGGTGCACCCCTAGCAGGTACATGGGCCATGGGCCCAAAGTGCATCGTCACAGCGCTTGCCAGATTCTGGTTACCATCTTGTTTCGACGATTCCCGTTGATCCATAAGGAATTTGGAGGTGGGACTGGATCCATTGGAAATATCTCTGTCACAACCCCGGCTTCGCCGGGATCCACTCACAATCAATTGCTAGTCCTAGAGATCAATGCTAGCAACTTGTGAGCGACAGTTTGTTGAACATCATCACACAATCACAAATAACTAAGAGAAATTATATATTATGCAAAAGTAATTGTTACACAACTACTTATTACAATTTTTACTTCTGTCACAACCCCGGCTTCACCGGGATCCACTCACAATCCATTGTTAGTCCTAGATATCAATGCTAGCAACTTGTGAGCAACAGTTTGTTGAACATCATCACACAATCACAAATAACTAAAAGAAATTATATATTATGCAAAAGTAATTGTTACACAACTACTTATTATAATTTTTTATTTAAAGATGACATAATATTGTTTCTCTTAGTTATTTGTGATTGTGTGATGATGTTGAATAAACTGTCGCTCACAAGTTGCTAGCATTGATCTCTGGGACTAACAATGGACTATGAGTGGATCCCGGTGAAGTCAGGGTTGCGACAATCTCGTCGAGAGCTTGTCCGTGCATACCAAGAACGTAGAAAACAAAGTTCGTATAAGACCGGAGGATCCGTTTTAAGTTGGTTGTGCTGAGATAGCTGAAATGGACTCGTGTACAAACTGGGCTCTTTCTTGGACCGGCCTTACAACGATGTGGCTTGTGGGACAAGAAGGCGTCGAAACAATGGAGATGCATCTTTCTTGAATACATCTTGAGATTGGGGAGGTGGCCACGGTGAAGGTCGAACTTGTGGCGACAACGACGCATTATGAACATGACGTTGTAAATGATGCTGGCTTTTACGTCCTAGCCATGGTGGTGGTCGACGAACCCAAGCAGCCATAGACATCGTAGTACATGTAGATGTAGTAGATGATGTCATAAAGTGTCGCCAACTTGTTGGAAATGAAACAGTCGAAGATGAAGTAGTTGATCGAAAGTTCGCTGACGTCCATGCTAGCGAAGCAGTCGACGAAATCTTATTGACCAACACATTGACATAGTGTTGATCATACCTATGATGGACATGGTCACATCACTAGTGCAACCGTTTGTTTGGTCTAGTTTTCTGAAGACAGAAATCCCTGAAGTTTTAGAAATAAAACAGAAGACCTAGGTTTCAGAAATACTAAATCAAATGAACCTTAGCTAATGACTAAATACTAATAAAACATCGTGTATATATGAAGTATGAAGGGAAAAAACGATCCGTGTGCGTGAACATTTGTAGCAGGTACTCAAAAATACTGTAGTTCTGAATAGAGTAGCTGATGGAGGGAAAGAATCTGTCGGTGTCTGGGAAATGTGCTCCTGAAGCGCAGCGGGTCAACAGACCGGCAGACGAATTTGTAGTTGGTGTGAGGCCCAACGACCACCTTTCTCAGCAGCCCAGGGCGGCGGCCGAGCCTGCGGGGGGCTCAGGCCACGCGACCTTCCCGGGCAGGGCCTGGTGCGATTTGGCGAGCCGGGTACGGACCCTTCGTGCGGTGAGAGAGAAAGGAAAGAGGGAGAGAGAGAAAACAACACAAACCGTGAAGACACGAGCGATTTACCCTGGTTCGAGCCCCATCGCGGGTAATGACTCTAGTCCAAATTTTATTGATTATACTGGTGGAAAAAAAGACAGAGGTGCCGAGACCGGGCTTGAAGGCACCGATTCCGAGCTTACAAAGATGGTGACTAAGGACTATGGTTACTGCTAAGAAAGCTTCGGATGCGTGTTGCTTGGGTGGTTGCTTGATACTGCCTGAATCACTTGATCCCTTCGAATGTCCAAGGATTCTCCTTTTATAGGCGCGGCGGGTCGCCTGGGTCGCCTGGAGCTGATACGGCGGGCCCAGCGCCCGTTTCTGCTTTAGTGGCGGTGTCCTTGTCTCATTCTGGGGCTCTGTCTGGTTCGGAACCTGCAGGGAGAAACTGGTCAGTTAGTACTGGACACGTGTTTGTCTTGGGATGACGATACGGGGGAGGAATCTTCTTTAGGGAGAAAGCACTTTCCCTTTATCCCCAATATAGCATTGACTGGACCTGGCCAGCCTCGTGCCGCCAGTTGGGGGCGTCGTGTAGCGTAACAACCGTCGCCACCTGCCAAAAGAGGCAAACAACAAACCGGGCTGCTCGCGCGTCCCTCCCCGGGCTGCGGATCCTCGGGGAGACACAGTTCCTCCCGGTCAAGGCTGGGGAAAGTGAGGTGGAACATGACAGCTGTCGCCACCTGCCCACGGACAGACAGGCTGCCCGTGAGACCGTTTCCCGGGCTAAGGATAGCCCGGGGGTGCGCCATGCTCCTGTCTCAGACCCAGGGAGGCGAGGTTGATCAGGTCAAGCCCGACGAAACCCCTGGCGGGCTAGACGCTTCCTTTAGTACGGCTAGGAGCGACCTTTCGGACCCTCTGTACGTGCGGTGGGCCGGTACGGAACCGGCCCAAGGCCCGTCTCGAGATGGGCCACTTATCACTCGTCAACAGAATCCTTTAGAGAGTAGTATAAAATGTTAAGGAAATTTAAAGTGAACGATAGAGGAAGTAGCTAATAGTGAAATAGAGGGTAGGGATAGAGACTCTGATGCAGAGCAAATAAAAAAAACTCCACGTCAATGGGGGCAGTGGACAACAAGCTGAAAAAAGGTTGGTTGGGCCCACCCACTTGAATGCCTCCATTACACAGGCTCGCGTACGCATTGCGTCCTTTGCATGCACGATGGCAGAGTGTTGGGACGCGTCCATTCCATCCACAATGGAGAGTGTTGGGCCGGCTACACGCGCCGACGCGCGTGGGCTAGGCTGCACGTGACCAAACTCTATAATGTACATGGATTTTTTATTAAAATATATTTTTTAAATTTTGAAATCTCATAAATAATTTTCTATTTTACACAATTTTAGAAATAGTCTTCTCCCACCGTTTAAACTGGCGGTTTAAATGATCCGTCGTACAATACGGCGGGAATGTAGTGGGCCGCGGTTCAAAACAGCGGTCAGTGATCGTTGGATAGGGTGGCATAGCCCGCGGTTTAGAACGGCGGCTGATTAAAAATCCGCTGTTCAAAACGGCGATTCATTAGCGTGGGATTGGACCGCCGTTCGAAACGGCGGGTAGGGGGATGATATAAGGCGCGCGCCTATGCCCCCAGCCGAGCCACAACTCATTTTTACTCTTCTCTACAGAAAACAAAGGGAAGTGAGGGAGAGATGGAGAAAGGGAGGGGAGGGAGAGGCAGAGGGAGGGAGGAAAATTGTTGCTGCGCCGCTGGAAGATAATTTTTTTAAACTCAAGTTTTTTTAGATTTGAAAACCTGATAGGTTGGTCACAAAAATTTTAGTAGTACTGAAAAATGTTATTATTAGTCTCTGAAATTTAGTTTTACTTGTAGGATTATTAGGATAAATAATATTTATGGTTATTTATCGTACATTTAAGGGTAATGTAGTTTTTTATTTGTTTGATTAGGATAGATATTTTTTACGGTAATTTACTATACATTATAGGATATGTTCAATAATATGGTAGGATAGATTAAAATATACGGTGGTACTGGAAATTTATTGCATTAGTTTGTTAACTGTAGATTTCGTATAGGGTAAGCAGTTACTTGTAGGAAAATAATTTGCAGATGTTTTTGATGAGTAAGAATAATGGACGAAAAGTTATATTTTCAAATAATTCGTTGGGAAGTAGAGATTTTTTGTAGTCCTACTGGGGTAGATTTGTCAAATTTTAAATCGGTACCGATAGTGATATCTAGGCCCATAGGCAGGATGTTCGTGAGACCGCACCGAGGAAGCTACCGCAGATGTCGCAGCCCCCACCTTCAGCACCACCGAGTGAAACAGGTTAGATCAGCAAACCTAGCACGTGTAGTTACAATTTTTTTTTAATAAATTCCATCGCAAGCGCCCCGTGCCCCGAGGACCACACCTGGACGTCACCCGTTGTTCGACGCAGCAGGGTCGTCTTCTTGGGGGCCTCCACTGCAAACGTCATGGCAGCTCCACTTGGACATGCCGGCCACATCTTCCCAGCGGCCACCCCTTCAGGGTTACTGGGCACCTCACCCTAACAGGGCAGGGTCGTCATCTCAGGCACAGTCAGGTACATTACATAATAAATTATCAGTAATGTCATATTAACATCTACTCCCCAACGAGCTCCTACCTTCACTGTTGAGGTGCGCCCTGCCACAGCGGACACAGGAGTCGCAGGGGAAGTATGTCACACCGGCCCCTCCGCCTCGTGTTCACCGGACCAGCGGTGCTCCCGATCGCATCACGTTCCCGAGTACCTAGCTGGGAGGTAGACATGGACGACGACGTGGCTTGATGCAGATGGGGCAGTTAAGGGGATCCGCCACAAGAGGGTCGCGAGTAGTACTTTTTTCTATTGCTCTCGTTTCTTTTGTCATGTATTTTGTACCATGTATGACATACTTATGCTGTCATTTCTATTTGTTTTAATCTTACGTGACACCTCAGTGCGAGATTTTGACGCTCTGTGTGACTTGACCACTCGTACCCTCTGCACGACTTAACCCATCACTGCGAAAGTGCCCTAGTCTCTGCGCGACGTAACTCATCATGCGGAAGTTTGCTATCCTCTTCGCGACTTGACCCCTCACTGCCAAAGTGTCGTCGTCTCTGTGCGAAAGTCCTATAATCTTTCGCGCGATGTTGGGGGTCATCTCAACGTGCCTATATAAAGCCAGTAGTGGACTTTTGTCCGCCAACCCATGAATAACGTTCATTTTTCGACACATCCGTTTGTGCCATAAAGATGATGACAGTCTTAGGAGCCCAGACCTCAAACACATGCACCCTCTCTTTATTTGCCGTTCGTATGCAGGACTCATTACAACACAAACCCTACCATGATACACGATCCTGAGTTCTATCGAGGCTGGCCTAAGTGCCATCACAATGTAGACACCGTTGAGCAGACATTTAACCTTTGTTGCAGATGGGTTCACAAGCCATAGGTTCATCGATGTGCCATGTTTAAGGTGCGTATACTGTTTGTCCAACATGTCCTAACATGTTTAACACAAACGTGGTGATTTATAGGTTGTTTGGTTGCCTGCATCCAAGGAGTTTTGCATCTAGAGATACAAAACTGGGGTGTTTGGTTGCCTTCTCACCCATCTGAACCAGGCTCTCTAGATGCAATTAACCCCTCCGGGCCAGGCTCTGGAGATATGACCAAATTGGGCGTTTCTCCATAGCCAGGCTCCGCAGATGCAGCAACAACCACATGCGCGACACATTTGATCCATTTATTTGCTATATCTTTTGATTAGTATTTTCAATTACCAAACCAATTTCAAAAATGGGTTATTGATATTTTTCCGAACAAAACGAGACCACACTTGCCATATAAATTTTAAAATTTTAAAATTTTCTTTTTTGAATTTATTTATTTATGAAACTTTCTTTTGAATTTTTTATTTTCGTAATTGATTTTTTGTTATTTTGATTTTCCAGAATTTATTTTTAAAAATTTTTCATCCCTTTTTTGAATTTCTCCATGCCATTCTCTCCTTAGTGTAGTCAACCAAACAACATCTATACGCAGCCTATACAATCTCATGCACCTAACCAAACAACAATCATTTGCATCATCTCAGCCTGGCTCAGCGCATACAGCCTGGTTCAACTGAGAAGGCAACCAAACAGCCTATTAATGTCCCACAGGTACATGATTGCGGCTTCACGAAATGGATGAACGATCCATTCCTGATGTCTGCTTTAAGCTACATAGAGTACCTACATGCGAGGATACACGAATTGAAGGATCGACTGACGAGTGTGTGAGGGCACAACAGATGGCAACGCAACGAAGAGAATTGGTACTCGACCCACAGTATGAAGTGAATCCCCGTGTACAAACTTTACATGCATATGTGGCTACCACTACCCCGACACGCCTAATGATGAAGTGCGTCGCCGACGAAGGATATTTCGTAGTGAATACGGCAACCTCGAAGACCCTGACTTCGATCCAAATTATTCATTCAACACTCGGTGGTGCCCTTGCATATGTCATCATCCAAACCAGATGCTTTAAACTCCTACAGATTGTATCCGGCATATTATATTACCAATGTACGCCATAATTTCCGCCAATGTATTGAAAGGATAACCACGCCATCATGAACTAGTCTTATGTAACATGACTAATTTACTACTAATTTGCCACCTAACACAACGAATCTCTGTATAATAATAACTCAGCTATGGGCCACTGATGTGACCCATCACTGCAACGCACATGTCGGACATTAACACGTCTGTGCGTGACATGCCCATGTGGGGTATGACTAGGCCGCCTGCGTTGTTCATAATTGATGTTAAAGCCTGTAAAACATTACCCACTGTGTGGTCCAGTGGTCCCTGGTTAAACTGATCTATCACTGCGAAGGTTTTCAGTGACACATTAAATTATCTCGCAGTGTGCATTGCGTATGACTTATTCGATTCGAGCATCTTGGCTAATATCACCTATTTAAATCTACCCAGGCTCATTCTGAACAACACAACCAACAGGTGAGAGTGGGCACGAACACCACAAACAAGAGCGTTCTAACCACTTCACTTCACAGACAACCCCTCGAAGAGTGACATGGAGTTTCCATCGCCACCATGGGAGTCTCTCAAAGAAGTTGTCCCAAAAGGTGTTCAGCCACCCATGTGTCTATGCGAAAGTCTTTGCAATCTAATGAAGTCCAAAGACATGTCCAACACTTACGGGAGAAGGTATTGGATGTGCGCAAACTATGCATACGACCGAACATACGAGATGGAGAGGAAGACAAACTAATGTGCACAAAAATGTGGATATGAAGGTACCACCGATGATTGTAGTGATGACAATGATTTAGGAAGCCTAGATGAAGATGTTGAGGCTTTCTATAACTTGGCAGAAGATGCTAGTAAACCATTATATCTTGGGTGCAAATTCAAAGCTACAATTTATAGTGAGGCTTCTTCATATAAAATTCTCCGGTGGATGGACAAACAATAGTTTTGATACTCTTCTAGACTTGCTTAATGACGCATTTCCATTGGGTACTTCACTTCCAAAAAATTTCTATCAATCAAAAAGATAGTGAAGTGCCTTGGATTAGGTTATGAAAATATGGATGCGTGCAAAAATGATTGTGTGCTTTTCCGGAAGGATAATGCTAAAAGGGTATCTTGTCCAAAATGTAATAACGCTAGATGAAAGATAGAAAGGAAGAGTCCTGACGGGAAGTGCGCCCATAGGGTTCCTCACAAAGTTTTTTGATATTTTCGAATAAGGAAAGGATTCCAAAATTATTATATGTCCACAAAATTAGGTAGTGATATGAGGTATCATAGTGAAGGGCATCTAAGAAATGGGTTAATTTGTCATCCTACATATTCAACGGTCTGGAAGGATTTTGACAATAAGTATCCAAGTTTTAGTTCTGATTGTCGCAATATAAGATTTGCTCTAGCTACAGATGGCATGAATGCTCATGCAAACTTTAGTTCAACACATAGTACATGGTCTGTTATCTTGATTCCTTACAACCTACTGCCATGAATGTGTATGAAGCAACCAAATTTTATATTGTCATTCCTTATTCCTGGTTGTGGATGTGTTGGCAAGGATATGGATGTTTACTTTCAGCCTTTGATTGATGATGTTCTAGTTTGTTGGCATGAAGGTTTCAGAACTTATGATGTTGCAACCAAAGAATGGTTCCAACTGTGTGCTGCCTTGTTGTGGACAATTACATATTATCCTGGTCTCAGATATGTTTCTAGAAAAGTTACTACTAGGGAGGTGGGATGTGTGTGCTGCCACTTAGAAACATGTTCCCGTTATATATAAAAATGTAAAAAATTATGCTTCATGGGGCATCGTAGTTTTTTGAAAGAGAGTCACGACTTTAGAACTGATGATAAGTCTTTTGATGGTACTATGGAGTTCAAAAAAGCACAAATTCCACTTTCTAGAGATGATGTTTTGAATCAAATAAAGGATGTTGTAAATATTTTTGGTAAAGATACAACTAGCAAAAAACCACCACCACCACGAAAACGTAAACGTAAGGAAGGTGAACCAAAAAAAATTTGGAACAAGAGCCTATGTGGTTACAACTGCCATATTGGAAGAATGTATTGCTGAGATATTGTCTTGATATAATGCACAATGAAGGCAATGTGTGTGACGATATAGTAGATATAGTGATGAATATTGATAAAAGATCTAAAGATAACTTGAACTCTTGTTTGGATCTACAAGGACTTGGTTTTAGGAAGGAATTTCGCCCAATTTCATTGAATGAAGAAGTTTATTTGCCTCCTGCTTGTTATGCTATGGATTCTAGTGAGAAGAAATTTTCAGATGGATATGCATATGATATTCGAAGTTGTGTAAATCTTCAAGAGAAAAAATTGGTTTCCCTAAAAACTCATGATTGTCATATCCTTCTATAGCACTTGTTCCCAATAGCTACCTCTAGAATTTTACCTAAAAATGTAAGTATAACACTGGTTCGTGTTAGCAACTTTATCAAGAAAATGTGTTCTCCTGTAATCCGTGTGAGTGATATGGAGCACTTAGCATATGAAATTTCTGAGACATTATGCCTTCTAGAAAAGTTACTACTAGGTCAGCCAGAAAAGTTTACGAGGCATATGTAGTATGAAATTCATACTATACTTATTCATAATTAAATTATGTAAAATTTGTAGATTTCGGTTAAGATTGAATGGATATGTTCGAACAAGAAGTCATCCAGAAGGGTCTATTGCTGAAAATTATATATTTGATGAAAGCATGATGTTTTGCTCACGTTATTTGCATGGTTGTGATACTAGATTCAATCAGCAACATGAATCGGTACTTTCTACAACAATACAAATATATATAGACTGCACGCAGGTTATTTTCTAAAACTTAATTGACCATGATGTTGATGAGCTGTAGTTTAAAGAGAATGGTTACGAGCCAGCCAAACGTGAAGTTTTCATCCAAGCATATGCTCGTAAAAGATGGAAATATGGAAGGACAAGCTCGAGAAATGATTGTAAGTTATAAAAAATGGACATTTACTTAGATATATCCATTCAATGTTTAACTATAACTATTATACGATGTCCCCACTCTAGGAAAAAAACATGAGACTTTTGCTAGCAGGCCAGAGCTAGCTAAAAAAAAGGCATCGGCCAAGGCGATCTATTTAGCAACATATTTGGGATGGAAAAACGAGCACTTGTGCGTGCTGTTGGCCTGGACCCGACACCTGAAGACTTAGAAATGGCTGGTGTGCGTAAGTCTTCATCCATGAAACTTCAGCTAGCTATTTGTGTAAAGGTTAGAGCTTAGAGAGAGGATGTGATTTTGAGATAGAGGTTGGATGCCCATGATGAGAAGTTGTTAAAAGTGTTAGAGGAAATGGCAGAGTTGAAGAAGTTAGCTTATTCAGCACGATCTACAGGATATGATGAACAAAACAACAATCATGTGTCAAATTCTCCAATAGATAACTGCAATCGTGCATCAATTTCATATATACAGAATAATAATCATGCATCATACTCTCCGCTGCAGGTGATCTTGTTTTCCTATAAATGCTATATAAATTGTAATTACAAGCTTTATTTTAACTTAATTGTCTATATATGTGTTTGAACTATTATAGGAAATGAGATGCCAAAGTTATGAAAGTGGTGCCAGGTCCATTACTAATGAAACTCGGATTCCATATCTTGAGGGGTGTGTGAGTGTCCATCTTGCCAGGTCCATAGGCGCTGAATAGTTATTCAGCCCGCGAGCCACTTCCTGGTAGCCTGGCTCGGTGGCCTAACGATGTCACGTTTGTCTCCGTTATGCAAATAATAACTGCGTATTTAATGCAAAGCGTGTGTTACCGTATATTATGGAACTCCCGTGAGGCAAAATTGTTAGTTTTTTGTTGAGCCCGATATAGCTTTTAAAAAATAGTAAGTTTTCTGTTGCCAAAAAACCAAATATCATATTTTCGTTTATAAGTTATAGTTTTTTATGTGTAAGTTATAGTTTTTTCGGACTAGGCGATCCAAACGAACATGTTTTGTTATTTTGGAAACTAATTAAGGCCTAAATATTCGGATCTGGTTTCTCTCCTCTTTTTAAACACCGCACGACCTTCCCTCCCCTTCCCTTTGTATCTAGATGGTAGTTTCGATGGCGACAACATGCGGCGCGGCGACGACGAAGCGCGGTGTAGCGGCGGCGGCGACGGCTGTGGCGATGCGCGAGGCCATGACAACGACGTGCGGCAGTTTTGTGTATAGTTTTTTTTAACATTTGCTAATAGTTTGTTGCATACTTGTGAATTGTTTATGCATGCAATTTTTGTTTTTCTGTTGAAGATTATATTTGCAAATATATGTTATAGTTTTTTGTATCATTACTTATGGTTTTTGTGAATATAACCGAAATTCATCAAGTCTGTTCTTGTTTTGTTTGAAAAAATGTAACAAATATAATGGTGAAAACCGTTTGTTGATTTGAAATTCCTATAAAAAAATACTAGCAAAAAACGATGGAATTAGGAGTTTGCATGCGTAATAAATGCATTAACACATATCTTGTAATTTCCAGACGCGATGCAACTGCAGGTTTGATAGTTTTTTGCCATGCATTCGATAGTTTTTTGGCGAGCGCCAGGCGGCGCTCACGCCGGACCAACCTAGGCCATCCGATCAACGGCACCGCGCCAATCCTACAAGCTGGCATGCGCCCACGTCCTTGCGTTCCGAGGTGACTAGCAGCTAGTAGTGCGGTTGATTATTTTTCCAATTAAACTTCCGATTTTTGTACAAAATTCAAACAGTGTTCAAAATGCGTGGAATAAATTTCATAATTCTTCTAAAATCGAGAGCAACCCATTTTAAATACTTTTAATTTTTTTGATTTTTTCAATTTTTTTGATTTGAAACTAGGAGAAGGCACTTATGAAACTTACGTCTATACTAGCGAAACTTGGTCGTGTGCTGATGAAATCTAATGAAACTTCGATGTAACATGATGAAACTTGGATGAAACCTATTAAAACTTGAATTGACCTGATGAAACTTGAAGAAACTTGTATGAGACCTGTTGAAACTTGATGAAACTTGCATTAAACCCGATGAAACTTGACAGTTTGGCAAGTTTAACGAATATGAAATGCAAGTTTTAGTAGGCGAAACCCAAGTTTCACCAGATAAATTTGAAGAGTTATATGGCAACTTATATCTTATTTTGTTCGTAAAAATACGAGAAATACGTTGGTGCAAACGGTTTTTGGTTTGGAGCACTCAGTCAAAAATTATGGCTATTCAAAAAAAATGATGTGGGACCCACTGCATGCGGCACAGTGCATTGCCTGGCGTGTTTCTCGCACGCGGCCGTCCGGCCTCAAGCGTTTTCGTAGTTTTTTCTACTGTTATTATAGTTTTTTCTTTGTTCATGTACATTTGATAACGTTGTTTATCGGTTCTCTGAATAAATGTCATGACTTTATCCATTGGGCACGACTTGATTGTGAAACAAATTGTTATATGACTTCATTCTAAAGGGTCCCTGATCCATATTATTACGAGGAGCGGTTATGATTTGATCAGCATACGTATTGTTGATGGTAATGTTTCACATACCATATATATAGAGATATCAAACCAATCGGATGGACGCATGTTAGAGAACATGGCAGTCGGACAGACCTACTCCGAGACGCTGTGAGTTGTTACCTCTTATAGCGCCATCAGCGTATAGTCTCGAGTGGTATACTTATATGGTCCTTAAACCTGAGATTGTCATGGATGCCCATCATGTTAACTCATATACTTTGGTATCATCAAACGCTGCACTGTAACAGGGTAGTTATAAAGGTGCCTACTGGGTATGCCATGATACAAAGATAGGGATGTGATAATCAAGATGGAATTTGCCCCTCCTAGATAACAGTAGAGATACCTCTAGGCCCCTCGTGTGGATGGATGAGAAAAGCGTACGGCCGTGCTAATATGACTAAGGGGTTAGTCATGGTTTGTATCCATTCCACAGCCGAGTGAATTGGTCGAGCTATCAACAAGGGTGGCGCGCATCTCGCCTTGAGCTTGACTGGTATCAGGTGGCAAAGGGATCGGTATGTGAGTGTATTAAGGTTCAGCCGAATAATGATTCTGTGCATTTGGAGGTCAATACATACTGCTAGGTGCCGCTTTTGATCGGTGGATTGGAAACGAGTTTTCGGATCCACGGCCGACTTGCACTGAACCTAACGGGCCACACACTTAACGGGTTGGAACTGTTTAATGAGTTTATGCGTGGATATGATCTACGTAGGAGATAGAAACCCTAGCGGACCGAAGCCTACTAGCGTGACTATATAAGGAGAGGCATAGGGGCGGCGTTAGTCGATGAGTTGAGCCTTCACCACGCCTAGCCATCGCGCCCCTCCTGCTCTCCAGAAACCCTAGCCGAACGGCGAGGTGCTAGCACACCCCGTGAGGCGTTCCTGCTCGGTACGTGTGGATACCGCTAGAGGCGTTGTCGTACGCGAACGGGCCGTTCTGTTGGATCGTCAGCGAACACATGTGAGACATCGGCGAGCAGTCGGCAACCACTCGGCGAACACCGGCGAGCACTCGGTGGTGATCTGGGCGAGTATGTCTACTTCCTCTACTTGCATGTGCTCCTGGGTTATTCGAGGTAGAAAATTTTGATTTTGCGCTTGCGTAGCCTACCCGTTTCCTAGCACTTCAGTACTGTGAGGTTGTTGTGGACTATGTGCTAAAAAAGAATGCTCCTTTCCCTCGGCCATATAAAAATGTGAAGACAATGGGTGATACTCAAGGTCGCCCATCGCTTGGCCATATGAAAGGGTACAAGTTATATCATATTCCGCCTGACCAGTAATGTATATGATATCATGCAGCAAAGCTATATATAAATTACCTTTCCTTTCTGTTGATGATGTTGGTGTTACTAGTGGGGGTGGATCAATCAATTGATCACGGAGGTAAAGATCAAGCATGTGGTACTGATCAACTATTAACATTTGTCGTCAGTCATGTTCTAAATTTTTTTTTGACATGTGAATTCAATCTCTCTTGTTATGCTGATCTATATGGTACATTTGCCTTGTAATATGAATACTAAATAGTGCATCTTTTATATCCACAGGTCGAAGGAGCTAGGGAAATAGTTTGAGAAAGAAAGAAATAAATCACTACCGAAAGTTTTATGAAAGTACAATTAAGTCGGACACTCAGTATTAGGATGAACAACATTAGCTAGTTGGAAAGTTGCCATAATTGTTAACACTTTTGGTGTAAACAGTTGAGCGAATGTACTCTCCTGAATGGTTAATACTTTTGGTGTAAACATTTAAAACATGAATGTATACTCTATCAATGACCAATGGGCAGAGTTTACACTCATCTATATTTTGCTAATCTACGGTGATGTGGAATATAATCAAATATGTGTATATACATTGTCTACAAACATTGAAAGCAATTACTATATATTTGCTTGTCCATTTAGTAGAGTTATTTAAGCATACTACAAATTAAGTAATTGATAATTAATCTATTTTTGAGGTTTTCTAAGCGGTAGATATACATTTCATGGAGAACCATATGTGCACACGTGATACACCAATAGCAAGCAGTACTACAGGTTGCAATGGTATGTTATGCAGTTGTAACTTTTTAAAATTTTGAACATTAAGAGCGGTGACACCGCATGGAATATGAATTCAAAAGTGCAACCACCGTTTGGAAGATAACTACCGCTTGGAATACTTTTAAAAGCGATCAGAAGGAGAGCGGTAGGTAATGTTGGGAAACCACCTATGAGGTGGGCTTGGCCTAGCCTAGGGTCGGCGCCCCTCTTGGTGGGTCCTACGCTGGGCCTAGCCAAAACCCTAAGTAGTACTATATAAGAAGAGGTGGAGCCCCCTGTTATATATAGATCTAAAAATCAATAAAGAGAAGCTCCGCCCTATATCTCTGTGTCCCCTGTGTTCTTGTTTTTTGTCTGTGATTGTTTGACTACGTCTATATCTCGGACTAAACCCGGTAGCGAGGTTTATTAACACGTTATTAGCATGCTCGCTCTCGACGTGCCAAACGATCCTGTTAGCTATGCAGCGCATGCACAACAGTGCCACGCCTCCTAAAACCGGCTATGCGCCACTCGGCCTGCCGCCGGCAGTGCCCACCGCAGTACCGCACTCCGCATCGCGCTCACCCCGTGCACATTGAGCCGCGCGCCTGCCGTCGCCATCGCCGAGCCCTTGATCATGCGCGCCCCCTGCGGCCGCCTACGCCCGCACCGATCGGCGCCCGCCGCGTCCCGCCATGTCAAGACCGCGACGCGCGCCGCCCGTGGCGCGACGACACGCCGCCATACGCCAGACACGCCCACCAGCGCCGGCCTCTCCGCCGCCGCCGTGCCGCCGCCAGCTCGCTGCGCCCGCCGTGGCCAGCCACCGCCACTGCGTTTACAGCGGCGCAACAGCCAGCGCCGCCGCAGAACGGCCGTGACGACGCGTGCGCGTGCCGCACGCCGCCATCGCCGGGTATTTTTGGCCTTCCGTCTGCGGTCTAGTATGGCTCTGTGGCCCGCGTTGCTTGGCCCATCCCAACTACGTGCGGCCCTGCTAGCAGTATGCCGTGCGCTGTGCCGAAAGATATAGATTGTGTTGGAATTTCCAAAATAAAAATTGAACTGACCACGAAAATTTGTGAAATAGCACTGAAATTGTGAAATTGCAGAAAACCTCTATGATTCTTGGAGAATCACTCGGGATTTAAATTTTGGCATGTTTTGCACCTTGGAAATTTGAAGTTGGAACCCATGTTTCCGGAAGAATGTAAATTGCATTAAAATCCTTTAGAAGTTTGGAAATTACTAGAAGTTTTTCAGACGCCTTTATAGAATTTTTTGGGTGTACTGGAAACTTTTTTCGGCGTTTTAGCATCTCGGGAACTTGAAGTTTGCACCCGGATTTCAATTTGAAGCATTATTTAATTTCTGTAATTATTTATATACAATCATTGTGTGCAATTGCCAATATAATTATCAGTAATTATTTATGCCTTTTTGAATTGGTAATGTCATGCTAGAATATATATTACTGAAATACATGAGAATTGATTGTCACACACCACTTTCAATTAGATTACATGAATTATTCTTATGAATTAATCCTAAGTATATATGCCGAGTATCATAAAATTTTACCGACCCAATTGCTCGGAGCATTCACTCGACGTGCCCTTCCTCCTACCAACCAGTAGAGTTATCCCCGCGTCAAACCATTAACTGGTATTTAGGTAGTTGAAACCTCTATCCTTAACCTTATAGGTTAAACTTTTAGGGCAGGAGTGGACTCATTTCCTATTAACCCCTAGTTATGACCTAGACGTTAAAATAAAATGTTGTATCTAGTGGGACATCATAATGGTGTCCTACCCCTTATACTGGTGTTCTTGAATTTATTAAGTTCTTTTATTTGATTCTTCTGTGCCTGCACATCATGCATATTAGACTCCAACCTGAACCACTTTTTTTTTTTTTTTAAAAAAACTCTCCTCAAATGCCTCGTAGAAGGACCACTCAAAGGATCAGTGCCAGTACTCCACACTGCAATGTTATTGAAGGTAGCAGCAGTCAAGGCCGTGTCCGAGGCCTCGCACCCCACTCCTCATCTGTGGATGGTGTCTTTCTTCATCAATTGGTTCAACAGATTCAAGTGCTTCAAACTCTCGTCGTCAAACAGATGGACACCTCAGCTCAACAAGGTCCAAACGTGGAAAAGTTTCTTCGTACCAACCTTCAGATCTTTTCTAGCTCCGAGGAACCCTTAGAAGCAAGATCATGGATAAAAGGCATAGAAGAGAAACTCGCTTTCATAAAGTGCCCTCCAAAGCATATGACAGAATTGGCCATAGGTCAACTCAAGGGTGAAGCTCTAGAATGGTGGACAGATTACGCTGCCACTCGAATTGACTTTGGAGAAATATATGCCAATGGAATAGCACCCATAGAAGAGAATGTCAGCCCTCCCTCGAGCATCCCATGGGATGAGTTTAAAGGAGCTTTTTGGAGTAAGTTTATTTCTGCCAAAGAAAAAAAAGAAAGGAAAGCCAAATTTAGGAACCTACGGTAAAAAGAGATGACAATATCAGAATATTTGGCATGCTTCAACGAATTGTCACTCTATGCACCAAGAGATGTATTCGCTGAAAAGGATAAGATGTGGTGCTTCATCAAGGGACTGCAACCAAGGATTCAAGAGCAATTGGCAGTCCGAAGCTACTTCGACTTTGAGGATTTAACCAATGAGGCATTACGTATAGAAGAGGGAAAGGAAATTTCCGACACTATGGAGAAACGCAAAATGCCAGTTGAAGAGGAATCACCACCTAACAGCCATAGAAAACTCAACACTCCCCTTCTCATTTCCCTACCTCAAATGGATACCGAACAAGCCTACTATGTGCAATGTCACATTTGTGGAAACTATAGACACTATGCAAGCCAATGCCTTCAAGAGTATATCTCCCAGAATTCCTCGACAAAATATGAGGAATCCTCGGTGTCTTCCCCTGTTGGATCACCGTTTGATAAAACCAAGCAGATTGCTGACCTTGGTCGTGAAAGCCCGGTCATTCCTTTCCTAAGTAAAATTATGACTGTTAGCGATTCTTACGCTCAAAGAAATTAATCCGCAAGCGGACGGATATCGCTTATAGTTTTCACCAGTAGTATTCCTAAAGTTATCGAATCCATAGGGAGCGAGGGTTTAAAGAGACAATCCTCTATATCTTAATTATTTAAAATACCAGCCATCTACACAACTCATTTATTTAGATATACTCAGCTCAAATAAAGTTCAACATATAAGCAATGAATGAAGTGATCTCACTAATTGAAACAATTAGGAAAGGGTACAAGAGCTATTACCAGAATTCCCGAAGACACTTCCAGAACTACGAGCTTCAGCCCGACCCGACGAGCAAAGATCTAGCGTGGGGGTGTGTTGACAGTCCTTATTTGTAATATTTTGTATGCTTTTGACCATCAACATATCTACAAAATAAAGGAATTCAAACTATATTGAGGCTAACATTAATGAGTTCCACGAGTTTTGGTGTAGTCTTTTGTTTTGTAGGCATACACAAGAAAAGACGATTTATCGGCCGTATGCAAATCGGACAAAAGATGGAGTTTAAATTAAACATATTTTGAAAAGTCATCAAATGACAAAATAGATTGTACCACGATGAAGAGCTCGTCGAGACGATCGAAATGCATATATTATTTGCTATATTTGGAGTTCGGATGAGGGAGAAAGGAGTTCCGGAAGATGACGAACCAGACCAGCAGGTCGGCCGACCCAAAACCTGGGCCGGCCGACCCAAGCAAGGTCGGCCGGTCCCTTCTTTTGGTCAATTTGCCTCGGTTTCTTTCCCACACGCCAAGAAACGCACCTAGAAGCCATCCCAACCATCCATGCAAGTCGGTTTGACCCAGAAACTGGGAGTGCTTCACAAGTCATGCATAGGATTCTAAAGGAACCCAATGCTACTGGTCTCCTACTGCCAAACCGACCTAGGGAGACGATCTACACCGCACAAGGAGCATCCTAGGCGATTTGGAGGCTGGGATCAACCGAAGCCGGGCCGGCCGACCCGACCTAGACCGGCCGATCTACCCCCGAGCCCGCCTTGGATTCTCCTTTGGAGGGGGTTGTGTGACACTTGTCCCAACACGTGGCACTCGCTCACTCGCCCCGGCACACTATAAAAGGAGGTGTTCACCCTCATTTGTGATCATGGTGAAGAGAAGGAATTAGTTCCACATTGTCATTAGAGTAGGAAGAGAGGTGAGGTGAGAGTCTTGGAGATGAGCCGGAGTCCCCGGCGCTCTCCTACTTGTACCTCGGGAATAAAGCTCGGCTTCGAGTAAAGTTCTCCTCTTCAGTCCGGTAACACTGTAGCCATGCTCTTTTATTTATAAAGTATTTCCAGTTCAATGCTAGTCTATTTACTGAGAACCCCGTTTGCATCTAGTGAGATATACTTTGCCTTTTGTGAATACTTTACTCGGTGCAATAGTAAAGTAGTAATTGTTAGTGTAGACGTGGTGTCTAGACTAGTAATTACCTTGGTTGGCCTGCAGACCAGGATTTGTCGTGGATGGTAGCAGGTAGTGACAGCCCTGTCTATCCTTAGTAACGTTCCACCACGTTAGGGTTGGCTCCGTAGGGCCCTTCGGGGGTGACCGTAACTCTCCAGGATTCTTAAGTGAAGGTAGGCGGGTAGCGGGCCTGCCGTGCTCCAACGTAAATAAAACCAGCGTAGAACAGAGTGCTCACTCTTAGGCCCGCATGACCTAAACCAGAAGACCCTCTTGACCTTCCTAACTGTTCTCTCTCCCATCTAGATAAGATTAATTCAAGGCTGGTAGCTTCTAGTTCTGTTGACACCCAAATATGGCAGAAAATCGGATATTCAGAAAAGGGCCGAATATGTTGAAATATACTGGGCTGAATCGGATTTGGGCCTTGTTGATGAAGGAAAGAGTACATGACGAGGAAGCCGATGAAGACAAGACTTCGGGGGAGATACGATCCGATCGGAGGCATGACCCAGGAACAGTTCGTATCGGTATCGATATTGTAATAGTATAAATAGAGATTTAGAGCCTCGTAGAAAGGGATCCAATCTAGAACCAAAAACACCAAAAACCTTTTCCGAACCCGATCGACTTTGTCGAGAGGCTTCAAACGCAGGTAGAGCTATCTCGATGAGATAATCGATTCTCTCCTTGTACCCCGTATGCATGGCTGCATCATCTTGACCTCATGTATACAAACCATGTTAGACTGTCTCGGGATTTACCGATCTTTAACATGTTCTCGCATATTACAATCGTCTCGGTTTAATCGATCAGTAATGTGTGTTTATCCCGCAATACCGATTATCAAGTATTTTTGTATGCTTTCTACTCAAATCGATATATCATTGCCTCGTTAAATCGATCTTGCGTGTGTCTTGTTTAGGAGCTTGTATGCTTAAATATTTGCCGATTAGTATTGTTTTACCTATTAGTTTTAAACCTCGGATCGGTTTATCGGTTTATACCGGATCTAGATTTGAATCTTGTCTTGGCACGACCAATCTATTCAATCATCCCTTGGTTTAGTCTAATATTACGGTTGAAGGCTTATCACTAATATTATTATAAAAATACAAAAAGAAAAGGAACAAGAAATTTATGATTAAGTGATTTATCTTTATTGCTTTATCGGATTTATAATCGATAGATCTTGTAATCGAGCTATTGTATAAGCCGATTACAATAAACTGATCCGCTATATCAAAAGCCGATTAGGTCTATATTACTGATAATTTTCACCTTATTGATTCACAGGTCAAATCAATTGGCACGCTTGGTCTGAGTTGCGACGCGATCACTGAATCGACGCTTCTGCGCGTGTGTTCACGTTTTCATGTCAACACACTTTTTGGCACGCCCGGTGGGACCACGACAATCGAATCCGACGAGATGACGCGCACCGATGCCGAAGCAGCAGTGGAGGCGCTCAAGCACGCTGCTGAACCGATGGCGTTTGTGAATTGAGCGGATCGAAAAAAGAAATCGAAGATAGGCTCGCGGAAATCCACGAGGAAAACAAGAAGAGAATGTTAACTGGCTATCGGAAAACCCGTAGCGGCCAGATTACCAAGACTTCCATTGGAGATCCACTATTGACTGGGGACTATTCTGAAATAATAAGAGATCAGATCAACAATTCAGTTTACGATCGATGCTTGACCAATCATCGGTCTTGGGGCGATCGTCGAGAGGGAACGATCTTTGCTTTGCACCACATCATGGTGGACAAGCACCGCAGTGAATCGAATTTTACGCCGGGATGAATCTCGCTTACACTCACCAGGACATCACATGCAGGGACTTCTCAGTCGGCTCCTCCGGTGGCTATCAATCCAACTCCGATTCAAATGCTATCGGGTAATCAGGCTATAGTCCCGGTCTCAGAACCGATATATCAGCCGATTAACTCTGGGTTCAATGAAAATCTGGAAGATATGACTAGGAATTTAGTCTACAGCATGATGAAGCAATGCGGGTTCAACACGCCTAAGATTGCCCCGCATTACACTATGCCGTATCCATCGGCTTTTAACGAAACGGAGTATCCGCATAAATATCGCGTTCCTGATTTTGCAAATGCCAAGTTTAGTGGGAACGATCACACCTCAACTCGCGAGCATATTGCCAGGTTTCTTGCACTGTGCGGCGAGGCGGCATCTAAAGATACTCTCAAATGCCGACTATTCCCATTGTCACTATCGGGATCGGCTTTCAATTGGTTTACATCGCTTCCTCCTAACAGTGTTACGTCATGGCCGGATCTGGAGAAGAAGTTCCATGAGTACTTTTATTCCGGGGAGAATGAAGCGAGGATTACCGACATCATGATGATCAAGCAGAAATTTGGTGAATCGGTAAATGATTATTTACGCCGGTTCGTGGAAGTAAGAATCGGTGCTATAGCCTCATCAACGCCCGATAATGAGTTGGCAGAATTGGCTTTCAAGGGCCTACTGCCTGTTAATCAGAAAAAGGTGGGCAACCAAGAGTTTGCGGACATATCCCATCTGGCCCATAAGATCGCGCTTTATGAAAGCCGATTTTCAGATAACTCCTACCCTGGTCAGAAAGATTATCGGAACAACAACAATAACAACCGGAGCAAAGATAAAGCTGTCAATATTGTTGAAACAGAAGATATAGAAAGTTCCGATGATTCTGATACTGATGAGGCCAGTGCTTATGTTGCCGAGTGGGTAACTAACAAGAAGGAATTCGAGTTAGGATGGATTAAGCCGATGGGTCCCGAGAAGGGCAAGTATTCTTTTGATACCTCCAAATGTGATCGGATTTTCGATCACTTGTTGCAGGAAAAACAGATTCGGCTCAAACAGGGGCACGTTATTCCACCACTCGAGGAGCTGAAGAAGCGTAAGTACTGCAAGTGGCACAATTCCTACTCACATGCTACCAACGAGTGCAACGTGTTTAAGCAAGTTGTACAAAAAGCAGTCGAGAGCGGGCAATTACGATACCAGGGTAAAAATCCGCAAATCAAGACAGAACCGTTCCCCGTCGGTTTTGTTGGAATGGTGGATGCTAAGAGGAAGGCCGATGAACCCATGAGCTCAAATCGGTTTAAGGTACTCGTTGGTCCAAGAGGATCTTGGTGCAGGAGAAGCCCGAGTTACAATTCCGGTCATCAAACCGGCGTGGCACCGTGAAAACTGGAGAATGGCGCGAAGTGAAGCAGGCGCAGGATCGTAATCCGATAATTAAAACGAAGCCAAAGCCGACCTTCGACCAGTTACTGAAGAAATATGATCGGATGGCTAAAGTGACTCCTCGCAGGGACGGCAAGGTAAGTGTTCCAGAATCGGTCCATAGGGACTCAGAAGACCAAGGATGGGAGATGGAGCACTGGGAGTGCCCTTTTTACCGATATTGCTGGGAGGAGAGGATGTCGTTACCTACTTTGGAGAACTGCCCGATGAATCACGCCTTTGTTCCACCCAAGCGAGTATCGGTAAAGGATCGGCTTGTGTTTCCGAGCAGAGAGGCCGAGGGAAAGCCGATAGATACGAATACTAATGTGCATCGGCCTCCCAAGATGCATTGCCGCGATGGTGCCGAGTGGGATCACTAAGTCTCAAAAGCGACGGTTGCAGCGGATGAGGCACGCTGAAATCAAAGAGGCAGAGGCTGAGAAGTTTAGAGATGCTCTTTTGGAGCAAGTAAAGCCGATGAAACAGGCTAGGGGCAAACAGGAATGGAGGCCCAAGTTGAGATCAGCTGTTATTATTGAAAAGGATTCTGATGAAGTATCAGTGGCCACCAATATGGTTTGTATACTGCCTCGGGAATTCATGTGTGATTACGAGGAGGCAGCTGCAGAACTGGTGGTGGGCGCAGAAGATGCTATTTTTAAGAAACCAGAGAATTCCCGATTACATCTCAAGCCGTTGTTTATTATGGGATACATGAATGGGAAACCGATTTCAAGGATGATGGTTGACAGTGGTGCAACAGTTAATTTGATGCCATATTCTGTGTGCCGCAAAATCGGTAAATCAACGGAAGATTTGGTCAAAACAAATATGGTGTTGAGTGACTTCAACGGAAACCCGACCGAGGCCAAAGGGGTTCTGGTAGTGGAATTGACTGTTGGAAGTAAGACAATCCCGACGGCCTTTTTTGTAATCGAAGGAAAGGGAAATTACAATGTGCTACTGGGAAGGGACTGGATACACGCCAACTGCTGCATACCGTCAACGTTGCATCAGCTTTTGATCTAGTGGATTGGCGAGCAAATAGAAGTAGTCAAAGGAGAGTCCCTGACGGCCGAAGCCGATTGCGCCGAGATACACGACAACCTAGAGGCGTTATCGGGCAAGCCTTTAGACGACTGCGATTTCCTCAGTTTTAGCAAGGCTGGTTTCAAGCCGACAACGTTGGAAGCGCAATCAGTGACTCAAGGACATGAGGGATTTTTATGGGAACCGCGGCACTAGAGGAAGTAGAATATAAGATGGGCCAGGGGTTTATATCGGCTGACGAGCTTGAGAAAGTCGATATTGGATCCAATGGTAAAGAGAGGCCCACTTACATCAGTAAACTAGGTTGCCGCGGGAATATAAAGATCGACTTATTCAGATACTCAAGGATCGGGTTGATTGCTTTGCTTGGGAATATCATGAGATGCCTGGTTTAGACCGATCTATAGTTGAACACAGGATTAAGATGAAACCTGGATTTCGGTCAGTAAAACAGTCACCGAGGAAGATCAGTTGGAAGATTTATGATCAAGTGAAGGCCGAAATTCAAAGATTATTGGATGCGAAATTTATTCGGCCATGTAAATATGCCGATTGGATATCCAATATTGTTCCAGTAGGGAAGAAAGATTCTGATAAAATACGGGTGTGCATCGACTTTCGGGACCTGAACTAAGCAACATATAAAGATGAATACCCAATGCCGATTGCTGATCGTTTGATTGATGCTGCCTCTGGCAATCGGATTATTAGTTTCCTAGATGGCAATGCTGGCTACAATCAGATCTTTATGGCCGAAGAAGATGTGAGCAAAACTGCGTTTAGATGTCCTGGTTCTATCGGTCTATTTGAATGGGTCGTGATGACTTTTGGGCTGATCAGTGCTGGGGCTACATATCAAAGAGGGATGAACTTGATTTGCCACGATTTAATCGGTAAACTTGTTGAAATATATATCGATGATGTGGTGATTAAATCCCAGGAGGAGGAACGACACTTGGCTGATATCATAACCGTTCTTGATCGATTTAGGAAGTATGGCATGAAGATGAATCCAAAGAAGTGTGCTTTCGGGGTCTCGGCCGGCAAGTTCCTGGGATTTATGGTGCATCAGAGAGGGATTGAAGTGCACCCTGATCGAGTAAAGGCAATCTTGAATACCAAGCCTCCAGATTCGAAGGTTCGTTTGCAAGAGCTGATCGGTAAAATTAATTATTTGAGGAGGTTTATTTCAAATTTATCGGAGAGGATTATTCCGTTTTCACCGTTGCTCAAGCTAAAGAATTCCGATAAGTTTGTTTGGGGATCAGAACAGCAGAAAGCATTCGATGATGTCAAAGAGTATTTGACAAATCCACCAGTTCTGATAGCTCCAAAGGACGGTTTGCCGTTTAAACTGTATTTATCGGTATCGGAAAATACATTAGGGGCAGTGCTGATCCAGGAGGTAGATGGAAAAGTGAGTGCAATCTTTTACTTGAGCAGAAAATTACTGGATCCTGAAACCCGATACACCGTTGTGGAAAAGTATTGCCTTTGCTTATACTTTGCTTGCACCAAATTGAGACATTATCTCTTGGGTGCTGAATGCAAAGTTGTTTGTCAAACCGATGTGGTCAAGTATATGCTCAATGCTCCAATTATCAAAGGACGACTCGGCAAGTGGGCGTTTACGCTCATCGAGTTTGATTTAACATATGAATCTCCAAAAGCTGTCAAGGGGCAGGTATTAGCCGATTTTATTGCGCACCATCAATGCATTAATCTGTCAGTTTTATTGCCATGGGTAATGTTCTTTGATGGATCGGTCTGTGAAAAAGGATGCGGCATCGGTATTTTCATAGTGTCCCCTGGAGGTGTACCTTACCGATTCGGTATCACAGTGGATTTTGGATTGACCAACAATCAGGTAGAATACGAGGCATTGATCCAAGGATTGGAGTGGTTAATTCAGGCTGGCGCTATCGCTGTAGAAGTGTTCGGAGATTCACAGTTGGTGGTTTTTCAAATGATCGGTAAATATGAGTGTCATAGTGACCTGCTTCGGGAATATCTGGAAAAAGCTTCTGATTTGGCCAAGTATTTCGCCATGTTTACAATTCATCATGTTCCGAGAGAACAAAATTGTGAAGCCAATGACTTAGCTCAAGAAGCATTAGGTTACAAATTACCGATCATGGAATTGGAGATTGTTCCGATTGAAAATCCAGTTCCGATAGGATGGCAGGCAGAAATTATCGGTTATTTGAAAAATCCCCAGGGAAGAGCCGATAGGAAGCTTAAAAGGAGAGCTCAAAGGTATGTTTTAATAAGTGACAAACTATACTATCGGAGTTTTGATGGTTTATTGCTTAAGTGCCTGAATGAAGAGGACGCAAAGATAGCAATTGGAGAAGTTCATGAAGGATTATGCGGGACACATCAATCAGCTTATAAGATGAGATGGATGCTAAAGCGCGTGGGATATTTTTGGCCAACCATGGTGGAAGATTGTTTCAAGTATTACAAGGGTTGCAAAGATTGTCAGAAATTCGAAAATATTCAGCATGCGCCCGCATCGATATTACACCCGATCGTGAAACCGTGGCCTTTCAGAGGATGGGGAATTGATATGATTGGAGAGATATTTCCTTCCTCATCCAAGGGGCATCGGTATATTTTGGTAGCAACGGATTATTTCACTAAATGGGTTGAAGCTGTACCGTTGAGGAAAGTGACTGCTACTGAAGCGATCGAGTTTGTCAGAGAACATATAATTTACCGATTTGGGATTCCTCAGACTATCACAACAGATCAGGGATCGGTATTTATGTCAGAGGCATTCCAGGATTACGCTCGAAACCTGGGGATCACGACGGTCAACTCTTCGCCATATTATGCTCAAGCTAACGGCCAAGCTGAATCTTCAAATAAAGGCGCTATAAAGCTGATCAAACGAAAAATCGATGAAAGACCTCGGGGTTGGCATAATACTCTGGCAGATGCGCTATGGGCATATCGGATTGCTAAACATGGAGCCACAAAGGTGTCACCGTTTGAACTGGTGTATGGGCAGGAGGCTGTTCTACCTGTTGAAGCCATCATCGGATCTACAAGGGTTGAAGAACAGAATAACGTGAAAGCCGTTGATTATAAAAATCTGATGGTGGATAAGCTGGATGATATGGTGGCAGTTCGGTTAAGAGCTTTGGAGCATATTGAACGGGATAAGCAAAGAGTGGCTCGACATTATATTAAGAAGGTTGTACCGAAAACTTTTGAAGTGGGAGAACTAGTATGGAAGACGTTTTTACCGATTGGTTCAAGAGATCCTAAGTACGGGAAATGGTCTCCAAATTGGGAGGGACCGTTTAGGGTCAATCGGATTATCCCTGGAAATGCTTATATTTTGGAAACGCTTGAGGGAGAAGTTTTCGGTAAAGTGCTTAATGCCAAATATTTAAAGAAGTATTATCCTAGTGTTTGGGTTGGATCTTGAGTTGATGTTTGTTAAAAGCCGATTCGGCATGAATCGCCTATAGGTCAAGTTTAACTCGTTGCTAAAAGCCGATTCTGGGAGAATCGCCTATAGTGTATTCGACTTGTTAAAGAATTTGACTCGATACTTTGCTGTTGGGCCAAAGCCGATCCAATGAATCGCCTATAGATAAACATGCAAACTTAAACGATTAAATAAAAGCGTTATTACAAAGGCGCGAAGGCCTTAATCGTTTTGGCCCAAAGGGCAAAATGGGACATTGTTTTCCGATCGGTGCAAACCGGTCCATACATATAAATATTTGGCTCGTAGGCCAATCAGTCACATAATTCAAAAATTGCAGCGGCTGCACTGGTCATTGTGTCCCGGACCTGGTTAACGATGGTGGTGTCCTCTTCGATTAAACCAGGTATAATCGGGATTTTCTTTTTTGCCTCCAGTACCGCTAAGCCGCAGGACTTCACTATGCTGTACTGCTCTTTGGCCATCGATTTAGTCTCTTGAAATCGAAAGAGCGACCACTTGACTTTCTTTGCTTTTTTCCAATTCGGCTCAAGGACTTGACCCTTGAAACTGCCTTGGAAGCGGCAAGCTTGGCCGATTCAGCTTCACATTTCAGTTTTTGGAGTTTATCGTTTTGAGCGTTGGCGTCCTGAACCAGTCCCTTCAGCTCCGCCTCAGCATCTTTAAGTGCCTCTCTCTGATGGAGCCGGTCGAGGGCTGCATAAAAATCGGCTTTCTTATGTTCTAGGGGCAGCACCTTCTGAATGGCTGAAACCACCTGCTCGGGGAGGATTTCCTTGATGGAATCAGCTATTTCCGGATGGCGAAGGTTAGCCAAGAAAGCCGATTCATCTCCGAACAGCTCCCACATCTTTTGAGTTTGGTGATGGTCTCGGTAAAACCGATTCTTTTAGTGGGTGTTGGGTGGTGAATCAATAATGGCGGTGGTGGTGGTGAAGTCTGATCGGTGAAGATAAGAAATCGAGCTCGTCATCGAGCCGATCCATCTTTGGACGGATCGAAGTTGAGCTCGTCGTTTTTTCCCATCATAGGTAATGACTGCGTAGAAACCACGGTTGCCTTGGACGGGCTGCGAGGTTGGAACATGTACTGGAGAAAGGAATCTGATGTTACAAAAGATCGGTAATTTAAAATGAATACTGTCAAGTAAGGTTAAGAAAACCGATTACATCTTTCGGGTCGAAGGCTGGTGGTGTTTGTGAGGCCGGAGGGGGAGCAGGAGTTGCGTCCTTCTTTTTCTGGACGGGAGAAGTATCCTGGAGTACAGATTCCGATGAGCGAAAAAACCGATTGAATGTAGTTAAAGTTTGAAAAAGATCAAGTGCTTACTGTGTCACATACCGATTCGGTGGTATCAGGTGTACGCACCTTTTGAGATTTTAGTCTCTTGACGGACACTTTTTTCTTCAGGCCAGGTTCGCCTGTGGGTTTTCCTGTTGAAGAAGGTCACTGAACGATCCGGTAATTTAGAATTGTATATAAATGCCGATCGTACCTCTTTTCTTCGGCTGAGAGGAACTCTGAGCGAAAGCCGATGCAGACTTCGCAGTTGAATGGAGCTGGCCAGCTGCATCACCAATGAGCTTGGCCATTGGGCGTTTATCCCCGCTCTGAAAGAAAGATGTCAGGTTAGTAATCCGAAAAATAAAAGTATTGCAGGTTACTAAATGCATGCAAGTTAATGACCTCGCGGTTAGAAGAAGACGCTTGGTTTTGGGATTCTGTTCTTTCAGTGTCTGAATCTGAAGAAGAAGGCCCTGACTCAGAGGAATTTTCTTCTTTCTCATCATTGTTGTCATCGGAATCGGAAGAGCTTGAACTGTCACTATTACTTGTTTCCGATTCGATGGGGTTCAACTATACCGGCAATCTTTGGCCAATTGGGTCTGCAAGTTTCTTTCTGACCAGTGATGTGTTCGATTAAGGTTGCAGCCCCGCCTTTGGTAGCGTATATGTCCTTGGCAATGACTTCCCACCAGTTATTGAACGCTGATGAAGTATTTGCCCACATGACAAATTCCGATGGCATTTCGAAATCCAGGTGGGCAGCAGACAGAATAACATAAGCTGATTGGGAGTTCAAATCCTCTCTGGCATTCAGTTGGCGATATATGAAGAGATCGGGGATTTCTTGCCCGAGATTTAATTGCCGTGCGACCACAGCCGGGTGGTAGAATTCATAGGAGGGTTTCTTAAGATGAGTTCTGGTGCTCAAGATAGCGAAGAAAATACTCGGAGAGATGAATTCTTTGAAAGCTAATAAGGCTTCGCCCTGTAGTGTACTGGAGAATCGGAAAAATGAGGGGATTGGATATCTGTCCAAATCAGTATATGGATTGAACTGTTCGCGCCATATTCGATTCGGACATTGTGTAAAGTCTTGCCATACTGATGGGAAAGGTCATATGGGTTGAGACGTTTATGTTGCAATTGGTCGAGATCATCTCTCCATAAGATCTGCACGGACGCTCTTTGCTATCGGATTTTGTTCATTTGGAAATTCCAAGCTAAAGTCTAGTTCTCTTAGGGAGTTGTATATCCGGAGCTTTAGGAACATTCCGATGAACCAAAAGGGCCCGCCTAGATTACCGAACCGAGTAATCGGCTTTCTTTGAGCGAGACCTTCCTAATCTCATGCATCATTCGGTGGCGGCTCCTAGCAGGTATTTGCTGATTGCTAATTTTTGGCCAGATGCCAGTGCTTCAGCTACACCTCGGTAAACCTTACTAGGGCTCAGAGATTGCCCACAGAAGAAAAACCGATCCAGCCACATGTTTAGGAAAGCAATATGTTCTTCAACTTCTACAGGGCCAGTTTTCTTATGAGTACTAATGTATCGTTGCCAGCCGAAGTTCTTCTCGGGAACCAGCTTCAGCGTGGCAGGCAGATCAAAAGCCGATAGCATTTCGCCATCGGGACTTAGGCCGGTTAGCATCGCTATATCTAGAAGTGTAGGGCTAATGGGTCCAGTTGGGAAGAGAAAGGCATTTGCGGTGTCACACCAGAAATAGGCCGACGCTGCCATAAACGGTTCGTCTGCTGGTGGCGGAAATAAGGAAAGAAGGATTGCATCGGTAATCCCTAATTCGTCCCATTGCTCTTGTTTTTGGCTATGAACCCGAATCAGCCAGTCCTTATATCCTTTAATCGGGCTAGGCCAAGACCTAAATGCCGATTTCCAACTGTTGACACTAAACTTATCGGCAAATAAGGGGAGTCTGCCTACGGAATGGAATATGAAATCTGATGGATCCCGATCTCCTACTGGCCCCAATGAATACAAAGCTTCGGAATCTGAGCATTGAATTAGTACCTGAGACATGATGCCGATGAAAAGTTGAGACTGGTGGTGTGCTAACTGCTGAAGGTTACGGAGATTCGATCGCGAGAGCCGTAAAGTAGTAGGAGAGCGTGAAAATGACGGCGAATGGTGCGCTATTTATAGCCATGGTAAAATTAGGGTTTTACCGCGCTTTTCGGCGTTACAGTTTCGGCCCGTATTGTCTGTTCGGTTGACACGTGTTCTACGAATGGGCTGAAAGCGAGAAGTTACCGAGACAGAAATGTGAAGTGTTCCGGTGTAGAATATCCGATTTTTACTTGGAAGTTCGGCTAATGAAGTATTCATTGCCAAACTTAGGGGCATATGTTGACACCCAAATTTGGCAGAAAATCGGATATTCAGAAAAGGGCCGAATATGTTGAAATATACTGGGCTGAATCAGATTTGGGCCTTGTTGATGAAGGAAAGAGTACATGACGAAGAAGCCGATGAAGACAAGATTTCGGGGGAGATACGATCCGATCGGAGGCATGACCCAGGAACAGTTCGTATCGGTATCGATATTGTAATAGTATAAATAGAGATTTAGAGCCTCGTAGAAAGGGATCCAATCTAGAACCAAAAACACCAAAAACCTTTTCCGAACCCGATCGACTTCGTCGAGAGGCTTCAAACGCAGGTAGAGCTATCTCGATGAGATAATCGATTCTCTCCTTGTACCCCGTATGCATGGCTGCATCATCTTGACCTCATGTATACAAACCATGTTAGACTGTCTCGGGATTTACCGATCTTTAACATGTTCTCGCATATTGCACTGTCTCGGTTTAATCGATCTGTAATGTGTGTTTATCCTGCAATACCGATTATCAAGTATTTTTGTATGCTTTCTACTCAAATCTGATATATGCGACTGCCTCGTTAAATCGATCTTGCGTGTGTCTTGTTTAGGAGCTTGTATGCTTAAATATTTGCCGATTAGTATTGTTTTACCCTATTAGTTTTAAACCTCAGATCAGTTTATCAGTTTATACCCAGATCTAGATTTGAATACTGTCTTGGCCTGACCAATCTATTCAATCTGTCCCTTGGTTTAGTCTAATATTCTGGTTCGAAGGCTTATCACTAATATTATTATAAAAAATACAAAAAAGAAAAGGAACAAGAAATTTATGATTAAGTGATTTATCTTTATTGCTTTATCGGATTTATAACCGATAGATCTTGTAATCGAGCTATTGTATAAGCCGATTACAATAAACCTGATCTGGCTATATCAAAAGCCGATTAGGTCTATATTACTGATAATTTTCACCTTATTGATTCACAGGTCAAATCAATTGGCACGCTTGGTCTGAGTTGCGACGCGATCACTGAATCGACGCTTCTGCGCGTGTGTTCACGTTTTCGTGTCAACAAGTTTCCTGTGGATTCGATACCCCAGAATACTCTTGGGTGAAAGGTTTCAACGATATCCGTGCGCTTGCGGATTAATTTCTTTGAGCGTAACTATCGCCAACAAGCTTTTCTGGCGCCGTTGCCGAGGAACGGTAGCTTACTAGTCAAGAATTCTCTCTTATCTATTTATCATGGATGCAAAACCTCTTTTCGAACATTCGGCTCCCAAGGGTGAGTACATAGAGCCCCCATCATCTTCGCATCATATCAAAACCCCTAACTATGAGCTTAGACCTAAGCTTATAGTTTTGGTGTGGGAACATCCTTTTACTGCAATTAGGGGCGATAATCCTTATGACCACCTACGTGACTTCGAACAACTCTGTTCGACTGTCATTATCGAAGGGATGGCCCAAGAAACTTTGAAATGGAAGTTGTTTCCGTTTTCTTTAACGGGAACGGCCAAGAAGTGGTACATCCATACCGTAGGTAGAGTCAACGGCAGTTGGGAAGCATTGAAGGACATATTCTGCTTCACTTTCTTTCCTATCTCTAAGATTGTCGATCTTCGTAAGAAGGCCCTGACCTTTGAGCAAGGCGAGAAGGAATCCCTAGGAGCAGCTTGGGCTCGATACACCCATCTAGCCTTTTCAGGACCGGATTTAGCTATCTCAGAACCAATTTTCATGCAGCATTTTGTCTGTGGTCTCAACTCGGACAGTGTTAAATTCTTGAACATAGCTTCCGAAGGAGCCTTTATTTATAAGATAGTGGAGCAGGGAAGAGAAATCTTAGACAAAATCCTTAGGAACACTCCCTTCACTGAAACATATGATGAACCTCCTGAGCCTGATGAACAAGTTGAGAATCCTGAGATTCTAGAATTGAGTTCAGTATCTGTCCCTTTTAAGATTCCAGAAGCACCAATAGAAGAAATTCCCAAACCATCCAATACCTTAAACTCTAATCCTTTCTGCACTTCAGCCCATGTTCTTGACGAGAAAATTCATGATTATCTTTGTCCCCGTTCTCAAGAACTTTGGGCCTCGGGTCTCGATGAGGGTGATCCCTATAATGTTCCTTGTTCCTCTAAACCCTTCACCGAAGAGGAGGAACCACATCTCGACTCGGACAAGCCTGAATATCTTTTTGTCGAGAGAGGGAGTGTAGAAAAGGGCATGGATAGTTTTGAGTGCGTAGGTGAACCTTTAGAATGTCATAGACAAATATTCGATGTTAAATCTGTTTGGTCTATGGACGTTCCTGGGATGCCAAGAGTAGAACCCGTTAAAAAAGGTCTTGGTAATGAGCGCGGAAGTTTCATCTTTGAAGAACACCAAGAACCGTTCTCACTAGACATACCTACAAATTTCGTGGGTGCCATCTTTTACGAGATCTTCAACCATCCAATGCTCCTACGACAAAATCCCTTTAAACGAATGGTTGTAGATGTGTTTGTGTATAACAAGCATTGCAAATCTCGTAGTCGTGTTTGCCATAAATCTTGCAGCTAGAAGAACAAGGTTTAAAAAAATATGATGATGGAAGGACGATATCATCACACTAGCTGCAACATGAAGAGCTCTTGGGGTCAAGATTTTGGCCTAAATCTTCGAAAGGTAAGCTGCCTTATTTCTTTCAGTAATTAGAAATTCTAGTAACCAAAAATAAATAAATAAAATTAGGACCAGGCGCATTTAGCTTTCCCTTCCAATAAAATTTGCTTTCTTAGTTATGCGCCTTAGTTAATTTATTTCTTTCCAAAAAAATTTGCTTTGTGTTGAATAAAATGGAGTGTTACTAATAGTTGCTGCCAAGATATTTTCAACATAGATCACAGGTACGATGAACACTTGGCAAGCAAAACTCGGCACAAGCGGTCGTGAAACCATCGTCAGCTTTCGACACTTCCAAAGGTAAGACCTCTCACCTCTCCCTACTTTTGAATTGATCATGTTATGCCATGAAAAGATAAAAAAAATTGATCAATTCCACCATGAGTCACCTGGAATTTGGATACAACTTTGTTTTCATATTCTAGCTGGCATGAGCATTATTATTTTAATAGTACTCATTTCTTGTGGGAACAAACACTGTTTAGGAGAGGTCTAACCTAAGTTGTTGACTTATGTGATATAGTAAGATAGAGGCATTTCTCTTTAGTCAGTGCAGACTCAGAGAATTTTAATTTTCAAATAAAACTCTCAGCACTAGATGTTCCTTAGTGAATTATTACCTACCACAGCCCAAAGCTTATCATAATATTTGAGCCTTCATTTGTAGTTTTGATCATACTGAGTTGGGCTAAAACCTGAATCCTCTTAAGAAATGTTATCTATTCCAATCATTTTCCTTCGCGTCTCCTTTGATTGCTAGCCTTTTCATATCTAGTAACGCTGAAATTCCACCTTGGAATTAAGCGTACATCTTCGCCAGATATTCCACCCCAAACATTTAGCCAATCATATTTTCTGGTGCCACCATACCTACCTATATGATGGTCCTCCAAAATGAATGATCTATTCCTCAAACTTTTTCATAAAGTCCAAATTTGACAGAGGCGTAAAAGAGAAAAAGAGAGAGAGAGACTAATCTCAGGTCTCCCTTCTTATTAAAAAAAAAGAGAAAAAAAGAGAGAGAAAAGAAAAGAAAGAAAAAAAAGAGAAAGAGAAAATATCTCTTTAGGCCTCCTTTTTCTCTTTTGAAAAGGGACGAAAATTAGAAAAGTGGATTTTAAGGAGGAGACCATCATTCCCAAAATACAAGATCGATGTGTTGGACTCATTAGTACCACACAACCTTGCACTTGTGTTTCTTCTTATTCCTTTGGCGTGAGTTCATTCTCTCCCTCACCCATGGATATCATTTCTTATATGATTGGAAATTAGATTAACATTATCTTCATTAGGATCTTGTTTTAACTTGATAAAAGTGTGTATCATAACTACCCCAATATCATACCTTCAGCTCCACATAAACCTTAGATGTAGGATAAAGGCTGCACCGGCCTTGTTGAGGAATATAAACACCTCTTGAGTGATTTGAGAGTATCACTATAGGGATAATCATGAGCTGGGCATTTATTTCCTAAAATGGATAAAAACTCTGAGTAGGCCTATTAATGAAATTTTCCCTCTCGTCAAGCTGTTTCATTTGTCAACTACTAAAGGTAAGACCTGTAGACACATGAAAAACTCACCAGTCTTGAGGAATATTTTAGAATAGTACTCATGCCAGTTAAATATATTACAAAGATGTTATTCAAAAATTCCTGACTTTGTACTTGTACCCGTGGTTCGAAATTCTAACCTTTTCTCGGGACGAGCAAAGATCTAGCGTACGTGGGGGTGTGTTGACGGTCCTTATTAGTAATATTTTGTATGTTTTTGACTGTCAACATATCTACAAAATAAAGGAATTCAAACTATATTGAGGCTAACATTAATGAGTTCCATGAGTTTTGATGTAGTCTCTCGTTTTGCAGGCATACACAAGAAAAGACGATTTATCGGCCGTATGCAAATTGGACGAAAGATGGAGTTTAAATTAAACATATTTTGAAAAGTCATCAAATGACAAAATGGACTGCACCATGATGAAGAGCTCGTCGAGACGATCCAAATGCATATATTATTTGCTATATTTGGAGTTCGGATGTGGGAGAAAGGAGTTTCGGAAGATGATGGACCAGACCGGATCAGACCAGCAGGTCGGCCGACCCAAAACCTGAGCCGGCCGACCCAAGCAAGGTCGGCCGGTCCCTTCTTTTGGCCAATTTGCCTCGTTTTCTTTCCCACACGGCAAGAAACGCACCTAGAAGCCATCCCAACCATCCATGCAAGTCGGTTTGACCCAGAAACAGGAAGTACTTCACAAGTCATCCATAGGATTCTAAAGGAACCCAATGCTACCGGTCTCCAACTGCCAAACCGACCTAGGGAGACGATCTACACCACACAAGGAGCATCCCGGGCGATTTGGAGGTCGGGATCAACCGAAGCCGGGCCGGCCGACCCGACCTAGGCCGGCTGATCTACCCCCGGGCCCACCTTGGATTCTCCTTTGGAGGGGGTTCACTACAGGAATCAAACTCAGTGTCGGCGGCTAAAACCGACGTCATTGGTCCAAAAAACCGACGTCACAGGTATTTGTCCGCGGCTGGCCGACGACAAAAGTCCGCCGACACTGCTCACTTTTGTCGGCGGCAACAAATAACCCGACGTCATTTCTCCCTTCCCCCCTCTCTGCCCCCTGGCCCCCAACCCCTCCTATTTGAAGTCGGCTAGAAATCAGCTGCCGACACAGCATCGCCATCAGTGACGTCGGCTCGCCATGCCACCGACGTCACTGCCGTCCCCTCCCTCCCTCCCTCCCCCTACCACCTCTTTGACATCGGCCAGAACAGCCCACTGACACAGCCTCCAGGGAAGTGACGTCGGCCAACCATCTCACCGACGTCACTGCCTTCCCATCCCTCCCTCCCCCTACCACCTCTTTGACGTCGGCCGTAACTTGCCACCGACACAGCCTCCTGGATACTGACGTCGGCGTCACTGCCTTCCCATCCCTCCCTCCCCCTACCCTTGGCCCTCCTCTTTGACGTCGGCCGACAACGGCCACCGAGACAGCACCCACCTCAATGACGTCGGCCAGGGGTCTAGCCGAGGTTACTACCCACCAAACCCTAGCTCCCCTGACCCCCTTTGACGTCGGCCAGGTAAGTACCGACGACAAAACCACCCTCCACCCCTGACCCCCTGGTCACCAGCAATGACGTCGGCATGGTCTAGGCCGATGTCAGTACCATTGTACCTGCAAAAAAATTTCAGAAAATGTAAATGAAAACCCAATTTCAACCTGCAAATATTCATATTTCACAGCAGAATTGCAATTCACCAAAATTCTCACAATATCCGCACGTAATCAGCTGCTCGACACCATAATTTCGAGCACATGCACATTCACACCATTTATAAACAAAAAATTCACCGATAAGAGTTCAAATTGTCCAATTACATCACAAAAGGTCCATAGAGTCCAAAATACATCACAAATTAACAGAATTACGACGATATGGTTAGAAAAGTCTAGAATAGTGCAAAGTACACGTAGGACTAAGTTTGATACATATAGGAGTGAAAACTGAAACTAATGGTTATGCAAACCATCGTAGGTGGAAGGATTGAACGCGAAGAAACTTTCTGCCATTCTCTCAAAGAACCTCATCACCGGTGACTGTGTGCCATCGAATCGCCCCCTGCAAAGATACATCACGGCTGCTAATCCGGAGACCTACAAGATTAGAGAACAACACAAATTTTCAATACATGTGTGCAATTAAAGCGTAAATTGTCAAAGTCTAAAAAAGGAGTATTACCCCAGGAGAATGCGCGTGTGGAGTGGAGAAGTGTATCCCAGGGATCTCTGCCGGTAGCTATGGGCGGGAGCGAAGTCGTGTCGGGGTCTGCGTGAAGTACGGGGTGGAGTTGAATTATGATCTGGCTGCGGAGGCCTCCAAGCCCGGCGAGCTCTGTGGACACACAAAAAGTTAGCGTGTAAAATGAAAGTGTAAATATACAACCTATACGCCCACCATCTTAATTACTTGCTGAAACATATTGCACCTCTGCATTTGCTGGTACATCCAGTTACATTGGGCTTCAAGTTGTGCGTACTTCTCCTCCCTTGCTTTCTCCCTCCGCTGCTCCTCCTGCCTCCGCTGTTCACGCTCCTCTTCTGCCTTCTTTTGCAGCTCGTTCTATTGTGTCACCGCTTTCGATCAGCATTCTTGAGCTTGTAGTCGTGCTTGGGTCGAAGAGGAGCCCATCTTTCGACGCCCCATGACCGCTCCCTGAAGACGTCGCGAGGCAGCACAGAGTCCAAAAAGCCCGGCCGACCGTGAGCCATCCCACCGAACCCGTCATAGATGACGGTAGTGTCTGGCCCCATGGCCCTGGGGTCACACTGGTCACCGTGCTTCTCCCTCACGAGCGCATCATATGCATCCTACGAAACAACCATTACCTCAAACCCGATTAGCTCGATAAAAGTCGTAGTGACTACGATCAAGTCAAAAAATCTAAACTTACCATTTTCGCTTGGGCAGCGGGATTCATCGGTCGCTGTTTGCCGTCGGGCAGAGGACGGGCGTGTGCGCGCGCTGCCACAAGGTGAACGCATCGGGTGGCTCTCCCGTCTCCGCTTCCTGCAGTTTAATTCGAAGTCAATAGTTAACATGTAGTAACTTACTGCTAATAGAATATCTAACTAATGCTAGATAATATACTTACTAGGTCACGTGCGAGGTGGCCCATACCGAGTCCCTCAAGGTGGGTCGTGCAGATCTCGGGATTTTTATCCCTATTTACCCTGTTCCTCATGGATTTCGCAATCCACGCCTCGGAAGCCCACATCCTGGACAGAGCCTTCCAGGCGGATGGACACTTGTCCATCCAAACAGGACGTCCACGCACGTACTGCCCTGTCTTGAGATAAACCGAACTTGCCTCTTTCCTCTTGATTTTCTTGCCCTTCCTCATCTTGTACTTCATTACCGCCTCGACTCAGGCCATCCGTATCATGTCTGTGACAATGTGGGTCGCCATTGCATCGATCGCAGGACGATGAGCCTCGTAATCGTCAATTGTCGCCTCCGGCCAAAGCATATACCTCTCCTGAAAAAACAACACATGAAAGAACACATGAGCTAAATATCAATTAGAAATGAAAACGACATGCAGGTAGTGTTATCAAGACAAACAATTAGAAATGAAAATAAGGCATCTAACCCAGAAGTCCTCGACCAGTCGATCAGCGAGAGTCTTTCCTTCATCGTCAACATCGTGGAAGTAGTCCAACCAACTCATCGCCGACCGCCGCTTCTTGCCACGGCCCACCTTCCCAGGGTACAAATTCTTTAAGAGTGGGCCCAACACCTTACCCGGCTCCTGTGGACCCTTGAAGGTGCAAATCAAACCCCTGCACGCATATTTGTCCAAAAGACAAGAATATTATAAGTGGTTAGCAAGTTTGTAGTTAGCAATAACAAAAACATTGTAAATGGTACCACACACCTCTTATTGGCGGTAAGTTGTACTAACGGTCACGACTCGATCTCCGGGGCTTGTTGCAATTTGGTTCTCCCACTGCTGAGGGTCGAGGAGGAATCGAGAGGACTCGGCACCTCCCATCGCAAGATCCTCCTCATCATGGCTAGAAGACGCGGCGTGCTCTAGTGCCTAAAACCACCAAACACAAGCAAATAAAAGGAATTAGTAGAAAGTAAATGACAGTCAATGTGAAAATTTTAATGGCTTAGATGACATTACCTCCTCCCACCAACCCGGTATGAAGTGCTCGCTGTTGGCTTGCTCTACTCGGCCTCGAGCCGGACTCACTACCATCACAAATTCAGCTCTTTCTCCCGCCTCCCCGCCACCTTTGAAAGTCCAACCTCCCATGCACCATTTTGTAGATTCTTCCACCGCCTCCGGATTCATCACACCCTCGATCTCTGGCTCCACCACCTCATCCTCCTCGAGATCGGAGCTGGGGGCCTCCAACAGCGCCTCAAAGTCTGGGAGGTCACCTCTCAGAGGACTCCCGCCGCTCCTCCTAGTCCTCCGGCCCGTCGCCACCACCCCCTCGCCCTCCTGGTAGCCCGTCGCCACCACCCCCTCGCCCTCCTGGTAGTCAGCGGCCACCACCCCCTCGCTCTCCTGGTAGTCGGCGGCCACCACCTCCTCGTGCGATCCGCTACCATCTCCTCTCTTCCTCCCATCATGCAGTCGTCAACAATTTTCCTAGGCATCGCCGCAGCTGCATTGCACATACTAAATTTGCATAAATAGGAATGAAATGAAATGAAATAACACAAATATGGATAAATAGAATAGAAATGACTTAAATTAAACAGCATTACACATACGAAATTTGCCTGTCTTAAAAATCCTCAGCTTCCTCCTCGGGTTCCTCTTCCTCTTCCTCTTCTGTTTCCTCATCCTCTTGGTCCTCCTCATCATCCTCGTCCTCCTGACCTTGCTCTAGTTGGCGTTCTATATCAGCTGGGTACGCCGATCCCAATATATTATCTAGGTCGTCAACAATATCGACGTGGAGCTCTCCAGTCACCTCCTGTTCTTGGAATGGACCCGCATCTGGGAGATCCTCATAGTCTTCTTCGGAGATCTCGGACAATCCACCATGCGGAAGACATTTATGAACAATCCACCAACTCTTGTAACTTGGGTGGGGGTACGGCAGATAGAAGACCAACTCGACTTGCTCGGGCAAGATGAACACGTCGGCCTTCGATAGAGTTTATTGTGACCGATTTGACCTACCCTAATTCGAGTACGCCGCACCCTTCGGTTGGGTCGAACCATCTCGCACCGAACAGACGAGCGAGAGATCGTTCTTGCCTTCAAATGATATTTCCACAATCTCCTCAATTATCCCGTAATACTCTATGTCTTTACCCCCGGAGTCGTCAGTGACATAACTCACGACTCCGCTGTTCACCGTGGTTACATTGGGGCGAGCCAACTCACCAGCTTCTGATCGAAACCTATAACCATGACAATCGTAGCATCGATGGACCTTAATTCTACGGTTGCATCCACGCGACATTTGTTTGAGATCGTTGTGGACGCTGAAATGTCTTTGACACTACAAAATCAACGACACAAGAATAGGTCAACAAATGAAAACGACACGTTTATGACTTAAGTGAACGGGTATGAGTTGCAGAAATTTACATGGTAATGAAACCAGGTCAGAAAGGTCGGTCGGTCCTGTCCACAACCTCGTCGTTTCATCTTATCAATTTCATCGGCCGAAGGCTCACCTGGTTGTCCCCACTCTTCTTCAATGAATTGACTATAAGATTTTATACCTAGTTCAGTTATGAAGTATATAAAGAATGTTTTTAAGATTTATTTTCTAAAGCAATTGACTCACTTGATATACACCTTCATTTCATCCATGTTGTCATACACGTAAAGTTGAATCAAGATTTTCTCATCTGGATCCAATTCACGTGTGGTGTTTTTGCCAATGCTGCGCCCGGCTTGGTCATGGAACACCTCAAGGTTAGAGCTACTTGTACGGCGGGCCTTCTTATACCTTGCTTGTGGCGCACGGACCTTGTTATTGGAGCCAAAGTATTTATCCGTGAAGTACGCGGTCTCCTGAATCAGCCAAGCTTCGGCAATACTTCCTTCAACCCGTGCTTTGTTCTTTACCTTTGTTCTAAGATTTTTCATCATGCGTTCCACAGGATACATCCACCTATACTGTACCGGACCCTCAACTTTTGTCTCGAATGGCAGATGTATTGTTAGATGCTGCATGCAATTAAAAAACCCTGGAACATATATCTTCTCGAGTTTCGTCACAAGCACAACAATCTCCTTCTCCAATTCATCCATCCTAGATGCCGATATTTCCTTTGCACATAGCTCTCCATAGAAGAAACTAAGCTCTGTTAATGTGATCCAGATATCTTCTGGAACATATCCACGCCACACGGCTGGGAAAAGACGCTCTATAAAGACTTTGTAGTCGTGCCACTTCATTCCATTTAACTTGCATTGTTCTATGCTTACAGCATGTCGAAGGCTCGACGCGTACCCATATGGGAATTTAACCTTATCCACAATCCAGTGTAGAATCTCCCTTATTTGCCCACGTGTGAGACAATATGTTGCTCTAGGTTTCATCCCATTCTCGTCAAGGCTCATAGTTTGCCGATCACAAATTACAGCACAATCTAGTCGCGCTTTCTTGTTATCTCTTGTCTTGTGTTGATATCGGCTTGTATTCACGATCGCCTCCGCATATATTTTTCTCTTGGTGCATCAGGTCGAGGTTATGTGGCTGCTTCAGGTCATTCGCATATGGAAGGTTGAGGATGCTGCACTTATGAGTCCAACTGTGGTCCATCCCATACTTTCCTTCATACTCCGGCATTTTTAGATCATCATGCCATATGATGATATCCTCCACCCCGTGCCTTTCTGGTGGCCCCTTCTTTACGACCCTGCCTTTTCTAAATGCATTTCTCTGCCGCCTGAAAGGATGGTTCGGCGGCAGGAAACAACGATGGCAGTCGAACCAACAAGATTTCATGCCCTCCTTCAGTTGAAATGCATTGGTGTTACCTAGGCATATAGGGCACGACAGCCTCCCATGCGTGCTCCAGCCCGAGAACATGCCATATGCCGGAAAATCGTGTATGGACCATAGGTACGCGGCGCACATCCTAAAGTTTTGTCCAGTGAAACTATCATGTGTCAATGCTCCTTTCGTCCACGTGTCGCTCAGCTCTTCTACTGTGGGTTGCATGAATAGGTCTAAGTTTTACCGGGAGACTTAGGACCAGAAATAATCACGGAAAGAAACATGTACTCTTCCTTCATGCAGAGTTGAGGCGGCAGGTTGTAGAGGATGGCAAAGACCGGCCAACACGAGTACGGATGCGCGGTCATATTGAATGGTGTGAACCCATCCGTCATGAGCCCGAGCCAAGACATTTCTAAGCTCGCAAAGAAAATCAGGGTATTGTTGGTCCAAGTGCTCTCAAAGCTCCGAATCGGAAGGATGGACCATCACGCCTCCTTTCTACGTTTACCCTCTTTGTGCCACCTCATATGTCTTGCAGTGGACTTGGACATGTACAAACGCTGGAGGCGCCGAGGATCGGAAAGAAACGAAAGGTCTTCGGGGCACCTTGGTCATCTCTTCACACCATCTCTTCCTTTCACTTCTACGCATCGACTCTCGCTGTAATGTTTGCAAGTGATTCAATTTAATCAGCCTTCTTGTAAAGCATGCGTAACTTAGGACAATAGTCTATCCTCTCGGACGGCATGCCCAACACGCCGAGAAGCTTCTTCGACTCAGAAGATTCGAGTCATCCTATGTCCACTCGGAAGCGCACTATTGAGCAACTTGCAAATGTCGTTGAAGCAATTGGCTGAGAAGTTGTATTTGGTCTTCACCGCCATGAGACGTGAAACTGCGGAGAGTACGGTCACGTCAGTATGGTCATGAAGCGGCAACTTGGCAGACTTGAGTAGTCTGTCGAACTGTTCGGCGAGTGGCTCGGACTCTTCCTCGGGGGAGAGGTCGAAAGCCCGAGCCACGTCCTCCGTGAGCTCCTCCAACCGATCGACATCGACTTCGTCGAAACCTTCTCCAAAATCTGCAGGGCTAAAGACTGGCGTCGGCCGGCGCTTCTCTCCATGAGCCACCCATATAAGATAGTTCGCTTTGAAGCCATGTCTTAAGAGGTGCATACTAATTTCACTCTTGTTTCTCTTCACATTGTTCGAGCAACAAGCACAAGAACACCAGACCACCGTCGCGTTTGGGTCGGGGCCATTTCCTAAAACATGCTCCACGAATGCCCTTGCCTTCTCGATCCACTCGTTCGAGTGACGTCCAGACCTACTCCATCCATCGTACATGCACCGCCGATCTTCCATCGCTAACTATACAACGTAAATACATGCAACACAACTTTAAATTTAGACGTTTCAGACCTAGCTAAATAGGAGGGCTTACCCACCCACGGGTGCGCGTTTGAGTACGGTGGTCCCGGCACTATGAGGCATGGGTCGAAATTCCGGCAGCATAACCCCGCAGCTCCCCCGGTGCAACGACGGGTACGGCGTACCACATATGTTATGCACTAGGAGAACAACGGGGTCATGCAGCCAGAATTTCAACCCATGCACCACGACCCGAGACCATCAGACTAAACGCCAAGATCCGCTGGCTGTCCAAGAACGTGGACAGCTCGGAAGCACACCCGCTTTCATAATGGAACCCAACGAATCACCGTCCGAGCTCCTTATGAAAATGTGCAGGTGTGCCCCCGAACGGGTTGACTTTGGCTCGGTTCATGTTATAAATGCAATTGAACTAATCAGAATCGAGCGTAATCTCACAAAATAAAATGTCACTAATTAATTATATCTACTAATCTCATCCACATAACAGAAAACCGACGACAAAGCTCACACTAATTGCAATACACTAACTAATTATATCTACTAATCTCGTCCATTAACAGAATACCGACGACACAGCTTATACACTTAAAAAAAGTAGTTGAGCATACCCGCTCATTGGGGTTCTTTGATGTCCATGCGGCGACGGGAAGTCGACGTGGAGAGGAGGAAGGTGATGGAAGGGGAAGCAGCCGACGACGGTGGCTCGGGGTGGCGGCGAGGGAAGACGGCGGCAAGAGCGGACGCAGGAGCTCGGGGCGGCGGGGAGGAGGGAGCACGGGTGGCGGCGGGCCGTGGGTGGGGGGGCGGGCTGGGAGGAGGAGGGAGCACGGGTGGCGGCGGGCGTGGGTGGGGAAGGCGGCTGGGAGGAGGTGGGAGCACGGGCGGCGTTCAGGAGGCGGCGGCGCTGGGTGTGGGAGGAGGCGGTGGCGCGAGGAGGCAGGGGAGGAGGCGGCGTTGGGCGGTGGGACAAGGCGGCGGCCCGAGGAGGTTGGGGGAGGCGGCGGCGCTGGGGCGGGACGAGGCGGCGCAGGCGTGTGGTGGGAGGAGGCGGCGAGCGACGCGCCCGGGAGGAGGCGGCGGCGAGGAGGAGGGGGAGGAGGCAGCGCGCAGGCGGTGGGAGGAGGCGGGCGCGGATGGCCGCGGTGACCACGATGGCGGACGGCGGCGCCACGCTAACTTGATCGGACTGGATGTAAGGCGCGAGAAGACAAGGGACTGGACAGGCGCAATTATTGGCCAGCCGATTTGCCCTTTGCCGTCGGCCACTTCGCTCCCGACGTCAAAGCCAACAGGTGTAGCACTTGAGTTGACGGGAGGGGCGAAGGCTTTGACGTCGGCCCACGCCTTCCCGGCGTCAATGCCTCCCGGCCTAGCTCCTGTGCCATCGGCCGGAGTCCCCCGACGTCAAAGAAATAAGGACAGGTAGCACAGCCCGCTTGAGTTCACGAGAGGGGGCACGGGCTTTGACGTCGGCCCCACACATCCCGACATCACAGATATCCGAGCTAGACCCTTTGCCGTCGGTCTATTCTATCCCGACGTCAAAGCCACACCCTTTGACGTCGGCTAGACATTCCCGACCACAAATCTTCCTCCCCAAGCTCGGCTCTCCCCCCCCCCCAAAACCTTTGACGTCGGTCAGAGATTCCAGACGTAAAAGCTTACTCCCCAAGCTCGGTAGCTCTCCCCCCACACCCTTTGACGTCGGCCATAGTGTTCCAGACGTCATAGATTCACGTTTTGTCCTCGGCCGGAAAGTCCCGACGTCAAAGGTTCTGTGGTCTCTCCCCACACTTTCGCGTCGGCCAACGGAGTCCCGACGTCATAGCTTCCGTCACAGATCATAGCCAGCCTCTCCCCCGCACCATTTGACGTCAGCCAAACCTGTCCCAACGTAATATCTTCAATTTTAGTCGTCGGCCGGACTACTCCCGCCGACATATCCCCTCCCCCCCCACGCCGTTATCCTCTCGCCGAATATACCCCTCCGTACAAATTTTTTTTAAAAAGTTTGGTCAAATATCCAATTATTGAAAGCTAGCATCTCCCTACACGCTCCTTAACCCCGCTCGTCAATCTGCGTGCGTTCCATCGACAAGTGCACGTCGTATCATTCGATCGCCATCCAATTCACACACTACTACCAAACGTACACGTCATGAAGTTACAGATATGAACACGAACCATACTCGAGTTATCTCGACCAACGACAAATGCGTGATATGATCTTTGTTACGTTACGTACCCTCCAAAACTATAGAGACCCTACGAGGTTTGAGGCGGAGGGGTTGTGGGCTTGGAAACATATCGATCGGTCGTGGCGCGGAGGGGTCGATCATGAGCTCAGAAAGATATCGACTGGCCGTGGAAGGGGGGGAAGGGTTTTGTTGTCGGCCAAGATGAAACCGACGTCATAGACCAATATAATGACGTCGGTAAAGGCTAAACCGACGTCATAGACCAAAATTCTCACGTCGGTCTCATCTCGCCGATTTAAAAAACCTTCCTCGACTTCGCTTCATCGCCGACTTGGCTCGGCCTTTGCTTGGCTTGGCATGGCCTCGGCGACCTTTGATCGCCTCGACGTCGGCCGATATAACGCCCGACACGACCACCTCCAAACATTCCACCGAGCAGCTATGTCGCTCGGTCACCCGCTGGTCACGACAATGCCCCCTACACCCTGCTGGCCGCCTCCTTCGCCAACCTCTCTGTTTCGTCGGCTAGGTTTAGGCCGACGACACAGATTGTCGTCAGGGTAGAGCCGTCGACACAGCTAGTTTGGCCGCGGACAAAACTCATTTGGCGGGAAGGGAAATTCAAAAATCCAAAACCGCGCTCTCGGGAGGGCAGTCAGTGTCGTCAGCCACCCTTTGGCCGCCGACATAGATGGCCTCATGCTGTGTATGTCGTCGGCTCTGAAGAAAGCCGCCGAAATAGCCTGTCGTCGGCTGTGTGGCCACCGACATTGCTAAATTCGGCCGCCGACACAGAAATAATTTGTTGTAGTGGTTGTGTGACACTTGTCTCAACACGTGGAACTCGCTCACTCGCCCCGGCACACTATAAAAGGAGGTGTTCACCCTCATTTGTTATCATGGTGAAGAGAAGGAATTAGTTCCACATTGTCATTTGAGTAGGAAGAGAGGTGAGGTGAGAGTCTTGGAGATGAGCCGGAGTCCCCGGCGCTCTCCTACTTGTACCTCAGGAATAAAGCTCGGCTTCGAGTAAAGTTCTCCTCTTCAGTCTGGTAACACTGTAGCATGCTCTTTTATTTATAAAGTATTTCCAGTTCAATGCTAGTTTATTTACTGAGAACCCCATTTGCAACTGGTGAGATATACTTTGCATTTTGTGAATACTTTACTCGATGCACTAGTAAAGTAGTAATTGTTAGTGTAGACGCGGTGTCTAGACTAGTAATTACCTTGGTTGACGCCTGCACTCCAATGGATCGTGGATGGTAGCAGGTGGTGACAGCCCTGTCTATCCTTAGTAACGTTCCACCACGTTAGGGTTGGCTCTGTAGGGCCCTTCGGGGGTGACCGTAACTCTCTAGGCATAGAACTGAGTGCTCACTCTTAGGCCAGTGTGACCTAAACCAGAAGACCCTCTCGACCTTCCTAATTGTTCTCTCTCCCATCTAGATAAGATTAATTCAAGGCTGGTAGCTTCTTGTTCCCTGTGGATTCGATACCCCGAAATACTCTTGGGTGAAAGGTTTCAACGATATCCGTGCGCTTGCGGATTAATTTCTTTGAGCGTAACTATCTCCAACAAGCTTTGAGCATAACTATCGCCAACAAGCTTTTCTTTGAGCGGTCTCTAGCATTGATGTGTCGGTATATGAATAGATCGGATATATCCTGTCCCAGGTTGAATTGCTGAGCTACCACTGCCGGATGATAAAACTCATACGATGGTTTCTTGAGATGAGTCCTGGTGCTTAGAATGGCGAAGAAGATGGCCGGTGAGATGAATTCTTTGTAAGCCGATAAGGCCTCGCACTTTAGGGTATTGTCTAATCGAAAAAATGAGGGAACCGGGTATCTGTCTAGATCAGTGTATGGATTGAATTGTTCCGAGCCGTATTCCAATTCAGACATGGTAAAGAAAGCAACCAAGGAGTGAGAAAGATCCTCTTGGTTTAGACGTCTTCGATTGCAGTTGACCGATATCATCTCTCTATATGATCTACATTGACGCTTATTTCCATCGGATTCTTGCTCATTCGGGAATTCTAAACTGAAATCTAATTCCCCTATAGAGTTGTATATTTGAAGCTTCAAGAATAAACATATGAACCAGAAAGGGCCGCCTAGATTACCAACTGAGTAATCGTCTTTCTTTGAGCCGAGACTTTCCCTGATCTCATGCATCATCCGATAAGTGGCTCCTAGCAGGTATTTGCCGATTGCAAGTTTCTGACCTACTGCCAGTGCTTCAGCTACACCTTGATAAACCTTGCCGGGGCTGAGAGATTGTTCACAGAAGAAAAATCTATCAAGCCACATGTTTAAAAAGGCGATGTGTTCTTCATCTTCAACATCGTCTGTCTGCTGATGAGTGCTGATATAACGTTGCCAACCGAAGTTCTTCTCGGGAACTAGCTTGAGTGTGGCAGGCAAATCGAAAGCCGATAGCATTTCACCATCGGGACTAAGACCAGTTAGCATGGCTACATCCAGAAGTGTAGGGCTGATTGGTCCTGTCGGGAAGAGGAAGGCATTCGCGGTGTCACACCAAAAATAAGCTGATGCGGCCAAGAAGGGTTCATCTGCTGGTGGTGGGGATAAGGAAAGAAGGACAGCATCGGTAATTCCTAATTCGTCCCATTGCACTTTTTTCTGGCCGTAGACCCGAATGAGCCAGTCCTTATATCCCTTGATCGGGCTAGGCCAGGATCTAAATGCCGATTTCCAACTAGTTATATTAAGCTTATCGGCAAACAGGGAAGCCTTGCTACTGAATGATCTATGAACGTTGTTGGGTCTCTTTCCCCTATCGGTCCCAGAGAGTACAACGCTTCAGAGTCCGAGCATCGGAATAGTACCTGAGACATGTTGCCGATGGGAAGTTGAAGGAGAATGGGGTGTCTATACCGAAGTCCCGATGGCTCGGAACCGATGCAAGAGACGCAGCGCAGAGGAGAGCGTGAAAGTGACAAATGAATGGGGACTATTTATAGCGATGGTAAAACTAGGGTTTTACCGCTGGTTTCGGCAAGCATCGTTTGCCCATATTGTCTCATTGGTGATATGTGTTTTAAAGTGGGCCAAAAGCGGGGAATTACAGCGGTAAAGATGTGAAATATTCTGATATGGTAAATCCGATTTTTTTTTTACTTGAAAAATTCAGCTAATGAGAATACTCATTGCCAAACTTAGGGGCATATGTTGAGACCCAAATTTGGCAGAAAATCGGATATTGTGAAAGGGCTATATTTATTGAAATTATTGGGTCGAATCAGAAAATGGGCTTCATCGGCAAGGAAGAAAAGAATATTGAAGGATACCGATAATTAAAAGACTCCAGAAGAAATACGGTCTGATCAGAAGATATCTTTAGCCACGCGGTAAAATAGGTTGAATCGGTATCGACTTTGTAACACTATAAATAGGACTTTAGGTCTCGAGAGTAGGGACACATCATACATCAAACAGAAATGTCGGGGATAAAATCACGGCTCATTGCCATGGCCCACTCCCTGACGGCCCAGTCGAACAGCCTACTAGGGCCCAGCTCCCTAGAAGGTTCTATTAGGCCCATGTGCATCCTGCCGACCAGCTTCCTGGCTGGCATGGTGCGTAACGGCCTAGGATTCGTGTTTGAGTCCGACTCGAATAAGAGTTCTGCACGGCTACGTGAAGACCCGGACGTTGGTTTCCCGGATTGGAATAGATGTCGTGATCCCCAAGACTTGGAGTTTACCTTATCTACCTCGGGATATATTTAGCATGTATCGAGTTCGTAACGAACTCGTAGTTAGCGCGTCCCGATTATCCCTTGGTAGGTCGGTTCATCAGCACTATATAAACAGAGCCCCTACAGCGTTGAGGGGGCATCTGGCGTCTCATAGGCACCTGATCTTCGCATTGTCGCACTTGTACACACATAATCTCGCCGAGCCTTTGATATATAAGAAAGGCTGGACGTAGGCTATTATCTCTCCCGAGAGGCCTGAACCAGGATAAAAACCCTTGTCTCCCTCTTCATCGTTGATTGCTGTTCGTGTTGTTCGGCATGTCTCCTATCTCCCTTTATTAAGAACCTTAGTTGACTTGGGTCAATATCCCAACCGTCGACAGTTGGCGCCGTCCGTTGGGAGCTAAAAGATCGAGCATGTCGAACTCCTTCAGCGACCAGAAAAATCTTCCTGAGGGCTATGACTCAGAAGGGCAGGATGTCACGTCCCTTGTCAGATCGGATCGATCCCTTCGATCTCGATCGCCTTTTAGATCTCGTCCCCGCGACAAGCTCCGTGCTCGAGGACAGGATCACTTCGCGTCGGGCAGCTCTTTGCTCTTCGCGCCGGGCAGCTCTTCGCCCGAGGCGCACGTCTGGTCCCCGCGACGAGCTCCGTGCTCAGGGGCTAGATCACTTCGCGCCGGGCAGCTCTTCGCCCGAGGCGCACGTCTGGTCCCCGCGACGAGCTCCGTGCTCGGGGGCTAGATCACTTCGCGCCGGGCAACTCTTCGCCCGGGGCGCACGTCTGGTCTCCGCGATGAGCTCCGTGCTCGGGGACTGGATCAAAACTCTTTTCAGATCAGCAGGAATCTACGAAGCAAGTTGGCGTCCACTTGGAACGTCTACCAGCTTTGTAAGTTCTTTGTGCAGGTCCCTTGTTTGCTTAGCTCCGCGCTTTTTGTCAAACTTCGCGCCTTAGTTCTTCCAAGTCTCTCGGGCTGCCATGTAAACTTCAATCCGGTAAACGGTGAATGTTCGCGGCCCCCTGCGGCCCTTCTCACCACTCGTCTTCTCAGACTACCTTATTCCCTAGTAACACTTGATGGCTGCCCGGTCTTCATAACTCTTGGCTCGCAATCTTAAGGTTTTCGGCCCGTATCTAGCTTCAACAAGTTCCTAAACTCGAGTTGCGTAACACGGCATCCAAATTTTGCGACTAAGCTCGCTCGTAAGCCCTCTGCGGCAGAGGCACTTACCGCCAAGCACAACCACTTGGCAAAGCACGCTCTCGTAAGCCCTCCGCGGCAGAGGCACTTTCCTTGTTCGGTTACCTTCGAATCGCTTAACTTACGTTAACGAGCAGTTCCTGGAACGAGTCGATCAGGATACGGGTGTCGCTCTAACTCTCTACGCACGTGCTTGAAGTCGCAAGTTCAGGTCTTCATGCATCCTCCGTACCGAGGGCTAGGGCGTCGCTCTTTCTCTTGTGCACCTGTTCGAGTTCGCAAACTCAGGTCCTCGATCAGCTGCACAATGGGGGCTGGGAGTTAGGCTAAGCGTTCTACCGGTTTTCTTAAACTTTCTAGCGCTGTTCGCCTTGCTCTTGGTTTCCTGTTCGTCCTTGTCTTTTGCTACTCTTTTTTGCAGGAAAATCTATTCGCCGACTCTCGCTTTCGATTCAAAGGCCTTTCGGCGGTCTTGAGCTGCTAGGCCAGCCTCGACCTTCCTTCAGAATGCTAGTCCTCGCGACACAAGACGAAGCTCCTCGGCCTCTTCCCGAAGAACCTCGGAGGACTGCCTCTCCTCGGTCAATTGGGACTTGAGCTGAATTTCGGCAACCCGGTACGTTTTCAGTTTTCTAGTTCCTTTCTTTAGCGTTGGTTTTCCAAAACCTCGTTGGTCTGTCGCTCCCGTAGCTCTCCACGCGTGCGAGCATGTCTTTTTATCTGGCGACGACCTGTACAGCTCCGGTTAACCAAAGCGGTGTACCACCGATGGAGTTCTGCCCACCGTAAACCGATTCTCATCGCAACGGGCACTCCTGGTGCTGGTTCCGCACCCGCTGAGGCGACACCAATGCTACACGGGTTCATGCCGGGATAAGATTTCGCCTCGCACGTTTTGCCTACGGCTAAGGTCCCGATCGCCTTCCCTGGTTAGCGGTCTTAGCCACAGCGGGGCTGCACTTGCCCGCACACCTCTTTTTTATCCATGCTACTCCTTCCTGGCACGGTAATCCGGAGAAATGCACCACCAACGGAGCCCTGCCCACTATAAGCCGATTCTCATCGCAACGGGCGCTCCTGGCGTCGGTTCCGCATTCGCCGAGGTGACACTAACGCTATCGGGGACGTACCCGGAAAAAATTATGTCCTGTGCGGGCAGGTCGTCCTTGTCGTGTTTTTTCTAAAACTCGCTTTGCTCTTCTTGGAACCTGTTCTTGCTCTCTTTTTCCCCTTGCTGGCTGGTTTCTTATTTGTCTTCTGCAGAAAATACAGGAACGGGGAACATCAGACTCCGGTGATGGTCGTGGCGAGGTTCCAAGCTTCCCACCAAAACCGATGTCTGCATCCCTCTCTTCCCGGGTTTGCTCCGCGCATGCCCAGGGACTGATTCACTCCACCCACGTATGATTTCTCGTCTTTACCCGGCACTGACCTTCACAGTTCGGCTAAGTCAAGGTATTGCGCCACCAACGAAGTCCTGCCCACCGTAAGCCGATTCTCATCGCAACGGGCATGCCCACCGTAAGCTAATTCTCATCGCAACGGGCACTCCAAGCGTCGGTTCTGCACTTGCCAAGACAACGCTAACACTGCGCAAGGAATACGTCATGGGTAAAGCGTTGATTTCACACGTTCTCTTGCGGCTCTAATCGCATCGGGTTGTGATTCACCTCGACAGGCGCTTCTTCGCCCGAGCGCGATCCGTCCCCGCGACGAGCCGCGTTTCGGGCCGGATCACTCGCATCAGGCGTTCTTCGCCGGCGCTGGCTCCTACCGGCACGTCTTCGCTGGGTCGCACTTTCGCTTCCTTTAACGAGCTCCGTGCTCGGGACTAGATCTCCTTACTTGGTTCCTTTGGCGAGCTCTACGCCGGGATCGGGTCACCTTCCTCTCGTATGCATTGTGCGCTCTCGCACACGATCTACGCCCGAGGCACATCACCTTCGCTCTCGAAGCGACATTCGCCGAGAGCGCAACTCTATTTTCTCGAGCAAGCTCTAACCCGAGAGGTGGTTCCCTATCTTTTCTAGGCATCCAATGCCCGGATGCAAGAAGATGAGTCCGCCTCGCGACTTGCTATGTTCATTCTCCCGTAAGATATGATCTTAACGGATGCGGTGGTACGCTCTTCACTACTAAGAATCCAATCCTCCTTGATGACGCTCACCTCAAGGAGATGATTCACCTCACTTCTTCCGATTTCAGATCGAAGGCCGAGTGCTCGCTTCGGACAGATGTGTCTTCTGCTCGACGAACGGAGTTGTTTCAAGATCGATCAGTTTGTTCGGTCCCGAACAAGTCTTGTTCGGTTGAACCATAACCTGCTCGGTACTTTGCTGCACGCCTTTGTAGCAGGAAAAATACCCTCTTCGTGACTTTGAGTCTCAAGAGGAAGGCCCCACTCTAGTGAGTCCTTCCACCTGAGTCTCGGGGGCTAGCTGTCGGGGATAAAATCACGGCCTATTGCCATGGCCCACTCCCTGACGGCCCAGTCGAACAGCCTACTAGGGCCCAGCTCCCTAGAAGGTTCTATTAGGCCCATGTGCATCCTGCCGAACAGCTTCCTGGCTGGCACGGTGCGTAACGGCCTAGGATTCGTGTTTGAGTCCGACTCGAATAAGAGTTCTGCACGGCTACGTGAAGACCCGAACGTTGGTTTCCCGGATTGGAATAGATGTCGTGATCCCCAAGACTTGGAGTTTACCTTATCTACCTCGGGATATATTTATATGTATCGAGTTCAGAATCTAACTCGAGTTAGCCCGCCCGATTATCCCTTGGTAGGTCGGTTCATCGCTGACTATATAAACAGAGCCCCACGGCGCTGAGGGGCATCCGCGTCTCATAGGCACTTGATCTTCGCATTGTCGCACTTGTACACACATAATCTCGCCGAGACTTGTTCGCCTCGCCGAGCCACCTCTTGTATTCATCTTTGATATATAAGAAAGGCTGGACGTAGGGCTATTATCTCTCCCGAGAGGCCTGAACCAGGATAAAAACCCTTGTCTCCCTGTTCGTCGTTGATTGCTGTTCGTGTTGTTCGGCGTGTCTCCTATCTCCCTTTGTTAAGAACCTTAGTTGACTTGAGTCAATATCCCAACCGTCGACAACAAACTACTTTCTCGAATCCGATCAACCTCGTCGAAAGGCTTCAACTCGCAGGTAGAGCTATCTCGATGGGATAATCGATTCTCTCCTTGTAACCCGTATGCATGGCTGTATCATCGTGATCTCATGTATACAAAGCATGTTAAACTGTCTCGGGTTTTTTGATCTTTAATATGTTCTCGCATGTTGCACTGTCTCGATTTAATCGATCTGTAATGTGTGTTTATCTCGTAATGTCGATTGTCAAGTATTTCATATGTTTTTTCCTGAATCCGATATAGGCAACTGTCTCGTTCAATTGATCTTGCGTATGCCTTGTTTAGGGTCCTGCATATGTAAACGTTTGCCGATCAGCATTGCATCTATCTTTATTAGTTTTAAACCTTTTAATCAGTTTATTGGTTTATATCTAAGCTTAGATCTGAATACTGTCTTGGCCTGACCAATCTATTCAATCTATTCTTTGGTTTAATCTAATGCATTTATGCAAAGGTTTACTGCTAACATTATATGAAAATACCAAAAAAAAGTATAAGATTTGTAATTGAAAGAATATTTACATTTAACTGCTCTATCAGGCATTAAGCCGATAGATCTCGTAATCGGGTTCTTTAAAGACGATTACGAATAACCTGATCTGGCTACATTAAAAAGCCGATTAGGGCTATATTACTGACGGTTTTCTCCTTGTTAATTTACAGGTCAAATTGACTGGCACGCTTGATCTCTGGTTGCGACACAATCACAGAATTGACGCTTCCGCACGTGTGTTCACAGAAATCCACTTTTTGTGTCAACAGACCTCTATTAAAGGATAAAGTTATTATATTTATTTTAAAAACCCTTCTTGCAAATCATGAATGTCATCTTCTAAACATTTTCAATAATCTAATTTTGTAAGCTTGCAAAGTAAATATTTTGAAAAAATAGAAAAGGCTCATCTAGCTCAGATAAAAGGGATGAACTTATTTATTTCGCACCCCTTCTTACAAATCTTGTATGCCCTCTTGCAAATGCTTATTTTAGAATTTAAAATAGGAATGCATGAATGTTTGCATGTAATTACTTTCTCTATTTTTTTATTAGGTGAGTACTTTGGTCATCCAATTTGGGTGTTTGCTAAATTATAGTGTTTAATCCTGAACCAATATTTTGGTTTCCAAAAATATAAACCTTTTTGTAAAGGTTTATATATCAAATTTGATTATCAAAGTTTTTTAGGCCAATTGACCATCTATTTAAAGTTTGTGCGTATAAATAATTTCAAAAAATAATGTTTTGAGCTCTAGAATTTAAGTCTTACACTAAATTCATATTTCAAAATTTGGATTTCAAATCCTGTTATAAAATCCCCTTTCCCCCTAAGTGTCTTGCTCCCTGCTCTCTTCCTCTCTCTCCCTCCCCTCTCTCTCTCTATCTCTCTCTCTTCCCCTGTTTCCCTCTTGCCTGCTCTGCCTTCCTCTACAGCCTCCAGCTACCACCGCATCGTCCGATGGCTATCCAACCGCCAGGACGTGTCCATGTCGCCTCTCAGCACCTCCTGGCCTACCGTGCGCTGCGTAGCCCTGTCCCGGCCGTGCCCTACGTGCGCCCGAGCTGTGCCCGCGCCCAGCGCCTGCGCCGTGCACCGCCGCCAAAGCACGGAATCCACATCTGTGCCGCCCCTGCGCCCGTGCGTTCCCACGGCGAAATCCCTGCTCTGCCCCCCTACTTGCCCGACCAAGCTCCAGCGCGAGCATGCCCATGCTACCACGACATCGACGCCGGGATGAGTCAACGGTGAAACAATCCGGCGCCCAGCGGTCCGAAGCCGGCCTCGTTCCCGAAAGCAACCCGTCTCCTCCGGCCACCCCTTTTCTCTGTAATCACCGCTAGGAGGAAATGATTACGCCGGACTCTCTGCCACAGCCATATCCCTCCAGCTTACCCCGAGCTCCACCTCACTCTCCCTCGTCTTATAAAGCCCAGCCGAGGCACCCTCCTCTTCTTCTCCTCTTTTTGGCCGCCTGGTTGGAGCCAGCGCCATCGACAGCTCGTCCCGGTGAGCCCCAATCACCTACACCGTCGCCAATCGGCTCCCCTCCTCCCTTTATATCTCCCCTAGCAACCGATTGATCCACCACCCTTCGGGTTGTACAAGAGAGCTTCGCCGGCGCCGCCTCGAAAAATTTGTCCCCTTTTCGGTTGCCGCGACCTCGGTAAGACTCAAGCCAATCCCCTCCTCTCAGAGCATCTTCAGATCATCTATTACCTCCCCGGCTACTTGATTTTGCTTGAAGCGCTCCGGAGTAGGCCATCGACGACGACCCCCAGTCCGCCCCTATTTTGGCCTCGTTCAAGCTTCACGGCGCCAAGACAACCCTGGGCTTCCCGATGCCATCCGTCGCCTCGGTGAGCCTCCCCCATGCTCCTACAAACTCACACGTAGGGGTGGAACACGAGCTTTTTTTGAGCTTTTTCTAAATTGACACAGATTGGTTCTATATGTTTTTAGTTATTTTTTGAGGGGTAACTTTACAATCGAGCTTTTGAGTCGAGCTGAGCCGAGCCGAGCCGAGCCGAGCCCAGGTGTATTTGAAGTTTGTCCAAAATCGACTAATTTTCATGTTTGAACAATTTAGAATTGAATCGGATGTAATTTAAAACGAGCCTAAAATTCAGAAAACGAGCTTTTTGTCCGACCCTACTCACATGCCCCCGTTATCCTTTTATCAGGCCATAGCATCGCCGCCCCAACCGACCCGTGGCTAAGCCCCGCCTACGGCATTGGCGTCGCCGAAACAGGCCATCTTCGGCGATGCCAATGGCACCATTAGATGCGCGACGTTCCCCAAGTTCCGTAGAGTCTAGGACCTCCAAAAACCATGCTCCGTAGCGCTGCCACCGTCCATTCTCCCCCTCGCTGCCTCCCGCGTCTGGAGGAGAAAGACGACGTGACGACACGCTGACGTCACGGATAATTACCGTGCACATCCGTCGCTGACAGGTGGACCCCGCTCAATTAACGGCTAAACATCCAGCTTAAATCCCCCTCCGAGGCTGACCAGTGGGTTCCGCAGTCACACCGGCCGCCTCCTGCTGATTTCGCCTAGTACGGCTGACGTGTGGGCCCTCGATCCCACTTGTCAGTTTTAGTGGAAACGCACTTTGGGAATACGCTTTCTGTGTATTGCCCTCACGCAGGCCATGGGCCGTCCCCTTCTCTTGGGCCGCACCGTGTGCACCTCCGGCCCAACACTGTATTCAGTGTTTTCCAGCCTTTACCGATTTATTTATTGCCAAAAATGCTTTTGATTTATTATAAATAGCTATATGCTCTATAAAATTGTGAGAAAATTATTATAGATACTAGATACCCTGTAGATTTTATTAAAATTATAATATTTTATGTTGGACTTCTCTGTAGTGTTGTACCTTATTTGTAGCATTGTTATAACCTTTTTCCTTGAATAGATTAACTAGAATTACATTTCATAATTATTAAAAATAGTTGCTGACCTTTGAAAAATATGAAATTTTGTAGGTAATTATTACATGCTATCTGGAACCTAGGAAAAATATAACCTTCCCTGTTGCATTATTCTATATTTCTGTAATATTAAAATATACATTTATCTTGCTTTATATTCACTATTGCTTAAATTGTGTATTCCTTTGAATAACAAAAATTGTAAAAACATATTAGGAATAAGTCCATTTTAGATACCTCAATTATTGTGAAAGTCCGAAAACCCCCTAAACTATGATTTGGTCTGTTTTACATGGCTGAACTTTCTATACCGGCTCAAAAACCATCACAACCCTGTTTTGTTCGGTGGTTTTGCTAATGTGGCACCATGTGGTAGTGGTTTTTGCTGACTTGCCTGACACGTGGCGCCACCACGTCACGCCACGTCAGCAAAACACCTAAAAAACCAGCTTGTGATGGGTTTTGAGTCGGTATTGAAAGTTCAGGTATGTAAAACAGACCAAATCATAGTTTAGGGGTATTTTTTTTACTTTCTCCATAATTGAGGTACCCAAAATGGACTTTTTGCAATATATTTTAGCCTCTGGAATGCTATAGCTCACTTTTTTCCTTTTATCAAATTATTGTAAGCATGTGAGTTTGCCTCTTTTAGCTTGTATCTTTATTTAGAAATCAATTTTTGGTCAAATGCTTAAACTAGGATTATTGTTATACTAATATTGCTATGAAATGCTCTAGCCCTGTTATTTAGATTTATTAGCTTTGGTGGACATGCTTTGTATCTTGAATGTAAGATTTTATAGAATCATTTGCCTTGTTTAAATTAAGCTTAATATATACAAGATTGGTTTTTATAAAGAAAATGCTAGATTGATCATATCATTGCATTGTTTATTATCCTATTCATTTGATTGTACAGAAATGATTGAATACTTGTTTTGAATGCATGTACAATTGTGATATATTTGAAATAACTATTTTCATATTATGGGTCTCTATATGGGTAGATTTATCCTATCATGCAGGCACATACATTCATATCTTTTCGTATAAAAATAAGTGTAAGACTTAGTGGTTTACGATAGTTTTACTTAAATCGTGACGATTATAGAATATTTTCATGCATCATGCTGTCAGCATTTTCATGAGATTTTTGTGTGTATCTTCACGTTAGATCCGGATGAACAGGAAGGACAACCTGAAGGCCTGGTATTCAACGCTCAAGGACAGGCGAGCCAAATTCTCTAGACCATTCTTCTATTCCAGTTTTTATTTAAGTTATAATGCTTTAAATTATGGAATTACATGCTTATGTATTCTCTGTATAAATTATGAGAAACAAAATGCTATTAAAGCTGGTCTAGATATCACCCACTTTATTACTAGTGTTGCTAAACACAATCCCACCCTTGATATATATATTTCTTACCCTATCATTTGGTAACTTTAGGATATTATATAACACTTCTGGACTAGTAAGTTTTTGGTTATTCTTAGACCTGGATAAGTATAGAGTCCAATGGGTTTCATCCCGGCTGGTCAACGTTGCGGCATGGGATGACGGATTAGTCCTCTTGCATTGATATAGTCTTGCTATCAACGCTCTGTCGGTATAGCTTTTCTATCAACGCTCTGCAATGATTGGTTTCTGACCATCAACATAAATGGAGCTGGTTCCTCATATGGGTTAGTCCCATCATTACCATACCTATGGTGATGTTCTGTGCACTATCTCGAGCTTATCATGCAACCTAGATAAGCCCTGAATATTATCCATGCACTTGGGTGCCCCTTTCTGCCTGAGTGCGAAAATTGAGTCAGTCAACACTCATACTCATGATAATGATATTGAGGATCCGAGGATCCTGGCCTTAGCTGAGCTCAAGGGGATCACGCCTTGCTGAGAGGGTGAGCCTGCCGCCACCTAGGAATACATACGCCTTGCGAGGGTGTGGTTTTGCCTATTGGAGACGGTACAAGGTACCGGTCTGCCTGTTTGTTCGTGGACCATGACCACTAGGATGGCTTGGATCTGCCATGTTTGGGAGCATGAGGTGCTGCCTGTTGTTGAAATACCCCTGATGATGATTTGAATCGCGTATATAGCACAATACGTCTTTGTTTTGTAAAATGGCTAAGTCCTAGGTTTTTCTATTATTATGGTATTACAAAATTGGCATTATTGCAAATAAAATAACCCAGCCCCATCAAAAAGCCTATTATCATTAATTGCATTAGGCGGGGAGTTGGCTCGCGAACAAGGTTGGTGTGCTCATCCTTGCCCACATTTACTCTTTTTAGGTGAGAGAGACATGAAAAGTGAGGATCTGGATTCTTCTCCTGGAGAGAAGGAGAACTAGGAGTTGACGTGCAAGACGGGTGTTAGGCGGGACTCCAGTTGTTGCCTGGTGGTTTTGGGCATAGCCTCGAGACTCGACACTTCTGTTTCCGCATTTTGTTAAACTCTGATAAGAGTACATTTTGGTATTGTACCATTTTGCCTGACGGCTTATGTAAACCGAGCCAATATGTACTATGATAAATAAATGAATGCCTTTATCATTTTGTATGACTTGATTCAGCTGTTATAAATGGTGTTGTGCTAACAAGACAGATCCGAGCCACCCGGGTGGTCCTCGGAATCAGGGGCCGACAAGAAGGCACCACTCCCTGCATTTCCAACTACATAAATAGCATAATCGAACAATATGTTGAGGAACCTCGCTACCGGGTGTAGTCCAAGGTATAAACATGGACAATCAATCACAGAGAAAGATTAATATCACAGGGGACACAGAGATATAGGGTGGAGTTTCTCTTTATTATTTCTCAGATCTGTTGTACAATAGGTGCTCCACCTCTTCTTTTATAGTATTGCTTAGGGTTTAGGCCAGGTCCAATGTGGGACCCACCGTGGGAGCCGCCACACGCCCTAGTCAAGACCTCTTGCCGCATACTGCCCGAGCTGGCCTAGCTCCCCACAGCGGTTTCCCGACACTCCCCCTCGGACCTTGCTAGCGAGATGCATATGCCTCATCAAAACTCCATCCAAAAATCCAGTGGGAAAAAAGGATTGGAGAAAGAGTACATAGCATACACTTGCCGTGCGCACGATTTGTCTCATTAAAAACCTTATGTGAGAAAACTTCAAGAAAAACCCACGAAGGGAAAAGGAGTACAAACCACCCAACATTGCATTCAATCTTCCAGATCGAGTTGGGTACTTCGGTTTCATGCCAAAATTTTAATTCAGGGCGTGTGAAGTATCTCCTCCTGAATTCAGCACTTCTTTGAGCCTAATCATTCCAATGCCTCTAACACACCTTTCAAAGGAGGCAGTAGGCAAAGATTTAGTGATTAGGTCAGCCAAATTCTCACAGGATTTGGTGTGCTGGATACTAATTTCGTTCAACTTATGCAGTTCATGTGCATAAAAGAACTTGGGGTCGATATGCTTAATAAGATTACTTTTCACATAACCCATTAGCATTTGTGCAACACAAGCGGCATTATCTTCATTGATAATTGTAGAGGTTTGCTCAATAGGTAATCCACATGACTGCAGGATGTGTTTCACCATTCTTCTTAACCATGCACATTCACGAGATGTTTCATATGATGCAATGATTTCTAAGTGGTTTGTGGACGTAGCCACTAGCGTCTACTTGGACGATTTCCATGACATTGCAGTGCCACCACATAGGAGAACATACCCAGTTTGTGATTTACCAGAATGCGGGTCCGAAAGGTACCCAGCATCGGCATAACCAACAATATTCATATCTTAGTTCTTTCTGTAAAACAGGCCAAGATCAATGCTTCCACGGAGGTATCGAAAGATAACTTTTATTCCGTTCCAATGCCTCTTTGTGGGCGCTGCACCGTATCGAGCAAACGTGTTCACAACAAAAGCTATATCAGGCCGTGTACTGTTAGCAAGATACATGAGTGTTCCTATTGCACTCAAGTACGGGACTTCCTGCCTGAGGATTTCCTACCCCTCTTCCCTGGGTCGGAAAGGGTCATTTTCTTTTTGCAAAGATCTCCCTATCATAGGGGTTCTGGAGGAATATGCTTTGTGAAACCAAATTTTCCTAATACTTTGTAAGTATAGGTAGCCTGGTGTACCAAGATCCCATGAGGAAAATGCTCGAGCTGCAAGCCTAAGCAATACTTAGTTTTACCTAAGTTTTTCATTTCAAACTCAGACTTGAAGTAAGAGCATGCTTCTTCAACTTCTTCGTTTGTCCCGATGATATTCAGATCATCTACATATACGGAGATTATGCAAAATTCGTTCGGGGATCGCCATATAAAAACATAGGGACAATCTTTATTATTTGCGTAGCCTTTCTTGCAGAGAAAGTCATTTAAGTGATTATACCACATTCTCCCAGATTGCTTTAGTCCATATAGAGACTTCACAAGTCTTACACTATATAGATTTCTATTGGCTCTATTGTCATTCGGGACGGGGATACCTTTAGGTACCTTCATATAGATTTAAGAATCTAAATTACCATAAAGGTAAGCGGTCACAACATCCATTAATTTTATTTTTAAGTTCATATTAACTGCCATTGAGATAAGATATCTAAAGATAATGCTGTCCATGACCGGGGAGTAAGTTTCCTCATAGTCGATTCCGGGACGTTGAGTGAAACCTTGAGCTACCAGCCTTGCTCTGTACCTCATGACTTCATTACTTTCATTCCTCTTGCGAACAAAGACCCACTTGTACCCTACAGGGCGTATGTGGTCAGTTTACGGCATACAGGCCCAAACACTTGTCTACTGTTCAGGGAGGTCAGTTTTGCTGTAATTGCCTTTTTTCATTCTTCCCAATCCGGCCTTACTTTACATTCTGCTAGAGATGTAGGCTCAGGATCATTTTCAATGATGGAAGAAATTTTCTTTGCATAGTAAATGTCGATTATGGCTGTGGCTCTATTCATTACTTCCCTGGATAATTCATAATTTATGGCCATTTCATCATGGGTTGCTTTAGGCAATTGTTTACCTTGCTCTTCACTGCGTATCCCATAGCGGGAGCAAGTTCCTTTAGTTTGTTATAGCTGATGTGTGCGCTCACATTTGTTTCGGCATTATGCATAGGTTCCTACTGTGGAACATTCAAATCTGGGAGGGCCTCGCTAGCAGGCTCCTTACCAGTACCGGGTCTCAACCGGCTCCCCTTCCCGCGGTGGGGTGCTTTTGTGACTGATTGTGATAAGCTCTCCTTCCCTCTTTTCCCCAGGCGTCCCCGGGTACTTAGAGTTGGAGTAACCAAACTCCCTGCTCTTTTCTTAGGACTTTGAGCAGGTTGAGGGATACCTTCTATTTGCTTTGGTACTGCAACCCTCTCTGGTGTGCATTGCGTGCAGGCACATGCGACTTAATCACTCCCTGCGAGTCACAAAAGTGATCAGGCAGTGCATTTGCTAATTTATTCAAGTCTAGGATCTTCTGGACCTCACCATTTGCTTCACTAGTGCGAGGGTCTAATGTCTTTGACCGCTACTTACTTCGGTGATTTCTCGGCATTCTGCTTCCGGTGGCTTATTCTCTCCTCCTAATGACGGGAAATTATCCTCGTCAAATATGCAATCAGCGAACCGAGCCGTATGCAAATCTCCAGTCATGGGTTCTAAATACCGGATTATTGAGATACTCTCATATCCAACATAAATCCCAGACTTACGAAGAGGGCCCATAGCGGCACGCTATAGGGCTGGTATAGGTACATATACCTTGCAGTCAAATTTTCTTCGATGCGAGATTTTGGGGATCATGTCCTGCGCTAGTTGCATAGGTGAATGGATGTTGTGGGCCGATGGTCTATAATTGATGAGATTTGATGCATGAAGGGCTGCATGTCCCTAGCAAGAGTTCGGTAAGTTATATTGCAAAAGAAGTGACCGGGCAATGAATTTAATTCTCTTAATCAATGCCTCTGCTAGCCCGTCTGCATATGAACGTGCGATACCGAGTGCTCAAGGTGAATCCCCGATGCAGTGCAATAATCATCAAAGGTCTTTAAGGTGAACACTCCGGCGTTATCCATGTGAATGGATTTGATGTTATGCTCGGGGAACACATTTCTAAAGTGAATAATCTGCGAGATTAGCTTCGCGAACGCATGGTTTCTTGTCGAGAGTAAACTCACGTTCGACCACTTCGAGAAAGCATCAATGAGCACCATAAAGTATCGAAACGGCTCTGACAAAGGCTGAATGGGGCCACAAATGTCCCCCTGAATCCGTTCAAGGAAAGCAGGGATTTCATCTCTAACCTTTAGGACCGATGACCTAGTAACCAGTTTTTTGATGGCACAGCTGGTGCACACGAAATCTTCATGATTCGGAAAATTTCTTACACTGATACCATGGCCTTGCGAATTATTCATAATTTCTCTTATCATTCTAAGACCGGGGTGGTAAAGTCTGCTATGCCAAAGGGAAAAGAGTTCAGAGCTCCTAAAGGTCGTCTAAGGAAGGTGAACACTGCTGGTGCTCTAATGCTAGTGTGGTATAGCCCAGTTTCTAAGGAGGCGAACTTCTCGAGAATTCGCTTCTTACATCCGTTGTGCAGCACAATTCATAAAAATTCATTGCCATTTTCTTCTATGGTTTCTACATGAAAACCATTAGCACGGATGCCACGAAAACTCAATAGTGTTCGAGTGGATTCAGGGTATAATAATGCCTCTTTCATTTCAATTATAGTGCCCATAGGCAAAATTATAGACGCTCTTCCCGAGCCTACAATGCAAGTGTCGCTTCTAGCGATAGTGGTAATACAACCAGTATTCTTCGAGATAGACTAGAAGTATTTCAATTCTCGCATGATGCTATTCGTAGTACCTCTATCCACAATGCATAATTTCTCCATGGGCGCTACACAAATATATATATAGTTGCAATTAGGTAATGGCACAACCACATATGCAAGCATATTAATTCATGCAAAATTCAAAATACTTTAAATTCAATCATACTGAAATTCAGGGTTCTTCAAGACCAACCACGAGAATTAAATATGCTCTCCTAGAGCTTACAATGCAAGGGAGAAATTCTAAAAGATTCATTCAAATGTCTTCTAACGCAACCACTCTAAGATAATAGCAGCGACAAGCTGCAAGAGAAAACTAGATGGACTCGGCGAACATTGCGTCCACACTATGCCGGATGTCGGAGTCATCAAAGTGATCTATATTCATGGCGCCTTTAGGGACGGGGCCAAAAGGGGGCAGCAGGAGAGATGCCAGGTCCTCCCCGAGGAGATAATCCTCTTCAAATTCATCTTCGGGCTTGCTCTTCTCAACTTGAAGCTCTGCTAGATGCGCTTCAATGGGGCACTTCTTCGTGGCCTGATGTGCCGCGACCATTTCCTTGGACTCATGGCAGATCCTGAACCAATGTCCCTTTAGGCCGCAGCGATAGCACGTTTGGTTCTGCTGGCCATACGGCTTGCGCAGCTCCTGATTACGGCTTTTCTTTCCTTTCCCTTTCTTGCCCTTCTTATTGGGCTTCTTCACCTTGTAACTATCGGCATTAATTTCAGTGCCATTCGGGTTATTTGGTGCTTGGGACTTGAAATTCTTCGTCAAGACATTATCATGAGTTTCAGACACCATCATCATATCGATGAGAGTGCTATAATCCTCAATGTTGTCTTGGCGGTAGCTGCGGGCTAGCTGAATTTCATTGGGATGCAAAGTAGAGAGGGTTTTCTCAATCTTCTCTTGCTTAGAGACAGGCTTGCCACAAAGCCTATGATTGGTGCAAATGCGATGCAGCGCAGAGTTATAATCAGCAACAGACTTAAAGTCGGCCACCCTCAGGCGATTCCAGTCCTGCTGGGCTTGTGGGAGAATTTAATATCTCAACCTCTCAAAGCGCTTGCAGAGCGCATTCCACAGCTCCAGAGGACATGTCATTGCCATGTACTCACTTTACAGAGTAGGTGACAAGCGGTGCCTAAGGAAGTGCAAGGCCTGATAATTTTGTTCAGAGGTGGGGTAGCCCTGGCCAATGCCTATGGTGGAGCACAGCTGCTTGCTGCCTAGAACAATTTCAACATCGGACATCCAGGTCAGAAAATTCTGCCCCTAGGGGCAAGCTCCTCGAAATTATGGCTTGTAAGGCCAGTCATTTGCAAGATAACAAAATATATGATTACTTCAGGTAATCAACCTAGAGTGGTGCGTGAAATAAAAATAATTCTCACGGTTTCAGTATGGTGCCATTACGAGTTGCAAACTAATTACTGATAATATCACAAGTAATAATTTGCAGAATAATTGCACAGAAATATTAAACAGTAAATAAACAATTTAAAAGTAATTCACTTAATTATGCAAGAATCAGGGGTTTTTCAAATTTCTTTTGAAAAATTCCGCTTAATCTGGACCTTTCAGTCCAGGGTACGACCTGCTGCTAGCTAGGCCGCACGTAGTCTTTTACGGGTTTAAAAAAAATAATTTTGATAAGCCTAACTGGTGATTCTGTAAGAATCGGGGGAATTTCTGTAATTTTCAGAATTTTTCGGAGGCTATTTTCAATTTTCTAGGCTCTTAGACCAAATCTACCCAATTTCGGCCCAACTTGGGCCTTTTGGCCCATGTCAGAGTCTGGGCGCCAGTCGGTCGGCCAAGCCAAGTGTGGCAGGCTCGGCGTGGCCGAGCAAGCAGTGCCACCGAGGTGAGGCGGGCCGGCTCGGGGCAGGTCAGTCTCGGGCCGTCTTGAGGCCGGCCGGCCGGCTAAGGCCGTCTTACCAAACTCCCCAAGCGGTTAGGGTTTCCCCCTAGCCGCCACATGATGTGGCGGCAAGCCGAAATGGCCGGCGGCGTCAGCGAGACAGTGGCGCCGTCTGGCCGCGGATCCGGCCGGCGCGAGGCGACGCCGCGGCCGACGTCGGCCGGGGACGTAGCGGCATGGCGTGCGATGTGGAATCAATCTACTGGATTGATTTTTACAAATCCCACAAAAACAAATCTACGGAAAAGTTCTTACAAGATTTTCAATCTGCTAAGAAAAACCTCATAACTTTTCTCGATCTGCGATCAGATTCAAACACATATTACAATCTACTGGGCAACCGGTGCCCAAAATTATATCTTCGTGATAGAAGTGGATGCAGATCGTTCTTCCTTGCGGATTGATCGGCACGTCAGAGAGCGAGCGTGCTGATAACTTGTTGAGGAACCTCGCTACCGGGTGTAGTCCGTGGTATAAACGTGGACAATCAATCACAGAGAAAGATTAAAATCATAGGGGACACAGAGATATAGGGTGGTGCTTCTCTTTATTATTTCTCAGATCTGTTATACGATAGGTGTTCCACCTATTCTTTTATAGTATTGCTTAGTGTTTAGGCTAGGTCCAACGTGGAACCCACCATGGGAGGAGCCACCGGGCCGGCTCGGGCCGGGCTTCCCACAGCGATTTCCCAACACAGTACACGAGCATGCACCCTAAGCTCTCCAAAGGGGCACCTCAGGGTCCGAACGCAGAGGCACCAAAAAAAAACACCCTCGCCGGTACTACGCTGCCGTCGTCACTTGCGTAGTGGCGTGGTGGCAACGGTGGCGTTAGGCTCTTCCCCCCTTGCCTCCTTTTCCTCTTTCCCTTGTTTGTGCCCTTTCTTACCACCGGAGTAAGTCAGATCTGACTTCTTGGAGGCTAGATCCAGCGGGTTCTTGCTCAGATCCGTCCACCTTCAACCATGGCAAGGTGGAGCTTACTGGCGACTGGCACTGGGAGACATGGATGGAAGAGCCGCTCCGGAGTTGGCCGACGACAGGTCGTCGGCGAGGTTTCGCTCCGCGGGTTGGAGTGCCTGGCCGGTGTTCTCGGCGGCTCGTCAGATCTGCCATCAATGAGGGTCATGCGGGCTCTCGCTCAGATATGCCCGGTTCGGTAGCGGGCTTTGGACGACATGAAAGGAGGTGTCGCTCCTGAGTTGGCTAATCGGCAAGCTGTTGCTTGTTCCGGCGGTGTCGTGGTGGTCGTTGGAGTCGCACTGCAGGCTTGTGTGGTCGCCAGGATCTGGCTTCAGCCTTCAGGGCGTGGCCGAAGCTTTTCCGCAGGGATCGGCTCTGGTGTTTCGGCGGAGTTGGTGCCATCCTTGCCCTTCCGTCTTTTTGTCGTTGTTGTCCCCTGCAGGTCCCCTCCTACTTTGGCTCCTCCCCATCCTCTCGTTGGAGCAGGGTGGCGTCAGGCTGGATGTGCAGGCAGTGGGTTCATCAGAGGCCTTCCGGAGGTGGCTATGGGGGTGGCTGCCATTGGCTACGATATCCCTCCTCGTTGCTCTAGTGTGCTGTGCAGCACGGTGTCTGGGACGTGGGTGTGCCGGGCGAAACCTTTGCCTAGCATTTCTGCTTGGGCCAACAGTGGCGACGTCTTCTTGCGTAGGAGTAGTTCCCATCTTGTTGGTGCCGTTGTAGGTGCTCCCTCATCTTCAAGTAAAATCCTAATTGTGGGCGATGGCGGCAACTTTGTCGTCGTTTTCCTTGTAAGGCTTCGTGTCCTCTTTTCTTCATCTTCCAGACCTAGTCAAAACTTGATTTTTGACTGTTAAAACTTGGTGTTTTGCAGAGTGGGCATCACAATAGATGCAGGCATGGAGGCAGTGACTGTCAGCAATCCTGCCAACAAAGAAAGGGGAAGCAATTGCAATGCTTAAAAAAACCGAGGACTTTTATTTTAGCAATAGGTATAAAAAGGGCAGCAAGAGCGATGATGTAATGAAAATGTTATCTTCTTTAGGGGGAGGGGGCTATGTCTGTCATGATTTCGGCAATGGCGCCACCACTCCCCTTGTAGGCTCCCTGCACCACCACCCTTCCTCAGCCTCAGACTTGTTTCGTCCTCTAACATCGCCACAATCAACCCTTACCCATGTTCGCCACCACACCCATGGGCCACACCGACGATTACCTTGTCGCCTCGGCCTCCCACCGTCATATTGTTCCTGTCCACCTTAACTCTAATTGCCAATGTGTATATCCATTGTGCATGTTACACACTGCCTTCTGCAGTCCGTGACTTAATTGGCGGCGCCTCCGCCATCTCGTTGCACCATCACACAACCGGATCTATTCTTTTAAAAAAAACACCAGATCTCTACCTCTCTCTCTCTAAGATCGGAGGAAACAGGAGCCGTTCCCCAAACCCCGATGAGCCTAAACAGTAGCCCGCAGTGGAGCTCCAGTGAAAGGCAGCACTGCAGGACACAGCAGAGATGAGCTAGGGAGGCGAGAGTAGGGGTTAGTAGATTGTTAAATAGAATAAATCTAACGAGAGATTTTGTATCAACTACCAGAAAAAAAATTAACCTAACGACAGTTATGGGCCAATCAGTATAATATTTTAATCTAACCGTTGCGGGCCTATAAGGCAAGCTCTGTTTTAGTGATTGCTCGTCTCTTATCGTAATTAAACAATGATCTTTTACAAAATATACTACCTTCGGTTATAAAAACTTGTCACAATTGATTTTCGGACATGTTTTTAACCATTCTTTTTATTCAAAATTATAAGTCATGCTTAAAGAATCCTTAATGATAAAACAAATCACAACAAAATAAATAATAGCATACATATTTATTTTGAAAAAAAAATGCTTAAAGACGTGTTGAAAAGTCAATTGTTACATGTTTGTATGGCCGGAGGGAGCAAATACTGTGTGCATATTTTGTGGCCAAAGTTTTGCAAACCGGTGTTCTTTTTGGACGGCAATCGAATTAGAAAAATAAATGATCAATCGTACGTGTGTACGTACAATTGGATAGTGAAGACTTGGGGGGCGAGGTAATTAACGCATCTTACGTATGAATACGTGTATAATACTAGTAGTACATGACAGTGAGGAAAGACCGCAAGAATCTTACTACGTGTAGTAATCTTGAGTGTCGATTCCCGGGCCTCTTTTGAGCTGCCGTTTGGACAAATGGACTGGTACATGCTAGTGCTGGGAGTTTGAGTCTGACCGACCCGGGCATGGTCGAAAAAGCGGTCCAAAACACAGCACGGTACGGAAAAAATGGGCCGGGCCGGCGTGCCATGCCAGCTCTGGAAACCAGGCACGACGGGCCGCCTAGCCCGTCCTGACTGTTCGGACCGTGTTTGGGTCGACCTGGTCCAAAATAATGGACCGTGTTTGGGTCGACCTGGTCCATAATAAAGTATAAGTACGTAGTTTGCGTTTTTTGTAATCTTTCGTTATTTGGATGAATTTATGTTCAACACGAAAGTTATAGATAATTTCGAGGTGCGTCCTTTTATTGTACACAACTTTTTCATTTGAGCAATGTATGAATTTATAAAAATTATTTTCTTCACTACCTGCTTTAGGGCTGACGACACCGTCCTCGGTAATCCGCCATTTTCGAAGTCTTCTATTACTCAGATGAATTTAGTTTGGAGTAAGTCCATTTTAGGTACCTCAACTATCGCGAACGTTCAAAAAACCACCTAAACTATAATTTCGTCCGTTTTACATACCTTAACTTTCAATACCGGCTTAAAAACCATCACAACCCTGTTTTGTTTAGTGGTTTTGCTGACGTGGCACCATGTAGTAGTGGTTTTGCTGACTTGACTGACACATGGCGCCACTACGCGGCGCCACGTCAGCAAAACACCAAATAAAACTAGGTTGTGATTGGTTTTTGAGCTGGTATTGAAAGTTTAGGTATGTAAAAAAGACCAAATCATAGTTTAGTGGTTTTTTCGGACTTTCGCGATAGTTGAGGTACCTAAAATAGACTTTTCCATTTAGTTTAAACACGAAAATTGTAAATAATATTGAGACTCATTTTTTCATGGAGCCAAATCTTTTATTTCAATAACGTACGAATTTCTAAAAAATGATCTAGCTTTCTGTTTAGTCACTCGTACTCGGGCCGGCCTGGCCCGAAGCCGGCTCGACGTGCTTTTGGGCCATGTGGGCCTAAATTATGGCACTGTGAGCATCATTGAGCCCTAATTTTTATTAGTGGCATTGATGTCAAATTAATTAGTATAAAGTGTTAGGGTGTTTTTGGACTTCTCGGAACCCTAGCGAAGACTCGGTGCTTTTGCAAACCCTAATTTGAAGCGACGTCAATTTTCTGAGCTGCTCCAAGATTTCAAATCGTGACCAAGGCGAGAGAAGAGGTCACGATAGTTTAAGAGTAGTTAGGTTTATTTTTGCTTTTTGTCGGATTTCAAAAGGGTTGAATATCTCGGACTATCTTGGGATCTTTATGAATTCTCAAAACTTCGGTTTCGTAGTCCACCACTTCTAAAAATACCCAAATATCCCTTTGTGAGATTTCTAGAGAGAGAGAGAAACCCACCTAAATTTCCCCTCACCTTTTAGTCGAAAATCCATTACAGCCGGACGGCGTCGGTAAAACCGACGACGTCCGACCAACCCAAAATCCAAATTAATACTCCTTTGTCGGACGGCGTCCGTAGTCACGGACGGCGTCCGATAAAGTTCAATTTTGGCATTTCTCACGACGGACGGCATCTGGGGGGCGTCCGGTAGCTCCAGCGCTTGCACGATCCTTGCTGTCGGACGGTGTCCGGTGGGGACCGGACGGCGTCCGATAAACATATTTTTGTGAGCAGTTGCCTCTGTCGGACGGCGTCCGGTAGAGGCTAACGGCTAGTCTTTTGTCCTCTTCCGAGGGGCAACGGCTAGTTTTGCTCTAGGGGCTATAAATACCTATCTAGTGGCTGGCTATTTTTGAGGTTTGCTGCTCCACTTCACCTACCACTTTCATAGCTCATCATTTAGGTGTTCTAGAGCCATTCCTCCACCCACAAGATCATCCAAAAGCCACAATTCATCAAACCCCAATACCGAGCTTCATGGAAGTCCTTTGATCCGGCATGATCGGGGCGTTTCGGGCTTGTTACTTTTGAAGACATCCTTCGTGGAGGCATGGGCTTGGGAGTAGGCCTTGGCGTGTGGCTACTCTCGAGTCGGTGTACTGGTGACGGAGTCATCCTCGCCGGAGTGGCGGAACGACTACCGGGAGTAAGTGAGGCGTGAGGCTCGAGAGCGAGCCGGTCCTTGTGCGCAAGGGGTAGCCTCAACGGAGAGTAGGAGTTGCGGTTCCGAACTTCGGTCAAACAAACACCGTGTCTCCCTCTCATTTATATTCCCGCACTTACTCTTATTGCATTGCTTGTGTTGATTGTGATGCCATGTCTTAGTTGCTCATTAACTTGTTTATTGCTTCCGCTTGCGTATCAATTGACACTAGGATTGGGTCACTATTAACTTGATGCTTAATCAACAATTAATCGAAGAAGAATTTAAAATTGCCTATTCACCCCCCCCTCTAGGCCGTAGGATCCTCTTTCAAGTGGTATCAGAGCCAGGTTCTCCCGTATTAGCTTTACCGCTAGGAGATGGCTCAAGAGGGGCCTAGGATAGAAATTGGAAAAGCTCTTATTTTCGATGGAACAAACTACAACTATTGGAGAATTAGGATGCAATGTTACTTAGAGGCACTTAGCTATGATGTGTGGGTCGCTTGAGATCCGGCTATCCAGGACCCTCCGTAGGAACAATTGCTCTTTATGAAGTTCATGCTAAGTACAAACGCTTTAATGCCATTGGTAGAAATGCTTTACTTTCTAGTGTGTCTTCCGAAGTTTTTGATAGTATTGGCAATCTCACTAAAACTTATGACATTTGGAAGCATCTTAGAGAAATTCATGTTGATAGTGCCGAGATGCTTGAGGAGAAGCTATCTCATGCTAGAAAAAGATTTGATCAATTCAAGATGCTCCCTAATGAAAGTGTTAATGAAATGTTTCTTAGGTTGAACCCCATCGTCAATGAAATCGCCGGATGTTCGGAGAAGAAAGTCTTGGAAGACATTGACATTTGTCGGAAGATGCTTGATGTTGTGCCATTTAGTTTCAATCCACTTGTGACCTTAATTCGAGCATCCAAGTCAAAGCTCAAGAAGATGACACCGACAAAGCTCCTTGGGCAACTCAACTCCTACGAGATGCGGCTTCTTGAAAGTGAAGAGTCTCCGCTCAACAAGAAGTCAATTGCTCTCCCCGCCAAAGGCAAAAGTGGAAAGAAGAAGATCGAAGTTGAAGAAGATGATGATGACTCCGATGATGCAATTCCGGAGATTTAAGAATTGGCCCTCCTTGTCAAGCGGTCAAGAAAGTTGATTAAAAAGATGAGCTTCCGCGGCGGATCATCCTCTTCAAGGCGAAGACCTATCTCCGAGATGCGTTGCTATGAATGTGGAGAGAAGGGTCACTTGGCGGCGGATTGTCAAAAAATAAAAAAGAACAAGTACAAGGCAAGGAATCAAGAGGATGATGAGGATGATGACAAGAAAAAGTACCGTCACTACTGCAAGAGCGATCACAAATCAAAGAAGAAGAAGGCTCTTGCCGGTCAAAAGACCAAGAAGGAAGATAGCTCAAGCTCATCGTCCTCCCAATCTTCCTCCGAAGAAGAAGATACTAGAGCTCATGGGCTAGCCGGGCTTGCGATCAAGGAGAATGCTCCTCCGGTTCTTCCCAAGCAAAAGCTTTGCCTCACCGCCAATGTACAAGAAGAAGTAATTGGGGAATGGATCACCGATGAAGAGGGCTCTTGGGCGGACTCCTCCGACAATGAAAACACCAAGGTGTCCGGAGTCGCCATCGACAACCCCTCACCTCCCATGTGTCTTATGGCACTAGAGGAGAAGGTAACATATGAGCACCTCTCTAAAAGTGAGCTTAAGCTTTTGATTGATGATTTGAATAATGCTCTAGAGAAGGAAAAGTTTAAGAGGAAGAAGCTAGTGAAAGTGCATAAAGAACTTGCGAATGAATTTGAAAATTTGCTTGAAAAACATGAAACTCTAGAAGATGATTATGAAGCTCTAAATTTGCAAGTTGAAATTCTAGAAAACAAACTCGCTAGCTCTAATGTTGATGTTGAAACTCCTCTTGCTTGCTTAATTAAAAAATGTGATATTGGTGTGACTTGTGATTTAATTGATACTATAGATGGTTCAGTTAGCTTATCTCATGACACATCTTCGAGCTTGTCACCCACCATCACACCTAATGCTAGCTCATCTATATCCACTAGTGCTACCTCTTTAAATGAAAATGCTTGTTCTATTGTGTCGGGGATAAAATCACGGCCCATTGCCATGGTCCACTCCCTGACGGCCCAATCGAACAGCCTACCAGGGCCCAGCTCCTGGAAGGTTCTATCTGGCCCATGTGTGTCTTGCGAGCGGCTTCTGGTGGCGAGATGCGTAATGGCCGAGGCTTTCTGCTTGAGTCCGACTCAACAGAGCTCTGACGACTACGAGAAGACCTTGACGTGGTTTCCGGATTGGATTAGGAGTCGTGATCCCCAAGATTAGGAGATTACCTTATCTACCGTAGGTTATATTTGGCATGTCTTGAGTTCGTTCATTTATCCCGTAGTTAGCCGGCCCGATATTCCTCGGTAGGTCGGTTTGTTCCAAGACTATATAAACAGGGCCCTACGGCGTTTAGAGGATCCCTGGCATTGAGTTTTACATCTTAGCATCTAGCTTAGATCCCTGGACTTTAGATTTTCGCATACTACTCGCCGAGAACTGCTGATCTCGCCGAGTCCCCCCTTGTAATTCTCTTTGATATAAAGAAAGGCTGGACGTAGGGCTATTATCTCTCCCGAGAGGCCTGAACTAGGATAAAAACCCATGTCTCCTGTTCGTTGCTATTCGTGGTTGTTTGGCGTGTCTCCTATCTCCTCTTTGAAGAACCTTGGTTGACTTGGGTCAATATCCCAACCGTCGACAGCTGGCGCCGTCCGTGGGGACACGCAGATCGAGCATGTCGAACTCCGTCAACGATACAGAGATACTTCCTGAGGGCTACGACTCAGAAGGACAGGATGTCTCATCCCCTGTCAGTTCAGATCGATCTGTTCGGTCTCGAACACTTTCCGCATCCGAGGCAGATGTCTCCGCTTATATGGCAGAGATAGCCTCAGATCGCACTCCCGTCATTGACGATGACTACGGAACCGATGATCTTTACGACGGTTTAGATCTATCGGATTCCGAGGCTACGTCGGTAGACTCTACCTGTGGAGACACAGCGATGACACCGTCTAGCATACCTTCGCATGGCCCCCGCAGCATTAACATGGCCGATGTAGGAACCTCTGAGGATCCTGCACGGGCTGTGGCGGCTGGCGAGGTCGGGCAGTTAACTCGCCGGCATCAAGACGAGGTCGCGCGGCCGCCGCGAGCAAGAAGTCATTCGCCGCAAAGATTGACGATTCCATCAATCGACCTTGGCACGGTTTCGCGACCGGTAAGCGGCGGCGTCGCGACCAACCCGCGTCGACGCTTAAGTCTCGGCGAAGCTTCCTGTCGGGTTAATTCCCGCGGACCGGACTCGATCGGGCAAAACGCGGATGGTTCAGTGGATCCCGGCCCATAGATCAGAGTCGGGAACGGCTCGAAGCTATAGCAACGGTCCTCAGATCCACCAATCAAGCTAACCTCGCCCGCATGGGCAATGCTGTTGCTTCTAACCTAGAACGATTGGCTGAAGGCCTAAAGTCTCTAGGAGAAGTCAACAACTCCTCCAAGCAGCGCAGCCAAACTGCCCGGAATGATTCGGATAGCTCTGATCGATCGCGTGACCCTCATCACCATCGAAGGATCACTGTCCATGAGCAGGCTACCCGTGGTCACCGTCGCTCGCCGAGTCCTCGCAGTCATCGCGACAACAAGGGCAAGCGCGCACGCGATGACTACGGACGGTCCCCTCGTGAGGAGCGCGTCGTCGCGACCACGAGGAAGGACCGTGGTGGATTGTCTCGGAGAGAGTTTCTCCAGGCCGAAACATCCCGTTCAGCAGGAGTTCCTCCGCGCAACAGGACCAACGTCTTCTCGGACTAGGTTTCGCCGGGAAGGTGGCGGTCGTATGCTTTGGGCTGCGGGGCTTTCGACGAAGCCGGTCGTCCGGTGGCCCTCAAAGTTCAAGCCCGGTCACATGGAGAGGTACAATGGGACTCGTAACCCGGAGGAATTCCTTTCCATCTACGCCACGCCATCATGGCGCCGGGGTGACGAGCTCGTTATGGCTAATTACCTCCCGATCGTCCTTGAGGGCGCTTTCGGACGGGTCATTCAATCGCCAGGAGGGTTTCATCACCATGGAACCAGCTTTGTGACGCCTCGATCGCTAATTTCGAGGCATTACGCACGTCTGGTAAGGAGGATGATCTGCACCAGATGATCCAGATGAACGGGGAGACCCTCCGCAACTTCGTGAAGCGCTTCATTAAGATCCGCAACACGATCCCGAACATCTCGGACGAATCTGTTGTCCGCGCCTTTAAAAACGGAGTCCGCGACGAGCGGCTCACCCAGGATCTCGAGATCAACGAGACCTGGACCGCCAACGACCTGTTCAAGGCGGCTGATCGCTATGCCAATGCGGCAGAGCGCGTTCAGTACAAGAAGGCGTTTGACAAGGGCGAGCTGCCCGCCCAACCTGGTGTAGATGAGAAGAAGAAGAGCAGCAGCAATGTTCCTGGTGACAAGAAGTCCCAGAAGAAGAAGAACAAAGGTGATGTGAACAATACCGTCGCCGGTATAGATCGCGCACCTCCTCCCAAGGATGGGCAGAAGAAGCCCAACAATAACTACAAGGGCAAAAAGCACCTTTCGGGGGAGGCGACAAGGCAAGAAAGGTCCAAACGACCGATTTTGCAAATTCCACCAAAGACTACGGCACGACATACGCCATTGCAGAACTTGGGCATAAAGCTCAAGATTTCTACAACGGCAAGGGCCCAATGCCCACCCCGCCCGAACAAGGTGATGCCGGTAAGGAAAGCGCCAAATCGACGATGGTGATCGGGAAGATGATGATGAATATCAAGAGCCGTGAACCATATCGCCGTCATCTTCGGCGGCTCCTCGGCTTACACTCTCGACGCAGCCTCAAGGAAGCCGCTCAGAGGTCCTAACGTTGAAAAGGCAAAACCTCACCGAAGTCGATGAAGTGGACCGAGGTCCCTATCTCCTTCTCTCGGGAGGATTGCCCCATCGAGATGACCAAGCCTCGCGGCTCCCTCGGTGGTCGCCCGACCATCGCGAACGCAAGAGTTGGCCGTGTACTCGAGGCGGCGGAGCGCTTTGGACTTGCTTCGCTAAGGTCTTGGACGAGATGCAAATTCCTCGTTCTAAGTCAAGGAAATCGCAATGCCCTTCTACGGATTGTTCCGGAGAAGCGTCAAGCCGTTAGGCGGGTTGTCCCGCCATTACCTTCGCAACCCAAGCAACTTCCGGACGAGTTGATCACTTTCGACGTGGTCGATTTCCCATCCGCAGATAACGCGATTTTGGGCGAGCCATCTCTTGGTAAGTTTATGGTCGTGTCCCACCACGCTACCATTGCGTGAAGATGCCAGGTCCTAACGGTGTGATCACGGTCAAGGGCAACTACAAAGCTGCTCTGGATTGCGACCAGCAGTCCCTCGCCCTGGTCGACTAGCTACGCTGCTGTCTCAAGTTCCGCAGACCAAGTCTCAGACGCCTAGGGTCTCCTTCACCACCCGGGGAGAAACCAAGGAAGTTCCGTTGTCCCTTGATGATAATTCCAAGACAGTTCACTTGGGGCCAATTTGGACCCCAAATAGGAAAGCGAGCACATTGCCTTCCTCCGAGCTAATGCAGATATGTTTGCCTGGGAGCCATCTGACATGCCCGGAGTCCCAAGGGAGGTCATCGAGCACAAACTGGCTGTCCGACCAGACAAAAAGCCATTCGCGGAAGCTTTGCCGCTGAATTCAAACAGGATCATCAAAGATCGACTTGGCAAACCGTCACGCGGGTTCATCCGCGAGGTTGATCACACCGAGTGGTTAGCCAACCTGTCATTGTAAAGAAGAAAGGCGGCAAGTGGAGGATGTGTCGATCACACAGATCTGAACGCCGCTTGTCCTAAGGACAATTTCGCGCCTCAGATTGACCGGTGGTCGATGCGATCGGATGCCCAGACTCTGAGTTTTTAGATGCTTACTCCGGTTACCACCAAATAAGCATCTCCCGAGGATGAAGAGAAGGCGCCTTCATCACCCCTTCGCACACTCTCGCTGCTCGACCATGTCTTTCGGTCTGCGCAAGAATGTTGGTGCCACGTTTGGCGCTTAATGGAGAAGACCTTCCCGAGCAATGTGGGAAAAACACGGAGGTCTATGTCGGCGACATAGTTGTAAAGAGCAAGTTTGCTCCAGATCATGTAAAAGACCCGGCCGAGACTTTTCGTAATCTCACCAGCATCGAATAAAATTAAATCCAGAGAAGTGTACCTTTGGTGTTCGATCCGAATGTTGCTCGGTTATGTTATTGGTTCGCAAGGTATTTCGCCAACCCCGAAAAAATCGAGACCATTGAAAATATGTGCTCCAACTACCGTAAAGGAAGTACAGAGCCTCATTTGGGCGGATGGTTGCTCTAGCGTGTTTATTTCCGTCAAAGGCTAACGCGGGCCCTTCTTTAAGGCCTGCGCGCAAGCACGATGGTTTCAAGTGGATGAAGAAGTTTATAGATCCTTCCAGATCAAGCGATACCTATCCAATCCTCCCGTCTTGACTACCCGCGGCATGGCGAGCAACTCTGTTGTACCTAGGTTGCACGCCACAAGCGGTGAGCGCGGTCTTGATCGAAAGGGAAGGCATACAATGACCAATCTACTATGTGAGCGAGGTACTTCACGGATCAAAGGGCGTTACACGAGGTCCGTGGTTACTCACGCCTTGCTCATGTCCCCGCAGAAGCTTCGCCACTACTTCCAAAGATCAAATCTGGTCCCGACCACGTTCCCTCGGGAGAAATCCTACGAACAAGGAATCTAGCGGACGATAGCTAAGTGGGCAATGGAGCTAGCGAGTTTGATCTGTTATTTGTCGCCCGAATCGCTATTAAGTCACGTGTCCTAGCTGACTTTGTCATTGAATGGACTTGCCGCCCAAATCCGTGAAGCTCCCGAGCAACCCGATGAGCCTCCTTGACCATGTTTTTGATGGCTCGCAGCCTTTGGACACTGGGGCTGGTTTTGTTCTCATCTCCTCAAGGAGAGCAACTCCAAAGATTCTATCCAACTACACTTTGCGGCGACTAACAACGCCGCAGAGTACGAGGCCTCCTCATGAACTAAAGCGTGCAAGTCGCTTGGTGTCCAACGGCTAAGCGTGAAGGAGATTCACGGTGGTCATTAATCAGTTAACAAGGAGTATCGGTCTTTGCGATGACTCAATGGCGCGATACGATTGAAGTGAGGAAGTTGGAGCAAGATTTTCGATTTTTCGAAGTGCTCTTCGTGCCTGTGAAGGACAACTTCTGGCGGACCAACTATCCAAGTTTGATCCTCACGCGAACTCGCTTCCGGCAGGGTGCTCGTCGAGCACCTTTACAAGCCCTCAATCACGTCTCCGGACGAGGCAACAGAGCAGTGGTGTTGTCTCCGTTATCGAAAGGTGTCGCGGACTAGACAACGCCATTTGTCCGGTACCTTGCAGATGGGACCCTGCTCGACGACGAAGCCGAGCGTTCCCGGCTTACAAGGCGTGCTGTTCCATATAAGCTTGTGGATGGCATCCTTTACCGTCAAGGTGCTCTAGGAGTCCTCTTCAAGTGCATCTCGCAACAAGAGGGTGTGTTCCTTCTTAGGGACATACACGAGGGTGCCTGTGGCAACCACGCCTCCTTCGTAACTACGGTCGGCAAAGCGTTTCGCATGGGCTATTATTGGCCCATCGTTATAAGATGCCCGGACATCGTGACTAAATGCAAGCCTTGCCAATTTCACGCCGGAAGGCACATAAGCCCGCCCAAGAGCTCCAAACAATCCCCATCTTGGCCTTTTTCCACATGGGGTCGGATCTGCTCCGCCCATTCCCTAAGGGTACAAGGGCTATACACACCGCCGTCGCCATAGACACTTTTACAAAGTGGATTGAGGCGAGCTCGTGTCGCCTCTTCACGCCAAAACGGTCAGGCGCTTTTTCAAAAGCAACGTGGTCACGCGCTTTGGGATTCCCCATAAGTCGATCGCGGATAACGGTACCGGCCCGGCGAGCTATTCCAGAATATCGCGAATACCGGGCACCAAGGTCTGTTTCGCCTCGTGGCACATCCACGAGGAATGGAGCAATGAGCGAGCTAACGGAAAGATAGTCCAGGTATTAAACGGCGGGTGTTTGCTGCTCTCACCAAAGACAACAAGCCCGGTTGACGAAGTTCCTTCCGTCCTCGGCGATTCAGACTACGACCAAATGGACGGCCGGGAAACTCCTTTCCAATTGGTCTACGGTGCGAAGCCATTACGCCACCGAAATAGTACTCGGTTCGCCTCAAGACGAGCTCGGTCAACTTAGTTGACGACGAGCAAGAGCGCCTCGATCTCGATCTCCTCAAGGCACACGCGACCGGGCACAAGTCGAATGGGCGCTACTAGCAAGATCTTCGCCAAGACGCACGCCAAGTCGATTCGACCAAGGGCTTTGAAGGCGGGCGACCTCGTTTTGCGCCGTGTCCAGAACTTGTCCAATGCCAACAAGTTAACTCCACGCTGGGAGGGCCCATTCACGGTCGTTTCTACTGCTCGTCCGGGGGCTGTTCGCCTGGCTATGGAGGACGGGAGAGAGCTGACCAGCACTTGGAACATCGACCAGCTTCGTAAGTTGTTTGTGCAGGTCTTCTTTGTTTGCTTAGCCTCTGCGCTTTTTGTTAAACCTCGCGCCTTAGTTCGTCCAAGTCCCTCGGGCACCATGTAAAGTTCAATCCAACTCTCAGTGAATCCTAGCGGCCTCTGCGCCCTTTTCACTACTTGTCTTCTCAGACTACTTTCTTCTGGTAACACTTGATGGCTGTCCGGCCTTACGAACTCTTGGCTCCGCACCTTTCAGGAGCTTTCCCTGCCCGTATCTGGTTTCGTTAAATTCCTAAACTCAGGGTTGCGTAACAAGGCCTTTCCTCCTTGCGGCTAAGTCTGCTCTCGTAAGCCCTCCGCGGCAGAGGCACTTACTGCTCGGCGCGACCACTTGGCAAAGCCTGCTCTCATAAGCCCCCCGCTGCAGAGGCACTTTCCTTGTTCGGTTACTCTCGGAATTGCCTAATTTACGTTAACAAGCAGACTATGGAACAAATCGGGCAAGGTATGGGTGTCGCTCTATCTCTCTACGCACGTGCTCGAGTTCGCAAACTTAGGTGCTCGAGCATCGTCCGTACCGGGGGCTAGGGTGTCGCTCTCTCTCTTGTGCACCTGTTCGGGTTCACAAACTCAGATTTCCGAGCAGATGCACAACGGGGGCTGGGAGTTAGGCTAAACGCTCTACCGGTTTTCTTAAACTTCTTAGCGCTGTTCGCTTTTCTCTTAGTTTCTGTTCGTTCTTGTCTTTTTGCTGCTCTTTCTTTGCAGGGAAAAGGGTAAGTCTTTATTAACAAAATTTGCAAGTACAAAAGTCCCTCTCGGGTTACAGCCCTACAGCTATCTAGAAGCGAGTTGCTCCTTGAGCTCCTCGATCACTTCCTTGAGGCGCAGGACTTCCCCTTGGGCTTTGAAACCCTCTCTGGCCTCAGCTCGGAGACGATCGGCTTCCTCCTTGTCGCTCTGGCCTGCTCCGTCAGCCAGACGGAGAGCCTCGACCTCTTCGGTCTTGGCCCTTGATTGGTCGGTCGAGCCTCGCCTCGCTAACTCGCCACTCGACGGTCTTGTTGCTCGTCCGGCTCCTTGACCTTCTTCTCCGCGGTGATCGCCTCACCGCCATCCCACAGATCTCTCGATCTCTCCTGTGAAGCCCACAGGTTGAGATTTTGCTTGATACCATGAAGTCCGCTCTTCCGTGGCGAGCTGGGCCTTGAGTCTCTTGGCTTCCGCGCAGCTGGTCCCGCCGTTGGGAAGCGTCAAGCAAGCTACTCTTGAGCCACTTCCGTGCGGCGGCTTCTCCTCCGCGATGTTTCGCTTTAATCGCTATGCAAGCTCCTCGGCCTCCTAGGAGAGACTCGCAGAACGCCTCTCTTGACGGTCGGACTTTGAGCCTCTTCACCTTCGCCTTCAAGAAGCTTCGACTTTGGGCTGGTGCAGAGGGCCCCGCCTCGGACTCCCTCGTCTCGAGGTGCTCCCTGAGGACGCCGATCTGGCGCTCCGCTCGATGGTGACGCCGTCCTCGAGCTCCTCCATGGTGTCCTTCAAGACCTGAGAGAGAAGACTAGTTAGCCGCTTTGGCGGTAAAGCTACCCAACTGAGCTAGACGTGGTCTTGGTGTTTACCTTCCCAAGTCGTTGCTTCAGTCCGCGGCGCAGGCGGTCCTCGTGCGGGATGAGACGGGTGCGTTGTTCCCGTCGCCGTCTTGTCCGCTCCTTCTTCTCCCTGGAGCATATCTGCTCGGGAGCGGGAGCAGTGGGCGAAGCGCTTTCGTCCCCGCGCTTCTTCTCCTCTTCCTCTTTCTCTTCCGCCCGAACGTCTTCGGGCGAGACAGGAGCCACTCCGCCGGGTGGCGCCGTTGCTTCCGCGGGCAGGACGACTTGCTCGACCTGCTCGGGGGCTTCTTCTTGCTCCCTGGCGGCTAGGGTTTCACCCTGCTCGCCGGAGAATCCCGTCGCCTCTTGGGTGAGCTGCCCCTGCGACGAAGTGCCTGGCAGGACCGGCTGCTCGGTCCCCCCCTGGGCAGCTTCCGGGGCCGTCGTCTTGGCTCCGCTCACCGCGGCGCTACTCGCTGCCTCTTCCGCCTCCAGCCGCTCCACCGCGCTTTTGGTAGCCGAGCCGCTTCGCCGAGTTCGGCAAGCAGCTCCATGCCGCCAGCTTGTCCTTGAGGCTTGCCAGCCCCACCGCCCGTGATGCGCCGTGCAGATGCTCGGCAAAGAAGTGATCGCCAGCGCCTCGACGTCGTCTGTGGCGATCTCCTCTTGGGCAACTGGCGAGAAAGAGATGATCGTTAAGTCCAACGCGGTCAGAGGGTTGGAAGGTCAAAAGATCGATTCCTACATACCTGCCGTGGAAGGCTTGATCCTGATCTTCTTCGCCGGAATTTTCCGCCTCTTCCTCGGGGGCTCCTTGGCGGCTTCTCCGCTTTGCCCCTTGGGTGTTCTCGGCGATGCGCTCAGCTCCCTAGTAAGCTGAGCACTCCTCTCGCGCAGTGCAAGAAGATTCTCCTTGCGCGTGACCTCCTCTTCGAGCCTCCTCTGCTCGGCGACCTGTTGCAGCCAATCCATGCGGCCAGGGTGAGCTTGCGTGTAACGCCTGAGCCAGAGGGCCATGGTCCTTACCTCGTCGTCGCTTTGCTCGGCGAGGAGGGAGGAACTTGGCCTCTTCCCGCTGGGCTGACCGCGAGCCCGCTTGGTCTGTTCGGCGCCCTCCGTCGCCGCGGGTGGTCTCTTCGATGTCTGGCGGCCGCCGTGTCGCGGAGAGCTCACAGAGGCTCGGCCGCCACCTTGGGCTTTGTGGCCGCCTTGGCCTTGCCCTTCTTCGCCTTCTCCTTCTCGGACCGGAGAGCTCTCTCACGATCCCTCCGAGGATCACCGTCCTCCTGCTGCTGAAGCTTAACATTAGCATGTAAGCAACATTGCAAGTCTAGCAACACAGACTGGGCTTGAGTGATTTACCTCGTCTGTGCGGACAAGCACGTTGCGCGGGCAGGTGTATGCCACTTCGCCGGTGACCTCCCCGTCCTTCTTCGCCGCCTTCAGCATGGCGTCGACCCGTTCGGTCACCCATGCGTCTTGGCTTCTCCGCCTGGATGATGGAGTCGTTAATTCCTGTTCGGAGGAAGTGATCAATGAAGAGGTTGAGTTTTAAAGGCACTTACCCGTGCTCTCCCTTGTGATGTCTTCCCATCCCTCTATCTTGTAGAAGGGATAGGACCTCCTCCGCAGCGGGTCGATTACATTATTTGTGAAGTCCCAGATGATCTTCTCGCCTGTGAGCCCGAGGCTCACGAGGAGGCGATCTTCCTTGTCAGTGCCAATCCTCGGCGGACATCTCGGCCGAGGCATTGGGGTTCCTTTGCCGGTGCCTTCCGGTGAAGACGAAGTCTCATTGTCGCCGCTCCGCTTGTCTGAGAACCACCTCACCCACCACGCGCCCATCGAGTCGAGCAACAGCGGGCGAGGGTACGGCGTCGTCGGTGTGGCCGGAGCTTGAGGTAGTAGCACCCAGTGCTGAAGCGGCGGGCTGCTCCTAAATCCTTGTGTAATAGTGGAGGAACAGCCCCACCGGTGGATCGATGCCAGATAGCCCTCGCACAGTGTGCAAAGACGGCCATCTGGAGGATGGAGTTCGATTGAGATTCGCCACCTCCAATCGCCGATGTTCAAGAAGGCTCGATGAAGTCGCTCTCTGGAGACCTCAACCCGACAAAGGCGAATCGCTCAAGTCGACGAACTCTCCTCGAGCGGCCCGAGTATCCTCCTCTCCGGGCAGCCTCCAGCTACCGGTGTCGATGTGGCCCTCCTCCTCCCAGATCCTAAGGTCCTCCTCGGTCAAGCTAGTGCCTGTGAATTTGGCCATAGCGATTCCCAGGGCTGGACGAGCAGGGTTGGTGATGGAGTTTGGGTGCTTGATGCTGAGCGTGGTTGGAGCTAGGGCTTAGAGAGGAAAGGCGTGAGAGCAGAAGTGGCTGGCCGCGGGCAGCTTGGGTACTTTTATAGTCCCGTGTGAGTGGCTCTGCAACGGTTTTGTCACAAACGGCTAGTTTTTACCACAACGGCTGGGTAAAACGGTCGTCTGCTTTTCACCGCTTGTGCGATATGAAGTTACTGTTGAAGTTCCGCTAATGGCTATTTTTTCCAAAGGTGCCTGATGAAGGGTGAGTGCCCCGCTTTCGGACAGATGTTGCTTCTGTTCGACGAACGGGCTGCTTCTAAGATCGAAAGGTGTTTGTTCGGACCGAGTACGCCTTGTTCGGTTGAAACTTAACTTGTTCGATTCGATCGTTACACGTCTCTCAGAGCAGCAAAATTTCCCTCTCGAGACTTGAGTCTCAAGAGGAAGACCCCACTCTAGTGAGCCCTTCCACTTGAGTCTCGGGGCTAGCTGTCGGGGATAAAATCACGCCCATTGCCATGGTCCACTCCTCGACGCCCAATCGAGCAGACCTACCAGGCCCAGCTCCTGGAAGGTTCTATCCGCCCATGTGTGTCTTGTCAATGCAGCTTCTGGTGGCGAGATGCGTAATGGCCGAGGCTTCTGCTTGAGTCCGACTCGAGCAGAGCTCTGACTGCCACTGAGAAGACCTGGACGTGGTTTCCCGGATTGGATTAGGAGTCGTGATCCCCAAGATTAGGAGATTACCTTATCTACCGTAGGTTATATTTGGCATGTACTGAGTTCATTACGATCTCGTAGTTAGCCCGGCCCGATATTCCTCGGTAGGTCGGTTTGTTCCGCACTATATAAACAGGGCCCCTACGGCGTTTAGAGGATCCCTGGCATTGAGTTTTACATCTTAGCATCTAGCTTAGATCCCTGGACTTTAGATTTTCACATACTACTCGCCGAGACCTGCTGATCTCGCCGAGTCCCCCCTTGTAATTCTCTTTGATATAAAGAAAGGCTGGACGTAGGGCTATTATCTCTCCCGAGAGGCCTGAACCAGGATAAAAGCCCCTGTCTCCTGTTCGTTGCTGTTCGTGGTTGTTCGGCGTGTCTCATATCTCCTCTTTGAAGAACCTTGGTTGACTTGGGTCAATATCCCAACCGTCGACATATTGGTACTTGTGGTGTTGCTAAATGTGCTAATGAGCTAGTTAAGGAAAATTTGCTTCTAAAGGATAGAATTGAGCAACTAGACTCTAGCCTAGCCAAATTAATTGTTGGGAACAACTCTCTTAACAAAGTGCTTCGGGAGCAAAGGTACACCTTGGGGAAGCATGGTTTGGGATTTCATCCCGGGGATTTGCCCAAGGGCGGTTGGGGTAAGCCCAAGCTAACTTTTGTTAAGGGAGGGACCCGTTGTCATATTTGCAAAAATGATAAACACAAAGTCATTGCTTGTCCTCTTACAAAATCATCTCAATTCATGTCTAAAACTCAAGTGCTTAATGCTAGTTACATGCTTATGAGGAAGAATGGCACTACCTATGCTAAATATGTTGGTGCACCCAATGAAAAGAAAGATGTGAAGGCTATTTGGGTGCCTAAATGCTTGATGACTAACTCAAAAGGACCCAAGAAGAAGTCTTGGATACCTAAAACCCAAGCTTGAATTTATGTGTAGGTGAACTACAAGAGCGGTGGCCGGCATTGGATATTTGATAGCGGTTGCACCCAACACATAACCGGTAGCTCAAGTATGTTAACCTCACTAGAGGAGGAGAATGACTCCGAACACAAGATCACATTTGGGGATAACTCCAAGCGAAAAGTAAAGGGTATAGGTAAAATTGCAATATCCAATGACCTATCCATCTCTAATGTGCTCTTGGTGGAAGCTTGGAACTTTAATCTTCTCTCCGTTGCTCAAGTGTGCGATTTAGGTTTTGATTGCTTCTTTTCGATCAACGGAGTTCGTGTTGTTTGCACTAAGAATCAAAGTGTTGCATTTGAAGGCACCCGGTTTTAAAACTTATATTTGGTTGATTTTTTAAACCGTGAATCTTCTCAAATCAAGACTTGTCTTATTGCTCAAACCACTCTTAGTTGGTTGTGGCATAGACGTCTTGGACATGTTGGAATGGGCACTTTGAAAAAGGTTTTTAAAGACAACTTGGTTGTTGGAGTGAAGGATGTCAAATTCGAGAAAAATCGTTTATGTAGCTCATGCCAAGCCGGCAAGCAAGTGGCTAATTCTCATCCAACTAAGACTTTTATGTCTACATCCCGACCACTTGAACTTTTGCATATGGATTTATTTAGCCCAACCACCTATGCGAGCATAGGCGGTAATTCTTATTGTCATGTGATTGTCGATGATTTCTCTCGCTTCACGTGGGTATTTTTCCTTGCAAATAAATCATTTGCCGGTGATGTGTTTAAAAGATTTGCTTTGAAAGCTCAAAAGGAATTTGACTCATTTATTAAAAAGGTGAGGAGTGATAATGGCACCGAGTTCACTAACACAAAAGTCGAGGAATTTTGTGATGAGTTTGGTGTGAAGCATGAATTCTCGACGGCATACACTCCCCAACAAAATGGAGTGGTGGAGAGGAAGAACCGTACATTGATAGAGATGGCAAGATCAATGCTTGACGAGTACAACACGCCGCATGCCTTTTGGGCGGAAGCCATCAACACGGCGTGCCATGCCATCAACCGCCTCTACCTCCACCGACTCCTTCACAAGACCTCATATGAACTATTAGTGGGACGAAGGCCCAACATCTCGTATTTTCGAGTCTTCGGTTGCAAGGTATACATCTATAAGAAAAGGACTCATTTGGGTAAGTTCCAAAAGAGGTGTGACATTGGTATCATGTTAGGGTACTCCTCTCGCTCAAAATCTTTTCGAGTTTTTAATAATTCCACCGGGCTTGTTGAGGAAGCTTATGATGTCAAGTTTGATGAAACTAACGGCTCGCAAAATGAGCAAGATTTGACAATAAATATAGGTGATGAGCTACCACATGAAGCCATGGAGTTGGGGAATATTCGACCCTCACCGGAGCCACCAAAAGATGAAGTAATCACCCCCACCACCTCCATCGATAATCAAGCTCAAGACACCTCTCCAACAACTCAAGATCAAGCGATGGACGGAGATGCGAACCTTGAAATTGATCAAGCTCAAGGGGGAGGCATTGATCCACAAGTACCCGTCCAACAACACCGTTCTCTCTCCAAGGATCATCCCCTAGATCAAGTCATTGGCAATCTCAATCAAGGCGTAAGAACCCGTTCTCATACCGCTAATTATTGTGAGCATCACGCCTTTGTGTCTATTGTTGAGCCTAGGACCATTGATGAGGCATTGGCGGATGCGGATTGGGTGAACGCCATGCATGAAGAATTGAACAACTTCACCCGCAATGAAGTTTGAGAACTTGTGGAATGACCGAAGGACCACAATGTCATTGGAACCAAATGGGTCTTCCGCAACAAACAAGATGAGAACGGTGAAGTGGTGCGAAACAAAGCAAGATTGGTGGCGCAAGGTTTCACACAAATCGAAGGACTTGACTATGGAGAAACCTACGCCCCCGTTGCTCGACTTGAAGCTATACGGTTACTCTTGGCATTTGCCTCTCTCTATAACATAACTCTCTTTCAAATGGATGTTAAGAGTGCTTTTCTAAATGGTTTTATTGATGAACTTGTTTATGCCGAGCAATCGCCCGGTTTTGAAAACCTCAAACACCCAAACCATGTCTATAAGCTCACTAATGCGCTATACGGTCTCAAGCAAGCTCCTAGAGCATGGTATGAGCGTCTTAGGGACTTCCTCTTGGAAAAGGGATTTAAAACCGGTGCGATTGATTCCACATTGTTTCTAAAGCCAATTGAAAATGACTTATTTATATGTCAAATATATGTGGATGATATTATTTTTGGATGCACTAACAAATCTAAATGCAAGGACTTTGGAGAAATGATGTCCAAGGAATTTGAAATGTCGATGACTGGAGAACTCACTTTCTTCCTTGGATTTCAAATCAAGCAACTTCGGGAAGGGACCTTCATTTGTCAAGAGAAATACACAAAGGACCTTCTCAAGCGGTTTTCTATGGACGATTGCAAATCGATCAAAATACCAATGGCGACTAATGAGCATCTTGACTTGAATGAAGATGGAAAGCCCGTGGACCAAAAGCTTTATCGCTCTATGATCGGTTCGCTTCTCTACCTTACCGCTTCTCGATCCGATATTATGTTTAGTGTGTGCATGTGTGCTCACTTTCAAGCATCCCCTAAAGAAGTGCATCTTATTGCCGTGAAACGCATTTTGAGATATCTAAAAATCACTACTAGCCTAGGTCTTTGGTACCCCAAGGGAGCGCGTGTTGAGCTTCTTGGCTATTCCGACTCGGATTATGCCGGTTGCAAAATTGATCGCAAAAGCACCTCGGGGGGTTGTCACTTGCTAGGACGCTAACTCGTGTCATGGACTTCGAGGAAGCAAAACTCCGTGGCGCTATCTACCGCGGAAGCGGAATATGTAGCGGCGGGGAGTTGTTGTGCTCAACTCTTGTACATGACTCGGATGCTTAGTGACTTTGAGCTAAAATTTGAAAAAGTGTCACTTCTATGTGATAATGAAAGTGCGGTGAAAATAGCCAATAATCCGGTCCAACATTCCCGTACAAAGCACATCGACATCCGACATCACTTTATTCGTGGCCATGTTGCAAAGGGTGACGTTGTGCTTGCCTACGTGCGAACGGAAAACCAATTGGCGGATATTTTCACCAAACCCTTAGATGAGGCACGGTTTTGCAAATTAAGGAATGAACTCAACATACTAGATAGATCAAATGCGTGTTGATTGGTCTTTGTGATTTTTGGGTCTTATTTGAATTTTTTAATTTGCTTTTGACCCTTGTCACATTTAGGGGGAGTTTAGTTTCAACTCATGATCTCAAAACTCCCTTTAGTGGTGAAAAGATAAATTTGATTTTGGGTTAGCACATTCTTGTCCTATATTTCAAGCCAAAACAAATTTGAACTTAATAGACTATCCTTATCGTCTTATCACTTCAAACTTCTAATTTTGAAAATCTTATCTCTCTTTGAAAAATTTTATCCATATGCATATTTCTTCTCTTGGAAATCATATGACATCAAAATTGTTGAAAATATTTGAAAAAGGAGCCAAAATTCAAAAACATGTGCTTAAACTCTAAAATGAACCCTTATGCTCGATTTTCATGCCTATATGAGAAATCAAGGCAAAATTTGGGTTCACACATTTCCTTAATCTCTAAGATCAAAATTTGGGTTTTTGAATTTGATTTGATTTCATTTGTCATGTTATAATCTTATCTCTTCAAAATTAAAATTTTTAAAATCACTTCAAATTGCTCACATTTGAATCTCCCTTTGAATTTTGAGCAAAAATGGAGATCATCACTTCAAAACATTATTTTTATAATAATAATTCTCGCATTGGTGGGACCCACTGGTCCGAAGTAAAAGCAGCTGAAATTTTTACCTTCATCGGACGCCGTCTGGACAGGCTCGGACGCCATCCGACAGGATTTGTGGGTGCTGAATTCGTACTGTCGGACACCGTCCGGTCACCACCGGACGCCGTCCGACCAAGTGCAAATGGCGCTGCAATATCTCTGTCGGACGCCGTCTGGCTTCCCCGCGACCCCGTCCGACGAGGGCAACTGTGCTCTGCACCCTCTCTGTCGGACGCCGTCCGATCACCGTCGGACGCCGTCCGACAGGGCCCAACCGCGCGGAACTGCTTATAACTTACCTCTCCGCCTCCCTCTCTCCCCATTTGATCTCCTCTCTCCTCCCAAACCGGCGCCGCCCCTGCTGCTTCTCCTCACCGGGGAAGACCCTCCGGCGACCTCCACCACCGGCGGCCTCCCCTCGTCGTCCTCTTCGATTCCCTCCGCGTGGATTGGAAGTGGACGGCTCCGTCAGGCGCCTCCTCCGCCGAGTTCCTCCTTTCCCTACCAGGAAGGGCCTTGGGGACGATCTCCTCGCGCACGGCGATTTCCTCCTTCCCTTCTAGGGCTCGGTAACGGCTTCCCGCCTTTATTTCCGTCAAATTTCGTTGTTTACCGAGTTCTAGATTTTGAATAGGATTTTCCCACGTTCGTGTTCAGGGTTGGACCGTGGTGGGTTGGAACCTTGTCTGTGGATTCGTGGTCAGTGGCTCTTGGCAGTGGGCACGTTCCGTCAGTGGTCTATCAGTCAGCGGTTTGATTCAACATGTCAAAATCATTGAAGAAGTTTGGGAAGGCTCTGGGCAGGACCCTCAGTGGTCGGCGTGACAGCGGCAGTAAGGGCGATCCTGATTACATCAATGAGACGGCTAGCAATGCCGCTCCTCCTCGCCCAAGTAGAGTGACTAGAGCAGATATACAAAGAAGAAATGATCGGGGACTTCATTGGACTCGGGTGGCGGGATCTTCCTTTGCCACCGCCGAGGATGCTGACGATGACACCTATGCTGAGGACCCCGTAGATGAGGATGTCACTGAGACAGTGGTCGCCGAGGACGACCCTATGGATGATCAAGTTCTGAAATTGTCTATGGAGACATTGAGGAAGAAAAGGTCTGTCTCTTATGCCAGATGGTTCCCTCAGCGGCGAGAGGATACCAGGGATTTCAGGTTTCACACAAAGTTTCAGAAGCAGCTTTATATGTGTTTCGCTGCTCCCAAGACTGGTCCTAGGGACCCCCATTGTATTGACTGGGATGAGATCACCGCCGCCGTAGGACCTGAGGTCTACACCATTTTTAGTTCTACTCTAGGCTTGGCAGCTTTGGTCTCAAATAAGAAGTTGACATGGTCTAAAGAAAGAAACTGTGAGTTCTTTGCCACATTGCTACCTGCTGAGGATGAGTCAGAGTTCAGCTATTACCACTCAGTCGATGCAAACATTCAGGGGATCTCCGTGGCAAATATGAATAATGCTTTGGGCACTCCAGATACTGGCACAGACTTGAATGAAATGGCTTATGAGGATGCTTTCTGGAGAGCTAAATATCCTCCTTTGGATGAAGTCAGATTCATGTATCTAGATCTTGATGATGAGGAGATAAATGTGGGATAGGCTAATCAATTGCGACAAGAGCCTGCTCTGATCAATCTCATTCTACGAAGCACACTGTTTGTCCGAAGTGGGAACCGCGATAGAATTCTTCCAATTTGTAGCTGGGTTATGCTTTATCTTCTGACAGGTAGGACCATAAACATTGGAGCTACCCTTCTGGGAGAGTTTGATGACGCTATTTTCAGAGAGGTCAATAGACCACTTCCACTAGCTCCATATGTTGGCCTGCTTCTTTCTAGGACTCAGCGGGTTTCCAAGGATGAGGTGAAGAGTTGGAACAACAGGATCAAAAAGCATCAGATGAAAAATTTTCTGAACTCTCTTGGAAGCAAGGCAAAGTTGGATCGACCTGGTGATGATGCTCCTCCTCCTCCACCAGCTCCTGTTTTTGCTCTTGCTGCTCCAATGCAGCCATTTGTGCCAGCGCCTGGTGCGAGTTCTTCTGCCGCTGCACCTCCCCCTTGGTATGACGCCTTGATAGGTGAGATGAGAGGGTTGCGCACGGAGATGAGAAATTTTCACACTGAGGTGAAAGAAGAGCTGGCAGCCACCCGCAGGGAGATGACAGATCTGGCAGGGCAGCAGACATACTTAAATGATGAATTTGCAGAGTTCAAGTCAGCGGTACAGTACATGAGTGCAATGTTTATGCCCGTTCCAGAAGGGGCCAATCCTTACTCATGGTACTCACATGCTCATGACAGCTATCAGGCTTACCAGCAGAATCAGAGTTTTCCTCGCCCACCTGCATACCCACCACCGGTTCATCCTTGGGTATACCCTCCTTCCGGACCTGCTCCTTCCTTTGTCCCTCCACCACAGTCATATCCTCCTCCTGGTAAGATTCACTTTACTGGTGGAGAAGTCGCTCGCCATCTTAACTTTTCATTGCCAAATCCTCAACCGACCCAGCTATATGATGATCCATCCTCACCTCGGTCGGTACCCTCTGCAGCTCATATGCCTTTATTCAAGCGTCCCAGAGGTCATGGTTCCTCTTCCGGCGGCCAAGGAGATGACGGAGGCGACGGCATGGATCAAGACCAGCAAGAATAGGACCTTTTTCCGTTTGTGTCACTTGGTGACAAAGGGGGAGAAGTTAGAGAGTAGTAGCAAGGGTTAGTAGTGGGTAGTGAGATCGAGGTGGTGTTTTACTGTAATATTGTTTATTGCCTCGATACTCTCGTTTGCGTTTATTGCTTTTATTATGCTTTATGTCATTTGAATCTTGTTGGTTTGTGATTTCAAATTTATGCATGAATTTAGGGGGAGCTTCCTTTATTTTGCACATCCTTGTGGTCGAGTTGTGGTTGTCTTATTTTTGAAATTGCTCGCATATTTGTATTGCACTAACCCCTTTTGCAGCTCAAAAAATTTTATTCTCTCTTGAGTTGCCATCAAGTGCCACAAAGGGGGAGATTGTGAGCATCATTGAGCCCTAATTTTTATTAGTGGCATTGATGTCAAATCAATTAGTATAAAGTGCTAGGGGGTTTTTGGACTTCTCGGAACCCTAGCGAAGACTCGGTGCTTTTGCAAACCCTAATTCGAAGCGACGTCAATTTTCTGAGCTGCTCCAAGATTTCAAATGCGTGACCGGGCGAGAGAAGAGGTCACGTATAGTTTAGGAGTAGTTAGGTTTATTTTCTGTTTTTCGTCGGATTTCAAAAGGGGTTCGAATATCTCGGACTATGCCGGATCTTTGCGAATTCTCGAAAACTCGGTTTCCGTAGTCCACCACTTTTAAAAATACCCAAATATCCCTTTGTGAGATTTCTAGAGAGAGAGAGAAACCTACCTAAATTTCCCCCCTCACCTTTTAGTCGAAAATCCATTTTGTCGGACGGCGTCTGGTAAAACCAGACGGCGTCCGACCAGCCCAAAATCCAAATTAATACTCACTGTCGGACGGCGTCCGGTAGTCACCGGACGGCGTCCGATAAAGTTCAATTTTGGCTGTTTCTCGCTGCCGGATGGCGTCTGGGGGGCGTCCGGTAGCTCCAGCGCTTGCACGATCCTTGCTGTCGGACGGCGTCCGGTGGGGACCGGACGGTGTCCGATAAACCTATTTTTTGTGAGCAGTTGCCTCTGTCGGACGGCGTCCGGTGCCCGTCGGACGGCGTCCGGTAGATGCTAACGGCTAGTCTTTTTGTCCTCTTCCGAGGGGCAACGGCTAGTTTTGCTCTAGGGGCTATAAATACCTATCTAGTGGCTGGCTATTTTTGAGGTTTGCTGCTCCACTTCACCTACCACTTTCATAGCTCATCAATTAGGTGTTCTAGAGCCATTCCTCCACCCACAAGATCATCCAAAAGCCACAATTCATCAAACCCCAATACTGAGCTTCATGGAAGTCCTTCGATCCGGCATGATCGGGGCGTTTTGGGCTTGTTACTTTTGAAGATATCCTTCGTGGAGGCGTGGGCTTGGGAGTAGGCCTTGGCGTGTGGCTACTCTCGAGTCGGTGTACGGGTGACGGAGTCCACCTCGCCGGAGTGGCGGAACGACTACCGGGAGTAAGTGAGGCGTGAGGCTCGAGAGCGAGCCGGTCCTTGTGCGCAAGGGGTAGCCTCAACGGAGAGTAGGAGTTGCGGCTCCGAACTTCGGTCAAACAAACACCGTGTCTCCCTCTCATTTATATTCCCACACTTACTCTTATTGCATTGCTTGTGTTGATTGTGATGCCATGTCTTAGTTGCTCATTAACTTGTTTATTGCTTCCGCTTGCGTATCAATTGACACTAGGATTGGGTCACTATTAACTTGATGCTTAATCAACAATTAATCGAAGAAAAATTTAAAATTGCCTACTCACCCCCCCCTCTAGGCCTTGGGATCCTCTTTCGGGCACTCCGTGCCGACCCGGCTTGGGCCCGTCGTGCCTCGGGCCGGTGCAAACCGGGCCTTATTAATGCATGCATGCAAACGCGCGGTTCCTTGACGTACATCCTGTTCCGGAAAACAATTTCGTGGATGCGGGATGCAAAGGGGCTCCCGTGCATACCTGGTGCCGATTTCCAACGCGTGCACGAACTGAGCATCCCTTGAGCCATGGCCGCCTGGTAGATATGTGTCTACTCTTGGGAAACTGCTCGGCTCCAACAGCCGCTGTGCAGCTGTGCCTGGGAGCCTAGGAGCTGGTGGCACATATGCCGCCTAGATCTCCTTTGCCTCCACCCCAACACCGCCGCTGCTGCCTCTCTTCTCCCCCATCACCACCGCCGCCACCGCCTCTCTCCTCCCCATCACCGCCAGGTGGTCGCCTCCACTAGTGATGTCGCCGCCTCTATCCTCCACATCACCTATGCGTCGTCACATTTTTCTCCCCAACGCCGTCGTCGCCGCCGCTAAAACTAGGAGGAGGAGCTGGCCTCTTCTTCTTATGCCTCGCTGGCTGAGAGGACTCCACGTCCTTGATGAATGGAAGAACAGAACAGATCAACAGAAGCAGGCGTTCATGACGCTATTAGTCTTAACATTTTCAGACATGCTGGTTTGCAACGGTTGCGGCAGAAAAACGAAATGAAGGAAGAGTGTGATCATATGGAGGTATTGACAATCTCGTCTGATTTTTGGGCGTCTTGCTCCTCGCTCGAGGAGCACATGAGCTCATCGAATGCACTGATAGTGCCGGCTGGAAGGTTCTGGAAACCCGTTGTGGTGGTTCCACTGGTTTGATTTGTTTCCATGGAGAGGATGGGGTTGTCCTTCAATGGCGCCTACAGAACAGTGATGCATCACTAAGAATTTTTTCCTAATGTTCGTGTCTTTTTTCTTTTTCTTGCATGGACATACCACCATATGATTAGCAGATTAGGTGTATAATTCTAGAAGAAGAGTTCCATACCTGCATGCATTGATCCAGTCTCTCATAGTCATCCAAAACAATTGATATTTGGGCAAGAAGAAAAAGGCATTCAAGTCAAGAAAAAATAGCATTTGATGGAAGAGAAAAAATAATAATACTGCACTGAATTCTATTTCACTAAGCATCTATTATTTGTCATGTTGGTTGCCTTTAAGAAGATATTAAGAATATACAGTTAGCTAGAAACAAGCAATGCCCGTATCTTAAGAAAAATTAACCAAGTGCATAGGCGCAACGCAATGCATCTGAACTTGATACAATTCAAATTTCAAAGATAAAACCTATTGTTTAAACTTCAATAGAATTATAGCATTGGTTGTGCTCTGCAAAATCCGGTTTAAACTAGTTGAAGGTTAATACTTCATGTGTGGCGGTACTTGTTGTGCCAAAAAATGTAGCATCATTCCTTGATAGAGCAGGTAGATTGCCGACCTCACGACGCAGCATGCGGCGCATCGTGCTAGCATAGGACTGCAAAAGACAGGGAGCCCTGAAGAATTGGCTTTCCTCCCTGTGTTGCTGGCGCTCGGGAGGGCTGCGTCACCGGCGGTTGGAGTGGCAGCAGCGGGGTCGCCTGTACATCACCAGTGCTCGGGAGGGCTGCGTCACCGGGGGTCAGACTGTCAGAGTGGCAGCGGCGAGGTCGCCTATGCGTCACTGGCGGTCGGAGTGGCGACGGCTGCGGTCGTGAGGGTGCCAGCCGATTAGGGATCTGGCGAAAACACCTACTTCGAGCTCTGGCCACTAGACCTGGGACTGGGAGGGAGCCGAGCGCTGGGATATGGAGAGAGCCGATCTCGCCAGAATACGGAGGGAGACGAACGCTAGGAAATTGAGCCGACGCTCATGACCCACCCGATCTAGAGCTTCCACCTGTGGAATGAATCGATGTTGGGTATGCACATGAGCACATCTTGAGATCGCATGCAGCAAATTTTTTTCCCCGGCGCCCTCGTGCTCTTTTGACCCAGGCCAGAGTCCCAAACTTACAGTCCTACCACCTTCCTAAGTTCCTATCCAACCCATTGTAGGTGTATCCTCTGCAGTCCTGCATAGGGCAGTCTGCCACTGACATGTGGTTCCTACGTGGGCCCACCACCCTGTGGGCCTATATGCAGTGATAAAACTACAGAGGGCAGATACTGCACAAGATTTACTCCCCCTACCCACTTGGCCACTTGCCCAATACCCATTCTCGCGCGCAAACACATATATAGAACAAACACTTGCATGCATAGCTAGGTTATATATCCATAGTCCAATCCACTAGCTACATCGATCCATTCATTGCAATTCGCATCCAAGGACATCGATTGATTGCCTTTGGAGCCAAAGCAGACGGTCAGATAAGTGGGGTAGTGCCACACCTAGTGGATGGCGGCATTTCTATCCTACAATATGCTGATGGCACAATTCTTTTTTTATGGAGCATGATCTAGAAAAAGGCTATAACATGAAGCTTCTGCTTTGTGCTTTTGAGCAATTATTAGGTCCTAAAATTAACTTTCATAAAAGTGAATTGTACTGTTTCGATGAAGCAAAGAATGCAGAGGAAGAGTACACAGAATTGTTTGGATGTGCCTCAGAAGATTTTCCACTAAGATATTTAGGCATACCTATTCACTATAGAAAGCTAAGTAACGCTGGTTGGAAAAAGGTTTAGGAACCTTTTGAGAAAAGACTTATTAGCTGGAGAGGTAAACATCTTTCCGTAGGTGGGTGTCTTACACTGATTAATTGAGTGCTTAGAACCTGACCCATGTATATGATGTCTTTTTTCGCAATGCCAAGAGGTGTACTTAAAAAGACCGGATTACTTCCATTCTAGATTTTATTGGCAAAGTGATGATCAGAATAAAAAGTACGGTTTAGCTAAATGGAGTGTTTTATGTAGACCTAGAGACCAAGGAGGTATAGATATCAAAGATTTGGATATTAAAGACATTGCTTTTCTTAGCAAATGGCTCTGCAAGTTACTCATTTCATATGGGATTTGGCAACGGTTACTATGAATAAATACTTATGATCTATACCTCTTTCTTAGGTTCAGTGGAAAAATGGAGGCTCACACTTATGGCCAGTCTTTTGAAGGTAAAACGAGATTTTCTTCATTTTGGAACCTTCATAATGAATGAAGGTTCTCAAGTAAGGTTTTGGGAGGATAAGTGGTTGGGGAATACAACTTTGAGAGAACAGTATCCCAGTCTATACAATATAGCCATACATAAACAAGATACTGTTGAAAAAAAATACTTAGTTGCGCCCCGCCGAAACTTACATGGCATAGAAATCTAATATGATCCAAAATCAGCATGGAATGAGTTGTTTCCACATATTGTTGATATTGTGTTAATGCAAGAACGAGATGAATTTCGTTGGAATTTGCATCAAAATGGACAATTCTAGGTAAAATCGCTTTTATCTGGCTTTGATTCATTGTGGTGTTCCCAATATTAATAAATGTTAGTGGAAAATGAAACCGCCCTTGAAATTAAGATCTTCATGTGATACTTACGTCCAGGTGTTATTCTCACAAAGGACAATTTAGCTAATCGTAACTGGCAAGGCAGTAAGAACTGTTGTTTTTGTCATAATGATGATACAATTAAGCACCTATTTTTTTATTGTCACTTTGCCCGTTCAATTTGGTCTATCATACAAGTAGCATAAGGATTACCTATACCTCATAGTGTGTCTTGTATGTTTGGTAGTCGGCTTTGGGGTATTAGGAAAGACCTGAAACCACTAGTCTTGTTGGGAGTGACTGTGACTTGCTCGTCGCTTTGGTTATACTGGAAGCCAGGAATTATACGACATTTAACAAAAAAAAAATGAATTACTCTCCTTTGCATGTTATTTATCAAGTTATCCATAGGCTTCGTTCATGGGTTATCCTACAGAAACCCTCGTCACAGGATTTGCTTACCGCGGTGAGGCAGCAATTGGAGTGGGTAGCCAAGGAGTTTTTTTCCCAGGCATATGGATGGCGATCTAGTCTACGGATTGATAATTATTAGTGCGCCTATTTTATTCTTTTTCTGTGGGTTGTGTGCATCTTTGCTATGCAGAGGCCGAAAGTGATTTGAAGATAATTGTATTAGCTCGATGTAATTGTCTTGTTCTTAATAAAGCTTCCTTTATCTAAAAAACCTAGCACTACTCTACGCAAGTACGCAATGATGAACATGACCCATGATACTACGTCTACCTCTGCCTCATGGCGCTCTCCGTCGCGGCGTCGTCCGGCGGCGGCCTCGCCAGGGTAGGGCACTGGCTACGGCCGTCGCGGCGTCGTGAGGGTGGGGAGGCGGAGCGGCCGGCGGGCGCGCGCAAGGTGGGAGACGGAGCGGGAAGGGTAGAGCACAAGGGGGAGGGGGAGAGAGAGAGAGAGAGAGAGAGGGGGGAGGATGCGGATGCGGGGCTGCTTGAATTTTCCTATCGCGTCACACGGGGTAGCAATGGGATACCGTGCACTAGTTACTCTAAATTTTTAATTGAGAAAGATTGAAATACAAACAATCGAGTTATTATGTTATATCAAACAAAACTACTAAATGGATTTGCAAGTACCTAAACAAAAAATTGACTAATGATATATCATATATGCAAAACTGCGTACTTACTGTGCCTTACTTTAATAGTCCATACATACCATTATACACACCTAGTTGAATTTCTTGTCTAAACATATATTGTACAACGACACACTGGGCAGTGTAACTTCCAGCGAAGGATTGTAAATAGGAAAGAAAAGGGTTTTAATTCAGGTCGGACGTCCGAATTTTTCAAAAAAACAGACGTGTCATCGTTTGAAACAATGGACTATTGAAACATTGAAAATGAACTATTGAAACATTCGAAATGTACCGACAAAACATTGTGTGCGCACTGATGAAACAGTCAAAGAGTGCTAGTGAAACATTGGGAATTACTGACGAAACAAATGAAAATGCCTATTGAAACAAACGAAAATAACTGTTGAAACAAGTAGACAAAACTAGTGAAACATGGACTCCCTTGCTGTCGAACCCGACGTTTTGGTAGTAGTATTGAAATGTTTCAGTAGGTGTAACCCGATGTTTCCGATGTTTCAGTGGGGGACAAACCAAAATGTTTAAGCAAGTAAACCCAATTGTTTCAGTAGACATAATGCAATGTTTCAATAGCACAACGCAAATGTTTCCATACAGAGATGGAAAAACTATTTCAACCATTCATAGAAAATGTTTCAACAGGTAATATCGAATGTTTGAGCAGACAAATCCAGATGTTTTGCACGCACATGTGAGATGTTTCAAGGCGGAAACGAGAGGATCTTCTTCTCCAGCCATCGCCTTCCTCAAAATCCAATAAGCTCCCACCTTCTCCTCGCCGGATCAAGGGTAGAGCTCGTTGGAGAAGAGTGGTGGGAGCTCGTTGGAAGTGGATTTGCACCAACTTCTTCCCCAAATCAATCTTGCCTTCTTCAAAATCCGTAAATCGTGGGTTGGGAGGATGAGAGGGGGAGGAGGAGGAGCTCACTAGAGATGGGTGGAGGGAGCTCGTTGGAGATGGGTGGAGAAGGTCGCTGGAGAGACGGAGACGGTGGTGGTGGGAAGGTGCTCGTCGGATTTGGTGGTGGTGGTGGGGAGGAGGAAGTGCTTGTCGGGATTTGGCGGTGGTGGGCGGCACCGAAGATGAGCGAGCGGCGGCGCCGACGAATGGCGAGCGACGGCATGCAAGTAGGGCTGGAATCTGACCTGGAAGCTCGCGAGCTGCTCGGGCTCGCTCGCTCAAAGCTCGGCGGTGGCGGTGAAAGGCGGTACTGATGGTGGCGCCGAAGGGAGCTAGCTCGGTCCTTCAGCTTGAGGTGGAGGGGGATCGACAGCGGCAGGGGATGCACCAAGATTCGGCGGAGGGGGTTCATCAATGGGCATCGTGGAGGCGCCTAGGGCAACTAGGCAAGGGCAAGGGCTCGACCGCTCTAGGACGGGGGCACGTGGCGACGGGGGCAGGATTTGGGATTTCTTTTACATCCCCCAAGAGCCAAGGGCCAAGGTCCATCACCATTCACCATCAGGCCATTAGCCCATTGCTGTTGTGCTCTGGCTCGCGAGCTGCTCGCGAGCCACCTCCGAGCCGAGCCGAGCTCTTTTTTAGCTCGGAGCCAAAGCTGAGCTCAGATAGGCTCGACTCGGTTGCACACGAGCTGAGCCGAGGTAAAGGTTAGCTCGCTTGAACTCGGCTCGTTTCCACCCCTACGTGCAAGAGGCGACATGCGAGACACGAGTGGCGAGCAGCAGCGTGCGAGAGACGACTAGCGCAAGATGCTTCAGGCGAAAAGGTCGGCAATTGGGCTGGGCCACGTGCTTGCGTCGCTCCGCTCGCTTGGGCAGGTTACGACGAGGAGATGGGCCGAGCCACGCGGAGTCCAATCCGTTCCCTACCGTTTCCGATAAGAAAAGGGCTTGGACTTGGGGACGGACGTCCGACGCGCGCTCGCGCGTCGGACGTTGCCTCGGCCCAGCCCAACACGCGAGCTCGTGAAAAATGAGAACACAACGCGCGCAAAAATGAGAGAACACACGCATGCATGCAATGACGTCAGCGCTGATGTCAGCGAAAATATTCCTTTCGGTTTCTCTTTTGACGGCCATAGATTTTGACTGGTTGCTCCAATGCACGAACCGTTTGCACCGCTGCGTTCCTCGCATTTTTACGAACAAAACAAGACCAATGTTGATATAAAAAAAAGTTTCTGAAACAATTTGTTATCCTAATTGAACAATTAATTTAGCCTGTTGAAACAATATGGCTAGCCTGCTGAAACAATTACTTTTACCTAGTGGACGCATAACCAAGTGAAACAATTTGTTTATTCTATTGGAACAATATATATAGCATGCTAAAACAATTGGTTTAGCTTATTGGAACAATATATATAACTTGTTGAAATAACTAGTTTAGACTGTTGGAACAATATGTCTGGCATGTTGAAACAATTAGTTTAGCCTGTTGGAACAATCTATCTAGTCTGTTGAAACAATTGGTTTAGCCTATTGGAACAATATTTTTGACCTTTTGGAACAATTAGATTAGCCTACTGAAACAACTAGTTTAGCCTATTGAAACAATTTGTCTAGGCTGATGAAGCAATTTGTACAGCCTATTGGAACAATATGTCTAGCATATTGAAACAATTAGTTTAGCCTGTTGGAACAATCTATCTAGTCTGTTGAAACAATTGGTCTAGCCTACTGGAACAATATTTTTGGCTTGCTGGAACAATTAGTTTAGCATACTGGAACGATATGTCTATCCAAGTGTAACAATTAGTCTTTTCTATTGGAACAATATGTCTAGCCTGCTGAAACAACTAGTTTAGCCTATTGAAACCATTTGTCTAGCATGATGAAATAATTTGTACAGCTTGTTGGAACAATATATAGCATGCTAAAACAATTGGTTCAGCATATTGGAACAATATATATAGCTTGTTGAAACAACTAGTTTAGCCTGTTGGAACAATATGTCTAGCATGTTGAAACAATTAGTTTAGCCTGTTGGAACAATATATATAGCATGCTAAAATAATTGGTTTAGCCTATTGGAACAATATATATAGCCTGTTGAAACAACTAGTTTAGCCTATTGGAACAATATGCCTGGCATGTTGAAACAATTAGTTTGGTCTGTTGGAACGATCCATCTAGTCTGTTGAAACAATTGGTTTAGCCTATTGAAACAATATTTTTTGTCTATTGGAACAATTAGTTTAGCCTACTAGAACGATATGTCTATCGAAGTGCAACAATTAGTTTTTTCTATTGGAACAATATGTCTACCCTACTGAAACAATTAGTTTAGCCTATTGGATTCAATATGTATAGACTGTCGAAACAATTTGGCTAATGAAAATAATAAAAAAAATTTAAAAAGTATTTAAAATGAGTTAATTAGGATTTTAGATGAATTATGAAATTTGTTCCATGTATTTTGGCCTCCAAATGAAATAGACACGAAAATGAGAAAATTAAATGAGAAAAAAAGGAACTGCACTTTTTGCTAGCAGCGACAAGCAGTGCATATACATGTGTAGCGATTTGTGCATATACATGTGTAGCGATGCATGTGTTATGTACGTATGCATGTACGCATTAATATAGTGCAACGATTTTTTTGCATGCACAACGAAACCGTGTTGCCTGCTAGCTGCTAACCTCACGGTCATGCAAACGAGCAGCAGCGCGCGCTAATCACGTGGCCACGCGCGCTAATCACGCGGCCTGGGCGGGTGTGCGAGACACTAGGCCGCGCTGCTGGGCCGCAGGCGTCCGACGCGGTCGGACGCCCGAACAGTAGCATTTCCGTAAGAAAAGTATCATTTCGGTGCTCTAAACCTATCTTGACCCTAAACAACAAATTAGATTAGCCTGGCTCTCCAAAATTAATCAAGCATAATTGTTCCTTTGATCAAGTCTAGCTAACAGTAGTTTTGACGGGGATAAAGATGCTTTGACCAAAGAGTGCACATATTTTTGACATGAAAATATTTCGCAGCATAACATCACAGATTACAATTGGATTCTTATGATTATATAATCTTATAGATTTTTTAATATAATTTTCTAAACTAATTTTTTTACATAACAACACAGATTACAATTGGATTCGACTAAATAACAGCAGAGCAGAACTTATCTAAACTGAAACTGGTAGCAGCTAGATAAGCAACACTGCTACAGAGTACAAACTGCAAGCATAATTCTGATCAGACTAAATCAGATCGTCAGAACAAACATAATCTGATCTGATCAAGCTGCGCTGGCTGACCTATATGTCTTAATACATACTTCACAACACAAGTCATAATAGACATTATCATATGGTCCATGGATCTATAATACGTATCCAAAAGAGGGTTGTATAGATATCAGGACGCAATCTAAAATAGCGCAGTACAATCCCAAGAGTTATTTTCCCGTTCCATAGTTCAGATGTAATAGCGCAGAACCGTGTATCATAAGAGGGTCTGAATCTCGAGTGAGAAGTTCCGTATAGCCTGGTTAGTCATGCCAAACCACAATTTCCAGGATTCCAATTTTTCCCAATGCAGAAGGAGGATCTTTCTAGCAAGTGCGTGCTGCCAACAGCACTGTTATCAATTTCATAGTAGCGAGTTTTCTTTGTTCCCACTAGCTACTTCGTCAAGGGAAACAAAATCCAAAACCAGATATAAGAAATCTACAGGTCAGGTTAGATATGCCCCAATGTTCTATCAAGAGATCAGTACAAGAAGATGTTCTTCTTGTTGGCTAGAATGTCTCTTGAACTCTATGAAGTTCTGGGCTGAAGTAAGTTTCAGTTTTAAAAGCTTACATGAATATAGTTGGCATGTTTCTGCTGTAGTTTACAATTGACTAGAATGCATTATGTCCTTGAAAGTTGAAATTCGTCTCAAATAAATCTGATCAGAGATTGATGCAAAGTTGAAACATAATTTTGGCATCAGAAAATGTACCTATACTGCTATACACTACGATGAATTGATGACGTACAAATTGAGAACTAAAGTCATTTATGCCTAGATAAGTAGAAATGCGGATGCCATAGCATTGTTACCATGTTACTAGAGATAATACTATCATAACCAATGGACAGATTGACTTAGGTTGTCAGCCAAACAAATCAACAAAACTGAAATGTACTCTAATCTCACAGGAATGCACAATATTGGGAGAAATTGATGGATAACTGCCACATCCACAAATCCAACAATGAAATCTGTTCGGGATAACTGATAAGGGGTTGATCCCATGTCTCGATTTTGCAAGAACATTCAAACAGAGACGCAGTAACCTTATTGGGCACCAAAACCACGTTCAAAGCAACATTACCGAAAAGAAAAACGCTGATCATTTCATGGTTCGATGCTTAATGGCTTGCAAACAACACTTGCTAAGCAACTACCAACTAGACGCCCATCCGAAAAAAACATACCAGTGCATGCAATGAAGCAAAAATCAGGCAGAATCATGGAGCGAAACGGATGTCAGGGACGATCTTGTCAGCCCTCAGCTTCCAGATCCATGCATCAAAGGACCTCACCGTGTTCCGGAATCCGAGGAATCCAAAATCCTTGCTCTTGTTCATGGTGTCCAGCTCCTCCTTCTCCACGTTGAGCACGCTGTCCACGCAGAACCAGCTGGTGATATCACGGAGCTCCATGTTGGCGAGCCTGTGCTCATGGACGATCGCTTCCCACACCGGCTCCTTGTCGGCCATGGCGTCCGTGAGCTTGAAGCGCTTGTCCTCCCCCTCGTAGCCCACCCATGGCACACAGAAGTGGTAGGCCACCATCGGCCACAGCTGCTTCCACTTGAACACGTCCCCGTTGCTGCAGTTGAACGTCTCGTTCTTGCACGAGGGCTCGAAAGCCGTCCAGAGCGCGTGCTCGGCGACGAGCTCCGCGTCGGAGGCGTCGGTGAAGCCCTCCCACGCCACACGGGACCCGGGCCACCGCATCTTCACGCCCTCCCTCCGGCAGATGGCGGCGTAGGCGCAGAGGCTGGCGACGATGTTCCGGGCGCTCCGCGGGGAGAAGCCGAAGACGGTGGTGATGCGCTGCACGGACCAGGTGACGGCGGCGCCGCCCTTGCGGCCAGCTAGCCCGTCGAGGAGGACCTTCTCGAGATTGGGGCGTTCCTGCGGCGGGAATTCCTCGGGGTAGGGGAGGACCTCGAGGGTGTAGCCGCCGAAGGATTGGAACATGTCGATGCAGTGCTTGCGCCTGCTCTGGACGCAGACGTGGGCGAGCGCCGGGCAGTTGGGGACGACGGCGGAGAGGACGTTGCGGAGCATAGCGCAGTTGGCCTCGCGGCACCAGGCTTCCGTGAGGCGCGGGTTCCAGGTGACGTAGAAGACGTGGGTGATGTCGGCGAGGGGCTTGAGAGCTTCAGCGACGTCGGCGGGCTTCTCAAGGTCGACGTCCAGGCGCGTGATGGCGCCGCGCGACGGCGGCGGGCCCTGCTCGTGGCGGGAGAGCGCGTAGATCTTCCAGGGGCCCCCAGGGCTGTTGGGGAGCGAGAGAATGTCGAGGAGGGCGGCGCCGATGACGTTGTTAGAGCCGACGACGAGGGCCACGCTCTTCGGGTCCCGGGTTGACGACGACGCCGCGTCGCGCTCCCTCTGGCGCTTCTCGATGGCGGCGAACGCCCGCGCCCACGACCACATCATCGTGCCGGCGCGTGCAGGGCTGGTTGCCGGCGGGCGAGAGCGAGGTCGGGGGGTGGAGGTGGACGGAGGAGTTGAAGCGGTGAGAGGAGCAGTTGGAATTCCGTTGGGTTCTGGATTCTGCGCGTCGCCGTGGAGTGAATTGTGTTGGGTGCTCGGCAAAGTGCTTATATAGGCGGAGATGGATGGTCCGATCTAATTACATGGAGTGTTTGATGTTCAAAACATTACATATCCTGAGCCAATTTTCATTTTCAATGTGTGACAGTATCCAAAGCAGTTAGGAGCCTGCACCGGTATACTTGTGTTACTCTATGCGGTCATCAATGTAGCACAAATTTCGGTGTGCATACGAATAAGGACCGGCTACCTCTTAGTTGCTTGATAGGGAGTATATTTTAGCCCGTTGGATTGAGACCCAACGGTATAGATCTCTCAATTCAGCAGTTTAGATCTCTCTCACATACCTCTTCTTGTTTAGCGATTCCCACATACCCCTTGATCCTCAATCATATCACCTCGCCTCTAATCCTGACCCAACCGCCCTCTTCCTCTCTCTTCTCCCTCATTGACGCTGCCTCTCCTCCTCCCCTTCTACCTCACTCTTGCGTCGTCCTTTCCCCTACCTATATGATGCTCCACGCATCTTTGTCACCCTAACCCCTATCATCGTGTGCCCCGCCCACCACTGTTGTCCCACTGCCTTCAACCATTCCATGACTCCGGCACAACCGTCGGCGCCTTGCCACCCCCACCACGATCCTCTCCCCACCGCTAGCCCGTTGCCTCCCCAGCATCCCTCTAAGACTGGGGGCACGAGGAACCCCAACCCTAACCCTATCCCCAATGGCGTGGTGGCGGTGTTTCTGAAGAGGATAAAGGCGATGACTACATAGGTAAGTCAAAATCGACTGAGACTTAGAAAATATTCATAGAGCTGATAATTAGCAAAGTTGATACAAATAAGCTGAGAGCCTGAGATTGAATGGGCTAGACTTGGCTTGGCTTGGCTCGTTTGACCGACTGATTTGGTTTGGTCCATCCACATGTCTAAGCTAGAAAGAAGGCTTGCTATAACTTGTTCAAATCTTGAGCTAGTTCATGTGGGCTGGCATAGGAAGAGGAATAGTATTTTGTTGTCGATAAAGTAGGAGGAGCGAAGAGGTGTCGGGAGTTCCCCACAATAGAGGATGTTGCCACAGTCGACTCGAGCTCATTCTAAGTGTTAAGAAAAATTCATTCAGTTCTGTTAGGGTCATTTTATCTTGTTCTGCTTGAAAATGAGGGGTTGAAGGTGTTTTCAAATTGTTTGGAGCTTGATCCTTCATGAAGAACCTAGGTTTCAGCAGTAAGGATTTTTAGAGTTGTAGGGTGCAATTACTAGTATTAGTGTTTGGAGTTTGTTGGGGTCGAACGGTCCAAGGGGTCGGATGACAACGCATATGCATTTTCCCATTAAGTGTCTGTATGTGTCTATGCGTGCCAGATGGTCCGACACGACTGCCTAGGACATGGAATGTTTCTTTCTAGAAGTGTTTGGCTTCGGGTTCTTGCATGTTGAATTATCCAACATGACTGTCTAGGGTGCCGGACGGATGTTTCCAATATTTGTGTGGAAGGGTGTCCGGCCATTTTATGCTATTTAGGCTGACCATCTGTGGTTCTAGATTAGGGGTGTCAATATTCAAAATTCGGATGGAATTGAATTCACATATTGTCGGACATGAATATGGATTCCGATATTCTTATAATTGAATTAGGATATCACTCATGCATAGTGTATATAACCATAAAAATATATTATTTCAGCTAAAAAAACTACGAATTCACATTACATTATAAATATCCACTCAACTAATTATGATATTCTCACTAGTAGTTCATGTAAAATAGCATTTTGGATGATAAAAACACATATTATATTCGTATTTTTGATAGTTCAGATAATTATTGCGGATACATGTACGAATTTAGATAGCTGAATACATTTACGAAAATAGTACAGATGCGGATAATTAGATTCTGATACGGATAAGAATGTGGATAAATATATTTGGATACGGATTCGGGCGCCAGATAATTCGATACATTTGACACCCTCATGCCGGACCATTGGACCAAGTAAGTCTGGTTGTGGAGATCCAGCTGTGTCGGACAGTCCGGTGGATCCAAACCATGGTGCCCCCCTTTGGGCTGGATGACACGGCGCCAACGGGTAGAGTCCTCCAACGGCCAGTTTTCTAGGTGGTCTATTTAAAGACCTAGGGTGCTCTTTTTTGTGCTACTTTACTTACTGGTTTATCCTAGAATCCATTTCAAGTGATAACAATCTTTCAGAACTCTTGTTATGCACAACACACAATGGAGATCTTGTTAGGGTATCTGCAATAGTGCAAATCAGCTAGCAATAAGGAGTCACATCATCTTTTTGGTTATATGGAGGAGAGAAATGGAGAGAAGGCCTTGTTCTTTTGAGTGTTGAGTAGAGTTTTACTTATCAAATTTTAAAGGTCCTCAAAAAGTGGTGTAAAAGCTTGAAAAAATCATTAAAAAATAGTTTTGTAATCTCTGATAAGAACCAATAATAGCTTCACAAAAATCGTTATAAATCATTGCATCGTATAACTTATACAAAATAAGAAAAATTGATACGGTAAAACTCAGCTCAACTCAACTACCAAAAGAACAAGACCATAGACTAGCTCTTAACCAAGAGCCGGTCATAACGGATTACAAGGTGTATGCACCTATTACATATGAACCCAAATTAATACTAAAACCAATACTATAGCTATCACCATTGAAGAGGAGGTTTATTTGTTATCTCTAGATAACATGTCAATCTCTTGTAGCTAGCACCATTGAAGATGAGGGCAACCTGCATGAGGTACAATCTACTACACCGTGTCATAGTGATTGTCAGTTGGTCCCATTACTTTATCAGAGAAATAAACCAAATTCAAAAGCAGATATGAAGAATCATCATGCGAGGTCAAACATGATTCCAAGTGGTAACAATCATTCAGTATAACAAGCAAATGTTCTTGTTGTCAGTTAGATCTCTCCAAAAGTTGATAACTGAACTTTGTTTCAATTATGTAAAATTTGGTCGGATGAGTTAACTTACTAATCGTCACTAGATCCTAGTTTACAGTTAGACTTATTCTAAATGTTCCCTGTCCTTGAAAGACAACTCAAATGAATCTGATCAAGTTTTTCATGAGTTTGAAGCAAAATTGAAACTAAATTTTGGCGTCATAAATTGTACAACTATACATTGTATTGGATAACTACTAATATCTTGTTACACCATAACTAGAGATAACTATCATAATCATTAGATACATTAATTCAAGTTCTTAGCCAAAGATATCAACAGCACTAAACAATACTGTAATCTCACAAGAATGCAATATAAGGAAAATATTGATAGCTAACTATCATATCCATAAAGCTAACATAAGGATATTTGTTGGTGACCAAGCTTTCTATTGTATACATCCATGAATTTTTTTTTTTGACATTTCAAGAACAATGCGTCATATCCTTTTGCAAATGGCTGGTGAACCCATGCATGCCCCATGAACCTTGGGCACCAAAATAACATTCGAGGTCAACATTGCCAAAAAGAAAAAAGAAAAACAAACCACAGTTAAATGTTTCAATGCTCAAACTCAAATGCTTCCAGTGACAGTGAACACTTGACGATAAACCAGATGTTCATTCACTACCTTATTGCCAAAACAAAGAGCAAACGTAACAGTGGCATGCCTGAACATGAACTAGTCGTCCTAGGAAGATAGTATCAGGGGACAATCTTGTCAGCCTTCAACTTGCCGATCCATGCATCAAAGGAGCTCATCATATTCCGGAACCCGAAGAATCCATACTCCTTGCTCTTGTTCATGGTGTCCAGAGCCTCCTTCTCCACGTTGATCACCGAGTCCACGAAGCTCCAGTTGGTGATCTCGTGGAGCTGCGTCTTCACGAGTTCCTTCTCCTCTACGATCTCCCCCCACGCCGTCTCCATCCCGGCCATGGACTCTGCGAGCTTGAAGCGCTGGTCCTCCCCGCCGTACCCCTCCCAGTATTCTATACCAAAGCGTCCGGCCAGAATTGACCACAGCTTCTTCCATTTGAAGACGTCCCCGTTGCTGCAGTTGAACGTCATGTTCTTGCAAGGGAGCTCCGCGACCGCCCAGAGCGCGTGCTCGGCGACGAGCTCCGCATCGGAGGCATCACTGAAGCCCTCCCAGGCGACACGGGACCCGGGCCACAGAAGCTCGGTGCCCAACTTACGGCAGATGGCGGCGTAGACGCAGAGGCTGGAGACGACGTTGCTGGCGCCGCTGCACGGGGAGAAGCCGAAGACGAGGGAGGGGCGGTGCACGGACCAGGTGATGGCGGAGCCACCGTGCGGCAAGGCCAGCCCGTCGAGGAGGGTGTCCTCGAGGTCGGGGTAGCTCAGGCGAGGGAGGTCCTCGGAGTAGGGCCGGAGCGCAGGGCCGATACCGCTCAAGGGCTCGAACGGGTCGATGTACTTCTTGCGGTTGGTCTGGAGGCAGACGTGGGCGAGCTCGGGGCAGTTGGGGACGACGGCGGATAGGACGTTGCGGAGCATAGCGCAGTTGATCTCGCGGTTCTCGGCTTCCGTGGGGCCCCTCTCCCCGTCGACGTAGAAGACGTGGGTGATGTCGGTGAGGGGCGCGAGGGCCTCGCCGACGGCCGCGGAGTCGGCGAGGTCGACGTGGAGGCGCGTGATGGCCCGCGGCGGGGCTGCGGACCAGGGCGGCAGCGCAACGCGGGGGATAGCGTAGACCTTCCAGGGCCCCCCGGGACAGTCCGGGAGCGAGAGGACATCGAGGAGGGTGGCACCGACGATGCTGGTTGAGCCGATGACGAGGGCCACGCTCTCGCGGGACGCGGATGCCGACGCCGACGCCGACAAGGCGGCGGCGGCGCCCTGTCTCCGGCGCCGTTTCAATGCGCCGTACAAACCCACCCACCACCACTTCATCATGGTGGCGCAGGTCGGGTTTGTGGAAGTGAGCTAAGGGGACGGGCGGCGGCAACGGAGGAGTTGGAGCGGCGAGGGAGCAGGTGGGAATTCCGTTGGGGTTCTGGGTTCTGTGCGTACGCGTGTTGTCCGTGTGTGATTTGCAGGATGCTTTATATACAGGGGTTGGGTTGTCTGATCCTTAATGTTGTACTCCCTCCATTCCAAAATATAGGGCATATTTTGACCAGAAAAAAGTCAAACTTAGTCAATTTTGACCATAAATAAATCAAATAATATGGATCGTTGGTATATCAAAGTTGTACCAAATTGTTCATATTTTAAAGTACTTTTTGATAAATATTATATTGTAACATTTCATAATATATAATAGAAGAATCTAACAGTCAAACTCTACTTTTAAAGACTTTAATGGAGTCAAAATACGCCTTATATTTTGGAACGGAGGGAGTATATTATTTTCAGGGATGCAAAAAGACCGGCCATAGAGACATCCTAGTGTATTTGAAATTAACTAAAATCTCAATTTCTAACCTACCTTTTTAATTTTCTATAGCGCGTGAGAACGGTTGTGCACGAGATCGACACTTGCCTACGGAGCCGTGATGCGGCATCTTTTTCGCGGCCACGCAGGAGCCAACGCCGGCGATTCTATGCATGCATGCGCTGTGATTCATTCATATTTTTTTAGTTTTGTATTTTTCATGAATTTTTTTACTAAAAGTTTTATTTTACTTGATCAAATCGATATAAATGAGATATGCATACATCAACGATAAATCATATTTGTTACTATGTCTATTTTTGTTAGTTTAAAATTTTTCACTTTGTTTACATTGTTTTTTCAGTTTTTTGAAAAAATTGTATATTCGTATTAAAAAAAAGCCTGCTTAAAACCCTAAAATACAGGCGTCTGCGTTCTAGCCACTCCCATATTATGTTGTGTTTAAATAGTTACATTCCTCAGGGATTTTTATACTAGACGCATCATCTTGTAAAGCTGTAAGCCATAAGCTTTCAAGCAAGCAAACAAACAGCTGAGCTCCACTAAAATCCTCTCGTATCCCCTAGTCGAATTTGGGGTACCCTTTGTAAGTTGGGGCATTTTTCATCCAATTTGCTCAATAATAGGAGCCTACGTTTTTGGAAAAAAATGCAGGTGCCACCCGACCTTGCCCCTGCCACCAACATTCCCATTTTTTCATCCAATTTGCTCAATAATAGGCACCTACGTTTTTGGAAAAAAAATGCAGGTGCCACCCGACCTTGCCGCTGCCACCAACATTCCCATTTTTTTCATCCAATTTGCTCATAATAGGCGCCTACTTTTTTGGAAAAAAATGCAGGTGCCACCCGACCTTGCCGCTGCCACCAACATTCCACCACCACGCCACCATCTTCTCAAACTCCGATCACCGTCAATTAGGATCAGGGTTCGGTTGGCAAAGAGAGGACGGCAAGGAGCCAGTAGTGGCTTTGGAGCCGAAGACGGTCGACCAGGATAGCCGGGGGTCGACGCCGGTGTGAGTGGTTAGGGTGGGTGGTGTAGTAGAGATGCCGAGAGGTAACTAAGGCGGTGAGGTGGACTCGCGCCATCGGTGGCGGCGACTAGGGTCGAGGTGGAGGTGTGCGGAGCAACATTGGAGAGGGAAGGGAAACACTGGAGATGAAGGATGAGGAGGAAGGGGTACTCACTGGTGGTCGCAGCGGTAGGACCTGGAGAAGGCAACGAAGGAAACAATAGAGGAGGAGGAGGACGGGGCAGCTCCTGCATTTTGGGGGAAACGCACGCGCCTTCACTGGATGCGCTCCATTTTTTCATTGTTGACAAGTATCAAAAGGTACCATGTACATTAGGCTTCGGCATAGATTGGATATGAGAGCAACTTTTCCTCTACCCAATAGATTTATTCGGCTTATCTCAATCCATTGGTCACACGTTGAGATCTACCTTATCTCTTACCTAGTCATTTGCAAAACAAATGAAATTTTGAACCAAAAGTAATTGGGTCCTTCTTGTTCCTTCTCTGAGTCGGTCGCCACTCGCCACTGCCATCGACGGCAACCACTGGGCCAGTTGTGTTTGACCATGGCGGTGCGCGTTTGAGCCACCATATCATGTCGAGCTGCGGGGCCAAGACATGCCAAGGTCACGCCGTCGTGGACATGCGTGACCTACCCGGCCGGTGATCGTTGATGACGATGGTGGTCAACTAGGGAGAACAAGGAGAAGAGGAGGAAGAAGAAGGACCCAATTGATTTTCATTTGAAATTTCAGCAGAATTTTGCAAAAGATAAAGTGAGAGAGGGGGAGGCTCCACATGGATCTTGGAGCATGACCAATAGTGCAAGATAGGCTAAGGAGCTTTAAAGGGGAGAGGAAATGGATTTTTTATTGGATATTTAGGATACTACCTCTCTTCTTCTCTCTCCTCAATGCCTTGTTGCCATCAAAAATCTTGTGAGTGCCGCTGTTGTGCCATCACTGCCGACATGGGCCATCAATGGAGGACAGACGATTCGGTGACGAATTGTCCGCAGAGTGGGTAGTGATATGAGAGAGAAAAGAGAGAAGATAGGAAGATGAAGAAGATGAAGGAGGTGAGGAAATCTCATATTCCCCCCCTTGTAGTGGTGGTACCATGTTGTCGACAGTTGAGATATCGATCTCAAGTCGCTAAGGTTCTTCAGAATTGAGATAGGAGACACGCCGAACAACCACGAACAACAACGAACAGGGAGACAGGGTTTTTATCCTGGTTCAGGCCTCTCGGGAGAGATAATAGCCCTACGTCCAGCCTTTCTTATATATCAGAGATGAATACAAGAGGTGGCTCGACGAGACGAACAAGTCTCGGCGAGATTATGGGTGTACAAGCGAATATCAGATGCCTATCAACTGCCCTCTACACGCCGTAGGGGCTTTGTTTATATAGTGCAGAGCAAACCGACCTACCGAGGGAATATCGGGCCGGGCTAACTACGAGTACGTAACGAACTCAGTACATGCCAAATATATCCCGAGGTAGATAAGGCATACTCCTAGTCTTGGGGATCACGACTCCTATTCCAATCCGGGAAACCATGTCCGGGTCTTCACGAAGCCGTGCAGAACTCTGTTCGAGTCGGACTCAAACCGATTCCTTAGCCACTACGCACCACGCCAGCCAGGAAGCTGTTCGGCAGGGTGCATATGGGCCAGATAGAACCTTCCAGGGAACTGGGCCCTGGTAGGCTATTCGATTGGGCCGTCAGGGAGTGGGCCATGGCAATGGACCGTAATTTAATCCCCGACAGCTAGCCCCCTAGACTCAAGTGGAAGGACTCACTAGAGTGGGGTCTTCCTCTTGAGACTCCAAGTCACGAAGAGGGAAATATTTTTTCTGCTACAAAGACGTGCAACAGGCGACCGAACAGGTTATGGTTCAATCGAACAAGACTTGTTTGGGACCGAACAAACCTGATCAATGCCGAGCAACTCCGTTGCGTCGAACAGGAAACAACATCTGCCCGAGCAGAGCACTCAGCCTTCGATGCAGAAATCGAAAATCCAGTCCCCAAGCGCAGAGCTCGTCGCGGGGACCAGACGCGCGCTCCGGACGAAGAGCTGCCCGGTGCGAGCTGAATCATCTCCTTGAGGCTGAACGCCATCAAGGAGGGATTGGATTCTTAGTAGTGAAGAGCGTACCACCGCATCCGGTAAGATCAGATCTTCCGGGAGAATAAACATAGCAAGTCGCGAGATGGACTCGTGCTGCTGCATCCAGACATTCAGATGCCTAGGAAAGGATAGGGGATCCACCTCTCGGGCTAGAGCTTACCCGAGGAAATAGTGATTGCGCTCTCAAGCGAATGCGTGCTCAGGAGCGAAGGTGATGTGCCTCCAGACGTAGATCGTGTGCTAGGAGCAGACAATGCATACGAATGGGAAAGGTGACCCAGTTCCAGAGCACGGAGCTCGTCGAAGGAACTAGGTAAAGAGATCCAGTCCCAGAGCTCGTTAAAGGGACCAGAAAGTGCGACCAGGTGAAGACATACCCGGTCAAAGGCCATCCAGTCCCCGAGCACGGAGCTCGTCGCGGGAACCAGACGTGCGCCCCGGGCGAAGAGCTGCCCGGCGCGAGGTGATCCAGCCCCCGAGCACGGAGCTCGTCGCGGGGACCAGATGCGCGCTCCGAGCGAAGAACTGCCCGGTACGAGGTGAATCACAACCCGATACAGTCAGAGCCGCAAGAGAACGTGTGAAATCAATATTTTACCCATGACGTATTCCTTGCGACAGTGTTAACGTTGTCTTGGCAAGTGCAGAACCGACGCTTGGAGTGCCCGTTGTGATGAGAATCGGCTTACGATGGGCATGCCCGTTGCGATGAGAATCGGCTTACGGTGGGCAGGACTCCGTTGGTGGCGCACTACCTTGACTTAGCCGAACTGTGAAGGTCAGTGCCGGGCAAAGGCAAGAGATCATACGCAGGTGAAGTGAATCAGTCCCTGGGCATGCACGGAGCAAACCCGAGAAGAGAGGGATGCAGACATCGGCTTTGGTGGGGAAGCCTGGAACCTCGCCACGACCATCACCGGAGTCTGATGTTCCCCGTTCCTGTATTCCCTGCAGAAGACAAACAAGAAACGAGCAGCAAGGGGAAAAAGAGAGCAAGAAAAGGCTCCAAGAAGAGCAAAGCGAGTTTTAGAAAACACGCAAAAGACGACCTACCCGTACAAGACATAATTTTTTCCGGATACGTCCCTTGATAGCGTTAGTGTCACCGCGGCGAATGCGGAACCGACGCCAGGAGTGCCGTTGCGATGAGAATCGACTACGGTGGGCGGACTCGTTGGTGGTGCATTGCTCGGATTACCGTGCCAGGAAGGACGTAGCATGGATAAAAATGACGTGAGCGGGCAAGTGCAGCCCCGCTGTGGCTAAGACCGCTAACCAGGGAAGGCGATCGGGACCTTAGCCGCAGGCAAAACGTGCGAGGCGAAATCTTATCCGGGCATGGACCCGTATAGCGTTGGTGTTGCCTCGGCTAGTGCGGAACCAGCGCCAGGAGCGCCCGTTGCGATGAGAATCGGCTTACGGTGGGCAGGACTCCATCGGTGGTGCACCGCTTCGGTTAACCGGAGCCGTACAGGTCGTCGCCAGATAAAAAGACATGCTCGTACGCGGGGAGCGCTACGAGAGTGAAAGACCAACGAGGTTTTGGAAAACCAACGCTAAGGAAAGGCGGAAAACTGAAAGCGTCTGGGGTTGCGAAATTCAGCTCAAGTCCCAATCGACCGAGGAGAGGCGAGCCTCCGAGGAGCTGGCCGAGCAGCTCAAGACCGCCGAGCGGCGCTTGAATCGAGCGAGTCGACGAGCAGCTTTTTCTGCAAAAAGAGCGAAGAAAAGACAAGGACGAACAGAAACCAAGAGCAAGGCGAACAGCGCTAGAAAGTTTTAAGAAAACCGGTAGAACGCTTAGCCTAACTCCGGCCCGTTGTGCAGTGCTGCCGAGGACTGAGTTTGCGAACTCGAGCAGTGCACAAGAGAAAGAGCGACGCCTAGCCCCGATGCAGACGATGCATGAAGACCTGAACTTGCGACTTCAAGCACGTGCGTAGAGAGTTAGAGCGACACCGTATCTGATCGACTCGTTTAAACCGCCGTTAACGTAAGTTAGGCGATTCGAAGGTAACCGAACAAGGAAAGTGCCTCGCGCGGAGGGCTTACGAGCGAGCTTTACCAAGTGGTCGTGCCGTGAGCGGTAAGTGCCTCTGCCGCGGAGGGCTTACGAGAGCAGGCTTAGCCGCGAGGCTGGATGCCATGTTACGCAACTCTGAGTTTAGGAACTTGTTGAAACAAGATACGGGCAGGGAAAACCCTTAAGATTGCAGAGCCAAGAGTTCGCAAGACCGGGCAGCCATCAAGTGTTACCGGAGAGAAAGTAGTCTGAGAAGACAAGTGGTGAGGAGGACCGCAGGGGGCCGCGAGCATTCACCGCTCAATGGGTTGAACTTTACATAGCAGCCCGAGAGACTTGGACGAACTAAGGCACGAAATTTGAGAAAAAGCGCGGCTAGGAAGCGAAAAGACCTACACGAGGAACTTACGGAAGGGTCGATGTTCCAAGTGTTGGTCAGCTCTCTCCCGTCATCCACTGCCAGGCGAACAGCCCCGGGATCCGGAAGGAGTTTTGATCTAGTCCCCGAGCAAGAAGCTCGTCACGGGGACCAGACACGCACCCCGGACGAAAAGCTGCCCGGCGCGAGGAGATCCAGTCCCCGAGCGCGGAGCTCGTCATGGGACGACGCGCCCGGCGAAGAGCTGCCCGCACGAGAGATCCGATCCCGAGCGGAGCTCGTCGCGGGACAGATAGCGCCCGGCGAAGAGCTGCCCGGCGCGAAGAGATCCAGCCCCCGAGCGCGGAGCCGGGAACCAGATCTGGAAGGTGATCAAGATCGAAGGGATCGATCCGATCTGACAGGGGAAGAGACATCCTGCCCTTCTGAGTCGTAGTCCTCAGGGAGAATCTCCTGGTCGCTGATAGAGTTCGACATGCTCGATCTGCGTATCCCCACGGACGGCGCCAGCTGTCGACGGTTGAGATATCGATATCAAGTCGCTAAGGTTCTTTAAAATTGAGATAGGAGACACGCCGAACAACCACGAACAACAACGAACAGGGAGACATGGTTTTTATCCTGGTTCAGGCCTCTCGGGAGTGATAATAGCCCTACGTCCAGCCTTTCTTATATATCAGAGATGAATACAAGAGGTGGCTCGACGAGACGAACAAGTCTCGGCGAGATTATGGGTGTACAAGCGAATATCAGATGCCTATCAACTGCCCTCTACACGCCGTAGGGGCTTTGTTTATATAGTGCAGAGCAAACCGACCTACCGAGGGAATATCGGGCCGGGCTAACTACGAGTACGTAACGAACTCAGTACATGCCAAATATATCCCGAGGTAGATAAGGCATACTCCTAGTCTTGGGGATCACGACTCCTATTCCAATCCGGGAAACCACGTCCGGGTCTTCACGAAGCCGTGCAGAACTCTGTTCGAGTCGGACTCAAACCGATTCCTTAGCCACTACGCACCACGCCAGCCAGGAAGCTGTTCGGCAGGGTGCATATGGGCCAGATAGAACCTTCCAGGGAACTGGGCCCTGGTAGGCTATTCGATTGGGCCGTCAGGGAGTGGGCCATGGCAATGGACCGTAATTTAATCCCCGACACTTGTCATACCAAAAAAGGAGTGTAGTGGATTGGACTGGGACGGCTAGACAACGAGCCCACCACGTCTCTCATTTTAAGGGTACCAGCAAAATCTTTGCTCTAATCATCTCTGCATTGCCGCCCATTGCTCTTCGCCCTACCGGCTAGTGCCGCCCTAGCTGCTCAGTAGGAGGCAATGGTGGTGGGGGCTGACTGAGGGTTGGGTGCTAGTTGAGATGAACAACAAGAAAGGGAGAAGAGGAAGTAGAGGGGTCTAGTTGTGGTAGAAGAGGAGGAGGGGAAAGAGAAAGTCTTCTCCGATCTACTATTGGGTAAATATTTGGATGCTATTTCCTACATTAGTCATGTATAAGCTAATGTTTTTATTGTAAGATATACCGAGGTTAATATAGGTTAAATGTGGTGGAGTACCCCTCAAACTTTTATAGGTTGAAGATGGCATCAAGACTATTTATTCGCAAAATTGTAAATCTTTATTTCTTGAGTCTAGTCTTGCCGTACTATAAAGGGGGGTGCTACAAAGATGCATATAAAGGTTCCTAAGTGCTCAAAGTAGGTGTCTCGAAGTTCGTGTGAGTTTTCCACTCAATATACCCTCTATACAGAACCTACCCAATCGGAACATCCTACATGGGTCGAAACATCCGACGGTGGGACGCAGTCAGCATGCTACGAGCGCAATCCAGAAAGCACCCCGTTGGAATATCCGATGTACATCGGAACATCCAATGCGGGATACACTGCAGCAATGGCCATATTTCAAGATCCTGTATTTAAAGCTCTCCTCCACCTCCTGTCACAGGTTACACACTCTGATTGATTGAGATTTTGATTACTTCACTCCATTCTTCATCAGCTCTCAAGAACATAAGCTTTTCTCTCTCTTGTTCATCTTGTGAGATCTAGATTTAGAGAGATCAAGGCACCCAAAAGTGCTGCACGAATTGGAGGCATTAAATTCTTGAGCACTCAGAATTCTAATCAATTTCTCCACAGCATTTGTTACTCTTGGAGTCTTGAAAGGCTCCTAGACGGCTAGGTGTCGTCTGCCACTGAACATTGTGCGGTGTGCCTCCGGAGTTTGTGAAGGTTTGATTCCGCTTCCGCAAGGAAAATGACTCATCTAGTAAAGATCAGTCAGTGTTGTTGTGCAATGTTGGAAAGGGATTAGTATTTTGGTGATCCGAGCTTTTGTGCCTTCCCTAACGGTGAGTAAGCTCTCCCTTTAAAGATCCTGAGTATTTGTTCTACTATTGTTTTTGAGTTCTAAATATTTTGAGTAGATCTAAACTTGTTTTTTTTTGGAGGAATCAAAATTTTACTGTAGGTTTAATTTACTCCGTTGCGACTTCAAATCAATCAGGATCGGAACATTCGACGCAGATCGGAACATCCGACGCATGGTGCACTGGACCTGATCAGAACATCCAATCTCCATCGGAACATCCGACGTGCCTGTTACTGTTTTGAGTTTTTATTTTCCGAAATTTTGTTTTATTCGCCTATTCACCTTTCTCTAGGCGGCATATTGATTCTTTCATATTGAATGAATGATGGTGTTATGTAGGCGTAGTTGGTTTGTTGTCAAGGTCGGTGTCATTGTGGCATCACTCTACGTAGCTTGGTAAGTTAGGCAAGTATGTGATACTTGTGTATAGTAACAACATACGATTGAATAATATATGTTTTAACTTTATTGTTGATAATCTTAGGATGGTTAATGTATGGATGGATGGATGATGATGATGATGAGTTAATAATGATAAATGGAAGTTATCCATTTTTGTGTTGCATATTCATGGAAGCAACCATACAAAGCCAAGGCGATGAAAAAAGACATGCAGAGAGTCCGAAGTGCTAGATGGGATGATTTGCTGAATTGTTAGTTGGTGATTCTTATTCCACATAATGGAGATTATATAGTGCATAGTAGGGTCAGGGACACCCTTCCCAAAACCTTAAGCCAATTGGGCCGTACCTGTACTGTTCAACACTCCCATGCAGTCTTACGGCAGGAGACATATATGTAGACTGGTACAGAAGAGGTATAGAAAAAAGAAAAGAAACATCCAACTGCAACATTACTCCCCCGCAATCGAAACTGCAACACACATGTTCAGGCTGAACCGAAACTTAGTAAGACTATAGTCGGCAGTTGCTTGGTGAAGATGTCGGCGTACTGAGACAATGTCAGGATGTGTAGAATGCACACATGACCTAGAACTACTCGCTCACAGACAAAATGCAGGTCGATCTCGGCATGCTTGGTGTGCTGATGCTGAATTGGGTTCATTGAGAGGTAGATAGCGTAGACGTTGTCGCAGTATACACTACAGGAAACGCCCTCAGTGTGGGCGGCCAGAAAATTCAGTGTCGGCGGCCAAATGCCCTCGACAGATCAATGTCGGGGGCCCAAATAAAGCCGCCGACACAGACAGAATCAATTTCGGCGGCAAGACATAAGCCGTCGATACTTCTCAGCCACCTCACGCCCGCCGGATGAATTTCAAAATTTTGCTCCCGCCAAATATTCGATTTCGGCGGCATGACATTAACCGCCGACATTGTTCCCTCCAGAGACGGTCCGATAACAGTGGACGTTTATGTGGATCCACGTGCCAGTCAGGCGAGGTCGCTAACAAGCGGGCCCAAACTGTAGACAGGGAGGCATGTGTGTCGGCGGCATAAACATAGCCGCCGACACAAATAAAATAAATAAAATCAGGGGGCGCAGCGGTGCTCGAACCCAGGACCTGTAGGGAGCACACGCTGCGCCACGCGCTGATAGCCAAGTGATCAAAGTTGTTTATTCAACCTCCAAAGGCTCCACATTGTTTTGTATGTATCCTGGAGAGGCTGTGTGGGCGGTCGTTTCTTTGCCGCCGATATAGGCCCATTAGTGTCAGCGGTATTTAACTGGGCCGCCGACATAGCCCTCCCCAAGCCACCTTCTCTCTTGCCCTCACCCGGGCCCACGTGCTAGTCACGGGCCCAAACCGTAGGCAGGGGAGGCATGTGTGTCGGCGGCATAAGTATAGCCGCCGACACAGATAAAATAAATAAAATCAGGGGGCGTGGCGGTGCTCGAACCCACGACCTACAGGGAGCACACGCCGCGCCGCGCGCTGATAGCCAAGTGAGCAAAGTTGTTTATTCAACATACTTAGGCTCCACATTCTTTTGTATATTTGCCTGCAGAGTCTGTGTCGGCGGCTATGTGTTTTGCCGCCGATATAGGTGCTTCAATGTCGGTGGTATTTAAATTGGCCGCCGAAATAGATCCTCCCCCAAGCCGCCCTCTCTCTTGCCCTCACCCAGGCCCACGGGTCTAGGCTAGTTGCCAAGTGGCTTCCTAGGTCATGCTGTTGGCATTAGGACTCCTTGGCCGAGGGAGTGCCGTGTTGGGTCGACCTCTATGGCGACTTTCTTTGGGACCGTAAACCGCTCTAGCACGGAAGCCATCACTGCACGTCGTGAGGGTTTCAAAGGAATACGCCATAGAGCTCGAGTCGAGACGGCACTCCCTAGGGCAACGAGGTCTCATGCCAATTTCATGACTTAGGAAGGCATCTTGCAGCTAGCAAAGACCGTCGTGGGCCCGGGGGAGGGCATGGAGAGAGCATGGGCTGGACGGTAGAGGGCCTGTGTCGGCTGCAAGACAGTGAGTCCGCCTTGAGCCCGCCTTCTCTCCGGCACCCCCGGGCTCACGGGGTGTAGCCTAGGTGCCAGGTGGCTTCCTACGTCTTGCTTTTGCCATGAGTCCTCATTGGACCATGGAGTCCCGTCTCGTGTCGACCTCTATGGCGACTTCCTTTGGAACCATTAGCCGATCGAGCCCGAAAGCCGATACGACGTTAAGGTTACAAAGAAAATCGCCGTAGAGCTCGAGCTACGTGGAAACGATATCTGGCCGCCCACGTATTGTTAAGGTTACAAAGAAAATCACCGTAGAGCTCGAGCTACGTGGAAACGATATCTGGCCGCCCACATATCGAGCTTCCTGGCCGCCGAGACTGACTTTTCTGGCCGCCCATGTAGATATCGTTTCCTGTAGCTCGAACCACTTGGCACCTAGCCTAGACCCCGTGGGCCCGGGGGAGAGCCGGAGATGCATGGCGGGAAGATGTTAGGCTTGAGGGGGAGGGGCTATGTCGGCGGTCAGATATTTCGCCGCCGACATAAATGGACTCTATGTTGGCAGCCTTAATAATTGCCGCCGATACTAATGGAGCTATATCGGCGGTCAGAGGGTGAGCCGCCGACACAGATCCTCCTACCTCAAGGCCGCCTTCTCTCCGGCTCTCCCCCGGGCCCACGAGGGGCTAGGTTAGGTGCCAAGTGCCTTCATAGGTCATGATATTGGCATTAGGCCTCATTGTATCAGGTAGGGCCGGCTCGGCTCGAGCGCTACGGCAAGATCCTTTGGAACCCTAACGTCGTATCAGCTTTCAGGCTCGATCGGCTTACGGTTCCAAAGGAACTCGCGGTAGAGGTCGACCCGAGACAACACTCCCCGGTCCAATGAGGCCTTATGCTAATAGCATGACCTAGGAAGCCACTTGGCACGTACCGAAGACTACGTGGACCTAAGGAGGGCTGGGGAGAGATAGCGGGCTTGGGGGGAGGAACTGTGTCGTCGGCCGGAGCGTTGGCCGCCGACACTGATATAGCCATGTGGTCGGTATAGTTGTGGCCGCCGACATTTATGATCTATATCGGCGGCAAAAATGAAGGCCCCCGACATTTCATGGCCCCACAAATTAAAGAACTGTTAATTTACTCAGTGTCGGCGGTTTGTTTAACCTATGTCGGGGGCATGGGCCGCCGACATTGATCTTCTAATATAAAAAAGAAGTGGCCCGTGCGCTAAGTGCCCTAGCACTTAGCGCCACGAGCCATAGCCCGCGCCGTCGCCTGCCGCCTGCCACGCCGTCTCCCTAGGCCACGCCTCGGCACCGCGCCGCCGCTTGCCTGCCGCCTCGCCGCCACTGCTGCCCGCCGCCGCTTGCCACGCGCCGCCATTTGCAGCGCCAGCGCCGCTACCACCTGCCGCTTGCCCGCCGTTGTCGTCGCCGTGCCGTCTTCCCTCGCCGCCGCCATCTCCCCACGCCGGCGCCCCCCACCCCCACCCCACCGCCGCCCCTTCCCTCCCTCCCCACCCCCACCGCCCCTTCCCGCACCGGCGCCACTCCTTTTCCTCCTCTCTCCTCCTCGGCCGCCTTTCTCGCCGTGCCACGCCGCCTCAACCCCTCCTTCCTCCGCTGCCCAGCACCCCAACCCGAGGTAATCCTGTTCTTTTTTTTTTGTTTGTGGTAGCTATGTCGTCGGTATTTTTTGGGCCGACGACATTAGTGCTTCTAATTAGTTAAGTAAAAGGACAGTTAGACATAATTTTTGTTGATTAGTGCTTATTAATATATGTTGAGGTCGTAGCATGTACGGAACCATAGTCAAACCCGTTCGGGGGCGCAACAAATTTTCGTACGGAACGCGGACGGTGATTCGTTGTGTTCCATTTACGAAAATGTTGTGCTCCCGAGCTGTCCACGTTTTGGACAGCCCATGGATGTTGGTATGAGTATGGGGTAGTGACCATGGGAGGTGCACGGGCTGGAATTCGCAAGATAACCCCGCATCCTCCCAAAGGCAACGACGGCACTGCAGACCGGAGGATCTGGGGTTATCTCGCCGAATTCTCGCCCTGCACCTCCCATGGCCACTACCCCATACTCATACCAACATCCATGGGTGGGTAAGCCCTCCTATGTAGCTAGACATGAAACGTTTGTTTGGTGTGGTGGATAAGCCATTTTTGACTTGCTGTAATTGTTCAATAAATGTATAAACGTAAAATTTAAAAGCATGTATGAATGTACATATAATGATTAAGAGATGGAAGACCGACGGTGGATGTATGATGGATGGATGAGATCTGGGCAGCACACAGACGAGTGGTTCGATAAGGCAGAAGCATTCGTTGAAGAGGCTTTTCGAAGATTCCCCAACCCTAACTTAGCAAAAGTGCCTTGTCCTTGCGCGATTTGCTCGAACACGGAGAAGAGGTCAAAGAGGAAAATTAGCGAGCATATCTGTAGGCATGGCTTCAAGGCAAACTACTTTGTATGGGTATATCATGGAGAGAGGAAGTGTCCGGCGCCGGTGTCTAGCCCTGTGGATTTTGGGGAGGGCTACGACGAAGTTGAGGTCGACAGGCTGGACGAGCTAACGGATGATGTGGGTAGGGCATTCGATCTCTCTCCCGAGGAAGAGTCCGAGCCACTTGCATAGAAATTCGAGGAACTCCTTGAGTCTGCCAGAGAGCCGCTCCATGAGCGAATCGATGTTACCGTGCTGTCGGCGGTGTCGCGTCTAATGGCCATTAAGACAAAATACAACCTCTCAGCCAATTGCTTCAACGACCTATGTAAACTGTTGGACAGCCTACTTCCGGTTGGACACAAGATGACTCCAAATTTGTATGAGTCGAAAAAGCTTCTTAGCGTGTTAGGCATGCCGTGCGAGAGAATAGACTACTGTCCAAAATTCTGCATGCTTTACCGGAAGACCGATTCTGGGCTGACTCATTGCAAACATTGCGGCGAGAGTCGGTATGTGCTAGTTAAAGGACGAGATGATGTAGACAGACATACAACGGTTGCTCAAAAAACCTTCCATTTCTTTCCCATCTCTTAACGCCTGCAACGTTTGTACATGTCCAAGTCCACAGCTAGGCACATGAGGTGGCATAAAGACGGCAAACGTAGAAAGGAAGGCGTGATGATTCATCCGTCAGATGCAGAAGCCTGGAGGCATTTTGACCAGCAACATTCTGAATTTGCAGCCTGTGCGCATTGGTCTATCCACTGATGGGTTCACACCATTCAATATGACCTCACACCCGTATTCTTGCTGGCCAGTATTTGCCATCCCGTACAACCTTCCACCTCAACTTTGCATGAAGGAAGAGTACATGTTTCTTTCTGTTATCATACCCGGGCCCAAGTCTCCTGGAAAAAATTTAGACTTATTCATGCAACCACTTATAGAAGAGCTGAGTGACCTGTGGACCAAAGGGGTCTTGACACATGATAGCTACAAGGGCCAGAACTTTAGGATGCGAGCCACCTACCTGTGGTCAATTCACGACTTTCCGGCCTATGGTATGTTTTCGGGGTGGAGCACGCATGGAATATTGTCGTGCCCAAAATGCTTGTGTAACACTGATGCATTCAAATTGAAAAAAGGGGGCAAGACTTGTTGGTTAGACTGTCACCGTCGATTTCTTCCGCTCAATCATCCATTTAGGAGGGAAAGAAAAGCTTTTCGTAAAGACAAGAGTATTAGGAACCAACAACCACCACTACGGTTCGAAATAGAGGATATTATTAAATGGCATGAAGGTTTGGCAAAGAAGGGTTACGATGACGAAGACTATGGGAAGGTGCACCATTGGACTCATAAGTGCAGCATCTATAACCTTCCTTACGCAAAAGATCTGAAGCAGCCGCACAACCTCGACCTGATGCACCAGGAGAAGAATGTCTGTGAGGGCTTAGTCAACACGAACTGGGACATCCAACATAAAACTAGAGATAACATAAAAGCTCGGTTGGACTGTGCTGTGATATGCGATCGACCAGAGATGAACCTCAATGAAAATGGGATGAGACCTAGGACAAAATACTGTCTGACACGTGCTCAAGTAAGAGAGATTCTAGTGTAGATGAAGGAAAAGTTAAAATTTTCAGATGGTTATGTGACGAGCCTTCGTCATGCCGTTAGTATGGACCAATGTAAGTTAAATGTAATGAAGGCCCACGACTACAAAGTTTTCATAGAGCGTTTATGCCCCGCCGTATGACGTGGATATGTTGACGACGCTATTTGGAGAACTATATCGAGTGAGCTTTTTTATAGAGAGTCAGGTGTCGAAGAGATATCCGCCTCGAGAATGGAGGAATTGGAGAAGGAAATCGTTGTTATTGTCACAAAGCTCGAGAAGCTATATGTTTCTGGTTTTTTCAAACTGCATGTAACATCTATTGGTGCACTTGCCATTAGAGGCAAAAATAGGGGGACCGGCACAATACAGGTGGTTGTATCCTGTTGAACGAATGATGAAAAATCTTAGATTGAAAGTGAAGAACAAAGCATGAGTTGAAGGAAGTATTGCCGAAGCTTGGATCACCCAGAAAATCGTATATTTTACGGATAAGTACTTTGCGACAAAGAATAAGATCCATGTGCCACAACCGAGGTATAAGAAGGCACGACATATAAGTAATTCCGATCTTGATGTGTTCAATGATCAAGTTGGATGTAATGTTGGCAAAAGCACAACATGTCAATTGGGTGAAGATGAAAAAATTATGATCCAACTGTATGTGTACGACAACATGGATGAAATGAACGTGTATATGCAGTAAGTGAAAATATTTCTCAATTAAGTTTTAATCGCATAGTTATATTTCTCAAACTAACTAATTATGGGAAAATTCATAATGGCATAGATGTCTTTCTACAGCTCAGTAAACATCGTTAACTACTGTAAACGGAACGTGGGTAAAGTGGAAAAATAGAGGGTAAAATCACATTTGGATTACAGAATAGGGCAAGAACACAATTGTTCCTTTTACTCGTATAAGATGGAAATCTCTTAACAACTATGGAACATTTATTTTTAATAATGTTCCATCATTTCTTTTTGCTAGATTTAACCAGTACCTTGTCCATAGATTTAACCAGTACCTTGTCCATGTACATAATACCTCGTTAGTGTTCTAATCATATCTTAGGCTGTCTCCAACAGACTCCCCTAAAGCACCCTCTGCCCTAAAATAGGGGATGGATTCTTCCCCTATGTGTTTCAACAGCATTTCCTATTCCGTTCCTTAAAATAGAGTTTTTCTCTCCATTCTGGCTACAAGCTATTTCATGTTCCAAACACAAATTTTGTGGATTCTGGACCGCGAGAACTCTTTCTTTTAATTTGTATCTTTTTACCAGTAATAAGAATTGGTATTTATCCAGATTTTGTTCTCTCGCTATCCGTTGACATAGTAGAGGCTCTCTTATCCAATTATTATCCTAAATAAATTTTTTTAACTGTTCCGCTCTATATTCCATAGTGGAAAAACCAAATGATTCAGAAAAAAGTAAAAAAGTCTAAGTAGACCTATCTCGAATTTGGTTCTCTCTCCTCCCCCTATACAATTCTCCATATAGGGAACGTTGTTGGAGATAGGAGAAATATAGGGAGAGATTGTTTTTAAGGAAACCTGTATATGAGGTTATAGGGAATCAAATTTAAGAATTCCTGTTGGAGATAGCCTTAGGAGTACTGCATAGTTTGTTGCAGTAGCTCCGGTGCTCGTCCCGATCCGATGGTACACAACAGCAACAGCACGCGACGCCCACGGAGGTGCAGGCAGCATCCATCGTCTTCCCCATCTGCTCCTTACGATCCGCACGGGGCCACGCCCCTCCCTCCCGAGTCCTCTCCTCTCTCTTCATTCCTCTCCCGGACATTCATCCATCCAAGCACCCCGCGATCGCGATGAGCTGGTGGTGGGCGGGCGCGATCGGCGCCGTCAAGAAGCGGCAGGACGAGCACGACGCCGCCGCCGAGCCTTTCTACCAGAGCGTCGCACTTATCGTCGGATCCACCTACATCGTCGGAACCTCCCTTCTCGACGTCCTCCCGCTCCAGGACACCCCGGCGGGCCGTGGAAGGTCTACGCGGTCTCACGCCGCCCGCTCCCGCCCTGGTCCCCGCCGTCACGCACCTCCACCTCCACCTCCACCTCGCCGACCGCGCCGCCGTCGCCGAGGCCCTCGCACCCCTCACCGACATCACCCACGTCTTCTACGTCGCGTGGTCGCCCCACCCAACGGAGGCCCAGAACCGCGAGGCCAACTCCGCCATGCTCCGGAACGACCCGTCCGTCGTCGTCCCCAACTGCCCCGCGCTCGTCCAAGTCTGCCAGACCGGCCGCAACCACTACATCGGCCTACCCGAGTCCGTCGGCAGCATCCCCGTCCCCGACTGGATCACCCCAACTTCTACTACGACCAAGAGGACATCGTTTTCGACGAGGTCTCCCGCCGCGACGGTGCCGTCAATCGGTCCGTGCACCGCCCCACCACCGTCTTCGGGTTCTCTCCCCGAAGCGCCATGAATGTCGTCGGCAGACTGTGCGTCTACTCCGCCATCTGCCGCAAGGAGGACGCCCTGCTACGGTGGCCCGGGTCCAGGGTCGGCTGGGAGGGGTTCAGCGACTCATCAGTCATCAAACGCCTAGCTCGGTTGGCAAGCGTCCCGGTTGTGGGAACTGCCGGTCACGAGTTCGATACTCGTGAGCCTCACCGGGACCGAACGGTAGATGAAGCAGGGAGCTGCGTGTGTGAGTGTGTTGCTCGGTAGATGAAGCAAGGAGCTGCGGGATGAAGAAAGAGCCAAGCGGAGCCAAGCAGTACAGGAGGCAAGAAAAAGGAAGAAGAAGCAGGGGCAGGGAGCTGCAAGAAAAGGAAGCCGGGCAGGGAGCTAAAGAATGGTGTGCAGGAGCGATGAGGCAGGGAGCTGCAAGAAAAGGAAGCCGAAGAACGGTGCAGGGGCAGGGAGCTGTCTAGTAGAGAGTAGGAAAGCATGTAACATGAAAAAAAACCTTGTAATATGTTTTCGTTTCAATGAAATGGAAATCGGGGATTTTCCCCTATTAAAAAAAAAAAACGCCGAGCACGAGATCTGGGCGGCTGTTGAGCCGTTCGCCAAGAACGAGGCCTTCAATTGCAGCAATGGGGATCTCTTCAGGTGGAAGCTGCTCTGGCCGATGCTGGCCGAACAAGTCGGGTTGGAATGCGTTGGGTACGAGGGAGTGGGGAGCAGGTTTCGCCGAGGCCATGACAGGAAAGGAGGCGGTGTGGACGGAGATTGTCAACGAGAACGACTAGCTCATTGCGACAGAGCTTGAAGAGATCACCAGCTGGTGGAGTGGTGGTTCGTTGATGCTGTGCTCGGTGTTGAAAGCAAGCATTTGGATAGCATGAACAAGAGAAAGGAGCACGGATTCCTCAGCTTCTGGAACACAGTGAACTCCTTCAACACATGGATTGACAAGATGAAGGTTTTCAAGATTGTTGCTTGATGCCTTTCTATTCTTTGCTACAGATTGTTTGTTATATCATGCCGTATATGCTTTTCTTGCTCATTTATCAATGTTGCTCTTGAATTTAATTCCACTATGAACGTTTCTCTCATTATGAAAGCTACATGTTGTAAATTTTTGTATTCTATAATAAACTAGAACCAAAATAAAGTTCAGCAAATCCTGAAATACTTTATCTTGCTCTGTTGCTCAGCATCAGTTGGTTGAAATTGTTTGAGAATTTGAATAACTAATTGAAGGATGTTTAATTATATGTTTTCCATATGGGCAGTGCTTGATGCCTTGATATTTGAATAGGTTGTTTCACTTAGCCATTAATTTATTTCCCGTTTTTGCATTCTTGTAGGGTTAAATAGCCATCAATGTAAAACTACTTCCGTATGCTGTTGTTCATCTGCTTAGGCTGAACCGCTGAAATAACACTTGTTGTGTTTGCTTTTGTTAGTCTGTTAGTTTTGTCAGTAAACCCGTATGCCTGAGATAGTTCTGTTCAGTGAGATGGTCCCAAAGCAATCACATCAGCATTTATTGGCACATATCTCTCTTGATTGTTAATGCTAATTGGTGCAAACAGAGCAGTAGATTACAGTGGAAGCAATTCCTTTTCTGCCAAACATTTGCAGTAAGATGATTTCCATAAGCAACGTTGTTGAGGCATCACAACACAATATAGCGTCCAATCATGAACCATCCATTTCTTATGTAGTTTTTTCCCCACTTGTAAGTGAAGGGGAACACCTTCACGCAGCTTCTTCAGTTCAGCTATACTCCCACGAAAAATAGAGAACTTATTTAACACACTACTAACTTCAAAATAGATGTTGCCATCATTTTCCTAACCTTCTTGAGTTCAATTTATTGATTAAGAACTCGAGGCCCCTTATTTAGCTGCAAGCAAGCACGGCTGTGTTCTTGTTCTGAATGGTTGCTGGTGGCTTAGTGCTGCTGCCTAGTTGGCATCTTTTGACAATTCTCGCTGATTAGCTCCTGAAATCTGATTTAGGATCGTGTTTTGTGGGAATAGAAAAAAGAGTACACCCTCCGGTCATAAAAACATGTCGCCATTGACTTTGACACACCTTTAACCATTTGTCTAATTCAAAAAACTATGAAAGTCATCGTTTATTTCGTTGTGATTTATTTTATTATTAAAGGTATTTTAAGCATTACTTATATATATTTATGCATGTTTGCACTAAATTTTTGAATAAAAAAAATGGTCAAAAGCCTATCATAAACTAACTGCGACATGTTATTATGACCGGAGGTGATGGGGGGATGGGGTCCCAATCTTCCGACCGGTAGGATAAACTCGATCTTCCGATAGGTAGGATAAACTCGATTGGTGGAGAACTCGACGTTGACGATCCGGCTTCCAATCAGAACAGATATAAGTCTGCAATCTCTATATCATTGTCTCCGTTCGTTATCAACCACGCCAATACACGGTTGACCTCACCACGAAGGTTAATTCTAGCAAGCGAATCAAGAACACAAGTAAGAACACGGTAGATGCAATCTCAAATTACATATTACCTATTAAGCACACGAGTTGGGGTTCCACATACCGATAAACGGCGAAGCTGTAACGGCAGAACAATCTACGTAAAACCCAAATCTAAACTAGCGACAGCTACTGAATTTATAGTGACGGCTAGAATTTGGGGCGCTGCCCTAGAAGGTACATGGGCCATGGGCATAAAGTGGAGCGTCACAGCGTCCGGTAGATTTTGGTCGCAATCTTATTTCAATGGTTCCCGTTTATCGGTCAGGAATTTGGAGGTGGGACCAGATCCGTTGGAAAGATCTCATTGAGAGCTTGTTCATACATATCAAGAACGTCCCAAACATGGTTCGTATGCATTCAAGACAATCGTTTTAAGTTGATTGCGTGGAGATAGCCGAACCTGACTCGTGAGCAAATTGGGCTTTCTCTTGGACCGGCCTTGTAGCGACATGGCTTGTAGGACCAGAGGGCATCAAAGTGTTTGAGATGCGCCTTTCTTGAATATGTCTTGAGCTTGGGGAGGTGGCCACGGTGGAGGCCGAACTGCTGGCGGCAACTGCGCGGGTCGATGATGCCATATAGTTGATGATGATGACACCATAGTTGATGTAGATGATGTAGAAGATGCCGTGAAGTGTTGCCAACTTGCTATAGATGAAGAACTCGAAGATGAAGTAGTCGATCGAAGACTCTTCGATGTTCATGCTGGCGAAGTAGTCGACGGAAATCTTGATGACCACCACATAGACGTAGTGTTGGTCGTACTTATGATGAACATGGTCACATCAAGAGGTTAGGGATGTCATCGGATCGGATAAGATTGGATATCCGTATTTTTTATCGGATACAGGTTCGAATACGAATGTGTCGAATATGGATACAGATTCGAATAATACTGGATAACATTGGTTATGAATACGAAGAGAATACAGATCGGTTTAGACAAGGATACGAATATTGTTAGTCAAATAGTCAAAATTAATTTTTAAAATATGTTCAAAATTTTAACAAAAATGGTCAAAATGTAAATTTAAAAGTTGGAATTTATAACATTATAAAAAACAAAACAATAGAAAGTCTACACACGAATATTATTAAATTAGTCTAGATTTAAAGTTTCAAAAGTTAAATTTAAAATTTGGTAAACCATCAATAAAAAAATCCAAAAATACATTAAAAAAATTCAGAAATACATTCGGATGATATTCATATTTTATATTCGGATATTATCCAAACAAAAACTCGAATAATCCATATTCACCGAATAATCAATGCTCCGTATTTGTATCCATATCCACATCAAATTATTTATGTACATATCCTTATCCGTTAAAATAGTTAAATATCCATAATACTATTCGATCAGTTCGATCGGTCTGTCGGATAATATCTGGAGGTAGTACTACAAATAGACACGGAACAGCTAGGTACACTTCAATTATAGACGTCGATCTGATCATCGACTAGTATTGTATACCGCGGCAGGAACTTTGGTGGTGTGTATTTGCAGTTTCCTTTTGTTTTGAACAGGGGAGACACTCACATGCTATGGAAAGTTCAGAGGTTTTTTTTTTTTTAATAACTCCGCTGTGACAGAAGTGTTGGTATCCAATGGGGATACTCCATACCTGATTATAGGCATAACCGCATAAGAATGGTGCTACACCTGTGTTCTATTATAGGTGATGTCGATTGCTTAGTCTTAGAATAGCAGAGAAACAACTTTCGTTTTGTTTTTTCGAAGAAGCTTTTGATAAATTTTTAATTGTTTAGAAGCTTTTTGGTAATTTTGACCAAACTCATTTGAGCTTAAGCTAAACATGAGCCAAGTTTTTTTTTTATTGGGATGCCTGTGTGCTAGCCCCAATAAAACTTCCAAACCATGGTGATCACTGCCAGAGTTTGGGCAAAATAGAACATTTTAGGGGCTGCTCGGTTAAAACCTATCGTTGTCATGCCTAATATTATGTTATTGCCACATGTGTGGCGTAACTAAATTTGTGACAACAAAATTTTGTTTGGTTCGTAGCCATCACTAAAATTAGGAATGGCAAAAAAATAATGGCATGCGTTTGGTTGGTAAAAAATTCGCCCCTTCCGTTGGACCTTTTTCCCGTCAGCTAGCTCCTCTCCCAGACAAGGACGAGCATCTGATCCAACACCATTAGAATTATTTTGGTGCGAGATGAATCGAAACCTTTTGCTCTGGATTTTTTACATACATGCCATTACGAAGTTCGTTTAACTCCGACCTGCAATTACAAAACGCGTATTCTTTTTAATGCCATTACTTTTGCAACTTATCACAGATGCCATTCTGCGCATTTTCGGACGATTTAAGTGATTTACGCGACGCGAATACGAGAGGAAATATGGAAATACGCCCTGACGACTGGGCCCCACTGGTCGGATACGAATCTAGGCAAATCAAAAACTCCCCCACGCGGTCCGACCTGACCGCATCCACCCCTCGCGCCACTTCGGGCCGAAACAAAAATTCTTCATTTCTAGGGTTCTTGCGGCGATTTTAGGGTTCTTCGATGCAACGTTGATTCCGGCGACAACGACGACCACCAGATGGCGGAGGCTCCTAGCGACGGCGACGACAACTTGTTTCCACTCTTTCCGTTGATACATGCTGCTGGTGGTCTCTCCCCCTCAACGCGAGTAAGTGTTTATCTATTCTGTAGATGTTGATTGCGTTGAAATTGCCATCGATCTGTGCGCTTGAGTGAAATGTCTTTTGCGTTGAAATGGTGATTTCGGTTTGACCTATTTCTATTTCTGATTTGATTTACGTTTCATTATAGAGTTAAGTGTTGAGACACATGTGAAGGGTACCCCGGTTTGATGATGAATATATGTGACAAGATGGAATTTGAAGTGTTTTGGAGAATGTTAAATGGTACATTTGTGAAAATTGCCGTGGAATTGGAACCGGACCATTATGCTGAGCTTGGGCTAGATAATAGTTTTGATCTGACACATGGTGTATTAGGGCTTCCTAATTTTGATGTCATGGATTATTGTGTTGGTAATTTTGTGATGGACTAACCTTACAGGTGAGGTAAGATATGCTGGTTTCGTGTGTGTTCACCTCAATGATGCAGGTAACGGTGGGTACGTGGCTAACGCTTCACGGGGACAGCCGGAGGATGGTGCATCCGGAGGCGTGCAGATGACCGGGTTCAGTGGCCTGTCGGTCACATGAGGTGGTGTACTCGAGAAGCTTAGCCATGGTAAGGAATCGGTAACCTGACGGCGAAGTTGATCTGATCGGTGGGCCTAGGCTTGGGCTGGCAATCGAGTAAGCTACGAAGACATTTCCCGAAGGAATATATGGAGAATATTCTCTCTCGGGAGCGTGTCTTATAGTGTGTGACTTGTACACCACTCATCTTCAAATTAAGGGTGGAGATGGGCTGTAGGTTTTAGGGCATCTCACTCTTGGGCTATAAATAGAGGGGGAGGGGAGCACCTTGTCCTCATCCTCTTAAAGCAGAAAATTTCAGAAATAGAGATGGTGAGTTGGGTGTGTAAGGGTGGCACTTAGAGTACTTGTGACCACATGGAGTGTGGTTTGTAATCGCCAACTTTTATGCAATGAAATCTCTCATCTTCATGATCATCTTGTGTTGATTTGCTTCAAGTTATTCTTTCTTTTGTTTCCCCCTATGGAGCTTTTATTTCGAGATGAGTCTTGGTAATTTCTTACTGGTTCTTGATGGTCTATAATACCTTGAGGTTGCTAATATGATTTACCACACTCTTTGCAACCATATGAGAGGCAAGAGATCAAGTTCATGACTTGCTGCAAATCTGTCCAGAAATATTCATCTGCGCAGCAGTTAGTAAAAGATTTTTAGAAAAATCTAAAAACTACATTTTGGAATGGTTTCATATGAAAAAGATGCGTGACTCATATACCCATCTGTGGTAAAAATTTGAAGTCCACTGGTTTATCCATTTGAGAGATGTGAAGTGAAAATCGAGCCCTAAACTTTCTGCTCATAGTTCTTGACGGTTCGTGGTGTTTCAGTTTTCATATTTTTTGTGCACGGATTCTTGAGGAGATTTTTGGTGAAGTTCTTCATGACTCATGGTTTCATAGGGATAAAAATTCCCACAATTTGTGGAGCAACAGAAAGCCATCATCTCTCTGCTTCAATTAGAAACAAACTCTAAGAATCTGCTTGTGTTTTCCAGAAAGCAGCTTGTGTTATTTCAATTTTTCATATTACAGAATGTTTTGAGGCGACTTTCGACTGAGTTGCTCATGACTAATTATGGAATAGAGACAAAAATTACCAAAAATTAAAGAGCACCAGAAAGCCACCATCCATCTCCTGCAAGTGAGAGCCAATCTGCTTTTGCTTTTCTGAAAGTCACTTTAATCATTTGGCTTGATCTTTTTTTATAAAGCGAGCTTTGAATTAATTTCTCCCTTTTGGACACTTGATAACTAGGATTGTGAATGCAAAAACTTCCACATATTCCATGACTTTTAGTCATGCATGCTATGGGTACACATAATTGTCAAGTTGTTCGGATTTTGGTGAAAACGGTAGCATCGAATATTTATGGCATCTATTCACCCCCTCTAGCCGCCTAGCTCGGGTCTTCAACTGGTATCAGAGCATTTGGTTTGGTGGTTGTTTGCAAATCTTGACCGATTTTTCAAGCCGATTTATATTGCTATTTGAGCTGTGGCGGACAAGTATTCCACCAAACCCCCCGTGTTCTTTGGAGCCAATTTTTTCTATTGAAAGGCTAGGATGGAGACATATGTGATGGCTCAGGGCTACAATGTTTGGCTTAAGATCAAGGACCCATATGAGTTTCCCAAGGAGGTGACGGCCATGAATCAAGCCGATGTGGAGCTTATGCAAAAGTTCGAAATTTTCTGATTCAAGGCTTTAGTCGAGGGGAGTACGAGCGGGTGTTGGACATCACCACAACCCATAAAATCTGGACAACCCTCCAAGCTTACCATGAGGGGACGGCTCAGGTTAAGGTGGTGAGACAAGACCAACACAAAAGAGAGTACAATCAATTTACTCAGAATCCGGGTGAAACGCTTGACTCATGTTTCTCCCGCTTCACCAAGATTATTGCCGATCTCCGTTCTGTTGAAGTCAAATATACCGATTCCGAGATCGCTAGGCACTTTCTCTCTGCTTTGGATCTTAAAGTCTAGGATGTGAAGGTGACTGCAATCCGACAGGCTGCCGATCTCTCGACGCTGACCTTGGAAGCGCTCTATGCTAGTCTCAAGACGCACGAACTTGAGCATCTCCCAAAAGATCCCAGTTCCTCATCCACTGCCTTGATAGTTGACCCCTCTGGTCGTGGTTCTTCTGATGTTGCCGGTTTCTCCCTCTTTGCCTCTGTGAGCTGTCCAATGATCAGATGGACAAGATTCCTGAGGAGCAGCTTGTCTTGTTGACCAGGAAGTTCTCGCATGCTTACAAGCGAGTGGCCGATCGGAGGAGAGGCATCGTGAGGTGCTTTGGTTGTGGTGGTCTCAACCACATGAAGCGTGATTGTCCAAAGTCCGGAGGAGAGGAGCGGAACGACTACGTCGCGCCAGCACAGAACACCTACATCAACAAGAACCGCAACATCAAGACCCGTGGAGGTGACAAGAACAAACCACCTAAGCAGCTGATGAAGGGACACCGTATGATCGAGAAGGTGCTGGCCGCTCTGGAAGAAGCCGTCATCTCTGACAAGGAGGATGGACACTCGGATGATGGTGAGGATGAGCCGCCAGAAAACGATGACGTCGACTACACCGGCATGTGCTTCATGGCACACGGTGACATCAACTTAGACATCTACCACACCGACAAGATGAGGTAACTGATGAACAAGGTCCCTCCTATTCTGAACTCCTAGAAGCATTAGTTAAAATTCATGACAACTACACTAGGGTCTTGGCCAAGAAAAATGCCCTTGAAGTTCAACTCAAAAATGTTAAACCTGCTGCTTGTTTTGATTGTGGGAAGCTCACTTTAGAACTGGATGAACTAAAAATGCATTATAAGAATGTCACTATCTAACTAGAGAATGAAAAATGTAGGATTGTTCCCGAACCTGTTGACTTTGATGGGTGGTTAGAGTTTGATAGTGTCATGACTGATTTCAATGAATTAAGGACAACTCATGATAGGGTGCTTGATTTGAATGAACAACTTAGGGAAGTTAATGTTAAGCTTGTAACAGAACTAGATGATACTAGGAAGAATTTGTTCCTTATTACTTCTGATCTAGAGTATGTCTGCTTAATGAACCCTAGCATGCTTTGTCTTAATCCCTCTGCACACTCATCTAAGGACCCAATCAGTCCAGTTGCGGGCTGTAGCGATCATGCTCCACCTAAGAACCCAGTCAGCTCAGATGAGAGTTGTAGCTTCCACTCACTTGATTCTACATGTCGTGATTACACACTGTTGAAGCTTGAGAATTTAAACTTGCAAGCTCAAATTTCTGAGCTTAATAATACTGTTCTTGATGCCTCTGTGTGTGATCGATGTCTTGAGCATGATGGGGATCGAGATGGGTAGGATCTATGAGGACATGAGTGATAGGTTTGAGGGTAGGTTTGTTGGTGATATGCCCTAGAGGCTATCATGTGAGATGATTGTATCATACGTCTATGTTCATGTACGTATGAGTTCCCTGAATAAATGTCACTTCTTTGTTCATTAAGTACGACTTAATTGTGAAACACATTGTCAATATGACATTATTCTAAACGATCCCTGGTCACATATATATCATTATATGGAACAATAGTGATTTGACCAACACATGTATTGAGTGATGGTAACGTTTCATGTATCATTTATATAGAGATATCAAATTAATAATGTGAGCACATGTTAGAGAACATGGGGTTGGATAGACCCGCTCTGAGACACTGCTGAGGTAGTTATCTTAAAAGTGCCATCAGGGTTAGTCTCGAGTGGTATACCTATACGGTCCTTCGACCTGAGATCCTTATTGATTCTCAGCATGCGTAGTCGTATACTTTGGGGCTATCAAACGCTTCACCGTAACAGAGAAGTTATAAAGGTAGCTTGCGGGTATGCCACGAAACATGACGTGAGGTTTAAGAGATCAAGATGAAATTTGCCATTCCTTGGTAACAGGAGAGATATCTCTGGGCCCCTCGGTGTGGATGGATAAAGAAAGTGTATGGCCATGCCAAAGTGATTAAAGAGTTAATCACAATTATATCCATTACATTGACGAGTGAATGGGTCGAGCTATCACGAGGGTGGCACGCTTCTTGCCTTGAGCTTGACTGATGTCGTGTGGCAAAAGGATCCTATATGAGTGTATCGAGGCTCAGCTGATTCGATCATCGTGTGCATTCGGGGGTCACTATGTACTGCTAGGTACCGCTATTTGCTTGTGGTCTAGAGAAATGTTTCTCCGGGACCGCGACCGACTTGTACATGAGCCTAATGGGTCACACACTTAACTGGTTGGAACATTACTAATGGATTGGATCCATTAGTGGGTTTGTGTGGATTTGGATCCACTACGCATTGATAGGTTTCTATTGTAGAAGATCCATTAGTGCGAGTCATAATGAGTTTCTCTAGTAGAAAACCCGTTAGAGCACTCTATAAATTGAAGAGGTGGGGCGCGGGGTGGGCGAGTCTTCCCACCACGAAACCCTAGCCGCCACCACGCCCCACTCCTCTAAACCCTAGCCGCCGCGTGCACGGGTGCTAGCACACCAACGCGCAGCGTTCCAACCTCGGACGTGTGGATACCGTAGAGGCGTCGTCGCTCCTGCGTCGGCGCTGATCGAGAGGATCGGCTACATCCGCGATAAGGAGGAATTGTACCGCGTCGAGTTCGACTACTGAAGGACCGAAATGACGACTAGAGGGGGGGGGGGGTGAATAGGCGCACGATATATTTTTCTTATGATCACTAGCACCCCTGAAAACCTTATTGGACAAATCCTTGAACACTTGATTCAGCACAGAGGAAGCTTCTTGCTCTCAGACATCCTTCAGCACTAGATGTGCTCATAGTAGCTTAGAGTCCTCTTGGTCATTTCATCAACCATGTGTCGTGCTTAGGCCATCTCCATATACGAACACGCAGCCATGTCATCTTCTCGGCCTTGTATTCTCCAGGGCAGCCAGCACTGGGCATAGGCCACAACGCCGCCGTGCCCCAAACCAGCGCGCCGTTGGGAAGCTGTCGTGGACCAGCCGCCAGTGCTGCCCGACGCCGCCTTCGGGTACCGCAGCTTGTCGCTCGCTCCCACGAGCCACCTAGCGCACCGCCGCCGTGCCGCCCCCATGTCAAGCCGTCGTGTGCCGCCTTGAGAAGTCCGGCCAAAGGAAGGACCTTGGGCTTCCTCTCATCTGATCTGGTTTCTCCCTCTCTCTCTCTTATCAATTTCCCTCTCCCTCTTACCGATTCCTCTCTCTCTGAGCCGGTGTGTGGAGGCAGATGAAACAAGGCTTGGTCTTTCTCTCAAATCTCGGTCTCTCCCTTCAATCTCTCTCTCTCATGGCGCTGCGCTCACTCGAACAGGAGCATGCACAGAGAAGAAGATTTTGGGGCATCGGCTGCCAAGAAAGGAGCAGGCCGCCTCCTCCCTCTTCAGCTCTCTCTCAATCTCTTCTTTGAATCTCTCGCACACAAATCCCTCGTGGATTTATTCTCACGGCCAAGAACAAGAACAGCAAGGCTCCTCTTTTCTTTCTCTCAATCTGGTCTCATGCAGAAATAATCAGGGGATGACGGCTCCTCTCACTCCCTCTCGATCTGCACTCTTTCTCTCAATTTTTTCTGGCCGTGGCACAAGAACAGCACAGTTGTTCTCTCCCCTTTTTTTTCTTTTGCCTCTCTATACGTAGGACACAAGAACAAAACTTGGAGAAATATTTTTCTCTCTCACAAAATCTGGATTTTACTCTCTCTCTTGCTCTTGGTGTGCTGCACGAAGGGAAACCCAATCTGGGGCTTGCAAGATCTGGCACCTCCCTTTCCTAATCTCTCTCCACTCTACCTTCTCTCTCTAAACTCTCACCGATGGAGGTGGCGGCGGCTGGATGGAACCCTAACCGCCCCTCTCAATCTCTCTCAAATTTCCTGTACACAAATAAATGGAGAAATAATTCTGATATTTTCTGAATATTTGTTCCACCTTACGACCATGGGGAGACCTTCTCTCTCCCCTCACACCTCACACCTCTCACCTAGGGCTACATGGTGGTGGAGTGGCTTCCCAAGCCTCCACCTCCTCTCCTTATATAGCCACCCTAGAGAATATCCCCCGAATATTCCGGCATCCCGAAAATATTCGATACCGAGCCACGCAGGGCCCGCACCGGGTTTTCTTGCAGAGCCTAACTCGTAACCTACAGGGTTTTAACCACGCCGGCTAACCAAGAACCGAACCAGGGTTTTCCACGGGCTAACCCAGAACCTGACAGGGTTTCTCACACACCGGATAACCCAGAACCGAACAGGGTTTTACCACCGGGTAGCCTAGAACCGAACCAGGGTTTTCCACGGGCTAACCCAGAACCTGACAAGGTTTCTCACACACCGGATAACCCAGAACCGAATAGGGTTTTACCATCGGGTAACCCATAACTGAACCAGGGTTTTGATACCGGCTAACTCAGAACCTACCACGCAACATCCTCGGTCGCAGCCCATGCCTGGTCCCACCGGACTGACCAGCTTCACCACCATGGTTACCGACGCTACAGCCTCCAGCTGCCTCGGATCCCTTGCCATGGCGAAGCTTCTCGAGTACACCACCCGTGTGACCGCCAGGTCATCGAACCCGGTCGTCTCAGACGATCCGGACGCACCGATCTCCGGTGTCCCCATGACGCGTCGTACCACGTACTACCGATACTTCCATCACATAGGTGAAGCTTTCCGAGTACACCACCTTATGTGACCGCCAGGTCACCGAATCCGATCGCTTCAGACGCCCCAGACGCTTTTGACTTCCGGCTATCCCCGGCGTCACCACGCATCCATCGATTTCGCATCACAGAGGTGAACATATACCAAAACCATACACCTTACCTCTCCTGCAAGGTTAGCACAACACAAGATCATCCAAAACCAAGCTCAACATCAACACAAGCATACAACGATGCACACGTGTCAACATGACACGACCCCATCGGACAACATCTGCCAGACACTCAATTCGTGTCCATTTCACCAAATGCAACTCAGAGCACTTCAAAATCACATTAAATTCAAACCCGTCACATATATTCATCACAACACAAGGGGACCCACCATATGGGTCTCAACAACTACGTACAATGCTTTGCAGCACGCGGGGAGGCTTCACCCAATCTACTTCCGCTGCTAACGTGCTGCAAGGGTAACAATCTATGATCCCTGACTCGCTTGCTTTCTGGGTGGTCGCGGTAGAAAATTTGGTTTTCCGCCTAGCGTAGCACCGCGTCCTCTTTCAAGGTTGACTCAAACCCAAAATGCTAAGTGTCTTTACTGTCAAGTTCTCAAGAGGGAAGTTAAGATCCTAGTTGAAAAGTGTAGCAAAGCCTTGGGAAAGGGTACAATTGATAGCCCGAACTCTTCGGACTCTTCCTCTTCTTGCGGGTTTTGTCCCCAACTCCATTAGGAGTGCAAATACCTCATGAGCACTCTTGAGAAGTTTGTTGGGGGTAAACGGAAGTTGAATTTGATACTTCACAAAAGCAAGATATCAAGGGGTAGAGGTCTAGATAACAATTGGCTAGAGCACATCAAGAGACACCCACCAAGTGTTTGGAAGGGATGAGAACGGGCAAATCGTTGTTCTTAGGGACAGTGTTTCTGAGACTACTGTTTTTAGATCCGCAGGGATCGTTAGGCGTCCTATTACACAGTCTGTTCAGTCTCAAAAGAAAGCTCCACAAAGTCCACCTACGAGGAGCGTTCCTCTTATCACTCCTGCCCCTGGAAATGGCAGAGGAGTAGTTTGCACCTTTTGCAATAGGATATGACACACTGAGCAGAACTGCTTCGTCATGCCAAGGAAGCACGTGAGGAGCGTAGAAAATAGGCTAGAATTCAAGAACCTCCTAAGAAACCTGCACCTAGGTTCCTTCCTCATCAGGCTAGACCGGTGGTTAGACGGGCAGGACTTGGAGTACATCCTTCTGTTGTTCATCCTGTTGCCGGTCTGGGGCTGAGCAGCGTCGTCCTCATGACGTACCTCCTGTAGGTTACAGAGGTGAACTTCCTCTTCAGGTTCCTTCCTCTTTAGGCTAGACCGGTGGTTAGACAGGCAGGACTTGGAGCACATCCTTCTGTTGTTCATCCTGTTGCCGGTCTGGGGCATGAGCAGCGTCGTCCTCATGACGTACCTCCTGTGGGTTACAGAGGTGAGCTTCCGCCATGTGAGGTGCCAACTCCATAGTGGAGAAATGGCAAGAAGGGTAGGAAGCACGGACAGGATGCACCCGCCTCAGCTCAACGGCAGGTTGCTCCTAATCCAGCATCAAAACATTTCCCTGATAGAAGGGATGGCCTAGTCCGAGTAGAGTCTGTTCAGTATGGTCGTGTAACTCAACTTTGGGTGCCAAAAGATGCACTGGTATTTCCCAATGCCAAGCCACGTTTCTTCACTCGTTGACTCTGGCGCGTCGGGTTTGAAAGGGGGGACATGTGAATCATCGATTCCGGGTGTTGTCGCCACCTGACCGGAAACTCTCAGTGGTTATCCTCCTTAGTCCGTGAGCCCCAGGGTGAGAAAATCACCTTTGGGGATGCTTCGTCAGGTCGTGTGCTCGCTAGAGGCTCTATTCAGATTAGTGACCAGGTTGTACTTAAGGATGTGGCCCTTGTCAACAAGCTTCGCTATAATTTGCTTTCAGTTTCTCAGCTGACTGGTGAGAGTTTTGAGGTTCGTTTTAAGCAGAATGAAATTTGCATTCTTGAGTCTTCTGGGAGTTTTGTTTGCGGGATTAACAGATTTGGGAGAGTTTTTCGTGTTAACTTTCGATCTTCAGTTGGCTCTTCTCATTGCTTAATTGCTTCAGAGTCCCGTGACACCTCCTTCTGTCATAGGAGACTGGGTCACGTTGGTTTTGATCACTTGACCAGAGTTAGCAGTAAGGATCTGATTTGTGGTTTACCCATACTCAAGATGGTAAACGACATAGTGTGTGCTCCTTGCCGGCATGGGAAGATGGTAGCTGCTGCTCACCTACCAGTCCCCCTCATGATGACTGATGCACCTGGACAATTGCTTCACATGGACACTGTTGGTCCCTCCCGTGTGCAGTCTGTGGGTGGCAAGTGGTATGTGCACGTTATTGTCGATGACTATTATCGATACTCTTGGGTCTATTTCATGGTAAACAAGGACGAAAAATTTGGCCATTTTTGTTACTTGATTCGTAAGCTTTCTATTAATTTCCCAGGAGCGCTTCGCGCAATCCATTCAGACAATGGCACTAAATTCAAGAATGCATAATTTGAAAGCTTCTGTTCTGATTCTGGTGTTAAGTCTCTTCTCCGCACGTCGCACAACAAAATGGCATTTTGGAGAGGAAGAATCGCACTTTGGTAAAGATGGCTAGGACTATGCTTGACGAATATTCTACTCCCAGGTATTTCTGGGCTGAGGCTATTTCTACAGCTTGTATGTTTTAACAGGGTGTTTCTGAGGTCTTACTTGCATCGCACATCCTATGAACTTCGATATGGGTATAAGCCAAGTCTTTCATATTTTCGGGTGTTTGGATGAAAGTGTTTTATTCTGAAGTCTAAAAATTTAGACAAATTTGAATCTCGATCTTTAGATGGTGTTTTTCTTTGGTATACGGCTTCTGCGGTTAATTATCGTGTCTGGGATACTGAGAGGCGGAGAGTTGTTGAGACTTGCGAGGTGACCTTTGAAGAGGCTATGCCGGGGGCAAGGCCAGATATCTCAGGTTCAGATTTGTCTTTTGAGCCAATATTTGTTGAGGAGAAGGTTATTGAAGATGACGGTTCTTTAGAACCCGATCATGACTTAGCTCCACCGGTGGCGCCTCCAGTTTCCAGTGCTGTTCCTTAGTCTCATCGCTTACCTTTTGATTGTACTCAGCTCTCACCTTGTGCTTCTAGGTTTTCACCTATAAAATCTGATTCGACCGGTGGCTCTGATCGTACCTCTCCTGCTCCTTAGGTAGAGGCCATTTCTAGGGCTCCTTGTCACATCCAAAAAGACCATCCCCCTGCACAGATGATCAGTAGTTTGAGCGAGAGGATGCTAACCCGATCGAAGTCTAGGCCTTCTCACCTTTGCTTATCTGCTGCTTTTGTTGCTTCCTTTCAACCGAAGGATGTCACCCATGCACTTTCTAATCCTGATTGGATGAATGCGATGCACGAAGAGTTACAAAACTTTGAGAGGAACAAAGTATGGCAGCTCGTTGAATGCCCTAAAGTACATAATGTAATAGGTACTAAATGGTTGTTCAAGAACAATCAAAGTGAGGATGGGGTAGTGGTTAGAAACAAGGCTAGATTGGTTGCTCAAGGTTACACTCAGATCGATGGGATATACTTCGATGAGACATATGCTACTGTGGCTAGACATGATTCCATTAGGATCGTAGCGGCATTTATGGCATCCAATGGGTTCAAACTGTATCAAATGGATGTTCGTAGTGATTTTCTGAATGGCTATATTAATGAGGAAGCGTATGTGAAGCAACATCCTGGGTTTGATAATTCAAGATATCCTAATCATGTATATAAGCTTGATAAGGCTCTATAAGGGCTAAAGCAAGCACCCAGGGCCATGTATGTCGATGACATTATCTTTGTTGGTTCCTCCTCTACTCTTGTTTCTGAGTTCTCATTGGTGATGACCTCGGAATTTGAGATGAGCATGATGGGGGGAGCTCAACTTCTTTCTCGGTTTGTAGTTCAAGCAATCATCAGAGGGGACCTTCCTTCATCAGAGTAAGTACACAAAAGACTTGCTTAGTATGTTTGCCATGTCAGATAGCAAGCCGGTCTCTACTCCGATGGCAACTACTGTTGCCTTAGGGCCCGATGAGAATGGTGAGCCAGTCGATCAGAAGGAGTATCGTAGCATGATAGGCTCCCTGCTTTATCTCATCTCTTCCCGGCCGGACATCCAGTTCGATGTGTGTATTTATGCCCGCTTTCAGGCCTCACCTAGAGTCCCTCACCTTCAGGCAGTGAAGCGGATTTTTCGCTATCTCCGAGCGACTGCGGACTTTGGCCTCGGGTTCTCTGCTACCTTTTGTCTAACTCTCAGAGCCTTCTTAGATGCAAACTTTGTGAGCTATAGGATAGATAGGAAGAGCACTTCTGGCACCTGCCAATTTCTTGGTACTTATCTTGTCTCTTGGTCCTCTAGGAAGCAGTCGAGTGATGCGATGTCCACTGTTGAGGCTGAGTATGTTGTTGCTGCTGCATGTTGCAGTCAGGTTGTTTGGCTCTGCGCTACCTTAAAGGACTTTGGGTTAGTTCAAGCAAGTGTGTCACTTCTCTGTGACAACACCTCTGCCATCAACATTGCTAAAAACCCAGTGCAACACTCTAGGACAAAGCACACTGACCTGAGATATCACTTTCTTAGAGGCCATGTGGAGAAGGGTGACATAGTCTTACAGTTTGTTGAGACCGACTGTCAGTCGGCTGATATCTTCACCAAGCCATTGGATAAGGCTTGGTTTGATGCTCTCAGGAGAGAGCTTGGGGTTGTGAGCTTGGCTAGCTTATAGTTAGGGGGAGTTTGGGCTATATGTAATATATTCTTTTCGCTTTCCCAGCATTGCATTTGGGTTGCATTCGGGCTTGGTTATATTGTGTAGGCTGTCAGCACTCTTCACTTAGACTTCTAGCGTGTTGTGGCACGTACCTCTCATCTTGTGCTTAGGTTGCTATCATGCGTAATATGCTTCCTTCTCTCCTCTGGCTAGGCTGATCCCACACAGTCTTATAGGTCTCTGGGTAGATAGGGTCTGTGTCGTATCTCTAGTAACCGAGGTGTAGAGTTGTTAAGTCGTAGGAGGCAGATGAGGGCGAGTCTGAGCTTGAGTGGTTTATGTTCTTGTCTAATTCTTTGTGTTTTGCCCAGTTGCATTTCCTTGGTTTTCCGGCTCCTTATTCATTGTTACTGTTTTAATGCACATTTTTTTGAGATAAAACTGCTGACTCACTTGTTGAGGGGGAGTTTTCGAGAAATTTTGCATTAGCATATAGACTTCTTTTTGTTTTTGTAGCTTTGCATATTATGCTTTTGAATTTAGGCTTTGTAAGATGCCGAGACTATTCATATTTCTGCTTGTGCTAGCTCGTTCAATTGGTGTCTAGTCTAAAAATGACATTGCTTTTGATTTTTCCAAAAACTTTGATGTGGTATGAAATTTTCACTTTCTGGATATTGTTGCTTGATGAGGCATTTGCGTTCTTCTTACAGTAACACTTGCAACTTGGTGAAATCTTCTGTTGGCCAAATCTTGCTCCTGTAAGTTGAAAAACAAAAAATATGCAATTTCAAGTTTTGGAGAGTTTTCACCGGTTATCCTTTACGAGATGGCTTGCCATTGCACAAAAGAGGCATGAACTTGGAAGGGAATCAGATAGGCAAGACGTGTGATTCCTTCAGTGTAATGCTGGGCACCGTCGGTCATGTGTTCGGCTGGAGGCTCTCCCCCCTAAATTCAATAAAAAAAATGCAAAACACACACAAAAGGAGAGTGACCTAGGAGGCCATTTCCAGTGATCCTCGGGATGTGTCTTGATAGCTATTGCTCGCTTTAAACCTATGGATGCATTCAAAAGTGTTTAAAAAAATCAAAAAAATAAAAATGCTAGTTAGTTGAGTTGTCGATTTGAAACTAATTGGATTTCAAAAGGTTGCATGTGGTGTTCTATTGAAGCCGTCTTTATGCCTTGTCATGCCGCGTTATTTGATTGTGATTTTGTAAGCCACATCTTCTAATATGAAAAATCGATTTACTAGCATCTCCTGAACTTGTGAGTACCGAACTAAAATTGCATTGCTTCGAACATCTTTGCCATGTGCTTCATGTTCAAATGGATAATTTTTAAAGCTCCCTAGAACTTGCATTTGCATCATGCTTTGTGCTAGTTCCCTTAAATTTCTTGATGTCTATATTGCCAAAAGGGGTAATTGAAAAGACATCAACATTCATTTCTTGAAAAAAGGGATAATTTCTTGGGAATTTTGACTTTCACGACTTGAAGTTTTGGAACACATGTGTTCCTATCTTTTGCTCCAAGCTTGATTCGGCATTTCCAACATGCCTTATTCGACAAATCCAAAAACTTGAAAATATTTTTTGAGGGTTCGTCAGTATATTAATCAAGGGGGAGTGTTGAGACCCATGTGGAGGGTATCCCGGTTTGATGATGAATATATGTGACAAGATGGAATTTGAAGTGTTTTTAAGAATGTTAAATGGTGCATTTGTGGAAATTGTCGTGGAATTGGAACCGGACCATTATGCTGAGGTTGGGCTATGTAATAATTTTGATCGGACGTGGACCGGTGGGATTTGTTAAACTGACACGTGGTGTGTTAGGGCTTCCTAATTGTGATGTCATGGATTATTGTATTGGTAATTTTGTGATGGATTAACCTTACAGGTGAGGTAAGGTGTGTTGGTTTCGTGTGTGTTCACCTCAGTGATGCAGGTATCAACGGATACGTGGCTGACGCTTCGCGGGAACAGCTGGAGGCTGGTGCGTTCGGAGGCCGGCAGGCGACTAGGTTCGATGGCTTGGCGGTCAGATGAGGTGGTGTACTCGAGAAGCTTAGCCATAGCAAGAAATCCGAGTCAGCTGGAGGTTGCGGCATCGGTAACCTGATGGCGAAGTTGATTTGACCAATGGGCCCAGGCTTGGGTTGGCAACTGAGTAAGCTACGAAGATATTTTCCGAAGAAATATGTGGAGAATATTCCCTTTTGGAAGTGTGTCTTGTAATGTATGACTTGTACACCACTTATCCTCAAATGAAGGGTGGAGATTGGCTCTATATTTTAGGGCATCTCACCCTTGAGCTATAAATGGAGGGGGAGGGGAGCACCTCCTCCTCATCACCTTAGAGCTTAAAATTTTAAAAATAGAGAGTGTGAGTTGGGTGTGTAAGGGTGGCACTTAGAGTGCTTGTGACCACATGAAGTGTGGTTTGTAATCCCCAACTTTTATGCAATGAAATCTCTCATTTTCATGATCATCTTGTGTTGATTTGCTCCATGTTCTTCTTTCTTTTGTTTTTCCCTTTTGAAGCTAATATTTGGAGATGAGTCTTGGTGATTTCTTTTTAGTTCTTGATGGTGAATGATGCCTTTAGATTGCTAATATGATTTACCTCACTCTTTGCAACCATATGAGTGGCAAGAGATCAAGTTGTTGACTTGTTGAAAAACTGTCCAGAAACTTTCATCTGCGTAGCAGTCAGTAAAAGATTTTATAAAAATATAAACAAATCATTTTGAGATGATTCTAGTTGAAAAAGATGCGTGACTCATATACCCATCTGTGGTAAAAATTTGAAGTCCACTGGTTTGTCCATTTGGGAGCTCTGAAGTAAAAACCAAGTCCCAAACTTTCTGCTCGCAGTTGTTGACAGCTCGTGGTGTTTTATTTTTCATATTTTCTGTGCATGGGTTCTTGAGGAGAAGTTTGGTGGAGTACTTCACGACTCATGGTTTCATTGGGAGAAAAATTCCCATAATTTTTGGAGCAACAGAAAGCCATCATATCTCTGCTCCAGGTAGAAACAAACTTTGAAGAATCTACCTTTTCTTTTCAGAAAGCAGCTTGGGTTGTTTGAATTTTCATATTTTTTGTACAGATGGTTTTGAGGATATTTTTGGCTGAGTTGCTCATGACTAATTATGGAATAGTGAAGAGCACTAGAAAGCCGCCATCCATCTCCTCCAAGTGAGAACAAATCTGCTTTTAGTTTTCTGAAAGTCACTTTGATCATTTGGCTTCATCTTCTTTTGTAAAGCAAGCATTGAATTGATTCCTCTCTTTTGCACACTTGACAACCAGGATTGTGAATGCAAAAAGTCCCACATATTCCATGACTCTGGGTACACATAATTGTCAAGTTGTTCGGGTTTTTGGTGAAAACGGTAGTGTCGAAAATTTGTGGCGTCTATTCACCCCCTCTAGCCACCTGGCTCGGGTCTTCATTAAGTGTGGAGAGTTATGTGAAAAGAGAGGAGGATTGTAGAAGGAGGTATACAAAAGCTCGGTGTGAGCATCATTGAGCCCTAATTATTTTAGTGGTATTGATGACGTGGATATTTGCGCAAGGATTAGTGCTAGGGAGTTCTTGGTCTTTTCATGGAACCCTAGCGATGCTTCCGTGAATATTTGAGCTGCTCCAAGATGATATAAGCATGACCGGGCGAGTGAGGAGGTCATGCGTAGGTTTAGGAGTAGCTAGTTAGGTTTTACTTTTGTTGCCCGTGCTTCAAGAGGGGTCTAATTGGTTCGATCATGCCCAATCTCTTCTTCACTTAAATCCATAGCCCTTTCTTAGTCCACAAGCCTATCACAATTACCTAAAAATCCGTTTGTGTTCAAAATGCTTAAGCCTTGCATTGTCAGTGCTCATTGGATTGGGTCTGATAGGCACAAACCCTAATTGCTCTCTTCTGTAGCTAGTCGGATTGGGTCCGACCGTCGTTGGACAGGGTCTGACAGTACTGAGTTCCTATGCTTTTACCTCCATCGGACTGGGTCTGACTGTACATATTTTGTTTGTCCTGAGACTAGGTTACAGCCATCGGACCGGGTCCGGTGGTCGTCGGACTAGGTCGGACGGGTACTGTAACGGCTAGTGTTTGGAGTCCTCCTGAGCTCCAACGACTAGTTTCTCTCTGGGGGGGTACAAATTGAGTTCGGTAGGCAGCCATTGATGAGATTTGCTGCTCCATTCCACCTAGAGCCATCATTTACTCATCCTACGGGTGTTTTAGAGGCTGTTTGGATGGCGGCCGGCGCTCGCCGTGCCAACCATCGGCGCGCCCTCGTTTTTTGGCACGCGTTTGGATGGCGGCCGATGGATGGTGCGGGCGCGGGGGCGAGGGCGCGCCGACGCACAGTCAACGTGGTTGTGGGAGTTGGCTCGGGCGGCCGATTCGTTTGTCAATCCTCGCCAACGCGAGCAATGACGAGTCGTGGGCGTCGGCGCGCCCTAGATCAGCACGGCGAGCGGTGGCCGCCATCCAAGCAAGCCCTTAGAGCCTTTCCTCCTCTATTTCATTAACCACATACCTTGGCCCAAACCAAACTTTGTGGAAGTCCTTTGATTTGGCATGATCGAGGCATTTCGGGCTTATTACTCTTGAAGACGGTGTTCTTCTCGGAGGAGTGGGCTTGCGAGTAGGCCTTGGCGTGTGGCTACTCTCGAGTCGGTGTATAGGTGACGGAGTCCACCTCGCCGGAGTGGCGGAACGATTATAGGGGAATAAGTGAGGCGTGTGGCTCAAGAGGGAGCCGGTCCTTGTGCGCAAGGGCTAGTCTCAACGGAGAGTAGGAGTTGCGGCTCTGAACTTCAGAGAATCAAATACTGTGTCACTTCTCCTTTGTCTCATTTACTTTTGCATTTATCTTATGCTTGGATTGCCCATATTTGCTTGATTGCTTCGATTGAATGAATTAGGTTACTAGTGCATCTTGTTATAAATTGCTTCCGCTTGATAGGGCACTAGAACCTAGGATTGGGTGACTTTTAATCTTGTTGCCTAATCAAGTATAATTTAATAGAAATTTAAAATGCCTATTCACCCCCTCTAAGCCATAGAGATCCTTTCAAGTGGTATCAGAGCATAGGTTCTCCCGTTGTAGCTTAATCGTTAGGAGATGGCCACCAAGGAGGGGGCTAAGACTGACATAGGAAACTATCCTTCTTTCCATTGCACAAATTACTCCCATTGAAAAAATTAGAATGTAATACTATCTAGAAGCTCATAGCTATGATGTTTGGATTGCTTGTGAGACCGGCTATCCGGCTCCCGTCAATTCTTTGCACTCACTCCCGTCGAGATGGAATATCAGCGTTACAATGCCATAGCTTGGAATGCCTTACTTTCCAATTGAAGTTTTGATGTGTTTAATTGTATTAGCAATCTCACAAAAACTAGTGAAATTTGGAAAACTTTGAAAGAAATCCATGTAGGTAGTTCGGAGCTAGTGGAGGAGAAATTAGCTCTCGATAGGAGAAAATTTGATCATTTCAAGATGTTATCTAATGAGAGTGTGAATGATATGTTCTCTAGGTTGAATCCGATCATCAATGACATTGGCATGTGTGACAAGCCCATGTAGGATATTGACGTATGCCAGAAAATTCTTGACATTGTTCCATTTGAGTTCAACCCATTTGTTACTATGCTTCAAAATAGTAGCAAAAAGATGAAAACTCTTACTCCAACGAAGCTCCTTGAAAACTCGCCTCGTATGAGATGAGTATCAATGGTTATGAAGATGCACCTCATACTAAGAAGACCATTGCCCTTCCCGCTCAAATCAAAGCAAAGAAGAAGAAATTTGATGAAAGTGAAGACGATTGCTTCGATGATGGGATTCCGGAGATAGAAGAGGTAGCTCTTCTTGTCAAGCGCTCAAGAAAGTTGATGTAGAGGATAAGATTTAGGAATGGAGGCTCATCATTAAGGTAAAAACCCATCTCCGAAATGCGATGGTATGAGTATGGAGAGAAGGTTACTTGGCGGCGGATTGTCCCATGAACAAGAAAAGCAAAGGCAAGTTTAGAGATCAAGAAGGCGATGAAGATGATAAGAAAAAGCATCGGCACTATCATAAGAGAGAGAAGAAATTTAAGGACAAAAATAAGGCTCTTGTCGTTGAGAAGTCCAAAAAGAAAGAGTACTCAAGCTCTTCGTTATCCTCCTCCTCATCCGATGAAGAAGAAGACACAAGAGCTCATGGTTTAGCTGGACTCGCCATCAAGGAAAATACTTCACCAACTATCCCTAGACAAAAACTTTGTCTCATGGTCGACAAGTAAAAGGAGATTGTTGGGGAGTGGATAACCGACGATGAAGACTCTTGGGCAGACACCTCCGAGGATGAATCTCACACCGCCAAGATCTCCGGAGTCATCATCAACAACTCTCCACCTCCAATGTGTCTTATGGCCTTGAAAGATAAGGTAACGAAAGAGAAACCCTCTCTATTTAAGCATACTAACTTAATTGACGAATTAAATAACGCTTTAGAGAAGGAAAAGTCTAAATGCAAAAAGTTCATCAAGGTGCACAACGAGCTTGCTAATGAATTTGAAACATTGCTTGAGAAACATGAGTCTCTAAAATCTGATTATGAGGCTCTTAGTTGTCAAATTAAAATTCTAGAAAATAATCAATCTAAGGTTAAGTGTAGTCATGACAATGCTATTAATACTTGCTCAATTGTTAGATGCGATGTTGGTGTGACTTGTGATTTGATTGACACTATTGATGAGCCCGTTAACAAATCTTTTGACACATAATTTGCTTTGTCACCCATAATCACCCCTAATACAAGCTCTTCATCATCCATTAGTGCCACACCTTTATTTGAAAATGTCTGCAATTTGGGTACTTATGGCTTTGCTTCTTGTTCAATTGAGCTAGTTAAGAAAAATTTAATTTTGAAGGATAGAATTGAGCAATTAGACATTAAATTGGCTAAATTAATTGTTGGGAGCTCAAACCTTGACAAGGGTGCTTTGGAACCAAAGGTATACCTTAGGCAAGCATGGTTTGGAGTTCAACCCGGGGATTTGCCCAAGGGCAGTTGAGGTAAGCCTAAGCTTATCTTTGTCAAGTCAAGCACCCATTGTCATTTGTGTAAGGGGAAAGATCATAGAGCCGTTGCTTGTACTTTAACTAAATCATCCAAATTCATGTCTTAAACTCAAGTTCTAAATGCTAGCTTCGTGTTGTTGAAAAAGAATGGCTCTACTTTTATTAAGTACATTGGTGCTCACAAAGATGATAAAAATGTGAAGGCTATTTGGCTACCCAATTGTTTCATGACTAAGCCGAAAGGACCCAAGAAGAAATCTTGCATACCTAAATTCCAAGCTTGATTTTGTGTGTAGATGAACTATTAGAGCAGAGGCCGGCATTGGATATTTGATAGTGGTTCTACTGAACATATGACTGGCTCCTCGCGTATGTTTACCTCACTAGAAGAGGAGAAGGACCTCGACCACAAGATCACATTTGGGGATAACTTCAAGCGAAAGGTAATCGGTATAGGTAAAATTGACATATCCAACAACCTATCCATCTCAAATGTTCTTTTCATTGAAACTTGCAATTTCAATCTTCTCTCCGTTACACAAGTGTGTGATTTGGGTTTTGATTGCCATTTCTCTACTAGCGGCGTTCGTGTCGTGCGTTGCTTTCGAGGGCAAACGATTTTTAAATTTGTATCCGATTGATTTCTCAAATTGTGATTCTTCTCAAATCAATACTTGTCTTGTTGCCAAAGCCTCACTTGGTTGGTTATGATATGGACGTATTGGACATGTCGGAATGGTCAATTTGAAAAAGGTTTTTACGCATGATTTAGTTGTTGGCGTGAAGAATGTGAAGTTTAAGAAAAATTGATTGTGTAGTGCTTGCCAAGCCGGTAAGCAAATGGCTAATCTTCATCCTTCCAAGGAATTCATGTCTACATCCCGAACACTTGAACTTTTTCATATGGATTTATTTGGCCCTAATAACACCTATGGTAGTATAGGAGGTAATTCTAATTGTCTTGTGGTTCTTGGTGATTTTTCTCTCTATACTTGGGTGTTTTTCATTGCAAACAAGACCTTCACCGGTGATGTGTTTAAACGGTTTGCATTGAAGGCCCAAAAGGAGTTTATCACCTATATAAAGCAGGCAAGGAGTGATAACGGCACCGAGTTCACTAATTCAAATATTGAAGATTTTTGTGATGAGCTAGGAATCAAGCAGGAATTCTCGGTGACCTACACTTCTCAAGAAGACGGAGTAGTGAAGAGGAAGAACCAAACATTAATTGAGATGGCGAGGACGATGCTCAATAAGTACAGCACGCCACATGCCTTTTGGGCGAAAACCATCAACACGGCGTGCAACGCAATCAACCACCTCTATATTCACCGACTCCTTCACAATACTTCGTATGAACTACTACTGGGACGAAGGCCCAATATCTCCTACTTTCGAGTCTTCGGGTGGAAGGTATACATATATAGGAAGAGGACTCATTTGGGTAAGTTTCAAAAGAGGTGTGACACCGGTATCATGCTAGGCTACTCTTCTCACTCTAAAGCTTTCTGTGTTTACAATTCTTTCTCCGGTCGTGTTGAAGAGGCCTACGATGTTAAATTTGATGAATATAAAGGCTCAAGATGAGCGAGATGTTATGAGCAATGTAGGTGATGAGCCACTCCATAACGTCATTGGAGGTGGGTGAAGTTCGACCCTCACCGGAGCTAAAGGATGAAAATGAAGATGAACCCTCTACCTCCATCGATCCTCAACCGCAAGCTCAAGACACCTCTCCAATAACACAAGTGGGCGAAATGGATGAGGCTTCCATTGATTATATTGATCAAGCTCAAGAGTAAGCCAATGATCAACAAATATCCATCCAACAACATCTTCAATCACCGAGGATCATCCCATCGACCAAGTTATTGGCAATCTCAATCAAGGCGTAAGAACCCATTCTCATATCGCACGTTATTATGAAGAATTGAATAACTTTAACCGCAATGAAGTGTGGGAGCTTGTTGAGAGAACAAGGGATCACAACGTAATTGGCACCAAATGGGCCTTCCGCAACAAGTAAGATGAAAACAGTAAAGTGGTTCACAACAAGGCGAGATTGGTGGCACAAGGTTTCACTCAAGTTGAAGGTCTCGATTATGAAGAAACATATATGCCGGTTGCTCGACTCGAAACTATACGGTTACTCTTGGAATTTGGCATTTGTACCTCTCTCTCTATAATATTGTCCTTTATCAAATGGATGTTAAGAGTGCTTTTATCAACAATTTTCTTAATGAGCCTGTCTATGTTGAGCAACCGCTCGGTTTTGAAAACCTTGAATACCCTAATCATGTCTATAAGCTCACTAAGGCGCTATACGGTCTCAAACAAGCTCATAGAGCATGGTATGAGCGTCTTAGGGACTTTCTCCTAGAAAAGGGTTTCAAAACGAGTACGATTGATTCCAAATTGTTTCTAAAGTCAATTGATAATGATTTGTTCATTTGTCAAATTTATGTTGATGATATAATATTCAAATGCACTAATCAAGCTCTTTGTGAGGATTTTGGAAATATGATGTCCAAGGAGTTCGAGATGTCGATGATTGGAGAGCTCACCTTCTTCTTTGGATTTCAAATCAAAGAATTAAAGGAGGGGACCTTTGTTTGCCAAGAAAAATATATTGAATATTTACTAAAATACTTCTCAATGATGGATTACAAGCCAATTAAGACACCTATGGGCACAAATGGGCATCTAGATTTGAATGAAGAACGAAAACCCATGGAACAAAAGCTATATCGCTTCATGATCGGTTTGCTTCTTTATCTCACCGCTTCTCAACCCGATATTATGTTTAGTGTGTGCATGTGTGCTCGCTTTCAAGCATCCTCTAATGAAGTGCATTTTGTTGCCGTAAAACGCATTTTGAGATATTTGAAATTCACCCCTAGCCTTGGACTTTGATACCCCAAGGGAGCGCGTATTGAGCTTCTTGGATATTTCGACTTGGATTATATATGCCGGTCGCAAATTCACCGCAAAAGCATCTCGGGGGTTGTCACTTAATAGAACGCTCACTCGTGTCATGGGTTTTGAGAAAGAAAAACTTCATGGCGCTATCTACCGTGAAAGTGGAATATGTGGCAGCGGGGAGTTGTTGTGCTCAACTCTCGTACATAACACAAATGCTTAGTGAATTTGGGAAAAAAAAATGAAAAAGTGTCTCTTCTTTGTGACAATCAAAGTGTGGTGAAAATAGCCAACAGTTCAATATTCCCGTACCAAGCACATCGACATCCGTCATCACTTCATTCATGATGATGTCGCTAAGGGTGGAGTTGTGCTTGCCTACGTAAGAACGGAGGATCAATTAGCGGATATCTTTACCGAACCCTTGGATGAGGCACGGTTTTGTAAATTAAGAAATGAACTAAACATACTAAACAGCTCAAATGCGTGTTGAGGGCTTCAATTTTGGATGTTGTGTCTTATTTGAATTTCTTCCATTTCTTTTTTACCCTCGTCACATTGGGGAGTTTGGATTGACTTCATAATCTCACAACTCTTCTTAATGGTGAAAAGATGAATTTGTTTTGAGTTAGCAAAATCTTGTCCTATATTTGAAACCAAAACAAATTTAAACCTTATAATATATCTCATATCTTCTCACCATTTCAAAACTCCGAAAGATTAAAACTATTATCCCTTTGAGAAAAATGCTTCAAATGCATAATATTTTTTAACAAATTCATAATTGCATCAAAAGTTTTGGAAGTTTTTAGAAAGTTGAACCAAAAATTCCCAAATTTGTGCTTAAACTCCAAAATGGACCCTATGCCTGAATTAACATTCCAATTTTTCTATCATGGGATATTTTGTGTCCACACAATTCCTTGATCATAAAGATCAAATTTTGAGTTTAAATGTGGATTATATTTGGAATTTATCTTTTATACCTCATCTCTTCAAAATAAAGGTCTTCAAAATTGCTTCAAAATTTGAATTTTCTTGGTTCTTGAGCAAAATAGGAGAAAATCCATTGAAAACAGCTAAATTTTAAAATCTTATGTGGGTTGGTGCTGCCCAGTTTCTCGGATCAGGACAAGTGCCGGTCAGGATGGTATCGGTAGAGTTTTCACTCCATTGGACCCAGTCCGACCAACATCGGGCCCGGTCTGATGGGCTGGTTGGCCCTGCAAGTCTTAGCCAATCATGTACTGTCGGACCCAGTCCGATGGTCATCAGACCCGGTCCGATGGAGTCTATTCTGATTTTGGCTAGGTGTTTATCTGCATCGCTACTGTCAGACCCAGTCCGATGGTCATCGGACTCGGTCCGATATAGTCTACTGTTCACTCATTCCCAGCAGTTGGCTTCGTCGGACCCAGTCCGACAGTCATCGGACCCGGTCCGATGAGTGGATCGCGGCCCATATCCTCTGTACCGTACCTATCTGCCTCCCTCTCTCCCCTCACTTGCTCCTGGTATTCCTCTCATCCAAAGCCGCCACCCCACCTTTCCCTCGCCGGCGCCGCTCCTCCGGCGACTCCCACCGACCATCCTCTCCATCTCCGGCCTCCCCTCGTCCTCCTCTTCGATTCCCACCGCGGGGATCCTAGAAGGACGGCTCGTGCTGTGCGTGCTTCCTTCCACAAGCTCCTCTCCTCTTCGCTACCAGGAGAGGCCTAGGGGACATCTTCTTCACGCACAGCATGGTTGGCTTCCGTCTAGGGCTCGGTAAGTTTCTCTAGGGGCTCTTCGATTTCATTTCTCTCATCATTCACCGAGTCCTAGGGTTTGAATCATGTTTTCCCACACTAGTGTCTTAGGCTCTGTGGAGTGGTTGGAGAACCCAAGTGTTTGAGTTCACAGCGGTGGAGTTGGGAAACTTGGGCAAGTCAATTGCAATAGCAGTGGGTGCAGGGGGTAGTGGTGGCCAAGGTGACAAAAGTGGCGGGGTTCTCACGATGACACAGCGTCCGTGGACAACTTTGCACCTCCTCGCACTAGGAAGGACACCCAGCAGCAGCGCGATGACATTGACTGGACTCAGCGACTTGCCGGTGAGTCCTTTGTGACAATTGATGATGACAATGATGAGGATTACGTGGATGAAGCTTAGCAGGAGGACACCACCGCTGCTGAGACATTGATACCTGAGGATGAGCCTGTCGACAACAACGTACTCCTTTTGAGTATGGAGATTATGAATAAAAAGCAAGCTGTGCCTTATGATAGATGGTTTCCTGTTTAGAGAGAGGATAACAATGATTTCCGCTTTTACACCAAATTCTAGAAGCAACTTTTCATGTGCTTCTCCAGATAGAAGTGCTCTAGAGATCCTCACTATATTGATTGTTATGAGATCACGTCATTTATGTGTCCTAGCATTTACAACTACTTCAATACTATACCCGGTTATGCAGATCTCCTCTCCAATTCTCAGTTGATATGGGGGGAGGAACGACACTGTGAATTTTTTGCTACTGTGTTACCTGCAAATGATCAGTTAGAATTCCTCTATTATCATTAAATCGACGACAGGATTCACGGCATCTCCTTTGCTGAGATGAACTTAGCTCTTGGCACTCCTGACTCTGGCGTTGATTTGCACGGTTTGGCTTTCGACACTGGGATGTGGCCCACCAGGTATCCACCTGAGGAGGATATTCGCCTTATGTACTTTGAACCTGAGGCTCCTGACTATAGTTTTTAAAAGTCCAATCAGCTGAAGGCAGAACTGGCTTTGATGCATGTTATCCTCAGGAGCACCCTCTTTGTGCGAGGTGGCAACAGATATCGTATTTCCTCCATCATCAGTTCGTTCATGCTATATCTCTTTAGTAGGAGTTTAATCAACATTGGAGCCACCCTGTTTGGAGAAATTGACGATGACATCTATAAGGAGGTTGACAGGCCTCTGCCTCTTGCTCCGTATATCGGGCTTCTGCTTTCTAGAACTGGCAGAGTGCACGAGGAAGAAATTGGACAGAGGAGCGCGAAGGTTAGGAAACATCAGATGAAACAGTTGTGCGCCCTTGTCAGTAGGTGAAAGGTGGGTGGGCCTAGGGCTGCTTCTCCGCCGGGCCCGCCTCCAAAACCGGCACCGGCACCTGCACCTGCATTTACTCCTGCTCCTTCTGCTTCAAATGCTCATATGGCATGCCATGGCTACTCTGCTGCTCCTCCACCTTGGTTTGATCTGAGTCCTCTCATGCATGAAATACAAGCCCTTCAAGCTGATCAGAGTTTTTTTCAGAGGGAAATGAGGGAGGATTTAAATACATTTAAAATTGACATCACGACAGACTTGGCAGCCATTCGACAACAATTGGATAATATGGTTGGTCACCAGACCTATCTACAGGAAGAGCTTGGGGTGATGAAGTCTGCAATGATGTATATGGGCACTCACTTTATGCCCTACAATCCAACAACTAATCGCTATAATTGCTACAATGATGCTCAGAGTGACTATCAAGAATATTTTTGGCAGTCTCAGCAGGCTACTCCAGTGTATCCTCAGCCAGGATTTGTGCCAGCTTTAGTTCATCCTCCTCCTATCGGTGGTTCTCCTTCCCGCTCCTCTAGGTCAAAATCCAAATGAGCGCGGTCCTCTCCTTCTAGTAGTCTCGGTGGATATGGTGGCCATGACGGGGATCGCCAAGATTAGGAGCTTTTCCCTTTGCGTCACTTGTTGACAAAGGGGGAGAAGAAGAGAGTGTAGAAAGGTAGTTGTTGAAGCTCGAGGTCTATTAAGCTCTTATTGTAATCTTTGTTTTATTGCCTCGAAACTTTCTTCTCTTCGTTCGTACTTAACTTGTTTGTGTTAATCTTTTGGCTTGTATCTTCGTGTTATGCATGAACTTAGGGAGAGCTTCTTTCCTTTTGCACACTAATCTGTCGAGTTGTGGCTTCTTGTGCCTTAATCTTTATCTTGTTATATTTGTCTGCTTTGAATCTCTCGTACTTGCATTTGTGCACTAACCCTTTTGCAGCACAAATTATTAAATCTCCCTTGGGTTATCATCAAGTACCACAAAGGGGGACATTGTGAGCATCGTTGAGCCCTAATTATTTTAGTGGTATTGATGACGTGGATTTTTGCGCAAGGATTAGTGCTAGGGAGTTCTTGGTCTTTTCATGAAACTCTAGCGAGGCTGTGGCGAATATTTGAGCTGCTCCAAGATGATCTAAGCATGACCGGACGAGTCAAGAGGTCATGTGTAGATTTAGGAGTAGTTAGGTTTTTACTTTTGTTGCCCATGCTTCAAGAGGGGTCTAATTGGTTCGATCATGCCGAGTCTCTTCTTCACTTAAATCCATAGCCTTTTCTTAGTCCACAAGCCTATCACAATTACCTAAAAATCCATTTGTGTTCAAAATGCTTAAGCCTTGCATTGTCAGTGCTCATCGGACTGGGTCTGACCGCCGTCGGACTGGGTCTGATGGGCACAAACCCTAATTGCTCTCTTTTGTAGCTGGTCTGACTAGGTCTGACCATTATTGGACTGGGTCCGACAGTACTGAGTTCCTGTGCTTTCACCTCCATCGGACCGGGTCCGACCACCGTCGGAGCGTGTCCGACAGTACGTATGTCATTTGTCTTGAGACTGGATTACAGCCATCGGACCGGGTTCGGTGGTTGTCGGACCAGGTCCTACGGGTACTGTAACGGTTAGTTTTTTGAGTCCTCCCGAGCTCCAACGACTAGTTTCTCTCCAAGAGTATAAATTGAGTTCGGTAGGTAGCCATTTATGTGGTTTGCTGCTCCATTCCACCTGGAGCCATCATTTACTCACCCTAGGAGTGTTTTAGAGCCTTTCCTCTACCATTTCATCAACCACCTACCTTCCCCCAAATGAAGCTTCATGGAAGTCCTTCGATTTGGCATGATCGAGGCATTTCGGGCTTATTACTCTTGAAGAGGGTGTTCTTCTCGGAGGAGTGGGCTTAGGAGTAGGCCTTGGTGTGTGGCTACTCTCAGGTCCGTGTATAGGTTACGGAGTCCACCTCGCTGGATTAGCGGAACGGCTACCGGGGAGTAAGTGAGGCGTGTGGCTCAAGAGGGAGCCAGTCCTTTTGCGCAAGGGCTAGTCTCAACGAAGAGTAGGAGTTGCGGCTCTGAATTTCGGTGAAACAAATACCATGTCACTTCTCCTTTGTCTCATTTACTTTCGCATTTACCTTACTCTTGAATTGTCCCTATTTGCTTTGATTGAATGAATTAGGTTACTAGTGCGTTGACGGTGTGTTTTCCGCTCAACCACTGCGGATCACACCCCTAGTCAGATTTCTCTCCTGCTAGCCGATCAGCCGTGCTCGGTTCGATTGAGCGGTGGGCGCAGCAAAGAGCAACACACGGGGATAACCCAGGTTCGGACCCCCTTGCGGGTAATAGTCCTACTCCTGCTGAGCTTTCGCTCCTCTGGTTGTGGTTGAAGGGAATGTGGTTACCGAATGCTTGTGAACTGTATGCTCAAAGTGCACGTACCCCCTCCTCTCTCTCTCCACCCCTTTTATACAAGACTCGAACCGACGGAGAGAGCCAAGGGGTAGGCAATCTGATACTCTTAGTATAATCGACAAGACACGACAGAGAGATTTAAACGTGCCGCTTGCCCACGCCAGCGGCACCGCCCTCGCGATGCCGCAAGTGGCCTCGACCCGCATGATCCACACCGGTGAGTCTGCGGGTGGGGCCTAGCTTGCTCCTCGACGCAGGCGGCCATCTTAAGCAAACCTTCTCTCTGCGGTCAATTCCGGCTGCGCCCACGATGATACCGCTTTCGTAGGGTCATCATGGCGGATATCATCTCCTCGGTGTCTATCCGGCGTGATGTCGCGACAAATCGCTCGTCTTCGCAGCAGAGGAGAGCCTTCGCCCGAAGACTCCTTCCGCGCTCCTCGCCATGTGGGCCCCGCTTGCGGTGGGGGCCTTCGCCGGCTGCTGATGGGCTCGCCCGCCTGCGCTGGGCACGGTCGGCCGTCGGCGTGGGGTGCCCTCGCCTAGTCTTCTAAGGGCTCGCCATGGCTGGGCTGCTTTCGCCCGCCGACGCGTGGGGCCCGCAGAGGCGCCGAGGGCTCGCCACGCTGGGCTCGATCGCCCGCCGACGTGGGGCTCGCTTGGGCGCCGAGGGGCTCGCATGCCACTGGGCCTTATCGCCCGCCGACGATGGGGCCCTTTGGGCGCTAAGGGGCTCGTCCCACGTTGGGCTGCTTTCGCCCACCGACGCGTGGGGCCCGCTGAAGCGCTAAGGGCTTGCCTGTATTTGGGGCTCGATCGCCCACCGACGATGGGGCCGGCTGGCGCTAAGGGGCTCGCCACGCCTGCTGGGGAACTGCTCGCCGCTGCTGACGCGTGGGCTGCTTGGGCGCCGAGGGGCTCGCCACGCTGGGGCTCGCCGCCACTGACGCGTGGGGCCCGCTTGAGGCGCCGAGGGGCTCGCCCACGCCACTGGGCACTGCTCGCTCACCGACGCGTGGGGCCCGCTTGATCTTCTCGGGACTCTTCACACTGGTATTTATTACACCGACAAGTAGCCGGGTCCACCGTGATCGCGAACCGTCGCCTGAGACACTTTTTCCGTTTCTTGTGCGGCGGAGACGAATCGTGGGGGCCCGCCTTCGCGCGGCGGCCCGACGCCGATTCTCCACCTGCGCACGATCTTCCTTGGGGAACCACGCCGCTTTTCGCGGGAAATCGAAACGCGCGGGGCAATGATGGCGCGCGCGCGTGGGGTCGGAATCCAAACCGTCGCACTCGCGCGCCTTGCTTATAAATACCCCCCTTGGCGCCGCGGCCAATCCTTCCGCACGCTAAGTCCTCAAACTGTCCTTCACCTTCTTCGCCGTTGCCACAGGGCCTTCTCCGCCGCTGCCACCTTCTTTTTTTGCCAACTCCTCCACCGTTTTTCCATGGCGCCCAAACGCAGCAAGGGTCGCCGCGGGGACGCGCCACCGGCGGGGCCTGCTTTGCCTGCCTCTGCTGTCGACGAGGACGTGGCGACGCGGCTCCAAGGGTTCGTGCCGCTCACCTCCGTCCGGTTCCGCGCCGGCACCATAGTGCCGAGCCCCCGCGACGGGGAGATTGTGACCTTCACTTGGGCGATGCTGGCGGGGCTCGTCCCGCCGTACTCGGAGTTCTTCTTGGCGGTGCTCGCCTTCTACGAGATTCAGGCGACGCACCTTCCCCCCAATTCTATCGTGGCGCTGACCATCTTCGTCCACCTCTGTGAGATGTTCGTGGGGACGATGCCAAACCTCCCGCTCTGGCGCCGGCTCTTCACGCTGCACGCGAAGTCGCGCCGGCGGGCCATTGAAGCTGCTACTTCACGCCCGCGACACCGCCGCCTTCCTCCGGTCACGGTCAAGTCCAAGCTGGAAGGGCTGCACCGTCAATGGTCAGACGTGGAGGACTCCGGGCTGCGACGACCTTGACCTCCCCGAGGGTCCTGTGGAATCCCTTGCTAGCTGGGGGTCTCCGCCTGACGACTCAGCGGAGCTGGAGGAGATGATGGGGCGCATCGCTGAGCTCCGCCGCAACGGGCTCACCGGAACCCACGTTGTGGCGGATTTCTTGCGGCGCCGCCTCTGCCCGCTCCGCATGAGGTTCGCCCTTTGGCGATACTGGACGGCGACGGAGTCCGCCTTGTCCCCGGAGGTAAATGTTTCTTCAGTCTTGTCTTTTTGGGAATGTCTTTTCCTTTGACTCCTTGCGCCTCATGGCTTCTTCTTCTCTCTTGCACCCAGCCGCAGGGAACGTGCCGGAGAACGTGCTCCGACAGTGGCTGGCGGGGCTCCTGACCGCGCCCACCGGCGATATCTCTTTGCCGGAGACCATCCGCCCCCTCTGCGAGTGGGTTCCACGGGAGCGCAACCAGTACCTGCGCGGGCTGCCCCCTATGGAGGTCTCTGGTCCCGCGGTCCAAGTGGCGGGGACAGCTGCGATTCGCATGAACCGCCTCGGCGGCCGCCAAAGCTTCCTTGCTGCTGCTTGCCGCTCTGGCGTGGCGGCCGACTCGATCCGCGCTGGAAGCGCCGCCTCATCCATCGGCGGCGGGGGGAGAGGGGAGCCCAAAGAGAGCTCGCCCCTCCAGTCCTAAGCTCCAGCCGCCTCCTCCGGCCCCCTCCAGTGGGGGCCCCGCTGCTGCCGCCGCTGCTCCACCACCGGCGAACGCGGCGACTCTTTAGGAACTGGCGCCGCTGCTGATTTCTTTCCTCCTCTGCTGCGCGCTCCCGCGCGGCGCTTCGCTGCTGACGCTGCCGCCGCCGTTGCAGCCGGCGCTTCCCTGCTGGCGCCGCTTCGCGCCGGTGCACGCTCCGACAGCGCTTAACTGTGGACGGCGCCACCGCCGCTTCGCGATCAGCGCCTGACGCGCCCCTTCAACCTTCGCTTTCGAAGCGCGCCGCTTCAGGTTGGCTTACTCTGCACTCACGTACATTTCGCATTAGGGTTAGCATGCTGCACGTTTTCGCATACCTGAACCCTGTTTCTATTTATCTTCATTGGATAGAGCGGTCGATGGGGCCTCAAGTTCCATCCCGCGCGACCAGCCAGCCCCCAGCTCGCCCGCGGCTCCTTCGACGGAGGCGAGGCCTCTCGCCGCGGAGATCGCGTCGGAGACGAGGCCGGAAGATCCTTCGGCCGTTGCCGCTGCCGACGCCAACGCCGTGGGCGCCATTGCCGCCGACGTCGGGCGCTCCTTTGGCGCCGTGCCCTCGCCACACTGGCGGCACAGAAGGCGCCTTAGCTCTCGCTTGTCGTGACCGTCGGCGAAGCTGCGGCAGCGCTGGAGCGGAGGTCGCCCAGCGAGACGGCGGCACGCGAGGTTGGGGCGGCGCAAGCGCAGCCGCCTCGGCCACCAAAGCAGTCGAAGACCTGCGCGCGGAGCACTCCGAGCGTCTTCGGGTCCTCGCCGACATGTTGCGCGGTGCCTACCACGCCGGGGCGTCCTGTACCCACGGGCGTTACCTTGTACTCTCCTGGAGGAGATCGCGTGATATCTTTGGGGCCGTGGGGCGTGCCGCCGAGGCTTTTCGGGATCTCCCGGTGGTGATGCGGGTGCGGGCGATCGAAGACGGTCGCCACGGCGCTCTCGAAGCAGCGCGGTTCGTCTTGGGCAACTGCCTTGCCCAAAACGCCGCGTTTGACCTCGACGCCGCCACCGGGGAGTCTTTGCGCCAACTGGACCGGTTCGAGCAGTCGCGGGTTGACACCGCCGCCAACCGCGTTTCTATGATGGGCGGCGCTGCGCCGGCGGCGGGCGAGGAAGACGAAGACGAGGAGTAGACGAACTCCCTCATCTTTTTATTTTTCCTGTACAAACCCTGTTAATGCAAACTTTTGCTCTTTGCCGTGAGTCTCGATTAAACTTCGCGCAAACTCTTAATTGCGAATAGAACTGGGGCACCCGAACGCCAAAAGCTTTAGATAGAGCGTTCTATCGAAAGTGAGCGCTTTTTTCCTTAGGCATCTGGTTACTTCAACCATTATGGCCTCTTGGCGAACCGACCTTAAACGTTACGTGGCGAGAGCTTAGCTTCCGGAAGTGGTCTAGACGCCGGTGCCGCCGTTGGCGCATTGCCCAGACCGAGCCGACACACCAGGCTAGAACCCGCCTTCCATTCGCATCGTCTCGCCCAACCGCAAGTTATAAGCGTTCGTCTTTGCAACTAAGGGGCCATCAGCCTTAAGTACTTTTTCGCTACCAGCTTTCAACAGAATGCTTTCTAACAGACTTTAAGGCGAAAAAGAACAGATGCCCACAGAGAGACAGAACTTATCTTTTTATTGAAGATGGCTTTGTACAATGCAGCCCCCGAGGCGAGCAGGGAAGGATGAAGACCTCGCCGCTCGGCTCCGAAGGAAGGCCAAAAAAGCTCTTGGAACAGCTACCTATGGGTAGAACTTCCTCAGCTGCTCGATGTTCCAAGTGTTCGCCAACTCGCGACCGTCCTCGAAGGCGAGCCTGACTGAGCATGGGCGGGAGACTGAGACCACCTTGAAGGGGCCCTCCCACAGGGGAGACAGTTTGTTGCGCCAACTGCGCTTGATTTTGTGCGAACGAGGTCGCATGCGCCGGTGTTCTCTCACACACCCGTCTTGCTTGATAACGGCGCAAATGCTCGCTGATACTGGCGGCCGGATCGCCGCCCATCTCTCGATCTCCTCCGGAGATTTACTTCATCCCGACGCCGGTCGTGGTCTCATCTTCACCGAACGCCGCCACCCTTGGGGACCCAAAGGCGAGCTCGATGGGAGCACCGCTTCGAGCCATACACGGGAAGAAAGGGGTCTCGCCGGTGGCTCTGTTGGGAGTTGTCCGCGGCGCCCTGTACGGTGGGGACTTCTTCCGCCCGGCGCTTGCAGCGCTTCTCGAACGGTCGAAAGCCCTTGTCTTGAGCCCTCTAAGTATTCGCATTTGCCGCTCCACTTGCCCATTGCTCTACGGATGTGCAGCGGAGGCGGCACGCTTGGTACCCAGCTCTTCGCACCGATCTTGAAATCGGCGCTTGAAGCTGCGCGCCGTTGTCGGTGATGATCCTGTTGGCGACGCCGAACCGGACGAAGATGCTCTTCATAAATTTTATGGCAGCAGCGGACGTGATCGCCGGGACGGGCGATGCCTCCACCCACTTGGTGAACTTGTCGACGGCGACGAACAGATGTGTGAAACCTCCGGTTGCCCGCGGGAACGGGCCCAGGATGTCCAGCCCCCAGACCGCGAACGGTCAAGAGAGCGGAATGGTTTGCAGCGCCTAGGCCGGTCGGTGGATCTGCTTAGCGTGAAATTGGCACGCTTCGCATCTCCTCACCAGCTCGAAGGCATCCTGGAGGGCAGTAGGCCAATAGAAGCCGTGGCGGAAAGCTTTCCCGACCAACGCCCGGCTCTCCGAATGCCTCCCGCACATGCCTCCATGGATCTCAGAGAGAATCGTACTCCCGCTTCCGAGTGGCGCTTCAAGAGAACTCCATTTGCGCACAGCGTCTGAGTCCCCACCTACCGGGCGTGGCGCTTGGCCTTGCGCGCTATCTTCTCGGCCGACACGTCATCGTCGGGATCACTCCGCCCCGCAGTAGGCTAGGATCGATCCATCCGCGACCTTCCGGACGGCGTGGCGGCGTTCCGTACATTGTCGCCGACGTACTCTGCCTGGCCTGGCATTTCCGCCTCAACCATCTCAGCAGTTCTTCCGCCTCCTCCCTCCAACCGGGGAGCTGTGGCAGGATTAGTGACGTCTCCTCTAGATGTGGGAGCTGCGTCAGGGAAAGCGTCGTCCCCGCCAGGATTGGGGGCTGCGACGGACAGCCGCGTGAGTCTTTCTTCAAAAACCCCAGCCGGAACAGGCGCCCCTGACGAGGCAATCTGGGACAGTTCATCCGCCATAAAGTTGTCATGGCGAGGGACGTGCGCGAAGCCCAAACCCTCGAAATGCCGCTCCAACCGGCGCACCTCCGCCAGGTAGGCAGACATGACGGGATCCGAGCAGGTGAAATCCTTCCTCGCCTGGTTGATGACCAGGAGAGAGTCGCCCTTGACTTTGCAGCCGCCGGATGCCCAGGGTTGAAGCCACCCTAAGCCCGGCGAGCAGCCCTTTGTACTCAGCGACGTTGTTAGTAGCGCGGAACTCCAGCACCACCAGGTGCCGGAGAATGTCGCCGGTGGGAGACACCAGAACGACACCTGCCCCAGCCCCCTCAAGCCGGAACGAACCGTCGAAGAAGAGAGTCCACGGCGAGGGTCTCGACGCGTCTTGACTTCTGCGTCCGCCGGAGTCCACTCGCTGACGAACTCCGCCAGAGCTTGCCCTTTGATGGCCGTTCGGGGAGCAAATTTGAGGTCGAATTCTGCCAGCTCCATGGCCCACTTGGCGATGCGCCCGTCGCCTCGCGGTTGAAGAGGATCTCCGTAAAAGTACTTGGTCGAGACGGTGATTTCGCCCACGAAATAGTGACGTGACTTCGGACGCCACAAGACGGCGTAGAGCATATTCTCGTGTCATGAGTACCTTGTTTGGCGTCGTGGAGGACTTTTTCGATGTAGTAAATGGGCGCTGAACACCTTCCCTTTCCGCCACCAGACCAAGATCGACCACAGGGGTTCGCGCGACATAAAGGATCAGCGGCTCGCCCGGGTCCGGGGCGACCAGCACGGGCGGGGAAGTTAGATACTTCTTCAGCCCGTCGAACGCCTCCTGCGCCTCCGTTGTCCACTCGAACTGGTTGGTCTTCTTCAGGAGCTTGAGTAGTGGAAGACTTTTATCCCCCAGGCGAGCTATAAAGCGGCCCAGGGGGGTCAAGCAGCCCACCAAGCACTGCATCTGCCGAAGTCGCATCGGGGGCATCATGTTCTCGATCGCCGCGATCTTGTCCGGGTTCGCCTCAATCCCCCTCTGGGAGACGAGGAAGCCCAGCAGTTTGCCCGACGGAACGGCGAATACACACTTCTCAGGGTTGAGCTTGATGCAGTACTTCCTCAAGTTGGCGAAGGTTTCTTTCAGGTCGCCGATCAATTCCTCCGCCTTCTTGGACTTTACCACCAAGTCGTCGACGTACACCTCCAGGTTCCGCCCTATTTGAGGGCGATGAGCGATGTGCATGGCCCTTTGATAGGTTGGGCCTGCATTCTTCAGTCCGAACGCCATCCTTGTGTAGCAGTAGACGCCCATGGGCGTCACGAAGGCGGTCTTGTCTTCATCTTCTTCGACCATGCTAATCTGGTGGTACCCGGAGTACGCATTCAGAAAGCATAGCTGCTCGCACCCCGCCGTGGAATCGACGATGAGATCAATGCGGGCGCGGTACGGATCGCCAGGCACGCCTGTTGAGGTCGGTGAAGTCCACGCACATCCTCCACCGCCCGTTAGATTTCTTGACGAGGACAGGGTTCGCGAGCCACCTGGGATGGGCGACGCTGCGAACGACCCCCGCCCTTAAGAGCTTGTCCACCTCCTGGCGGATAACTTTATGGCGCTCCACCGATTGCTTCTGGACCTTTTGCATGACTGGCCGCGCGCCGGGGAACGTCGCCAATTTGTGCTCAATCACCTCCCTGGGGACGCCAGCCATGTCGGACGGTTGCCATGCAAACACCTCTGCGTTAGACTGGAGGAAGGAGACGAGCGCGCCTTCCTATTTGGCGCTGAGAGAGGCGCCCACCCGAACGGTCTTCGCCGGGTCTGACTCACTCTGGGAGACCGCCTTAACCTCCGCGGACGAACCGGGGGAGGCACGGGTCTTCGCCGGAGGAGCTCCCGGAGTCGAAGCCTCGGCCTTCTGGGCACCGAATGCCCCCGCCAAAGCGAGAGCGTCCTTGTCGCAGCGGAGCGCCTCCGGGTGGTCCACTTTCAGGACGATGGGGCCGGCTGGCCCCGGGATCTTCACCACCATGTACGCATAGTGGCAAACCGCCATGAACTTGGTCGGCCGCGGCCGACCAGATGGCGTTAGGAGGTCGAAGTCCGCCACCTCGAACTCAAGCATCTCGGTGCGTAAGTTGTCTGACCTCAAACGTCATCGGAGGCGACGCGCCGGTGGGGCGGACTCGGCCCGCGCGATGTCAAGAACGGAGCGCTGGTCGAAGCTCCTGCTGCTGGATCTGGAGCGCCTTAGCGACCCGGGCGGACAGGAGGTTGAGGGAACTCCCTCCGTCTACCAGCACCCGCCCCAGCTTTATATTCCGGACCGTGGGCGCAACCACGATCGGGAGATGTCCGGGGCCGGCGGTACTGGCTGGGTGATCGGCCTGACTGAACACGATCGGTTGCTCTGACCACGCAAGCTGCCTTGCTGACCAAAAGCCGGGCACGGCGGTGCACACCTCCCTCATCACACGCTTAAAGCTAGCGTGGGACGGATAGGTGGCCGATCCACCGTGGATGACGGCAACCTCGCGCTCCGCCTGTTGGAAACCAAGCGAAACCGTTTCCTTGCCCTTGCCGCTGCCGGACGCCTGCTGCTGCTCGTGGACGCGCTTGTCCACCAACTTGTTGACGACATGGCAATCTGCCAAGTCGTGGGAGCTGTTGCGGTGAATGGGACAGTAAGCCCCCCGCTCCACTCGCGGGGACGGCGGTCTCGCCCGTCGTCGCGGCCGCGGGGGCCGCCGTGATCACGGCGGTCGCCCTGGCCGCCCTGCGGGATCTGTTCGCCCGCCGCGCGCCCTGCCTCCATCGCGACCTCCTCCTTTCTTCGCCCGCCGGCTTCGCCGCATGGACGGCCGCCGTCTTCGTCGTTGTTGTCGTCGCGCTTTCGGCGACTATGACCTGCCCGGTCTCGCCGCTTTGCGCTTCTTCTTGTCCTTGCCGCGGATTTTCGAGGTCCGGCCGCCGCCGCCCTGGCTGAAGCGAGCTGCGCTGGAGGGCGACTTGCGCAAAGGTGAAGAGCTCTTCCATCGTTTTGATCTTGCGGGTGGCCATCTTCTCCTTGACCCTAGGGTCTCGGGCCCCTCTCCTGAATGCCGTGACAACGGCGTCGATGGAGAAGTCAGGGATGGTGTTGCGAACCTGACTGAAGCGCCGGATGTAGTCGCGTAGCGACTCTCCCTTCTTCTGCTCCACATTGTGGAGGTCGTCCTCGACTCCGGGCTGCTCAAACGTGCCCTGGAAGTTGGTGATGAAGAGCTCTGAGAGCTCCTTCCACGACCCCACGGACTCTGAGGCGGAGTTCATGAGTTAAGAGCGGGCTCACGGTGAGGGCTGGGGAAGTAGTTCGCCAGAACCTTCCCCGACCCTCCAGCCGGCTGCACCACCGTAGTGTAGATCTGCAAGAACTCGTCAGGGTTGGTGGAGTCGTCATACTTGTCGATGTGGGTGGGCCGGAACCTCTCCGGCCACTGGACGCGGCGCAGCTCCTTTGAAAAGGCGCGGCAGCCGACTTCTGGAGCCTCCTGCTCCTGGATGCGCACTCCGACTCGCTGTGCCCGCCGTCCGGACCGCGCCGAAGAGACACCTCCTTCCTCGACGGAGGCAGCGTCGCGGGAACCCTCCTGGTCCCCACGGGCGGCAGCATCGCGCGCGGTCGCGCACCCGGTCGTGCCGCCTGCGAAGCTTGTCGCGCAGGTCTTCTCCTTGTCGTAGATGGCGGTCCTCCAAGTGGGACCGGAGATCCCGGCCACCTGTACGCCTGCCTGGCCGAACCCCCGTGGGAGTCACCTGGCTCCTGTCATCACGGCCCCGCCCCCTCCCGCCAGAAGATCCGCGAGAGGGGTGCGAGGGCAAGAAAGAGCGGGAAGAAGCGGAAACGCGGTTCCGCACCTCGAAACCTGCACCACCGCGGCGGCGGCAGATCGACGAAGGCCTAAACCGCCACCACGGAGCCGCCGGAGTCCGAGTCACCGCACCGGTGGGTTGTCCAGCAGAGCCACGCCGCATGGAGGTTCGTCAGGCTGGAGTGCACTCCTCCAAGGCCAGGCGCCGCCTAGCTTGGCCGGGGCGACTGCCGCCCGGCTGATCCACCGCTATTGCCGCGGCCGACGCCGTGGCCGCGGCTCTAGCGGCCGCCTCCTGGTCCATCGCGGACTGCTGATCCGCCATTGATGAGGTCGAAGAGCAAGAACCGATGCTAGCGCTCCCCTACCTGATGCGCCACTGACGGCGTGTTCTCCGCTCAACCACTGCGGATCACACCCCTAGTCAGATTTCTCTCCTGCTAGCCGATCAGCCGTGCTCGGTTCGATTGAGCGGTGGGCGCAGCAAAGAGCAACACACGGGGATTACCCAGGTTCGGACCCCTTTGCGGGTAATAGTCCTACTCCTGCTGAGCTTTCGCTCCTCTGGTTGTGGTTGAAGGGAATGTGGTTACAGAATGCTTGTGAATTGTATGCTCAAAGTGCACGTACCCCCTCCTCTCTCTCTCTCCGCCCCTTTTATACAAGACTCGAACCGACGGAGAGAGTCAAGGGGTAGGCGAGACAAGACTTTTAGTACATCGACAAGACACGACAGAGAGAGAAAACGCGTGCACGCTTACGCCGGCAGCGCGCCTCGCGTGCCGCAAGTGGCCTCGACCCGACAAATCCACCGGTGAGTCTGCGGGTGGGGCCCAGCCTGCTCCTCCTGACGCGGGCGGCCATCTTAAGCAAACCTTCTCTCTGCCGGTTAATTCCGCTGCGCCACGGATGTGACCGCCAGCTCGCAGGGTCATCAGAGTGGTAATCATCTCCTCACCGTCTATCCCGCGTGATGTCGCGACAATGCGCTCGTCTTCGCAGCAGGGAGAGCCTTCGCCCGAAGACTCCTTCCGCAATGCTCCTCGCCATGTGGGCCCCGCTGCGCTGGGGGCCTTACGCGCCGAGGGGCTCGCCCACGCGCTCTTTGGTGCGTGGGGCCCTCGCCCGGCCTGGCTGATGGGCTCGCCCACACGCTGGGAACTCGTCGCCCGCCGACGTGTGGGGCTTCGCTTAGTCTTCTAAGGGCTCGCAGACACGCTGGGGCCTGCTCGCCCGCCTGACGCGTGGGGCCGCTTGGGGCGCTTAGGGGCTCGCCCACACGCTGGGGCTGATCGCCCTCCAGACGCGTGGGGCCAGCGTGGGGCGCCGAGGCTCGCCCACGCCTGGGGTCGACGCCTCACTGACGCGCTGGGCCCGCTGAGCGCTGAAGGGGCTCGCCACGCCTGGGCCGCCTGCCTCGCCCGCGACGCGTGGGGCCCGCTTGGGGGCGCCGAGGGGCTCGCCCACGGCTGGGCTGCTTCGCCCGCCGACGCGTGAGGCCCGCTTGAGGCGCCGAGGGGCTCTTCACGCCCTGGTATTTATTACCCCAACACGTCTTGTTATAAATTGCTTTCGCTTGATAGGGCACTAGAACGTAGGATTGGGTGACTTTTAATCTTGTTGCCTAATCAAGTATAATTGAAAAGAAATTTAACATGTCTATTCACCCCCTCTAGGCCATACAGATCCTTTCACTCGGGTTGTCAATTGGGTTGTGCGTAATGATAAGGAGGTCACCATTGCCTATGCACATGAGGAGTTGGCAAAGTACATCACATGGGATCTCACCAGAGGCCTACTCTGTGGTTCTACGATAAGAATTGTGGAGAAGATACTGTCATCAATGAAGACAACCAGATCACTAGTTTCATTGATATGTATTGGGATGAGTTGAGGCCTAAAATTACGGTAGGCATGTTTGATTCCCCAATTGTGTCTGCTCCTGGGCCATCAAAGCCTTTTGCTTCCAAAGTAGATTTCCCTGAAACATCCGAAGCACCCCCACCACTAGATCCATCTGAGGATAATACAGAGGAGTGTGTGGGTGTGGATGATGAGCACTTGTACATGGGTAATCAGCCAATTCCAGATGAACACCCTGGAAGTGATCAGATGGATGCTGGCCCCAATACAGTTGTCATAGAGGAAGTAGAGGTGGATGATGCTAACCCAACAGAAGTGATACCAGGACCCTGAGAACCCAAGCATACACATTGGAGCTAGATTTGCTGACATGTCTGTCTTTAGAAAGGCCATTAGACATCATGTGGTGTTGAAGAGATTTGTGATTATGGTGTATAAGTTAGATACCAAACGATTCATTAGTATGTGTAAGCACAAAGGATGCCCCTGGTGCATCCATGCTTCTGTGGTGCAGGATGGGGCTACCATTATGGTATGGACCCCTCTTTAGTTATGTTTTTCATTTCTTATTCACTAAGATGAACTGACTTGTACTGCATTGTGAATGTTGTAGATAAAAACTTTGAATGAAATGCATAATTGCCCAACTACAAAAATGGTTGGGACAAAGATGGCAAGCCAAGACTGGGTGGCTAACAGGCTGAAGGATTGGCTAAGCAGAGATCCTACCGAGCCACTGAAGGATGCCATCCAAAAACTGCAAGATCAGTACAAGACCAAACTTGGCTACCAGAAAACCTGAAGAGGTATGCGGATTGCCCTTGACCATATTCATGGCAAATATGAAGAGTCTTTTCAAATGCTTGTCAACTAGAAAAATGAGGTATTAGAGAGGTGCCCTGGTTCTGTTGTAGAAGTAGACTTGAAGTCTGTTGGTGGTAAAATGTACTTTAATAGACTCTTTGTTGCACTGAAACCATGCATAAATGGTTTCTTAACTGGCTGTAGACCTTACATTGGTGTAGATGCAACATTTTTATATAACTGGAAAATATAAGGGTTAGTTAGCATCAACCACAGCTATAGATGAGCACAATTGGCTTTTTTATGTTGCATATGGGGTGTCTGACGCTGAAACAGAGGCAAACTGGACATGGTTTTTCACAAACCTGCACAGTGCAGTGGGGTCTCCAAGTGGGTTAGTTATAAGCAATGATGCTTGCAAGTGCTTTTGAATGGTAGAACTTTGTGCTTATTTATTTCTACCATCACTGATTTATGCCTTCACTGCTTTTATGTCTTGGTCTTCACTGATTTTCTATTTCTACAATCACTGATTGATGTCAACAGCACATGATTCATTTCACATAAGCACAAAATTATGCAAAAAGCACATGGTTCATGCATTCATAACATTCATCCATATAGATACATTCAGAACATCCATAGAGAACATTCAGAACATTATGTCTCATTCTGGAACATTACTAACAGATACATAGCATAGCTTGTTCATACATGCCTTGGTCATGTCTTATCCCAAGAACTATTAGAATTCTACTATTTCTTGAACATCATGGCATCCAAGATTACTATATAGCAATAAAGGACATAAAAAGCAAAAGTGCAAAGCTTCTCATTGTTGGCTATCCTCTTGCCTAACTCCTCCACATCATGCTTCACCATCACCACAGCAGCTAGCACCTCTGCCACACCTCTTGGAGGCTCATCAACGAAGCGCTGAACGGACGTATCTTCCATCAATCCGGCGACATAAGTCTAGTATTCAGACTCCCACATGAAGAAGTGGCATGCCGCACGATGCTACCAAATGAAAACAGATCAATTTCTGACAAAAAGCCCGAATAGATTGAAACGGCAGAGGCAAAAGGCAAAATCGAATGACTTACCCTAAGCTTGTAGAAAATCTTCCCAAATGATTGCGGGCTCTTGCTTCTAAGCTTAATGACAGAAATCTTACACGGTGGACAATCCACGAGGGGTAGCTCGAATCCACTTGCCTTCGAGGTGGACCAGCTTGAATCCATCTCGCCGTGCTGGATCTCCTTCACCTTCAATCTTAGACGATCCGTGATTGCGGTCGAATTCTGAGCGGACACAAGAACCCTAGAAATGGGGAATTTTTGTTTCGGCCCAAAGTGGCGCGAGGGGTGGATGCGGTCGGGTCGGACCGCGTGGGGGAGTTTTTGATTCGGCTGGATTCGTATCCGACAAATGGGGCCTAGTCGTCAGGGCGTATTTCTGTATTTTCTATCGTATTCGCATCGCGTAAATCACTTAAATCACCCGAAAATGTACGGAATGGCATCTGCGATACAAAGTTGCAAAAGTAATGGCATTTAAAAGAATACGTGTTTTGTCATGGTAGATCGGAGATAAACGAACTTCATAATGACATGTTTGTAAAAGATCGGAGATAAACGAACTTCATAATGACATGTTTGTAAAAAATCCTTTTGCTTTTGTGCGTAATGAATTGAAAGCTTCTGACTTTTCAGCATATCTAGCAGCAAAACCTCGTGTGAAGGAACAAATCATGGCTAAAACAAACAACAATAGCCATTGTAGAACAAAGAAGTGAGGCAAGCATTTGATCGAGTATATTCAGGCCACAAATCAATCATGCTTCTGGAGAGAGCACAGAAGGCCCCTGTGGCATTGAGTTCATGCGGAAGCCACCTCCCGGCGAGCTGGGCCTTCACGGCTTAAGGTTCTTCCCCTGTGACTGTGAACTACTTAATTCCTAGCGAGTCGACCTGCCCCATCCCATCCGAGTTTCTTCCCGGCGAGCTCAGCCTGGCCGCGCGCGAGTTTCTTCACCGGCGACCTCTCACAATCTCCCGGATGGCTTCTTCTCCAAGCGCTGCTAAGCTCCTTCGTGGCTTCTCCCAACGGGCTTGCCTTTTGGCGGAAAAGTGTGGCGAGCAAATCGGCCGCCACAATTTTGCGACGGCGAATGGCCGTGACGAAACTTAGGCTCAGTTCTTTTCAGCTTAACAGTTTAGCGGCTTATCTACGTTTTGAAAACACATATGATTTGAATTTTTAAGTCTGTTTTTTTATTGTTTTGAAGGTGGGTTCTAACGCTTTAAAAAGTAAGTCAAACAAAATGTATATGACTATAAAAAAACAAAATATATATGAATTTCGAGACTACCTTGAAAAGCTCTCGAAATTTAGTCATTTCAGTCGTTCAATCGTTCAGATGAACTCAAAAGAACAGGACCTTAGATGTGTGTGTTTTGGTGGCTCACCTATATTTCCTACTCAATCAAACACCAGCCTCTGTATGATCCCATCTAAACTTAGATGTGGCACATTTAAGCGATGAACCAAGCAACCCCATAATTTGAGTGGAATAGATCCCTAAAATGGGGTAATTTTGCCTAAATTTCTTTGCTTTTGCTGCTCGGTGGTGCCAGACTTGGCATAATCTGTGTCATCGGCATTATCTTGGTCCCGGGGACCGGGGCCTAAAATGGGCGTGGTAATACCGTGCATCTTCAACATTTCTACAGTACGCGGCACATATACATTAGGATTAGGTGCTATTGATTAGTTTCCTTAAGAAGGATGAAATTAGAGTAACCCTTTTGATCAAAGCAAGATTGATTACACAAGATGATTTGCCTCGACATCATTTTTCTGGTCATCAAGACAGGGTCATGTAACACGATCGCTGTGATCGAGCCGTCATGATTTTTTATGGTCCTCGAGATTCTGAGCGATTTTTGTAGTGTCAGCTCGTTTGTAAACGAACATGACCCGAGCACGATTTTCAACTCATTACCTTTACCGAGCCAGCCTTGCCTTGCTCGGGCTCTGCTCATACATGACCTAGTTCCCCCAAAAATTTCTACATTTAGGCCTTGTACAATTCAGCTTATTGTAGCGTAGCGTAGCATTTCAGTAAAATTTAAAAGTTTTTAAAAAGACCTTTAAATGTTATTAAAAAATAATTTAAAAATAGTTTTAGAATCTTTAAGAGTACTACTAAAAACCCGAGAAAAATCATTACAAATTATTGCACCAAATAGGCTATATAAAAAAGATAAATTTTGTTGAAACGCTACGCTACGCTACGTTAAGCTGAAATGTACAAGGCCTTAATGTATAATATGCAATGTCTTAGGTGTTTTAGTGATTGTATTGCAATGTATGGTCACATATTTATATAAATAGTTGTAAATAGAATATCTTCTACACCATAAATTAAATACTTGGGACTTCTCATCAACACTTGTCATGTTTTGCTTAACTTTACATCAGTGTTCACCTAGTCGCTAGTTGCTAGTCAGTCGGTTACCTAGTGACTAGCGACTAGGCCGACTAGTCGGCGACTAATCGGAGACTCCAATATGGCTAGTAAGAAATATTAATACAAATAAGCATAACATAAATACAGAAAATAATAATACAAGTTACACACTGACACACATAAGACATCGCTGGAGGGTGGAGTCGTCGCTGGAGGGTGGAAGAGGGAGGCGGCGGCGCTTGAGGGAGATAGAGGGAGGCGTGGCGAGGGAGCACGGCCACCGGCTGCTGCCTAACCCTAGTTTGGTCTACAGTGTATAAATGTATTAGACTATTAGTATACTAGTAACTAATGTGTGACTGTGTACCCCACCTTTTCATTATCCTAGTCGGTCCGACTAAATGACTAGTCGCCGACTTGAACCGACCGACTAGCACTGACTAGTCTGATTTTGACCGACTTTGACCGACTAGGCGGTCTAACCGGCTAATCCACCGACTAGGCCCTAATCAGTGCGGATTGCCACCGACTAGCGACTAGCTAGTCGGCCGACTAGACGAACACTGCTTTACATAGGTGGTCTGGTTTGTGAGCGCTCGCGAGCTTAGCAGCTTGGCATGAGGCGAGGCGAGTCTACTTTCTAGGTCGGACACCCTGTGTACCAAATAATCTGGGAACAAATCGAGGAAATTTGGGGGCCAGTCCTACCAAGAGTATCGATGGTCGCCGAAGACAAACATTGTCTGAGAGAATCGTACTACGGCATAGGCGTATAGCAGGTGTGTCCTAACTCCCAATGGGCTTCCACGATTGGCATTCGCTCATGATTTAGATTTTTGGCCCAACAGAATTACTAGACCGGGCTGTTCTGTTACGGTGGGTTTTAACAGGAGGGAAAATCATTGGTAGATCACTAGTCGTGAGAGTTTAGAAGAGGTAGCGCCGTAGTGGCCGGCCCATATGAAAGTTTCATAGCCCAAGTAACTAGAGACCATTACTACGTACTCCCTCCATTTAAAATTATAAAACTTATTTTGTTTCATTAGAACAAGATTTTGATCAACAATTACTTCATTAATATATTATTTATATGATACAATATCATAATTATATATAAGTACTTTTGAATACAAATCTACTAACATTAATTTTGTGTCATAAAAAATATGTGTTGATGGAGTAATTGTTTGTCAAAGCATTGTCCTAACGAAATGAAATACACCTTATATTTTCAAACCAAATTTAAATTCAATTTAAATTTTAGATTAAAACTCAAGTCGTATTTTCAATTCAACATTCAAGCAAGTTAAAAGATTTGGAATTTAAAATCAACCCAAATTCAAAAATAAATTCAAATTTCGGTCTGAAAACTCAAGTCGTATATTCAAGGTGCATTAAAAATTTAAATCAATTTTTTAAATTTAAAAGTATTTTCAAATTCAAATCTAAAAAATAAAAACAGGTCTAAAATTTAAGACGAATTTGATATGTAAACCAAATTCAAAATTGAAATAAATTTGATATTTGATATACTATAAAATAAAAAATATGAATTAAGAAGAAGTAAGAGAGCTTGCGATAGAAAGTTGTATGGCGTCGTTCGACCAAAACGAACGAACGAAGTCATACAACATATCCCACCGTTCATGATGATTTGATACAGTTCGCTCAAACAAAGATATGAATTGACACAAATTTTGTAACATCCTATAAAGAAATCAACTCATTCAGGTGACCAAACACACCCTAATTAGATCGGATTATGCACGCTTACCAGCTAACGTAAATAATCTTGCCGCAACTAATTGAAACACTACTGCGGATCGGGACTTCCCAAGCGGCTCGTAAGGCCTGTGCAAGCGGTTTTAGAACCGCTTGCGCAGCACCATGATCGATGTCCGAGGGCATCAAGCGGCTCCCAGGCGGCTAGTGATGCCCTCTGCAAGCGATTCGCAGTGCGATGGTGCGGGCGGGCTGGTAGGCCACGTGGGAGCTCTGTGCAAGCGGTTGGAGGCACGAACCGCTTGTAGAGTGGCATCTCCGCAAGCGGTTCAAAAACCGCTTGCGCAGACGTGTAGTACGTTTACCACTGGTTCATTTCGAGCGTCTTGGCGCAAATAGATATTTAAATATATATTCAATGAGGAGTTTTTTTATTTGTCGTTTAAATTTAAATACATATAGGATGAGCATATAATTAGTGATCAAACAAGCTTAAATATATTAGATATTTAAATATATATTTCAGCAGGAGTTTTTTTTTTATTTGTCGTTTAAATTTAAATACATATAGGATGAGCATATAATTAGCGATCAAACAAGCTTAAATATATTAGATAATACATGTAATAATGTACACTTTATATGCACCGACCAAATTTACAAAGTTTATAAATAATATACATTGTGCAAAATGGACAAAACAGTTCAATGTTTTCTTGCAGTACTCTTCGTGAGGCTCATTGACGACGTAGAAGTCGTCCCTAGTTCGTCCGTGTTGGAATATGGATCTCGATAATGGAACTTGCCCTGGGGGTTAATGACCTCATCGAGAATGAAGCCGAATAGTTGTTCTCGTAATGCGAGCACCCGATGATGTGGTAACACTTTAGTGTGTTTATCCATGTCGGGCTGGCAATTAAATTAAAGTGAAAAATAAATAAATACGTGCACCCATAATGTAAATTAATGGAGCACATAAGAACGTTATTAAGTTGTTGCTAGATGCATGGTTGCGTGCATATATATACGAACCTCTTCAGGAGTTTGAGGCTCAAGCTCGCCGTGGCACATCATATGGATATAGTGAAACACATAGTAGCCACATAGGTTGTTTTCCGCAGATTGTTGTTTTACCTATGGTCGATGCGGGCAATTAGATCAAGAATAACAAGAAATATTAATTGACAAAGGGCAATTACGCTGCGTTTTAGCGCACCCGACCGCTTAGCTTGACATCGAATTCTTCTTAAAACGTCCTTTCGAATCTCTTGAAAGATCGAGAACGCCTTGTTAAGGAGGTTAATTATCCTTGGTATTCCTTTTGCGGTTTTCTCCGTGAATCTTGGGCGATGATCATGCTTTGGTCAAGCTTTATGATTATAAGGATCCAGTGGAACCTATTTATATATTAATGATTATGACATGTAATTAAACAATATATAGTGTGCCATCAGTGCCTTAAGCAATGTAAGAACGAGATGTTAGTGAGGACATCAAAGACGTACTTAAAGTTGAATGGCGTATATGTATGGCTTGTAGTGTTGTTGTACTAGTGCATGTACAACGAGTCGTGGATTTCCTTTGGTTTTTCAGGGTATTGGCCGACTTCCTCGTTGACCAACCAAGGGTCAAGGAAGCCAATCGAGTTCGGCTTCTGCTTTCTAAGTCTTTGTATCTCCATTCTAGAGAAAATGGGTTAATTGAGTTAATTAATTAGGGTTCTCGACAAGCAGCATGTATAGATATATATACATCTTGTGGAGTCGACACTCACAGGCACCAGAAGTCATGAAGGACACGTCGACGGCGTCTTGCATGGTACACATTGTACCAGTCTTCAAATTCAAGATTTATCAATTGATCATTCCCTCGATGTAAATGTTCTTCTTGAAACGAGACGCTTGACAATGAGCATATCCTGGCGGACTGTGTTCGTACCATTCATCTGCGCGTCGCATCTTGGTCGGTAGTTTCCTTATGTCCTTAGGGTCTAGCAACGACTGACCCAGCTTAAATGGCCACCTGACTTGTGCCGTTGGAAGATCATCAGTTAATCCACGGGCGGCTTCTATGTTATCAAGGCCGACTTCCTCATGAAGTCATACTCCATCTCAGATCGTTTTGCCTCCTCTGTTCTTTCTTGCTCATGTATGTGCCCGAGATTGTTTACTCTTGAAGATGTGCTTTCTGATAGTTCTTTGGTAGTCGGTACAGAGAGGCGGTCGGTGTTGAACGGTTGTCGCAAAGAAATCTGCGATCTTTAGATCAGTTTGTTCCTTTGGCGGTGGATTTGTTTTAGCTTTCTACCCCTGTATCCATGCGTCCACAGCTTTCTGCGACTCGCCCTTCAGCTCCTCGGCGTCATCTCATAAGGTGTTTTTCAGTTCCTTCATTCTCTGTCTGAATGGGAAACCGCCGCCTATTGCTTGGTGTCGTTCTAGCCGCAGGAATGCTCTTTTGCTAGCAAGCTTCTTCTTGTGGGAGATGCTGGCTCGTTGTTTCCTGAGGAGGCTGCTGCTTTTTGCTTTGAGGGGGCGGCGGTGTTGGGTTTCTGCGCATAGCGCTAGTGAGTGGTGGAGAGCTTTCTCTCACCGAGGCGTTCGTGGTGGCGTGCTTTGTCTTGGTGGAGGAGGTGAGCTCCGTCTTGGTGGAGTGTTCTCCTCGGTATAGAAGTCACCTCCGCACCATCGAAACACGATGTACTTCTTCCGCCAGAGAATGATGTTATGGACGGCCTCTCCAAGCTTGGTCACATCGTCTCCTCCAGCAATATCGAGCTCCATATCCTCAAATCCAGCCACCACCTCGTCAAGCGTGACCTTGGAGTATCCAGCGGGTATAGAGTTCTGATGGAATGTGGCCCGACTCCACCGGAAGGCCAAAGCGTAAGCCACCTTGAGGGTGAGGTTGTGCAGTTGGACGCGTAGCTCACATTGGCGGGGCACGGTGATGTTGTCCACGTTATACCGGGCCTGCAATTCATCGGTCCGCACGTTGTTTGACGTGTAGCTGCTTCGCCGACCGGAGCCCGGGGGACTAACCACGTTGTCCGTAGGCATAACGATAACCCCACCTGGTCTTTGAAGACTGGCGATTGCAGCATGCACTTCCCGCTTTAGCATTTCTGCCATGTTTTCCTTATGCTCCTTGAGCTCCTATTCGATTTTGTTGACTCTGTTGTGTTCTCTTACTTTCCTTCTTTCCCGGCTCCGGTATGTGGCTTGATCATTTGAGAAGCCGACCATCCACGCACACGCTTGCCAAGTCCTCGTGTCCTTCTGGATGTTCTGCGTTCCCGAGCGCGTCACGTAAGCTCGTCATTCTCCCTGTCTACCACCAAGGATCCTGTGACGTTGCTTCTCGATGGCTTCCACAATCCTTTCTTTCACGGGTTGCACTTGTGGTGCCATCTCCGGCTGCCATCATCCTTGACCTCCTCCGTGGCCCAAGGTCCAGCTATGGTAGAGCTCCCGATCTTCTGCTTTGGTACTATACCCTTTTTTCTAAGCTCTTCTTCTGCTTCTCCCATTTTGGCATAGCCTTGATGAAACTACGGACCGAGATGGTGGTGGTATTTTTCTTACGTGCATTGGCCTTGTTACGCTCACTCGCGGCCTTGCCTTGGTAGACGACTTGTACTCCTCAAATGCTTGCCGGTGATCCGCTAACCGGATACTTATTGAAGTCTGGGGTTGTTCCGGTCTCCACGTATTTTTCTTGAGCTCGCTCTTCCACGATCGAAAGCATAACGCCATCTTGCTCGAGTAAATTTCGCACTTGTTTTCATAAGCCGTCGGAATCGTGAAGTTTTCCTTTATATCCTTCGAGCAGCTCTTTCGTAACCGTAGGAACCTTGGGCCATGTCTTGATGCTAATAGGACGTGATCCTCACAATGACTCATGAGCGTTGTTGAAGGGGCAAGTGCCGACATAGGGCTTCGCTTCGATGGCTGAAACTTGAGTAATGACGCACTTTGTCGACGGCTTTTTGTTAGGCCCTCGTATTTGCTTGGATTGGGCGTTGGACGTTTCCGCTTAAAAAACAGGAACACGTGTCGAGGCTTATTTCTATGAGACGATAAGAAGCGGTTATTTTAGTGTCCGGGCTATATATACCTCACGGTACCGTCGACATTAGTTTCATCGGCGAGAGTCTCGATGGATGATCACCGTTTCGGCTGGCGGTTGGATCACCGGCTTGAGCATGGATTGCGTGATCACCGGCTTGAGCGGGCGGCTGATCACCCATTGGATCTACCGGGTTGGCCTCATCGTAGCTTATGAGAGTGCGATCGCGATTTCGTTAAGTAGAAAATCATTTCCGCATCGAAATCAAGATCATTGTTTCGAGTCGCCATCTATCTTTGTGCATGCACGCGAAATAATAGAACATTTAATACAACATATATATCTCTTTTATTTGAATACAACATTTGAATACTATATTTTAATACAACATATATATCTCTTTTATTTGAATACAACATTTGAATACAATATTTTAATACAACATATACATCTCTTAGATGTCATCCATCTCGACACCCATCAAAACATACAATATTTGAATACAATATTTGAATGTACAGGTTTTAAATGTATCCATTTAGACACCCATCAAAACGTACAATATTTGAATACAATATTTGAATGTACAGTTTTTTAATGTACCCATCTCGACACCCTCTAAACTACTAGGTTTTAGCCTTTAGATGCTATCCACAAATGAAAGATGCTCGACTGCGAGGTCGATGATTTCCTTGTACCCTCCACAGTAAATTGGCAATAAATCTGAACTTGAATATCGGTTGAACATACTTAAGCCATCTATCTCCTCCATTTCAATTTTTCAAGTTTCAAATGTAGCATGTGCATGTCATCTTTAATAAAGACCTTTTAGCCACCAAGTTCACATACACATGCAAATTTCTTTAGCTGCATAAACCCAACTAGGAACCCTAGCTAAGCTTAGATAGGGTGGTTGGCGATTCCGTCGGGAGCTCCTAGAAAACCTACTCCACTCCTGGCGCCATTTCGATTTCTAGAGCTGCAACCGAGGCCATCCAAATTTCTTACACCCTAGCTAAAACCCCATATCCCAAGCACATTGCAAATCAAGCCAAGCAACCAAGGACAACTGAACATAGATAAAAACAGTGGTCATAATTAAACAAATTTTGCTCTCAGATTTATATATTGATGGGTTGCAGATAAAACTACCATCCAACATCAATATCTACAATTTATCATAGGCTTTTAAAGACCAGTGACTAAAGAGATCTAAGAGAATCAGTGCTGCCCAAAGTTATTATACAATTTCCTACAAAACAAGCATACAGTGCTGCTGTCCAGAAACATAGAGATCAATTTTAGCCCTAATGTCAATCATATATCAGAGATTTCACTTAAAAATAATTGATCAGACTAGATGCCAATTACAGTATTAACCATAATGAGCATTCCCATTGAAACAGATGCTAATCAGATCAATGAAAAGATCCCAAAGGGAAGAACACAGCAGCACAGTACGCAAGTGTATCTCAGGATAATAATTTAGGCAACAACACAAATACTCCTAAGGCATCACTAGTTAACAGATCATCATAGCCTCAAAATTAATAAACATCAGCGAGCAAAATATTAAAGGGACAAGTGCAATGGTCCTGGATCAAGATAATAGCCCCTAGCACGAAGGCTAGGTCCCCAAAATATTCTCAATCAGCCTAGCAAAAGCCCAACACAGTGTTCATATGCACATTCCCAAACCCTAAATCCTAAATCACATCACATAGCAGCATCCAACAGCATCCCCAAACCCTAAATCACATCACAGAGCAACATCACAGAGTCCATTAGTGATCCACCAGCAGCATCACAGAGCAACATCCAGGGAGGGGAGGGAGCGAGGCGGCTGGGCAATCTGTCGAACAGCATGTGTGCATCACAGAGCAGGGGGGTGAGGAGAAAGAGGGGGCTCGATACCTCGGCCCTTCGTCTTCAAATCGGCGGGGAGAATGTCAACGGAGAACGGGACCGAGGGGCTCGGCCAAGGGGCTCGACCGAGGAGGGGCGAGCCCTGCTGCTGTGGTGCTCGACGGCGAGGTGCGCCGAGCGTCGTGGAAGTGGCGCGAGGTGTAGGCGGCAGCGCCGAGGACGACGGCGCGGTGGCGAGGACGGCGAGGTGGCGAGGACGGCACGGTGGGACGGCGAGGTGGCGAGGACGGCGGCGATGGCTTGGGACTTAGAAAAATTTGGGTGGAAAGGAGAGGGCAACGAAGATGAGTTATATAGTAAAGCTCTCTACAAGCGGTTTGTATTACAAACCGCTTGTGAAAATAATCTCTACAAGCGGTTCGTAGTAATAACCGCTTTTAGAGATATCTTTTACAAGCGGTTTGTAGAAAGAACCACTTGTAGAACACGCTAGCGGCGAAATTAAATTTTCGGAATTTCGCCCGCGAAGCAATAAATTACTCTGCAAGCGGTTGGTGATATAAACCGCTTGTAGAAGTCGGTTCTACAAGCGGTTGGTAGAACGAACCGCTTGTAGAAGTGGGGCACACGTGGCGAGGCGCGGGTCTCTGTCTAGAACGTTTAAGATGGTTTGCGCCCTTCCTTTGTTGAATTCGAATTTACTCTCCCTTGGCTAGCTCGTGACGTTTAAGTGCGGGCTCCTCGTGCTGGTCGCGGGTTCGAGCCCCGCTTGTGCCCCGTTGCTTTTTTTTATATATAAATATGTACTGAGCCCATTATTCTTTACAAAAATACTAAAAAATTTGTTTTCGCATTACTTTCATTTCTAAATATGTACTTAATTAGCCCATTATTTTTTTCCAAAAAACTAAAAAATCTTTTTTCACATTACTTTCATTTCTAATATGTACTTAGGCCATTATTCTTTTCAAAAATACTAAAAAAAATTGTTTTGGCATTACTTTCATTTCTAAGTATGTACTTAGCCCATTATTTTTTTGAAAAAACAAAAAATATATTTTTACATTACTTTCATTTCTAATATGTAATTAGCCCATTATTCATTTCAAAAATACTAAAAATATTTTTGGCATTACTTTCATTTCTAAATATGTTGCCATTATTCTTTCCAAAAATATTGCTTCCATCTTATAAATTCTTAAAATGATATTACATGATAACATAGTTCATACAACCACATAGGTCATCCTAATCATTTACATTTTTGTCTTTACAATTCTTCCTTCATCGTGATCGCGCAGTATAATGCGGAGCATCCATGCCTATGTCATCCGGGATGCTTAAGTCAACATCTACTGCAAATGGAGGGATCTCATCGAACTGATCGTACTCTTCCTCGTCAATAACGTCCTCTACTCCGACAATCCTTCGTTTGCCATGGAGAACCACGTGTCGCTTTGGCTGTTCCTTCTTCTTGTCTTTGATTTGATTCTTCTTTGGTCTGCTTGACATGTCCAATGCGTAGAAGACCTGTCTCACCTTGTTCGCGAGAACAAATGGTTCTCTCAAGTAGCCGACTTCTTGGAGGTCGACGGTAGTCATGCCGTATTTATCGACATTCATGCCGCCTGCGTTTAGTTTTACCCATTGGCACTTAAACAATGGGACCTTCAAAGGCCCATAGTCGAGCTCCCATATCTCTTCTATGAATCCATAATATGTGTCCACCCTGCCTGTATTGTCGGCGGCTTCTATATGGACACCGCTGTTCTGGTTTGTGCTATTGTTATCTTGTGATTTCGTGTAGAATGTGTAACCATTTATCTCGTACCCCTGCCATCTCACTATTTCAACGGATGGTCCCCGAGCCAGGCGTTGCAACTGTTCATTGTTGGACTTGTTCTTGAGGATATGGTTTTGTAACCATGCGCCGAAAGAATCCATGTGTCTCAGTGTTATCCACGTGTCAGTTTTCTCTGGGAACCGGAGACGAGAAAGCATTCTTGTGTTGGAGGACATACGGGCGGCCAACGCCGATTGCTTCAACACGTTGAAATGTGCTTGCTTAAATGTCCAAGATCGTTGCATGCAATTACTTTTCTTCCAAGTGTCCTTTACCTCGTAGCTTTGCCTCATGGCGTGATATAGGGACGCCGATGGGGTCTAGATCATCAATGTAGTCCACACGTAACTCGACCACCTCCTCCGTCACATAACCCTCGGCAATGCATGCTTCGCCCGTAACGGTTACGTACATACTTCTTTAGTACGCTCATGTACCTCTCGAAAGGAACATCTTTGTGGAGATAAACGGCCCAAGAATACCTATCTCTTTACTTAGATGAACAAGTGAGATGAACCATGATATCAAAAAAGGCGGGAGGAAAGATCATCTCGAGGCTAACCACACTTTGTACCACGTCACCGCAACTCACCCGCTTTTTTGGATCGATGACCTTCGAAAACAAAGTGTTGAAAAACGAACACAACTTTGTGATTGTCCCCTTACCCACTCGGGCAAGACACCTCTTAAAACCACCGGAGCAAGCGTGTCGGCAAAGACAAGACGATCATGGATTTTAGATGTACAATTTTGTTCTCTTTCATATTAACGAATCTCTTTACGCTCGACGAGTATCCGGAAGGACCTTCACACTGCTAAGACACTCTATCACGCTTTTTTTTCTCTTCTTTGCTTGGAGTATAACTTCACGGGCAGAGGTACAGTTGTTCCGTACTCTTTTTTCGTGGTGTAGGTCCTTCCCGATACCCAGACTTCAAGGTCGTCCGAGCACTCCTTTGTATCTTCGATTTTCCGTACAAATCTATATATCCTAGGAAGCTCACACAGATGTTCTAGGTGATGTGCATGAAGTCCAAATGAGTGGCGAACATTCAAATCTTCCCGAGAAGGCAAGTCCCAAAATATTGACTTCTTCTTCCATATGGGTGCATGGCCATCCTCATCATTCGCATGATTTGCTTCCTGCACCCTTTCCAAAAACTACCTTGAGATCCTTCACGATAGCAAACACCGCTTGCCACTTCGATGCCTCGGGAACGATGTTCTTCCTCCTGTTAAATTCCTGCGTTTCTTCCGCAACGCGTGGGTTCAACAAGAAACCCGCGATGCCCCATGTACACCATCTTTCGAGAGCATTTCATGTACGTGCCATCGGTTTGATCCAAACACCGCACACACGATAAAGCCTTTGCCGTTAGGGCCGACAGTTACCAAGCGCCGGCGACCGTTGATTGTTACAAATAACATTGCACGCAGTTGAAATACTCCCTTTGTATTCGTCCTGCACCTTTACACCGCTCCATAACGCTTTCAAGATCTTCTACCAAAGGTTTCGGTAGACATCGATATCATTTCCGGGTTGCTTGGGCCCTTGGATCAACAACGGCATCATTATGTACTTTCTTCATGCATAACCATGGAGGAATATTATACACATCGTGTGATCGCCAGTGCTATGGTGCTGCTCATGTCTCGAAAGGATTCATCCCATCGGTACTCAAACCGAACCTTATGTTTCTCACTTCGTCGTGAAGTTTTTGTACTCCGATCGACCATCCTCCATCTGCGAGCCATCTGCGGATGCCTAAGCAAATCCGTCGACTTACGCTATTCTTTGTGCTAACGCATCATCTTCGCATGCGCTTTGTTTGCAAACATACGCTCCAGCCTTGGAATCAGAGGAAAATACCACAATGCTTTTGCCGGTGCTCTCTTCTTCACACGCACCCCATCTACTTCACCTGGATCATCACGCTTCGTCTTATACCGGGGTTCCATGCACACTGGACAGGCATCCAAGTCGGCATATTCACAACGATATAGGACATAGTCGTTGCGACATGCATGTATCTTCTGTACTTTCAATCCTAAGGGACACAGGACCAGTTTGGCTTGATACGTGGATTCTGGCAGGGTGTTATCTTTCGGGAGCAACTTCTTTATGAGCGACAAAGAACTCATCGAAACCCTTATCCGACACACCATTCACGACCTTCCATTGCATGAGCTCCGAGTAGAAGTCGTAGCTTCTTGTGCCCGACCACAATTTGGGTACAAAAGAGTTCTCCGTCCTCCAACAATCCTCGGTACTTCCTATATTGTTTGTCCTCTCGTGATATCTCCCTCTGCACACGCAAAGATCTCGTCCAGTCATCATCTACACCAAACTAATCACCTTGTGTATCTTCTACGTCCTCGTATGTCGTCGCGTCCGGCATACCATCATATGTCACTTCCTCTTCCTCGGCTTCTTCTTCGTCTTCCATGTCGATATGCTCTACTTGTCGTGGTGAGTCCAACATGTATAGTTCGCATGAAACCTCTCATCAACAAGTGGCCTCAGATCCGTCCTCGCATTGAGTGCTCTTTCTCGTTCTCGCAATCTACGACGGACACCGCATTTAAGCTTCACGGAGGCAAGTCTCGAAATACGACTTCAAGAAAAGCATTCACGCCATCGATGAACTCACTTGTCCGACGATCCACATACATTCATTGCCAGTTCATCTGCACCAATTAAATTAATAAGAACACTTATTATATTTTTCAAATTGAAATATTTAACTCGAAATAACTAATTGATATATTTTTTAATTACCTCTAAATTTTCTTGATTTTTATCGCTAAACCAAGTAAATCTCACAAATTAAAAAACTTTTTTCAAAAATATTTTTAATTACATTTCATACCTCCCATAAAGTATTACCTACCTAGCAAAAAACCTACATCTATTTAGCTCTATAGCAATTGAAATAATCACCCTACCTACTATTTTAAACTAATGTGAAACTAAAACCATCCAATAGACTACCACATTGCCTCAAAAGATCCAGAAGGGAGAGCTAGCTAAGGCACCAAGCTAGATCTTGCTCTCTAAAACAAATAATCACCCCTACCAACTAATTTCAACATCTTATACATCATCAAAAAAGGATACAAAACTAATATGAGACTTAAAACCCCCAATAGATCTACATCTTGCCTCAAATTATGAAGAGAGAGAGAGCTATAGCAAAACAAACACCCTTCAATTCAAACAAGATTATTTAATATTTCTCCACACCAATGCAAAAAGATAAGCAATGTGTACATGAAAATGATGTTGAGACCATGTTTACTTACCTTGGAAACCTTAATTTGGAGCTATTAGCCAATTAAAAATTTTGGCAAAGACACCTCCCTGCATGAACATTTCGGCCCTTGAAGATCTCACATGAGCTCTGCTCGGGGGAGGAAGAAAGGGTTAAATGCGTTGGGCGGGAAGGAAAAAGCATATGCAAGCGGTTCGTGATACAAACCGCTTGCACAGATAGCACATTATAAGCGGTTCGTATTACGAACCGCTTACAGAGTATTGCAAGCGGTTGGTGATACGAACTGCTTATAGTGTGATATCTCTGCAAGCGGTTTCTATCACGAACCGCTTGCATATGCCCTTTCCCGCCACCCTCCCACCCGTTGGCCACGAACCGTTTGTGGCGATCGGGTCGCAAGCGGGTTAAACCGAACCGCTTGTGATGGGCCGCTTTGGAAGCCCCGATCCGCAGTAGTGAAAATTAAAATAACTAATTAAATGATGTAATGGAACTTAAGCTAGAGAACAATTCGTGACCGTGCAGACTAATTAATCTCACGAAACTAAACTAATCGATAAAACTAATCGATATTTAAGTTGAACACCAATTAACTATAACTAACTACTAATTTGCAAGATCTCTTGGCAAGAAACTGACGTATGTACAGTGTAAATACGTGAGGTTGACTATAACTAACCACAAGTGCATAACTAATCAAGCTAGGAATACACTACTGCGGATCGCCCAAGGCCAAGCGGCTCGTAAGGCCTGTGCAAGCGGTATTAGAACCGCTTGCAGGCAACCGTGGCTGATGCCCGAGAGACATCACAAGAGGCTTCTAGAGCCGCTAGTGATGCCCCTCTGCAAACGGTTCGCAGGGCTCTACGCCGGCGGGCCTATAGGCCATGTGGGAGCTCTCTGCAAGCGGTTGGAGGCACCAACCGAGAGAGATCTCTCAAGCGGTTCAATAACCGCGTGAGACGCAATTCTTGCCGTTAATTTAGGGGGCGTAAATAGATATTTAAATATATATTTAATAGGGGTTTTTTAATTTGTCGTTTAAATTTAAATACATATACGATGAGCATATAATTAGCGAACACACAAGCTTAAATATATTAGATAATATATATAATAATGTACACTTTATATGCACGGGCCTAGACACACATGCATAAAGTAATAATGTGCCAAATTTACAAAGTTTATAATTAATATACATGGTGCAAAATGGACCAAACAGTTCATTGTTTTTTTGCAGTACTCTTCTTGACGCTCTTTGACGACGTATAAGTCGTCCCTAATTCGTTCGTGTTGAAATATGTTTCTCGAAAATGGAACTCGCCCTGCAAGTTAATGACCTCATCGAGAATGAAGCCGAGTAGTTGTTCTTGTAATGCGAGCACCCGATGATGTGGTAAAACTTCAGTATGTTTATCCATGTCGGGCTGCCAATTCAATTAAAGTGGAAAATAAATAAATACGTGCACCCATGTAAATTAATGTAGTACATAAGAACGTTATTAAATTGTAGCTAGCTGCATGGTTGCGTGCACATATATACGAACCTCTTCAGGAGTATGAGGCTCAAGCTTGCCGTGGCACATCATTTGGATATAGTGGAACACATAGTAGCCACATAGGTTGTTTCCCGCAGTTTGTTGTTTTACCTATGGTCGATGCCGGGCAATTACAGATCAGTAAGGGAAAGAAATATCAATTGACTAGGAGCAATTACGTCGTTTTAGCGTACCCAGTCGCTTATTTTGACATCGAATTCCTTCGTAAAATGTCCTTTCTGAATCTCTTAAAAGCTTAGAAACGCCTTGTTAAGGAGGTCAATTATCCACTGGTATTGTTTTTGCGGTTTTCTCCTTGAGTCTTGGATGATGATCATGCTTTGGTAAAGCTTTATGATTATAAGGATCCAGTGGAACCTATTCGTATATTGCAACAGTTATGAAATGTAATTAAGTAATATATAGTGTGCCATCATGTGCCTTAAGCATTATAAGAACGAGATGTTAGTGAGGACATCAGCACGTACTAAAAGTTGAATGGCAGAAGTATGTATGGCTTGTAGTGCTGTTGTACTAGTTCATGTACAACGTAGTCGTGGATTTCCTTTGGTTTTCCACGGTATTGCCAGACAGCCTCGTTGACCAATCAAGGGTCAACGAAGCCAACCGAGTTCGGCTTCTGCTTTCTAAGTCTTTGTATCTCCATTTTACAGAAAATGGGTTAATTGAGTTAATTAATTAGGGTTCTCGGCAAGCAGCAGGTATAGATATATATATATAAACTCGGATGGTCGACACTTACAGGCATCAGCAGGTCATGAAGGACATGTTGACGGCGTCTCCTTGGTACGCATGGTACCCGTCTTCAAAATCAAGATTTATCAATTGATCATTCCCTCGAAACAAATGTTCTTCTTGAAACGAGACGCTTATTAAAGTATATCCCCTGGCGGACGTGTGCTCATACCATTCATGCGCGCGTCGCATCTTGACCGGTAGTTTCCGTATGTCCTTAGGGTCTAGCAACGGGTGGCCCAACTTAAATGGCCACCTGACTTGTGCCGTTGGAAGATCATCAGTTAATCTATGGGCGGCTTTTATGTTATCGAGGCCAGCTTCCCTCATGAAGTCATACCCATCTATAGACGTTTGGCCTCAGCCTGTTCTTCCTTGCTCATGTATGTGTCCGGAGGTTGTTTACTCTTGAAGACATGCTTTCTAATAGTCCTTTGGTAGTCGGTACAGAGAGGCGGTCGGTACTGAACAGTGTCGCGAATGTTTCCGCGATCTTTGGATCAATTCGTTCCTTTGGCAGTGGATTGGTTCTATCTTTAAACCCTTGTATCCATGCGTTGACAGTTTTCTTGGACTCCGTCTTTAGCTTCTCAGGAGTCATCTCATATGGTGTTTTTTCGGGTTTCTTCATTCTCTGTCTGAATGGGAAACCGGCCGCCCTGCTGTTTGTAGTCGTTCTAGCTGCAGGAATGCTCCTTTTGCTAGCAACCTTCTTACTGGGGGGAGATGCCGGCGCCGTTGTTCCCCTCGGAGGCTGCTACTTCCTTTTGCTTTGAGGGGCTGCCGGCGGTGTTGGGCTTCTATGCATAGCGCTAGCAGGTGGTGGAGTGCTATGTCTCACCGGCGAGGCGTTGTGTGGTGGCGTGGCCTGTCTTGGTGGAGGAGGTGAGCTCCGTCTCGGTGGAGTAGGCTGTCTTGGTGAAGGAGGTGAGTTATGTCTCGGTATAAATGTCACCTCCACACCATCAGAAAACACGATGTATTTCTTCCGCCAGAGGATGATGTTATGGAGGGCCTCTCCAAGCTTGGTCATATCGTCTCCTCCGGCAATATCGAGCTCCATATCATCAAATCCGGCCACCACCTCGTCCACCGTGACCTTGAAGTATCCTACGGGTATCAGATTACAGTGGAATGTCTGGCCCGACTCCACCGGGAAGGCCATGCCGTAAGCCACCTTGAAGGTGAGGTTGTGCAGTTGGACGCGTAGCTCACATTGGCAGACACGATGATATCGTCCACGGGATAACGGGCCTGCAATTCGTTGGTCGACATGTTGTTTGACGCGTAGCTGCTTCGCCGACCGGAGGCCGGAGGACTAACCACGTTGTCCGGAGGCATGACGACAAGCGCACCTGGTCTTTGAAGACTGGCGATTGCAGCATGCACTTCCCGCTTTAGCATTTCTGCCATGTTTTCCTTGTGCTCCTTGAGCTCCCGTTCGATTTTGCTAACTCTATTGTGTTCTCTTACTTTCCTTCTTTCCCGGCTCCGGTATGTGACTTGATCATTTGAGAAGCCAGCCAGCCACGGCACCTGCTTGCCAATTCCTCATGTCCTTCCTGGATGCTCTACGTTCCCGAAGGTAAGCTCGTCATTCTCCCTGTCTACCACCAAGGATCCTACACGTTGCTTCTCGATGGCTTGCACAATCCTTTCTTTCATGGGTTGCACTTGTGGTGCCATCTCCAGCTTGCCATCATCCTTCAGCCTCCCTTCGTGGCCCAAGGTCCAGCTATGCATGGAGCTCCCAATCCTCATTTACATTACTATATCCTTATTCCTAAGCTCATCTTCCTGCTTCTCCCATTTTGACATAGCCTTGATGTAACCACCGGACCCGAGATGGTGGTTGTATTTTTTCTTCTGTGCATTGGCCTTGTTCTGCTCACTCGCGGCCTTGCCTTTAGCCGACAGCTTGTACTCCTCGAATGCTTGCGAGTGATCTGCTAGCTTCGGATACTTATTGAAGTTTGGGGTTGTTGCGGTCTCCACGTACTTTTTAGTGAGCTCGCTCTTGCACGACTAAAAGCATAACGCCATCTTACTCAGAGTAAATTTCTTGCACTTGTTTTCGTAAGCCGTCGAAACCGTGAAGTTTTCCTTTATATCCTTCCAGAGCAGGTCTTTCGTAGCCGTAAGAACCTTGGGCCATGTCTTGATGCTAATAGGGATGTGATCCCTCACAATGACTCCGCAGACGTTGTTGAAGGGGGCAAGTGCCGACAGAGGGGCTTCGGGCTTCCTAGTGGTTGAAATTTGAGTAATCACGTACTTTGTCGACGGCTTTTTGTTAGGCCCTCGTGTTTGCTTGTATTGGCTGTTGGATGTTTCCGGCTTGAAAAAAGAACAGGAACACGTGTCAGAGATTTATTGCTATGAAGTAACATGATAAGAAACGGTCAGTTTAGTGTCTAGGCTATATATACCTCACAGCCGTCGACATTAGTTTCATTGGCTTCAGCCTGGATGGCCTGATCACCGGCTTCAGCCTGGCCGGTTGGATCACCGGCTTGAGAATGCACGGCATGATCACCGACTTGAGCCAGGGCGGCCTGATCACCGATTGGATCTACCGGGTTAGCCTCAACGTAGCTTATGAGGGTGCCCATCGCAATTTCATTTAATAGAAAATCATGTCCCGCATCGAAATCAATGAGATCACTTTCGGAGTGCGCCATCTATCACTGTACATGCACGCGAAATAATAGAACATTTAATGCATTCATCCACATTTGAATACAACATATACGTCTCTTTATATTAATACAAAATTTTCAGTACATCTTTTGAATACAACATTTGGTGCTATTAAAAATAAAAATCTTGCCGGCAGTAACAAAATTACTATACATCACTATCTGGCTAAAGAATAGGCATAACCTAAGACTAAATCTAAGACTATACATAAATAAAGAAACATATGTATGAATGATTGCTCTCAGATTGCAAATTATGGGTTGTTAACAAAATTACCCTTCCAACAAATGGAAGTGAGCAATTATTGCATCACTACTTATTAAAGCTGAAAATTATGCAATCATCATCAAGCAATTTGCTCAATTGAGGTGTATTAGCCCATTTGCTTAATTGAGCAAGGTCCCCAAATCCACCTCAATTGGCATTAAATCCAGCATCACCAACATCCCTAATTCCCAAATCCGCCAACATCTCCACATTTTAAACATTTGCTCTCAGATTGCTTCAAAATGGGATCAAGTGACAAAACTATATGCAATTAATTTGGTTACTTGCACATTTGCTCTCAGATTGCTTCAAAATGGAATCAAGTGACGGAACTATATGGAATTTTAAACATTTGCTCTCAGATTGCTTCATAGAGCACATAGATGCGCACATAGAGTACATAAAAGTACTATATGGGTTGCTAAAGTTAATTAGCCATCCAGCACATAGTTAACTATATGGGTTGTTCATCATAGAGCATCAGACCAGAGCAGAGCAACAGCATGAGCATGAGCACATAGAGCATCAACACATAGAGCAAGAGCACATAGAGCAACAGCATCACCTCAGTGAACATCAGATCAGAGAGCAAAGGAAACATCACAGAGCATGGAGGAGGAGGGAGCAAGGGCATAGAGCAAGCATCACAGAGCATGGAGGAAGAGGGAGCAAGGGCATGGAGCAAGCATCACAGAGCATGGAGGAGGGAGCAAGGGCATGGAGCAAGCATCACACTCACAGAGACTCAGTGGCATTTCGTCGAACAGCATGTGAGCATCACAGAGAAGAGAGGAGGTGGGAGCCAGGGGGCTACAAACCTCGGCCCTCCAAGAAAATGTGAGCATGTGGGCATCACCGAGCAGAGAGGAGGAGGGAGCAAGGGGCTATAAACCTCGGCCCTCCGGTGGCGTGTGTGTCGTCGGCGAAGCCGGTGGCGGTGTCCACGTATGGCGGCGGCGTTGCGCAGTGGTGGAGGGGTGCGCGACAGTGGAGCGTCAGGGAGGCGGCGCGGAGGTGTAGGCGACGGCGTCGAGGACGACGGCGCGGTGGCGAGGATGGCGTGGCGGTGGTGTAGGCGACGTCGTCGAGGAGGACGGCGGCGATGGCTTTGGGACTTCGAAAAATTTGTGTGAAAAGCGCGGGAAAGAGTAATTATATAATACACCTCTCTAGAAGCGGTTTGTATTACCAACCGCTTGTGAAAAGCCCTGTACAAGCGGTTTGTACTTTAAACCGCTTGTGGAGAAGGCCTCTGCAAGCGGTTCTTAATAGGAACCACTTCTAGAGGCCCTTTTCGGATCGCATGTAGTGGGGAGATCCTCTCTAGAAGCAGATCGTTCTACCAACTGCTTGTAGAAGTGGCACACGTGCTGTGGCAGGGCATGGGACACGTACCACTCTCATTATTTTGTTCCAAAAATAATAAAAAAATCTTTTTTTACATTACTTTCGTTTCTAAATATGTACTTAACCCATTATTCTTTTCAAAAATACTAAAAAATCTTTTTTAGCATTACTTTCATTTCTAAATATGTACTTAGCCCATTATTTTTTTCCAAAATACTAAAAAAATCTTTTTTGGCATTACTTTCATTTCTAAATATGTACTTAGCCCATTATTCTTTTCAAAAATACTAAAAAATCTTTGCATTACTTTTATTTCTAAATATGTACTTAGCCCATTATTCTTTTCAAAAATACTAAAAAATCTTTTTTGGCATTACTTTCATTTCTAAATATGTACTTAGCCCGTTATTCTTTACAAAAATACTGAAAAAAACTTTTTTGGCATTACTTTCATTTCTAAATATGTACTTAGCCCATGATTTTTTCCAAAAAATACTAAAAAATCTTTTTTGGCAGTACTTTCATTTCTAAATATTGCTTCCATCTTATAAATGGGTACATATGCTGTGCAATCAGCCAAACGGTGCAATCGCCGTGCAATCGAACTACCAAAAGTTGCAAAAAATTCTAAAAAAATTTGTACATGTACTCTTCAACTTACTCTATCTCTGGTTAAAATTTCAAGTTCAAATTCACCTATATTCAGAGTTAGAAAAAAGAGAAAAAACGGACAGTTTTGATAAGTTCAAAATTGATAGAATTTTCTCTTTTTTGTAACGTTCAATATAGGATGAATTTGAACTTGAAATTTTAACCAGAGATAGAGTAAGTTGAAGAGTACATGTACAAATTTTTTCAGAATTTTTTGCAACTTTTGGTAGTTCGATTGCACGGCGACAACTGCTTATCGATCACAAAGATATGTACCCCTTATAAATTCTAAAAAATGCTATTACTTAGCCCATTTTTTTGGCATTACTCCAAATATTGCTTCCATTTTATAAATTCTTAAAAATGCGATTACATAATAACATAGTTCATACAACCACATAATATAGTTAATACGACCACATAATAAAGGTCATCCTAATCATTTACATTTTTTGTCTTTACAATTCTTCCTTCATCGTGATCGCGGCGTATGTGCGGAGCATCCATGCCTGTATCATCTAGGATGCTTATATCAACATCTACTGCAAATAGAGGGATCTCATCGAACTGATCGTACTCTTCCTTGTCAGTAATGTCCTCTACTCCGACAATCCTTCGTTTGCCTTGGAGAACCACGTGTCGCTTTGGCGGTTCCTTCTGCTTGTCTTTATTTTGATTCTTCTTTGGTCTGCTTGACATGTCCAATACGTAGAACACCTGTCTCACCTCGTTCGCGGGAACAAATGGTTCTCTCAAGTAGCCGACTTCTTGGAGGTCGACGGTAGTCATGCCGTATTTATCGACATTCACGCCGCCTGCGTTTAGTTTTACCCATTGGCACTTAAACAATGGGACCTTCAAAGGCCCATAGTCGAGCTCCCATATCTCTTCTATGAATCCGTAATATGTGTCCACCCTGCCTCTGTTGTCGGCGGCTTCTATACGGATACCACTGTTCTGATTTGTGCTATTGTTATCTTGTGATCTCGTGTAGAATGTGTAACCATTTATCTCGTACCCCTGCCATCTCATAATTTCAGCGGATGGTCCCCGAGCCAGGTGTTGTAACTGTTCATTGTTGGACTTGCTCTTGAGGATATGGTTTTGTAACCATGCGCCGAAATAATCCATGTGCCTCAGTGTTATCCATGTATCTGTCTTCTCTGAGAACTGGCGACGTAGAGCATTCTTGTGTTGGAGGACATACGGGGCGGCCACTGCCGATTGCTTCAACACAGTGAAATGTGCTTGCTTAAATGTCTGAAGATCGTTGCATGCAACTACCTTTCTTCCAAGTGTCCCTTTTCCCCGTAGCCTGCCCTCATGGCGTGATATAGGGACACCGATGGGGTCTAGATCATCAATGTAGTCCACACAGAACTCGACCACCTCCTCTGTCACATAACCCTCGGCAATGCATACTTCCGGGCAAGAATGGTTACGTACATACTTCTTTAGTACGCTCATGTACCTCTCGAAATGGAACATGCTGTGGAGATAAACGGGCCTAAGATACCTATCTGTTTGCTTAGATAAACAGTGAGATGAACCATGATATCAAAAAAGGCAGGAGAAAAGATCATCTCGAGGCTAACCACACTTTGTACCACGTCAGCCTGCAGCTCACCCAGTTTCTTTGGATCGATGACCTTCTGGGAAACGGCGTTAAACAAAGAACACAACTTTGTGATTGTCCCCCGTACCCACTCGTGCAGTACACCTCTCAAAACCACCGGGAGCAACTGTGTCATCAACACAAGACAGTTATGGGATTTTAGGTGTACAATTTTATTCTCTTTCATATTTACTAATCTCTTTTCGTTCGACGAGTATCCGGAAGAGACCTTCACACTGCTAAGACACTCTATCACACTTTTTTCTCTTCTTTGCTTAGAGTATAACTCGCTGGCCGTAGGTACAGTTGTTCCGTTCCACTTTTTTCAGGGTGTAGATCCTTCCTGATACCCAGGACTTCAAGGTCGTTCCGAGCACTCACTGTATCTTTTGATTTCCCGTACATATCTATATAGCCTAGGAAGCTCACACAGACGTTCTTGGTGATGTGCATGAAGTCCAGTGAGTGGCGAACATCCAAATCTTCCCAGTAAGGCAAGTCCCAAAATATTGACTTCTTCTTTCATATGGGTGCATGGCCATCCTCATCATTCGGCACAGATTTGCTTCCCAGACCCTTTCCAGATACTTCCTTCAGATCCTTCACCATAGCAAACACCTGCTTGCCACTACGATGCCTCGGCTGGCCACGATGTTCTTCCTCCCCGTTAAATTCTCTTCGTTTCTTCCGCAACACGTGGCTCCGAACAAGAAACCTACGATGCCCCATGTACACCATCTTTCGAGAGCCTTTCATGTATGTGCCATCGGTTTGCTCCAAGCACTGCATGCACGCTTTGAAGCCTTTGCCAGTTAGGCCGGACTGGTTACCAAGCGCCAGCCAGTCGTTGATTGTTACAAATAACATTGCACGCAGGTTGAAATACTCCCTTTTGTATTCATCCCAGACCTTTACACCGTTCCATAACGTCTGAAGATCTTCAACAAAAGGTTTTAGGTAGACATCAATATCATTTCCGGGTTGCTTAGGGCCTTGGATCAACAACGGCATCATTATGTACTTTCTCTTCATGCACAACCATGGAGGAATATTATACAAACATAATGTCACGGGCCAGGTGCTATGGCTGCTGCTCATGTCTACAAAAGGATTCATCCCATCGGTACTCAAACCGAACCTTATGTTTCTGACCTCGTCTACGATGTCCTTGTACTTCCGATCGACTATCCTCCACTGCGAGCCATCTGCCGGATGCCTAAGCATTCCGTCGACCTTACGCTCTTCTTCGTGCCAACGCATCATCTTCGCATGCCTTGAAATCAGAGGAAAATACCACAACACTTTTGCCGGTGCTCTCTTCTTCACACGCACCCCATCTACTTCACCTGGATCGTCATGCTTCGTCTTATACCTGAGTTCCTTGCACACTGAACAGGCATCCAAGTCGGCATATTCACCGCGATATAGGACACTGTCATTGCGACATGCATGTATCTTCCGTACTTTCAATCCTCAGGGACGCAGGACCAGTTTGGCTTGATACGTGGATTATGGCAGGTGTTATCTTTCGGGAGCAACTTCTTTATGAGCGACAGCAACTCATCGAAACCCTTATCTGACACACCATTCACAGCCTTCCATTGCATGAGCTCTAGTGTAGTGCGTAGCTTCTTGTGTCGCTGACCATAATTTGGGTACAAAAGAGTTCTCTTGTCATCCAACAAACCCTGGTACTTCCTATATTGTTTGTCCTCTGTGATATCTCCCTCTGCGTCACGCAGCATCTGGTCCAGGTCATCATCTACACCAAACTGATCGCCTTGTGTATCTTCGACGTCCTCGTATGTCGTTGCGTCCGGCATACCATCATTTGTCACTTTCTCTTCATCGGCTTCTTCTTCGTCTTCTATGTTGGTATGCTTTACTTCGCCGTGGTGAGTCCAACATGTATAGTTCGGCATGAAATCTCTCATCAACAAGTGGCCCTGTATCCGTCATCGCATTGAGTGCTCTTTCTCATATGAAGCTTCCTGGAGGTAAGTCTCGAAAAACAACATCGAGAAAAGCATTCACGCCATCGATGAACTCCCTTGACCGACGATCCGCATACATCCATTGGCGGTTTATCTGCACCAATTAAATTAATAAGAACACTTATTATATTTTTCAAATTGAAATATTTAACTCGAAATAACTAATTGTTGTATTTTTTTAATTACCTCTAAACTTTCTACATTTTTAAAGCTAAACCAACTAAATCTCACAAATTAAAAAACGTTTTTAAACTATTTTCTATACTTTGCCTAAATTATAAACATATGTAATTTTTATTGTGTGCCCCTCTAATTTTTTTAATTACATTTCATACACAAAAATAATTTATTCCCAACCTAGCAAATAACCTAGATCTATTTAGTTCTATAGCAAATGAAATAATCACCCTACCTACTATTTTAAACTAATTTGAAACTAAAATCATCCAATAGATCTTCACATTGCCTCAAAAGATCTAGAGGGGAGAGCTAGCAAAATAGACATCTTCCGATAAGAACTAAGGCACCTAGCTAGATCTAGCCCTCTAAAACAAATAACCACCCCTACCAACTAATTTCAACATCTTTTACATCATTAAAAGAAGGATACAAAACTAATATGGAACTTAAACCCCCCCAATAGATCAACATCTTGCTTCAAATTATCTAGAGAAAGAGAGCTAGCAAAACAAACACCTTCAATTCAAACAAGAGATCAATTCAATATTTCTCCACATCCAATGCAAAAAGATAAGCAACATCTACATGAAAATGATGTTGGGACCATGTTTACTTACCTTGAAAACCTTAATTTGGAGCTATTAGCCTCAATTAAAAATTTTGGCAGTACCTCCCCTGCATGAAAAACTCGGCTCGCCAGACCTACTGTGCGAGCTGCATGGGGAGGAAGAAGGGCTTAAATGCCCTGGGCGGGAAGGGAAAGGGCATATGCAAGCTGTTCAAAGTACGAACTGCTTGCAGAGATTTCCCTCTGGAAGCGGTTCCTATCACGAACAGCTTACAGAGTCCGGCAAGCGGTTCGTTACAGAGTCCGGCAAGCGGTTCGTGATACGAACCGCTTACAGTGGTCAATCTCTGCAAGCGGTCCTTACTTGGAACCGCTTGCATATGCCCTTTTCCGCCACCCTCCCACCCGTTGGCCACGAACCGCTTGTGGCGATCGGGTCGTAAGCGGCTTCAAGCGAACCGCTTGTGATAAGCCTCTTTGAAAGCCCCGATCCGCAGTAGTGATACATGCATGACCTATCTTACCTATCGATTTATCTAAAAAGTTAAGGAAGAGTGAACAGAACCACTGTGTTAATTTTAAAATAATATAAAACTTTATATCAATAAAAAGAAGAAAACCTCTACACCATAAATTACAGTGAAACCAATTTATAATGGTGTACATCGTGTTCAATGGTATTTTTTTTACTTAACACAAAGACATATTTGCTTTGAAAATAAATCTTATTACATGCATGATTTTTTCGTGTCTACTGTTCAACGCTATTTAAAGATACTCAGAAAGCTGAAACATCAATGTTAATTTTAGATCAATATAAAACCTTATATCAATAAAAAATGGAAATATCTACACCATGAATTACAGTGAAACCAATTTATAACGGTGTACATCGTGTTCGATGGTATTTTGTTTTTACCTAACACGAAGAAAAACATATTTGCTTTGAAAATAAATCTTACATGCATGATTTTTTGTGTCTACTGTTCAACACACAATTTATAGATACTCAGAAAGCCGAAATATTAATGTGTTGCTCTAGACAAGATCTATAAGCTACTAGTAATCATGCACGTGCAAGGCACATTAACACAAGATTTTTTAAAAAAGCCAAAAAGATACTTCCGTGCTTTCAATTTTAAATAAAGGAAAAAAGAATATACATTTGCTTGATTTACACCAAAATTAAAGTAAAATTGTGATCTTTTGCTATTTGGAGAACTGAGAATGCATTGTAGTTGTAATTTGTTCATCTAAAATCTCCCCACTAACCATCCAGAATTGCATGGATTAAACCTCTTCTAGGAGAAATCAAGCAAGCGCACGGGGATCGGGATGGGAGACACGCAGCCAGGGAAGCTGGATCGGGAGGGGGAATGTCAGCCCTCAATTTTGTACTTACCAGAGAGCCACTGTTCACATGCACTAGACCCAGGATCAGTACTCTAGTGCGTGCAAAAAATATCCGAGTATCATACAGATATGCATTTCACTATTCAGAGTATTACATACCTTGTTGTGTTTCGCAGGGGTAGTATTAAAATAGGCCAACCAGCCATATAAATGTTTATAGGGAAATCATCACAGTCCGCAGAACACATATAAAGGTCATCCGAAAAATCCTTCAACGGCTATGCGCTCCTGTAGGCGACTGGAGCAACCCTAAACCGCATCATGACTATCGCAGCCGGATCATCTCCTTCGAGACACTCAAACAAATCATTCTCTTAACTTCCATCTAAAAGGGTGGAGATAAGCGAGGTCAACGTCATCAAACGCTGCCTAGTTAACACTTTCCTTAATGCACTTAATGTTAGGAGGCTTTGGTTGGGGGAAGAGATTATTTTATTTGCATAAATCTAGTTTTTAAGATAAGTTTAAATTACCCTACTAAGCATAAAGTATTAATATTTCTTTTTAATCATCAGGGGGTTCAGAACAAGAATAAACACAACCAAGGCACCGACCGCCAGACCTTGACAACCAAACGACTAACCCACACTCAACAAACATACTTGGCCTTGACTTTAACCAAACCAAACTTCATGTTGCCCCAATCCATAACCCACCATCATTCCGGGATTGGCAATCCCGTTGTGGACCATACTTGCCATAGCATGCCCGCCTCGGCCTAGGAAGGTTGCCAGCCCACTCTAGCCTAGCGTCACCCTGGGGAAGTGTGGCCTCCATCACCAGCAGTGACGACCAATGTCGGTCCCTGTCGAGAGTGGTTCCAGAGGGCCTCCGCAGAGCGCTCACAACTGGCGATCCGAAACCCGTACTCTGCGCGATGGCCACGCGTTGTGTTGCAACCATCCTCATGATGGCAGCGATCTCCCCGCTACGCTTGTTCTTCCGCGCTCCTTCTGGGTAAGCCCTTGTTAAACCCAGCAGAAGGCATCTCGTGTCTTAATCATCCATCAGGATGTCATCCATGGGGCAACTCGCCAACCATCTTATTTCTACTTTAGCAATCCATGACTTTACCTCACATGAGCTATCCCGTCCAACCCACCAAACCGGACCAACACACCACATAGCTATAACCACAAACACATCCAGCCCATCATGCGTCTATTAGCCCTAACTGCCACATGTCATATCGTTTTGAATGAATAAATGAATGACCGGTGAATATCGGTTCACTGTTCCGTGGCTAATTGCCAGAAGATTTGTTTAATCCTAAGCAAGTCTAAGCATGTTTTACCAATTAGGTAGGGTTAACGTTGTTACCAAAACTATTCTTAAGCTAACAAGGATATGACAGTCAAAACAGTCATAAAGGCTAGATAATACAAGGACATACATATATAATTATAACATGATTAACAATTGGGCAGGTTAATAAACATGCACTTTTATAATAAACAACATAGTTTGGGAAAACTGGGTAACGAACATGATTATAGCGATGTTAAACCGTACTAGGGAAAGTCGCAACCTCTCCCTAATACGGGTAAACATCTATAAGAGTAAGTGTTAACTCGCCTTGGTCCAGTGGAAGATCTTCCTCGGAATCGCCAAACCTTTCCTCGAAAGCGGTTACATCTATTACCGATAAACTTCAATAAATAACCAATAGTGCAGGAAGGACATGATGCACGAATGCAACAACGCTTTCGTTCGACGACCCTATTTCACCCTATGTCGACTGGTGGATAATCGGGGGTTACCATCGGCAATGAATTTGTTGCCGGGCGCTAGAACCACGCTAGATGGTAACAGAGGACAAAGATTTATACAGGTTCGAACTCTCAACTCGGATGTAATGTCTTAGTCCTGTGTTATGGGATTACGCTTCTGCATAGATTCGCAGATGACAAGGGTGCAGATGTCTATGATGACGATGTTGATGTGTGTGTTTCTATGCCCCCTACCCATCCCTTTATATAGTACAGGGGAGATAAGGTTACATGGTTCTATCCAGTACATGATACAAGATTCTGTTATACCAGCACATGATATGCACCGATATTTACAAGCATGAATCTCCTAATTACAGGGAGCTAGACTCTATCCTCGGGACCATCCTTGGCAGCCAAGTTATGCGTAACCCGAGTGGTCTCTATCCTAATCTAGCTAGCTTGAGTCGCTCCCCATTTGCCCCTCATGGGCCTTCTAGAGGATACCTGGGGCCCATGTAGCCCACAGTAGCCCCCGAGGGTTTTACGATCGAGTCGGATGTCTTGCCGACTGGTTTGATGAATGGCTCCTGTAATCTGAAAAGCGATTGTAAAGAACTCAAGAAATCTCAAGTTTTTATGTTCAAAGCAACGCTTGGCTCGGCAATACCAAAACTCTAGCTCTAGGCCTATTAGGCACATCACTTCAACCAATAAATTCGGCTACTTGGCACCCATTTTCACATTGTGAAAACAACAATCAACTCATCATGGGTTATGTGTTCACAAAATGTAACGCATCAGACGCCTGGCCCTGCTTTGCAAAAACCTGCACTCGGCCCAACATGGGGCACGTCTTTCAGCCGAGTGGTACCTGTCCCAACCAGAGAAGGGATCAGCTAGCGACCCGCTTAAGGGCGTACCGATTGGATACAGTTAGGCCGAGAGGTATTTGTATCCGGGTAGCAGTATACAACTGGCGACCTTTTAAAAAGGCATACCTTTGAAACTGTACTCAAATTTCACCAACACCCAACCTTGAAAATGCAAAGTTGGCTAGTGACCCAACATGGGGTATGCCGTGAAACATTTTTCAATGTGGCACTTCATGTCATCTACCCTCAGGGGTATACCGAGGCCAAATTAGGCTCGATGTTAACATATCACCACAGTTGGTGGAGTGTTGTTAAAAAGCCTGTTAAGTGGATTGCCCTACGCTTATTTGGGCCAAGCCCATTTTCAGGGGAAGGCGAAGAGTTTTCGCGTCCTACTCACCCAGCCGAAGCGTCACGTGCTTTCGCCGGGAAACGCAGCCGCACCCACTCCCGTCCAATCACCATGAAGGTTTTACTATGTTCAGAACGAGTTGCGAGGCGCGTCTCTTGAACTTCTTCATGTATAAAAAGGCCCAGATGTAGCGCATTGTTCCACATCCAGTCTTCAAGCTTTTTCCTCCCATTTCGGCAAGAGTCCAAATTTACCCTCCTCCTTCTCCCATTGCAATGGAAGGTCAGGGAGAGCTAATCAACTTGTGGGAAGCCAGTGTCGCCGAACAACTCGCATGCGCCACAGCCGAGAGAGCCGCCATCATCGCTGAATGGCATCAATGGCGGAAGGATCATGCGGAACGCTCCACCCAAGACACCGTTGGAGTCCTTATCCAAGGTGTCCCGCGACTCTTTTCGGCTCGTTCTCCCTTGAAGGATGCACTGGTCGCCTCCATCCTTGATGTGAAGTGGCTGTCAGAGTAATCCTTACCCTTTTTTGACTATTTACGAGCCAGCGACGAGCCCTAGCTCACTGTGTTGCGCCGCAAAATCACTCTGTAATCTGGCTTAAGAGCCATAATGGAAATACTTTTGGATAGACTTTGTCATTCTTCGCTTCGATCTTCTCTTGTAATTGTCAAGCATCGAATTTCTGACTAATATTCTTTGTCCGAGTAATTAGAACCATGCGTTTCCCGAACCAGTATCCGACACCTGAACGAACCTCTCGAGGAAGATCACTCGGCAACCCAAATAAAGCGCAGCCCAAAATACGCAGCGTGGCCCTTTATATTCGGGGAACTGGGGAACGAATCACTCCACCCTGCCCATTTCTCGCGCCAGGAATTTCGTATGCTCTAGCAAGCTTCACCGCTAGGGTTTTCGTTCTTCACGTTCTCCACCACCGCATATCCCGATCTGGCAATGGCTCCTCCATCTCCCGCCGCCCCGAAAGTGACCAAGAGCGTCAAGGAGTGGATGAAGTCCATCTACCGACGGTTGCAGAGACTCGTGTCCACCGGCGTGCTCCCCTCAGAGGAGCTGATCTCAAGGCGCGCCGCCGCCGGTGAGTGCTCCCCTACCACTCGCTCTGACGAGGTGGTGGTATTTGACTCCTTCCTTCGCGGCTTTGGCTTTCCTTGCTCTTCCTTCTTCAAGGGCTGTTGCATTTCTACGGGATCGAATTGACTCATCTCAACTCCAATTCCATCTTTCAAATCGCCATTTTTATGCACATTTGTGAGGCATATCTTGGGATCGCGCCCCATTTCGATCTTTTCATATCTGTTTTCCTTCTCAAGACCTTCCCAGCGAAACTTCCCCTAGGGCCGTGGGCAGCGCTGGTTTTCAATTGCGGGAAGGAGCTAAGAAATTCTATTTCGATCTTCCCATGATAACTTCAAATAAGGGCTAGCATTTTGAGTGGTTCTATTGTGCCAACCTTCCTCCAGTTCTTCCGTCATTCATAGGAGAATGCCCCACAGTCCGCACTTCCCGGACTTCCCCCCTCTTCGAGAGCGAAGACAACTAGGTTAGAGAACTGCTCCCCCTCCTTGGGGATCTAAAGGCATAGGGACTAACTGGCATTGGCGTAGTTATAAACTACAACTTCCACCGTGTCCAGCCCATTAAAGAAAGAGTGCACATTGGATTTGAATATTCGGAGTCCAAGGATGCCACCCGAGAGAGCGAAGACCAAATCTCTCGGAATTCCCTGATCAACCGAGTGGCTGATCTCTTTGCCCTGGGTACTCTTATAAACAATGAGGATTGCCCGGGCCCATATCGCTTGTCAAACCCTCCTCCAGTGGTAAGCAAAGAATTCCCTTCAACTTTGATTATTACTAAGAAATCCCATCATAACTAACCAAGCTTGACTCTTTTGTAGGAACGTGCTGCACTCTTCTCCACCCATCCAGTCCCCGAAGCACCCAGCCACAAAGCTCCCAGCCACAAGGAGGCACCGCTCAAACGTCCTACAGAGGACTCGGCTGATGCTCCTCCGGCCAAGAAAGGCAACAGAATTGTCCTTAAAGATTCGGATAAGGATGAAGACGAAGATGATGTCCCACTCCTACGCCGACGTCGTCAAGACCCAAGGTCTAGCCCTGCTCCTGCCGAGCGAGCTCCAAGCCCTCCATCTCCCCCAATTTTCAGCCCAGGGGCTACATCAGGGACGAGAAGGCCTCCTGGTCCCACCCCGAGTGGTCAAACCATCGAGAGAGGCATGGGGGTGAAATTCACAACGTCAAAGGTTTCCCCTCGCGACTTCTTTCTTCCAATACTTACAGGGAAATTGTCTTTTTGACTCCTTCTGTTATTCATAGGAAACCCATCTCAGGCAACTCCCAGGGCAAACCCAACGCCAAGACTCCGGCTCCTGCTCCTTCTGGTTCCCCGCCATCTGGCCCCGAAGCAGAGCCCACTCGAATCAAGGAGCCAGCCCAGCATGTAGCACCTCAACCTCCTACTCCGGCACCTCGAGACGTCAATCAATCTTCAAAGGCCAAGGGGAAAATCCCAGCACCGGCTCGAGAGAGCTCGGACCCGGAAGTCGAGGAGATTCTACGCCCTGCCGCCACTCCTCCGCTCTGTGTAAAATGGAGAAAGGAGATGGAAGGCTATGAAGTCGACGACGAACAAGAGGCCGATGAATGGGAGAAGCGGTAGAACGTGGCGAAGTTCAGTGTCAATGTGCTCGAGGTAAACTTGCTTCATGTCACGAATCTTTATCTCAATCATAAATGCGTCCAATTCTTCCTCTCGCCTCTACGCAGCGCACGAGCAAGAGGGCAACGAAAAAGACTCGGTGCCTCCGAAAGGCCATCAGCCAGCTGAAGTCCTGAGATGAGCTTGGCAACACGCTATACGTGCAGAAGTCACAATTCCGTGGTGAAATCGAGGAGCTTCGTAAGGAGGTTATTGAGCTATGGCTCCTCCACGTAGATGAAGCCAACACCATCCGCGGTAAGGAACTACCCGAGTGATGTTGATTCGTGATACTATTTTGAAATGCTTCTTGTGGTGAATCCCTTCCGTACAAAGCTCTGAAGGAAAACCAACAAGTGATGGAGGCGAGGCAGAAGGCCATGGAGGGAAAAGCTTTCCTAGCCAACACCCAAGCCGAGAGGTCGGCTCAGGAGCTGAAGGGTAAACTCTCAAACTCTAGCTCTCCCTAGCTCAATCCCCTCGGGGCCCTGATCATTTTTCACTGACCGACTGATTTTGTAGCCTATAAATTGAAAACCAAGGCCCAGTTCCAAGTCTTCGATGTGAAGGTGAAGTCCGCCATCGAACTACGCAACCGGGCTCTAAGGGCGGTCGCTCCAGTGCTTCAATATCTCCACCCTAAGGAAGAGTTGCCATCCGACGCCGATGTTGTGATGGCACGACTCGAAGATCCTCCTGCACAGCTTAGGGTCTTTGCGAAAGAAGCGGCGACGACTTGTACAAGTCAGGCGTTGGCTATCATGAAGTCCCACTACCTTGATGTAGATTTTGACGTCGTGCCTGTTCGAAAGAAGAAGCCTCCACTCTTATGGAACAAGCCAGAGAGACTTCCGCCACCTTGCTGGACAATTTGAACTTGTAGATGCTTTGAACTCCATGAGGTTAACTTTTTAATATATCCAGCCATTGATCCTCGATACTACTAATGTCGTTTGTCCTAGTACTCGGTTTATCCATCTTTTCGTGTAACGCTTTTACTGACTGATACAGCCCCCGAGTGCTAGGAATCAAGCACTTGGCTTTCTCACCATGCACAAGCCGAGTGACTAAACGACGTCTATTGCAAATATCAGTGCCACTACTTAGGAATTTCACGATACCCAAATTCGACAATCGTATGTAATGGGAAAATAACTTTATTGATAAGATAGGGTTCGGTGAATCCGCACACTATTTAGTGTAGCCCCCGACTTACTACTTAGTCGCTGACGGGTGAGTAGCAAGTCAAACGAGCAATCAATTTACAATGTTTGAATATAGGATTCAAGAATAAAAGCGACGTAACTACTCAATGTTCTAGGTATTAGGCACATCCAATCCGTCTTCACGCTTTAGTTGATAAGCCCCCGGCCGGATCACCTCATCAATCACATAGGGGCCTTTCCAGAGTGGGGAGAGTTTATGCTCGTGCTTCTGATTCTTTCGGAGGACAAGATCTCCTTTGAAGAATGCAGGCCCCTCACAATGCGCTGATGGCAGCGACGCAGGCCTTGTTGGTACTTAGCCGACTGGATCATTGCTGCTTCCCTGGCCTCCTCAAGCCGATCGAGGTCTTCTAGTCTCCCTTCATCCGACTGATTGTCCTCATAGCTGTGGACCCGTGGGGACTGAAATATCAATTCAGTCGGGAGAACCGCTTCTGAGCCATAAACAAGAAAAAACGGTGTCTTCCCGATCGCTCGATTTGGGGTTGTTCTAAGCCCCCAGAGAACTGAAGGCAACTCCTTGACCCAACGTGTGGTGTATGGCTTTAGGTGATGGAAAATCATCGCTTTAAGTCCTTGTAGAATTAATCTATTGGCGCGTTCTACCTGCCCATTGCTTCTTGGGTGGGCCACTGAAGCGCAACAGATTTTGATACCCAACTCCTCGCCCCAATCTTGAAACTCGCTGCTCTTGAACTGAACGGCGTTATCAGTGATGATTCAGTTCGACACGCCAAAGCGTATGGCGATGTCCCGGAAGAACTCGCGTGCTTTAGCGGCCGTGATATCAAAGACCGGTTTGGCTTCAATCCACTTTGTGAACTTGTCAATGGCGACGAAAAGATGAGTGAATCCACCTTGTACTCGCTTGAGAGGGCCCACCATGTCTTGGTTCCAAACAACAAAAGACCAGGTGATTGGAATTGTCTGTAGATCCACAGCTGGCAAGTGAATCTGCCGTGCAAAGAATTGACACCCATCACACCTGCGCATTATTGTTACGGTAGTCTGCCAGAAGAATCCCCGTCGGTAGGCTTTTCCCACAAGAGCGCTTGCCGCTGCGTGATGTCTGCATTCCCCCGAGTGGATATCATTTAATAGCTCATCTGCTGCTTCATTGTCTCGTCGGAGAACGTGTGTTAGTTCCAAACCATCGAACTTGTCCTCGAACTTTCTGACTTCCTGACAGTAAGCTGCCATGTTGTCGCTGATACAAGACCACTCCTCCTGCACTTGGTTGACCACGAGTTGAGACTCTCCACGTACCATTAACCGTTGTATGTCTAGCGATATGGCGACACGAAGCACGTGGATGAGTGCCTCGTACTCAACGGCGTTGTTGCTGACTGGAAATAGAATCTGAAGAACGTATGGTCACTTCTTGCCGGTGGGGGATATGAGCAAAATTCCAGCCCTCGCGCCGCTGAGCATGAGGGAGCCGTCAAAGTACATTGTCCAATACTCGATATTCTCCTTTGGTGCTATTGTCTGGGCCTCTATCCAGTCCATGACAAAATTGGTGAGTGCCTGAGATTTGATGGCTAGCCGAGGCTTGAACTTTATTTCAAAGGCTCTAAGCTCTACTGCCCACTTCGCAACTCTCTTTGTGGCTTTCCGATTGTGAAGTTTATCTCCAAGCGGGAAAGAAATGACCACCGAAATCTCATGATCTTGGAAGTAATGCTTAAGTTTTCGCGACGTGATAAGTACGGCGTACAAAAGCTTCTGGACATGAGTGTACTTTGTTTTGGAGTTGCCCAATACTTCGCTGATGATGTAGACCGGGCGTTGTACCTTCTGGAGGGAGCCTTAAGTCTTCGAAGGCTTCTTGTGCCTCTGCCGTCCACTGAAAGCCGTCTTGTCGGCGTAGAAGCTTGAAGAAAGGCATGTCGCGCTTCCCAAGTCAGGAAACGAATCGGCTGAGTGCCACGATGCATTCAGTGAGCTTCTGCACATCCTTCTGAGTGGTCGGGGGCTTCATCTTCATGATGGTGCTGATCTTCTCTGGGTTAGCCTCAATACCCCGATGAGATACGATGAAACCGAGTAGTTTACCGATGGAACCCCGAAAACGCACTTCTCATAATTCAGTTTCATCCGATATGCCCTTAGGCTCTCGCATGTCTCAACCAAATTCGTGATGAGATCGGGTTTTGTTCGGGTCTTCACGACGACATCGTCAACATAGGCCTCCACGTTGCGGCCGAACTGAGTGTGAAAACACCGCTGTATGGTGCGCTGATAGGATGCACCAGCGTTTTTCAGCCCAAACGGCATTGTGATATAGTAGAAAGCACCAAAAGGCATAATAAACGATGTCTTAATGCAATCCTCCTCCTTCAAGATGATCTGCTGATAACCTGAGTAGGCGTCCAGAAAACTGAGGAGCTCGCACCCGGCGGTGGAATCCACCACTTGGTCGATGCGGGGGAGCCCAAAAGGATCCTTAGGACAAGCTTTGTTAATGTCGGTGTAGTCGATACACATACGCCATGTTTTTTTCCTTCTGCACCAGAACCGGATTGGCTAACCACCCAGGATAATATGCCTCTTTGATAAACAGTGCCGCCAACAATTTGGTAATTTCTTCCCGGATGGTCTCCTTTCGATTTGATGTGAATTTTCGCAAACGTTGTTTGATTGGCTTGGCCTTGTCGTCAACGTGTAAAGAATGCTCAATCGCCTCCCTTGGAACACCAGGCTTGTCCTAAGGTTTCCAAGCAAACACGTCCTGGTTTTCCTAGATTAAAGCGACGAGCGCGTCTTCCTATTTGCTGTCGAGCCCTGTCCCAATCACGGCCATTTTGGCCGGATCAGACGGGTCCAACGTTATCTTTTTGGTTTCCTCGGCCGATTGGATGGAGGTTGTTGGCGATACTTACGCTCAAAGAAATTAATTCGCAAGCGGACGGATATCACATGTAGTATTCACCAGGACTATTCCTAGAGTTATCAAATCCATAGGGAATGAGGGTTTAAAGAGACAATCCTCTATATCTTAATTATTTAAAATACCAGCCAGTCTAGGTAACGGGGGTTAGGATAAATAAAAAGGACCGGTGACACACACACGATAAATATTCACACAAATAAAGAGAAAGCTACTCTAGCTAGATAGACAGTTGGGAGGACAACGAGACAAGTTTAATAAGTTCTCAAAATCATGTGATTCAGTTTATTGAGTGAGCTTGGGTAATCAAACAGTGGTTCACTTGGTATTCGTTGTCGGAGCTCGGACATTCACTACCACCCGCTATCTTGAATTGGAATCCCGAATGGTTATGATCATTCCGATAGGGCTCTACTGGTCCAAAGCCGGACGCTGTGGGTTACGCACGAGATACTTAGTATCTACGGATTGATAGGACTATCACCACCTACCACCTACCACATATACGTGGGTCCGGGTGTAAATCGAGTTAGTCCTAGTTTCAGACACCACGTCTGCTACTATTTCTAATCAATCTTCCTCAGTACCAAAAAGAAGTTGATCTAGGTTCAATGCCTGGCTCTTACAGTATATGAGTGAGAACCTAAACTGATTCCAGACGAATACAAGCTACCGGTAAAGCAAATCTACACAACTCATTTATGTAGATATACTCACATCAAATAAAGTTCAACACATAAGAAATGAATGAAGTGATCTCACTAATTGAAACAATTAGGAAAGGGTACAAGAGCTATTACCCGAATTCCCGAAGACACTTCCGGAACTCCGAGCTTCAGCCCGACTTGACTCTAACTCCCAACTATTACTAGACTAAGAGCTACTCTAATAAGTGGAATGAAAGTGATGAATGTGTTGTGTTCTCTCCGAGGAGCATCGAGAGTGGGTCGGCCGGCCCACCTTTGTCACCTCTCGGCCGTGGATTTCTCGTAGGATGCTTCATTGATGGTGGAGATTAAACCTTAAGCGGTGGATCAAGTTGACATGCGCAAGAAAGGAATCCAAGGGAATCCTATGCTCATTTGTGAAGTAACCGTGTCCATTCGATCAAACCGACTGCAATGGATGGTCTAGATGTCCTCATTTTGTGCTTTCAAGCCACCTGAGAGAAGACGAAGCCGGATTGGTGACGTGGCCAGATCGGCCGGCCTAGGGTGGGTCGGTCGGCCTGACTTTTTTGCCCGGTTCAGCTCTGGTTCTTCCCATTTTGTACCTGTAGACCCACAACTCACCAAACCTTTTGGAACTTTATTACAATAAATAAAATTTTTGTATAAACCTTGATTTTCCCTCCGAAATGCTGGAATTCCAGAATATGTTGACGTATAGAATTGGTGTTTATTTGACGTCAACACACCCCCCAACTTGAACTTTTGCTCATCCTCGAGCAAAGAGCTCAAATGAGAACCCGGTGGATCAGGATTGCATCAATATTATTATTCAATAAATACTAATCATACAAGGTTGTACCACATTACGTGTTGACAAAACATCGTACAAGTGTACCCCAACTTTTGTCAAACTCACGAGGTTTTCAAAATCTCCTCTTTTCTTTTAGCGGTTGAAAGATAGAACAACTTTGATAGAACTTTGTCAACTCAACCCTTTTCAAACTATGTCTCGGGTTTTTTCTTTTCAGAAATGTTAGTTCCTTATTAATACTCTTAGATCTCTCGGTGGTATTCAATCCTCACCCAGGCCTTCTTGTTGATGGCTTTTTCCCTCCTATTCTATGGTTTATGTGGAGCTCATAGGTATGGAAATGCGGCCTACTTAGTATAATTTTGTAAAGTCAAAAATAGATCCTAGGTAATTTTGTATTACTTCGCAATCTGGTCATTAGAATAATAACGTCCAGGGATGAGGGAGAGAATGAACTCACGCCAAAGGAATGCAGAAACACAAGTGCAAGTGATGAGGGGTACTAATGAGTCCGCCCCATCGGATCTTGTGTTTATGGAAAGGTCTATTTGACTTCTTTATTTGATTTGAGATCATTCCTCAATCTAGAGTTTTGAGAGGCAAATATTTTTTTTAATAAAGATAGAAGGAGATGATGGTTCTCTCTTCCTCTTTTCTTTCCTTTCATTATTATTATATTTTTCTTTGTCTCAATTTTCTATAATTTTGAGGAATGACTCTTTTATTATTTTGGAAGTCTTTTTGGTAGACCAAATAGGTAGGTATATGGTGGACTCACGAAAAAGAACTTGGCTTATTTTTGTAGGAAGGAATATCTGGCGAGATGTATGCCCGTATCCCAATGTGGAATTCAGCATTACCAGATACAAGAGGCTAGCAATCAAAGGGTACACGAAAGGAAATGACCAGCTTTGAAGAGCACTAATTCCTAAGGATTTACTTTTGACAAAACTCAACACAACCAAAGTGGCTGAATGAAGGCTTGCATTTATTTAGTATTTTTTGCTCTGATAGGATGAAAAAGGTCTAGTGAGGAACTCAAAATAATTTTCTCTTTTCAAAATAAATTCCGAGACTATGCCTTAGTAGGGGGCATAAGTAACTAGGTCCTTACCTCTGTTATACCATATCTCTCAGCAACTTAGAATTGGTTCAATAATATCAACACTCGATGAGCATGATTAAGCAGGATGACTACTCATACCAATAATTGTCAAACTTAAATGAGAGTACTAAATTGTAGACTCAGTATTTATATCACAATAATAGAGCAATGTTCATCATATCCTTTCTAGGTAAAATCAACATTTATACATTTTATTCAAAGGGAAATATTTTTGGTATTTTTGGATTTTGCAAATTTTTATAATTTTAATTTTTTTAAATTTTTTTTATTAGGCATACTATTAACTAAGAGTGAGGCCAAAGTTATTCACATATGGGGCAAAGCAATTTGAGATTTTTGGCAAGGCAGATCAGGCAAGAACAACTGGGAACTCATCTGGCAGGGTACTAGCAATGCAAGGCAAGACATTAAGCAAGGCAGCAACAGCAGGCAGTGACGGAGAGCAGGACACACCTATTGAGCCGGAGGGTCAAAACCAATGTGCTGGAACCATGCAGCAAGGGCATCGTTCATGGCTTGTGTCGCGCTGGTGTTGGCTCTAAGGTCACGGGTGGTGTCCTCGTGGTACCTAGTGTGTTGGGCCAACGTTTGGTTTACGTGGCCCATGTCATCCACTAAAGTATCCATTCTCCGTCCTAAAGCTTGGACGTCCTGCGCGAAGGGCTCGAAGTAGGAAGGGTAGTGGGCCGACGACGGTCCTCCCCGTCCTATCTCGGGTCCTTGCTCACGAGGTGAGTGGGTCCATCCGACATCATGCTGCCGTGAGCTTTCGGCCTCATAGTTGTGCGTGCCCCAACCTCCGTACTCATGTGGAGCATAGGCGGATGAGTTCCATTGATCCCACCCCGCGCTATAGTCAGAGTGATGAGGGGTCGCAGCTGCCCCCGTCCACTGATCGTGGTGGGGCTCACTGGGCTCAGGCTATTCTTGTTGCTGGCGTGCGCGGATGCGTGTCACAGGGCCAGAGACGCTATGCCTATGGGGTTCCAAGGCTGTAAAGTTGATGGTCAGCGTCCGAGCTCTGTAGATTCCGAGCCTTGGATTAGGCAAACGGATCTCAGCAGTGATGCCAGGAAATCTCATAAAATGAGCGTCCGACTCATCGACCCGAAGGATGTGGCCTTGGATGAAGTGGTCCTTTCCTATTGTTTGGAATTGTGTGTCTAGAAAGGCCAATTCACAATGCTCTAACAGTCCCATACCCTCCGCAATGCTGGTGATTAGGGACATGCAGTCAATATCCCCCTTTTGGTTAATCATCTCTACCCAGTGAACTACCATATTTGCGGTCAGGTTGACAGGCTTTTTGTTTAACATTGCAAATAGGTACTGTAGCTCATCAAGGCGCACAGTGCGCATGTCTAGCCTAGAGTCAATGACCATTGCTAGCCACCAATGCATGAACCGAAGTGTGGGGTTGTGAATATCATTCATGCACGGTTTGTTGGTGCCGTTATACCCTTTGCCAGAAATGGATTCCCAAAATTCATTGCGATCAAAACCGGCTAACCAATCAGGAGTAACTCTACACAAGATGGAAAAGCCTAGATGTCTAGTTAGGTTCCTTAATGAGCACTCAAATTCTTCATTAAAGAATCTAAAATAGTATCTATTCCCACCATCAAGAATGTGTAAAGTACTAAGAAATTCAAGGGTTAGAAGGCGCAAACCTTTTTCGATGATGGGCGCAAAATTCTCCCATCCGACGGCTCAGAAGGTTTCGTTGAATTCATCCAGCAGGCCGGTCTTGATCTGCAACGTCGGATCGTAAGTTCGTGTGTGCTGAAAAGACCAGCGCCTCAGCACTTCGAAGACTTGCCGCTCTCGGTCGGTATGGAGCACAATTTGCTCCTTCGACACCAAAATCCTCATCCTCGGGGCTGGGCCAGCCCCGGATGTTGTTGGGGCTTCAGAATATTCGTCGTGGTATCCCGAAAATCGGGAATCCACGGACATCGTATCCCTAGATTGGCTCTCCACGATCTCGGTCGGGGTATGAGTCTGGTCCGAGTTGGATGAGCTGAATCGTTTGTGGACGCCCTTCGCTTCCTTAGCGATGGTGCAACCAAACTTACCATACCATGACGACATTTTTCCTACGAGGGTTAGGACGAACAAATACCCGAAGGATAAATGGAAATATTTACGGGTTAGTCGTCCAAAATTAGTCACCAAAATTAGTAGTCCTTAGCCTCCACAAAAATTATTTTTTCTCAATTTTTAGGTGATAGTATGCGTGCAGATGAAAGCAAATATGCAGTGCAGAGGAGAGCTGCAGGCGAGATCATGCAATCACCGCAGGGATGCGATCTCATCTTGCAGGTTACTCCCGTATTTATAGATTTTCTTAATGCATGATTAGTGATAAATGTGAGATTAAATGCATGATTAAGGAAGACAAATTACCCTACCTAGTGCGTATATGGATAGAGTGGTGGGTGTAGTGGAAAATGAGTGGTGGAAATGAGGTGAAATGACCCACCCACTTAGGGGTGGTTGGCTGAAAGAAGTGGGTCGGCCGGCCTAGGTGGGACCGGCCGGCCCCACTTTTCCACCAAATTTTTTTTTGATATTTTTTTATTTTTATAGGCAGGATAAATGCATGGTAAAAATTAAATATGCTGTGGAAAAAACTCGAAAAATAAATATGAATGCAAGATAAACTTTCGGCTTACCACCCGGTGAAGGTTCGAATTTTTGTTTTCAGAGTCGACGAGTCGTACCGCATTCAACCTTCAATTGTCTTGAATTGGTTCTGTAGCCGAAATTACTGCGGCTGGTTGAATTTCTTTCTGACGCCACGCTTGTTTGATTTGAGATTTTTGAGTAGTGGCGTTGATCTTTCCTTGCGGCTCCGATTTCTCGACCGCATGTTTCTTCCGACGGGGCTTGGATTTCCCCTTGTTCTCCTTCCAATATGGACGACGCAATGGCTCATCCAACAATTGGAGAGTTCTTCTCATCGTAGCAATGAGGCTATCCACCTGAGGTCTTGGTATAGCCCTTGTTTTCTTCTACACCGGTTTTGGATTTTTACCATAAAATGTGCGTACCTGTGAGCATTGTTCAGCTCTTGGCCTGAAGTTGAATGTTTCATCTCAGCCGTTAATGTTGAGCTGAATTTCTGCTGCACCAACATCGATCGTCGTATTTGCCGTGCTCAAGAATGGCCTCCCAAGAATGAGGAGCGTCTTGGTGTCTACTTCCATGTCCAGCACCACGGAGTCCACGGGTAGCAGGAAATTTTGAATTTTCACCGGTATGTCCTCCGTGACTCCAATTGGATGGCGAATCGATTGATTCGCCAGCTGCAGGATCATGCCAGTAGGCGACAAGGTAGAATGATTCAATTTTTCATAAATTACCTTGGGCATGATGCTGACGCTTGCTCCGAGGTCGCACAGAGCACGCTCAAAGTGTTGCGCACCAATGGAGCATGAGATGGCAGGGTAGCCAGGATCCTTCTTCTTCTCAGGGAGAGTGTTCAAGATCGCCGCACTGCATTCCTCAGTCAACTTAATGACTTCAGACGTCGGCAATGGGTGTTTGTTGTTGAGGATGTCCTTCAGGTACTTGGCATACGTCGGTCCCTGCATCGCATCTAGCAATGGTATGTTGATATATAATTGCTTGATTACCTCAACGAACTTGCCAAACTGCGCGTCCGCAGTTGACTTGCGTTAACGACGTGGGAAGGGTAGCGGTTGCGTGTCGGTGAATTCAGCGGGACTTGTCTTAGTCCGCGCTTCACTTCTTGTCGTCTTTGACAGCTCTGCTCTTGGTTCTTCATCGTGCTCACCTTTTTCCTCCTCTTCGTTGGAGATGTCATCCTCATTCCCTGCAGCGTTAGTTTGTGGCGGGTCTCGGGTAGTTTTACCCGATCGAGTTGCGACCGCATTAACATTTTCTTTCGGAGGAGCCTCCAGCTGTCCCGGGAGCTTTCCCAAAGCAATTGTAGGGATTGAAGCAGCCAGTTGAGCAATTTGAGTTTTTAACATTTTGTTAAAACTCATCTGACTATGCATGGCAGTTGAAAATCCTTCTACTTTTGAATTAATGCTCTCAACAATTTTATCATTAGCAAGGAATTTCCTACTAATGCTATCATTCACTTTTTGTTGAGCATTTGCATCATCTAGAGGAGATTTATTGCAATTGAAATTGCCATTGTTACCTCCTTGAAGACGGTTGTCGGTGGAGAAGTTCGGCCTCGAATTCCAACCCAATGTGTAGTTGGATTGAGGTCGGAACCCATTGTTGATGAAGTTTGCGTCCTCCGGTCGGGTCTCGGTGCAGTTGTCTCCAGAATGTCCAAGGCTCCCGCAAACCTCGCTAGTCATGCGAGATTCGAGCGCTGGACAGTTTGATTCGGCGCTTCCAGCTTCTTCATTAATAAGTCCATCTTGGCCACAAGCATATCCATGTTATCGATTTGGTGGACTCCTCGAGTGCGTGGCTGCGAACGTTCAACGTTCTAACCCTGGCTCAAGACCATCTTCTCAATGAGAGTGCAGGCAGCAGTCACACTGAGCGAAAAGAAGGCTCCTCCAGAAGCAGCGTCGAGGTGCTCTCGGGCAGTACGGTTCAGCCCATGATAGAAGCTTTGAATGATAAACCAGTCTTGCATCTCGTGGTAGGGGCAAAGCCAGTATATATTCTTGAAGTCACTCCCAGGCGTCCGAAATGGACTCGTCAGTGTTTTGCTGGAATGCGGAAATCTTATTCCGCAAGGCATTGGACCACTTCTCCCAACTCGAGACTGCATCTTTGTTGGCATAAAACCATTGTTTTGCCTTCCCGATCAATGAGAACGGAAACAGGTGTAGCCGGACGGCATCAGGAGTTGCACCCATTATGGTGAAGGTACTGCAGATTTCAAGGAAGTGCTGCAGATGTGCATTGGCGTCCTCCGTTTGCTTGACACAGAAAGGGCTCTCCTGAACCATGTTGATAAGAGATGGTTTCAGCTCGAAACCACCGTCAACCACATTTGGTGGCAGGTCCAGTGGGGACATTGGTGCTTGATAGGGCTGAGAATTCAAGAATGGTCTTTTCGGCAGCCATCGTTGATGAAGGTGTCTCGGTGATGAGAAAAGGATTGCTCGTGAGGTTTGATAACTCAGAGACACGGATTTGCGGAGGTAGGACTCGAGGTATTGTCCTTTGCACCAGTGACTCCGGATTTTGTCGGAAGTTTTCCGGGAGATCAAAACCGGTCATCCACTGCTTCGCTAGTTCCACAGAAGAAAGATGGAGCAGGGTAATTCTCGTTAAACTAGGCTGGTAGATTAAATAATTTAGATGTAGGTTTTGGAAAATTTTTTATCTCTTTTTGAGAAACCGCTACGTTCCCCGGCAACGGCGCCAGAAAAGTTGTTGGCGATACTTACGCTCAAAGAAATTAACATGCAAGCGGACAGATATCGCTTGTAGTTTTCACCAGGGGTATTCCTAGAGTTATCGAATGCACAGGGAACGAGGGTTTAAAGAGACAATCCTCTATATCTTAATTATTTGAAATACCAGCCAGTCTAGGTAACGGGGGTTAGGATAAATAAAAAGGACCGGTGACACACACACACACACACACGATAAATATTCACACAAATAAAGAGAAAGATACTCTAGCTAGATAGACAGTTGGGAGGACAACGAGACAAGTTTAATAAGTTCTCAAAATCGTGTGATTCAATTTATTGAGTGAGCTTGGGTAATCAAATAGTGGTTCACTTGGTATTCGTCGTCGGAGCTCGGACATTCACTACCTCTCGCTATCCTGAATTGGAATCCCGAATGGTTATGATCATGCTGATAGGGCTCTACTGGTTCAAAGCCGGACGTTGTTGGTTATGCACGAGATACTTAGTTTCTACGGATGGATAGGGCTATCACCACCTACCACCTACGACATATACGTGGGCCTGAGTATAAACCGAGTTAGTCCTAGTCTCAGACACCACGTCTGCTACTATTTCTAATCAATCTTCCTCAGTACCATAAAGAAGTTGATCTAGGTTCAATGCCTGGCTCTTACAGTATATGAGTGAGAACCTAAACTGATTCCAGACGAATACAAGCTACCGGTAAAGCAAATCTACACAACTCATTTATGTAGATATACTCAGCTCAAATAAAGTTCAACACATAAGCAGTGAATGAAGTGATCTCACTAATTGAAACAATTAGGAAAGGGTACAAGAGCTATTACCCGAATTCCTGAAAACACTTCCGGAACTCCGAGCTTCAGCTCGACTTGACTCTAACTCCCAACTACTACTAGACTAAGAGCTACTCTAATAAGTGGAATGAAAGTGATGAATGTGTTGTGTTTTCTCCGAGTGAGGTGTAGGGGTCCTTTATAGTGTTCCGGGACCAATGGGAAGGTGCCACGGCATGGGACACTTGTCACCTTGCCACCCTCCAAAGGGGAATCCGAGGAGCATCAAGAGTGGGTTGGCAAGCCTAGGTGGGTGAGCCGACCCACCTTTGTCACCTCTCGGCCGTGGATTTCTTCTAGGATGCTTAATTGATGGTGGAGATTAACCCCTTAAGCCGGTGGATCAAGTTGACATGCGCAAGAAAGGAATCCAAGGGAATCCTATGCTCATTTGTGTAGTAACTGTGTCCATTCGATAAAACCGACTGTAATGGATGGTCTAGATGTCCTCATTTTGTGCTTTTAGGCCACTTGAGGGAAGACGGAGCCGGATTGGTGACGTGGCCAGGTCGGTCGGCCTAGGGTTGGTCGGTCGGCCTGGCTTTTTTGCCAGGTTCAGCTTTGGTTCTTCCCATTTTGTACCTGTAGACCCACAACTCACCAAAACTTGTGAAGCTTTATTAGAATAAATAAAATGTTAGTATAAACCTTGATTTTCCCTCCGAAATGCCGGAATTCTGGAATATGTTGACGTATTGAATTGGTGTTTATTTGACGTCAACAGAGGTCTTGGCCTGCTTCTTGGCTGGTATGTCCCCCTCTTCTTGGAGAGAAGCGATTGCCTACCGGATCTTCTCTATCTCGGCCGATGTGTCGAGTGCCTGCGCCATCTCACAGCTTTCGTTGTCGCGGACTAAAGACTGCTTCACGTCGCCGGGTATGCCGATTACGCCATTTGGGCCCGACATCTTCATGACGAGATAAGTCTAGTTAGGAATCAAACAGTGGTTCACATGGCAGGGAGATTTGTCCGAGTGGTACTGCGGACGTCCCGGGGATTACCTCGTGAAAAGGAGATGATCCCTGCTGTAGCTCGGAACAAGGCATCTTCATCTGGTTTAAGGTCTTGACGAAGAGGACATTCATCCCGCTCCCACCATCGACCATGACCCTTTTCAACTTATTTCCTCGAACGACCGGATCCAGCACAAACGGATAGCTCCCGGGGAAGGCAATCCGATCCGGGTGGTCCGTCCGATCAAAGGTGATGGTGACCTCCAACCAGCACAAGTACTTGGGGGCCGCGGGCAGGGTCGCGTTGATCTCCCAAGTGGTAAGCTTCTGCTTCCGCTTGGACTCATACGCGTCTGAGCCCCCAAATATGTAGCTGATCTCGTGCTCAGCGTCTTGGTAATCCCCATCCGGCTTCTTGCCGTGTCCTCCTTTGACTGCTGACTGCTTGGTGTTGTCGGCAAACTTCTACAAAATAAGGCAATCTTTGGCAGTGTGCTTACCACGAGGGTGAATGGGACACACCGTCTCCATGACCTTATTGTAGTCGTTGTCGTTGGGGAGCTTAGGCCGGTTTTGCTCCACGTTGACGACCATCTCGTCCCCCTTGCGCTTCTTGTCTTTGGGTTTGCCCTGCTTGTCGTTGGGCTTCTTCTTAGAGCCTCCGTCGTGGCCGCCACGATGAAATTCATGATGGCATCTTCGTTGTTAGCTTCTTGATCCGCCATCGTGAACATGGCTTTGAGAGTTAGCGGGGGTCCCAGGTCATCTGCCTGATCAACTCCTCGGATTTGCATCCGGCGAAGAAGGCGTCAATGACTGTTTGTTCCAAAACGTCCCGGATCTCGTTCTTCTTCCTGGTGAAGCGCTTGATGAACTTACGAAAATTGTTCTTGCGTCGATGAAGCTGTTCGATCTCCCATCTCCCAATGGGCCTCTCATAGTTCCCTTGGATGTTGGTGATAAACTGCTCGTGAAGGTCGTCCGAAGATTCAATAGAGTTCTTCGGGAGTCCTGTGAGCCAGGTCTAGGCGGTTGGGGTCAGAGCGACTGGCAAATAATTTGCCATGACATTCTGATCACCTCCTGCCGCACTGACTTCTAAGGCATAAACTTGCAGCTAGTTCTTCGGGTCCCTCTCGCCATCGAACTTGTCAATGCCTTTGAGGTTGAAATCGTCGGGCCAAACCACTCAGCGAAGATCAGGGGTGTAAGCCCGAATTCCTTCCAAGGGTCGCGGCTGCCAACGCCGCGGGGATCTACTACCGCGCTCTTGCCGTGGGCCATGGCGATGATGTTCTTGATGGTGATCGTGCCGACGGGCGGTGTTCTCGGTGTGGTTGTCGTTGCGCCGACTGCAATAATCGCGGGAGTTCCGCTCGCCGTCGACGCGTTCCCTCCTCCTGGCTTCTATGTAGTGACGGAGGTCGTGGCCCGCTGATTGGTGTGATCTGTCGGCAACGGAGGCACGCACCTCCCTCTGATTGTGCGCGGAACGGCTGTTGCCCGTCACTGGTGTGGTCGGAGATGGGTTCGCATCGTTTTGTTGGATGGCCGCCATCTTGACCATGGATGTTGCCCGAGCCAAGGTCTGGATAAGTGGGCTATCTTCTGGAAGCTACAGTGCCATGGTTTCGAGAAGAGTCTTCGTAGCAACGATGTTCGCCTGAGGAGTCGTGTAGACATCGAGATCCCTCAGCTTCACTGCGCGAAGTTCGTTCAGGACGTTGCGGCCGCGGATGCGGAGTTGGCGCACGCGACATTGATCCGCATCGACCGCCTCCGTGGCGGCTGCTTCGTTCCCAACTGGTTGAGATGCAGAGTGATGGTCACCTGCGCCGAGGACGAAGACTTCATTGTAATTGCAGATCTTCGTACTCTCATCAGACTCAGCGTCCGAGAGAGAGGCTAACCTGCTCGCTTTGTCCAATTGGTTTCCCAGCATTGACGAAACCCACGAACACGGTTGGATCCGGTCGGATTGCTCCGACTAGACTAGATGATCGATTCTCAGTATGGTCACCTCCTGTCCCGATTCCAGGGATAGTACGCGCGAAGGTCGCGGCAGAATTTCTGTGTCCAAAGGGAGATCCAATCTGAGGTGTCGAGGTTCCTTCGGGCTAGATGATGTCCGTACCCATGGAGCCGTCCCTGCCGAGTCCTTCTCCGCACTCTTGAGGAAAGGCGCGAAGTGGGATCGCCGGCGGATTAATCTGTCGAAAGCACATGCCGAGTTCTCCAAGCCGAATGGCAAGGGAGATGACAGAATGCACGTACCTTCTTAGAGGGTGATCACTCCGGGGGGAGAGATGAAGATTGCCGATGCCGTTGGCCCCGAAGTCTAGGGAGCCAAAGCGTAGCAGTTGTCCCGGCATGAGAGCGACGGACGGCGATCTTGGGAAAGCCATCTAACTTGAACGATGATCTTGACGCAGTCCCTACCTGGCGCGCCAACTGTCGACTGGTGGCTAATCGGGGTCACCGTCGACAATGAATTTGTTGCGGGGCGATGCGCTAGAACCAAGCTAGCTGGTAACACAGGAAAAGGATTTATACAGGTTCGGGCCCTTAACTCGGAGGTAATGCCTTAGTCCTGTGTTCTGGGATTATGCTTCTGCGTGGATTTGCAGATGACAATGGTGCAGATGTCTATGATGACGATGTAGATGTGTGTGTTCATATGCCCCCTACGTACCCCTCCCTTTATATAGTACAGGGGGATAAGGTTACATGGTTCTATCTAGTACATGATACTAGATTCTGTTATACCAGCATATTATATGCACCGATATTTACAAGCATGAATCTCCTAATTACATGGAGGTAGACTCTATCCTCGGGACCATCCTTGGTAGCCAAGTTATGCGTAACCCGAGTGGTCTCTATCCTAATCCAGCCAGCTTGAGTCGCCCCCCATTTGCCTTTTCATGGGCCTTCTAGAGGATACCCGGGGCCCATGTACTCCACACCCTAAGGGGGATCTTGTCAATAGTTCGGCGAACGGTCATGCCATGCATGATATGCAATTGTTTCTACGCACTAGTTACGAGCCTACGTAGGCTACCTTAGCATCCCTTCGGTATTCCTACGAGTATCTATAAAGAGGTAGGCTTAATAGGGGGCTCAGGGGCGTGCTATGACATCATCGAGGTTGCGCGATTAAGGATAATAACGCATGAATTGCCTTGGGCTAAAATGTGATATATGCCCGATTAAGTTCCCTTACCGAGGATTAATATTGTTTTTGAACAATAGTCGTTACGCATTATATTTCGAATTCAAGTGAGAGCTATGTCAATCCAATGTACATGGGTTATTCTCTTTCCTTAGTTGGGATACCCAACTTAGGTAATTGGAGTGGCTTTGTGGGATTAGGATAGATATATCTTGATCACCTTATGATAGGCTGGGTGGCAAGTTAAGTGGGTACATTTATAAAGCTAAGTCGACTTGTAAACGACATAGTGCCGAATTTATATTTATTTGGTCAAGGGTGGTCTCTCTACCCTTTCTCTCATAGAAGACCCCCTTTTATTATTGTTTAGCGTATCGATAAATTTCTTGTTTAAATACCCAGAAAACCTTATTCGGATTATATAAGATCGGTATTAGCCTTCACGTTAATTGTCATGAACTATCAACGGGAAGGGTATATTGTACCTTAGCTATGCTCTTATCGATGGAGAATAGCTCTGGTTACGAATGCATTTTGGGTGTATGTTATTTTATACGTTGGCTAACTAGCCCTGTGGTTTCTATCAATCTTCAAAGACGGATAATCACTTCAAAGGTCTCCCTCTTATGTCCTTAGGTCCAAGGATTTATTATGAGTCCCAAAGGTTATTTTATGTCTAAAGACGTTTCTTTAAGATTTTAATAAACCATGCATGACCTTAATTAATAGGGCTCTCGTCTAGTTCTCGCATAATCGATACTATTTAGCATTCTAGGGCTTATAATATTGGGTTAAATGAAACCTTCCTTATTAAAATTAGGTACTGACCTAGGAAATTTATAACAAAATAAATTAAGACCCAAGATATACCATGTGATTAGGAAAAATTAGGGAAATGCCATGTGTACCCCAATAAATTATTAGGGGAGTTATTTAGCAATGTGCTACTATTATATGTCTGCACGAATGAACCTAAATACACAAATACTACAAACGTTTTACCACCTGGGAAATATCAAATAATTAAGTATAGTGGAAAATTTTGGAATAATAAAATTATATTAAACCTAGTGACAACCTTCTCTTATTTTCATAATTTATTAAAACTCGTAGATATCTCCTAAATTCCTAAATAAATTATGATTAATACTAAGGAATATTAGAGACAATATTAACCTAAGCATTGTTCATAGGTTTCCTCTGATTAAGTAATTAGTGAACCTACGTAGTACTTCTCTATATAGAAAATAAACCGAAATGATTTGCTTAATAATAAAAACTAGAACTAAGTTAGGAAAAATTCGAAAGAATTACACAAAATATAATATACATTTACAAACCCAAAAGGGAATATTATATGGGAATTTCTAATTACTAGAGATATGCTACCTTAAATATTCTCGTGGCTAAAACGGTGGAATTAGGTGACCTTACATTTTTGTAAAATTCTCCTCCGTCTCAAGTATTTGCTCAAATTTTGCGGAATTTTTGGAGGTTTCTAGGTATTTTCATAAATTCAAAATCCTTTTTTGGAGTTATTAAACTCGTTAAATTCGCAGAAAATTCAACACACAATAATGGGTCAAACCAGCGAACGGACGGGGCACAGAGCCAATATGGCCACGGCCCGCCCGCCCGTGCGCGCACCGCGCCCGCCCGGGACGGCACACGCCGATGGCGTATTCCCAGGAGGTGCTACCGCACGGAGACAGCGCTGCGCCCAAGGGCGCATCCACTTATACTGCCGGGTGGGCCAAAGGCCCACATGGCAGAGACAGAGGCGTCAACATTTTTATCTCACGCGTGAAGGGTTATCCTAGCAGGTGGGGCCGCATGGCAGTGGCTCAAAGTGTCTCGGTCCGCATGAATCTTGGCGCTAATCCGACGGTTCGTGGTCGTCTTCCTCTAGCTGGGCGACGTGGCCGGCGGCGACGGCTCGCACCTACGGGTCCTTGCGACTCTAATGGTACCCGCGCCGAGGCCGGAGACGGCCGGACGCGGTGGCGCGACGAGTGACGGCAGAGCCAACGGCTCGCTGGAGTTGCCGAGTGTCGCTACGAACCCACACGCTAGGAAACTTAACGGGCAGTGAAAAGGGACATTGAGGATGCTCACCGAACTCACAGCCGAGCGCGAGACAAAGTGAGCGTGATTGGCGACAAGGACCCCGATGGCGACCAAAGCAGGGGCGTCGTCGACTCGGCTCCTCCAAGCGGATCCTTTGAAATCTAGCGAGGCGAAGGGTTAGGGATGAGGTTTAGAGGCTCAGGACAAAAGGAATTGGTCTACGGCTCACGAAATCGACGAGAACGTCTTCGACGGCGGTGCAGGAGGGGGGATTGGGGAAAAATGGGGGAAACGGTGCCGACGGGGGAGGCCTTTGGTTTTATAGGCGCGGGACGAGGGAATACTGTCCGGTAGCCAATTCAGCGCCGCGGGAAAGAGAGGGGCGCGACGCAGCGTGACGGCAGGCGGCGTGGCGTTACTATTGATTGCGAGCTCTAATGGACGAACCATTTTCACATACATGCTGTTTACATTTTTCCTAACAAAACTAGACCGGTCTTGCCAAATAAATTTTTGTTTACTATAATTGTTACTCCACTTTACTTTAATATAAAAAATAGTAAAACCTATTTGTTGAAGTAAAAAAATATTTTCTATAAAATGCCTAACTATTGTTGAGTAGCAACGTTTACTATAGCTCGCAAGGAATGTATTTATTTGGATGTTGCTTAATTCTAATTATAGAAAAATTATAATAATGAACTTTACAATAATGTGCTAATAAATTTACAATAATATGTTGTCCAATTTACAATAATGAACTTTTTTTTAGCATTTTTCCCAACAAAATTAGACCAGTCTTACCAAATAAATTTTGTTTTACTATAATTGCTACTCAACTTTACTATAATATAAAAACATAGTAAAAACTATTTGTTAAAATAAAAATCAGATTTGTTGAAGTAAAAAATATTATCTATGCGATAGAGGAAGGGTCAGGAAACACATGGCAAGCTCTAAACTTAGCAAGCTCTAAACAAGAGAGTAATTTAGAGAGATGACTTAACAACATAAACACACATGTCTTTACTATAAAACAAATGTTGGTACCATGTAAGGATCTGTCATGCACAATTAAACAATATTTACTATAATGCGCATATGGATTTACCGTAGTCATAGACTTTGTTTACTATAAAATTATCCTCACGCGACAGGTATCTTAAAAGATATGAACACACGTCTCTACTACAAAAATTAATTTCCTAGGACTTCTATTGTTTGGGCAATGTCATCAGCTTTGTCCATTGCGGTCGTTGTGCCATCATCACTGCCCCGACTTCATCTTGGACATCCTCATTTGGAACTGTGGAAAAAAAAAAGAGATAGCATGTAAGGATTTATATACTACAGAACTTGAAAAGAATATTTACTGTAATTAGCACATGGATTTACAGGAGCTGGAGTCTTTGTTTACTATAAAATTATCATCACGTGACAGGTGTCTTAAAAAACAAGAACACATGTTTAATATAAGAATATGTGTTTACAACAAATAAAAAAAGAATGCATTGCTTGCCACAGTAAATTTACAATAGATGCTAATAAACTTTACAATACTATGATAAGGACCTTTACAATAATGATGAATCACAGGTTCAGACTTTGCTAATGACATTTTTATGATAAGGAGGGAGTTTATTCTATGTAAATAGAACTTGTATACAGATCTGAACATAGAACTTGATTGCAATTCACTTGATTGTGTAGAAAGCTCCCACTTCTATCAAATTCACTCAAAAATCACAAGCTGCTATTGATAAAAAAATGCTTGTGCTGCATCTCGAGGAATAACTCTACTGCAACAACTTGTCGAATTGGATGATTTCAGATGAGATGCTCCTGTAAATATCCTGAAACTGGCACAAGGCTCTAAGGCCATTTTCAGTTTAGCTTCAGGACATGTATGAGTACTACACAAACTAATAGGATGCAATCATTTCTTTGCATTATACACAGGATGGAAATTCAACCCAATTATGATATTATAGTGATGCTTTATTTCAAAATTTGTTCCATGAAAATTCAATTCAGATATTACAACTTGTTGATCCATACAAAATGTGATACATGAGCAGCAAACTGGCCTGAATAAAACTTTACACTACTGCAATTCATACAAGTTCAGAATGTAAAAGAACAAATTCTTGCTATGATCCGTCAGGCTTGATGGCAATGAAGGCGCTCCATTTGCATTTTAGTCAAGATGTGAATTCAATTCGGTTGAAAAGAAGGGAAGAGAGGAATAGACACCTCTGCAGCATGCGCCTACTGATCCTGTAGCTGTGGAGATCAACGTGGATTCAACACTGAACATCAATGAAATATTGACACAAAGAATTAGCCTGCAACTCGTCAATTACACCAATTAACACGCTCAGACCCGATCATATGAAGGAATGCATGCATGGTTTGCTTCTAATAGCGTAGGGCACCTATTGACTATTGTGTTTCAAAAATATAGTGTTGGCATGCCAAAAATCACCAGGTTTCAGCTGAACTGCAGCAGCCCATGGGATCTATTTCATCGCATATTTGCATCCAGCATCAATTAACTGGTTGCTCTCTAGAGAGGATCAAAGCTGTACTACTACGTATTGCATTAACCATCATACTATCTACAAACGAGCTAGTGCTCCACTGTGTGCTTCATCTGAACATACATCGACCAGTTAACATTTTGCATCTAGTCTACCACATGCTAGATCCACGCCATCATACCAGACAAAAAACTCATCCATGGAACAAACCTAACGAGAATCACATCATCTGAACATACATCGACCAGTTAACATTTTGCATCTAGTCTACCACAATCCAAATCCATGCCATCATACTGAACAATAGACTCATCCATGGAACAAACCTAACGAGAATCGCAATCGCATCGCTGGAACGGACTGGAAGACGAGTAGAGGAGGAGGGCAGCACAAGGAAGCTCTCACCTCACCGCCTCACGAGGAGGGCAGGATCCGGATCTAGTGGTGGCAGTCGTGCTTCTCGAGCTCCTCGAGGTGGCGGCGCTCCCAAGGCAGGGCGACGAGGTAGGAGACGACCATGGCGCCGAAGCAGACGAGGAAGAGCGGCCTGGCGGTGCTCTGGCGGCTAGGCACGGTGCTGCTGTTGTGCGGGGAGGCGAGGCAGCGGCCGGGTTGGACGGTGAGGTTGCGGTCGGGCGGGTGGGCACGGTGGTGCAAGGAAGGTGAGGTGACAGATGGGGACAGGAGCTCACGGTGATAGGGAAGAGAGCGAGCAGGGGTACGAAGGAATTTAGGTGAGGGGCGTACGCGGGGATGAAATCAGACGGTGGTGGGGAGAGGTGGGGAAACAAATCCAAAGGCTAGAAACGTGCGAGTGTTTTAGCTATAGTACTCCCAATTAAGAGTACTATAGCCTTTATATACACACACTCCTAGGAGTATTTTAACAAGAGTACTCCCACATTTATATAGTGACACGTTTCTCACTTCCAAACAAAACGGTTTTTTGATTCGACCTTCCAGTGAAAAATATGACAAAAAAGAAAAATTAATATGTATGCATGCATGCATGCAAGGGAGGAGAGGAGGAAGCTCTGCGTCCGTGCAGCGATGCAGCGGGAGGGCGCGAGCGGCCGCGTGGGAAGTGAGAGCGACACGTGTTGCGTTTTAAATGTAGGAGAACTTTAGTTACTCCCTCCGTTATGAAATAGTTGTCGTTTTGGACATTGACACGGTTTCCAAAATGCAATTTTGACCACTAAAACCTATTGTAATTTAATTTTAACATGCATTAAAATTATACTTTTATGAAAGTTCTATTCGAAACGAATTCATCTATACGAATTTTATGCTTCAAATCTAAATGGTTTAGAAGTGTTTTATAGATAAAATTTTAAAACATTGACTAAGGACATGTCTAAAACAACAACTATTTCAGGATGGAGGGAGTATAATACTCCTAGGAGCATTTTAGTCTTTATGTATATAAATATATATATAATATAGATAGATAGATAGATAGATAGATAGATAGAAAACCATGTAGATCCAAACAAGCTTTAGTGACCTCCCACGGACGACAAGCGCAGGAACCAAAATTGAGGAGCTGCAATCAAGACATAAACGTGCAACAGAGATCCGAGAAAAGAAACAATACTCAACCGAGGAGCATCAATCAACGGATACACATACAATGAAGAGTACTGTGCAGGAAGCACTACTACGGATCGGGACTTCCCAAGCGGTTCGTGAGGCCTGTGCAAGCGGTTCTCGAGCCGCTTGCGAACAACCATGACGATGCCGAGGGCATCTGGCGGCTCAGAGCCGCTAGTGAAGCCCCTCCGCAAGCGGTTCGTGGGGCGATGGCGCGGGCGGGCTGGCAGGCCACGTGGGCACTCTATGCAAGCGGTTGGAGGCATGAACAGCTTGTAGAGTAGCGTCTCATAAGCGGTTCAAAAACGCTTCTTGCAGACGTCAAGACGCTTACCTTGGTTAATTCATTTCAAGTAGCGCAAATAGATATTTAAATATATATTTCGGCAGGAGATTTTTTTATTTAGCGTTTCAATTTAAATACATATAGGATGAGCATATAATTAGCGATCAAACAAGCTTAAATATATTAGATAATACATGTAATAATGTACACTTTATATGCACCGGCCAAATTTAGAAAGTTTATAATTAATATACATTGTGCAAATGGACAAAACAGTTCATTTCTTTCTTACAGTACTCTTCTTGACGCTCTTTGACGACGTAGAAGTCGTCCCTAGTTCGTTCGTATTGGAATATAGGTCTCGATAATGGAACTCGCCCTGGGGGTTAATGACCTCATCGAGAATGAATCCGAATAGTTGTTCTCGTAATGCGAGCACCCGATGATGTGGTAACACTTCAGTATGTTTATCCATGTCGGGCTGCCAATTCAATTAAAGTGAAAAATAAATAAATACGTGCACCCATAATGTAAATTAATGGAGCACATAAGAACGTTACTAAGTTGTTGCTAGATGCATGGTTGCGTGCATATATATACACGAATCTCTTCAGGAGTTTGAGGCTCAAGCTCGCCGTGGCACATCATTTGGATATAGTGGAATACATAGTAGCCACATAGGTTGTTTCCCGCAGTTTGTTGTTTTACCTATGGTCGATGCGGGGCAATTACAGATCAGTAATAACAAGGAATATTAATTGACAAAGGGCAATTACGTCGTTTTAGCGTACCCAGTCGCTTAGCTTGACATCGAATTCCTTCTTAAAACATCCTTTCTGAATCTCTTGAAAGCTCAGAAACGCCTTGTTAAGGAGGTTAATTATCCACTGGTATTCCTTTTGCGGTTTTCTCCGTGAGTCTTGAACGATGATCATGCTTTGGTCAAGCTTTATGATTATAAGGATCCAGTGGAACCTATTTATATATTGCAACAGTTATGAAATGTAATTAAACAATATATAGTGTGCCATCAGGTGCCTTAAACAATGTAAGAACGAGATGTTAGTGAGGACATCAACACGTACTTAAAGTTGAATGACAGAGGTATGTATGGCTTGTAGTGTTGTTGTACTAGCGCATGTACAACGTAGTCGTGGATTTCCTTTGGTTTTCCAGGGTATTGGCCGACTTCCTCATTGACCAACCAAGGGTCAAGGAAGCCAATCGAGTTCGGCTTCTGTTTTCTAAGTCTTTGTATTTTCATTCTACAGAAAATGGGTTAATTGAGTTAATTAATTAGGGTTCTCGGCATGCAGCATGTATAGATATATATATACATCTTGTGGAGTCGACACTCACAGGCACCAGCAGGTCATGAAGGACACGTTGACGGCGTCTGCATGATACACATTGTACCAGTCTTCAAATTCAAGATTTATCAATTGATCATTCCCTCGATGTAAATGTTCTTCTTGAAACGAGACGCAACAACGAGCATATCCCCTGGCGGACCTGTGTTCGTACCATTCATGCGCGCGTCGCATCTTGACCGGTAGTTTTCGTATGTCCTTAGAGTCTAGCAACGGCTGGCCCAGCTTAAATGGCCACCTGACTTGTGCCGTTGGAAGATCATCAGTTAATCCATGGGCGGCTTCTATGTTATCAAGGCCAGCTTCCTCATGAAGTCATACTCCATCTGTAGACGTTTTGCCTCCTCCTGTTCTTCCTTGGTCATGTATGTGCCCTGAGGTTGTTTACTCTTGAAGACGTGCTTTCTGATAGTTCTTTCGTAGTCGGTACAAAGAGGCGGTCGGTGCTGAACGGTTGTCGCGAAGAAGTCCGCGATCTTTGGATCAATTGGTTCCTTTGGCAGTGGATTTGTTTTAGCTTTATACCCCTGTATCCATGCGTCCACAGCTTTCTGCGACTCGCTCTTCAGATCCTCGGGCGTCATCACATAAGGTGTTTTTACGAGTTCCTTCATTCTCTGTCTGAATGGGAAACCGGCCACCCTGCTGCTTGGTGTCGTTCTAGCTGCAGGAATGCTCCGTTTGCTAGCAAGCTTCTTCTTCGGGGAGATGCCACTCGTTGTTTCTCTCTGAGGTCTTTGCTTCCTTTTGCTTTGAGGGGCTGGCCGCGGTGTTGGGCTTCTGCGCATAGCGCTAGCGGGTGGTGGAGTGCTTTGTCTCACCGGCGAGGCGTTGCGTGGTGGCGTGGCCTGTCTTGGTGGAGGAGGTGAGCTCCGTCTCGGTGGAGTGTTCTGTCTCGGTATAGATGTCACCTCCGCACCATCAAGAAACACGATGTACTTCTTCCGCTAGAGGATGATGTTATGGACGGCCTCTCCAAACTTGGTCACATCGTCTCCTCCAGCAATATCGAGCTCCATATCCTCAAATCCGGCCACCACCTCGTCCACCGTGACCTTGGAGTATCCCGTGGGTATAGGGTTACAGTGGAATGTCTAGCCCGACTCCACCGGGAAGGCCAAAGCGTAAGCCACCTTGAGGGTGAGGTTGTGCAGTTGGGCGCGTAGCTCACATTGGCAGGGCACGGTGATGTCATCCACGGAATAACGGGACTGCAATTCGTCGGTCGACATGTTGTTTGACGCAGAGTCGCTGCCGTCGGCCGGGGTCGGGACTAACCACGTTGTTCGGAGCCATGACGACAACCCCACCTGATCTTTGAAGACTGGCGATTGCCGCATGCACTTCCCGCTTTAGCATTTCTGCCATGTTTTCCTTATGCTCTTTGAGCTCCTGTTCGATTTTGCTGACTCTGTTGTGTTCTCTTACTTTCCTTCTTTCCCGGCTCCGGTATGTGGCTTGATCATTTGATAAGCCGACCATCCACGACACACCTTGCCAAGTCCTCGTGTCCTTCTGGATGCTCTGCGTTCGAGTGCGTGCGAGGTAAGCTCGTCATTCTCCCTGTCTACCACCAAGGATCTGACGTTGCTTCTCGATGGCTTCCACAATCCTTTCTTTCACGGGTTGCACTTGTGGTGCCATCTCCACTTGCCATCATCCTTGACCTCCTCCGTGGCCCAAGGTCCGATTCGCGTGGCGGAGCTCCCGATCTTCTGTTTACGGTACTATACCCTTTTTCTAAGCTCATCTTCTGCTTCTCCCATTTTGGCATAGCCTTGATGTAACCACCGGACCGAGATGGTGGTGGTATTTTTCTTCGTGCATTGGCCTTGTTACGCTCACTCGCGGCCTTGCCTTGGTACCGACGGCTTGTACTCCTCGAATGCTTGCGGTGATCCGCTAACCGGATACTTATTGAAGTCCGGGTTGTTCGGTCTCCACGTACTTCTTCTTGAGCTCGCTCTTCCACGATCGAAAGCATAACGCCATCTTGCTCGAGTAAATTTCTTGCACTTGTTTTCGTAAGCCGTCGAATCGTGAAGTTTTCTTTTATATCTTTCCAGAGCAGCTCTTTCAGAGTCAGAGGAACCTTGGGCCATGTCTTGATGCTAATAGGCACGTGATCTCTCACAATGACTCCACAGAGCGTTGTTGAAGGGGGTAAGTGCCGACATAGAACTTCGGGCTTCCCGATGGTGAAACTTGAGTAATCACGTGCTTTGTCGCCGGCTTTTTGTTAGGCCCTCGTATTTGTTTGGATTACGTTGGGCGTTTCCGGCTTAAAAAACAGAACACGTGTCGAGGCTTACTATGAGAAGTGTAAGAAAGCGGTCATTTTAGTATCCGGGCTATATATACCTCACGGTAGTCGACATTAGTTTCATCGGCTTGAGCCAAAGCGGCTTCGGTCACCGGCTTGAGCAGACGGCCTGATCACCCATTGGATCTACGGGTTGGCCTCATCGTAGGACATGAGAGTGCCCATCGCGATTTCGTTAAGTAGAAAATCATTTCCCGCATCGAAATCAAGATCATCGTGTCCGGAGTGCGCCATCTATCACTATGCATGCACGCGAAATAATAGAACATTTAATACAACATATATATATTTCTTTTTATTTGAATACAACATTTCAATACAATATTTGAATACAACATATACATCTCTTAGATGTCATCTAATATTTGAATACAATATTTCTCGACACCTAAAGCATAGCATGGCATGAAAGAATTTGGGTCGTCTTAGGCTGAATACAATATTTAAATACAATATTTGAATACAATATGTCTCGACACCTAAAGCATAGCATGGCATGAAAGAATTTGGGTCGTCTTAGGCTGAATACAATATTTAAATACAATATTTGAATACAATATGTCTCGACACCTAAAGCATAGCATGGCATGAAAGATTTTGGGTCGTCTTGGCTGAATACAATATTTAAATACAATATTTGAATACAATATTTCTCGACACCTAAAGCATAGCATGGCATGAAAGAATTTGGGCCGTGCCACACAATACAATATTTAAATACAATATTTGAATACAATATTTCTCGACACCTAATGTTGTTGCAAAATATGCATGTGCATCCAGATTAGGTCAAAGCGGCCTCTAGCTCAAGGCTAGTCCCCAATCGGTCCCTTTGGACAAAGAGGGAAAGAGTACAATATTATGATGCTCAACGAGGGGCGTCAAGGGAGCGGCATGGCGCGATGCTCAACTTATGATCACCGGCTTACTTGAAAAACATGGCAGCCACTAATCCAACCAAATCAGCTTAAAGCTCATATTAGAAAGATTATAAATTGCTCTCAGATTGCAATTAAAGGGTTTCTAAACTTAATTAGCCATCCAACTCCAATTTGGGCTAAATATCATAAGTTCAATTAATCTGAAATAACAGATTAAACAAGCCTCAAACAGTGCAATCATCATCGAACAGTATAAATATATAGCCCACAAACCACAGTGCAAATACCCAGAATGGGATCGGCCTCTATTCAAAGAATAGATCCCCAGATGCCCAATCGGCCACCGCAATAAGACAAGAACAGATGGGGAGCAATGGGAGCACCACAGACTATACATAGACAAAGAAACATATGTATGAATGATTGCTCTCAGATTGTAAATTATTGCATTACTGCTTATTAAAGCTAAAAATTATGCAATCATCATCAAGCAATTTGCTCAATTTCGGTGTATTAGCCCCTTTGCTCAATTAAGCAAGGTCCCCAAATCCACCTCAATTGGCATTAAATCCAGCAGCACCAACATCCCTAATCCCCAAATCCGACAACATCTCCACATAGAGCAGCATAGAGAAAGGACTATTGCTCTCAGATTGAAAGGATTAATCCTACCACATGTGCATGGTCAAACCGAAGGAAAATCACATAAAAAACAATGAACAGTACCAAACTTGCAATTAAAGGGTTGCTAAAGTTAATTAGCCATCCAACTGTTAATTGCCTTTAAACCTCATTGAACAAATAAAGGATTCTAAGTTCAATCAGTATAAGACCATGCACATAGGATTAAGGAGTTAACAAGCCCCATCAAGAAATCATCATACAGCAAGAGCAGTACCAAACTTGGCCAATGAGCAGTACCAAACAAGTTGTAGCAATCATCATAGAGCAAGAGCAGTACCAAACTTGGCCAATGAGCAGTAGCAAATGGGAGCACCACTGATGGGAGTGAGGGGAAGGAGAGAGGAGCAATGGAGCATGACAGAGGGGAGCAATATGAGCATCTACACCGCGCGCGCATTCCGTCGAACACTACAAGTGCATCACAGAGCAATGGGGGCAGGGGAAGGAAGGGGGCTCGATACCTCGGCCCTTCGTCTTTAAAGTGGCGGGGAGGAGGTCCACGGCGAACGGGAGCGAGGGGGCTCACCGGCGAAGGTGCTCGCCGGCAGGGTGGCGGAGGTTGGTCGCCTGCGCACAGTGGTCAGTGCCGCAAGTCCTGCGCAGGTGCTCGACGACGGCTCGGTGGAGTGTCCAGGAGGCGGCCGCCGTGCGGTGCTCGACGACGGCGAGGTACGGCCGTGCGGTGCTAGACGGCGGCGAGGGTGGTGGTGGTGGGGCGTGGCGGAACGGTTGAGGGAGACAGGGGCAAAGGACTTAGAGAAAATTTCGGCCGCGAACCCTCTACCTTATATAGGAAAGTCCTCTACAAGCGGTTAGTATTACAAACCGCTTGTGAAAATATCTCTGCAAGCGGTTCGTAGTTTTAACCGCCTGTAAAGAGTACTTTTACAAGCGGTTAGTAGAACGAACCGCTTGTAGAATCCGGGTAGCCCGCCACTAAAATTTCGAAATTTCGCCCGCCGCGAAACAGTAAAACCGCTTGTAGAGGTCACTTCTACAAGCGGTTGGTAGGACGAACCGCTTGTAGAAGTGGGGCCATCACACATGGCGAGGTGGCGAGGCTTGGGACGTACCACTCTATCGATAACGTTTAAGAAGGTATTGCACCCGTCTATGTTGAAATTAAAATTCCTCTCACTTGGCTAGCGCGTGGCGTTTAAGTGCGGGCTCCCGTCTTTGATCGCTGGTTCGAGCCAGCTTGCGCCCCCTTGCCTTTTATTTTTTTACAAATATTTACTGAGCCCATTTTTTTGTTCCAAAAATATAAAAAAATAATTTTTTATATTACTTTCATTTCTAAATATGTGATTAACCCATTATTCTTTACAAAAATAGTAAAAAATCTTTTTGGCATTACTTTCATTTCTAAATATGTACTTAGCACATTATTTTTTCCAAAAAACTAAAAAATCTTTTTTTACATTACTTTCATTTCTAATATGTACTTAGGCCATTATTCTTTTCAAAAATACTAAAAAATATTTTTTGGCATTACTTTCATTTCTAAATATGTGCTAGCCCAATATTCTTTTCAAAAATAGTATAAAATATTTTTGGCATTACTTTCATTTCAAATATGTGGCCATTATTCTTTCCAAAAATATTGCTTCCACCTTATAAATTCTTTAAAATGCTATTACATGATAACATAGTTCATACAACCACATAATATATTTAATATGACCACATAATAAGGGTCATCCTAATCATTTACATTTTTTGTCTTTACAATTCTTCCTTCATCGTGATCGCGGCGTATGTGCGGAGCATCCATGCTTGTGTCATCCAGGATGCTTATGTCGACATCTCCGCAAATGGAGGATCTCATCGAATCGATCGTACTCTTCCTCGTCGATGCGTCCTCTACTCCGGCAATCCTTCGTTCACCTTGGAGAACCACGTGTCGCTTTGACTGTTCCTTCTGCTTGTCTTTGATTTGATTCTTCTTTGGTCTGCTTGACATGTCCAATACGTAGAAGACCTGTCTCACCTCGTTCGCGAGAACAAATGGTTCTCTCAAGTAGCCGACTTCTTCGAGGTCGACGGTAGTCATGCCGTATTTGTCGACATTCACGCCGTCTGCGTTTAGTTTTACCCATTGGCACTTAAACAATGGGACCCTCAAAGGCCCATAGTTGAGCTTCCATATCTCTTCTATGAATCCATAATATGTGTCCACCCTGCCACTATTGTCGACGGCTTCTGTACGGACACCGCTGTTCTGGTTTGTGCTATTGTTATTTTGTGATCTCGTGTAGAATGTGTATCCATTTATCTCGTACCCCTGCCATCTCACTATTTCAACGGATGGTCCCCGAGCAGCGCTGTAAACTGCTCATTGTTGGACTTGCTCTTGAGGATATGGTTTTGTGACCATGCGCCGAAAGAATCCATGTGTCTCAGTGTTATCCACGTATCAGTCTTCTTTGGGAACTGGAGACGTAGAGCATTCTTGTGTTGGAGGACATACGGGGCGGCCACTATCGATTGCTTCAACACAGTGAAATGTGCTTGTTTAAATGTCTGAAGATCGTTGCATGCAACTACTTTTCTTCCAAGTGTCCCTTTACCTCGTAGCCTGCCCTCATGGCGTGATATAGGGACGCCGATGGGGTCTCGATCATCAATGTAGTCCACACAGAACTCGACCACCTCCTCTGTCATATAACCCTCGGCAATGCATGCTTCTGGCCGAGAACGGTTACGTACATACTTCTTTAGTACGCTCATGTACCTCTCGAAAGGAAAACATGCTGTGGAGATAAACGGGCCCAAGAATACTTATCTCTTTGCTTAGATGAACAGTGAGATGAACCATGATATCAAAAAAGGCAGGAGGAAAGATCATCTCGAGGCTAACCACGCTTTGTACCACGTCAGCCTGCAGCTCACCCAGTTTTTTTGGATCGATGACCTTCTGGGAAACAGCGTTGAAAAACGAACACAGCTTTGTGATTGTCCCCCTTACCCGCTTGGGCAATACACCTCTTAAAACCACTAGGAGCAACTGTGTCATCAGCACAAGACAGTCATGGAATTTTAGATGTACAATTTTGTTCTCTTTCATATTTACGAATCTCTTTACGTTCGACGAGTATCCGGAAGGGACCTTCACACTGCTAAGACACTGTATCACTCTTTTTTCTCTTCTTTGCTTGGAGTATAACTCGCTGGCCGTAGGTACAGTTGTTCCGTACCTCTTTTTTCAGGGTGTAGGTCCTTCCTGATGCCCAGGACTTCAAGGTCGTTCCGAGCACTCACTGTATCTTTTGATTTCCCGTACAGATCTATATATCCTAGGAAGCTCACACAGACGTTCTTGGTGATGTGCATGAAGTCCAGTGAGTGGCGAACATCCAAATCTTCCCAGTAAGGCAAGTCCCAAAATGTTGACTTCTTCTTCCATATGGGTGCATGGCCATCCTCATCATTCGGCGCAGATTTGCTTCCCGGACCCTTCCAAAAACTACCTTCAGATCATTCACCATAGGAAACACCTGCTTGCCACTTCGATGCCTCGGCTGGGAACGATGTTCTTCCTCCCTGTTAAATTTCCTGCGTTTCTTCCGCAACGCGTGGCTCCGAACAAGAAACCTGCGATGCCCCATGTACACCATCTGTCGAGAGCCTTTCATATACGTGCCATCGGTTTGATCCAAACACTGCACACACGCATTGAAGCCTTTGCCAGTTAGGCCCGATAGGTTACCAAGAGCTGGTCAGTCGTTGATTGTTACAAATAACATTGCACGCAGGTTGAAATACTCCCTTTTGTATTCGTCCCAGACCTTTACACCGTTCCATAACGTCTGATGATCTTCTACCAAAGGTTTCAGGTAGACATCGATATCATTTCCGGGTTGCTTAGGGCCTTGGATCAACAACGGCATCATTATGTACTTTCTCTTCATGCATAACCATGGAGGAATATTATACACACATAGTGTGACTGGCCAGGTGCTATGGCTGCTGCTCATGTCTCCGAAAGGATTCATCCCATCGGTACTCAAACCGAACCTTATGTTTCTCACCTCGATGCGAAGTCTTTGTACTTCCGATCGACCATCCTCCACTGCGAGTCATCTGCTGGATGCCTAACCATTCCGTCGACCTTACGCTCTTCTTTGTGCCAACGCATCATCTTCGCATGCGCTTTGTTTGCAAACATACGCTCCAGCCTTGGAATCAGAGAAAAATACCACAACGCTTTTGCCGGTGCTCTCTTCTTCACACGCACCCCATCTACTTCACCTGGATCGTCACGCTTCGTCTTATACCGGGGTTCCTTGCACACTGGACAGGCATCCAAGTCGGCATAATCACCGCGATATAGGACACAGTCGTTGCGACATCCATGTATCTTCCGTACTTTCAATCCTATGGGACACAGGACCAGTTTGGCTTGATACGTGGATTCTGGCAGGGTGTTATCTTCCGGGATCAACTTCTTTATGAGCGACAACAACTCATCGAAACCCTTATCTGACACACCATTCACAGCCTTCCATTGCATGAGCTCTAGTGTAGTGCGTAGCTTCTTGTGCCCCTGACCACAATTTAGGTACAAAAGAGTTCTCTGGTCCTCCAACAATCCCTGGTACTTCCTATACTGTTTGTCCTCTATGATATCTCCTCTCGCCACGCATGAGATCCGTCGATTCATCATCCACACCAAACTGATGACCTTGTGTATCTTCTACGTCCTCGTATGTCGTCGTGTCCGGCATACCATCATATGTCACTTCCTCTTCATCGGCTTCTTCTTCGTCTTCTATGCTGGTATGCTCTACTTCGTCGTGGTGAGTCCAACATGTATAGTTCGGCATGAAACCTCTCATCAACAAGTGGCCTCAGATTCGTCCTCGCATTGAGTGCTCTTTCTCGTTCTGCAATCTCCGCACGGACACCGTCTGAAGCTTCACGGAGGCAAGTCTCAAATCGACATCAAGAAAAGCATTCACGCCATCGATGAACTCCTTGTCCGACGATCCGCATACATCCATTGCGGTTCATCTGCACCAATTAAATTAATAAGAACACTTATTATATTTTTCAAATTGAAATATTTAACTCGAAATAACTAATTGTTATATTTTTAATTACCTCTAAATTTTCTTGTTTTTATAGCTAAACCAACTAAATCTCACAAATTAAAAACTTCTTTAAAAATATTTTTAATTACATTTCATACACAAAAAATTATTACCAACCTAGCAAAAACCTACATCTATTTAGCTCTATAGCAATTGAAATAATCACCCTACCTACTATTTTAAACTAATGTGAAACTAAAACCATCCAATAGATCACCACATTGCCTCAAAAGATCTAGAAGGGAGAGCTAGCTAAAGGCACCAAGCTAGATCTTGCTCTCTAAAACAAATAATCACCCCTACCAACTAATTTCAACATCATATACATCATCAAAAAAGGATACAAAACTAATATGAGACTTAAAACCCCCAATAGATCTACATCTTGCCTCAAATTATCAAGAGAGAGAGAGCTATAGCAAAACAAACACCCTTCAATTCAAACAAGATTATTTAATATTTCTCCACATCCAATGCAAAAAGATAAGCAATGTCTACATAAAAATGATGTTGATACCATGTTTACTTACCTTGAAAACCTTAATTTGGAGCTATTAGCCAATTAAAAATTTTGGCAGCACCTCCCCTGCATGAACAGCTCGGCCCGTCAGTGCTACTGCGCGAGCTCTGCTCGGGAAGGAAGAAGGGGTTAAATGCACTGGGCGGGAAGAGAAAAATCATATGCAAGCGGTTCGTGATAGAAACCGCTTGCACAAATAGCACACTGTAAGCGGTTCTTATCACGAACTGCTTACAGAGGAGTGCAAGCGGTTGGTGATACGAACCGCTTACAATATGCTATCTGTGCAAGCGGTTTTTCTCACGAACCGTTTGCATATGCCCTTTCCCGCCACCGTCCCACCCGTTGGCCACGAACCGCTTGTGGCGATAGGGTCGCAAGCGGGTTAAAGCGAGCCGCTTGTGATGGGCCGCTTGTGAAGCCCCGATCCGCAGTAGTGAAGAGACGCAAAAAGCACCATTAATTACTATGTATTCGAGGAGCAGATGCTTTATGCATTAGGAGATTAGAGGTCAATCATCTACCATCTACCTATGATCTAATTAAAACAAGTTCAACGGAGCCAGAGCCACCATATAAATTGAAGAAATTCTCACATAAAATAAAAGATCTAAACCATGGATTATAATATAGGACACGATAGTGTAGATTTTAACGAGGACAGATATGGATAATACCACCGGTATTTGAGATGATACCAATTAAGCAATATCCAACAATTAATTCAGGAAACTAACAACGTCCATATGCATTAATTAACCGTACTTAGATTGGAGACTTAGGCTATTCCCAGTGGGTAGTATCATACTCATTAACAAGATGCCACATAGAAATTTTTGCTGACGTGGCACAACATTTAATAGGTGGAAGAAGAAAGCTGTATCTTGAGCAAGATACTGCTTTGGCACGATATCTTAGGCCATATCATAAAATTCAATGCCATGAGTCCACTCTCATAGACACAACATCACACAAATTAATTGTTTTAAAAATATGAATATGGTATCATGCATTGTACAGGGTGTTTCTTTCTAGCAGTATCGTACTTTTCATCCTATGTGGCATTCTTGGATATTGAAATATGATACTTTGCACTGGGAATAGCCTTAGCCCATGACAAATGAAGCTAGCCGGATTGAAACTTTAATCGTCCGTGTGCATGCATGCGTGCGTATCTGAGTCCAAAATCCAAATCTCGGTGCTATATTAAATTAGACTATGTGCCTATACATACATACTCCTCAAAATAGTAATATGGACGTAGGTCGGCTGGCCACAACAAAGAGCCACTCCTTGTCAACCTTCAATTTTATACTTATCTTAAGAGTCGAAATCCCTTACACTAATTATCCTAGATTCGTACGCTAGAGCGAAAGATTACAGCCGATAACATGCATACATGGTTTAAATCGTAAATTCCTGAATATTACATAAGCATGTACGTTGCGTATACAGGCAGTTATAGAAAGGCGGATAGCATTAGCCTTTACACAAAATAGAATCAGAGTTATGCAGCAATACTCAAAATATATAAACACAAAAGTATCTCTTCTCGGCTATGCAACTCTGCATGCGGCTGGAGCGATCCTAAGTCTCATCGTGACCATCGTACTCCTGGTCTCCATCTTCATGACATTCGTAGGGTTCCACATCGGCACCATCGTCTACAAGAGCATAAGTATGCGAGATCATCATCATCCAAACGCTGACTAGTTAACACTTTTCCTATTAAACTTAGTTATGTAAAAGCTTCGGGTGGAGTGAAGGGTTCATTTGTTTGTGAAAAGACGATTTTGAAATATTGGTTTAAATAACCGTAGTTTGCTCAATGTTTTAAGTTATTATAGAATAAATCAGAGTGAGTACCATAACCATCGCTACCGTCACATCAATCGATCAACCATATACCCAAACCCTAAGCCGACCTACCCAACTCGTTGACCAAACTCATCTTTAACCTTGACCAACCCAATCTTAACATTGCCCCCGCCTTAATTCCAACATCCGCCATCCTTCTGGGATTTGGCAATCCCGCTGTGGACTACACTTGCCATAGACTACCCGCTACGACCTAAGAGGGTTGCCAGCACCCACTAGCCTAACGTCATCCTGGGAAAGTGTGGCATTTATGATCAGTAGTGACAACCAACGCCAGTCCCATCCGAGAGTGGTCCTAGGGTTGCCTCTGCAGAACGTATGCAGCTGGCGATTCGAAACCCAGACTCCGCGCGATGGCCACGCGTTGTGTTGGAAGCATCCCTTAGATGACTACGCCGTCTCGCTACGCGTGTCTTTCCACGGTCCTCCTGGTTATGCCCGGGCTAAACCCAGCACAAGGCATCCAGTGCCTTAATCAACTTCCATTCTTGGGGCAACTCTATCAACCAGCTTAACCCCAGATCAGTAATCCATGACGTTTCCACACACCAACTATCCCGACCAACCGACCAGACCGGACCGAACAAACCTCACATTCACATCAACAAACATCAACCATGCCAATATTCATCTATCAGTCCTAACTGTCATATGTCATAACTATTTGAATGAATGGATGCAAGACCGGCAAATTTCGATTCACCATTCCGTGGCTTACTGCCAGAATAATTATTTGGACTTAAGCAAGTCTAAACAGGTTTTACCCATTAGATAGGATTAAAGTTGTTAGCAACCTCTTATTAGGCAAATCAAGGATATGAAAATCAAAGCAGTCATGAAGACTAAAATGTTGCAAGGAACATGCATGTATAAGTATAACATGATTAACAAGTGGGTAGATTCATAAACATGCACTTTTATAATAAACAACATAATTTACTGGGTATGGATATGATTATAGGAATGTTAGCCCGCACTAGGGAAAGTCGCAGTCTCTTACTAATACGAGTAAACATCTATAAGAGTAAGCGTTAACTCGCCTTGCTCTGGTGCAAACTCCTCTTCGGCGTCGCCGAACCTCCCTCAGGGTCGTCTACGTCTAATCACATATATAATCCAAATAAATATCCAGCGATGTAATTGAAAACATGATGCATGTACGTGACCTAGGTCTTGTCTACCGACACTATGCTATTTTAGGTAGCATAATAAGTACCGCCTAAGGATGATATGCCATGCATGCGATAGGTTATTATCTATCATTAATATCATTATTTAATAACCTATATAGTAACCCAAAATATGTTAATATATGCTAACTTATTAATCGTGTAGCCCTAGGCCAGGGGGCCTAGCTCTTGCTGCCCTCGGCTAGGGAGCTAGCCTAGCCCGTTGCCTCCCTCAGCCAGAGCGCCTGGCCTCTTATGCCGCCCTCCCCGGGGACGCCTAGGGGCATTTTTGAAATTGGTTCTAACGCATGGTCATTTTTTTGTTTGCACAATATTTTTTGGGCAAACAGTAAAAATTTGCGTGAATGTGAAGGTAGTCGTTAAGCCTGAAGTTCAGGCCAAGCCATGCAAGATAAAGGCATGGTCACCTTGAGGAGGTGAGTGATGCACTCAACACTACAGGAATCCGAATTAACATACAATATAATAGAGGAGAAGCTATAGTCATACAGTGATAATGCACACATGTTGGGTTTAAATATTAGGGAATATGTGCAGTGATTGAGATAACAAACTATTACCATGTCACATAAAGTCATAAATATGACACTTATAATGGTGGAGATGGTTGCACGTTTTTACATACAGTTTTCCATGCACAAAGTTTCTTAATTCTCGTGTAGAGTTGACTCTTTCATTGGAGACGACTTAAATATGTGTGCTCTTTCTTCTCCATGCACTACTAGGGAACTGACATTTCTAAGCGGTTGGAAAAAAAGGAGCAAACTTTTACAAGCGGTTTAATAGCCCCAAACCAGCCCAAGCCAGGAGTGGACCTCTATAAGCGGTTGGAGACACGAACCCCTTCTAAAGACCAAGAATCCTAAGCGGTTCATGTCCCCAACCGCTGCTATAGCTCTAGAAGCGGTTGGGCACACAAACCGCTTAGGATGCTCACCTTTATAAGCGGTTTAATAGCCCCAACCGCTTCTAGAGGGTCCTTTTTCGAATAGATAAAAGGAAAGCTTCCCCTATCTCATTAGTTATCACGCATGGGTGGGTTGGCTAGCTGGGTGAGGTGTGAGTCATGAGGTCCTGGGTTCAAATCCCACCTCCTCTTATATTATTTGCCTTTTTAGACACCATTACAAGCGGTTCTAGGAACCGCTTGTGATGCTCCGCGAGGCATCAGTCGCGGTTTCTTACAAGCGGTTCTGCCTCGCGGTTTCTTACAAGCGGTTCTAGGAACCGCTTGTGATGCTCCGCGAGGCATCAGTCGCGGTTTCTTATAAGCGGTTTCAGTCGCGGTTTCTTACAAGCGGTTCCTAGAACCGCTTGTGATGCTCCGCGAGGCATCAGTCGCGGTTTCTTATAAGCGGTTTTAAAACCGCTTGTAAAGGTACCAACCGCTTGTACCGCTCCTTTCCCTGGTAGTGATGTCATCACATGTTCTACATGGAAAACCTTATAAATGACTTATAGATATTTGACGTCGACCATTGTGTACATGCTCTTAGTGATGTGATTTGACGTAGGTGTCCTCCATTTTTTAAATGGCACTATTCCAAGGAGAAGATGTGGCGTTACTGCATGGTGATCAAGGCTTGGCCTACTGGCGGAGCGGAGTCTCTGGAAGCCGCCTCGGTCTTATCCTCTCGCGAGTAAACAGCCGCTCGGTCTCAGCTCGTCCCCGGCCAGATCCGCCTGTCTTCTCTGCCTCCGACGGCCTCCTGGCCGGCGTTGAGGTAGGGGAGACCAGGATCTTGGCCTGGGGGTTGTACAGCAGTAGGTTTAGGCTTAGTTTTAGCGGTAGAAATAAAGAGGCGAGAAGGTTTCAGAGCTTCTTGGTGGCTACTTGCTTCGAGTCAGGCTTTCTGGCGGGGCTGACAGGTAAGGCCTCCTGGGTTCTTGGTTCTTCTCGTAGTAGTTGTAGTTTTGTTTGAGACTTCGGTGTTCTAGTCTTCTCTTTGGATTTTTTGGATCTGACAAGGGGATGAGGGCATTGGTAAGAAGAGTAGGGTTTGGTCAGTTGGTGGAGACTCCGTCGCCGTCGTCGAAGTTGATGTTGTTGGTTATCATCGGCATTGGTTTGTTCCTTGTGGAGTTGTGCTCTTTTATTCAGGTTTTGTTGGATTTTGGTGCGAAGACGATGTTTGCTGCTAAGGGCTTTTCAATCCACTGCCTGGATGAGTCGCTCCGGAACTCGTCGATGTTGGCCATCACGTTTTTCTTCGATGCCAGCGTAGTGAGAAGGGGAAGTTTTATTCTGTGTTGTTCGATCAGGTCCGTTAGTGAATTTGATGTAATTTCGAATTTGTTCTTGGACTTGGTTGTAATTTTGCGGAAGCTTTAGGAATGAAAAAGTGGTCTTCGTCTCACAAAAAAAAAAGGCTTGGCCTACTGTTGAGGCCGCTAAAATCCCTCTCCTACCCTTCTTGGTGCTTTAAAATTCGTACCGATGGAAACATGGTTTCGACCTTTCTGTACACGCATTTTCCCATGTTAGGGATCAATTCTTTTTTTATAATAATAAAAAAAAGTAATGTGAAGCAAAATGGCTTGCCTTGCTCAATACTTCTCCGCTGCCCAACTCCTCCAATAACACTAGCCTCACCACCTTCTCTTGCCATATATGGTGGGATTTGCCAAAGCTAATCGAGGGAAAGGAAAGCGTTGGAGCACCTAGATCTTGTCAGTCGCAAAGATGCATCATAGTTAATCATCTTGCTAAGCATGAAGCGATGCACAATCCGATGCAGAAGAAACCATACTTCAAAAGGAGCACCACTGTAGTGGGTTTCAACCCATTTCTTTTCGGTTATTCTTTGATTAACCAGCAAAGTTAAGAGTAACCTAATCCTAGGTTCTAGTGTCCTAGAAAGCGGAAGCAAACACTACAGGAGACTGCAACACTATCGACGGTTTAAGCCGTCGAGAAAATTCCGTCGAGAAAGAGCCGTCGAGGCAACGTCGTCGAGAGAGAGAATTAGTTTCGACGGCCTGGCCGTCGAGATTAGTAATGTCGACGGCTAACGCTAAAGCAGTCGACACAGGTAGCCAGGACGGCGTTTACCGTCACGCCGACCTAGTATCGATGGCCGAGTCTAGCCGTCGATACAACGAAGTGGGTCCCACCAATGGGTAGGTGCCTGGTGACGTGATACGGGCCAGCTGTGTCGACGGCTAATGGGAGACCGTCGACACTGTCATCCAGGGGACAGTTTCGACGGCCCAATTATGGCCGTCGATACAACACCAGAACAGAAAAAAAAAAATTTTTGAAAGCAGAGAAAACACAAATTTTTGCGGCTACGGCTGCTCCCAGCAGCAGCCGCAGCCGCACCTGCAAACCCAAATACCACAATATTCACATATACCCCCTCGTCGCATAAAAGCGACCACAATTCATCAAAAACACATATATCACACATCCAAATTCATTCGCACACATATATCACACATCCAAATTCAACAGCACATATAAAACACATCCAGATTCATCAGCACATATAAAACACATCCAAATTCATCACATAACACATCCAAGTTCCAGTTTCAAAATAAATGCAATAAACTAATTAGCAATCTATTGATCCGGATCGCTCGGCCGCGGTTCGCTAGATGGGGGTGGATTGGTCGGCTGGGTAAACATCGGCGGGGCACTCGCGAAGAGGTCGGTAACACAGGTGGGACCCTCCTGGCTCGTTAATGTGTCTCCTCCCTCTGTGCTGTGAAGTTCACCGATAGACGCTGAACAGGAATCCTGCATATATAGCACATATAAACGGTTTACAAGATTTATAAACGGTTTGCAACATGAATTAATGTGAGTTAATAACTTACCGTCAATGTCACATACGGCAAGTCACCATGTGGGTGAGGTGGGCCCACGTAGTCACCTGGAGGAGCAGTGTGCGCGCCGTAGGTCATATAGGGAGCCGGTGTCCCGTATCCACCTCGATACGGTGGCGGACACCCATAAAAGACCGGACCACCAGCGGTACCACTCGGGCCAGCCTAAAAATTTATTTACGACTTACTTATGCATTTAATTGCAATAAACGACATGTGAATCGATAGTAGAGGTTTAAGGACATTACCCCGCCTAGTCGAGAGAGAGACTCCAAATAGGCGAACCTCTGCTCGAACTCCGCTCGCTGCCTCGCCATCTCCGCCTCCTGCCTCTGCCTTGCTTCCTCGTGGCTCCTCAGGCTCTCCCTCATCGCCTGCATCAGCTGCCTATTCTCCTCCTTCTCCCGGTCCCTCTCCTCCCTCTCTCGCTGCCTCTCCCTCTCCATCCGTGCCTTGAAGGCGCGTCGGCTCTCCGTTTGCGAGTGCGAAGCTCGCACCTCTGGAATCTAATCCTCCGACTTGCAAAAAGCGGTGTCACTCGTTACAAAATATCACCTGAGCTAACTCGTTCATAAATAAGACAATATTCTACCCAAGATGGTCCTGTCCGAGCGCTAGTCTCTGATGGGCCTTCCCACCCATAGCCTGGTGTATGACTACTGGGTCAAGTGGCTCCTCCTCTGGGTCCTTATCTTGACCATGCTTCTCAGCGTACGCCTCTTTGTAGCGTGCCTGCATTGAATTGAAGATGAATTAGATTGTATTAATGTGTAAGAACCTGAAGTTGATGATTTAGTACGTACCTCTCACTGCGCATCTACCTGATCCACGGGCCCAAATGAGCCATCTTTGTTCTGGGAGGTGTGCCCCCTCCGGAACACTGACAGCCAAGACAGAAGCTGCCCGGTCGTGGCGCCCTGCATCATACAAATAGTGTTGACATATTTGTGATCACGAAAAGTGAAGTTCAAAATAGCAAAGGGTACATTACCATCCTTTTCTCTCGGTTTGTGCGACAGCGACTTCCACTGTCAGTAGTCTTGCTCGTCATAGCTGCCCGGTTCTTCTTGGCCTTCATGGACTTTTCCATGAATGCCTCGCTGGCCCAGTGCTGCGACAGGGCCTCCCAGGCATCCGAGGCTTTCGACACCCAGTCCGGTAGAACCTACGCGTACTCTTGAGCATTCAGGTACAGCTTGCACGCGTCGGACATAGTAATCTTCTCGCCCTTGACAATCCTGACCAGACAACAAAAATAAATCAAATGTTAGTATAAATTTGCATCGAAAACCTCATATGGAATTAGTGTATACCTGTGAAAATCTTGCACACCAGCGACCCATGCACTGGACATCAGATCCTGCACCTTTTGCTTGGTGTTCCTGTCCATGACAGAATCGATGTCGGCCTCCTCCAAGCCCAGACGAGGGCGGTACCTAAGCTGAAAACAATTGAAACAAGAGTAAGCGGCGGCGGTGCTGACACAGATGGAAAACAGAAGAGTTATCACGCACCCAGAACTCCCGTCTTATCTGCTCGGGGCGGAGCTATCACCGTGCGGCGCCACCTTGTAGTCATCCCAACTGTATCGACGGCATCTCAAAAGCCGTCGAAACTACACCTATTCACCAGTGTCGACGGTATTTACTCAGACCGTCGATACAGTTGTCGGGGAAGCAAGTATCGACGGCTACCTCGAAAGCCGTCGAGAATAGCAGTACCGAGGGTATCTGTTGACTACCCTCGATGTAACAACACTGTATCGACGGCATTATTTGCTGCCGTCGAGAGAGCTGTTAGTCTCAAGGGCAACACCCCCAAGGGCATAATCAGTCAAACCACTCTATTTCAATTTTAAAAATTTTAAATAAAATATTTTCAAATATCAGACCACTCCATGCTGTTTCCTACATAAATTTACACATGTACAAAAAAAAATCAAAATTTTTAAAGCTCACCGTGCAGTAACTCCTTTGTAAATGGAAGGTTTCCGAAACATTTGAGCTAAACGTTTATTATTCCATGCGTTTCAATACTAAAGATGCGTTCGAATTTAACTTATTTTTATTAATAAGTTTAAATTTATATACGGCTTAGTACACTAATCGATAACCTCATCAAATAAAAATTTAAATATTTAGCTTTCAAAATTAAATTTTAATTTTTAAACATTATTTAAAAGCTAGGTCGACGTATATTATTCGATGGTAACATAACAAAAAACATAGCAACATACATTTAATCAACACAACATTCGTATCATTTAGCTTGATATCATTAAAAACCTAAAAGAATTTGAAATAAACTTTACAAAACAATAAATTTAAGAAAAAATAGGACTAAAAGTATTTACAACAAATATAGTGTCGACGGCCACTTATTAGCCGTCGATACTATGCGGACTGTATCGACGGCTTAACGGTCGGCCGTCGATACTATAACGATGCCGTCAGTTCGAACATCCTCCGGCATCTCTATCGACGGCTGATTTTGTGGCCGTCGAGATTATTCCATGTATATCGACGGTTTAGAAATGGTCGTCGATACTATTGAGTGTGTATCGACGGCTGCCTGGTGGCCGTCGACACTGTAGCTGGCAGTCGACTGTGCTGCCAATTCCTATAGTGTTGAACACGAACAGATCTAAAACTAAGGATAGATGTTCTCACCAGGCAACAGTCGCTCTGATACCACTTGATGCACACTAGGTCGGCCCGATCTTCTGGTGAGGAACGATACGTCGGTTTGGTGTACAACGAAGTAGATGGATCGGCTACTAACCACAAAATCAGCAACCAAACAATCGCAACGTCACCTCGCTGAACCGATCAACCAAGTCGAAACCCGATCGATCCTTGAACCTGCTGCAACCGAGAACAAGCAAGAACAAGATGATAGCAATTTTAATCCAATAACTCAAACAAGGGTGAGGTTCTGTTTCTCGTCACAGGAGGTCTAGTCGACACACGCGAACACGAGGAGAGACACACACAAGGTCAACCAAACACAACAAAACCTAAACATAGAAAAACGTTGGCGGCCACATATATAGTGGCGGCCAGGGGAAGTGGGGTGCCCAAGGGTGCAGCCACCACCAAACCCTAGTGATACATGGGCCATAGGCCCAAAAATACGGTGACGCAGCACCCTGAAATTCTGGCCCAAAATATTGTTCGGCATTGTCCCATCGCTTTGGAGTGAATCTGGATGTGGGGCTGCATCCATTGGAAAGCTTATCTCCTAATCTTTCTAACGAGTGGTCGTACACCAAAAATGGAGTTCGGGAGCCCGAGTTGCGCCCGTTTGAAGTTGACGTGCTGCTGGATGGCCGAACCGGGCTTTTTGGCCTCTCGGGCTTCCATGTGGGCCTTCCTTGAGTCGTCGAGGCTTCGCGAGTCTTGGACTTCTTGCGCCGCTTCTTCGGCGAAGGCTTGAAAGGCTGGGCTTCTGGATTAAGGCCCCTCGGCGACGAAGATGCAGCAGCGTCGATCGTCGTTGGAGCGGTCGGAGAGGAAGGAGGGGCATCGGTTACACTGGTCGTATCCACGCTGGTGGTGTCCTCATCATGTCCGATGACCACTGAGAATGCAGGGCTAAAGGAATTTTGATCTCACCTTGACTTTTAGGTATTTATTGGATGCATGTGGACTAAAAGAAGATTAGGGATTCTGTTGACACCCAAATTTGGCACGATTTTACGGTTATTTGGGTGCCAAAAAGAGGGTGGAAAATAGCATATTCGGCCAAAAATTGAGCTAAATCGGCATATAATTGGAAGTCATTATTGGTTGACCGGCTGGTATTTGAAAAAGATTATTATCGGCTTTTATGCATGCATATATATTTTAAAAGGATTAGGTAGCCGATGAAAGGAGATATATGGTTCATATGATCAAGCATAGATATGATATAATCGGCTTTTACATGTGTGTTAATAAGCCAAGCAAGGCATTGATCGGTTTATATATGCATATGTGCATGCATGGAAGGTTAATGGTCAATTAGGTAATTGTACGTATATTGCCGATCATGTTTAATAGCCGATTGATGGAATAATCGGACACATGTATATATATGTATGGAAATATATCATTGGCTGGTAGGTTTGAAGTCCACGTGGGAATTAAATTAATTGATGGATCCTTATACGTGATAAAGTCTACAGCAATATTTTCCATATAGAGAAGATCACCAAAAGGAGAAGGCCAAGAACTCGCGTGGAGATTAAATGAAGAAAGAGCTAGCACTTCAATATACGTGGCCAATCATATATAGCCGATCATGCATATAGCATCGGCTAATTTGAGGAATCTCACGTGGAGATTAAATCAGGAAAGGGCAGCTCACGTGAAGATCAAATAAAGAAGCACAAATATCGGAAAGGCTTCACGTCGGCTAAAATAAATATTAATATTAGTAATAGTATTCGTATTCGAGTCGGTTTGCATCGAGTCCGTGCCTTGCACGATAAGTCTAGTCGGTTAGTTATTTTAGGTAACTAGTTCGTATCAAGTTACCGGATTAGCCGGTGCGTCTTTAGTATAAATAAGAGCTGCCGTGCAGCGTGTAAAGGATCTATCTTCTATCTATCAATAATACATCTACTATTTCGTCTACCTGTCACCCTTGTGCTATGAATCCGATCGATCCTCTCGTATCGGTATTCAAAGTACACGCCGGCGTCTACTGTCTCGATTAAGTTCGATCTCCTCGCCGTCGACTCCATCGGTAGGGACTGTCTCGGTTCAGTCCGATCTCCTCGCCGTCGGCATCGGAATACTATCTCCTGGTGGCATTGCTGCGCATCGCCGTCCGCTAGGAGGAGTTAGGTTTCGCCCGGAATACTATCTCTGGGCGGCATTGATGCGCATCGCCGTCCGCCGGAGGTGTTAGGTTCCATCTCGCTCCATCGGCTCGACGTCTCACCGTTAAGCCGGTCATCGGATTATCGTCCAAGCTATCGGTAAAGCGCCCATCGCTTCGCCGGCGGCTTGTTTGCTCTATCGGCTCTACATCTCATCGTTAAACCGATGATCGGTTTATTTCCCAAGCTATCGGTAAATCTTCATTGCTTCACCGGTATCTTGCCTATCGGTAACCTTGCCGATTGCAAAAGGTCAAATCGGCTGGCACGTCCTCGGAAAGCCCGATCCCCTATTGTTCGGCGGTAGTTGGTGCCGGAAAGCCACTTTTCCGCGTTAACAGATTCATGTGAAATAATGACTCGGCATGATCAAACAAATTAGACCCCTCTTTGAAGTATGGGTAACAAAAGTAAAAACCTAACTACTCATACATCTACACATGACCTCTTCACTCGCCTGATCATGATTATAACATCTTTGAGCAGCTCAAAGATCGCTGATGCCTCACTAGGGTTTCTTGAAAAGACCAAGAACTCCCTAGATCCTTGCGCAAATATCCACGTCATCAATACCACTAGAAAAAATTAGGGCTCAACGATGCTCACAATCTCCCCCTTTGTGGTACTTGATGACAACCCAAGAGAGATTTAATGTTGAGCTGCAAAAGGTTTAGTGCACACATGCAAGTACACGAGATTCAAAGCACAAAACTTAAGAGATAAAAGATAAAGCAAGAAGCCACATCTCGACAAAATAGTGTGCAAAGGAAGTTAAACTCCCCCTAAGTTCGTGTTATATATAAGACAAGTTAAGTACCAACGAAGAGAAGGAAGTTTCAAGGCAATAAAACAATGAAGATTACAATAAAAGCTAAATATATCACGAACTTCAACAACTAGAGACTTTCTACTCTCCCTTCTTCTCCCCCTTGTCAACAAGTGACGCAAAGGGAAAAGCTCCTAATCTTGGCGCTCCCCGCCATGGCCGCCATGTCCACTGTGACTGCTAGAAGGAGAGGACCGCGCTCGTTTGGATTTGGACCTAGTGGAGAGAGATGGAGAACCACCGATAGAAGGAAGAACTGAAGCTGGCATAAATTCTGGCTGAGGATGAACTAGAGGTGCCTGCTGAGATTGCCGCAAGTACTCTTGATAATCACTTTCAGCATCATTGTACCAATTGTATGGATTTATGGCTGGATTGTAGGACATGAAATGAGCGGCCATATACATTATTGCAGCCTTCATCACCCCAAGTTCTTCCTGCAAATAAGTCTGATGACCAACCATGGTACCCAACTGTTGTCGAGTAGCTGCCAAATCTGTCTTGATGTCAGTCTTAAATGTATTCAAATCCTCCCTCATTTCCCTCTGAAAGGAACTCTATCAGCTCAGAGGGCCTGCACTTCATTCATAAGGGGACTCAAATCAAACCATGGTGGAGGAGCAGCAGAGTAGCTATAACCTGCCATATGAGCACCTGGGGCTTGAGGAGCAGGAGCAGGTGTAGGTGCAAGAGGAGGGCCCGGCGGAGGAGCAGCCCCAGGCCCACCGACCTTTGGCCTACTGACAAAAGCGCACAAGAACAGTTTCATTTGATGTTCCTAACCTTCACGCTCCACTGACTAATTTCTTCCTCATGCACTCTACCAGTTCTAAAAAACAGAAGCCCGATATAAGGAGCAAGAGGCAGAGGCTTGTCAACCTCCCTGTAGATGGCATCGTGAATTTCTCCAAACAATGTGGCTCCAATGTTAATCAAACTACCCCGAAAGAGATACAACATGAACAACCTGATGATGGGTGAAATTCGATCTCTGTTGCCACCCTGCACAAAGAGTGCTTTTCAGCTGATTTGATTTTTCAATGCTGTAATCAGGAGACTCAGGATCCATATACATAAATCGAATATCCTCAGGTGGATACCTAGCCGGCCACATCCCGGTGTCGAAAGACAAACTGTGCAAATCAGCGCCCGAGTCAGGAGTGCCAAGAGCGAAGTTCATCTCAGCAACTTAGATCCTGTGAATCATGCCGTCGATCGAGTGATAATAGAGGAATTCTGACTGATCATTTGCAGATAGCATAGTAGCAAAGAATTCACAGTGTCGTTCCTCCCCCCATGACAGCTAAGAATTGGAGAGGAGATCTGCCAAACCGGGTGTAGTATTGAAGTAGTTGTATATGCTAGGACCCATAAATGACGTGATCTCATTCCAAAAAATTAATGAGGGTCCCTGGAGCCCTTCTTCTGCTTGTAGAAGCACATGAAAAGTTGCTTCTGGAATTTGGTGTAAAAGCGAAAATCATTGGTATCCTCTCTCTAGATAGGAAACCATCTGTCATAAGAAATAGCTCGCTTTTTTCTCAGAACCTCGATACTCAGAAGGAGCACGTTGTCGTCGACGGGCTCGTCCTCAGGTATCACTGTCTCAGCAGCAGTGCTGTTGTCCTACTGAGCTTCATCCACATAATCTTCATCACTGTCATCATCAATTGTCACAACTCACAAAGGACTCCCCGGCATGTCTCTGAGTACAGTCAATATCATCTTGCTGCGGCTGTCGCTGCATCCGGTGCCCCTCCTAGTGCGAGGGGGTGCAAAGCTGCCCACAGACGCCGTGTCATCGTGAGAACCTCGGCCACCTCTATTACCTTGGCCACCACTTCTTCCGGCACCCACTGCCCTTGCAATCGACTTGCCCAAGTTTTTCAATCTCCGAGACATGTTACCACTCCAGAAAACTTAAAACCCAGGTTCTCCAAACACTACTCGATGCCTAAGACAAGAGCGCGGGAAAACACAATTCAAACCCTAGGACTCGGTGATGAATGAAAGGAATGAAATCAAAGATCCCCTAGAGCAACTTACCGAGCCATAGACGGTAGCCAACCCCGCAGTGCTTGAAGAAGACGTCCCCTAGGCCTCTCCCTGTAGGGAAGAGGAGAGGAGCTTGTGGAAGGGAGCACGCACAGATTGAGCCGTCCCTCGAGGATCCCTACGGTGGGAATCGAAGAGGAGGACGATGGGAGGCCGGAGATGGAGAGGATGGTCGCCGAGAGTCGCCGGAGGAGTTGCGCCGGTGAGGGAAAGGTGGGGTGGCGGCTTTGGATGAGGGAAACACCAGGAGCAAGTGAGGAGAGAGAGGGAGGCAAACAGGTGCAGTACAGACGAATTGTGCAGTGATCTAATCATCGGACCGGGTCCGACGGAGCTAACTGCTGGGAACGAGTGAATAGTAGGCTACATCGGACTGGGTCCGATGATAGTCAGACTGAGTCTAACAGTAGCGATGTAGACAATCACTTAGCCAAAATCAAAATAGACTCCATCGGACCGAGTTCGATGACCATCAGACTGGGTCCGACAGTACATGGTAGGGTAAAACTTGCTGGGCCAACCAGCCCATCGAACAGGGTCCGATGTTGGTCGGACTGGGTTTGATGGAGTGAAAACTCTACCATAACCAATCTGACCCACGCTGGACCTGATTCGATAGACCGGGCGGCACCAACCCATACAAGATTTTAAGTTTAGCACTTTGGAAGTGATTTTCTCCTATTTTGCTCAAGAACCAAGAAAATTCAAATTTTGGAGCAATTTTGAAGACCTTTATATTCAATAAAAGAGATGTACAAGATGAATTCCAAATAAAATCCATATTTAAACTCAAAATTTGATCTTTGTGATCAAGAAAATATATGGACCCAAAATATGACATGATAGAACAATTGGAATGTTAATTCAAGCATAGGGTCCATATTGTAGTTTAAGCACAAATTTTGAAATTTTTTGTTCAACTTTCTAAAAACTTTCAAGACTTTTGATACAATTATGAATTTTTCAAAGGAATATTATGCATATTAAGCATTTTTTTTCAAAAGGGATAAGAATTTTAAACTTTTGAGAACTTTGAAGTGGTAAGAAGATATTAGATATATTAAAAAGTTCAAATTTGTTTTGATTTCAAATATAGGACAAGATTGTGATAACTCAAAACAACTTCATCTTTTCACCATTAAGTAGAGTTGTGAGATTATGAAAAGAATCTAAACTCCCCCTAAATGTGATAAGGGTCAAAAGGCAAATGGAAGAATTTAAATAAGACACAAAACCAATTTGAAGCTCTCAACACGTATTTGAGCTATCAAGTATGTTTAGTTTATTTCTTAATTTGCAAAATCATGCCTTATCGAAGGGTTGCCTAAAGATGTTAGCCAATTGATTCTCCGTTCTTACGAAGGGAAGCACAACGTCACCCTTGGAAACATGATCACGAATGAAGTGATGAAGGATGTCGATGTGCTTGATACGGGAATGTTGAACCGGATTGTTGGCTATTTTCACTGCACTTTAATTGTCACAAAGAAGAGGCACTTTTTTAAATTTTAGCTCAAAATCACTAAGCATCAGTGTTATGTATAAGAGTTTAGCACAACAACTCCCCACCGCCACATATTCCGCTTCCTAGAGTTTTACTTCCTCGAAGCCCATGACACAAGTGAGCGTCCTAGTAAGTGACAACCCCCCTCCCCCGAGGTCCTTTTACGGTCAATTTAGCAATTGGCATAATCCGAGTCGGAGTAGCCAAGAAGCTCAGCACGCGCTCCCATGGGGTACCAAAGTTCTAGGCTAGTAGTGAATTTTAAATATCTCAAAATGCGTTTTACGGCAACAAGATGCACTTCATTAGGGGAAGCTTAAAAACGAGCACACATACACACACTAAACATTAATATCTGGTTGAGATGCGGTGAGGTAAAAAAGCGAACTGATCATGGAGCGATATAGCTTTTGGTCCACAGGCTTCCCTCCTTCATGCAAATCTAGATCCCATTTGTAGCCGTAGGTGTCTTGATCGGCTTGCAATCCATCATTGAAAAGCGCTTCAGGAGATACTTAGTATATTTTTCTTGGCACACAAAGGTCCTCTCCTTATGTTGTTTAATTTGAAATCCAAGGAAAAAAGTGAGCTCTCCAATCATCGACATTTCGAACTCCTTGGATATCATATTTCTGAAATCCTTGCAAAGAACTTGATTAGTGCAACCGAAAATAATATCATCAACATAAATTTGACAAATGAACAACTCATTGTCAATAGTCTTGAGGAACAATGTGAAATCAATCGCACCGGTTTTGAAACACTTTTCTAAGAAGAAGTCCCTAAGACGCTCATATCATACTCTAGGAGCTTGTTTGAGACCATATAGCGCCTTAGTGAGCTTATAGACATGGTTAGGGTGTTCGAGGTTTTTAAAACCGGGTGATTGCTCAACATAAACAAGTTCATTAGGAAAGTAATTGAGAAAAGACACTTTTAACATCCATTTGATAGAAAACAATATTATAGAGAGAGGCGAATGCCAAGAGTAACCGTATAGCTTCGAGTCGAGCGACCGGCGCATATCTTTCTCCGTAGTCGAGGCCTTCAACTTGAGTGAAGCCTTATGCCACTAATCTTGCCTTCTTGCGGAAGACCAATTTGGTACCAATCACGTTGTGATCCCTTGGTCTCTGCACAAGCTCCCATACTTCATTGCGGGTGAAGTTGTTCAATTCTTTATGCATGGCGATTATCCAATTCGCATTCACCAATACCTCATCAATATTCGTAGGCTAAACAATGGAAATAAAAGAGTGATGCTCACAATAGCTTGCGATATGAGAACGAGTTCTTACATCTTGATTGAGATTACCAATGACTTGGTCGAAAGGATGATTCTTGGCGATTGAACGATGTTGTTGGACAGATATTTGTTGATCATTTGCTTCCTCTTGAGCTTGATCAATATGGTCAATGGTAGGCTCTTCCATTTCTTTAACTTGTGTTGTTTGAGTCATATCTTGAGCTTGTGGTAGAGGATCGATGGAGGTTGAAGGTTCATCTTCGTCTTCATCCTTTAGCACCGGTGAAGGTCGAAATTCACCTACCTCCATCAAGTGCACGACGTCACGGAGTGGCTCATCAACTATATTGCTCAAAATATCTCGCTCATCTTGTGAGTCATTAGATTCATCAAACTTAACATCGTATGCCTCATCAACATGACCGGAGAAAGAATTGTAAACACGGAAAGCTTTGAAGTAAGAAGAGTAGTCTAGCATGATACCAGAAAAATACCCAAAATAATCCACAGTTAAATCGCATTTCATAAAATAATCTACTGCAATTAAAAATTACCGAAATAGCATCCAGTCCCGCCATTTAGCATGGTAGCCGCCGCGCTGCACGGTGGGAGCTGAGCTCCCGCCACGCCGCATGGCGGGAGCTCAGGGAAGGCAACACGTGGCGGGCGTAGGGAGCTCCCGCCACGCCGCACTCATGTTGCCGTCGGAGCATTGTCTTTTCTTTTTCCAGGTTTGCTTCACTTGCATGCATCCACTTGCACATGCTAACTGCCAGCTAGGACTGCGCGCCACCATTTTCCATTTATAGAAACCTAAATTATCCGCTGAACAATGCTTTATAGATTCTTCTGGACAATGCTGATGCCATTTCAATAAGATATTATGATGAGTTAATAAACATTGCACAATTTAACCATAAACCAACTTTTACACACTTTGTACATCCTTCTGCGCGTGTTGTCATGCTAGAACATTTATAAATTTGTTGTGGGAAAAAAAACAAAACTAGTACTACCTCCGGTCACAAAAAGAAGTTACTGTTGACTTTTGGACACATATTTTTACATTTCTTTTTTATAATTTTACGGGCCCAATCGTCATTTTTTTATAATTCTAATTTTTGTCAAGTTTGAAATTTGAAAAATAGACATGAAAATTTTGGAAAAAATGTTTAACATTTTTTATGAATAAATTGGTTGAAAGAACAGGGAAATATTTTAAAAATGTAAAGCCCCAGCATGACGGAGCGGCCTAGCACAGAAAAATAGAAGTATTGGATTAAAAATGGATCCCCATTATTATGACAGCAGAACAATGAGAACACAAATAAACTTAGTACATATTATGACGTTTAACTCTGCTTTATATAGATAGTAGATAGATTTTATTTGAGTATGTAGAAGTATATATGAAGTATGACTAAAATTCAAGCCTGAGACTCGGACGAATAGGTCCGTTCCCGAATAGTGCTGAATTAATTTAAATCAGGTTTAGATTAGAGTCTTAAAGATTCTCTAATAAAAAAAGAGCGTACGGGTAAGAATGTACGCATCTTACGCTTCTAGAGGTGCAGAGCACGAGGTTGCAGGTGCTTTTCCTCGCTCCACTGCACTCCCGTCCCATCTGTGCCACGTGTCGTAGCCAGAGAGCTCCCGCCGTGCGGGATGGCGGGAGCAGGAGCTCCAGCCGTGCGGGCTGGCTGCCGCCGTTCCGGATGGCGGGAGCCGGTGTCAACCCGGCAATTCTTTTTTTTCAATGGATTATTTTATTAAATGTGATTTATTTGTTGATTATCTCGGGTATTTTTCCCATGATACCGGTGTCACACATCTTTTGAAACTTACCCAAATGAGTCTTCTTCCTATATTTGTATACCTTGCATCCCGAAGACTTGTAAATGGATATGTTGGGCGTTCGTTCCACTAGTAGTTTATATGAAATCTTGTGAGGTAGTCGGTGGAGATAGGGGTGGTTAATTGTGTGGCACGCCGTGTTAATGGCTTCCACCCAAAAGGCATGTGCCGTGCCGTACTCATCAAGGATCGTCCTCGCCATCTCGATTAACGTTCAGTTCTTCCTCTCCACTAACCCATTTTATTGAGGAGTGTAGGCCACTGAGAATTCATGCTTGATTTCTAACTAATCACAAAAATCTTCCATATTGGAGTTAGTGAACTCGGTGCCGTTATTACTCCTTACCTACTTTATATAGATGTCAAATTCCTTTTGTGTCTTCAATGCAAACTTTTTAAACACGTCACAAGTAAAGGTCTTGTTTGCAATAAAAACACCCAAGTATAGCGAGAAAAATCATCAACAATCATAAGGCAACAAGAATTACCTTCTTTGATATCATAGGTGGTGGGGTCAAATAAATATATATGAAAAAGTTTAAGTTGTCGGGATGTAGACATGAAAGCCTTTGAAGGATGAGGATTAGCCACTTGCTTACAGGCTTGGCACACACTAAACAATCGATTTTTCTCAAACTTCACATCCTTCATGCCAACAACCAAATCATGCTTAAAAACCTTTTTCAAATTACCCATTCCGACAAGTCCAAGACATCTATAGCATAACCAATAAAGTAAAGTTTTGGCAACAAGAAAAGTCTTCATTTGCGAAAAATCACGATTTGAGAAATCAACCAAATACAAGTTTAAAAAACGTTTACCCTCAAATACAACACTTTAATCAACTGAAGATACAACACGAACGCCACTAGTGGAGAAATGAAAATCAAAACCCAAATCGCACACTTGTGCAATGGAGAGAAGATTAAAATTGTAAGCTTCAATCAAGAGAACATTTGAGATGGATAGGTCTTTGGATTTTTTAATTTTACCTATACCAATTACCTTTCGCTTGGAGTTGTCCCCAAATGTGATCTTGTGGTCGGGGTACTTCTCCTCTTCTAGTGAGGTGAACATACGCGAGGAGCCGGTTATTTATTGAGTGCATCTACTATCAAATATCTAATGCCGGCCTCCGCTCTTGTAGTTCACCTACACACACAAGATCAAGCTTGGGATTTAGATACCCAAGAATTCTTCTTGGATCCTTTTCAGTTAGTCATCAAACACTTGGGCATCCAAATAGCCTTAATAATTCTATCATCTTGAGCCCCAATAAACTTCGCAAAAGTAGAGCCATTCTTTTTCAACAACATGAAGCTAGCATTTAGAACTTGAGTTTGAGACATGAATTTGGATGATCTAGCCAAAGTATAAGCCACAGCTACATGATGTTTGGCCTTACACAAATGGCAATGGGTGCTAGCCTTGATAAAAGTAAGGTTGGGCTTACCCCAACCGCCCTTGAAAAAATCCCCGGGGTTAAACCCCAATGCATGCTTGCCCAAGGTGTACCTTTGCTCCCGAAACACCTTGTCAAGGTTTGAACTCCCAACAACTAATTTAGCCAATTTAGTGTCTAATTGCTCAATTCTATATTTCAAAATCAAATTTTTCTTAACTAGCTCATTAGAGTAAGAAGGAAAGTCAAAAGTACCCAAATTGCACACATTTTCAAATAAAGGTGTGGCACTAGTGGATGATTAAGAGCTAGTATTAGTGGTGATGGTGGGTGACAAAGCAAGTGGTGTGTCAAGTGACATGGTATAGGGACCATTAATAGTGTCAATTAAATCACAAGTGACACCAACATCACATCTAACAATTTAGCAATCATTGGTAGCAATGTCATGACTAGACTTAACCTTAGCTTGATCATTTTGTATAATTTCAATTTGACAACTAAGAGCATCATAATCATCTTCTAGAGACTCATGTTTGAAAGAGGATTCTAAGGCCTAGAGGGGGTGAATAGGCGATTTTAATTTCTTTTTCGATTATTCTCAATTAAACATCATATTAAGAATGACCCAATCCTAGTTGCAATTATTAGGTAAGCGGAAGCGATAAACGAATTGCAAGGCAACTAAGACATGGCATTCAATTTATCACAAGCGATGCAAAGAAAGTAAGTGCGGGAATTAAATAAGAGAGTGACACGGTATTTGTTTGACCAAAGTTCAGAGCCGCAACTCCTACTCTCTGTTGAGGCTACCCCTTGCGCACAAGGACCGGCTCGCTCTCGAGCCTAACGCCTCACTTACTCCCCGGTAGTCGTTCCGCCACTCCAGCAAGGTGGACTCCGTCACCCGTACACCGACTCGAGAGTAGCCACACGCCAAGGCCTACTCTCAAGCCCACGCCTCCACGAAGGATGTCGTCTTCAAGAGTAACAAGCCCGAAACGCCCCGATCATGCCGGATCGAAGGACTTTCATGAAGCTCGGTGTTGGGGTTTAGTGATTTGTGGTTTTGGATGATTTGTGGGTGGAGGAATGGCTCTAGATCAGCTAATTTACGAGCAATAAGTGCGGTAGGTGTAGAGAGCAGCAAAACCTCAAAGAAGCCAGCCACTAGGTAGGTATATATAGCCCCTGGAGCAAAACTAGCCGTTGCCCCCGAAAGAGGACAAAAGGACTAGCCGTTAGCCTCTACCGGACGCCGTCCGACGGGAACCGGACGCCGTCCGACAGCGGCGACTGCTCACGAAAATAAGCTGATCGGACGCCGTCCGGTAGGGACCGGATGTCGTCCGACAGTGAGATGTGCACTGGAAATTTGGCTAACCGAACGCTACCCGGTTGTGCCCAGACGCCGTCCGACGGGAGAAAACTCAGATTTTTTAACTTTCTCGGACGCCGTCCGGTAACAGCCAGACGCCGTCCGACAGTGTGTACTGTGCACGTGTTTTGCTGGTCGGACACTGTCCGGCTGCGCCCAGACGCCGTCCGACAGAGAGTGTTTTCGTGCTAGGAATTGTGGGTGAGTTGAGGTGGGTTACTCTTCACTCCAGAAATCTCACAAGGACATTTTAGATATTTTTTGAAGAGGTGGACTAAGGAAACCGAGTTTTCGAGAATTCGCAAAGATCCGGCAGGATCCGAGATATTCAAACCCCTTTTGAAATCTGACAAAAACAGAAAATAAAACCTAACTACTCCTAAACTATACGTGACCTCATCTCTCGCCCGGTCACGCACTTAGAATCTTGGAGCAGCTCACAAATTTGTCGAGGCTTCAAATTAGGGTTTTACGTGAAGCCGAGTCTTTGCTAGGGTTCCGAGAAGTCCAAAAACCCCCTAGCACTTAGTATTAAATATTTTTGACATCAATGCCACTAATAAAAATTAGGGCTCAACGATACTCACAATCTCCCCCTTTGTGGCACTTGATGGCAACCCAAGAGAGAATAAATTTTTGAGCTGCAAAAAGGGTTAGTGCAATACAAATATGCGAGCAATTTCAAAACTAAAACAACCACAACTCGACCACAAGAATGTGCATAAAAGAGAAGCTCCCCCTAAATTCATGCATAAGTTTAAGAACACAAGCCAACAAGGTTTAAAAAACATAAAGCGTTCCAGAGTAACAAACACAAATCAAAAGAGTACCGAGGCAATAGAAATAGTATTACAAGAGAAACAAGACCTCGATCTCACTACCCCCCCCCCTTTGCTAACCCATGCTACTCTCTCTAACTTCTCCCCCTTTGTCACCAAGTGACACAAAAGGGAAAAGCTCCTGGCCAGACTACTCTTCTTCATCTTGATCCATGTCGTCGTCTCCATCATGTCCATGGCCGCCAGAAGATGAACCCTGCCCTCTGCGACGCTTGTACGAAGCTAGATGAGCTGCAGAAGGTACCGACCGAGGAGAAGATTGATCATCAAAGAGCTGGGTCGGTTGAGGATTTGGCAAAGAAAAGTTTAGAAGACGACACATCTTTCCACCAGTAAAAAAGATCTTACCGGGAGGAGGATGCTGAGCTGGAGCACCAGGAGGAGGGAAAGACTGTGGTGGTGGCACATAAGTGGGAGCAGGCCCTGAAGAAGGATATACCCAAGGATGAATCGGTGGTGGGTAGGCAGGTGGACGAGGAAACATCTGACTCTGCTGGTAGGCCTGATAGCTGTCATGAGCATGAGAATACCAAGTGTACGGATTGGCCCCTTCTGGAAATGGCATGAACATCGCACCCATATATTGCAGAGCAGACTTAAATTCTGCAAATTCATCACTCAGGTATGTCTGTTGCCCTGCCAATTCATTCATCTCTCCTGTGGTCATGAGCTCTTCTTTCATCTCAGTACGCAGACTCCTCATCTCACCTATCAAAGAGTCATACCAAGGAGGGGCAGCTGCAGAAAAACCCGCACCAGGCGCTGGCACAAACGGCTGCATTGGAGCAGCAGGAGCAAAAGCAGGGGCCGGTGCTGGAGGAGAAGTATCATCACCAGGACTATCCAATTTGGGTTTGCTCCCAAGAGAGTTCAAAAAGATCATCTGATGTTTCTTGATCTTGTTATCCCAACTCCTGACTTCATCCTCGGATATGCGCTGAGTCCTGGAGAGCAACAGGCCAATATAGGGAGCTAGAGGTAGTGCCCTATTGACCTCTCTGAAAATGGCGTCATCAAATTCTCCCAAAAGAGTGGCTCCAATGTTTATTGTCCTGCCTGTCAGAAGATACAGCATAAACCAACTGCAGATGGGGAGAATCTGTCATGTTGCCATCGCGAACTAACAGGTGCTTCAAGTATGAGGTTGATCGATGTGCTCGTCGCAATCGATTTGCCTTATCCACACTGATTTCCTCATCGTCAAGATCGAGGTACATAAATCTGATTTCTGCAAGTGGAGGATATTTGCCCCTCCAGAGGGCATCTTCATAGGCCATCTCATTTAAGATCGTGCTGTAACTGGAGTGCCCAATGCATGATTCATCTCGCCATCGTGATCCCCTGAACATGTCCATCGACTGAGTGATAATAATTTGACTCTGTCTCATCTTCGGCAACTAGCAGAGTAGCAAAGAATTCACAGTGCCTCTCCTTGCACCAGCTCAACTTCTTGTTTGAAATCAATTCTGCCAGGCCTGCAGTAGAGCTGAATATGGTGTGAACCTCGTGTCCGGCATCATCGGTGATCTCATCCCAATCAACACAATGTGGGTCCCTAGGACCCGGTCTTGGAAAAGTGAAAAACACATATCAAGTTGTTTCTTAAACTTAGTGTAGAATCTGAAATCTTTGGTATCCTCTCACCGAGGGAACCATCTTACATAAGGGATGCCCGCTTCTTTCTCGGGGTTTCCATGGACAATTTGAGGACCAAATTGTCCACGGGTTCGCCCTCACCACCACGGTCTCAAGAATATCTTCATCTATCGGGTCCTCAAAGATAAGTGTTATCGCTCAACGCCCTCGGCAATGCAAAAGAAGACCCATGACTCTTTTCCAATCGTATCCTCATCATGTTTCTTCTCAGATATCCGCCTAGTCACTTTTCTTGTGCGAGGAGGAGCGCATCGCTAGCCGCCTCATCAATATAATCAGATCACCCGGCCGCCATCATCACGACGACCACTCAAGATCCCGCCGAGCCTTCCCAAACTTCTTCAATGAACGCGACATCTCGAATTACTCCCTCTGACCAAGTGCCCACTGACGAATCAATCCCACTACCAAGTGCCCACTGATCAAGAGCCAACCACACCACGAGCCAACCCTAGACACAAACGCGGGAAAACTCTATTCAAAACCTAGAACTCGGTAATCAAAGAAATTTGCGGGAATAAGAGGTGGGAAGCCGTTACCGAGCCCTAGAAGGGAAGAGGAAGCCGCCGTGCGTGAGAGGATCATCCCCTAGGCCCTTCTCGATAGGGGAAAGGAGGGGAACTCGATGGAGACGAGGAGCACAAATCAGGCCGTCCACCTTCAATCCCCGCGGTGGGAATCGAAGAGGAGGACAAGGGGAAGCCGTCGGTGGTGGTGGACGTCGCCGGAGTTCGCCGGAGAACCTTCCCCGGTGAGGAGAAGGAGCAGGGGCGGCGCCGATTAGGAGTGGAGTGAGAAAACAAATGAGGAGAGAGGGAGGCGGAGAGGTGAGTTTAAGGGCGATCTGCACGGTTGGGCCCTGTCGGACGACGTCCGACGCCTATCGGACGGCGTCCGACAGTACAAATGCAGGGCGAAAAAGCCTCGTCGGACGGGGTCCAGAGCACTCTAGACGGCGTCCGACAGGAAGATTGCAGCGCTGAAAAGACTTCGTCGGACGGCGTCCGCTGGTTACCGGACGGCGTCCGACAGTACAATTGCAACGCGCACAAAAATCAGGTCGGCCGGCGTCCGGGAATTTCCGGACGGCGTCCGATGAAGGCTGAATTCGCCACTCTTTGCACTACTGACCAGTGGGCCCCACCAATGCAAAAAATTTTTAATAAAAATAGTGTTTTGAAGGGATATTCTCCATCTTTGCTCAAAATTCAAAGGAAGATTCAAATGTGAGCAATTTGAAGTAATTTTAAATTTTAATTTTGAAGGGATAAGATTCTAAATTGACAAATGAAACCAAACCAAAATCAAAATCCCAAGTTTTGGTCTTAGAGACCAAGAAAATATGTGAACCCAAATTTTGCCTTGATTTCTCATATAGGCAAGAAAATCGCGCATAGGGGTTCACTTTAGAGTTTAAGCACATGTTTTTGAATTTTGGCTCCTTTTCAAATATTTTCGATAATTTTGATGCCATATGATTTTCAAGAGAACAAATATGCATATGGAGCAAGTTTTTCAGAAAGGGATAAGATTTTTCAAATTGAAAAGTTTGAAGTGATAAGAAGATAAAGGATAGTCTATTAATTTCAAATTTGTTTTGGCTTGAAATATAGGACAAGAATGTGCTAACCCAAAAGCAAATTTATCTTTTCACCACTAGAGGGAGTTTTGAGATCATGAGTTGAAATTAAACTCCCCCTAAATGTGACAAGGGTCAAAAGCAAATGGAAAAATTCAAATAAGACCCAAAAATCACAAAACCCAATCAACACACATTTGATCTATCTAGTATGTTGAGTTCATTTATTAATTTGCAAAACCGTGCCTCATCCAAGGGTTTGGTGAAAATATCCGCAAATTGGTCTTCCGTTCGCACGTAGGCAAGCACAACGTCACCCTTTGCAACGTGGTCACGAATAAAATGATGTCGGATGTCGATGTGCTTTGTACGGGAATGTTGGATCGGATTGTTGGCTATTTTCACCGCACTTTCATTATCGCATAGAAGTGGCACTTTTTCAAATTTTAGCCCAAAGTCACTAAGCATCCGTGTCATGTACAAGAGTTGAGCACAACAACTCCCCGCCGCTACATATTCCGCTTCCGCGGTAGATAGCGCCACGGAGTTTTGCTTCCTCGAAGTCCATGACACGAGTGAGCGTCCTAGCAAGTGACAACCCCCCGAGGTGCTCTTGCGATCAATTTTGCAACCGGTATAATCCGAGTCGGAATAGCCAAGAAGCTCAACACGCGCTCCCTTGGGGTACCAAAGTCCTAGGCTAGTAGTGATTTTTAGATATCTCAAAATATGTTTTATAGCAATAAGATGCACTTCTTTAGGGGATGCTTGAAAGCGAGCACACATGCACACACTAAACATAATATCGGGTCGAGAAGTGGTGAGATAGAGAAGCGAACCGATCATGGAGCAATAAAGCTTTTGGTCCATGGGCTTTCCATCTTCATTCAAGTCAAGATGCCCATTAGTGGCCATTGGTGTTTGATCGATTTGCAATCATCCATAGAAAACCGTTTGAGAAGGTCCTTTGTATATTCTCTTGACAAATGAAGGTCCCTTCTCGGAGTTGCTTGATTTGAAATCCAAGTAAGAAAGTGAGTTCACCAATCATAGACATTTCGAATTCCTTGTACATCATTTCTCCAAAGTCCTTGCATTTAGCTTTGTTAGTGCATCCAAAGATAATATCATCCACATATATTTGACAAATAAATAAATCATTTTCTATAGGCTTTAGAAACAATGTGGAATCAATCGCACCGGTTTTAAATCCCTTTTCTAAGAGAAAATCCCTAAGATGCTCATACCATGCTCTAGGAGCTTGCTTGAGACCGTATAGCGCCTTAGTGAGCTTATAGACATGGTTTGGGTGTTTAAGGTTTTCAAAACCAGGCGGTTGGTCGACATAAACAAGTTCATCAATAAAACCATTTAGAAAAGCACTCTTAACATCCATTTGAAAGAGAGTAATATTATAGAGAGAGGCGAATGCCAAGAGTAACCGTATAGCTTCAAGTCGAGCAACGGGGGCGTAGGTTTCTCCATAGTCAAGACCTTCGATTTGAGTGAAACCTTACGCCACCAATCTTACCTTGTTTCGTACTACTTCACCGTTCACATCTTGTTTGATGCGGAAGACCCATTTAGTGCCAATGACATTGTGATCCCTCGGTCTTTCCACAAGCTCCCAAACTTTATTGTGGGTGAAGTTATTTAATTCTTCGTGCATGGCGTTTACCCAATCCGCATCCGCCAATGCCTCATCAATGGTCCTAGGCTCAACAATAGACACAAAGGCGTGATGCTCACAATAATTAGCGGTATGAGAATGGGTTCTTACGCCTTAATTGAGATTGCCAATGACTTAATCTAGGGGATGATCCTTGGAGAGAGAGCGATGTTGTTGGACGGGTACTTGTAGATCGATGCTTCCCCCTTGAGCTTGATCAACTTCAAAGTTTGCATCTCCGTCCACCGCTTGATCTTGAGTTGTTGGACAGGTGTCTTGAGGTTGATTATCGATGGAGGTGGTGGGAGAGATTACTCCATCTTTTGGTACCTCCGGTGAGGGTCGAATTTCTCCCAACTCTATGGCTTCATGCGGTGGCTCATCACCTACATTTCTTGTCATATCTTGCTCATTTTGCGAGCCGTTAGTTTCGTCAAATTTAACATCATAGGCTTCCTCAACTAGCCCGGTAGAATTATTAAAAACTCGAAAAGCCTTGGAGCGAGAAGAGTAGCCTAACATGATACCAATGTCACACCTCTTTTGAAACTTACCCAAATAAGTTCTTTTCTTATAAATGTATACCTTGCAACCGAAGACTCGAAAGTAAGAGATGTTGGGCCTTCGTCCCACTAGTAGTTCATATGAGGTCTTGTGAAGGAATCGGTGGAGGTAAAGGCGGTTGATGGCATGACACGCCGTGTTGATGGCTTTCGTCCAAAAAGCATGCGGCGTGTTATACTCGTCAAGCATTGATCTTGCCATCTCTATCAACGTACGGTTCTTCCTCTCCACACCTCCATTTTGTTGGGGAGTGTAGGCCGCCGAGAATTCGTGCTTGACTCCTAACTCATCACAAAATTCCTCAACATTTGTGTTAGTAAACTCGGTGCCGTTATCACTCCTCACCTTTTTAATAAAAGAGTCAAATTCCTTTTGAGCTTTCAAAGCAAATCTTTTAAACACATCACTTGCAAGTGATTTATTTGCAAGGAAAAATACCCAAGTGAAGCGAGAGAAATCATCGACAATCATATGACAATAAGAATTACCACTTATGCTCGCATAGGTGGTTGGGCCAAATAAATCCATATGCAAAAGTTCAAGTGGTCGGGATGTAGACATGAAAGTCTTAGTCGGATGAGAATTAGCCACTTGCTTGCCGGCTTGGCATGAGCTACATAAACGATTTTTCTCGAATTTGACATCCTTCAGTCCAACAACCAAGTTGTCTTTAAAAACCTTTTTCAAAGTGCCCATTCCAACATGTCCAAGACGTCTATGCCACAACCAACCAACAGTGGTTTGAGCAATAAGACAAGTCTTGATTTGAGAAGATTCACTGTTTGAAAAATCAACCAAATACAAATTTTGAAACCGGGTGCCTTCAAATGCAATACTTTGATCCTTGGTGGAAACAACACGAATTCCGTTAACCGAAAAGAAGCAATCAAAGCCTAAATCGCACACTTGAGCAACGGAGAGGAGATTAAAGTTACAAGCTTCCACCAAGAGAACATTAGAGATGGATAGGCCATTGCATATTGCAATTTTTCCTATACCCTTTACCTTTCTGTTGGGGATTAAATTACGGCCCATTGACATGGCCCACTCCCTGACGGCCCAATCGAACAGCCTACCAGGGCCCAGCTCCCTGGAAGGTTCTATTTGGCCCATATGCGTCCTGCCGAACAGCTTCCTGGCTGGCACGGTGCGTAATGGCCAAGACTTCCTGTTTGAGTCCGACTCGAACAGAGTTACTGCCACGAGAAGACCTTGACGTGGTTTCCGGATTGGATTAGGAGTCGTGATCCCCAAGATTAGGAGCTTACCTTATCTACCGTAGGTTATATTTGGCATGTATTGAGTTCGTTACGATCTCGTAGTTAGCCCGGCCCGATATTCCTCGGTAGGTCGGTTTGTTCTGTACTATATAAACAGGGCCCCTACGGCGTTTAGAGTGACCCTTAGCAGATAGATTTTCGCATACTACTCACCGAGACTTGCTGATCTCGCCGAGTCCCACCTTGTAATCCTCTTTGATATAAAGAAAGGCTAGACGTAGGGCTATTATCTCTCCCGAGAGGCCTGAACCAGGATAAAAACCCCTGTCTCCTGTTCGTTGTTGTTCGTGGTTGTTCGGCGTGTCTCCTATCTCCTCTTTGAAGAACCTTGGTTGACTTGGGTCAATATCCCAACCGTCGACAGCTGGCGCCGACCGTGGGGACACGCAGATCGAGCATGTCGAACTCCGTCAGCGATACAGAGATGCTTCCTGAGGGTTACGACTCAGAAGGACAGGATGTCTCATCCTCGCCGATTCAGACGATCTGTTCGATCTCGAACACTTTCCGTATCCGAGGCAGAAGTCTCTGCCTATATGGCGGAGATAGCCTCAGATCGCACTCCCGTCATCGACGATGACTACGGAACCGATGATCTCTACGACGGTTTAGATCTATCGGATTCCAAGGCTATGTCGGTAGATTCTACCTGTGGAGACACGGCGATGACACCGTCTAGCGTACCTTCGCATGGCCCCCGCAGCATTAACATGGCCGATGTAGGAACCTCTAAGGATCCTGCATGGGCTGTGGCGGCTGGCGAGGTCGGGCAGATTAACTCGCCGCATCAAGACGGGTCATGTTGGTCGCTCGCGAGCAAGAAGTCATCCGCCGCAACCTCGACGATTCCATCAATCAGACCGTGGCACGGTTCCGCGATCGGTGCAAGCGACCGCGTCGCGACCCACATTGCGTGCCCTCGCCAAGTCTCCCGGCAAGTTTCTCCGTCGGATTAGTTCCCGCGTAACTGGACTCGGCCGGGCGTAACGCGGATGCCTCGAGGTCCCGAACCCCTAGAGCGTAGTCGGAACGACTCGCGGCCATAACCGGTGATTAGATCTACCAACCAGCCGACCTCGCCCGCATGGGCGTCGTGCTATGCGTCTAACCTAGAGCAACCGGTCAAGGCCTAAAATCTCTAGGAGAAGTCAACAACTCCTCCAGGCGGCAAGACCAAATCGCCGGAATGGTTCGGACACTCGATCGATCGCGTGACCTCGCCACCATCGGCGATCATCGCCCTGAGCAAAGCTACCCGTGGTCGCCGCCGTCCGAGTCCTCGTAGTCATCACGACCACTGGGGAAGCGCGACGCGATGATCACGGACGATCCCTCATGAGGAGCGATCGTCGCGACCACGAGGAAGGAGCGTGGTGGATTGTCCCGAGAGAGTTTCTCCAGCCGAATCATCCCGCTTAGCAGAGTTCTCCGCGAACAGACCAACGTCTTTTCAAGACTAGGTTCTGCCGGGGAAGGTGGCCGGTCGTATGCTTTGGGCTGCAGGGCTTTCTCTGACGAGCTTCGGGCTGTCCGATGGCCCTCAAAGTTCAAGCCCGGTCATATGGAGAGGTACAATGGGACTCAGAACCCAGAGGAATTCCTTTCCATCTACGCTACGGCCATCATGGCAGCCGGGGGTGACGAGCTTGTTATGGCTAACTACCTGCCGACTGTCCTTGAGGGCGCTGCTCGGACGTGGCTGTTCAATCAGCAGGAGGGTTCCATCAGCTTATGGAACCAGCTTTGTGACGCTCTGATCGCTAATTTCCAGAGCTGTTACGTGCGTCTGGGCATGGAGGATGATCTGCACCAGATGATCCAGATGAACGGGGAGACCCTCCGTAACTTTGTGAAGCGTTTCATTAAGATCCGCAACACGATCCCGAACATCTCGGACGAATCTGTTGTCCGCGCTTTCAAAAACGGAGTCCGCGACGAGCGGCTCACCCAGGATCTCGAGATCAATGAGACCTGGACCGCCAACGACCTATTCAAGGCGGCTGACCGCTATGCCAACGCGGTCGAGCGCGTTCAGTACAAAAAGGCGTTTGACAAGGGCGAGCTGCCCGCCCAGCCTGGTGTGGATGAGAAGAAGAAGAGCAGCAGCAACTCTGGTGACAAGAAGTCCCAAAAGAAAAAGAATAAAGGTAATGCGAACAATACCGTCGCTGGTATAGATCGCACACCTCCTCCCAAGAATGGGCAGAAGAAGCCCAACAATAACTACAAGGGCAAAAAGCCTGCTCAGGGAGGCGGACAAGGCAAGAAAGGTCCAAGCGACCGATTTTGCAAGTTCCACCAGCACTACAGGCACGACATACGCCATTGCAGAACTTGGGCCGCAAAGCTCGAAGACTTCTACAACGGCAAGGGCCCAATGCCCACCCTGCCCGAACAAGGTGATGCCGGTAAGGCCAAGCGCCAAACCGACGATGGTGATCGGGAAGATGATGACGAGTATCAAGAACCCGTGAACCATATCGCCGTCATCTTGGCGGCTCCTCGGCTTACACCTCTCTCGACGCAGCCTCAAGGAAGCTGCCGGGAGGTCCTAACGCTGAAAAGGCAAAACCTCGGCTGAATCGATGAAGTGGACCGAGGTCCCCATCTCCTTCTCTCGGGAGGATTGCCCCATCGATGACCAAGCCTCGCCGCTCCTCCTCGGTGGTCACCCGACCATCGAACGCGAGAGTTGGCCGTGTACTCAGAGACGGCGGGAGCGCTTTGGACTTGCTTTTCGCTAAGGTCTTGGACGAGATGCTGATTCCTCGTTCTAAGTCAAGGAAGTCGCAATGCCCTTCTACGGATTGTTCCGGAGAAGCATCAAGCCGTTAGGCGAGTTGTCCCGCCGGTTACCTTCGCAACCCGAGCAATTTCCGGACAGAGTTGATCACTTTCGATGTGGTCGACTTCCCATCCGCAGACAACGCGATCTTGGGCGAGCCATCTCGGTAAGTTTATGGCCGTGTCCCACCACGCTTACCATTGCGTGAAGATACCGGGTCCTAACGGTGTGATCACGGTCAAGGGCAACTACAAAGCTGCTCTGGATTGCGACGAGCAGTCCCTCGCCCTGGTCGACCAGCTTCCGCCACGCGGTCCTGAAGTTCCGCAGACCAAGTCTGCACGCCCTAGGGTCTCCCTTCAGCCAGGGGGAGAAACCAAGGAAGTTCCGCTGTCCCTTGATGATACTTCCAAGACAGTTCACTTGGGGGCCAATCTGGACCCCAAATAGGAAAGCGAGCTCATTGCCTTCCTCCGAGCCAATGCAGATGTGTTTGCCTGGGAGCCATCTGACATGCCCGGAGTCCCAAGGGAGGTCATCGAGCACAAACTGGCTGTCCGGCCGACAAAAGCTCGTTCGCCGAAGCTTCGCCGCTCAATTCAAACAGGATCATCAAAGATCAGCTCGCAAACCGCCACGCCGGGTTCATCCGCGAGGTTGATCACACCGAGTGGTTAGCCAACCCTGTCATTGTAAAGAAGAAAGGCGGCAAGTGGAGGATGTGTGTCGATCACACGGATCTGAACGCTGCTTGTCCTAAGGACAACTTCCCGCTGCCTCGTATTGACCAGCTGGTCGATGCGACTGCGGACGCCCAGCTCCTGAGTTTTTTAGATGCTTACTCCGGTTACCACCAAATAAGCATCTCCCCCGAGGATGAAGAGAAGATCGCCTTCATCACCCCTTCGCACTTTCTCGCTATATCGACCATGTCTTTCGGTTCTGCGCAATGTCGGTGCCACGTTCCGGTAGCTTAATGGAGAAGACCTTCCCGTAGCAATGCTGAAAAACACGGAGGTCTATATCGACGACATAGTTGTAAAGAGCAAGTTTGCTCCAGATCATGTAAAAGACCTAGCCGAGACTTTTCGTAATCTCACCAGGCATCGAATAAAATTAAATCCAGAGAAGTGTACCTTTGGTGTTCGATCTGGAATGTTGCTCGGTTACGTTATTGGTTCGCAAGGTATTTCTGCCAACCCTGAAAAAATCGAGGCCATTGAAAATATGCAGGCTCCAACTACCGTACAGGAAGTACAGAGTCTCACGGGGCGGATGGCTGCTCTAAGCAGATTTATTTCCCGTCAAGGCGAACGCGGGCTGCCCTTCTTTAAGGCATTGTGCAAGCACAATGGTTTCGAGTGGACAGAAGAAGCCGATAGATCCTTCCACGATCTGAAGCGATACCTGTCCAATCCTCCGTCTTGACTACCCCGCGGCATGGCGAGCAGCTCCTGCTGTACCTAGGTTGCATGCCACAAGCGGTGAGCGCGGTCTTGACTGTCGAAAGGGAAGGCATACAGCGACCAATCTATTACATGAGCGAGGTGCTTCACGGATCAAAGGAGCGTTACCCTGAGGTCCAGAAGCTACTCTACGCCTTGCTCATGTCCTCCAGGAAGCTTCGCCACTACTTTCAGGCGCATCAAATACTGGTCCCGACCACGTTCCCCCTGGGAGAAATCCTACGGAACAAGAAATCTAGCGGACGTATAGCTAAGTGGGCAATGGAACTAGCAGAGTTCGATCTGTTATTTGCTGCCCGAACTGCTATTAAGTCACAGGTCCTAGCTGACTTTGTCGCTGAATGGACTTGCCCGCCCAAATCCCAGGAAGCTCCCGAGCAACCTGATGAACCCTCTTGGGCCATGTTTTTCGATGGCTCGCGCACTGGAAACTCGGGGGCTGGTTTTGTTCTCATCTCCCCTCAAGGAGAGCAACTCCAGTATTCTATCCAACTACACTTTGCGGCGACTAACAACGCTGCAGAGTACGAGGCCCTCCTCGCGGGACTAAGAGCGTGCAAGTCGCTTGGTGTCCAACGGCTAACTGTGAAGGGAGATTCACAGCTGGTCATCAATCAGGTTAACAAGGAGTATCACACTATAAGAAAAGTGATTATCGGTGACGAAAACACCGTGACGTTTCCAATTTCCGTCGTGGAACACAGTTTTTTTGTGACGCTTCGTGTCCGTTCGTCACAGATGGCAGACAGGATCGCTTGGGCAGGTTTTGTAGTGACGAAACATAACATTTCGTCATAAAACACTCGTACATATCGTCATAAATAGGAGGGCCTCGTTTGTACGGTGTGTCGGTGACGATATGTTTTCGTCACGATGTCGATTTTTTTATTTTGAAAAATTACACGTTTGGGCCACAAGTTAAAAAAAGTTTTTATTGCTCCCGTTCAGGGGAATCGATCTAGCGACCTACGCTGTTAGTTGATAGTATCCTAACCATTTGAGCAAGAGCTGGCTTGTTAGTTAGAGGTATATTGGATTTTATTTACTTCAAAAACGGTAGGATGAAGCCCAACATGCATACGATCGATCTTAAATCTCACGTGTCTCGCCGAGGCTCACGCGCGTGTGTTGCCGTGCAGCGCCGACTCAGTCGCCGTCTCGCCGAGTCGATCGATCGTTGTCTCACGCGTCTCGCCGAATCGGTCGAATGCAGCACCGATGATAATTAAGCGAGCGAGCAGCCAATCCGATCGACGCAGTGATTGATTGCCAAAGGGGTATGCAATGAGCTAAATTAACCCGGCGTTTCTCTTCTTAATCATGCCTTTGATTCCTCTTCTTTCTACCTTGTGTTTTGCTTGCCAATGGTTTGTCCCAGATCCCAGAAGAGTGTTTGTCTCTACGGCAATAGGTACTGTAGCAAAAAGTTTAATCTACGTGTGGCCTTCTCGCTGAGTCGCATAGCCTTCTCCCCAAGTCGTCTTCTCGTCGAGACGTCACGCCATCACGGGACGCACGATCAATATGCACAAGTGCCTGATTGATAGAGCAACGCCGACGCCTGTTGAACCAATCAAGATTCCGTCGATTGCTAATTTGGTACTAATCTTGTATTCATGAATACACTATTTTAGTTTTAGTGCAACAATACCACAAGATTCTAGTTTAATTGAGTAATTGTGTATTTTTTAAGCAAATTGATTTGTTAGTTTTAAACTAATTAGATTAATTATTTGTTTATGTTGTCTGAAATATTGTTTTTGTTGCCCTGGCCTCGATCGCCACCATTGATGTGGAAGTTTTTAGCACATCATGTAGTGTCGATCGATTGCTAAGTGGATCGAGATAACATCTAATTGATTGTGCCGAATCTACGTAACTAATCGGAGATAACATAAAAGCGGAAAAGGTATCTCTTTTTCACGGTGTATGTTCATTACTTTGTAGGATTGGTTACTCGTTAGCCTCCTTTTACTATATTTGATAATCTATTTGTTTAAAAACACATTTATACATGTTTAATTATTTATTTGCTCTCATGATGTTGAACAGATGATGGATAGAAGTTGGATAAATGGTAAACAATTTACCCCTGCATATACCAAAGGTGTGGGAGAATTCATGCAATTCATTCGAGAGAGATTTAATCAGAATGATGGTATATTTTGCCCATGTCGTCGATGTCTTAATCGTATTACGAAGACCTCGACCCCACGTGGAAGATCACATTCATATTTATGGCATGTCAAGTACATACATGAGGTGGGTTCATCATGGAGAATCATTCGATGCTGACGTCGTGGAATCTCCGGTTCATATCGATGAAAATGATTGTAATATGGAAAGTTCTGGTCACGATGGCTTTGTTGTTAGTGAGGATGACAACGATGATGGAGGAATTCCTGATTTGATTGAGGAGCTCTTTACAGCCGTGGACCAAGGTAGACAACATCCAAATTTCGCTAGAGTGCTTGATGATGCGAAGCGGAAACTTTGCTCTGAATCTACATTTTTAAGATTTTCTTTTCTCGTGAAGTTACTTCATGTAAAGTCATATTATCGGATCAGCAATTCTGCTTTTGATGCACTAGCAAAGCTGTTGTCGCTAGCATTCCCTCATTGCAAACTTTCCAATTCATTTTATGAAGTAAAGCAATATCTCAGTGAATTGGGTCTTGGATATGATTATATCCATGTGTGTTTGAATAACTGTGTGCTATTTAGAAAGCAGTATGAGAATAGAGATGAATGCCCAATATGTGGAGAATCAAGGTGGAGAGATGAAAATGGTAATAGGCGGGTTCCTCAAAAGGTATTGAGACATTTTCCACTAATACCAAGATTGAAGAGGTATTTTACTTCAAAAGAAACAAAGAGAGGACACACAATGGCACAAGTTGATGCGACAACAAAATGATAGTGAAATGAATCATCCTGCTGATGGGGAGGCATGGAAAGACTTCGATAGAAAATATCCGATATTTGCCGAAGATGCAAGGAACATGAGGCTTGGCATAGCTACAGATAGTTTTAATCCATTTGGGATTATGCGTTCCTCATACAGTATGTGGCCAGTGCTTGTAATGCCTTACAACATGCCATCGTGGATATGCATGGATCAGTCGAACTGCATGATGGCATTACTCATACCTGGCCCAAAATGTCCTGGAAAGGATTTTGATTTATTCATGGAACCACTCATAGAAGAGTTGGTTGAACTATGGCAAGGTGTCTCTACTTATGATGCATTTTCTGGTGAGTTGTTCAATATGCGTGCTGCAGTTATTTGGTGTATCCATGATTACCCTGCTTTAAGCACTTTGTCGGGCCGGACTACGAAAGGTTATTATGCATGTATTCATTGTGATAAAGACCCGCTGTCACGGGGCATAAGAAATAAAATCTGTTACATTGGCCACCGTCGTTACCTCTCAATGGACGACCGTATGAGAAAAAACATAGCTTTTGATGGACATCATGAAAAGCGTGAGAAGCCAGGGAAGTTCAATAAAGAGGAGCTTTTGAAGCAATTAGAGAAAGTGAAAGATGTTAGACCAGGAAAGCATCCTCCTGCTACGAATAAAAAAAGGAAGCGTGACGATAAGGATGAGCCTCAATTATTTAGCCGAAAGGTTAGATTGTTTGATTTGCCATATTGGCTAGAATTGATGTTGCCACACAATCTTGATGTGATGCACATCGAGAGAAACATATGCATGAACCTTCTTGGTACATTACTGGATATAGTAGGGAAGACAAAAGACACTATCAATGCTAGGCTTGATTTGCAAGATATGGGCATAAGGAGTGAATTGCATTTAGAAGATATGGGCACCTCATATCGAGTTCCACAAGCATGCTATACCTTGACAAAAGAGCATAAGATTGCATTTTGTGATTTTATTAAAGAGGTGAAATTTCCAGATGGGTTTGGCTCCAACTTATCTAGATGTATTAGTGCTGATGGATGCAAATTACAAGACTTGAAAACTCATGATTGCCACATCCTTTTGCAAAAAGTATTACCTGTTGGCCTTCGGAGAATCGTGCGTAGGGATATATATGAAGCAATTGCGAGTTGGGTAATTTCTTTAGAGAATTATGTAGTAGACATGTAAAGATAGATGTCTTTGAACGATCGAAAGCTCAAATCCCAATCATTCTTTGCAAGCTCGAGAAAATATTTCCTCCGCCTTCTTTGATGTGATGGTGCACTTGGTCGTTCATTTACCTAAGAGGCAATTCGAGAGGTCCAAAGACAATTTGGATGGATGTACCCAATAGGCGCCGATTATGCACTTTAAAGGGTTTCGTGGAGAAGCAGGCGAGACTGAAGGGTCTATCGCAGAGGCATATGTAGTGATGAGGCCTTGACATTTTGTTCTAGATACATGGACAATGTTGACACTAGATTTAATCGGGGAAAAAAAGTGGGGATGGGTCTATTGAAAATCCGACGGATTGTGACATCTCTGTTTTACACATGGTGTTAATTTAGTAGGACACCATAGGGTTACATATCTTCCTGATGAATTTGACAAGCTTGTATGGTATGTGCTAAATAATTGTGACGAGGTTGATCCCTACATGAAGTGAGTAATTATTTGTATGTACATTTGAATTTGTTGCTAAATATTAACTTACTTTCGTGTTAATTAATGGTATGTGGCATTTTCCATTTTTGTAGAATGTTTAGAGAAGAGACAGAGAAAGAAGGGACACATGATATTGACAAAAGGATGATGTTTGGATTTCCAAAATGGTTTAAGAACCATGTAAGTGAGAAGATAGATTGGTCGAAGGGCTGTGAAAACTACGTAGCGATGATTGGAGAGGGTACTCTACAACATATCTATGCAGGATCGGGCTGCTATGGCCTTCGTCGAAAGATAGGATGGGATTGATCGAGGTGGTTTTGGGCAAAGGTCAGGATGAGCTTTGGCCGGAGGGTTTCAACAAAGATTGGCCGATGATTGGAGGGTACATTACATAGCATTTCGAAGGTTAGAACGAGTTGGACCGAAGGGTTCTTAACAATACAAATTATTCGCTCAATTGTTTAAGCAAAGGTCGATGAGCTTTGGCCGAGGGGTTTTAATAAAGATTGGCCGATGATTGGAGGGGGTACATTACATAGCATTTCGAAAGGTTAGAACGAGTTGGACCGAAGGGTTCTTAACAATACAAATTATTCTGCTCAATTGTTTAAGCAAAGGTCAGGATGAGCTTTGGCCGGAGGGGTTTCAACAGTATTGGCCGATGATTGGAGGGGGTACATTACATAGCATTTCGAAAGGTTAGAACGAGTTGGACCGAAGGGTTCTTAACAATACAAATTATTCTGCTCAATTGTTTAAGCAAAGGTCAGGATGAGGTACGCTCCGTAAGGTTCACTCATGCATGCTACAACATATGAAGGCACTACAAAGCAAATATTCAAAACAGACTCTTCAGGATTGAAACAAGTCGATCGACTCTCTAGACTAACTTAGGTCTTGTTTGTTTCAGATTAATGTTGAGTTAAGGTTTTCTTGTATCAAATTTATTATAAAACCCCACAAATATTATTATAAAACATTACATCATTTCACTTATACAAAAATAACAAATTTAATTTAATTTAATTTAATTTAAGCTGAAACAAACAAGCCTTAAGGAGATAAGCCAAGTCACGAAATAAATCAAATAAATAAGCTAAAAAATAGCCTAATTTTTTGACACTCCTGCCATTGCAAAAATTTTAGCGCACATATTTTTCACCAAATGGGCGGCCTCGGCGCCTCCTCCATAAAACCCACGGCCAAATCTAACCCCAAATCGTCTCTCTCATCACCAACTCCCCCACACATCGGTCAGGGCAGATTCAGTCACACCAAGGGACTGCCTGGAGACGGCGGCGCTGGCGGCTGGGGGGAGGAGGAGCTAGGAGGCGGCGGCGGCTGGGAGCAGGAGGAAGGAGCTAGGAGGCGGCGGTGGCCGGGAGTAGGAGGAAGGAGCACGGGTTGGGGGAACAAGGCTGGCCGCCAAGGGGAAACCGCCCTTCTCCGCTCCGGTGCCCCTGCCCTTCGCCCTTCACGTCTCGACGCCGGCTGCCAAGTTGTTACTTTTTCGTGAAATTATTTACAATGGTGTCAACCTAATTAGGATTTTGTAGAACAATTGCGCATCTTATTTGACCTTTCTCTCATACAGTCAACTTGGCATACTCTTTCTGGTTTAAGGGAAATTTCATAAGTACACTGCAGGCCCTGGTATGGCTTTTTTTGTGCATCTATCATAGCTTCAATCTTGTTATCTACATTCTTTTGTTTTCACATATTTTCACAGCTCATGGGGACAGAATGGAATATTTTGTTATAAATTTTTATATTATATATTCTTATCTAAAAAAAATTAGTTACTGCACAATGCACATGCAGATAAATAAAAATCATGAATGTGGAGTTTTGAACATGACATGCTCCAGTAACAATTGTCAACACGAAATTGTATTATAGGCTTAGATTTCCAGTCCTGTTTCCGTAACCCTTGTTTGAAAATATCAGTGTCACTTAATTTTGAAGAAGCTTGTAAGTTTCATTTCTATGACATATTTCAGAGACCTACTAACTGAAATGTGCTTTCTTAGGCTTGCAGTGACTATATTCTAATGCTAGTGAAATGCATATCTGATTTGTACAATAATTTATTTTGATATATATGCACACAAATTGGAATTTATGCTACTTGTTTATTGTTGTCTAACTAAATTTTGTTGGTAACTTGCTCAGTACCAACAGCAATGACCTCAACAACCACCACAGCAAAGCAACCAACGAATAAAAGTACCAAAGCAAAAGGTTAGGTTGTTGTAATTATCTTTTTCTTTTTGTATCAAAAGATTGTTGTGCTTATTGATGAATAGGGTTATTTGTAAAGTGGTTAGGGATGGAAAATGGACGTCTTTAGGGCCACTCTAGTTAACTAGAATCATATAAAGAATTAAAACAATATAAGGCTAACGAGTTTGAAACAATAATAATGTTGTTTTTATGTTAGAACCCGAAGCATGTGCATATGAGAAGACGCGGCAAAAAAACATCGCAGCGATTCAAGCCAGATTTAATGCCCTTGGTATCAACAAATTAAAAAACCTAATGGGATCATCAACAACTCCCCATTCACCTGTAAAGGCTAAGCAATCAGAGCGTAGAAAAAGAGATGACGCTGATTATGTTCCTGATGAAGAGGATAGGGGGTCCGAGGGAGAGGACAATGACATCTTCCGTACACCCACAAAGGTGCTTGTTCATCTATTTTGCTGGGAAGCTAATGATGTTTTGTTCATGTAGTGTTTTGCATTGCATTTATTTTATTTCTTCATTTTGCCGCCTTTAGCATATTTCTTCCATTGTTGTCTATTTATTCCAATTCACATAATTACACACATCTTTTCTTATTATATACCAGAAATTATATAAAAGAACAGTCCAGTTTTCTGAGGCAAATAGTCCTAGAAATAGGTACAAGATGCCTCCAGGTGGCACCAGATCTTCTAAGCGAGTAAAAGCAACATTACAAACAGATCAACCTACTGGAGTCTCAACAAGGTCATCTAAGGTTTTGGCCTTAGCTACACTAAATGAAGAAACAAACAATGCAGCATCGGAGCAACAAGTTCATGATGATCAAGGTCCGAGAGGACAAGAACCAATTGTGCCACCCACGAGTCCGGTTAGGGATCGGTCTTATGAACAAGGTGGTGAATTGGACCAGGCACTGTGGTCTATCCACCAATGAGGACAACAATCGGCAAGTCGATGAAGGAAAGTATTTTTCATCCATGCTATTCTGAGCTTCTTAAAAATCTTTTACACTAATTGGTTACATTCCATCTTGCAGATACCCCGATTGCTACTAGAAGAGGGAAGAGGGCATCAACAATGGGTAAATAGCTTGAGAAAATGACTAGAACTATGGGGAAAAGGTTACCCATCCAACTCGTCGAAGGTGAGAGAAGGCCACACAAATCAGTGCAAGCTGCTAAGTTTGCTTCAGAGGCGGGCATTCAAATTAGGCACCATGTGCCTATCCTCACCCATTGGAAAGAATACAAAAATAATAATTCTCATTTCGAAAATTTTATTGGGAAATTATCTGTAAGTAAATTAATTATTGCCCATTAGCAATTTTTCTTGTTAATTAGATTGTGTAACTCATGTTATCCATTTAACATGCTAGACAAGGCTGGCTATCGACACTAATGATAAGCCAACCAAGGATGCTTGTGTTGATGTGTTGAAGGGTGGGGTTCGTCAAGCTAGATATAGGTTGAAGAAGAAATATTTTGATGGTATTGTAGCAAATGAAGTAAGCGTGACGTCTCCTGTACAACACATAAGTAATGCAGAATGGACAAAGCTTGTTCAAATATGGTCTGACCCAAAAAACAAGGTAAGGTCTATGAACAACTAGCCTGTTCATTTCACAGTTTTCAAATTAATGTGCCTAGCTAATTGAACCATCTATTCTAGGAAATCTCTGTAAAGAACAAGCAGAATCGTTCCAAGGTTAAGTTCCATCAAGCTACAGGATCTCGTAGCTATGTAGCACACTGCCATTCTCTAGTAAGTTTTTATGGTTTGATTATTCGTTTTGCAATTGAATGTTACTCATATTGTTTAATCTGTGTGCATGATAGAACCATATATTTCATATCATTAAGAAACAATTGCAAGGCACTACCAATACATCCAATCTGAAAAAAAACATAATCTTCTCTAGTAGCTATAAACCATTAATTTTATTTCTCTTCATTCCAAAATGCAGAAGGACAAAAATAAAGACAAAGAGTTCAATGCAGTTGATATGTTTAAGGAGTGCCACAATAGCAAGAAGAAGGGACTTGCTGAACCTGTGCAACATGCAATTGTATGCCCCTGGCTCCCTGCTTTTCTGCCTTGGTTTCTATTATTCATACATGCTTTTATTGTCTTGCTATAGTATTGTATTCACTAGCTGTAATGCCTTAGTTAATATCACAATTCTATAATGTTATATATATTGTTCCTTCTCTTTAAAAACTTTACTTAGTTACTTCAACTCCACTTAACTGAACTAAAAGCACTACGATTGCTTCCAGTAATAAGTCTAAACCTTAGCCTACAACAGAAGATATTCAACCTGGCACAAAGTAAGCTTCTGCTTTCAATTAAGATACTAAAACCCTTAAAATGGCTTAATATGTATTTCTGTCCATTAATGCAACATATTTTTTTTCAAGGTTCAAATATGTACCTCCTTTGATGCTTATTGTTTACTCCATGCTCACTATTTGTTAAATATGTTGTGAAATGCATTAATTTATACTTTTGCCTACAAAATCAACATAAGTTATGTTAAATTTTCTTCATATATTAGGCTGACATGGAGGCTATGATGGAGCCCGATGCAGATGGTGAGACACAATCTCCTCAGAGATTGTTGCTAAGGTCCTCACCCAAAAAGTGCCACTAGCAAATTCCTCAATAATGTTGGCTTAAAGTCAAGCGCCCAAAAGGCTGTGAAGACATCAAATGAAATTGATCTTGAAGAAAAGCGAGGAAGAGAGACGAGCTACACCGCACTTCAACAAACCATAGAGCACCAACAAAGAAGAACTTGAATCCTTGAAGGAAAAGACAAAAGCGCCGGAGGAAGCAATGCAAGAATTTAGGAAGAGGCAAGAGGAAAATGATGATCTTCTTCGTCGTCTCCTAGGCATTGCAGGTCAATCCCAAAGGTGACTTGATGAATGTCAAGTGGTTTAAAACCAGAACATGGTAACATGTGTGTCGGGGATTAAATTACGGCCCATTGCTATGGCCCACTCCCTGACGGCCCGATCAAACAAAACCTATCGGGGCCCAGCTCCCTGGAAGGTTCTATCTGGCCCATATGCATCTTGCCGAACAGCTTCCTGGCTGGCGTGATGTGTAACGGCCAAGGAATCGTGTTTGAGTCCATCTCGAACAAGAGTTGTGCACGGCTACATGAAGACCCGGACGTTGGTTTCCCGGATTGGATTAGGAGTCGTGATCCCTAAGATTAGGAGATTGCCTTATCTACCGTAGGTCATATTTGGCATGTATAAGTTCGTTACGATCTCGTAGTTAGCCCGGCCCGATATTTCTTGGTAGGTCGGTTTGCTTCGTATTATATAAACAGGGCCCTACGGCGCTTAAAGGACCCCGCCAATAGATTTTCGCATACTACTCGACGAGACCTGCTGATCTCGCCGAGTTCCACCTTGTAATCCTCTTTGATATAAAGAAAGGCTGGACGTAGGGCTATTATCTCTCCCGAGAAACCTGAACCAGGATAAAAATCCCCGTCTCCTGTTCATTGCTGTTCGTGGTTGTTCGGCGTGTCTCCTATCTCAATCTTCAAGAACCTTGGTTGACTTGGGTCAATATCCCAACCGTCGACAATGTGCCACTAGCTAGAAGTGGTTCCATTACTTTGTTGGTAAAACTGTTATGTATGGCTGAATGTTTGTGACTTGCAAAAGCTGTTACATATTACTTCAACTTGTGATGTGTTCTAGGCTGAATGTTTGTGACTTGTTTGTGACATGCTCTGTTCTAGGCTAAATGTGATTCTCTGTTCTATGCTGAATGTGAGTGTATTATGGCATTGTGTCATATTAGTATGCAAAATACTGAGCCAAATCTAATTATGTGATGGAAAACTATGATATATATATATATATATAAAGTGCTGACAAGGTTGGGCCATGAATGGAGTGGGTAGACATTGGGTCTGAATAATGGGCCATGGAAATTTCTGGCAAATATAAATTTTACGCTTAATAAATGATTTTCAAAATAACTAAAAGATGGCGTGGCATATATGACACATCACCGACACTGGATGAGGTGTGCCATTGAGTGTTCAATGACGAAAATGCTGGTCGACGTGGCATCATTTTATGACGATTATCTATGTCATACAAAATTAAGGCAAAGCTCTTCTCTGGCATGCCAACAACATTTTTTGTGACGACTTTGGGCTTTTCAATGACATTTTTAGAGGCTTTACATGACGAAAGTTTTCGTCATAAAAGGGCTCTCTATAATGACGCATAACAATTCATCACAGAAAATTTAATTTTCGATGACGAAAATTAACATTTAGTCATCAAAAACTTTCTGTGACGCACATCCCATGACAAATCTATTTTCGTCATAAGATCGTCATAAAAGATCTATGGTGACAATTTTACCGCTTATGATGACGAATCTATAATGTCATCAATAATCACTTTTCTAGTAGTGTCAGTGCTGCGATGACTCAATGGCGCGATACCTGGTTGAAGTGAGGAAGTTGGAGCGGCATTTTCGATTTTTCGAAGTGCTCTTCGTGCCCAGGAAGGACAACTTCCTGGCCGACCAGCTATCCAAGTATGGATCCTCACGAGAATCTCCTCCGGCAGGGGTGCTCGTCGAGCACCTTCACAAGCCCTCAATCACGTCTCCGGACGAGGCAACAGAGCAGTGGTCTTTGTCTCCGTTATCGAGTAGGTCATGGATCGACAACGCCATTTGTCCGGTACCTTGCAGATGGGACCCTGCCCGACGACGAAGCCGAGCGTTCCCGGCTTACAAGGCGTGCCGCTCCATACAAGCTTGTGGATGGCACCCTTTACCGTCAAGGTGCTCTGGGAGTTCTCTCCAAGTGCATCTCGCAACAGGAGGGTGTGTTCCTTCTTAGGGACATACACGAGGGTGCCTATGGCAACCACGCCTCCTTCAGAACTCTGGTCGGCAAAGCGTTTCGCATGGGCTATTATTGGCCCACTGCGTTACAAGATGCCCGGGACATCGTGACTAAGTGCAAGGCTTGCCAATTTCACGCCCGGAAGGCACACAAGCCCGCCCAAGAGCTCCAAACAATCCCCCCATCTTGGCCTTTTTCCACATGGGGTCTGGATCTGCTAGGCCCATTCCCTAAGGGGTACAAGGGCTATACACACTTGCTCGTTGCCATAGACACTTTTACAAAGTGGATTGAGGCAGAGCCTGTGTCGTCTCTTCACGCCAAAACGGCTGTTCGCTTTTTCAAAAGCAACGTGGTCACGCGCTTTGGGATTCCCCATAAGTTGATCACGGATAACGGTACCCGATTCGAGTTTAGCTATTCCAGAATATCGCGAACACCGGGCACCAAGGTCTGTTTTGCCTCGTGGCACATCCATCGAGCAATGGAGCAATCGGCGAGCTAACGGATGATAGTCCAGGTATTAAACGGCGGTATTTGCTTTGCTCTCAATGAGCACAACAAGGCTCGGTTGACGGTTCCTTCCGTCCTCTGGGCGATTCGCCAGACTGACGGCCACCGGGCGACCGAGGAAACTCCTTCCAATTGGTCTATGGTGCGAAGCCATTACGCTCACCGAATCAGATTTCGGTTGGCCTCAAGACGAGCTCGGTCAACTTAGTTGACGATGAGCAAGAGCCTCCTCGATCTCGATCTCCTCAAGGCACACGCGACCGGGCACAAGTCGAATGGCACGCTACCGGCAAAGAAGATCTTCGCAAGACGCGCCAAGTCGATTCGACCAAGGGCTTTGAAGGCGGGCGACCTCGCTCTGCGCCGTGTCTAGAACTTGTCCAATGCCAATAAGCTAACTCCCACTGGGAGGCCCATTCACGGTCGTTTCTTCCGCCGCGCCGGGGCTGTTCGCTGGCTATGGAGGACGGAGAGAGCCGACCAAAGACTTGGAACATCGACTAGCTTCAAATTCTTTGTGTAGGTCTTTTTCGCTTTTCTTAGCCTGCGCTTTTGTAAACTTGCGCTTTAGTTCGTCCAAGTCCCTCGGGCACCATGTAAAGTTCAATCCAATTCTCGGTGAATCCTCTCGCGCCCTCGTGCCCTTTTCACTACTTGTCTTCTCAAACTACTTTCTTACGGTAACACTTGATGGCTGCCTGCCTTGCGAACTCTTGGCTCCGCGCTTCGCCAGATCTTTTTCGCCCGTGACGAAGTTTCGACAAATTCCTAAACTCGTGGTTGCGTAACACGGCCTTTCCACCTTGCGGCTAAGTTCGCTCTCGTAAGCCCTCCATGGCAGAGCCACTTCATCGCTTGGCACGACCACTCGGTAAAGTCGCTCTCGTAAGCCCCTCGCGGCAGGCACTTTCCTTGTTCGCCATTATCGAATCGCCTAACTTACGTTAACGAGCAGACTATGGAACAAATCGAGCAAGGTACGGGTGTCGCTCTGTCTCTCTACGCACGTGCTCGAGTTCGCAAGCTTAGGTTCTCGAGCATCGTTCGTACCGGGGGCTAGGGTGTCGCTCTTTCTCTTGTCCACCTGCTCGGGTTCGCAAACTCAGCAGATGCACAACGGGGGCTGGGAGTTAGGCAGAGCGCTGTACCGGTTTTCTTAAACTTCCTAGCGCTGTTCGCTTTTCTCTTAGTTTCTGTTCGTTCTTGTCTTTTTGCTGCTCTTTTTTGCAGGAAAAAAGGTAAGTATTTTATTGCATTTACTCAAAAGTTTCAGGTACAAGGCCCTTTCGGGTTACAGCCGCGGTGCTACTTAGGAGCAAGCTGCTCCTTCAGCTCCTCAACTTCTAACTTGAGGCGCACGACTTCGCCTCGAGCCTTGATTCCTTCCGGGCTTCACTGGGGCGCTCGATCTCCTCCTTGTTTCTGGCAGCTTGCGCGCAGCCTGCCGGATGGCCTCGACCTCCTCGGTCTTGGCGCTTGGTGATCCGTCGAGCCTCGCCTGGCCGACTCGGCCTTTCGGCCTGCCTTGAGCTGCTCGTCCACTTTTCGACCTTCTTCTGCGGTGATCGCCCTCACCGTCATCCCACGCATCTCCTCGATCTCTTCCTGTGAAGCCCATAGGGTCGAGATTTTTGCTTGGAGACCCACGGAAGTCTGCTCTTCCTTGGCGAGCTGGGCCTTGAGTCTCTTGGCTTCCGCCGCGAGCTGGTCCCGCCGTTGGGAAACGTCACCGAGCTGCTCTTTGAGCCACTTCGAGCGGCCGGCTTCTCCTCGCGATGCTCTCCTTAATGGCTTTGCTGAAGCTCCTCGGCCTCTCCTAGGAGAGACTCGCAGAACGCCTCTCTTGGCCAGCTTGACTTTGAGCCTCTTCACCTTCGCCTTCAACCGACTTGACTTTGGGGTGTGCAGAGGGCCCCGCTCGACTCCTCGTCTCAGAGGTGCTCCGAGCGACGCCAAGATCTGGCGCTCCGCTCGATGGTGACGCCGTCCTCGAGCTCCTCCATGGTGTCCTTCAAAACCTGAGAGAGAAGACTAGTTAGCCGCTTTTGCGGTAAAGCTACCCAACTAAGTTAGAAGTAGTTTTGGTGTTTACCTTCCCAAGTCGTTGCTTCAGTCCGCGGCGCAGACGGTCCTCGAGGCCATGCGTCACGAAGCCCCGCTCGTGCGGGATGAGACGGGTGCGTTGTTCCCGTCGCCGTCTTGTCCGCTCCTTCTTCCCGCTGGAGCGCATCTTCTCGGGAGCAGGAGCGACGGGCGAAGCGCTGCCTCTCGCGCCCTCTCCTCTTCCTCTTCCGCCTCAACGTCTTGGCGAGGCCGAGCCACTCATTGGTGGCGCCCGTTGTTCCAGGCGGGGCGACTTGCGCGACCGCCGGGGCTTCTTCTGCTCCTCGGCGGCCGGGCTTCACCGCCGCCAGAGAATCTATCGCCTCGGGGTGAGCTGCCCTGCGACAAAGTGCTGGCGGAACCGGCTGCTCGGTCCCACTCGGCAACTCCGGCCGTCATCTTGGCTCCGCCGTCCGTGGCGCCGCGCGCCTCCTCCTTCGCCTCCAGCCGCTCCACGCGCTCTTGGAGCTGCTGAGAGCTCGGCTGAGCTGGCGGGAGCGAGCTCCACGCCGCCAATTTTGTCCCTGAGGCACGCCACCTCAATGCTCGCGATCGCGCCGTCAGATGATCTCGGGCAAGCGATGACCGCCGAGCGCCTCGACGTCGTCGTGGCGATCTCTCCTTGGGCACTGATGAAAAGAGATCATCGTTAAGTCTAATGCGGTCGGTAGGTGGGAGATCAAGATCGGTTTCTACATACCGCCGTGAGAGGCTTGATCCCGATCTTCTTCGCTGAACTTTCCGCCTCTTCCTCGGGGCTCCTTGGCGGCTTCTCCGCCTTGGCCCTTGGGTGTTCGTGGCGACGAGCTCGGCCCCGGTAAGCCGAAGGCTCCTCTCAGCAGCAGCAAGAAGTTTTTCCTTGCGTGCGACTTCCTCTTCGAGCCTCCTCTACTCGGCGACTGTTGGAGCCGCGCCAAATGGCTGGGTGAGCTGCGAGTAACGCCTAAGCCGAGGGTCATGTTCTTTACCTCTTCGTCGCTTTGCTCGGCGAGGAGGAGGGCTTGGTCTCTTCTTGGGCGGACAGCGTGCCGCTATCCTGCATTCGGCGCCCTTCGTCATTGTGGTTGGTCTCTTCGATGTCTGGCGGCCGCCGTGTGTGGGCGAGCTCACAGAGGCTCGGCCGCCACCTTGGGCTTTGTGGCCGCCTTGGCCTTGCCTTTCTTCGCCTTCTCCTTCTCAGGCTCAGAAAGTTCTTCCACGATCCCGCCGAGGATCAACTCATCTTCCTGTGTGTTTGAGAAGCGAGGGTTAGTTTGATTGAGCGGTGCAAATCCTGCGACACAGAAGAGGGTTCGAGAAACTCACCTCGGCTGTGCGGACGAGCACGTTCCTCGGACAGGTATAGGCTACCTCGCCGGTGACCTCGCTGTCCTTCTTCGTCGCCTTCAGCATGGCGTCGACCCGCTCGGTCACCCATGCGTCGGTTGGTTTCTCTGCCCGGACAGATGGAATCGTTAATTCCTGTTCGGAGGAAATAACCAGTGAAGAGGTTGAGTCTTAAAGGCACTTACCCATGCTCTCCCTTGTGATGTCTTCCCATCCCTCTATCTTGTAGAAGGGATAGGACCTCCTCCGCAGTGGACAGATCCTGTTCGCTGTGAAGTCCCGAATGATCTCCCTGCCCGTGAGCCCAAGGCTCACGAGGGAGGCGATCTTCCTCGTCAGAAACCAGTCCTCGGCGGTCATCTCCGGCCGAGGCATTGGCGTCCCCTTCGCCGGTGCCTTCCCGGTGAAGACAAGCCTGCTGTCGCCGTTCCACTTGCTGTAGAACCACCTCACCCACCACGCGCCCATCGAGTCGAAAGCGGTGGGCGAGGGTACTGTGCGTCGTCGGCGGTGGCCCGGAGCTTGAGGTAGTAGCACCCAGCGCTGAAAAGCGGAGCTGCTCCTCGCCATCAGATAATAGTGGAGGAACAATTTCACCGGTGGATCGATGCCAGATAGCCCTTGCAGGTGTGCGAAGCGACCATCCGGAGGATGGAGTTCGGATTGAGGTTCGCCACCTCCAACTACCGATATTCAAGAAGGCTCGACGAAGTCGCCTCAGAGACCTCAACCCAACAAAGGCGAATCTGCTCAAGTCGATGAACTCTCCTCGAGCGGCTCCGAGTATCCTCCTCTCAGCGACCTCCGCCTACCGGTTCACGTGGCCCTCCTCCTCCTGGACCTTCAGTCCTCCTCGGTCAGGCTGGTGCCAGTGAATTTGGCCATGGCAGTTCCCAGGGCCGGACGAACAGGTTGGGTGTGGAGTTCGGCTCTTTGATGTCAAGCGAGGTTGGAATCAGGGCTTGGAGAGGAAAGGCGTGAGAGCAGAAGTGGCTGGCCGCGGGCGGCTTGGGTGCTTTATAGTCCCGTATAAGCAGCTCTGCAACGGTTTAGTCCTGAACGGCTAGTTTTTACCGCAACGGCTAGGTAAAACGGTCACTGCTTTCACCGACAAATGATAGGAAGTTACTGGTTGGAGTTCCGCCAACGGCTAGTTTTTCCAAAGGTTCAAGGTCGAGTGCTCGCTTCGGATAGATGTTATTCCCTGCTCGACGAACGGAGCTACTCTAAGATCGAAATGATTTGTCCGGACCCGAGCACGTCTTGTTCGGTTGAAACTTAACCTGCTCGGTCGATCGTTACATGCCTTTGTAGCAGCTAAATTTCCCTCTTCGTGGCTTGGAGTCTCAAGAGGAAGACCCCACTCTAGTGAGTCCTTCCACCTGAGTCTCGGGGGCTAGCTGTCGGAGATTAAATTACGGCCCATTGACATGGCCCACTCTCGACGGCCCAATCGAGCGACCTACCAGGCCCAGCTCCTCGAAGGTTCTATCTGCCCATATGGGTCCCTGCCGAACAGCTTCTGGCCGGCACGGTGCGTAATGGCCAAGACTTCTGCTTGAGTCCGACTCAACAGTAGTTCTGCACGGCCACGAGAAGACCTTGACGTGGTTTCCCGGATTGGATTAGGAGTCATGATCCCAAGATTAGGAGCTTACCTTATCTACCGTAGGTTATATTTGGCATGTATTGAGTTCACACGATCTCGTAGTTAGCCCGCCCGATATTCCTCGGTAGGTCGGTTTGTTCTGTACTATATAAACAGGGCCCCTACGGCGTTTAGAGGGACCCTTAGCGGATAGATTTTCGCATACTACTCGCCGAGACTTGCTGATCTCGCCGAGTCCCACCTTGTAATCCTCTTTGATATAAAGAAAGGCTGGACGTAGGGCTATTATCTCTCCCGAGAGGCCTGAACCAGGATAAAAACCCCTGTCTCCCTGTTCATTGCTGTTTGTGGTTGTTCGGCGTGTCTCCTATCTCCTCTTTGAAGAACCTTGGTTGACTTGGGTCAATATCCCAACCGTCGACACTTTCGCTTGGAGTTGTCCCCAAATGTGATCTTGTGTTCAGGGTCCTTCTCCTCTTCTAGTGAGGTGAACATACTTGAGCTACCGGTCATGTGTTGGGTGCAACCACTATCAAATACCCAATGCCGGCCACCGCTCTTGTAGTTCACCTACACACACAAATTCAACCTTGGGTTTTAGGTACCCAAGACTTCTTCTTGGGTCCTTTTGAGTTAGTCATCAAACATTTGGGCACCCAAATAGTTTTTACATCCTTCTTATTATTTGGTGCACCAACATACTTAGCATAAGTAAAGCCATTTTTCCTCATAAGCATGTAACTAGCATCAAGCATTTGAGTTTTAGACATGAATTGAGATGATTTAGCAAGAGGGTAAGCAATGGCTTTGTGTTTCTCATTTTTACAAATGTGGCAACGAGTCCCTCCCTTAACAAAAGTTAGCTTGGGCTTACCCCAACCGCCCTTGGGCAAATCCCCAGGATGAAATCCCAAACCATACTTACTCAAGGTGTACCTTTGCTCCCGAAGCACCTTGTTAAGAGAGTTGTTTCCCACAAGCAATTTAGCCAAGCTAGAGTCTAGTTGCTCAATTCTATCCTTTAGAAGCAAATTTTCCTTAACTAGCTCATTAGCACATTTAGCAACACCACAAGTACCAGTAGAACAAGCATTTTCATTTAAAGTACTAGCACTAGTGGGTGAAGATGAGCTACCATTAGGTGTGATAGTGGGTGACAAGCTCAAAGATGTGTCATGAGACAAGCTAAGTGAACCATTTATAGTATCAATCAAGTCACAAGTCACACCAACATTGCATTTTTCAATTGAGCAATCAAAAGGAGTTTCATCATCAACATTAGAGCTAGCTAATTTGTTCTCTAGAATTTCAACTTGCAAATTTAGAGTTTCGTAATCATCTTCTAGAGTCTCATGTTTTCCAAGCAAGATTTCAAATTCATTTGCAAGCTCTTTATGCACTTTCACTAATTTTTTCCTCTTTGATTTTTCCTTCTCTAGAGCGTTATTCAAAACATCAATCAAACGCTTAAGCTCACTTTTATAGAGGTGCTGATTTGTTACCTTCTGCTCTAGTGCCATGAGACACATGGGAGGTGTAGGGTTGTTGATGGCGACTCCGGACACCTTGGTGTTTTCATTGTCGGAGGAGTCCGCCCAAGAACCTTCATCATCGGTGATCTATTCTCCAATCACATCTTCTTGTATGTTGGCGGTGAGACAAACCTTTTGCTTGGGAAGGGCCGGAGGAGCATTTTCCTTGATTGCAAGTCCGGCTAGCCCATGAGCTCTAGTATCTTCTTCTTCGGAGGAAGATTGGGAGGATGACGAACTTGAGCTATCTTCCTTTTTGGTCCTTTGCCCGGCAAGAGCCTTTTTCTTGTCCTTGGATTTGTGATCGCTCTTGCGGTAGTGACGGTACTTCTTCTTATCGTCATCCTCATCTTCTTCTTGATTTCTTGCCTTATGCTTGCTCTTTTTGCTTCTTGGGCAATCCGCCGCCAAGTGACCCTTCTCTCCGCATTCATAGCAACGCATTTCGGAGATGGGTCTTCGCCTTGAAGAGGGTGATCCACCGCGGAAGCTCATTTTCTTGATCAACTTTCTTGATCGCTTGACAAGGAGGGCCAATTCTTCAATCTCCAAAATCGCATCATCGGAGTCATCATCATCTTCTTCAACTTCAACCTTCTTCTTCCCACTTTTGAGTTTAGCGGAGAGGGCAATTGACTTCTTGTTGAGCGATGACTCTTCACTTTCGAGAAGTCGCATCTCATAAGAGTTGAGTTGACCGAGTAGCTTGGTTGGAGTTATCTTCTTGAGTTTTGACTTGGATGCTTGAATTAAGGTCACAAGTGGATTGAAGCTAAATGGCACAACATCAAGCATCTTCCAACAAATGTCAATGTCCTCCAAAACTTCCTATCCAAGCATCCGGCAATTTCATTGACGATGGGGTTCAACCTAAGAAACATATCATTGACACTTTCATTAGGGAGCATTTTAAATTGATCAAATCTTTTTCTAGGTCGAGATAGCTTCTCCTCAAGCATCTCGGCACTACCAACATGAATTTCTTTTAAATGCTTCCAAATGTCATAAGCTTTAGTGAGATTGTCAATACTATCAAACACTTGGGAAGAAACACTAGAGAGCAAAGCATTTCTAGCAATGACATTAAAACGTTTTTACTTAGCATGAACTTCATCTAGAGCCATTGTTCCTTCCGGAGGATCCGGATAACCGGTCTCACAAGCAACCCACACATCATAACTAAGAGCCTCAAGATAACATTGCATTCGAATTTTCCAATAGTTGCAGTTGGTCCCATCAAAGATAGGAGCTTTTCTAATTTCTATCCTAGGCCCCTCTTGAGCCATCTCCTAGCGGTGAAGCTAATACCGGAGAACCTTGCTCTGATACCACTTGAAAGAGGATCCTAAGGCCTAGAGGGGGGTGAATAGGCAATTTTAATTTCTTTTTCGATTATTCTCAATTAAGCATCATATTAAGAATGACCCAATCCTGGTTGCAATTATTAGGTAAGCAGAAGCGATAAACGAATTGCAAGGCAGCTAAGACATGGCATTCAATTTATCACAAGCGATGCAAAGAAAGTAAGTGCGGGAATTAAATGAGAGAGTGACACGGTATTTGTTTGACCGAAGTTCGGAGCCGCAACTCCTACTCTCCGTTGAGGCTACCCATTGCGCACAAGGACCGGCTCGCTCTCGAGCCTAACGCCTCACTTACTCCCCGGTAGTCGTTCCGCCACTCCGTGAGGTGGACTCACACCAGACACCGACTCGAGAGTAGCCACACGCCAAGGCCTACTCTCAAGCCCACGCCTCCACGAAGGATGTCGTATTCAAGAGTAACAAGCCCGAAACGTCCCGATCATGCCAGATCGAAGGACTTCCATGAAGCTCGGTGTTGGGGTTTAGTGATTTGTGGCTTTGGTTGATTTGTGGGTGGAGGAATGGCTCTAGATCACCTAATTTATGAGCAATAAGTGCGGTAGGTGTAGAGAGCAGCAAAACCTCAAAGAAGCCAGCCACTAGGTAGGTATATATAGCCCATGGAGCAAAACTAGCCGTTGCCCCCGGAAGGGGACAAAAAGACTAGCCGTTAGCCTCTACCGGACGCCGTCCGACAGCGGCGACTGCTCACAAAAATAAGCTGATCGGACGCCGTCCGGTAGGGAGCGGACGCCGTCCGACAGTGAGATGTGCACTGGAAATTTGGCTAACCGGACGCTACCCGGTTGCGTCCAGACGCCGTCCGACGGGAGAAAACTCAGATTTTTTAACTTTATCGGACGCCGTCCGGTAACAGCCATGCGCCGTCCGACAGTGTGTACTGTGCACGTGTTTTGCTGGTCGGACGCTGTCCGGCTGCGCCCAGACGCCGTCCGACAGAGAGTGTTTTCGTGCTAGGAATTGTGGGTGAGTTGAGGTGGGTTACTCTTCACTCCAGAAATCTGACAAGGACATCTTTAGGTATTTTTAGAAGAGGTGGACTAAGGAAACCGAGTTTTCGAGAATTCGCAAAGATCCGGCAAGATCCGAGATATTCAAACCCCTTTTGAAATTTGACAAAAACAAAAAATAAAACCTAACTACTCCTAAACTATATGTGACCTCATCTCTAGCCCGGTCACGCACTTAGAATCTTGGAGCAGCTCACGAATTTGTCGAGGTTTCAAATTAGGGTTTTACGTGAAGCCGAGTCTTTGCTAGGGTTCCGAGAAGTCCAAAAACCCCCTAGCACTTAATATTAAATATTTTTGACATCAATGCCACTAATAAAAATTAGGGCTCAACGATACTCACAATGTTTCTCAAGCAAGGTTTCAAATTCATTAGCAAGTTTTTTGTGCACCTTCATCAACTTTTTACACTTAGACTTTTCCTTCTCTAGAGCATTATTTAATTGATCAATTAAACTAGTGAGCTCAAATAGATAGGATTTCTCTTTCGTTATCTTTTCTTCCAAGGTCATAAGACACATTTGAGGTGGCGATTCCGGAGATCTTGGTGGATTGAGATTCATCCTCGGAGGTGTCCGCCCAATAGTCATCATCATTGGTGATCCACTCCCCAACAATCTCATTTTACTTGTCGGCCATGAGACAAAGTTTTTGTATAAGGATAGCCGGTGGAGTATTTTTCTTGATCGGCAGTCCGGCTAAAACATGAGCTCTTGTGTCTTCTTCTTCATCAGGAGGAGGATGATGAAGAGCTTGAGCACTCTTTCTTTTTGGACTTCTCAATGACAAGAGCCTTATTTTTATCCTTGAACTTGTTCTCACCCTTGCGATAGTGCCGATGCTTCTTCTTATCATCTTCATCTCTCTTGATATCTAAACTTGATTTTGCTTTTTTCGTTCATGGGACGATCTGCCGTCAAGTGACCCTTCTCTCCAAACTCATAGCATCGCATTTCAGAGATGGGTTTTCGCCTTGATGATGTGCCTCCATTCCTAAAGCTCGTCCTCTTAATAAACTTTCTTGAGCGCTTGGCGAGAAGAGCCAACTCTTCTATCTCCGAAATCCCATCATCGAAACAATCATCACTTTCTTCAACCATCTTCTTCTTTCCTTTGACTTTAGTGGGAAGAGCAATGATCTTCTTAGTATGAGGTGCACCTTCATAACCATTGATTCTCATCTCATAGGAGGCGAGTCTTTTGAGGAGTTTGGATGGAGTGAGAGTCTTCATCTTTTTGCTACTATTTTGAAGCATAGTAACAAACGGGTTGAACTCGAATGGAACAATGTCAAGAATTTTTTGGCACACATCAATATCCTCCATGGGCTTGCCACACGTGCCAATGTCATTGACGATCGGTTTTAACCTAGAGAACATATCATTCACACGCTTATTACGTAGCATTTTGAAATGATCAAATTGTCTCCTATCGAGAGATAATTTCTCCTCCACTAGCTCCGAACTACCAACATGGATTTCTTTCAAAATTTTCCAAATTTCAATAACCTTTGTGAGATTGCTAATGCAATTGAAAACATCAAAACTCACATTGGAAAGTAAGGCATTCCTAGCTATGACATTGTAGCGCCGATATTTTGTCTTGACGGGAGTGAGCGACAAGGACAGACGGGAGCTGGATAGCCGATCTCACAAGCAATCCAAACATCATAGCTAAGAGTTTCTAGATAGCATTGCATTATAATTTTCCAATGGAAGTAATTTGTGCCATCGAAAGTGGGAGCCTTTCCTATGTCAATCTTAGCCCCCTCCTTGGTGGCCATCTCCTAGCGATTAAGTTACAACGGGAGAACCTATGCTTTGATACCATTTGAAAGAATCTTTATGGCCTAGGGGGTTGAATAGGCATTTTTAATTTTTTTTCGGTTATTCTTTAAGCAATAAAGTTTAGAGTAACCCAATCCTAGGTTCTAGTATCCTAGAAAGCAGAAGCAAATAACAATGAGACGCACTAGAAACCTAATCCATTCATCTAAAATAATCAAGCAATCAATAGCAGCGCATGAGGAATGTAAATGTGAAAATAAATGAGACAAAGGAGAAGTGACACGGTATTTGTTTCACCGAAGTTCGGAGCCGCAAAACCTACTCTCCGTTGAGGCTAGCTCTTGTGCACAAGGACCGGCTCCCTCTTGTGCCACACGCCTCACTTACTCCCCCGTAGTTGTTTCGTCATTCCGGCGAGGTGGACTCCATCACCTATACATCGACTCGAGAGTAGCCACATGCCAAGGCCTACTCCCAAGCCCACTCCTCCGAGAAGAACACCTTCTTCGAAAATAATAAGCTCGAAATGCCCTGATCATGTCAAATTGAGGGACTTCCATGAAGTTCGGTTTGGGGGAAGGTAGGGGGTTGGTGAATTGGTGGAGGAAAAGCTCTAAAACACCCTTAGGATGAGTAAATGTTGGCTCTAGGTGGAATGGAGCAGCAAACCTCATAAATGGCTGCCTACCAAACTAAATTTATGCCCCCCCAGAGAGAAACCAGTCATTGGAGCTCGGGAGGAGTCCAAAAACTAGTCGTTACAATACCCGTCGGACCCGGTCTGATGGCTGCAACCAAGTCTCAAAACAGCTAGAACACGTACTGTCAGACTCGGTCCAACAGTGGTCAGACGTGGTCCGATGGAGGGAAAGTGCAGAGAGAGTGAGTGCCGTCGGACCCAGTCCAACGGTGATCAAAACCAGTCCGACGGTGGTCGGACCCAGTCCGATGACCACTAAGAATGCAGGGCTAAAGGAATTTTGATCTCACTTTGATTTCTAGGTATTTATCGGATGTTTGTGTACCAAGAGAAGGCTAGGGATTCATGTGAAGTAATAACTCGACATGATCGAACTAATTAGACCCATCTTGAAGCATGGGCAACAAAAGTAAAAAAACCTAACTACTCCTACATCTACACATGACCTCTTTACTCGCCCAGTCATGCTTATAACATCTTGTAGCAGTTCAGAGAATCGCCAATGCCTCACTGGGGTTTCATGAAAAGACAAAGAACTCCCTAGCACTAATCCTTGCGCAAATATCCACATCATCAATACCCCAAGAAAAAATTAGGGCTCAACAATGCTCACAAACTTCCATATCGAGGTAGAGTTGTGCCACATTGATGCTAGATCCATTTTCCTTGTAGGTATTTTTCCACCTTTGCAAGGCCTTTTTAGAGGTGTTTCCTTTTTACCCCCTTTGCTTCCACTTCCATACTACGGTGTGCACCACCGGGGTGGTGAGGCCCCATGGGCGTATAGCTTCATATTCACCGAGAAAAAGGATTCATGGAAATGCCACAGACAATCTTCCAACCTCTTAGAAAATGGTTCTACTACTGCTAGCCGGTGGAGGGACTTTTCAGGTTCACTATAGCCTGTTGATCACCTCAATAAAAATGATTCTTTTTTGAAGATTGCCAAATTGTTGTCGGTAACGGTGATGAGCATCAATAAAAATGATTCTTTTTTTTATAGATTGTCATATTGTTGTCCGTAAGGGATGACGATCATCACGTGGTAACAAACTAGCTCCAGAGCCGGATTTCACCATTGAGCCACTGTGATCGCCTTGCTTTTCTTGACTTCCTAATGCGGGATTCTACCATACGTAATTTGAGTAATTTCATTTTTATCCAATCTTCAGTTGGTGGTTCATGCTTGATTTTTATCTGACGCATCTGTGCTCCCCTATCTACCACCTGTGCGTTACTGCCTCCATGTCCCCGTCCATTTGTTGCCATCTATGCAAGTCTACCATCCTCTCCTGCTCACCATTGCTTCTCGTATGGTCCTAATTGCACCTGTGCCCAGGGGCGGGCCCTGTAAAGCCCAAATGTGTAAATCTGCTTCTTGTATGATCCTAATTGCACCTGTGTCTAGGGCGGGACCAGTAAAGCCCAAAGATGTACATTTGTACACCCAACTTTTTTGTCAAAAAATTTATTACCCTTTTCATGCCTCAGCACTATTTGTTAAAGCCCACTACTGACACCTACTGATCGGCCTACCACGGTGTCCCCTCCCGCAGCCCCCACGAGGCCCAAATCCCCCTCATTCTCCCGGCCTAGCTCGGCCTCCTTAATCCCCAGTCCCCACGGCCATGGGAACGGGACTTCCTAGTCCCCCATTCTTCCAACTCCCGTCCCTTGAATCGCGCCCCACCCCGAGGCCATGAGGCCCGCCTAACCTAAACCTAATCCATGGCAGCTACTCATGGCGCCACGCCCGCCTCCCGCCCAGGTTTGGTTTTATGATGAACCAAATGGCTCGGTTTTTAATGGGTCGGTTTCTCTATATATATATATATATATATATATATATATATATATATATATATATATATATACATATATTGAATTAAATAAATACAATACAGTACCAAACCGAATCTAACAAACCAAATCAAACCGGGCCGCTACTATTCGATCCGAACCGGTCTAGCCCGATGGACCAAGCTACCGGCGCTTATTCGGTTCGGTTCAACTAACTGGACCGGCTCGGTTCGGTTCGGCCAGACCGGCCCATTTGGCCCGGTCTATCAGCCTCCTACCTTGCCACCGACCTCCGGAGCATACAGGTATGCCTCTGTGCGTAGGAATCAACACAAACAACCTGCAAAAAGGAAAATTTAGCGTGCGTGGCCTCCAGATCTAGTGCCTTCTCCGTCCCCAATCTCTTGTCTTCGATCCCTCCCAGCGTTGCTTGTACCTTCGAGCTTCACATTCGCCTCATCTAGAAGATTGATGGAAACAAAATTTCAGAGATGGATCTTCTAGGTCATGGTCTTTTACTCTGTTCTTCCCAATTTCTTCCTTTATTTCAGAGATGGATCATTGACGACAGTGTTGTTAATCTTTGGACACAAACACAGTTAGGATACGTAGTAATTTGGCCGCATGCATTTCCGTTCTGTATTTAGTATGAATGACAAGGGACCTGCAGCTTTTCAGTTTTGCAAAACAGCTAACACTAAGTATGCATTCCTAGGAAAGATGTGAAAATTTGCACTTCAATTTAGGTTGCATATTCACCAAATCATATAAAGGCCAACTGTAGCAATGTATTGCACTTCAATCTTTCAAATGATTGGCACTGAATCATTCAAATTTTAATAGTGATGGTGCTATGTTCATATATAGAAAAGGTGAAACACAAATTTTGGGATAATATCGTTATGAACAATTTGTATTTTTATATCATCATTGCAATTTTTTTATTTTTTAAATCATGTACTGTCGACTAATGGATAACTGGGGTTACCGTCGGCAATGAATTTGTACGAGAGGGTGTTAGCAAGAACTAAGTTAGATGGTAGCACAAGACAGGGATTTATACAGGTTCAGGCCTTCAACGGAGGTAATACCCTACTTCCTGTGATCTGGGATTATGATTGATCAAGATGCGGGATGCACAATGACCAAGATGGTGTGTATGCGCATGCGTGTATGCCTCTATGTATCCGTGCCTATGGCCTCCACCCCCTCCCTTTATATAGTGTAGGAGATAGAGTTATAGGATAGCATGATAGCTAATTCTGTTATGTTGTCACATGCATATGTTGATCTCCTAATTACATGGAGTTAGATCATATCCTCGGAAACTTCCTTCGAGCTCAAGGTGCTCGTACCCCGAGAGGTCTCTATCCTCAATCGGCCGACTTGGATCGCCCTCCATCTGCTCCCTTATGGGCCTTCTAGAGGAAACCCGGGGCCCATGTAGTCCACAGTAACCCACGTGTGCTTTACGATCGTGTCAGATGTCCGGCGGACTGGTTTTACTGATAACTCCTGTAATCTGAAAAGAGATTGTAAAGAACTCAAGAAATCTTAAGTTTTTATGTGGAAGCAACGCCTGGATTGGTAGTACCAAACTCCAGCCTCTTCGGCCCATTGAGCACATCACCTCAACAGAGTAATTCGGGTACTTGGCACCCACTCTCGCATTGCAAAAGCAGCAAGTGACCCATCATGGGGCATGCCTTAAGCCACGCCATTACAACTTCTGTCTTGCAGCATGCTGTGATTCAAGCGTTTCAAGATGTATCAGCATCAGGCGCCTGGTCTTAACTTGTAAGAACCAGCACTCGGCCCAACATGGGGTGCACCTTTCAGTCGAGTGGTATCTGTCCCAACCAGAGAAGGGATCAGCATAGGCCCCTAGGGGCGTACCGATTGGACACAATCTAGCCGAGAGGTATTTTTATCCGGGTAGCGGTATACAACTGACGACCTTAGAAAAGGCATACCTCCGAAATTGTACCCAAATTTCACAACACCCAACCTCGAAAATGCGAAATTGGCTAGTGACCCAATCATGGGGTATGCCGTGAAATACTTTTAATTTTGGCGCTGCTGGTCATATGCCCTCCAGGGTGTACCGAGGCCGAATTAGCTAGGCTCGATTTTGACATATTGCCACCGTCAGCGGCGTGTTAAGAAAGCCTGTTAAGGGGATCGCCCTTTGCAGTTTTAGCTCAAGCCCAATTAAGGGGAGGCGAAGCGTTTTCGCGCCCTTTTCTTACACAGTCGGAACGACACGCGTTTCCGCGGGGGAACGTATTCGTATCCACTTCCGTCCCATCGCCATGATGGTTTTACTATGTTTGAAACGGATTACAAGGAGCGCCCTTTGAAATTCCTCTGTGTATAAAAGAAATCCAGGGGCAATGTACTTCTTCACCGCCAGCTTGCGAGTCTTCGACTTCTCCTCTTTCCGCAACGAAACCCAAAAACCTCCACCTTCTCCTTCGCTCGAAGCGATGGCGAACTTCGCCGAGCAGGTAGATGAGTGGGTCGCCGAGGCTGCCGCGAAGGCCGAGGCTGAAGCCACCGCCAAAGTCTTTGAGCACGAGCTCTGGCAGGATTACGCCCAGGTCACCGCGGAGATCCGCGCGGAGTAATCCATCAGGGTTCTGATCCACGGGTTCCCGCAACTCTACAAGGTGCGCATCCCACTCAAGGACGCACTAGCTGCCGCTCTCCTCGCCGACGGGTAGTTCTGAAGTCTTTCCTCCGGGAAGACTTCTTATTTTGCTCCTCCGCGAGCCAGCGACGAGCCTTAGCTCGATGTGCTGCGCCGCGGAGAAATGTAATTAGGCCTAAGAGCCTTTTGAATGAAAGTCTTTCAGAAATCCACATGTCTCTTCTTGCTTTAATCTTGAATTCGCGACATTGCTTCTCCTTGTTTTGATCTTGAATCCGCAACATTGCTTCATCCGAGTAGTTAGGACCGCCCGCTCCCAAACCGGCACTCGGCGCTTAACGCGAACCTCTCGGAGGGAATCACTTGGCCAGCCGGGTGGTTATCCAAGCCCTTCCCGAAGAGGCTGCAGCGCTAGACCAAGGCCCGGCCCAGAATGCGAAATGCTACCCATTGCGATAAGTTAGGAACAGGAGAACGAAATTAGTTCACCTCGCTCACTTTTCGCGCCAGTCTGTTGGTCTCTCCCAGCGTACTCTGCCGCTAGGGTTCTTCTCCATCGCAACCTCCGCCGCCACCGTCTCCGATCCGCAATGTCTCCACCATCTCCCGCCGTCCCGAAGGCAGCCAAGAGCGGCAAAGAGTGGATGAAATCCATCACGACCGAGCGGAGGCTACAGAAGCTAGTCTCCATTGGCGTGCTCCCCTCCAAGGAGTTTGCGTCTTGGAGCGCCGTTGTCGGTGAATCTTGCCCCACCCCTCGCTCCGACGAGGTAGTGGTTTTTGAATCTTTCTTCCTCCGTGGCTTCGGCCTTCCTTGCTCTCCTTTCTTTCGGGGATTGCTGCATTTCTATGGGATTGAAGTCTCTCACCTGAACCCCAATTCCATCTTCCAAATTGCCATCTTCGTGCACATCTGTGAGGCGTATCTGGGGATTGCTCCTCATTTCGACCTCTTCAGATTTCTTTACCTTCTCAAGCCTTTTCCCAACAAGAACTTTCCCGAAGCCGCAGGCGGTGCGGGATTTCAATTGCGGGAAGGGGTCCGAAAATATTATTTCGAGCTTCCTTTGAGAACCTCCAACAAGGGTTGGCACTCGGAATGGTTCTAATGTGCCAATTCTCCACCAGCCCTTCCTTCCTTCTCCGGCGAGTGCCCCATAGTCCGCCCCTCCTGGTCTTCTCCTCTCGCCGATGGCGAAGGAAGCCAAGTGGAGGAGCTTCTTGTTCTTCTCCATAGAGCAAAAACCGCCGGACTGACAGGCATCGGTGTAGTCTGAAACTACACTCAACGCCGTGTCCAGCCCATCAAGGAGAGGGTGCATCTCGCCTTTGAGTACTCGGGGCCGGAAGACGCCACTCGGGAAACTGAGGACCCGATTTCGCAGAAAGAAATTGTCAGCCGAGTGGCTGAGCTCTTCGCCCCGGGCTCAGAAATAATCCACACCGACTGCCCGGCTCCGTACCGCCTGTCATACCCTCCTCCAGCGGTAAGGAAAAGATTCTCCTCAACTCAACCACTGTTCTTGGAGGAGACAATGTAATTGATTTGGTGCATTCGCAGGGGCGCGCGACATTTTTCTCCACCTATCCCGTTCCAGAAGCCCCGAGCCACAAGGAGGCACCGCGCAAGCGTCCCGCGGGGGACTCGACTAATGCTCCTGCGGCCAAGAAAGGCAAGGGAGTTGCCTCGGGGGACTCGGATGAAGATGATGATGATGATGAGGATAACGTCCCGCTCCTGCGCCGCTGCCGCTCAGCTCCAAGGCCGTCTCCGGCTCCGGCCAAGCAGCCTCCGAGCCCTCCGTCTCCCCAATCCGCCGGCCCAGCAGCCGCGTCGGGGACGGAGAAGCCCTTCGGTTCCCGCCCGAGTGGTTCGGGCGTCCGATTCGCAATGAAGTTCATCCCATCACAAAGGTAATTCTTCATGACGCTGCGTCTTCATAATTTGTAAAGGAATTTGTATCTTGAAAAATCTTCAAATGCTTTTAGAAAACCCGTCGAAGATGACGATGACATGCCAAGCCCGCATGGCACCGAGATGCCAGCCTCGGCACCTTCAAAGCCCGATCGCCAAGCCGAGCCCCAAACAGCGAAGGACTCGACTCGGCGCGCCGCTCCTCACCAAGACTCTGGTCCATCCTCCACCACTCGTCAATCCTCGCCGGCAATGGGGAAAATCCCAGCCCCAGCTCCAGGGAGCTCAGAACCGGAAATTGAGGAAATTCCTCGCCCCTCCGCCAAAGCTCACACTCCACCCCTCTGACTGAAAATGGAGGAAGGAGATGGAGGTCGACGATGAGAGGGAAGCCGAAGAGTAGGAGGCGTTGGAAAATATGGCCGTATCTCAGGCAGAGATGTACAAGGTAAAGCCTCTTTATGCCTTGAATTCTTGCTTTGCGTTAGGGAATCCCACTAATCTCCCTCCCTTATCCATGCAGCGCATGAAAGAGAGGTCGAAGCAGAAGACCCTCTGCATGCAAAGAACAGTGGGCGAGTTAAACTCTCGCGACGAGTATGATAATGCACTGTATGCGCCAAAGTCGCAGTATCGCAGCCGGATCGAAGAGCTTCAACGAGAAGTCACCGAACTCCGGTTCCGCCACGTGGAGGAGTCCAATACCATCCGAGGTATAAAACCTCGAACAATACTAAACTTTTGCAAAGAGAATCCTCCTTGGATGATAGTCTCTAAAATTTGCTCTTGAATGTAGTGTTGGAGATGAAGCAGAAGGCGCTGGAGGAGATATCCGGGGCGAGGTAGAAGGTCCTGGAGGATGAAGTATTCCGAGCCAGTACTCAAGCCGAGAAGGTGGCTAAAGAACTGGAAGGTAACTTTTCGCCATTGACTCTCCCAGGCCCAGCCTCAGCGAAGTCCGACTGATTTATCACGTCCGATTGATTGCGCAAAGTATCGGGAGAAGACCAGGGCACAATTCCAAGTTCTGGATGAGAAAGTGAAGTCTGCCCACGAGCGTCACAACCGCACTCTGACGAGGATAGCTCCAACGCTCCGGCACCTTTATCCCGAAGAAGAGCTGCCATTTGATGCCGACATCCTAGAGGCCCGCCTCGACGATATTCCTGCGCGGATTAAGATCTTCACACAGGAGGCAGCAACGACATGCACCAGCCAAGGCCTCGTGATTGCGAAGTCAAACTTCCCTCGCCTAGACTTCGAGGCTGTGAAGGAAGGATTTGCATGCACTGAGGAAAAGGCCTGCGTCCTGCTGGAAGAAGTTCGCCCGACTGCCACCCATATAGTTAAACAATTGGATTTGTAGATGTATTTGTTACCCAAACGCTTAATTGATCCTCGATACTTGTGATCTTATTTATCCGAGCATTTAGCCTTATCCTCTTTCATGAAACGCATTTGCCGACTGGTCCAGCCCCCGAGTGCCAGGAATTAGCACTTGGCTATCTACACGTGTACCAACGGAGTAGCTAAACGTTGTCTTTGGCAAGTACCAGCGCCATTACTTAAGAATTTTCATAACACCCGAATTTGATCAACACTTATAAAGAGAAAACAACTTTTATTGATATGATAGGGTGCGGTTGACTCCGCACACTATTTATTGTAGCCCCCGACTTACTGCTTAGTCGTTTACGGCTAAGTAGCAAGTCAGAAAAGGGAACTAATTACACGCTGCTTGAATACAAGACTTTAAGAGTAAAAACGACGTAGCTGCTCGATGTTCCAGGTGTTAGGCACTTCAGATCCGTCTTCACGTTGTAGCCGGTAAGTCCCCGGACGGGTCACTTCAGCGATCATATAAGGGCCTTCCCAGAATGGGGAGAGTTTATGCTCGTGCTTCGAATTCCTTCGGAGGACCAGATCTCCCTTGGAGAACGCACAGCCCCGTACGTTGCGCTGATGGTAGCGACGCAGGCCCTGTTGGTACTTAGCCGACTGGATCGTTGCTGCTTCCCTGGTTTCCTCGAGCCGATCGAGATCTTCGTATCTTGCTTCATCCGACCGATTATCGTCGAAACCGACGACCCAAGGGGACCGGAACTTCAATTCAGTCAGGAGGACCGCCTCGGAGCCATAGACTAGGAAAAGGGTGTCTGTCCGGTCGCTTGACTTGGGGTTGTTCTAAGCCCCCAGAGCACCGAAGGCAACTCCTTTACCCAGCGCGTAGCGTACGGCTTCAGGCGATCGAAGATTCGGGCTTTAAGCCCTTGCAGTACCAATCCGTTGGCACACTCAACCTGCCCGTTGCTCCTTGGGTGGGCACCGAAGCATAACATATCTTGATTCCCAGCTCCTCGTCCCAATCTTGAAATTCGCTGCTTTTGAACTGAACGCCATTGTCGGTGATGATGCGATTGGGTACGTCAAAACGCACAACGATGTCCCGGAAGAACTCGCGTGCCTTGGCCGCCGTGATAACTGCAACCGGCTTGGCTTCAATCCATTTTGTAAACTTGTCGATGGCGACGAAGAGTTGAGTGAATCCGCCTTGCGCTCGCTTGAGAGGCCCACCATATCCAAATTCCAGACAGCGAAGGGCCAAGAGATTGGAATTGTTTGTAGATCCAGGGCTGGCATGTGAATTTGCCGTGCAAAGAACAGACACCCGTCACATCTGCGTACTATGTCTTCCGCATCTGTGACCGTGGTTGGCCAGAAGAATCCTTGCTGATAGGCTTTTCCCACCAGGGTGCTGGCTGCCGCGTGGTGCCCACATTCCCTCGAGTTTGAGTAGACCTCTGCCTTCTTGCTCTAATATGCAACGTCTTAGTACCCCGAAACTGCTTTTTCTAAAAAGCTCGTCCCCGACTACCTTGTAGCTTTTGCTTGGCGTATAATGCACTCGGCGAGGCCTCAATCCTCAGGCAGCTCGTCACGCAGAAGATAATCTAAGTACGGCTGAGTCCACCCAGGATTAATTGATAGTACCTCCGCAACGGGCTCTGGCTGCTTCTCTTGATCTTCTCCCGGTGCTGGTGGTAGTAGCTTGATAGACGGCGCGCGTAGTTCCTGGACGAAAACACCAATCGGGACCTGAGCCCGAGTGGATCCCATCCGCGCTAGCTCGTCTGCTGCTTCGTTATCCCGGCGGAGAACGTGTGTTAGCTCCAGTCCGTAAAATTTGTCTTCTAGCTTTCGTACCTCCTGACAATAAGCCGCCATGCTATCGCCAATTCAAGACCACTCCTTTTGAACTTGGTTAACCACGAGCTGGGAATCCCCGCGCACCATTAACCGCCTGACGCCAAGCGATATGGTGACGCGTAGCCCTTGGATGAGTGCCTCGTACTCTGTGGCGTTGTTGCTGACAGGAAACAATATCTGGAGGACGTAGCGTAGCTTCTTTCAAGTCGGCGATATGAGCAAAATCCCAGCCCCCGCGCCGCTGAGCATGAGGGAACCATCAAAGTACATTGTCCAGTACTCAAGATTCTCCTTTGCTGCTGGGGTCTAAGCCTCTATCCACTCCGCGACGAAGTCTACTAGTGCTTGATATTTGATGGCTAATCGAGACCTGAACTTTATTTCAAAGGCTCCAAGCTCGACTGCCCACTTGGCAATCCTCCCGGTGGCCTGCCGATTGTGGAGTATATCTCCCAGCGGAAAAGAAGTGACCACCGAAATTTCATGCTCTTGAAAATAATGCTTGAGCTTCCGTGGTGTGAGTAACACAGCATATAGAAGCTTTTAAACCTGTGGGTACCTTGTTTGGGATTCGCCCAATACCTCGCTTACGAAGTAGACCGGGCGATGTACCTTCTGGAGAGAGCCCTCCTCAGCTCGTTCAACCACTAGAGCGCTGCTGATGACGTAAGTCGTGGCGCCGATGTAGAGTAAGACGGGCTCCTGGGGCATGGGAGGGACCAACACCGGAGGCGTGGTGAGAAACCTCTTTAGATCTTCGAAGGCTTCTTGCGCTTTCGCTGTCCACTGAAAATCGTCTTGTTGGTGTAAGAGCCTAAAGAATGGCATGCCTCGCTCTCCGAGTCGGAAAACGAATCGGCTGAGTGCCACGATGCATCCAGTGAGTTTCTGCACATCCTTCTGATTGGTCGGGGGCTTCATCTTGATGATGGCGTTGACCTTCTCTGGATTGGTTTCGATCCCCCGGTGAGAGATGATGAATCTGAGTAATTTACCAGACGGAACCCCAAAAACGCACTTCTCGGGATTTAGTTTCATCCGGTATGCCCTTAGGCTCTCGACTGTCTCGGTCAGATCTGTTATGAGATCCCATCTGGATTTTGTTTTTATGACGACGTCATCGACATAGGCCTCCACGTTGCGTCCGAGCTGAGTGTGAAAACACCGCTGTATGGTGCGCTGATAAGTTGCGCCAGCGTTTTTCTAGTCCGAATGGCATTGTGATATAGTAGAAATCACCAAAATATGTAATAAACGACGTCTTGATGCAATCCTCCTCCTTCAGACTGATCTGATGATAGCCCGAGTAGGCATCCAGAAAACTCAAAAGCTCGCACCTGGCGGTGGAATCCACCACTTGGTCGATGCGGGGGAGCCCAAAAGGATCCTTGGGACACGCTTTGTTGAGGTCAGTATAGTCGACACACATCCGCCATGTCTTGTTTTCTTCTGCACCAGGATCGGATTGGCAAGCCACTCGGGATGATACACCTCCTTGATGAACCGAGCTGCAAACAATTTGGTGATCTCATCTCGTATGGCGTCTTTTCGATCCGGAGCAAATCTTCGTAGGTGTTGCTTGATTGGCTTCGCCTTCTCGTCGACGTGAAGAGAGTGCTCAATCACCTCCCTCAGAACACCAGGCATGTCCGAAGGTTTCCAAGCGAACACATCCTGGTTGGCCCGGAGGAAAGTGACGAGCGCATCTTCCTATTTCCTATCGAGCCCTGTCCCAATCACGGCTGTCTTGGCCAGATCAGACGGGTCCAACAGAATCTTCTTAGTTTCTTCGGCTGCTTGGATGGATGTATTGGCCTGCTTCTTGGCGGGGATATCCCCTTCCTCCTGAAGGGAGGCAACCTCCAGTCGGATCTTTTTCATCTCAGCAGATGAATCCAGTGTCTGCGCCATCTCCCAGCTTTCGCTGTCGCAGAGCCGGGACTGTTTAACGTCACCAGGGAGGGTGATTACACCATTGGGACCTGGCATCTTTAAGACGAGATAGGTATAGTTGGGAACAGCCACGAATTTGGCGATCCCCGGCCTTCCTAAAATGACATGATATGCCGTCTCGAAATCAGCCACTTCAAAACTCAGACTTTCGGTCCGATAGTTATCCTTGGTCCCAAACGTGACAAGCAAAGAGATCTGTCCGAGTGGTATCGCGGAAGTCCCGAGGATTACCCGTGGAAAGGAGATGATCCCTGCCGTAGCTCAAAACGCGGAATATTCATCTGATCCAAGGTCTTGACGAAAAGAACATTAATCCCACTCCCGCCATCGACCAGGACCCTCTTCAATTTGCTTCCTCGCACGACCGGGTCCAGTACCAGAGGATACCTCCCAGGGAAGGTGATCCGACCCGGGTGGTCCGATCGGTCGAAGGTGATGGGCACCTCGGACCAGCGCAAGTACTTAGGCGTCATGGGCATGATAGCGTTGATCTCCTGAGTGGTAAGTTTTTGCTTCCGCTTGGACTCGTACGCATCAGAGCCCCCAAAGATGTAGCTGATGTAGCGCTCAGCGTCCTGGTAATCTACATCGGGTTTCTTGCCTTGACCGCCCTTAGCCGCTGACTGCTTGGGGTTCTTGGCGAACTTCTGTAGAATAAGGCAGTCTTTGGCAGAGTGCTTTTCTCGTTGGTGGAAGGAACATATCCATAACCTTGTTGTAGTCGTCGTCGTTGGGGGGCTTAGGCCAATTGCGCTCCATATTGGCGACCATCTCGTCCCCCTTTCGCTTCTTATCCTTAGGCTTGCTCTGCTCGTCATTAGGCTTCTTCTTTTGGCCTCCGTCGTTACCACCGCGATGATTCATGATGGCTTCCTCGGCGTTGGCCTCTTGATCCGCCATTGTGAACATAGCTTTGAGATTACGTGGGGTCCCGAGTCAACTGCCTGATTAGCTCCTTGGATTTGCATCCGGCGAAGAAGGCGTCGATGACTGTTTGCTCTGAAACGTCCCGGATCTCGTTCTTCTTCTTGGTAAAGCGCTTGATGAACTCACGAAGAGTCTCGTTCTTGCGCCGATGTAGCTGTCTAATCTCCCATCTCCCCGCTGGCCTTTTATAAGTCCCTTGAAAATTGGCGATGAACTGCTCCTAGAGGTCGTCCCAAGACTCGATCGAGGTATCCGGGAGTCCCGTTAGCCAGGTCTGGGCGGTTAGGGTCAAAGCGACCGGCAAATAGTTTGCCATGACGTTCTGATCACCTCCTGCCGCGCTGACTGCCAAGGCGTAAACCTGCAGCCAGTTCTTTGGATCTCTCTCGCCATCGAACTTGTCGATGCCTTTGAGATTAAAACCATCCGGCCAAACCACTCGGCGAAGATCCGGGGTGAAGGCCCGAATCCCCTCCAACAGTCGTGGCCGCCTCCGCCTCGGAGATCTGCTACGATGCTCCCGGCGCGGGCCTTGGCGATGCTCGTGGCGGTGGTCGCGCCGACTGGCGGTGCTCTCAGCCTGGTCATCAACGCGCCGGCTATGATGGCTACGAGAGTTTCACTCGCCTTCAATGCGCTCCCGCTGCTTGGCTTCTATGTCTTGATGAAGATCATGGGCAGCTGTCTGGCGGGAATCGCCAGCTGTGGAGGCACGAGCCCGGTTTCGATTGCACGTAGAACGACTGCAAGCTGAAGCGGTCGGAGCGGGAATTGCCTCGTTTTGCTGTATGGCAGCCATCTCCACCATGGTCGTCGCTCGAGCGAGGGTCAGGGCGAACGGGCTGCCTTCTGAAAGTTGCGGTGCGATGGTCTCGAGAAGAGTCTTCGAAACGATACCTTTCGCCTGGGGAGTCGTGTAGACCTCCTGATCCCTCAGCTTTACCGCGTGAAGCTCGTTCTAGACGTCGCGGCCGCGGACGCGAAGTTGACGTATGCGATGTCGATCCTCCTCTCGACGCGAGTCCGGGTTCGCCGCGCCAGTGGCGGTCTCCTCGTACGCGACCAGCGGAGAGGATGAGTGATGATCCTCCGCGCCAAGGACAAAGACTTCCCTATAGTTACGTACCTCAGCACTCTCATCAGACTCAAAGTCGGAAACAGAGAGGCTGACTTGTTCGCTCTGTCCAATGAGTGATGACACCCAGGAACATGGTTGGATCTGATCCGAGTGGATCTGATGCGCTCGCCGACTGGTTATCTCCTATCTGAATCCCTGACGAAACCCGTGCGATGGTCGCGACGGAATTCTCGAGTCCGGAGGGAAATCCAGCCGAGGGCACTGAGTTGTTGTTGAGCGGAATAGAATCCACGCCCATGCGGTCGAGCCCGCTGAGTCCTTTTTTGTCTTCCTCGAGGAGAGGTGCGAAGGCGAACAGCGAGCGGGTCAATCCGCTGAAAGTGCTTGCTAAATTCTCCAAACCAAAGGGCAATGGGTCACATTGATTGCGTGCGCCTTCTTGCGAAGAGATCTCTCCAGGGGAGAGATGTGAAGATTGCCAACGCCATCGGCGATGAAGTCCAGGGTGCCAAAACGAAAGGACTGCCCCGGCCTCAAGGCGATGTACGACGATCTCGAAAAAGCCATCTAACTTGAAAGATGATCTTGACGCTGCCCCCTACCTGACAACTAATGGTTAACTGGGGGTTACCGTCGGCAATGAATTTGTATGAGGGGGCGTTAGGAAGAACTAAGCTAGATGGTAGCACAAGACATGAATTTATACAGGTTCACGTTCTCAACGGAGGTAATACCCTACTTCCTGTGCTCTGGGATTATGATTGATCAAGATGCGGGATGCACAATGACCAAGATGGTGTGTATGCGTATACGTGTATGCCTCTATGTATCCGTGCGGCCGTGCCTATGGCCTCCACCCCCTCTCTTTATATAGTGTAGAGGGAGATAGAGTTACAGGATAGCACGATAGCTAATTCTATTATGTTGTTACATGTCATGCATGTATTGATCTCCTAATTACATGGAGCTAGATTATATCCTCGGAAACTTCCTTCGAGCTCAAGGTGCTTGTATCCCGAGTGGTCTCTATCCTCAATCGGCCGACTTGAATCGCCCCCCATCTGCTCTCTTATGGACCTTCTAGAGGATACCCAGGGCCCATGTAGTCCATATGTACACTCAATTTTAAAAACCCGTGCCCGCCACCGGGCGTGCCTGGCTACCAGCTCAAGAACCGGCGAACTATCGCCATCCACGTACGTTGCCTAGCCCTAGGCACCCTCATCGAGGACGCCAGCCCTATTGCCGCCCTGGCCGGTGACGCCTAACCTTAAAATGCCACCCTGGCCGAGCGCGCCTAAGGGCATTTTTCCAATTGCATGCACAGCGTGGGCATTTCTTGGTTTGCGTTTTTTTTTGGGACAAACAATAAATATTTTCCACATTCACAGACATATTCGCCTTAGCCACCTCATGCTCGGAAGCTTCACCTTCCCATTTCAAACGCCAAGACACCACCGTGAAACTCTCAGTGCCCGCGCTTGCCACTCCCTGAGCTTTTGCCACTCTGAGACGCTCTCGTTTAATCCATTAAACGTTTAAAGAGAACGAATGTTGATATGTTACTAAACACTCAAATTAAAAAATATGTTAAAATGCAATGATGCTTACGCATGTACACATATTTTACACCTTGCACTAAACAACCTCTAAACATTGATGCTTAAGCATATCTTCTCATTTAATGCACTAAATGCTATCCATGGCCACAAAAAAAAAGATTTTTAAGCATCTCTAAGCAGCTATACATTTGTACATAGTTTTACCCTATTTAACTACTCTCTCTGCTTTAAAAAACAAGTCACGGTTAACTTTTGAACACACATTTGATCATTTGCCTTATTAAAAAATTTATTAAAAATATGTAAAAATATAAGTCCTATTAAAATACATTTAATAATAAACCAAGTCACAACAAAATAAATGATATTTACATAACTTTTTTGAATAAAACGACTGAACAAACGTGTGTTCAAAAGTCTGCATTGACTTGTTTTAAAAAATGGAGGGAGTATAATGCAACGAAATGAACCGATGTGCAAACAAACATATCATCGGTTCTTCCATGTTTCCCACTTCCAATTTAATTGTGCATCCTAGCGTTGTATCCCTGATATTCCCCGATACTCGTACGTGCATTCCATGGGAGCGGCATCCTCTGCAGTTCTCTTTTGTGGTTGGGTTACTCTGCAGTTCTCTTTTATGGTTGGGTTACTGATATGTGAACCTAGAACGCATGGGACTCACATGTCAATAACCCAACGGCACCGTAGCAATATACGACAACAGCTATGCTTTTAGGGAGGGGGGCAAATAATCGATCAGCATCTAACAGGATGATCAGCCTTCATTCTGTTTTCACAATCAGAAAAGTCTCGTTATTTAGTTCGTTTTGTTTCACCGGAACAGGGAAAACCTAGCTATTAATCCTGGAAATCATGACCAAGGAACGAGACAAGAGGATCAGCTCTCTAACAGCTCTCCCAATTCAGCATATATTACAAAGGATGTCATTCGATGCGAATAGGTTGGAAAAAAAAAACTTGATAAGAGATTCTATCTTGCAGCTCCTGTCACAGTGGAACCACCGTAACACCCTGATGAAGAAAAATGATACCAGTAAAAGCGATGAAGATCATAAAAATAAATAAAACAAGAAGCATAGGTATCACAAATTCATGATGTAAAGAATGATTCTAAGAGAAAATCCCTTACTTGAGAACAATGATAGTAGCATTGCAATATGTACACTGCTGCGTCCAGCCAGTTGTTTACCTACAAAGAGAATTCTGACTTAGAATTCGGCAAAAAGCAAAGCACCAAGCGCGTGAAGTGTGAGAGAGAGGGAGGGAAGGAGGGAGTTCACCGTCTATACAAAGCCTTGATATCCTGACGAATTGCATTGCTCTCCAACAATGCATCTTCAGAGTCATCAACATCAACTTGATTCAACTTAAAGTCCTCAGTAGTGCAGTGCCCACTCCATTCAAACCACAGCTTTGGTATGATTTCTTTCTTGAATGCAGTTTCATGGAATTTTTCCTCTGGGGAATCAGCAGCTACAAGCCTGTATACAAACACTTTCTTCTGCTGTTTAGGCCTGAATGCGCGCCCAATTGCTTGCCGGGTAACAGATGGGTTCAAGTGAACATCTAGAATGATGACTCTTGATGCGCCCACAAGGGAGATGCCTTCTCCACATGCCTTGATAGAACCAAACAGAACTTTTGCATCAGAAGAGCTGTTAAACTGATCCATAGCCAATTCTCTGTCGTCTGCACTGGTGTCCCCAGATATCACAAAAATCTCCTTTCCAACATGCCAGCCCCTCATCTTAACCAACAGCCTTTCTAAAAATTTCATGGGAAGTATATATTGACTAAAAGCAAGTAATTTCTCTCCTGCAGAATCAGCAAGGGATAAAATATTAAGAAAAAACCTGGCCTTCACCCCATCTTTCACGTTGATAGACTGAACCAAACTATCAACAGAGGCATCTGTTAAGTTATTAACCCTATCGGCAGCATCAACTTCTGAAATTTCTGATAGAGAAGGATGGATGTACACTGCAGTCCCAACTGCACTTCTCTTGAACTTCTCATAAGCTCCTAACTTGTGAACAATGTCTTTTTGCTTGGGAGTGAGTTTCAAGAAAACACTCAAGTCTACTAGACCAGGTAATTCATCTAAGAAGTCGCCCTTATAGTAGTGAAGCACATCTTTCGTTAATTCCCTAAGACTTCTAATAACATGAGCTTTTCTCGTGAAGTTGCCATCATGCAGCAGTGTATCTTCTACTGACTCAGTGAATGCACTCTCACAAACCCCTTTTAAACCCCTGCTACCCGATATTGCTACTTGACTCATTATACGTCTGTATATAGGACGTGATGACTCCATCTTGAGAAACTTTGGGCGTACAAGGTTCAAGATGTTAAACACTTCCCCAACATGATTCTGGAAAAGTGTACCTGAAAGGACCACTTTGCGTGGCGTTTGCACTCTGCTAAGTGATTCTAGCACATCAGTCTCCCGATTTCTAGGTGTATGGCCCTCGTCTAGTATCAATAAGCTGGGAACCATAAGTAGCATGTCCCGGCATGCAGCTGCAACATTGCCACCCACATCACCACAGATGATCCGGGAGAACTGCTTGTATCCAAGAAAGAGTATACTCATCTTGGCTTGCCAAGACTTGAGGACTTCCAATTGGTCTGCTCTTTTATCAGCCTTGACAGAATAGAAGTCATAGAGTGGTATGTCCTCCACTTGCCACAGTTGCCATTCCCTCTTCCATGTGCCTAAAATCCCTTTAGGAAGCACAACAAGGGGTCTTGCGGAGGGATACCTCGCCAAGAAGCTCTGAATGAAACTAATGAGCATAAATGTTTTCCCTGTACCAGGGGCATGAGCTAGAATACAACCACCAGGTTTGTCGGCGACTAAATTCTTAACCAGGAAGTTAAATCCTTCAAGCTGATGCGGCCTCATTTGATTTGCATGTCTTGGATGGATGGCAATATCAGAGACAATGAAGTCTTCAGAAATTTTAATATCACCAATGTCAACCTCATCAGCATCCTTCGAACGTGATTCACAGAAACCTGATCTTGCCCTTGAAGCCTGATATGAGGTAAACATCAAGGTCAATTAAATTTTCCTATTCTTGTAGGAACATCTTGCACATTTAAGTTTCAAGATAAAACGTTTACAATGCTTTACGGAAAGCATTCCATATGTTACTAAACTGATGTCTTGAATAGTATGCTCTCAACTTATATCATGATAAGCCTCTCAATAAACCTATATCATTGCTAAATGAACTTTAAGTTACGAAAGCATCACATATCTTGATAAACTACAAACCTTTTTCCACTGATAATCAATAATTGTCTCAGCCCTTCTCACAATCATACCACAGATACGACATACATGGCCCAGATCTTCGTGAAGTCGAATGTCATGATTGCAATCATTGTCCATATTTTTTTCATCCCCTTCTTTCTCATTGTCTGCCTCTTCAAGTGTGTCAAGCTGGCCAATAAATACTACTAAAGAATTAGTAACAAACAACAAGAATTGGATAGCGTCAGTTGAAATGAGAAGCAAGTAAGCAAGCTTGATAGATCTGAAACTTTAAAATGAAAAATAAATGCCCTTTTACTAACATTCTAGATTGCTTGACAAAAATACACTGCCCATTAAAAAGTGTTCAATCTTTAAACAATATAACAAACAATTTGGCATGTATACAAACAAAACAGTCAACTGGCAAATAACTAACAGATTTAGCAGCAGCTCGTAGACCGCCTGAAAAAGAATATTTATTGTTTGATCAATTCTGTAATGCTCCAGCAATAAAAGTCAAAATTCTGTGATAAAAAGGGCACCTTTGTGCTTTCCACAGCTAGAGAAAAGTCGTTCCAAAGATCCTCAAGACCATCACTTTCCTTTTCTGGTTTCTCCTCTTCCTCCACAGGTATGCAGGCTTCCGAGGGGAAATCAACTTGTGCTGGATTTGGCTCATGTTTCCTTTTTCTTTTCCTTGGGACAGTTGCAGCATCTCCATCAACCTGGGAGCTGGGGTCCAGGTTCCTTCGTTTTCTCTCCTTAGGGAGAGCAGGAAAAACTTGTGTTTCTGCTCTCTTCTCAGCATGGCTAGCAGCCTAAGATGAGCAACAAAAGTTACAATTGGAATATGAAAACCTCCACATTCCCTACAAGTGAGGGCTATTTTGATGCAGCTTGATGTACTGAACATTTAGATGCATGAACATAATAAAAATAAATAAACATCAAAAACAAATATCACAATGCTCTTCAAAGAGACAAAAGTACAATCACAAGATCTAATGCAATCCACTGCCTTTCATGGCAAGTATGTGGAAGAACAAGAGCAACAAAAAAGTTAATATGAATATTCAAGGCGAGAAACTGCCTATGAAAGTCACGTACCACTAGATCTTGAATACGCTGCTCCTCAGGCCTTTGCTGCAATATAACTTTCTCAAACTGAATAGATGGTCGCCATGTTTGCAAAGGCAACTGATTCATTAAAGCTGCACTTTGACCATATGGAACAATTTGTGCGTAATGGCCTCCTTCAACATGCAAGGTTTCATTTACTTGGTGCCCTTTGGATGCCATCCTTGTGAAAGCACCAGCCAATCCAGCTGTTGTCAATTGTTTGTTTTTCTCAGGTGCCAGATTTTCGTATCCTGTGTTACCTCCATCCTCATCATCTGAATCAAGAACTATTATTGGCGTGCTCTGTTCTGTTTGCTCAATAGGACAGCTGATCATGTTAGTGTCTCCCAATTTACCGCTTTTCACAGAACTCTCTGTGGGGTGATGTAGAGTAGAAAGGAAGCTGATCAATTGGACCTTGCGAGCATAAATACTTTCCCAGTCCTTGCTAACGCTGCCACATTCCCATCCACGAACCCTATTTGAAGCAGGAAGTGAAAGACCACTGGAATAAGTTGCAACTCCAGGTGCAAATGCACGGCTCTCAGGCTCTGAAGCCTTTTTTTGCCTCCGGTAATACATGCCTACAAAGATAGAAGATTGATTACACGTCACAGGAGGGAGGTAGACCAACTAAACTTGTTATTATGTTGATATTCGACATATATCCATCTCTATTAGAAAAGCACAAGTGTTGAGTAAGCCCCCATATACAATGCATTTTTCTTTTTCCATAGATTTCATCTCTATGCAGACATCTAATAGCAAAAGTAAACCTGAAGAAACTCAACTTACAAGAAGTAGCACAAACCGTTACATGTGGAGAAGATCTATAATAAATTCTAAAATGCAGTGAACAACAAGCAATAAGTGACCCATCACCTATTTAGTGAAGCAGTGCATTCAATGAACAAACAGGTAATATGATCGATCACCCATAAGTTAACTTTCTTTTTAATTTCTTTAAACATTGTGGGGCCGAGCATTTCACTTGCTACAATCCAAATTAAATACTAAACAATGTAGTTTGTTTCATACAAAACTAGAAGGCATACAATAGAAATATAACCCACGATAAAATCTTTGATCAAACTCAAATACAGTTCTTACCTTCCAATCATCATAGCCTACCCAGCAAAATGTAACATAAAAGGAAACATAAAAATAAAATGTGAGTGCAATGGGCAGCAGAAACACTTCAACTGAGAAAGCTGTGTCCTCACAAGCATTTCACTCAAAAAATAGTGTGCATGCACAAAAGAGTATATCTGCTTTGATATCTACACACCAACTATCCAAGCTTCCAAACAACATATACCTGGAAGTACCTCGCACAACAATCAGTACTCCATCACTACATCAAACATACTGACGAACAATATGTGTGCTATATGAGAGGTCAAACATACGGCATCGACACAACAAAGGGGTCAACTAACAAAACTATTCACTGAAGCAAAGACAAATATGGCAAAGCACAAACCAAAATACCATTATGGGTTCATACCAAGAGTTGTATGGAAACAGGGAAACAACGGGCAGCAATGAGACGAGTAATCGTCCACAAAGATGACAGGTTATAAGAGATAGGAGCCAACAAGCAAGGTGAGGCTCCATGTCTGCCAAATTTGATTCTCAAATGGATAGATTAAACGGCAGTTAACCTCTTCCCTAAACCTAACCCTCAATAAAACACAGAAGTCCATGAACAGCAGGCTCGGGTTGGGGAAGAGGATTAATACAGACTTGCAGAAAGGCCATCTAAGGTTACTAAATAGTGAAAACAGCTCCAATTTGAGCCCACTACATTCCAAAGCAGCATCTTTTATTATACAAGTCAAATGCATAGTTCAAGAAGACGCTAATCGCTAGTCAGCCAGCCAGCTAGGGACTAGTAACTAGACAGTTAATCCAAAGATTAATCCGAACTAATTAATCGCAACAAGTGCACAGGTGATTTTAACCAACAGAAACGGAAAGCGAGGAGGCCAGCCAATAATATCACCCCGGCGATCACCAAGACAAATCCCCAAACACCGGGAGACAAGGCGACGGCTAGGGAACGGCAAGAAGGAAAGCATTTTCCAATGGCGGGCAAGGCGAGGTGCCCGATAACTAGAAGCGCGCAGACGCACGCGCGCGCACGCACATACAATCCCCAGAAATGGGAAAGAAATTTCACCCCAACCAAACCCCCCGAGCAAAACCCTACATCCGAGACCCCCACGAACCCCAGTCCAGAACCCTCGCCCGGCGATGCAAATGCAGGCTGCAGCATACATCCGAACACCCCCACCGAAGATCGATCCCACCTTCCCAGTTCCCACCGCGCGCGAGCCCACAGAACCCATACTGGAACCGGCGGCCACTGCACGGGCGGGGCAGCCACGACGTGATCAGACCAGAGCGAGGGGGGTGCGGGAGAGGGGGAGGAGGAGGAGGAATGGGGAGGGGAGGAGAGCGGCGCTCACAGGGGGGTCGCGCCGGCGGGTCTCCGCCGGCGGCGGCCATGGCGGCGCGGCGGCCGCTGCGCGGTGTGGCTCCGGGAGGGGAGCGCGTGGGGGTGAGGGGAGACTGTGAATGGGAAGGTGTTGTGAGCTGTGACTGTTGTGCGTGTTGGTGGGATCGTGTAGGAATCTCCGTGCAGAGGCTAGCAGCAGTAGGCCGCCTCGCGCGGGCTGCCGTGCTGTCTGGCTGACGTGGCGCCCGATGGGGCCCGCCGGCCAGCGGAAGGGGAGGGCTGGGTGAAGTGAAACAGTAAGGCCCTGTTTGGAAGTGGAGTTTTTTAAAACCATGGTTTTGTAAAACCATGGTTTGTGTTTTGTTATGATCATGAAAAACCATGGTTTTGAAAACCATTGTTCTTACAAGACAAGTTAGAAAACTTTGGTGTGGAGTGGAGTCTAAAACTCAAAAAACCATGGTTTTCTTAAAACCATGGTTTTCAAAACAGAGTTTTTAAAGTTGCTTCCAAACACCTCATGGTCTCAGAAACCATGGTTTTTGAGAAAACCATGGTTTTGCATAGAAACTACAAAATAACTCCACTTCCAAACAGGGCCTAACCTTTTATTCCGTATGGAAACTTGTTTGTTTCATGTTGAGTTTTACTGTGTCAAATTTGTGATCCCTCGAAATACATTTTTAAAAATTTAAAAATTATGGAAAAATTATTTTATGAAGTATAAAAAGAACTATTTAAAAACTCACAAAAATGACTACAAAATATTACATCATTTGAGTTATACAAAAATAACAAATTTTCATTTAATTTAAATTAATCTAAAACAAATAAGGCTTTTATCTATGCCTCGTGATGGAGCTATGGTACGAGAACAATGGTGCAACAACGAGTATGTCGACGGTTGAGATAACGATCTCAAATCGCTAAGGTTCTTTAAAAGTGAGATGGGAGACACGCCGAACAACCACGAACAACAACGAACAGGAGACAAGGGTTTTTATCCTGGTTCAGACCTCTCGGGAGAGATAATAGCCCTACGTCCAGCCTTTCTTATATATCAAAGATGATTACAAGAGGTGGCTCGACGAGACGAACAAGTCTCGGCGAGATTATGCGTGTACGAGTGCTAAAGCTCTAAGCCAGATGCTAAGACGTGAATTGGATTCAGATGCCCCCTAAACGCCGTAGGGGCATGGTTTAAATAGTACAGGGTAAACCGACCTACCGAGGGAATATCGGGCCGGGCTAACTACGAGATCGTAACGAACTCATACATGCCAAATATATCCCAAGGCAGATAAGGCATACTCCTAGTCTTGAGGATCACGACGTCTGCTCCAATCCGGGAAACCAACGTCTGGGTCTTCACGTAGCCGTGCAGAACTCTTGTTCGAGTCGGACTCAAACACGATTCCTTGGCCGTTATGCACCGCGTCAGCCAAGGGCTGCTCGGCAGGATGCACATGGGCCTGATAGGACCTTCCAGGGAGCTGGCCCCTAGTAGGCTGTTCGATTGGGCCGTCAGGGAGTGGGCCATGGCAATGGGCCGTAATTTTATCCCCGACAGAGTACATTTTTCTTAGCCGCCCATTTATTTTCATTGATGTTTTTTTAATGTAGGCCATCTTTTCGATTGTGTTGGTACGGCTTGGTCAAGTCATTTGTCAGCCCTCATTTTTATACATACCAGAGAGTTGTTGTTGGCATGCACTAGACCCTGTATCAGCACTCATTATTCGGAGAATTACATACCTGGTTACATGACGCAGGCTTAATATTAAGTAAGCCAAGAGACCATACAACTGTTATAGGGAAATTATCAGAGTCAGCAGAACATATATAAGATCATCCGAAAAATCCTCCAACGGCTATGCACTCTTGTAGGCGGCTGGAGCAAACTCTAAACCGCATCATGACCTTTGTAGCCGGATCATCTCCTTCGAGACACTCGAACAAATCCTTCTCCTTAACTTTCATCTAAAAGAGTGTAGATATACGAGATCAGTGTCATCCAAACGCTAGCTAGTTAACACTACCCTTAATGCACTTAATGATAGGAGGCTTTTGATTGGGGGAAGAGGTTATTTTTATTTGTGTAAGGCCAGTTTCTAAGATGAGTTTAAATTACCCTATCTAACATCAAGTATTAATGTTTCTTTTAATCAACAAGGGGTTCAGCGCAAGAACAGACTCAACCAAAGCACTAACCGACAGACCTTGTCAAACCACCTTAAGACGACCAACCCAAACTCAACAAACATACTTGGCCTTGACTTTAATCAAACCAAACTTCATGTTGCCCCAACCCCAAATCCTACCATCCTTCAGAGATTGGCAATCATGTTGTGGACCACACTTGCCATAGATTGCCCGCCTTGGCCTAGGAGGGTTGCCAGCCCACTCTAACCTAGTGTCATCGTGGAGAAATGTGGCCTTCATCACCATCTGGTGACGACCAATGCCGATCACTTTCGGGAGTGGTCCCAGAGGGCCTCCGCAGAGTGCTCGCAGCTGGCGATCCAAATCCCGAACTCTGCACGATGGCCACGCGTTGTGTTGGAACCAACATCCAGATGGCAGCGATTCTCCGCTACGCGTGTTTTTCCGCGCTCCTCCTGGATAAGCCCTGACCAAACCCAGCACAAGGCATCTCGTGCCTTAATCATCATTAGGATGTCATCCATGTGGCAACTCTCCAACCAACTTGTCTCTACATCAACAATTCATGACATTACCATACATGAGCTATCCCGACCAACCGACCCAAATCGGACCGACGGATCACCCAACTATAACCACAACAACACCCAGCCCATCGCTCATCTATTTGCCCTAACCGTCACATGTCATATCTTTTGAATGAATGAATGGATGACCGGAGAATATCGGTTCACCGTTCCATGGCTAGTTGCTAGAAGAATTATTTTGGACCTAAGCAGGTTTTACCCATTAGGTAGGGTTAATGTTGTTACCAAACTATTATTGGGCTAAACAAGGATATGGCAGTCAAAACAGTCATAAAGGGTAGATAATACAATGACAGGCATGTGTATTTATAACATGATTAACAAATGGTAGTAATTAAGCATGTACTTTGATAATAGACAAATATAGTTTGGAAAAAGGGGGTAATGAACATAATTATATCGATGTTAATCCGCACTAGGGAAAGTCGCAATCTCTCCCTAATATGGGTAAACATCTATAAGAGTAAGTGTTAACTCGTCTGGACCACTTGTATCCCAACCGCGGATCTTGATTCGCCTCAAGATCCTCCTTAACCCTTGTGGTCTACCGCCAAGAACCAAATGACACAGATAGACACCAAGATGTGGGGAAAACATGATGCATGATATGCAATCGCTTCTATGCACTTAATAACGAGTCTACGTAGGCTACCTTAGCATCTTTTCGGTATTCCTACTAAGTAATAGAATTCTATGAGTATCTATAAAGAGATAGACTTCATAGAGGTTTCACTGGTGCGGTATGACGTCATCGAAGTCGTGCGACTAAAGATAATAATGCATGGAATGCTTTGGATTAGAATGTGTCGTATTCTCGATTAAGTTCCTTTACCGAGATTTAATCCTATGTTTGAAAAATAGGCGTTACGCATTTTATTTTGAATTCAAGTGAGAACTATGACAATCCAATGTTCATAGTTTATTCTCTATCCATAGTTAGGATACCCTACCATAGATAACTAGGGTGGCTTTGCTGAACTAGGCTAGATATAACTTGATCACCTTCTGGTTTACAAGATAAGTGTGTGCATGTGTATAACTAAGTCGACTTGTAAGCGGCACGATGTCAAATTTATACTTATTAGATCAAAGGTAATCTCTCTATTCTTCCTCTCATAGACGACCTCTTTTACTAGTATTTAGCGTATCGATTGATTTCTTATTTATATACATAGAAAATTTTATTCAGATTATATTGCATAAGCTCGATATCAGCTTTCTTATTAATTGTCATGAACTCTTACAGGACAGGGTATATCGTACCTCAGCTTACGCTTTTAATGGTGGATATTAGTTTCTAGCTACTAATGAATTCTAGGTGTATGATATTTTATACACTAGGCAACTACCCTGTGGGTTCTATCAACTTTTAAAAATAGACACTCACTACAGAGATCTACCATATATATTCTTAGATCCAAGGATTTATTCTAGGTTCGAAAGGTTATTTCATGTCTAAAAACGTTCTCTTGAATTTTTAATAAGCCACACTCGATCTTAATTAATGGGGCTCTCGTTTAGTACAAGTATACTCGGTATTATTTTACCTATCTAGGTTTTCTAACATTTCTTTTAGGTCTATAGAAGTATATTATATTTTATATAATTCTCCTACATTTTTCTCAACTTAGTTCTAGTCTTTATTAACAGGCAAATCATTTTGATTTACTTTCTATATATAAAGGTACTCCGGAGGTTCACTACTTACATGATCGGAGAAAACCTATGAAACGTTCTTAGGTTGATGATCATGCAATGTCTCTAATATTTTTAGTATTAATCATAAATAGTCTAGGACTTTAGGAGATGTCTACGAGTCTTTAATAAATTGCCAAACCCAATTTTAAAATAAGAAAATGTTGCCAATTGGCTTAATACGATCTTATTAATCCAATTCTTCCACTACACTATTTATTGTGATATTTTTCCCAGGCAGTGAATCCCCCCTTAGCATTTGGGTACTTAGCTTTATACGTAATGACATGTAATAACAACAAATTGTCAAATCATTCCCCTAATACTTTACCGGCGTAGACCTGGCAGTTTTCCCCAAATTTTTCCTAATTGATAGGTATAATCTAGGTCTTAAGATATTTTGTTATAAATTTCCTAGGTCAGCACCTAATTCTAATAAGAAAGGTCTCATTTAACCCTTTAGTGGGATTTTATAATTACTAGAGATATGCTACCCTAAATATTACCGTGGCTAAAACGGAGGAATTGGCTGACCTTATATTTTTATAAAATCCTACTTCGTCTCTAGTAATTACTCATTTTTTGCAGAATTTTTGGAGGTCTTTAGGTATTTTTAGTAATTCAAAATCATCTTCTGGAATCAATAAACTAGTTAAATCCACAGAAAAACTACAAACAGTATCGGGCCAAAACAACAAATGCATTCGGCCCAAATCCGATTCGGCCCACCAAACGTTCGCGCACGCTGCGCACACCACGGACGCGATACACCGAAAGCGTATTCCTCCATGGCGCCTTCGCATAGAATCGACGCCCCCAGCGAAGGCGCTTCCACTTAGTCTGCCCGGTGGGCCAGGGGCCCACTTGGCAGAGACACATGTGTCACGATTTCACTCTCTCGCGCGAAGGGGTAAGCTGACAAGCTGCGCCTGCATATTAGTGGCACCTACGCTGTGTGCCAGCGCGAATCTCAGCGTGGATCCTGCGATGGCTGGTCGTCGTCTTCCTCCAGACGGGTGAAGTGGCAGGGGCGACTGCTCGCGTTGCGGCGGCGCTACATGTCCCTTCCGGCCATGTGCGTGTGTTTGCTAGCATCTACGGGTCCTTGCGACTCTAATGGTACCCATGCCGAGGCCGGATGTGGCGACGCGACGAGCGGCGACGGAGCCGTGAGTGCGCCGGAGGTGCTACGCGAAGCTAGGGACCTAGCAAGTGAACGGGGAGCTAGAGAGAACTGCAGATATGCTCACCAAGCAATGTGCCGTGGACGGAGACGCGGGGGAGAGTCTGACGATGTTGAGCGCGGCGGCGACCAGAACAAGGGCGGCGCGGACTCGACTTCACCAAGTGCCACCACTGAAATTGAGGATGGAGAACGATTGGGCGCAAGGGAGGAAGGCTTCGGGTGAGGGGAATTTTTCTAGAAACTCACCCAGACGACGGAATAGGATTGGCGGTGATTTTGGGGAAGAATGGGAAGAAAATCAAGGGAAATGGTGCCGTCGGAGTTCGAGCTCACTTTTAAGGATTGCAAAGCGAGGGAGTGGATCCTTTAGCAAGCACGGGCGCAACTGGCGTAATAGGGAGGCGACGGGAGCTGGGCGCGCGTGATGGCCGAACAGCGTGGCGCGGCGGGGCTGGGTACAGTGCCCGGCTAAAGGTGTAGCCTTTTTGACTTTGGGCACTGGCAGTGATGGGGGGCGGCAGGAGAACGTGCGTGCAACTCGGCGGTTAAGGACCGACGGTCGCCGGCGTTGGTCCATCGGGCCGTGGCTATGGACCGGTATTCCGGCGATGCACGCGGTAGAAACGGACGGTGCTGGTGACCCACTGCTCGACACGGCGACGCACGGCACACGGGAATTAGTCTTGGACAAGACGGGGCGCAGCGATGGCGATCCAGCATGGCAACAAGCGCACGTCGGAAAGCAGAGTACAGCAGAGCAGTCGAGGGGAGAGAGAGAGAGAGAGAGAGAGAGAGAGAGAGAGGGAGGTAGGATGGGGGAGAGAGGGGGGCACTCAAAAGTTTTAAATTTGAGCTAAATTTTAGATTTTGCCCGAAATTTGGATTTGGCCAAATTCGGGCGTTACATCATTCGAGCAATGAAATTCAGGATATAAAAAACTTAGCCTTTCCTTTTTGATAAATGGTAAACACAGCGTTGATTAAAAACTGTCGAGAGCCAAAAAATGCACATGGTTTCCCACTGGATTTTCGTTTTTCAAGTGGTTTGGTCGGATTTTGATTAACTGGCGCGTTAGCAGTTTTGTGTACCTCACATGATTTTAAAACCTTTTTTCCCTGGAGAATGTGGGGAAAGCAAAATGATATTCGTTTCCGAAAAACATCACAACAATGGTATGCACGATTGTTAGCTGCAATGAACAAACAAAAAAAAATGGATGGTCATTAAATCAGATATTAAATTTGTCTCAAGATCTTAGGTATTGATGATAGTAACTACTAACATATTTTCTTTTTTTGACTATACACTTACTCGGCTCATTACCTGTAAACCCGTCACCGCGACTAGAGGGGTGAATGAGAGGCCCGAAAAATTTTCTTTAGACCGGTCCTACTCGAACTCGTCAACCTTCTAAAAACCGAACACCTTGATAACTACATATACCCCAAAGTTGAATGGTTGAGACCCATGAAAATATGAGGGGATTTTTTAGTCACAATCATATGTGGGTTTTGGTTATCAATGACGGACAATTAAGGCATTTAATGAGCAAATGGACATATATTAGCCTCTTGAAAAGAATGTGGAGATGCTCGTGGAACCCTCAAAGATAAATAGAGAAGAAGGTGCTTAGTATTTAGACCTAGAGTTTTTATTTTCAAATTGAGTCTAATGACAAGCTGTACTATTAGAAGGGATGCGACGAAAATTCATTTTTAGATGGTCTAAGTGCTCAAAGTAGATGAATCCTGACTATATCTTTCCACCAATCAAATTTGAGTCTTTGGTCCAATTTTATATCGGACTATGATGTTGTATCGAACAATCCGATATGCATCGAACATATCGATACAAGGTCCGATTCAGTCCTCTATGTTCCAATATTCATAAAGATATCAGACTATCCAATGTTGACATTGGTCTATCCAATATATATATAAGGTTCCGATACAAGCCGTCTCCCAGGAAGCAAAAATATCGGTCTATCCGATATTTATATTGGACTATCCGATAGGTCCAGATCTTCCGATGAATTATTCTGATTTGGACCTGATAGGGGCAGGGGTCCCGATCTTTCGATGAGAGAAGGATAACTACAATCTGATAGGAGTCGATATTGGCGGCCCGACTACAACCATCCAGGACGTTGCGCCTTAGCGACCAGTACACCAACTCCAGATTGTTATTGACCTCGCCGCAACGCGATCAACCTGACCACGAAGGTCCTTGATCCTGCAAGTGATAGAAGAACTAGCAAGAACAAGATTAACAACCAACTCAATTGGCAAATATGAATTAAGATCAGATCTGGAAGCAATATGGTGGAGTTCTGTAACGATAAAACAGGCGGTCTAACCGACAAGCGCGAATACCAGTATGTAGCAAAGGCTAAAACATAACAAAACAAAAACCCAAGTTACATATATAGGCTATTTAGGTCGGTTTGCTACAGTGCTGCTACAGTAACTGACCTACTACAGTGTTGCTATAGTACATGTGACTAGATACATTGTGTTCTTACATTACAAGTAATGGTTGAAGAATTAAACTTGGATATCTCTTTTGTGATGTAAGCGATGACCTCATCTTCGGTGATGACGTAAGCGATGACCTCGAGTCATTGGTCCTTGAAAGGTTAACGGATCAGCAGGCGTGGCTGCATCAATAGATGATGTCCTCATCACAAGGTGACGGTCTTATTGCTGGAGGTGATGGTGCCATGTTTGGCTGCAGAGGCGGTGGCCAAGGTGGAGGTCGATAGAGCCATGTAGAAGAAGTAGCAACACTGGTCGTATCCATGATGAGCATGGTCTCATCATCCTTCCTTTCTTGAACTGGAGTCATCCTCGACTCCATCATAGTCTCCTGCAAAATGTTACTGACAATAGAGAGCAAAGCAATCTGCACATCTTTTATAATCAAATCATTTGAAGAAGAATCATTAACATTCATATCCTCCCTTTCTTGAAAGCTATCATATACCTTTAAAATTGAATTAGAGTGACATGGCAAGGCATGATTAGTGATATTGAAATTCTCTATTTGGCCACATGGTTGCATAGTAAACGATGGTTTCAAATCAGTACAAATATAAACTCGATTCACTGTGTACTTTCCTTTATCATTATTCTTACCAATAACTTGAAAATTATTCCTTGATAACCATGGCAAATCGACATGCGTAAAAATTTTCTCCTCCAAACTATTTAGATCACAAAGAACATTCAATTCTATGTAACCCAAAGTATTTAAAGAAGAGATCAATTTAATTTCATCTTTTTCACTAGCAATGTGAATGATATATTTATTTTTAGCACAAAATTTTTGATCATTCACTAGTTATGGCATGGATATAAGTGAAGCATTATTATACAACTATTCTTTATCACAAGAATTAGCAAGCACATTATCTTGTAATAAAGGAATTTCAGTAACGGGTTCCACTAAATGTTGCTCTATGGTAGCATGAGTAGTGGACAATCTTAGCATGTCAAAATCGTTCTCACCTTGTGTAAGGATAACACCTTTTGTATTACATTCTAAATCCTCATCAGCTATCGTAGGTGTACTTACCTCTTCGCTTACACATGAGAGATCACTAGTGACTTCCTTCTCTTTGTTCTCTCCTTGATCATCGTCTTGATGATGCTTATTTTTCTGCATTGTGTTAGCTACAAGAAGAGGTGCAACAACGGGCGCCTCAAGTGAAGCTAATATTTTATTGAAAGATTTATTTGCAAGCATAGTTTGAACTTTACAGGCACAATGAAGCAATTCTGAAAGAGAGTTATATGTTCCATCAACAACAATATCCTGAATATCCTTGTTAAGCCCATAAAAGAACCAATCTTGAGTGTCCTTTTCACATTCTTCTAAATCACAACGCAATAAACAAGTTTGCAGTTCATGATAATATTCTTTAACCGTTTTACTCCCTTGTTCTAAGCTTTGAAGTTTATTAAATAAATGCTCGGCATAATATTCAGGAACAAATTCAAATCTCAAAAGTTTTTTCATTGCATTCCAATTTGTAGGTTTTCTCTCTTTTTTACAAACATGCTTCCACAAAATTAAAGCATAATCTGTAAGCGCACTAGCGGCAAAAGTAATCTTTTCATGTTCAGACAAAGCATGCATTCCAAATTGTTTGTCTACAGCTATTTTTCAATCAATATATGCCTTCGGATCAAACATTCCAGTATAAGAAGGCAATGTTATATTTTTACCTTGCTTGGGAGTAGGAGAAGAATCGTTAGTGTTGATGTCACCACTCATTTTTGACCGATGTAAACTCGCAACAAACATGTGGTCTAAAGATGTCAACCCTACCTTGTCAAATTGTGTGGAATTAACTTCATCTTCGTCCTTGTCTAATCCAGCTAGACCTGTCATGGTTAGTAGATTACAAGGAAGAACACAAGAATATGTATTCCCTGTCAGCTACTAGGATGTGTGTAAAGAAGTCACTCCCTTTCAACCTGTTGTATCAAGCTCTTGCCAATTCTTACCAAGCTTAACAAGAGGTGACCACAAACGGTATGGCAACAACTCTCGAAGATATGGTGTACCAGTTGCCGGGCGCTAGTACCTGATCGGTCTTTTTTTTTGTTTGTGGAGCTATAGGTGGCTTAAAAATAGATCAATTGAAAAGTTAGAACCACATTAGCCAAAACAAGTTGAATAATCGTTCAACAATGGTAACGTGCTGGTACTAAGCCTAACCGTACTAGAGACGCGAGCCGTGACACAAACGTTGTCACAAAAATCCAACTAGTACACTTCAAAACAAGCTCTTTTTTCCCCTTTCTTTTCTTTTAGTGCGGCTCTTTTATATGCACTTGGCTTCTCTTTTTTTTTTTTATGCGGCTCTTTTTTTTCTTGCACTTGCCTCTTTCTTTCCTTTTGAACTTTTAGATGGGACAGCACAGAGGCAATCTTTTTGGCGCAATTACGGACCCCAAGCACTCCGAATCTGAGAAACTTTTTTAATCAAAGTTGTAGAGGATATTCTAATCCTTCCAAAACACCCGAAATCATGAAAATCAAAGTTCGTATGAGTGATATATGGGCACAGTACCGAACTGGACAGAGTTGGGTCCGAAATCAGATTGACGAAGATGGTAACTTTTCTCACAGATAGAAGCCGAATTTGGGAATCGGATTTTTGACAACGGCAAAGTTGGATATGATAGGAAATTTCGTGATCTTTCCAATGAGCACAAGAACGTCCAAATCCGAGTTCAGATGTGAAAGTTATCTCTGTTTTACTAGAGGGATCACAAATTGATCGCGAAATTGAGTTGGACTCGGTTTTTGGAGTTTCCTTTTTTTTTTTGGCTTGGCCGAGTTTGGGAAGAACAGGAGCTCGGCCAGTGATATGTGAAGGGTGTTATGGATGGAGAAAAGCGTTAAAATTTGGCAAGGAAAACAAAAATTATTTATGGGAAGATTGATCAACAAATTGGCGACGGTTGATGGATGGCAACACGGGGTGTTGGTGGCGAGGTGATGGAGGCAGCGGGTTGATTTTTTTTTTTCAGAAGATGCAGCGACGCACAAGAAAAGCAATGAACACAAAGAAGACTGTGACAGTTACGTGACTCGAACTCGAAACTCTAAACGAACTAGAGACTAAAACCAGCACACGAGACCAAGATGCAACCGAAAACTCAATAAGCAAAGACCAAGCGGTAAAAGCAAAAGGCTCGACTTGTCTTCGATAAAGGGAAATATTTTTTGTGGCAATTTTTCTGGACTCTAGGTAGAATAAAAGAAAGAGTAAGAAATCTCTCACCGATCAACCTGGCGCTGATACCAAATCATACGAGCAGGGGTCCCGATCTTTCGATGAGAGGAGGATAACTACGACTGGTAGGAGTCGATATTGGCGGCCCGACTACAACCGTCCAGGACGTTGCGCCTTAGCGACCGGTACACCAACTCTAGATTGATATTGACCTCACCGCAGCGCGATCAACCTGATCACAAAGGTCCTTGATCCTGCAAGCGATCAAAGAACTAGCAAGAACAAGATTAACAACAAACTCAATTGGCAAATATGAATTAAGATCAGATCTGGAAGCAATATGGTGGGGTTCTGTAACGATAAAACAGGCGGTCTAACCGACACGTGCGAATACCGGTATGTAGCAAATGCTAAAACATAACAAAACAAAAATCCAAGTTACATATGAGGGGTGGCCATCTATTTATAGGCTATTTAGGTCGGTTTGTTACAGTGCTGCTACAGTAACCGACCTACTAGAGTGATGCTATAGTACATGTGGCTAGATACATTGTATTCTTACATTACAAGTAATGGTTGAAGAATTAAACTTGGATATCTCTTTTGTGATGTAAGCGATGACCTCATCTTTGATGATGACCTCATCTTCGGTGATGACGTAAGCGATGACCTCGAGTCATTGGTCCTTGAAAGGTTAACGGATCAGCGGCGTGGCTGCATCAATAGATGATGCCCTCATCACAAGGTGACGGTCTTATTGCTGGAGGTGATGGTGCCATGTTCGGCTGCAGAGGCGGTGGCCAAGGTGGAGGTCGATGGAGCCATGTAGAAGAAGTAGCAACACTGGTCGTATCCATGATGAGCATGGTCTCATCAGGACCTCTCTAGATTGAGCCAATTTGTTGTTGCTTCGAGTTTTTTTCTCTCATCCATATCGAACTATCCAATATGTAATATCCACCTTCACTTGTACCCACCTGCACTTGTATCACAGAAATGAGTCCAAACCAAACACTTACCTTCTCCTACAAGATTATCTTCCAAACATCATCCACATCGAAATCCATGCACAAAAGGATCATTAGAATGAAAGGGATATCCCTAGATCAATTATAGTGATGATTGTACTACGTCTTTGCTTATATACTTATGATAACATTGCTTATCAGTTACCTGAATAAATGTCATGAATTTGTCCTTTGGGTGCGACTTGATTGTGAAACACATTGTTAAATGACATTATTTTAAACGGGTACCTTATCCATATCATCACGAGGAACGGTTATGTTTTGATCGGCATACGTATTGGTTGATAATAATGTTTCACAAACCATAGATATGGAGATATCAAACCAATAGTATGGACACATGTTGGAGAACATGGGTAGTCGGCCGGACCTACTTTGAGACGCTGTGAGTTGTTATCTTTTATAGCGTCATGGGCGTATAGTCTTGAGTGGTACACCTATATGGTCCTTAGACATGAGATTATCATAGATGCCCAGCATGTTAACTCGTATGCTTTAGTGTCATCAAACGCTACATCGTAACTGGGTAGTTACAAAGATGACTACTGAGTATGCCACGGTACATAGCCAGGGTGTCATGATCAAGATGGAATTTGCCCCTTCTGGATAACAGGAGTGATACATCTAGCCCCTAGTGTGGATGGATAGGGAAAGTGCACGACCGTGCTAATATGACTAAGGTGTTAGACATGTTTTGTATCCATCACACTGTCGAGTAAAGTAGTTGAGCTATTAAGAAAGGTGACACACATCTCGCCTTAAGCTTAACTGGTATTGTGTGGCAAAGTGATCGGTATACGTGGATGTATCAAAGGTTCAGCTGAATATTTATTCTGTGCACTCGGGGTCAATATGTACTGCTAGTTGCCTATGTTGATCGTTGGATTGGATCCACTGCCGAGTTGCACTGAACCTAACATGTCACACACTTAACAGGTTAAAATTGTTTAACGGGTTTATGCGTGGATGTGATCTGCGTGTGAGATGAAACCCTAGCGGGCCGAAGCCCACTAGCACGTCTATATAAGGGGAGGTGTGGTGGCGGCGCTGGACATGAGTTGAGCCTTCACCACACACAGTCGTCGAGCTCCCCTCACGCCACCTAGAAACCCTAGCCATGTGGCTAGGTGCTAGCACACCCCGCTTGGCGTTCCTGCTCGGTACGTGTGGATACCGCTAGAGTCGCTTCCATACGCGGATGCGTTGACTCGGTTGGATCTTCAGCGACCTCGACAATCTGCTCGGTGAGTACCGGCGAGCACTCGACGAGTACAGGCGAGCACTTGGCAAGCACTAGCAAGCACTTGGCGAGTACAGGCGAGCACTCGGAGAGCACCGGCGAGCACTCGGCGAGTATCGGCGAACACTCAGCGAGCAGCCGGCGATCTCTCCGACCATTCGGGACTCAACCCCGACCACGGTGCGACCTGCTCGGTGGTAATTGGGACGTGTACGTCTACTTCCTCTACGCGTGTGTCTGCTTCCGCTGCACCTACACGTCGAGGGTAATGATCTATGATCCCCTTTTTGCATGTGATCATGGGTGAATCGTGATAGAATTTTTGAAATTGTTGCTCGCGTTGCCTACTCGTTTCCCTTGATAGAATGCATTAGCCACACAATCAGCCGTCACCACCGAACATTCACGCTCGTTTCTACAAATGCTCTACCAAAGTACTTCAAAATCTCACAAAAAATTTGTACCATCACATATATTCATCACAATGCCGGGTAGCCTCACATGGGTCTCAACAATATACTAATCACCAAAAGAGACAACCTCCACATCGTTCAACATTATCCCACACTGTGGTGCAGTGGCGGTGGATACAACTATGATCACCATCTACACTCAACTACACACCTGTGCATCCTACAACTTCGTCTACTTTGGGTATCTGTGTTATATTTTTATGCACAATCTTTGTGGTGTAGTAGCAAATTGTCATTTATGCCCAAGAGGCAATTATAGGTTTCATAGGACGTGAGTTTCATGTGCGCGGTGAGATGTTGGATTTATTGCTTGATAATGATGGGTCTTTGAGTTAAGGACCACCAAGAGGCTATACAAAGGAAGGAAGTAAAGATCAATTAGGTTTACTCTCTGCACCAAAACCCTAGTCACTGCACTAAAATTGTACACAATGGTGCTAGCACACTAGCATGCGAATTCTTTGCCCTATATGTGTGGATACTGGTAGAGGCATTGCTCCTTTGTTGTATTGATCGAGATAATCTATGAGGAGATGAGAACGATTGCACACAAATTCTTGAACAAGCTTCATTAAATCTTCTTTTGTTGTAATGCATGTTTAAAGATAAAGATCTAGCATCGTCTAGTTGTGTAATTTCCTAGATTTTGTGATAGAATCTGATTATGTGCTGGCATAGCAGATACATATTCTACTTCGGTCTCCATGGCACCAATATCACCCTTACCATTGTTTTTAAATTTTAAGGGATAGCCAAAGGAACACTCTATGGTAAGTGAAACTCTTACTGTTGCTCTGGTTTTTTAAGGGGGTTATATGAAAATTTAGATCATTACACCCAAATTACACAATATACATAAGGGTTACAATAGACCAAACAAAACTTCATCAATTCTTCTTCTTGTTAAACCCTTGTATCCTCTTCCACCCATGTCCTCACCGTGCCAACGATAAAGGAATCAAGTGAGTGACTCTAGATAGTTAGTCCTCCAACACACCTCAAGGACTTGATTCTTTGAGTTGCCCCAACAAATGATGCCACCTTGAGAAACACTTAGCGCCTTGAATGAATATCGGCACATCCTTCTTTGGAATCAATAGAGAAACATTGATTAGTACCACCACCCACAAGCCTAGAAAACACATCCGTCATTGCTGATGAATCGGATGACAAACACCAAACCCTAGCTGATGAGGACATACCTACCTCCACCTCTCTTGAGCCAACTCCTACACCAGCTTATGAAGGCCCAATCACTTGCGCACATGCCAAGAAACTTACTGAATAGATGAGTTTCACTTCTTAGCACCTATGGTGATATAACTGCGATTTGTTTACTACCTAATAGTAATGTGTTGTCTATTGTCAGGTATGATGGGACTGAGATGTCAGATGGAGATGGAGAGACGACAACATATCCACATGGGACTCTAGATCAAGCATGGATCAGCCAAGGAAAGCCAACCCACGCACCCCATGATCCAACTCACGGGTTCGGCCATCTACGTGCAGCTCGACTTCAAACGGACGCCCAGGCACAACGAATGCTTTCTAACGGATCTGTTTGCACCTCAAAAATCGTCCTAAAGCCTCGGGAATCTTTGAAACAAGTTGCACCAACCAGTGGGCCAAACTTGGGCCTTTCAAGCGTGCCGGGTCAAGGCCCATGTGGTGGGCGCCCCATGGGAACCCTCACTCGACCAGAATTCACCCCTCTCTCCCTCCTAGCCATCACCACTTCCTTCCTATATTAGATTGTATTTTGTATTCAAAAACTACTACGGTTCTTTTATATTGAGATTAAAACTCTACATTATACGGATTGATAGCTTTGCTACCCACTAGAAATTGGGAGTTCTATTTCGTTATTGTTCTTGTGTTGTAGCATCTAGGCCCCCGTAGGCTCATATTATGAGTTTTCTCCTTGGTGGGGCAGCATCAAGCTCAACGACAAGATTAAGGACATTTTTGCTAGTTGAGGCTTGGGAGTTGTATAAAGCTTGTAGGTAGGCTTTTTTGTTCTTTGTCGTACTATTAAGGGGGGGTTTCACATTATTACTCTTTTGGATAGTATTTGTCTCAATCTTATGTAAATAAGTTGGAGCAACAAATCATAAAAACTTAGCCTTATTTCCTTCCATAAAGAATCGCGTTAACGCCGGACAAGCTTTTTATTCCTATCCTTCTGTCCGGTGTTCCACCAGAGATATCAAAGTTAACGATGGACAAGCCATGCCTTAGTGTTATTCTTGTGTTCGGCGCTATTCAAGTTCACGTCGGACAGTCTGTCGCGAACTAAATTTCTCTAGGTGTCATGAAGACAAAACAATATTCACGTTGGACTGTCTGCCGTAAACAAGTTTTTCCTTGGTGTGGCGCGCATACAAATCTCAGTTCATGCCAGATAGTTCGTCACGTGAAGGATTTCCACTAAAAGTGTAGTACCCCTTTAGTTTTCACTCGGCTTATTAGAGATATAACTTGATCGCGGCATGCACTGATCGAGCCAAGTACGTTAGCACTCAATCCGACTGCACAGCACAAGCAATCTCTATTAAAACGAATGCGAACTCGGTTACCGGATATGTGCTCGGTAACAGCTCTCAAGATCAGATACCGTCACACACATATCCTCATTTGGATCGATAGCACAACACATAGACAAGTGGTCACAGCTTCATATTACAAAAGGGTATGGACTGTTGTCCATACAAGTAAGTTTAACAAAGTTCATAGTTGTACGCAACAAAATAAGTAGTTTGTTTCACAAAAGCAACGACAGATCGTCATCTATAAGCAAAAGTCCAGCATGGTATGCCGCCCAACCCAAGGGCAACCGACTGGAAGCTAAAACTCAGCAACGTGCCTGCTAGCGTCGTCATTCCCTGCTTGATAGTAGTACTCAAGTGCGGGGTCACTATCACCTGTAACAATTAGCAGCACATCACTTGTGTAGAGATGGTACTCAGCACTATGAGGTATTTATAGCCTCCTCCATGCTTAGTGAATAACAATCGAATGGCTAGCATAACAGTTTCAGCATAAAAGAGCATTTTAAAGACGTAAACTTAAGTAGATGGTAAATGGCATTTGAGAAAACATGTAAAGACTTGTCGACCAGCATTAACATCATCAAGTGTAACATTAATAATTCCATCAAGATCAATCCACGGGGCTCTGTCCGCCCAAGATCTCTATCCGACCAAACCATCAATGGGACTCTATCCGCCCGATCACCACAAGCAACCCGGTGCTCGGAAACATAGTCCAGCCAACAGCATACCCAACCCAGAACCCAAGTGCTAACCGAAGTGTCTTGATTTAACAAGCATTCATCCCTAACCATGGGACACGGCTATTCGAACAGTTCATAACTCTGCAGAGGTGTACCACTTTACCCACACGACATAGCAAGCCATGCCGAAGCCTCCTAGACATGAATGCCAGACCATTGGATCACCCGGTAACTGTAGCCCAATGTTCCACGTGCCGTGTTGTGGTTCAATGGAGTTAATCGTTGCTGGACATTGCTCAGGGTCTTCTATCCAGCCGTCGCTGAACCCCCACGGAAGCTACCCTTGGCTAAGAAGCGGCCCCTGGGCAGTCCCCACCCACAAACACAAGCGAATAAGCAACAATAGCCCCAATGATCACCAATGGTACAAGCATGCCCAAATTGGCCAAGTGTTCCCATTCACACATGTGGTCATACGTATAGTAGCTTGAAATGATGGCACCATGTTCTTTCATTGTTTTTGTCGTTTATTACCTAGTATAGGACTTGCTAGCTATATTGGATAACTAATCGCTAAAGTCTTGATCTTTATTAAAATTTTTTAAAATGCCTATTCACCCTATTTAGGCCAACTAGATCCTTTCATGTGTACTTGCCTCTCATCATCTTGTAGGAATGGGTGTGTACTCTTGTGGTCTCGTAGACGTGCCGATCGCATCGTGTGCTTTGGCAAATTCTCTTGTCGTATGCTTCTGTAATTAACCAACATGGTAGTTGATGCCATCAGCTCGTTAGGTTGCACGGATCAAGATTATCTCGTTGATCCTATGTCGTGAAGATTGGGCAGCCCTCCATATCATCTTGGTGTCAGTGCTTCGTTGACACAGTAGGATTATTTACTTTATATTTAATCAGTTTATTTTTATTTGTCCTATACACAAAAAAACTAAAAATATTGTCTTAGCCTTAGCTTATCTGAGTTTTGATGAGTTTAATTAGGTTGTTATCCATTGGATCAGTCCCTTTCACCTGTTGATCGTATTATCCTTTTCGCATCATCCTATTTTCGTAATCAGATTTCCGTCAGTTAGTGTTTCGGTAATATTTGAAGCATACGAACTCATAATTTCGTGTTCTTGTGCTCTCTGGATTAAGAAAGAGCAGCAGCGGCTTTGTCAAGCGAACAGAAAGAGCTGCTCGTCAAGCAAGGGATGATCGATCGAAGGGTCGAGGTCCTTGAATGGAAGCAAGTTCGCCTAAGATCAAGGAAGTATGCTCATTTCATTCCTCTTTCCCAATACGACAATACAAGCTGACGAAATTTCCCATAGCTTTGTCCATTGTGAGATTTGCTAATTCTTCCTCTAATTGAGCGCAAAAACCCAATTTTTTTAACTGTGAAGAAAAGTTGTGCGAACCAGACAAACAAAACCTTTGCGAAAAGTTTGCACCTACTGGGACTAGCTAAAAATTTGCTTAGGGCTGCTCTTATTATCTTCATAAGACTTGTTTGAAGTGCTCTCGCTGTCTCTAAAGTGAAAAAAAGTGCAAAAGAAAGAAAAAAGTATTTTTTTGAGCAATCAAGGGCCCTTACTTGAATTTTACAAATAGCTAGGGTCTATTCATAACTTGTGCAATAGAGCTTTATCATTGTTCACTCACTCTGTTGATTGCATAAGTCCAATTCGTCTTTGATGTGTGAGTTCTTATATACACACACTTGTGATCAGCAACGATAGCATCTGTCACCTTGTTGGATGACTACTTAATTGGGCAATAGCTAGAACAAAAGATTGAATAGGAATTCCATACCAAGCTCCACATAAAAACAACTAGCCGTAACATAACTCGATTGCATTCGCTTGATCTATCACTTTGTGTTTGCCTTCTCTGATCACAAGAGCAAGTGTCATTCGCAGAGATTTGAGAAAGGCATGAGAACTTTGGTTGGTAAGAGAAGGTGAGGTTGACCGAGTCCACAAATATAGTTTTCTAAATAATATTTGCCTGCTTTCTTTGTCTTGCCGTTAAACATGTCAGGTGACCACTCGACCGCTCAAGGCGACGACAGGCCGATGGATAGGACGGCGTAGAACGCATTTGCCGACACTCTTTGTCATGAGTTTCAGTAGGAGATTGGAGCCTTGGAAGCACGTACGATACAAGCTGTTGATGGGTTCAAGACTCAGTGCAAGATCTTGAGATCGAGCTGAATCAATAGGTTGAAGTACTCCAAGATAGTATTGAACGGCTTCAGGCAACCATTGTTGATGAGTTGCAAGCCAACTAAGTCGCCAACATGTGGCCGTACAACGAGGCAAACGGAGATGATGTTATTCTACCACTATGAGCCTTGCGACTTATCAATTATGCACGGCCACACAATGAATATGCTCGCGTCCATGACAGACTGAACCACGAGCTGGAGATGCTGCTCGCAATGAATGCCAAGAGCGCAGTGTTAACGATTATTATGCCCAAATTTATAGGAGGAGTTGATTCAGAGGAATATCTCACTTGGGAACTGAAGCTTGACAAGATCTTTCGTATGCACAATTATTTGGAAGAGAAGAAGCTTTCCATGGCTTAACTTGAGTTTGATGACTATGCACTGATTTAGTTGGAACAAGTGCATAATGAGATACTTGAGAACCAAGAGCCACCCATTGCATCATGGGTTGCCATGAAAGTGGAGATGAGGGCATGTTTTGTCCCTCGACACTACAAATGTGATCTCTTCGACAGGTTACAGAGTTTGAAACAAGGTACTCACACTGCTGAGGAGTACAATAAGGAGATGGAGACTTGCATTCGTGCCAATATTCATGAAGTGGAGGAGCAAACAATGGCTAGATTCTTGTCAGGCTTGATCTATTCCATCAAGAAAATTGTTGAACTTTAACCATACACCAACATGCGAGAATTGGTACATCTGGCAACCAAAGCTGAGCGTTAAGTGCACCAGGATAACAAGTTTGGGAAGAGCTCTTCATTCGCTCTACGCAAGATTGCATCCAAATCAGTTGTCTTTGAGAATAAGTTCACATCACCCTCTACTTCGAAGCAGGAAGTATCTGCAAGTCTAATCGCTCCTGCCAGCTTACCTGCACCAAAGAAGTCGGGTGCCACCCCAACCACGTCCACTTCTTCAACCACCCGTAGTAGTGCCATACAATGCTTCAAGTGTTTGGATCGTGGTCATGTGGCTTGTGAGTGTCCCAATAATCGCACAATGCTTTCATAGAAGAAGGAAACTATGAGTCTACTAGCGAGGATGAAGCTCACTTGTATGATGTTGATGATGATGAAGCATATACGAAGTATTCACCTCTTGAGGGAAACACTAATGTGGTGACTAGAGTCCTTAGTGTAATAGAGAAGGAAGATAGTAATGTGCAAAGGTGCAATTTATTTCAAACCAATGGCGAGGTAAATGGAAAACTCATAAAGGTGATTATTGATGGGGAAAGCTGTCACAACCTCGCCAGCACTGAGATATGTCAAAAGTTTGGATTGCCTATGCTCAAACATCCACATCCGTATCACGTTCACCGTTTTAGTGACTATGGAGATGTTAAAATTCAGCACATGATTCGAGTGAAGTTTAGTTTGCATGGGTATACAGATATGGTAGCTAGACTGCAGCGTCGTCCCAATAACGGTGTGTCATTTGCTTCTGGGACATCCATGGAAGTTTGATCGCGAGTGTTACATGATGGAAATAGTAATGCGTACTCATTCAAGTGGAAAGGACAAAACATCAAACTGATTCCAATGACCCCTAATCATATCATCACCTCGAACATGCAAAAGGTTGTAGGAAGACTACTAAAAAGGAGTAACAAAACACAACTACGAACTCAGGCCAAGCACTCACAACAGCCACGACACCACAGAGCTCGGGAGGCTCAGTTGATAAGCTCATAATGATTGCAAACAAGTTGGATTTGAGGGAAGTGAGAGAGGATCCAACCCAGACGTGCTATTTACTTTTGTACAAAGAGGCGTTGCTTTTGACTAACAACTTAACCTCTCATCCTAGTGCAGTTTCTGATGTGTTGCAGGCACGTGCGCGTGGCTGCCCGTGTAGGGTGCACCCCTTCTCTGGCCACCGCCATTGTTAGTTTTCCTCGGGTTTTGTTTGTTGAGTTTACCACGTTTGTGTGAAAACTTTGTCTCATTTTTCTTATGTCAGTTGACCAACAGGATTGAGAATTCAGAACCCCTTGTTATTCATCAATATTCGTAATTTGACACCTATCGAATTTACCTTTCGTCACTCACCAGAAGATTGGGATACCGTGCCCGCACCAATCATCGCCTCCCTCGGACAATTCTAGATTTGAATGAGGCTGACCATGTCTTAACCCGGTGGTCTAGGCTGACCTTTATAGGCACTGACATGTGGACCCCCAGTGGACGAGGCCCACGTTTAGGCTTGGGGGTTGCGACACATCCTCCTTGGCGCCAATAGGAAGCAGGTTGAGGCAATGAGGCTGTGGCCTTTTTCCAACGCCAACGGCGAGTTCGTAAGCGAGTGACATAGCAAAATATGACAGGACGATTTGGCTGCTACCGTTCATGGTGAGAAACTCTGCGGTGAATGTATGGGACAAGAACTTTAACTTCCACGCAACAATAACAAAGAGGTAAGTAAAAAAGATAATTAGAGGCCGGCGCTGTTAAAACAGGAAATGTGACATACGACCAGTTTCTTCTCATAATTTTTGCACTGAGCCATAGCAGCATGAAACCATGAAATGGATCAGTGCTAAACACATGGAGTAAATTGCAATGCTACCAACCAAAGGTAAGAGTCTTAATACCCTAATCCTTCATTCAAGCCAACATTGGAGAAATACTATTGGCGACAACTATATTGGCTGCAGACCGTAGATCAAATGACATAGTATCAATGTTCTAATTTCTAAAAGGGGGACTACATAGGGGACCATATGTAACAATTATAGACCTAATATGTTTCATGCCTGCACCCTACGTAATCTACAAAGTATTTGGATTGCAAACCTATTGCTAGTTACACATGAAAAGGTGCAAGTGACTTATTAGAACATAAACTCTTAACACCAGTTGGAAAAGCCAACGATTATTGGAAATCCAAAATGCAATCACATGAACATATATACCTTAGCCAACATGTAAAAGTGTAAAACTATATTATTAGAAATCCTAGAACAATTAGATGTCTCCATTTTTTATTTTCCTCCTAAAAACACAGCCAAAATTATGAACCGTCAAATGGTCACGTATGCATTTGCACCAGACATTTATCTATAAATGGATGATGTCTTTTTATGGTCTGTTGCTAAATATAGTAGATAGCACAGACTACAATGATAAGATACATTTTCATAGACTCCAAAGGGGCACTATGCATTGAAGGTCTAATATTTTTAGATGCAGGATGGCAATCATCTACGGGGATTAAGAATAATATGTCTACATTTTTTAAAATATTATACCTGCAATCATGAGAAACATATTATTAAATACACCGGCATACATGTGAACCTTAAATCTTCTAATATGTTTCTCAAAAAAAAAAAAAAACTTCGAATATGAAAAACTTATTTCAAAAGTACACACCACTGCTTGAGGAGCCTTTGGCTTTCTCGCAGCTGATCTGTCTGATGAAAACCGAACTTCCCCCAAATAAGCTAACTGCACCTTTGACAGATTCAAAAGGAGCCCTTGTGTCTATTTCTCCGACCTCCATTTTTTCTGCATCAGTAGGTGGACGACCTTTGGTAGCCATATTTTCCTTTTCCTAATATATTATTGCAAGCTAAAACAGAAAAATCAATGTGAGTTATACAAAGATGGTGGAAGAAAAACTAAAATTAAAAATATTATCACAATCAATTAAATGAAGGAAACACGTTGGATGTGTTAATGGGCCATGAAAATAAAAATTATATGTTTGAGCAACCTTATAAAAAATATTTTTATAATTCCTAGTGTTATAATGGTAGAAATTACTATTTGACAATACTCCAAGTGAGTGTGAGAAAAATTTGGTATGGATAAACTCTGCATGAGGCCCATGTATCCAATAAATTGGCACCAAGCCACCGACCAATTAATTTTATCATTTATATGCAGAAATCTCTGTAACCATCCACATCTCCATTGCACATGCATCCATGGTGAATCAACTCTGACCCTGTAAGAAAAATGTTCTATGTACCCACCATTTGATGTTTGATTATACTCCCTCTATCCTGAAATAGTTGTCGTTTTAGATATGTCCTAAGTCAATGTTTTAAAATTTTATCTACAAAATACTTCTAAACCATTTAGATTTGAAGCATAAAATTCTTATAGATGAATTCGTTTCGAATAGAACTTTCATAAAAGTATAATTTTAATGCATGTTAAAATTAAATTACAATAGTTTTTAGTGGTCAAAGTTGTATTTTGGAGACCGTGTCAATGTCCAAAACGACTACTATTTCATAACGGAGGGAGTAAAAGCTAACTACCAAATCGTAATGGAATCATGTAGTAATGTACATCGAGACTCTGCTCCAGAGTGAGAATTTACATGGGTAGCCTCATCCTCTAAAACAATAACGTCCATCCATACATGCCATGATGATAGTTCATACTTCATTGTTCATTCTAAGAGCGAGCTATGATTTCACTTACTTATCAAGGATATCGCAGCAGACATGAACAAATCTTCCAAATTTCAATTTATACATAGAAAAAATCGGCATGCATTCCGCATGTCTCATCTAAAATCCGCCGCATTTGGCATCATCAACCAAGCTCCTCCAAATAGAATAGAACCAATCATCCGCAGGAATCTGTAGCAACATAATTTCACCATGTGCATCGCAATAGAATAGAACCATCGTAGCCGTCATAATCAATGGGAATGATAAAACCATAATACAATATTTTAAATGCGGGAAAACATGAGTGATACGGTGGGAGCACAAAAAATCGAGGGAGATGCAGGGGCAGGGAGTCGCGGCGTGGAAGAAGGTGTCAGGAAGAAGCTTCGCTGAGGAGGAAAGCAGGGGCATGAACCGAGCGGCTTAAAGCGCAAAAGAGAAGAGGTGGCATCGGACGGCTGAGATTAAAACGTACCGCTTCGTTTAATTTACATCCATGGCAGAGACTCATTCAAGTACTTACTGTACTTGTAACCTCTTTTACCTTGTCGTTTTCAGCAGCCACCTGCTCGCTTTTGCTTTATCGCAGCTTAAATAGCGCGGATTTGGTCTGTAAAACTTATGTCTAAGTTGTAAAATGGATTCTACGTCCGTTCTCCTCATCTAATATATCCTCATCCCGTTCTGTTCTCCGTTTTCTCACCCTAATTTCTCCAAAAATCATCCAAAATCGCTACTGTTCGTCTATCTGAACTCCGGTTCCTGACAAATTGGTATCAGAGCCACAGGCTCTTGGCCGATTCTTGCTGTTTCGTGCGGTCAAGGGTTAGGAACCAGGTGTTCCTAGTAAAATTCCTGAACACCGTAGGGAAGAGCGGAGTCTGGTCATTTCAGGTCAAGATCGGAAGATTTCAGGTTGCATAGTGCATTACTTTGTATAAAGCATGAACTTTCGTTCTTCGGTCAGTCGATTGCGATAGGTAAGGGTTATTAGCCTTGTGCTTTTGTAAAATTCCTGAGCCGACTCATGATTTGAACTGAGAAGATGACGAAACCCACGAGAGGGGACAACCGCGATGAAGAAGATGCGGAGCGTGCTCGGAAGGAAGAGATGGAAGCACTTCGACAGGAAATGGAAGGTTTTCGAGCGGCCCGAACAGAGCAAGAGAAGTTCAACGATGAGCTCAATCAGAAGATGGATTTTCTATTGGATGCCGTGAAGGCTATTATCCAGAACAACAATGGACCAACGGGGGAACCTACAGATCATAACTCAAGGGCCATCGGAAGAGAGGAAAGTCTTACTGGCCATACACCAAATATCAGATCCTCTCAGGCCAGTTTCGATACCCCAGGGGGCAGTGGTCTACATTCAAATCGCTCTGCTCAAGTGCTACTAAGCAATCTCTCTCCACCCTTACTAGAAAACCCCATCAGACCAAGGAGTAATTTTCAGGCGTCAGGGAGTATGGCAAGAATTCCTGAGGAGACATGGCAGGAAGAAAGGAGTATGGAAAGAAACAGGGGGATCGAGCAAGCATCAAGGAATTGGGCAAGAGGTCCTAATTTATCTTTTCCTGAGTTCAGTGGAGATCAGGTGGAATATTGGATCAAGAAGGCTGAGAAATTCTTCAAGTTGACACAGGTTCCTAAAGAACAGTGGGTGGCCATTGCGACCATATATTTTGTAGGGAGAGCAGAAGAATGGCTTGAGAGTAACGACATTCAAACTGATGTGATTTCTTGGGATCAGTTAAGTGGGATGATAACCAACAGATTCATCCAAAAGTCTGATTGTGATGTTATCTTTGCTTTTCACTCGGTGAAACATCATAAAACAGTTTCAGAATACATTGACCAATTCGAGAGTGCCATGGGCTTAGTAAAAAGGGGTAACCCTGAACTGACTGAAGGGTATTTCATGAAAAGTTTCATTGCTGGTCTACAGGATCCTCTCAGGAACCTCACCCATCTGCTCAAACCTCAGAATTTGGCTGAGGCATACTGGATGGCAAGAAATTTGGAAGGATCCAATCCTATTAAAAGGAACTACTCTAGTTATGGAAATTATTCGAAGCCTCAAAGATCTGTGGAACTGAATGTGCCTGTAAACTGACATAATCCTGCTGAAAGTGTGTTGTCCAGCAACAAAACCACTGGTGATACCAAGAAGGAGGGTAATGACAAATGCTTCAAATGTGGAGACAAGTGGGTCCCTGGACATAAACAAGTCTGTAAGATGAATCAGCAACTGAAATCTTTAGAGATTATGGAACCTGAAAAAGGGGAAATTCCTAAGTGCACGGAAGAATTGGCTCAAGAAGAAGAACCGGCTGTCACCTTAGAGGAAGAAGACGTGCTGCAGTTATCTCTCCATGCAGTTCATGGGACTGGTTTAGAAAAACACACTTTTACGTTGAAGGTGAAATGTGGTAAACTTTGGGGAACAGCCTTAGTGGACAGTGGTAGTAGTACTAATTTCATTGATTCCACCTTTGCTAGAAGGGCTTCCCTGGATATTCAGCCTAGTGAGACCATGACTGTCCAAGTGGCAAATGGCCAAAGGTTGCTAAGTACTGCCGAATGTAAAGATTGCCGATATTTGATTCAAACAAATTCTTTTACCAATGACTTTAAGCTGTTGGAACTTAAAGGATATGATCTGATCCTAGGTGCTGATTGGCTTTATGCATATAGTTCTGTGAGCATCAATCTAAAGACCAGGACCCTGACCTTAAGGGATGTTCATCAAAAAGTGATAACACTTAAAGATGAGACCCTTAACAGTAAACACTGCCTGGTGAGTGTAGACAAGTTGCAGAAACTTATTAACAAGGGGGTAATGGGAGCTATATTCAGTATGGTAGAAGGTGACAGCAGTGCACAGACTGATATTCACCCCGAAATTACCAAAATTTTGGACAATTATGCTGAAGTTTTCTATGAACCTGTCGGGCTTCCACCCAAAAGAGAATGTGATCATGCCATTCCTTTAAAAAATGAAGGGGAACCGGTCAACCAGAGGGGGTATAGAGTACCATATTATAAGAAGAAAGCTATGGTGGATATAGTGGAGCAGCTACTGCAGTCAGGAGAGATAAGAACTAGTGAAAGCTCCTTTTCTTCTCCAGCTATATTAGTCAAGAAGAAGGATGGTAGCTGGAGGTTATGTGTCGATTATAGACAGCTCAATGCTAATACCATCAAGAATAAATACCCCATTCCCATTATAGAAGATCTGCTTGATGAGTTACATGGAGCAAAATTCTTTTCCAAAATAGATTTGAGATCTGGATACCATCAAATCAGGATGAAAGAGGAAGACATTCATAAAACAGCATTCACCACTTTTCTAGGCCATTTTGAGTACTTGGTCATGCCATTTGGGTTAACCAATGCACCAGCAACCTTCCAAGCATTGATGAATACCATATTGAAGAAATATCTAAGGAAAATTGCTCTGGTTTTCTTTGATGACATTCTGATTTACAGCAAAAACTGGGAAGATCATAAAGAACACATCTCTCTGGTTCTTCAAGTGTTGAAAGATAACAAGTTGTATGCAAAAAGAAGCAAGTGTACATTTGGGAAACAGCAGGTGGAGTATTTAGGGCATGTCATCACACCATCAGGGGTCTCAACTGATGCAGGAAAAATCAGAGACATGCTGACTTGGCCGACTCCCATTAATGTGTCACAGTTAAGGGGATTTTTGGGGCTCACTGGCTATTATAGAAGATTTATCAAAAATTATGGGATTATATGCAAACCTCTATTTGATGCACTGAAGAAGAATGCATTTGTATGGCAATCCGAACAAGACTCAGCCTTCAATACACTAAAGGCCACAATGACTCAAGCCCCTGTCTTGGCCCTACCAGATTATACCAAACCATTTATATTAGAAGCTGATGCTAGTGGCTCGGGAATTGGGGCTGTCCTAATGCAAGACCAGCACCCAATTGTCTTTATGAGCAAAGCTTTGGGAACAAAGGCTACTGCTATGTCTACATATGACAAGGAAGCAATTGCCATAATTGAGGCACTAAAAAAATGGAAGCATTACTTTGCAAGCACATCTCTAGTGATTAGGACTGATCAACAAAGCTTAAAATATATCAATGAGAAGAAAATCACTGAGGGAGTGCAACACAAGCTTCTACTGAAACTGTTGGGCTATAACTACATTGTGGAGTATAAGAAGGGGAAAGAAAACAAAGCAGCCGATGCTCTTTCCAGGAGGACACATGAGGAAACTAACATGGCTATTACTCACTGTTATACCGACATGGTTAACAGAGGTGCTTAAGAGCTATGATAATGATGATGCTTGCAAAGAAAAAGTGAGACAACTCACCATATCTCCTGATGCTATTCCCAATTACACTATACATGCCGGATTGTTAAGATATAAAGGGAAAATGGTGATTGGGAATGATGAAAATCTGAGGAGGAAATTATTTACTCAGTATCACAACTCAGCGTGGGGAGGTCATTCTGGAGAAAGAGCAACTTACAAAAGGTTAAAACTGTACTATCATTGGCAAGGAATGAAGATTCTAGTCAAGAAGTGGGTTCAAGAATGTGCTGTTTGTCAATTAAACAAGCATGAGAATGTGCCATATCCTGGCCTCCTTCAACCCTTACCAGTTCCAGACAAGGCATGGTCTCAAATAACAATGGATTTCATTGAAGGATTACCAAACTCCCACGGGAAAAATGTTATTTTGGTGGTGGTCGATAGATACAGTAAATATGCTCATTTCATAGCCCTCAGTCACCCCTATACCATTCAGCAGATTGTACAAGAATTCATGGACCAAGTCTTCAAGTTACATGGCCTTCCACAGACCATCATCACTGATAGAGATAGAATATTCACAAGCAACTTATGGCAAGAACTTTTCAAGGCTGTGGGGGTTAAAGTACACTTCAGTACAGCTTACCACCCCCAAACAGATGGACAATCCGAGAGGGTAAATCAATGTCTGGAAACTTATCTAAGATGCATGGCATTTGCTAAACCAAAGGGATGGAAAACCTGGTTGACAACCGCTGAATGGTGGTATAATACCTCATTCCATACATCTCTGGGTTTAACTCCATTTGAAGTGTTGTATGGGACTCCTCCTCCACCCATTATGGATACTATACAAACAGAAGATACTCAAGATGAAGTTCACAACATAATAATGCAAAGACAAGCTGCCCAACAGATCATCAAAGAGAATTTGCAGAAAGCTCAAGAGAGGAGCAAGAAATTTGCTGATAAAAGGAGGAAGGAAAGGGAATTCTAGATTGGGGACATGGTTTATCTTAAATGTCAGCCATATAGGCACACTTCCCTTAGTATTCATCGATCTCTTAAGCTACACTCCAAATTTTATGGACCTTTCAGGGTGTTGGCTAAAATCGGCAAGGTGGCTTACAAGCTCTTACTACCTCTTGACTGCAAAATTCACCCTGTTTTCCATGTCAGTCAGCTCAAGAAACACATTGGGAAGAAGGTAGTACCGAATGCTCAACTTCCACTGGTGGATGAAGCAGGGAATATCAAGGTCGAACCAACGGCTATTTTACAGAGGAGGGTGGTTCCAAGGAACAATGAGCCAATAGTGCAGTGGAAGATACAATGGATGAACCTCTTGCCGGATCAAGCCTCGTGGGAGGATGCGGATTTCATCAAGAAGGTTTTTCCTCATTTTCAGACTTGAGGGCATGTCTGATGTCAAGAAGGGGGGTATTGTCAGGAAGAAGCTTCGCTGAGGAGGAAAGCAGGGGCATGAACCGAGCGGCTTAAAGCGCAAAAGAGAAGAGATGGCATCAGACGGCTGAGATTAAAACGTACCGCTTCGCTTATGTTACATCCACGGCAGAGACTCATTCCGAAGATTTCATCGTACTTGTAACCTCTTTTACCTTGTCCTTTTCAGAGCCCACCGCCGCTTTTGCTTTATCGCAGCTTAAATAGCGCGGATTTGGTCTGTAAAACTTATGTCTAAGTTGTAAAATGGATTCTACGTCCGTTCTCCTCATCTAATATATCCTCATCCCGTTCTGTTCTTCGTTTTCTCACCCCAATTTCTCCAAAAATCATCCAAAATAGCTACTGTTCGTCTGTCTGAACTCCGGTTCCTGACAGAAGGATGATCGGGAAGAGCAGAGGTGGCGGACGTCCGGCGGCCAAGGAGGCTGCGGTGGCTGAATGGGATGCGGCGGTGGGTTAGCGGCCGTCCGAGGCCCGCCTCGCCAGATCCATCCTCTCCGGAGGTCGCCACAGGAGAGGCCTGGCGGAGAGTTGGGTCCAAGGAGGTGGGTCGGGAGGAGCTAGAGGATCCGGCTTCCCCGAAGGTCGCGGCGGGAGGAGCAGTGTCGGAGGGAGTTGGAGTCGAAGTAGGCGTCGCCGGGAGGAGTAGAGGTGGCGGTGGCCGGGTGTGAAAGGAGGAGGCGGAAGGATGGAGAAGGTGGCGGGCTGGGTGGAGGGGCGCTAGGGTTTTGACCGATCGGGCATAGGGGTGAAACGAGTGCTGGACTGGAGAAGCGGCTGAGATGTATGCGATGGCATGGTGAGTAATTTTGTGGAAGATGGAGGGTAAATAGATATGTGAGGATGGTGGAAGGACCTCGGGTTGAAGCACATGCCAAGTTGCCAACACGGGTCCAAAATGAAAAACTCACTCGCAGCGAGGTACTGTAGGAGGATATGAATGCGAATGGACGAGGATTGGAACGAAAAATAATAGACAATAAGGACTCTTTTGGAAAAGCTCACCCGCGGGAGCTGACCACATGGATAGGCTGGTTGATCGCGCCGAGGCAGGCAAACGGGGCGCTACGCCACGTGCCGAGCCACCAAACTCCTTCTCGGCTTTGTACTATTTACTAGCGATGGGTACGCGCCCGTGGCGCGTGGCGTTAGTTTAGTAAGGCACAGTTGTAATATGGCTTTTTTCTGTTCTTTTTAGTTTTTTAGGATTTTTTGGATTTCTTATTTTTAAAAATTTGCTATTATTTCTTAATTTATTTTATATAAGTCAACATTTGCAATGCTGAAATGTATTTATGGACCGTCACTATGTTTTTTTTGTTGCATTTAGGACCGTTACCATATTTAATTTTTGAGAAATTTCAATTTGTACGATTTTTGTGTTACGCACCATAAATAAAACTGGGGAATGGAAAATTGATAAAAAAAAAATGCCTTTCATTAAAAATAGCAAACTATCTATAAACTTGAATTTCAAAAAAAAATGAACAACATCAAATTTTATATTGGTGTTCTTTGCGTAGCCAGCTCGAAAACTCTAGTTTTTTATATTTTTCAATGTACAATGAACAAAACTAAAAAATGGGAAATCGTTATAAACTTGGGCTTGAACTCTTTGTAGTAACATCATTTTTTTATGTATGTTTTTTGCTGCGATGGTTTAATTTTTAGGAACTTCCTTTTTTTGCGTCCTACAAAAAACAAAAAACCTAGTCTAAAGTCTGCATTATGAAAACCTTTAATTTATGGAAAATGTTAATTTTGGATGTTCTTTTGCAGACATGGTTAGAGAAGATTCAATTTATTTTTTTTATCTACCATACATAAAATTGAAAAGTGGAAAATCAAGAAGAAGTATGCCCTTAATAAGAAAGGTTTGTAAATTTGAAATTCAATTTTTTTTGAATAATATCACACTTTTTATTGATTTTCTTTGTGATTGATGGTTTAATTGTTCCTAAACTTTTATTTTTATTTTTTAGGCCTGCCAAATATAAAACCCTTATCTCGAATCTTGCATTATTAAAATGCTTAATTTTTGAAATATTTCAATTTTGGATATTCTTTTCAAGGCGTTTTTCTGAAAATTTTAAATTTATGATTTTTTGTAACCTACCATAGGTAAAAGTGGAAAGTGGAAAATCGAGAAGAAATATGCCCTTAACAAGAAAGAGCAAATTATTTGTAGATTTGTACTTTGAAGAGTTTTGAATAACATCAAACTCTTTATGGATGTTCTTTGTGTATGCATGGTTTAATTTTTGGAATCCTTTAGTTTTTAAGATTTTTTTGTGATATGGGAAAAACAAATTGCTTAGTTCGAATCTTGCATTATGAAAACTTTTAATTCTTTTAAAAATTTAATTTTGGATGTTCTTTTGTAGACATATGGTTCAGCAACTTTTAAATTTATGTTCTTTGTGGCCTACCATAAGTAAAATTCAAAAGTTAAAGTTGTGGAAGAAATACAGACTTGGTAAGAAAGAGCAAAACATAAATTTGGATCTGGAAAATTTTGAATAACATTAAATTTTTTATGGATGTTCTTTGTGAAGCCATGGTTTGATTTTTTGAAACTTTCATTTTTTGTGAAATTCTGTTGGCCCACAAAAAAAAAGAAATAGAAAAGGCAAAAAAAAGGGCACACAGTCGTACTGGGCCTTCTCGTGGTCTCCGTACTGGCCCTTCGTGTGCGACTGTGCGTGCACTGGACTGCTCGATAAAAAAACAAGCTGCGAGGCGGCGGCGAATCTTCGCGTGGTCTCGAATTTTTAATTTTTTTATATATTTATTTTTATTGTTTTATGCAAAAATGTATCCCGTTTTCAACATTAGACAATAATATACCCCGGTCGTTCGTTCAAATCGCGACCAGAAGTCTATCGGTGCTTCAAAGCACGAGCGGTCCCACATGTCAGTTCGCACCGCGCCGGCCCGTGTACGGTCGAAATTTGAATGCACGAACGCCCCCGGTCGCGATTTGAGCGCACGACAGGGCCTCGGATTCCCCTGGCGCGGGTCAGGGCTCGCGGTCGCGGTTTGGTCGCACGACAGGTCCTGTCGTGGTTTCGTCGCGCGACAGGGACCTTTAATTGGCTACCCGGCGCCCCATGTTTCACTTTACCAACTTGACGGCGTGTTCTCAGCTCAACCACTGCGGATCACAACCCTAGTCAGATTTCTATCCTGCTAGCCTATCGGCCGAGCTCAGTTCGATTTGAGCGTGGGACGCAGCAAAAAGCAACACACGGGGTTTACCCAGGTTCGGACCCCCTCGCGAGTAATAGTCCTACTCCTGCTGAGCCTTAGCTCTTTTCCGTGTTGTGGTTGAATGGAATGTGGTTACAGAATGCTTGTGAACCGTGTGAAAAAACGTACCCCCTCCCCTCTCTCTCCGCTCCTTTTAAACAGGCCTCGGGCGGCGGAGAGAGCGAGGTAAGCAAGACAAGATTTCTCGATAAGATAATCGATAAGACACGAGGGACACGACAGAGAGACGAAAACGCGTCTTTCTTTCTGGCGCGCGCGGTGCCGCCCGCGTGCCTCGCAAGTGGCTTTTGACCCGCAGAACGCTCAATGAGGCCGCCGGTAGGGCCCAGCTTGCTCCTTCCGATGCGAGTGGCGAGCTTGATGATGGCAAACTCTCTCTACCGGTCAATTCCGCTGCGCCACGGTGGATGATTGGTCGAGCCCGCAGAGGTCACCGTGGCGGTAATCATCTCTTCATCATCTATCCGCGCGTAATGTCGCATTGAATGCGCCTCTTCGCAGCGGGGAAGCCTTCGCCCGAAGACTCCTTTCGAGCGTTCCCTACCACGCTGGCCCCGCTGATGAGGAGGCCCTACGCTACCGAGGGGCTCGCCCACACGCCCGCCTGACACGTAGGGCCCTCGCCCGTAGCGTTGGCGGTGAGAGGCTCGCCAGCGCCGCTGGGCTCGACGCTCGCCGACGCGTGGGGCCCGCAGCCTCTGAGAGCTTCGCCAGCGCTATTGGGTCAGTCGCCCGCCTAACACGTGGGGCCCTCTTGGCCTCTGAGGAGCTTCGCCCATGTTTTGGGTCAGTCGCCCCGACGCGTGGGGCCCTTTGGCCTCTCTTTGGACTCTTCATACCCCGGTATTTATTACACCGACAGTAGCCTCCAGATCCACCATGATACGCGAACCGTCGCGCAGACACTTTTTTCGTTTCTTGTGCGGCGGGAGACGAATCGTGGGGCCCACCTTCGCGGGCGGCCGACGCTCGATTCTCCACCGCGCCACGATCTTCCATGGGAACGCGCGCGCTTGGGAAATCAAACGCGGGGCAATGATAAGCAGCAGCGTGGGGACGGAATCCAAACCGCCGCACTCGCGCGCCTTGCTTGTAAATACTTCCTTTGGCGCCGTGACTAATCCTTCCGCACGCCAAGTCCTCAAACTGCCCTTCACCTTCTTCGCCGCTGCCACAGAGCCTTCTTTGCTGTTGTCACCTTCTTTTTCGCCAACTCTTCCACCGTTTTGCATGGCGCCCAAACGGAGCAAGGGACGCCGCGGGGACGCGCCATCGTCTGGGCCAGCGTTGCCTGCCTCCGCTGTCGACGAGGATGTGGTGACGCGGCTCCAAGGGTTCGTGCCGCCCACGTCCGTCCGGTTCCGCGCCGGCACCGTAGTACCAAGCCCCCGCGACGGGGAGATCGTGACCTTTACCTGGGCGATGCTGGCGGGGCTCGTCCCGCCATACTCGGAGTTCTTCTTGGGGGTGCTTGCCTTATACGAGATCCAGGCGACGCACCTTCCCCCCCAATTCTGTCGTGGCACTGACCATCTTCGTCCACCTATGCGAGATGTTCATGGGGACGATGCCAAGCCTTCAGCTCTGGCGCCGGCTCTTCACGCTGCACGCGAGGTCGCGTCCGAGCAGGGATATTGGAAGCTGCTACTTTACGCTCCGCGACGCCACCGCCTTCATCCCGGTCACGGTCAAGTCCAGCGGAAGGATCGGCACCGCCAATGGTCATGTGGAGGACTCCGGTGCGCGGCGACCTTGACCTCCCGAGGGTCTGCGGAATCCCTTGCCACCGGGGTCTCGCCCGACGACTTCGGCCGAGCCGAGGTGATCTTTGGGCGATCGTCGAGCTCCGCCACAACGGGCTCACCGGAACCCACGTTGCGGCGGATTTTTTTGGCGCCGCCCGCCGCTCCGCATGAGGGTTCGCCCGCTGGCGATATATATGGCGACGATGGAGTCCGCATTGTCCCCGGAGGTAGATGTTCCTTCAGTCTTTCGGGTTTCTTGTCTTTTTGGAATGTCTTTTCTTTTGACTCCTTGTGACTTATGGCTTCTTCTCTCTTGCGCCCAGCCGCAGGGAATGTGCCGGAGAACGATACTCGGCGATGGTCGGCAGACTCTGATCGCGCCACCGGCGACATCTCTTTGCCGGTGACCATCCGCCCCCTCTGCGACTGGGATCCACGGGAGTGCACCCAGTATTTGCGTGCGCTGCCCCCCATGGAGGTCTCTGGTCCTGCGGTCCAAGTGGCCCGGGGACCACTACAGATCCGCGATCCGCCCCCGGCGACCGCCAAAGCTCCCGCGGTCGCTGCCGCTCCTGCCGTGGCGGCCGACTCCGACCGCGCTCTCGGGAAGCGCCGCCTCATCCTCACCGAAGATGACGACGACGAGGAGGGAGAGGCGAGCCCAAAGAGAGCTCGGCCCTCAAGTCTTGAGCTTTTGCTGTCTCCTTCGGCCACCTCCAGTGGGGGCCCTGCTGCTGCCGCCGCCGCTCGCCACCAAAGCGAGAAGCGCGGCGACTCTTGAGCTGGCGCCGCTGCGCTGGTTTCTTCTGCTCTCTCTGCGCGACGCTTCTGCGCGGCTTTTCGCCGACGCGCCCGACCTCCGTCGTCGCGCGGCGCTTCTCGAACGGCGCCACTCGTGCGGCCTTTGCTCCGCGGCGCCGACCGCCATCGCAGACCGCCGCTCGCGACCAAGCGGCTTACGCTGCCCTTCAATTTCGCTTCCGGCGCGCCGCCCGGTAGCTTTCTGCGACTTACGCACACTTTATGTTAGGGTTAGCATCTTTGCACGTTTTCGCATACCTGAACCCTGTCTCTGTTTATCTTCATGGCATAGAGCGGACGCTGGGGCCTCAAGCTCCATCCCGCACGATTCGCCAGCCCCCAGCTTGCCCGCGGCTCCGTCGACGGAGACGAGGCCTCCCGCCGCGGAGATCGCGCCGGAGACGAGGCTGGAGGAACCTCCGGCCGTTGCCGCAGCTGACGCCAACGCCGTGGGTGCCATTGCCGCCGACGTCGGGCGCTCCTTCGAGGCGCTCCGTGCCCTTGCCCACACCTGGGCGGCACGGGAAGGCGCTTTGGCTTCAGCGTCGCGGGCCGTCGGCGAGCTGCGGCAGGCGCTTGAGCGGGAGACCGCCGCGAGGGAAACGGCGACGCGCGAGGCTGCGGCGGCGCAAGCCGCTGCCGCCTCGGCCACCAAAGACGTCGAAGACCTTCGCGCGGAGCACTCTGAGCGCCTTCGGGTCCTCGCCGACATGCTGCGCACTGCCTACCACAGCTTCCGGGACGTCCTGTACCCGCTGGGCGTCACCTTGTACTCCCCGCTGGAGGAGACCGCCGCGCAGTATGCTGGGGCCGTGGGGCGCGCCGCCGAGGCCCTGCGCGATCTGCCGGTGGTGATGCGGGCGCGGGCGATCGAAGATGGTCGCCACGGCGCTCTTGAAGCAGCGCGGTTCGTCTTGGGCAACTGCCTTGCCCAAAACGCCGCGTTTGACCTCGACGCCGCCACCGGGGAACCTTCGCGCCAGCTGGACCGGATCGAGCAGTCGCGGGTTGACACCGCCGCCAACCGCGTCTCTATGATGGGCGGCGCTACGCCGGCAGAGGGCGATGAAGACGAGGAGTAGACGAACTCTCTCATTTGTTTTTGTCCTGTACAAATCCTGTTAATGCAAGCTTTTGCTCTTTTGCCGTGAATCTCGATCAAACTTCGCGCAAATCTTTACTTGCGAAAAGAGGAACTGAGGCACCCGACCGCCAAAAGATTTAGACAGAACGTTCTGTTGGAAGTGAGCGCTTTTTCCTTCGGCATCAGGTTACTTCAACCCTTATGGCCTCTCGGCAAACCGACCTTAAACGTTACGTGGCGAGCACTCACTTCGGAAGTGGTCTAGTCATTTGGTGCCGTCGTTGGCGCGATTGCCCGGACCGAGCGGACACACCGGGTTAGAACCCGCTTCCGCCGCCGCCGCCTCGCCGGCCGCAAGCTTAAACGTTTGCTTTGCAACTAAGGGCCATCACCTCAAGTACTTTTTGCTACCACTTTCAATGAATGTTTTCTAACAGACTTTTAAGGCTACGAATCGATCGCCAAAAGCTTTAGGCGTAACGCTACGTTGGAAGTGGCGCTTTTTCCTTAGGCATCGTTACTTCAACCCTTATGGCCTCTCGGCAAACCGACCTTAAGCGTTACGTGGCGAGCACTCGGCTTCGGAAGTGGTCTAGTCGCTAGTGCGTCGTTAGCGCATTGCCCGATCGGCGGACACACAAAGCTAGAACCGCCTTCCGTCGCCTCGCCGCCCAACAAGAAGCGTAAGCGCTTGCTTTGCAACTAATAAATATTAGTTTTAAGTACTTTTTCGCTACCACTTTCATGTAATGTTTTCTAACAGACTTTAAGGCGAAAAAGAACAGATGCCTACAGAGAGACAGAACTTATATTTATATTGTAGATGGCTTTGTACAATGCAGCCCCCGAGGCGAGCGGGGACGGAGGAAGACCTCGCCGCTCGGCTCCAAAGAAAGGCCAAAAAAGTTTTTGGAACAGCTACCTACGGGTAGAACTTCCTCAGCTGCTCGACGTTCCAAGTGTTCGCCAATTCGCGACCATCCTCGAAGGCGAGCCTGACTGAGCCTGGGCGGGAGACTGAGACCACCTTGAAGGGGCCCTCCCACAGGGGAGACAGTTTGTTGCGCCCAGCCTGCGCTTGGATTTTGCGCAGAACGAGGTCGCCCACTGCCAGTGTTCTCTCACACACCCGCCTTACTTGATAACGGTGCAAAGGCTCGCCGATACTGGCGCCCGGATCGCCGCCACCTCTCGATCTCCTCCAGGAGATTTACTTCATCCTGACGCCGGTCAGGGTCTCTGTCTTCGCTGAATGCCGCCACCCTTGGGGAGCCGAAGGTGAGCTCCGACGGGAGCACCACTTCAGAGCCATACACCAGGAAGAAGGGGGTCTCGCCGGTGGCTCTGTTGAGAGTTGTCCGCAGCGCCCACAATACGGTGGGGACTTCTTCTGCCCAGCGCTTGCCGCACTTGTCTTGAGCCCTTTGAGTACTTCCGCGTTTGCCCGCTCCACTTGCCCATTGCTCTTCGGATGTACAATGGAGACGAAGCACAGCTTGGTACCCAGCTCTTCGCACCAGTCTTGAAAATCGGCGCTCTTGAACTGAGCACCGTTGTCGGTGATGATCCTGCTGGCGACACCGAACCGGACGAAGATGCCCTTCATAAACTTTATGGCTACAGCGGACGTGATCGCCGGGACCGGCAATGCCTCCACCCATTGGTGAACTTGTCGATGGCGACGAACAGATGCGTGTAACCTCCGGTCGCCCACGGGAACGGTCCCAGGATGTCCAGCCCCCACACCGCGAACGGCCAGGAGAGCGGAATGGTTTCTGGCGCTGGGCGGTCGGTGGATCTGCTTAGCATGAAATTGGCACGCCGCATCTCCTCACCACCAAGGCATCCCGAGGGCGAGAGGCCAATAGAAGCCGTGGCGAAAAGCTTTCCCGACCAGCGCCCGGATCCCCGAATGGCTCCCGCACATGCCTCCATGGATCTCAGAGAGAATTGCACTCCCCGCTTCCCGAGTGACGCACTTTAGTAGAACTCCGTTTGCGCCCTGGCGTCTGAGTCCCCACCTACAGTATGTGGCGCTTGGCCTTGCGCGCTATTTTCTCAGCCGACACGTCATCGTCGGGGATCACTCCATCCCGCAGGTAGGTTAGTATCGGATCCATCCACTGACCTTCCCGGACGAGTGTGACGACGCTACATTGTCGTCGACGTACTCTGCCTGGCCTGGCATTTCCGCCTCAACCGCCTCAGCAGTTCTTCCGCCTCCTCCCTCCAACCGGGGAGCTGTGGCAGGATTGGTGACGTCTCCTCCAGATGTGGGAGCTGCGTCAGGGAAAGCGTCGTCCCCGTCAGGATTGGGGGCTGCGACAGACGGCCGCGTGAGTCATTCTTCAAAAACCCCAGTCGAAACAGGTGCCTTCGACGAGGCAATCTGGGACAGTTCATCCGCCATATAGTTGTCGCGGCGGGGGACGTGCACAAAGCCCAAGCCCTCGAAATGCCGCTCCAACCGGCGCACCTCCGCCAGGTAGGCCGCCATGACGGATCCGGCGGTGAAATCCTTCCTCGCCGGGTTGATGACCAGAGAGAGTCGCTTTACTTGTAATCACGGATGCCTGTGGTCGGCCACCCTGAGCCCGGCGAGTAATCCTTCATACTCCGCGACGTTGTTGGTAGCGCGGAACTCCAGCACCACCAGGTGCCGGACAATGTCGCCGGTGGGAGACACCAGAACGACACCTGCCCCAGCCCCCTCAAGCCGGAACGAACCGTCGAAGAAGAGAGTCCACGGTGAGGGTACTGGGACGTCTTCACTCTGGTCCGCGGAGTCCACTCACGATTTAACTCCGCCAGAGCTTGCCCTTTGACGGCCGTTCGGGGAGCGAACTTGAGGTCGAATTCTGTCAGCTCTATGGCCCACTTGGCGATGCGGCCCGTCGCCTCGCGGTTGAAGAGGATCTCCCGCAAGGGGTACTTGGTCAAGACAGTGATCTCTCGCCCCTGAAAGTAGTGACGCAGCTTCCGGGACGCCGTCAGCACAGCGTAGAGCATCTTCTGGTGTTGTGAATACCTCGTTTCGACGTCATGGAGGACTTTGCTGATGTAGTAAATGGGGCGCTGAACACCTTCTCTTTCGGCCACCAGCACCGCGCTGACCACCTGGGGGTTCGCCGCGACATAAAGGATCAGCGGCTCGCCCGGGTCCATGCGCCTCCGCCGTCCACTCGAATTGGTTGGTCTTCTTCAGGAGCTTGAGTAGTGGGAGACTTTTATCCCCCACTCGAGGAAGTACTGCATCTGCCGAAGTCGCGTCGGGGGCTTCATGTTCTCGATCGCCGTGATCTTGTCAGGGTTCGCCTCAATCCCCCTCTGGGAGATGAGGAAACCTAGCAGCTTGCCCGACGGAACGGCGAATACACACTTCTCAGGGTTGAGCTTGATGCAGTACTTCCTCAAGTTGGCGAAGGTTTCTTCTAGGTCGCCGATCAACTCCTCCGCCTTTTTGGACTTCACCACCAGGTCGTCGACATACACCTCCAGGTTCCGCCCTATTTGAGGACGATGAGCGATGTGCATGGCCCTCTGATAGGTTATGCCTGCATTCTTCAGTTCGAACGCCATCCTTGTGTAGCAGTAGACGCCCATGGGGGTCACGAAGGCGGTCTTGTCTTCATCTTCTTCGGCCATGCTAATCTGGTGGTACCCGAGTACGCATCCGTAAAGTTACCGCCGCACCCGCCGTGGAATTGACGATGAGATCAATGCGGGCAGCGGCACGGATCCTTCGGGCACGTCCTGTTGAGGTCGGTGAAGTCCACGCACATCCTCCACCGCCCGTTGGATTTCTTGACGAGGACGGGGTTCGCGAGCCACCTGGGATGGGTGACACTGCGAACGACCCCCGCCCTTAAAAGCTTGTCCACCTCCTGGCGGATAACTTCCTGGCGCTCCACCGATTGCTTTCGGACCTTTTGCATGACCGGTCGCGCGCCGGGGAACGTTGCCAACTTGTGCTCAATCACCTCCCTAGGGACCCCAGCCATGTCGGACGGTTGCCATGCAAACACGTCTGCGTTAGACTGGAGGAAGAAGACGAGCGCGCCTTCCTATTTGGCGCTGAGAGAGGCGCCCACCCGAACGGTCTTCGCCGGGTCTGACTCACTCAGGGAGATCGCCTTAACCTCCTCGGACGAACCGGGGGAGGCACGGATCTTCGCCGGAGGTGCTCCCTGAGTCGGCTTCGCCTTCGGCGCCGATTGCCCCGCCAAAGCGAGAGCGTCCTTGTCGCATGGAGCGCCCGGCGGTCCACTTTAAGACGATGGGGCCGGTGGCCTCGAATTTTCACCACCATGTACGCCAGAGGGCAAGCCGCCATGAACTTGGTCAGCGCTGGTCGACCCAGTATGGCGTTGTACGGGAGGTCGAAGTCCGCCACCTCGAACTCGAGCATCTCGGTGCGGAAGTTGTCAGAGCCTCCAACGTCACCGGAGGTCGACGCGCTTCTGGCCGGACGGACTCAAATTTCGCGCGATGCCGAAGAACGGGAGCGCCGGTCGAAGCTCCTGCTGCTGGATCTGGAGCACCTTGGCGACACGGGCGGACAGGAGGATGAGGGAACTCCCTCCGTCTACCAGCACCCGCCCTAGCTTTACATTTCGGACCGTGGGCGCAACCACGATCGGGAGATGTCCCGGGCCGGCGGTACTGCCTGGGTGATCGGCCTGACTGAACGCGATCGGCTGCTCCGACCACGCCAGCTGCCTTACTGACCCAAAGCCGGGCACGGCGGTGCACACCTCCCTCATCGCACGCTTAAAGGTAGCGTGGGACGGATAGGTGGCCGATCCGCCGTGGATAACGGCAACTTCGCGCTCCGCCTGTTGGAAACCAAGCGAAGCCGCTTCCTTGCCCTTACCGCTGCCGGATGCCTGCTGCTGCTCGTGGACGCGCTTGTCCACCAACTTACTGACGACATGGCAATCTGCCAAGTCGTGGGAGTTGTTGCGGTGAATGGGACAGTAAGTCCTTCCATCCCACTCACGGGGGCGACGGTCTCGCCCCTCGTCGCGGCCGCGGGGGCCGTCGCGGCCACGGCGATCGCCATGGCCGCCGCCGCCACCCTGCGGGGCAGCCCCACCGCGCCGTGACCTCCTCCTTTCTTCGCTGCCGCGCCCATCGCGGCCGTCATTGTCGTTGTCGTTGTTGTTGTCGTCGTCGGCGCTTCGGCTGCCATGACTGCCCGGTCTCGCCGCTTTGCGCTTCTTCTTGTCCTTGCCGCTGGATTTTTGAAGTCCCGCCTGCGCCGCCGTGTAGCCGGGCGAAGCGAAGCCTCCGCCTAAAGGGCGCATTTGTGCGCCAGGGTGAAGAGTTCTTCCGTCGTCTTGATCTTGCGGGTGGCCATCTTCTCCTTGACCACCGGGTCTCGGGCACCTCTCACGAATGCCGTGACCACGGCGTCGATGGAGATGTCAGGGATAGTATTGCGGACCTGACTGAAGCGTCGGATGTAGTCGCGCAGCGACTCTTCCTTCGCGCTTCCACGTTGTGGAGGTCGTCCTCGACTCCGAGCTGCTCAAACGTGCCTCGAAGTTGGTGATGAAGAGCTCGAGAGCTCCTTCCACGACCCCACGGACTCGGGGCAGTTCATGAGCCAAGAGCGGGCTCACGGTGAGGACTCGCAGGAAGTAGTTCGCTGAACCTTCCTCGACCCTCCAGTTGGCTGCATCACCGTAGTGTAAATCTGCAAGAACTCGTCGGGGTTGGTAGAGCCGTCATACTTCTCGATGGGGGTGGGCTGGAACCTCTCCGCCATCGCACTCTGCGCAGACTCCTTCAAAAGGCGCGGCAGCCGACTTGAGCCTCCTGCTCGACGCGCGACTGTCTTCGCCGTGTTCGCCGTCCGGACGGCGCCAAGAGGCACCTCCTTCCCGGCGGAGGCGCGCGCGGAACCCTCCTGTCCCCACGGGCGGCAGCGCGGGCGCGATCGCGACCCGGTCGTCTGCGCTGCATGGAGCTTGTCGCGATTCTTCTTCAGTGTCGCAGATGGCGGTCCTCAAGTGGGACCGAGATCCCGCCCACCAGACGCCGCCGGTCGAACCTCCGAGGAGTCGCCAGAGATCTGCGAGAGGAGGCGAGGGCAAGAAAGAACGGAAGAAGCGGAAACGCCGGTTCCGCGCCTCCGAAACTTGCACCACCGTCGCGGCAGATCGACGAAGGGCTAAACCGCCACCACGGAGCCGCCGGAGTCCGGAGTCACCGCACCGTGGGTTGTCAGCAACAGGCCTCGCCGCATGGAGGTTCTGGCCGAGTGCACTCCTCCAAGGCCAGCGCCGCTTAGCTTGGCCGGGCGGCCGCTTTCGCCAGGTTCCGACCCTCGGCGGCGGCTACCACCGGCTGATCTATCGCCATCGCCGCGGCCGACGCCATGCCGCGCGCTCGTGGTCGCTTCGATCCATCGCGATCGCCGATCCGCCATTGATGAAGTTCAAGAGCACGATTGATGCTAGCGCCCCCTACCTGGCGCGCCACTGACGGCGTGTTCTCCGCTCAACCATCGCGGATCACACCCTAGTCGATTTCTATCTGCTAGCCTATCGGTCGAGCTCGATTCGATTTGGCGTGGGGACGCAAAGAAAGAGCAACACACGGGGTTTACCCAAGTTCGGACCCCCTCGCGGGTAATAGTCATACTCCTGCTGAGCCTTAGCTCTTTTCCGTGTTGTGGTTCAATGGAATGTGGTTACAGAATGCTTGTTAACCGTGTGAAAAAACGTACCCCCTCCCCTCTCTCTCCGCTCCTTTTAAATAGGCCTCGAACTAGCAGAGAGAGCCGAGAGGGTAGGCAATACAAGATTTCAAGATAAAGATAATCGATAAGACACGAGGACATGACAGAGAGACGAAAACGTCTTTCGCTCATTGCGCCAAGGCGGCGCCGCCCGCTGCGCCTCGCAGTGGCTTCGACCCTGTGAACGCTCCAGCGAGATCTGCGGGTGGGGCCCGGCTTGTTCTTCCGTCGCGGGCGGCTAGCTTGATGATGGCAAACTCTCTGCCGGTCAATTCCGCCGCGCCACAAGAATAGATTGGTCGAGCTGCGCAGAGGTCACCGTGGCGGTAATCATCTCTTCATATGTCTATCCCGCGTAATGTCGCATTGAATGCGCCGCCCTTCGCAGAGGGAAGCCTTCGCCCGAAGACTCCTTTTCGGAGCGTTTCGCCACGCTGGCCCCGCTGATGGGAGGCCCTACGCGCGAGGGGGCTCGCCCACGCGCCCGCCGACACGTGGGGCCCTCGCTGGCGCTGAGCGGGCTCGCCACACGCTGGGCTCGTTGCCCGCTCGACGTGTGGGGCCTCGCTGGTCTTCGAGGATCGCCCAGCGGCTGGGGCTCGACGCTCGCCGACACGTAGGGCCCGCTGAAGGCCGAGGGCTCGCCCGCGGCTTTGGGGCTCGTCGCCGCTCGACGCGTGGGGCCCGCTGAAGCGGAGGGCTCGCCCACGCTGGGTCCGTCGCCCGCCGACGCGTGGGGCCCGCTGAAGCGGAGGGCTCGCCACGTATTTGGGGCACGTCGCCCGCCGGCGTGGGGCCCGCTGCCAAGGCTGAGGGGCTCGCCCATGTGGCTGGGCTCGGTCGCCGCTCGACGTGTGGGGCCCGCTGAACGCTGAGGGCTCGCCACGCCACTGGGCTCGATCGCTCCGCTGACGTGGGGCCCGCTGGCCTCTGAGGAGCTCGCCCACGCCACTGGGTCTGTCGCCCCGACGCGTGGGGCCTCTTGGCCTCTGAGGAGCTTCGCCACGCCACTGGGTCTGTTGCCCTTTGACGCGGGGCCCTCTTGGTCTCCTGCTGGACTCTTCACACCCCGGTATTTGTTACACCGACACAACTCACTCACTCACACTCACTCGGGCGCACGAGAGGAGCTGCGGGAGGCGATTTCAGAGAAGATTTTGAGGTAATGAGCTTACGTAATATTTGTTAAAATTAGTAGATATTGATTAGTATAAGTGATGTATATTGAATGGAGAGTATATTGGTAAGATTTTTGTGAACTTTTACCGGCTGGAGGGTCCCTACCCCCCAAGCCCCCACCCCTACTCCTCCCTCTACAGGCCTCCCCCCACTTCAGCGTGGGATCAGCGCCCGCGACACTCGTATGGGGTCCCCCAACTTCGGCATGGGATCAGGCCCCACAGCACTCCTATGAGGGCCCCCCTGCTGCAGTGTCATAGCAGCCACCCCGCCACTCCTACGGGGGTGGATCTTGGTCCAGGTAGGACCAAACAGTGGTGCCGTCGGCACCCACTGCGGCGTGGGAGCAAGCAGCAGTGGGGTACGTCCACCCTCAGCAGGACGAGTAGGTCGCCGGAGATTCTGCACTTTGGCAAGGGGCACCGTTACGCGCCTACAGTACACCGCCCTACCACGGCGCCGACACTACACCGCCCTACCACGGAGCCGACACTACACCAGCCTACCACGATGCCGGCACTGGCACCGCACCCGTCTACTACGGTGCCGGCACTAGCACCGCACCGGCCTACTACGGTATGAGAGTCCATTGGGGCCTCACTGATTCTTACGAAGGTACACACACATTGACCTTTGCTTACAACATTCAGAGTTGCATGTGAGAGCATAATTTATGAACTTATTTATTATTTCAGATGATGATTCTCACGGCATTCAATCACATGACCAAGAAGAATTTGATGTGGGTTCCTATCTGGTGAATGACCCATCACACCTGTAGATATGGGGAGGCCTCGGCGAGAAATTCGTCCACGCGACCCACTCATATACTCCCGAGATCAAAGCGGCATCGCATGGTGCTAGAGATCGCCAATGCAAAAGCGAGGCCAGCGATGATTCCGTGTCTTGGTACCATGGTACGTTCCTGTTCCTATCTGTTTTGAACTTGTACGATAGCCGCCGTAGAGGGACAATGGGACGAAGGGCAGGGCATGTGGAAGGAGGCACGGAAGAAGGTTGGGGGAGGGTGGCGGCACTGAAGTGCTAGATGTGGAGAAGGAAGCAGAGGGACCCAAGGGTGGCGGCACTCAATTATGATGTTCTCAATTTATCGGTAAATTTTTAAAGTAAATATTATCTAAGTAGTTTTAATAGTATGAATTAAACACGATCTAATATTCTAATATTCTATTACACATGTTCAGTCTCCCACGGAGCTACCTTATTTACTTTAAACCGAAAACAACATGTACATCTTAAACCGCAAACAACATTTACATTTATATTGTTCCCCATAGCTTACATCACATATGCACAAATATGCAGGATTGGCGCCAATCGAGCTTTCGAAAAACGACAGGGCCCTGTCGCGGTCGTGCTTCCAGGGCGCGACAGGAAGCTGTCGTGCTTCCATGGCGCGGCTGTGGACCGCCTCACCTCTTTCTTCCTCGTCATTGCAGTGCATGGCATGCTCGTTTCTTCAAAAAACGATAGCTTTCTGGTCGCGGTTTGAACGAACGACCAGGTATATTTATGTCTAATGTGAAAAACAGGATACATTTTTGCATAAAACAATAAAAATAAATATAAAAATATTAAAAATTTCGTGGTCTCCTGAGTTGCTCGATAAAAAAATCGACCTGCGAGGCGGAGGCAGCTATCGAACCTGGGTCTCTGGCTGAAAACTACCTCAGCTAGCCAAGTGAGCAAGTGACCATCGTTGCTTTGTAATGCGCCGAACGTTGCATTTTAAACATTTGTTTGGAATGGACGGCCGGATTTGATTTCATGACAAAATCGGAAGGCCAGTGTTTCTACGTCGACGTGGCTTAACAGAGGACGGCTGGTAGTGGCTTTGTAATATAGAATAGATTTATCAATGACATTGATGCTTTATATAGCAGCCAACCAAACGCACGAACAGTCCAACAGGTACGAGTGTGACATGCCTAACCTAGGCGTACCAAATTTTGGCTTCCAGCCAAATGGCCCCGTTATACGTTGTAGCACCACATATTTGACAGATCGAGTCCCTGTGCCATATTCGACACACTGCAGACTGAAAATGGCTATAAAATTTAGATTGCGAAATAAAATCATTGTTATGATGGGATTTGTAAAAAAAGAGATGATTTCATAAAGAGAGTTCAATAACGGTAGACTTTAAATCACGAAAAATAACTTCTCATATTTTCCTCAACAATTCAACCCAGCAGTAGTGTTGTACGAACATATAGAGTGAACGAGAACACTACGAACATTTCATCCTTTCCTGAGGAAAGATTCCTCTACTAACTCCACGCAGCGAGACAAAACTAGTTGAACAGGATTTAAAGAGCACATGATTTGATTTGCAACCTCACAATCATCCTTCCTGCTTTCTGACTGAATTCCTGCAACAATTGGTATTAATGGGATAAGCCACTCTGAGTACACCTTTCGCATGGTCTCTTCCCGGAATATCTTTCCAGATCTTGATCCTGATCAACATAGGGAAAATGCATTAAACACAGTCCACAATTTCACATCGATTCCAGGATTCATTCAGCTAGACATAAATCTTGGCCCATTTATCCAGTGTCAACACCATGAGGACATTTCTTCCTAAAAGATGCATCATGCAAACCTTTTTTATGTGCAGCATTAACCTACTTTCGATCCGTGCATGGAAGAAATTGAAAAAGGATGGCTGAAATTTTCAACACACCCACTACGTGGAGTCTAGAGTTTCAAAGTCACCCCACATCTTAATAGAAACAGTACAAGAATGAAACACACAAGAACCTTTTAATAGTAACTGTTGGTTTGTTCGACCCACATAACCTTGCATGCATTGCCAAAGTTGGCAGCATTTTGCCACATATTAACATGTATAATATGAACACAGCAAGTATCAGAATATTTATTTAGAGATTTGACTTGTATAATACGAACCCTAGGGGAACTTGAAGCTTAGAAGTAAATATAATTGGATACTTTGAAAAAAAATATAGCATGAGTTTTTTGATATCAAAGCCATACAAGATCAACATTATCAAACAGTTCTTCATTGGTTACCTCTTGAATCTATTAGCAGAATCAATCTGAGCAAGTTTAGAGCAGATAACACCTGCATACAACCAGAAAAGTTATAAAATAATATCATTTTGTCGCCAAAAGTCACCTAGGACAAAAAAGTATAGCAAAGCCATGTGAAAATGAATTGTTGAGCCCATTAATCAAATAATAATGGTGAAAATATAGCTGGTAAAACTGCAAGCCCAACATTAAGAGAAAGCTAAGTTTAGCACTCCAAATACACATTTCTTTTGTGCATTTACTCTATTTTGGGACAAAATGTAAAGTGGATTTGCAGTCTTGCATGATTGTCCACTAAAGAACTGATCAAAATGGTCTTTGGGGACTTCAAACAACTTGGTTTACTTAAGTAACTAATCCAGTTTGACATTTCACTAGCAAACAAAGTCACTGTCTTAACCATTTAAGTTCATGTGATCAAAATAGTGAAGTCAAATTGTTGATTGGAGCCAGGCCTGCACCCACATATATTCAGTTAAAAGCGATTAACTCCAGGGTTTCTAAACACTGATTTGGGGCTAGAGAATGGAAACGGATTGACTGTACTTGCATATGACATGGGGCCTTGAAGTCCATGTGTTAGAAAATCGAAATATGTCTGGTTCAGATTTATAGACACAGTTTTCCAAACCATATTAAACTCTCCCAACCAATTGCTTCTGTGCAGAAGTTTAAGTGCAGTGAACACTAAAAGAAATCGTACCTGTTCACTGTGATCAGGAAGACAAGGACCACCTTCTGGAGGCCTCAAGATCAGCTCCACCAATTCAAATGCATGATAAGCCCAAGGTGGCACTTCCCCGACATCTTGCACTTGGTCGGATTCAACACAACCCTGGCCAGCCTGACCTCTCTCTCTCAAAACTTCACTTTTGACCAGGTCTAAGAGAATTGCAGTCTAAAAGAACCAATAAACTAAGTCAGCATTCAAACAATCGATTTATAAGTTATAATCATCAAACAGCTTGTTTTTCCCATTCCAGACAAACTGTACATCAGAAAAGGTTATATGAAATTAATTGAGATACTGAAGTCCATCATACCATCAGAAGATTATGGCCTTGTTTGGCAGCAGGTTTGTCAAAACCATACTTTGCAATACCATGGCTTATCAGTTCTTTTATCATGAATACCATGGTTTTACCAAACTCCATTGAAACCATGCTATTTCTTGAAACTATCAACTGTCTAGCCATATGATTTTTAGATGACATACTTACCAAAGTATTAAACATGACCAAAGAAGAGAAGTGAAAATTTTAGCTCAGACTGGAGTTCTAATACTCCAAAATAACCACGGTATTGACAAAACCGTGGTTTTCAATTCAGAGTTTTTTGGAGAGCAACCAAACACCTTGTGTTATAAAATATCATAGTATTCTCATAAATTATGGTATTGCCTAAAAACTATAAAAAAATTCATTGCTTCCAAACGGAGCCTATATTTTTTTTTGCCAACATGTAACTCAAGCATAGCTGATAGGTGGCATGGTGCCCTGAAACCAACAAAGTGTGCATCTGAACTTGTTGTCAGAGGATGTCAATAATGTTCTTACCATGGAGGGGGACGTACTATTCTTTATGAGAGCCTGTAAGATGTCAAATCTCCCAGAGGATGGCACCATTGAAATAACCTGATAAAATTCATTACTATAAACAGGTGCACATATTCAGCATAAAGAAAGAATAAAATTCCACAATAAAAAACACAGATGCACTAATAAAAAAAAGAAAATTTCGTCCATGCCAACACAAAAGAAAGCAGGTGCAAAAATACCATCGCAAAAGCAAATGTTTTTTTTTTTCCTAAATACCATCGACGTCACATTTCTATCTTGTACAAAATGACCATTCGAGTAGATCCTGGAAATATAATTATATAAATAAATCAAATAATTAAAGAAGGGCTGCTCCCGTCATCTGCAGCACAGGGTTCCCAGGCGAGTCACATGACAATCGGCTGATAGATCTCTGGTCTCCATTGTGCAGTCCAGAGCAGATTGTACACGCCAAATGCATCCCAAATCTCATTGGCATGACCAAAAATTGGTAAGATAACTTAGGGCTATGAACCAAACATGCCCATGATTATATTAGTAGAGATCTATAAAGATTGGCCATGATAAGATCACATCAGTTTCTAGATTATATTTTTTATCTTATACTAAATATAACTTAGGGTCTACATAAGCGGGTACATATGCTGTGCAATCACAGCAACGGTGCAATCGCCATGCAATCGAACTACCAAAAGTTGTAAAAAATTATAAAAAAATTTGTATATGTACTCTTCAACTTACTCTATCTCTGAATAAAATTTCAAGTTCAAATTCATTCTATATTAAGAGTTATAAAAAAAAGAAAAAACAGACAGTTTTAATAAGTTCAAAATTGATTGAATTTTCTCTTTTTTGTAACATTCAATATAGAAAGAATTTGAACTTGAAATTTTATCCAGAGATAGAGTAAGTTGAAGAGTACATGTACAAATTTTTTCAGAATTTTTTACAACTTTTGGTAGTTCGATTGTATGGCGATTGCACCATTGCTGTGATTGCACAGCATATGTACCCCTACATAAGCTCCCTATAAGAGGGACATCATGTATCCATTATCAATCAATCAAATAATTAATATTGGTCTAGTGTGACACCCTCACTGTAGGAGAGATCTTGTCGGGAATTCGGCATTTCTCTCTTCCCTCACCCAAGCTCTGATTACTACAAGGAGGTTGTGGGCTTAGTAGCGCAGGGGTGAGGCAACAACATTGTTCGTGGCTTGGAGAACTGGCACAAAAGGGAAGCATGGGGGTGTGAGGGGGGCCAAGCATGAAAGAAGGGAAGATATGGAGACTGGACACCATAAAATTTTAAGATATTTCTCTCATCAAGCCTTTCCGAAAAGCACACATAGACAACAAACCTAATGGTAGGGCCATTACATAATTTCTTACCTGTTTTACTGAATTTTGCAACATACTCCTTTGCGATGATATTTTCTCACAGCCCAACCTTTGCAGTGGCAATTAAGGAAATTTGCTCAAAAAAAAAAACGAAATTTAACCATTTGGCCCATATTATTTTGTCATAATCATATTCTGTTCATCGCAAAAATATAAATGAAAATTGAGAAAACAAATAAAAGTGAACAGTAATAGACACACAGTTTTATTGCACACACAACAAAATCTACCTTTTTCAGAGCAGCAAAAGCCTTCTTCCTCATCAATGCATCTGGTGCGGCTATCATTACGCTTTCGATGGTCTGTGAATGTTCCTCAAATGTTGACAAAGTGGATCTGAATATAATTTCTACACTTACTGAGGAAGAACATAACAGTACCTTAAGTGTTGCAAAAATTTGAACGGCATATGATGAAAAATCTACATGATCATTGGTTTCCTTGTCACGATTTTCATCAACTAAAGTCAGTAACAAGTCTATACTGTGAGATTTGATTACCCATGGGTAATTAACTAAGGACAAGACGCATCTAAACATGTTAATTGTTTGCCACTTCATCATTTGGCTGTCCTGAACTTCCTTCAGTGCTGATTCCAGCTCTGTTCCAGCATATTTTGATAGTTCAACATGCATATAGGTCCACACAACTGTAAAATAGCTTAAGTACGTGACCAAGTGACACCAAACAATAATGAAACTGGTGCACTAGGAGAAATGATAAATACCTGCAATGATTGCACCATCCATAGCAAAAGAAAAGCATTCCAGTAAATCGGCATCTTCCTCTACAACACTTTGCAAACAAATGAATCAATTGGTAACAAAGCAAACATAATTATGATTCCATGGGAAAAGAAATGTGGACATTCTATGAGTGTATGATGAGTTAAACACCTTTAAAAAGCTTGTTGGTGGCTGAGGTTACATCACTACCAGTTAACAGACCCAAGTAAGTAAACCCACAAAATCTAAGAATTTTGGTATTCTCAAGAACAACTGAACTACAAGCAGAGAGGATATGCTGATGCTTGCTTCGTGACATAAGAGCCTGTAATAAGAGAGGCATGTATAGTAAAATCAGGACATAAGAACCTTGCTTATATATGAATACTCTAGAAAGAACATCAATTTCGTACTTACTATGTTCTGAAGGGCATATAAACCAAGTATAGAACAGAGCTCTTCTTTCTTCTGGTTAACCTTTTGGATGAAAAAATAATAACACAAAATCAATAAACAAGGAGATTACAAATGTTTCAGTTTCCATGATCAACAGAAATGAACATAAGTCAACAAACCATTGTTTTGCACACTTTTTGAATGGCATTGCCAACTTTAAGTGCTGCATTGAACAGATCAACAACATTCCTTTCGTGTTCCTCATCATGCTCTGATACAGCATTCATAACTTGAAGAACAGCAGGAAGCATGGCCTTTACTTGCTCGATATGTCTCCTTTGAATCAAGGTTAGCACTAGCCCAAAGAACAATTAGCTATAAAGAATTGACATACATAAGACATTAATCGGTTAATATATTAGATATCTGTTCTCAAGGTTATTAAAATGTAAAACGAGAACGAAACGACCAACTTTTTTTACTTTTAAAAGTTAATTCGAGTGTTGAAACGTCTTTCTAGACGTATAGTAAAATGACTAAAAGCAAAGAAATGTCATAAATGTCTGCTATCCACTCTTCCCTGTCCACATTTCAAAAGAAGGGAGTAGAGGGCACAGCCCAACTCAATGGTCCTCCATTGAGACCGAATGCAACACAAAATCTAACCCTAAGGTCCAGCCTTCCCTACCAGGCTCCTGGTTTGATACGTGCTTGTTAAGCACGCAATGGGTAAGGCCCTTGACGCGGGCGAGACAACCGTTTATCGACGGCGACACCTTAGCTGTTATCAGAGCCACTGCCTATGAGATCTACTCTCAATTTTGATTCATTGTTTGGATTCTTTGCCTATGAGATCCACTCTCAATTTTCATTCATTGTTTGAATCCCAAAAGAAGATACATGACCATCCATTTTATAGGAATAAAAGACTTAGGCCCTAAGTAAAGGAATAACTTGAACTCTAAGAAACTAATCCTTAATAGATAAAAACATATCCTAAAATAGATAAAGCTCAGGGCCACATGCTACAGTAACTGTTCACGCGTGCTACAGTACCCTCCGTACTGCGTATAACATGGTTCCTCTCCAACGCTAAGGCACATACGCCACCCCTCATGCCTCCCCTCTTCCCTACCAAGCTCCTAGTTCCCCTCCAACTCTAAGCCACATAGGCCACCTCTTCTGCCTCCCTTTTCTCTAACCGAGCTGCCAACACACCTCCTGATGGAAATGTCCTAGATTAATCATATGAGATGATTACATCTTTGTTCATGTGCTTTTTGATAACTTTGATTATCGGTTTTCTGAATAAATGTCATGACTTTGTTTAGCAAGTACGACTTAGTTGTGAAACACAATTGTTAATGTAATATTATTCTAAATAATCCCTAATCCATATCATTACGTGGAACGATAATGGTTTGGTCAGCACATGTATTGTTTGATACTTTTGTTTCACATAATCATAAATATAGAGATATCAAATCAATAATGTGGACATATATTAGAGAACATAGATGATTAGATTGACCTACTCTGAAACACCGCTAAGATTATTATCTTAAAAGTGCTATCAAATTGTTGTCTCGAGTGGTATGCCTGTATTATCCTTAGACTTGAGATCATCGTAGGATCCTAGCATGCGTAGTCGTATACTTTTGAGTTATGAAACGTTGCTCCATAACTGGGTAGTTATAAAAATAATTTACAGCAAGGATGTTAAGTCGGTAAGTCGAGTCGAGAAGGGACCGACTTACTGTCAGTCAACTAGTCGTCGACTTGACAATAAATAAATATAACATTTACAGGGCTATATCTGTGCATCTTCATCTTCATATATATAAAGAGTAGCTAATGTTCACAAACAGCCTCCATAAACTTCACAAACAGGCAACAACAGCTATTAGCTAGTTCCAAACTTAGGCACATGATCATATATATAAAGAGTAGCTAATGTTCACAAACAGCCTCCATAAACTTCACAAACAGGCAACAACAGCTATTAGCTAGTTCCAAACTTAGGCACATGAATAATAATTAAGCATAAACAAGCAAAAAACACTCATGTCATAACGCATTAAGTTAACACATTATCACATACATAATAGGTCTCAAGACATAAATAATTAAATAGTTCCAAACTTGAAAGTTGAAACTTTAAAGTCCATGCTCGAAACTCCAAATAAAGGACGGACTAATAGAGAGCTCAATACGGGCCATACCGCTGAACACAAGCCTCAAATACCATTCAAATCAATATCATCCAAGCCCAAATGACTAGCATTAGCATGTGCACCCTCATGGGAGGGCTACTATGCGGAGAAGCACCATAATCACCCTCATGTGCACCAAGTCGCCCGCTTACCACAAGTCGACGAGTCGATGGCCTGACTTGCTTACTAAGTCAAGTCACCAGTGTGAGTTGCCTCCTCCGGACCAACTGGACGACTAGTCGCCGACTAGTCGATGACATGACAATAATGATTTATAGGTATGCCACGAAACATGGCGTAGGGTGAGATAGATCAAGATGGCATTTGCCCTCCTTAATAACAGAAGAGGTACCTCTAGGCCCCTCGATGTGGATGGATCAAGAAAGTGCGCGGCCGAGCCAATGTAATTAATCGTTAATCACAACTTATATCCATCACATTGACGAGTGAATAGTTGATCTATCACAAGGATAATACATATCATGCCTTGAGTTTGACTGGTGTCCTGCGGCAAAAGATCGATATGTGAGTGTATCAACGTTCAGCCGATTAGAATCATTCCTTGCATTCGGGGGTCCATACGTGCTGCTAGGTACCGTTGTTGATTTGTGGATTGGAAAGCAGGTTTCTGGGTTCACAAGTGACTTGCGCATGAACCTAATGGGCCACACACTTAACGGGTTGAAATATGTCTAATGGATTTATCCATTAGTGGGTTTCGTACGCGGATACAAATCCACGTAGGAATTAGTCCTAATGGGCCACTATGTAGAAGTTTATTAACACGTCTATATAAGGAAGAGCCTGGGGCTTGTGGCCATGGTAATCAGTCCACCCTGAACCCTAGCCGCCACGCTCCTCCCAAGAAAACCCTAGCCACGCGACGAGGTGCTAGCACACTTGCGCACAACGTTCCACCTGTACATGTGGATACCTTAGAGGCGCAGCCGTTCCCGCAGATGTGCTGATCGGCAAACCCAGGCGAGCACGTCGACCATGTCTACTTCCTCTATGCACGGCGTCCACACCGAGCACGAGGAGACGTTCGGCGAGGACGTGAACGATCTATGATCCCCTACTTTCATGATTGTCCAGGGTGTTGGCATAGAAATTTTGAATTTGTGCTGGCGTAACATAGGCGTTCCCCTTCACCTCCCTCCCTCTCTCTATCCATCGTTTCCTCTCCTCCCCATTGTGGTGCTTCCCTCCTCCCTTACCGCGTTGATCTCCTCTAGGTGGCGGTAGAATGTATGGCGGTGGTGGTAGAAGCTCACTTGAGCACAAGTATGAATCGGGACATGGGGGGCTAGGGCACAAGTACAAATCACTATGCTCTAGGCCGCAAAAGCAAAACATGCCGACACTCTGCTCCTCCAGCACATTCTCCCGTTGAAACGAAATTTAAGCATCGTTTACACATACACAATGCTCTAACAAGCATGTCAGGTCTGCAGCATGTTTCCAGCATATATATCAAGTCAATGTAAAAAAACATGATTACACGACCATACTGTAAGATTGAGTATCTCTTACCTTCCCATCTCAGCTAATAACTGTTCAGGAACTTCATACACAATATATTAAGCTTAAAATTTAATGGAAAAACCTAGTATCCATTTAGCACAGCAAATCATGAACATGGAATTGGTTGTGAAATTCTAAATTGTAGTACAAAACAATATACATACCTTTTGCAAGCCCATCAAGCAGAAGAACATAGTACATTGAGCCATTTAATTCAGCGGGTGTATTTAATGCCTATATAAATCCATATACAGTAGAATAGTGATGAATTAGCAAAACAGAACCAAGTATCAATTAGAGAGAGGGAAAAATGAGATTAACATGTAAAAAAATATGGCTGCATATAATTGATTAACTCAACCAAAGATTCTATTGTTAATATGACAGTATTTTTAATTTTATAAGTATTGAGGTTTTTTGTTGCAAAATATAGCTTCAAAACCTAGATTCTCATGTATATACAAGCTTTAGTCCAAACATATAAACAATAAAATAATACCTATATCATATTTGAAATATGCAATGCACAATAAAACAATTTCTTTTTATTGGGTCTCTGAGGGTACCTGTGAGGGACTCTGCCTCCACCATACTATGTCATTCGAGGCCCATCCCAAAAGGGCAATGGAGGAAGTCTTGCATTGTCCCCAACCCATGGGGCAAATTGGCCCTCCTATATAGGGGTAAAATGGTCCATACAATATCTGTCCGACAGGATCGATATCCGTGTTTTTACCCGTACTCATGGTCCGGGTAATTATCCGGATAGCCAACCGGATATGGATCGGGATACCCGCCGGATATTCTCAGATACTATCTAGATATCCAGTTCCCATCGATGACATCCTGCCCCCTAGCGCGCTATTATAGCTGCCCAGCCATTGCCTCCTACTCCCATCCACTGAGGTGGTATTATTGACTCGACTTCTGCTGCTATACTACACGCACTTTCAGCCACCTGCGTGGCAAATTACACCCATCAAGCTGCCCCTGCTTCTAGGTGCGCTCAACTCGGGCTACCAAGCACTGCTGACCTGCTAGGCTAGTTGGCTTGTGCGCTGTGCCTGTACATTGTGATGCATGCATGCATGCCAAAGTGTCCCATATGTGCTGATGGCTGCTGAATGCTGATTACTATAATGGGCATGCTAAGATGCTTTTGTTGTACCATGTGTGTGAAACGGTGAAAGTATGAAGGTATAATGTGTTAGTAGGTCTTGTAGGTTTGGTTTCTAATATTTAGGTATGTCATGCCTATTGAGCAACTAATAAATATGGTAAAATCTAGTATCCAATCAAGATCTATCCAGCAAAACCTGGATCTGAATCCATACCTGACATTATCCGAATCCAGGTAAAAAAATATATGACAGATATGTGATGATCCCTATATGACCAGATCTGGTAACCATTATCCAATAGTCCTATTGTCAAGAATTTTAGGATGAAGTTGGTATTATGTATTCCAAATTAACTCCACAAGCTAGACCAAAATGTCATACCCCACAATAATCTCTACAAGTCACAAACAGTTTGTGCATCAATTCTCCCACTAGCCCACTAATCGTTTGCCCTATATCCTTCCACAAAATTACATTTGCACAGGAATAGAATGATGAATGCAAAATGATCGAGGTTTGTAACCCTCCTCTCCTACAGTACATGGAGCCAGTAACTAATATTTTGAAAAATCATGAACTCCTCTATAGTAAAACTGGATTCATGTTCAATTTGGGGACCAAATTCCTATCAACATTACAAGATGAGACTGTAGTGACTAATTGGGAAGATTTGAAATAAGCAAATAAATGCCCAACTTACCTCGCAGATGATGGAGAGCATGTCCCTTGGGCTGCAATTCGACACGAAGAACTGAATGACAGCGTTGGCAGTGTCCCAGCATTTCTCCATCAGAGCCCCCAGCTTCGCCACAGATTTCGGAAGCTCCAGAGAGAGCGCGTCTATGGCCATCTGTTTCAAGGCAGCAACATAATCAGCACGCCACCAATCTTACTCCGTCCACAAATCGCAGCGATAAACACCATTCAGAGCCCAATCGAGAAGCATGAGGGAAGGAGATGGTAGCCTGCTGACCAGGTTTGACGATGGGGACGAGAGGAACGCATGCACATCGCGGAGCAGCTGCTCGGGGAGCCCCGCGTTGGCACCGTCGCCCTCCTCGTCGGCATCGGCGGCGGCGTTGAGGAGGTCGGATACGGCGGCCACGGCGGCCACGGCGGCGTCGGAGGAGGCGGTGCCGCCGGACTCGAAGGTCTGGAGCGAGGCAGGGATTTAAGGCTTAGGAGGGTTCTAGAGATTAGCAGCTAGCGAGCTGATCGACTTTACCTGGGAGAGAGCGGCGAGTGCCTCACGTAGGCGCGTGGGGGTCGACGTTGCGAAGGATGAATGGCCGGGGGAGTCCCCGGCGGCGGCGGAGGACTCACCGGCGGTCATGGAGATGCGGTGGAGATGAGCGGACAGCGACAGGGACACTTTGGGGCTTCTTTGTACTATACTGCGCCTTGTTTAGTTGGGCTTCCTTTCGGCTAGGCCCGAGAGGCCCAGCCTCAGACTTGTATAGGCCACAGAATATTTCGTTCTTTCTTTGAGAACAATTCGTTTATGTCACAAAGGTGATAAATTAATATGAGCACGTGCACGTTGGAGTAATAAAAAATCAAAAATGCTTTGGCGCGGACGTCCGACCGTCGGACGCCCGCACCAGCCCACCGCGCGTGCAGCGCAAAAGCTAGGCTAGCTAGCTTCTCCCAGCAAACGTACGTTTTATTTATTTTCTTTTTCGAATTCTCATTTTTGTATCTTTTTCATTTGGAGTCCAAATCGCGTAGTACAAATTTTATAATTCATCTAAATTCCTAATAAACTCATTTTAAATACTTTTTATCTTTTCTTTTTTTTAATTTTTTAATTTTTATTGGTACAATTGTTTCATCAGGCAAGATAGATTGTTCCGAAAAGCTAGACTTATTGTTCTAGCAAACAAGATAGATTCTTCCAGTAGGTATACAAGTTGTGTTTCATCAAACTAGACAAATTATTTCAATTGGGTTAGCCTATTGTTTCAGCAGACCAAATACATTGTTTCAAAAGGTATAAAAGTTGTTTCAGTAGGCAAAATTGATTGTTCGGAGAGGCTAGACTCATTGTTCCAGCAGGCAAGATATATTGTTCCGGGAGACTAGACTCATTGTTCTAATAGACAAACTTTATTGTTTCAATAGGCAAACTTTATTGATTCAGTAAGTAAACTTTATTGTTCCAGTAGACAAAACCTTATTTGTTTCAGAAGGCAAAAGTTATTGTTACAGAAGGCAAAAGTTATTGTTCCAGTAGGCAAAGCTCAACTATTCCAGAGGCAAACTTTATTGTTCCAGTAGGCAAACTTTATTGTTCCGGTAGTTAAAACCTTTATTTGTTTCAGAAGGCAAACGTTATTATTTCAGAAGGCAAATTTATTTTTCCATAAGGCAAAAGTTATTGTTCTAGTAGACAAAGTTCAACTGTTCTTGTAGCACAAAGCTTATTGTTTCAGTAGTCAACTTTTATTTGTTCCAGCAGGCAAATCTTGTTGTTCCAACAGGCAAAATTATTGTTTCAGTAGGCAAACCTTTTTGTTCTAGTAGGCATTTCTTTTTACTTTTTTAGCAGACCAAATACATTGTTTCAATAGGTATGCAAATTGTTCCATCAGACCAAATGCATTGTTTCAATTGGGCTTAGCCTATTATTTCAGCAGGCCAAATACCGAATTGTTCCATCGTATTAGACGTATTGTTCCAGTAGTCAAAATTAATTGTTCCATTAGTATAGACAAATTGTTCCAGTAAAAATTTATATAGCAACATAGGTTTTGTTTTGTTCGAAAAAATGCAAGGAACACGTTGGTGAAAATGGTTTGTCGATTGGAGCTCCCAGTCAAAAGTTATGATCGTTTAAAGAAAAACGAAAAAAGAAATCTTCGCTGACGTCAGCGATGACGTCAGCGCACCAAATCAAAGGAGCTGGCTACTTTTTTATGCATGCGTATGGGGCGAGCCGTGCATGCATACGTGCATAGGGGCAGATTTTTGACTGCATGCAGGAAGCATTTGCGCGCCCGCTAATTGGGCCAAGCCGCGCGGGGGGCGGGCGTCCGATGCAACAGACGTCCGTCCCCAAGTTCGCCCCATAAAACATACATGAAAATGATTTTAAATAGTATGTGACATATAAAATGGGACAAATGAACAACATGGATCGACATAATGAGTTATATCAAAACTAACTTGTAGGCTGACATATGTGAAAAACATTAGATGAGAGACTACGGATTGGAGAAAAATCACAAGATAATCCACACATATGCATGGTTTGAGACTGAACTACAGTGACATCAATGCGCATATTATATACATAATTATGGAATATAAATAAACACTTTATATATAGAATCGATACATGATGTATAGACAAGATGTGCAGGATATCAATTTGGATAAAAGATCTCATGTCACGTGCGCCTATAAGTAGTTATTTAGGATATTGGGTAATGTACACACTTGTCCTAGACCTTGATCGAGAAATTTGGGATGTATCGGAATTGCTTCTATTTGAACTCCTCGACCTAGATTTTATATGCCTGTGTTTTTGTGAGGACGTAACAAGGTGTGTTAAAACTATGATGGACAAATTGAGTTGCTAAAGAAAAAAAAAAAGGCAACCAAGACATGCTTTTATTAATAGTTGCAGCACCGTGAGTATCATGACATGCTTATTGGGAGGACGAAGATCCGGCATTAAAATGATCCACTGCTTCTGATATGGTTGAAATCACTGTACGTTGAACTTGAGCCGAGAATGAAAACAACCGACCATCATAGCTTGTTGTATAGTATATATATGGTAAAAATGTTACTACGATGTTGATACGCTTACATGACGAAAAAAGGCATGTCATTAAACTGACCGAGCGATTCAAAAATGTTTGAAATTGTTCGTCCAACTTTAGGAGCTAAAGAAACAAATGAAACATCGCAATGTTGTCACCATCAGAAATAAAGAGTACAAACAATAGTTTGGTCTTTATACAAATCCTTACATAGGGATGATGGTTTGTTTTGAGTATTGATCATAGGACTCCTCGTCCGAGATTTGTACTTGTGGTTTTTCTTGAGCAAGGCTGCCTTGTTTGCAACATCCATGTGTATCGTACCCTGTCTTGGTACAAGCATGCCTTGTCTTGTGGATTTGGCTGGCTATATTTGAAGTGCTTGTGTCTTGAGAAGAAGATCCTTGTGTATTTGTTATTTTTACTTTACGGTCGGGTCCCCTACCACTAGTCCGGCTAGCCTTCTTTCGGACAAGAAGTAGGTCGGGTCTGACTGGCGGCATCTCCCTCCACGCAAGTGCATTGTTCGCCACCACCCGATAAGCAAAAGATTCGAGAGTCAAGGCGGAAAAGACTAGCATAGTGGTCTAATGACAAGGGCCGACGACGGAAGCTCGGGACGGAGCCGTATGATGCGGAAGTCTCACGTACTTCCTGAGAAGGGAGTGGCTACCCACTGGAGCTTCGACCAACCACCACCGGTCAATCCCGCTTTGGGGCCACCCCTGACTCTACCATCGTTATAGGGGTATGGGGTTTGAGACAAAGAAAGATCAAGGCAGCATATCAGTTTTTCCTATATACTTTACTTGGATTAGTTTTGATGCTATTAGCTATTCTGTTGATTCTTCTCCGAACAGGAACCACCGATTTACAAATTTTATTAACCACAGAATTTAGTGAGCGGCGCCAAATCCTGCTATGGATTGCTTTTTTCGCCTCTTTTGCCGTAAAAGTGCCATCACCCAAACGTCTTTTAGACATGATGACACAGTATATTTGTACTAAGAAAAATAAAGTATGCAAAATTAGCAGGCAAATTATAAACGTAAAAACTACATAACAAGCATTATACGGTCTATAGTAATAGAAATTCTTCCCCACGGGATCCCGTCCCGCACCCGTGCGGACGGGACAGGCATCCACCGTTCCATATCGTCCGCAGGCGCGTGCGACGGGATCGCTAAACGACAAAACAAATCCAACCGCGTGCAGTCACGTTCGGCGACCGCGTCACGCCCCAACGCGGCAGCGCCTCCGCTTTGTTTTATCGGTTTGCACCCTACGCCATGCATTTTCGTATGCATTTATTTTTTCTTCGTTACTAGCTTTTGCACTACACATACGAACTACTGGTATATGCTTTTTTTTTTTTTATCTTTTCTGGATTATTTCAACTCCACATTTTTTATTCCTATTTCATCATGTGAATTTTTTGACATAAAATAAAATTTTATAATTCTTTTATAATTCATACAAATTTATATTTCTTTTAAAAATAGAACTTTTTATGATACCCTTCTGATACCCTTAATGCTACTATGAAACTGGACGATACCATCAACCTGATATTACCGATACTCTGACAGATCCCATACTTTGTTTGTGATATATGATACCTTTTTTCCGATACCACAATGATTCCATCAAACTCGATGATACCACCAATCTGATACCACCGATACATATTTTTGCTATGAATACATATTTTTGCTATGAAACTTTTTTTTGAAACCTATTTTTTAATCCATCTGATACCATATTTATGAAACTTTCATTTTTGACATCGATACTTTGATTTTCTAACTCGATACTTGATGATACTCTGGTACGATACTTGAATTTTTTGACCTAATAATCGATGGTACCACCAACCTGATACCACCGATACTCAACATCTAAACCTCGATACTTTCTGTTTGTCATATGTGATACCTTTTTTCCGATACCTCAATGATAACATGAAACTCAACGATACCACCGATACTCGACACCCAAACCCTTATGTTACCTTTCTCCGATACCGAAATTCGACGATAACACCAACCTGATACCACCGATACTCGACATCCAGACCGATACTTTGTTCATGATATATGATACCCTTTTCATGATACTTTTTTTTGATACCTCAATGATACCATAAAACTCGACGATACCATCAACCTGATACCACTGATACTCGACACCCCTAGACCGATACTTTTGTTTGTGATATATGATACCCTTCCCACGATACCTTTTTTTCGATGCCTCAATGATACCATGAAACTCAACGATACCACCAACCTGATACCACCGATTCTCGACATCCAGACCGATACTTTGTTTGTGATATATGATATCCTTATGATACCTTTTTTTCGATACCTCGACGATACCACCAACCTGATACCACCGATACTCCACACCTAGACCGATACTTTGGTTGTGATATATGATACATTTTTTTCGATACCTCAAAGATATCATGAAACTCGACGATACCAATAACTTGATACCACCGATTCTTTGTTTGTGATATATGATACCCTTCACACAATACCTTTTATTTTGATGCCTCAATGATATTATGAAACTCGTCGATACCACCAGCCTGATACCACCGATACTCGACACCCAGACCCGATACCTATGTTTGTGATATATGATACCTTTTTTCCGATACTTCAATGATACAATGAAACTCGACGATACCACCAACCAGATACCACCGATACTCGACACCCAGACCCGATACTTGTTTGTTTGTGATATATGTTACCCCTTATGATACATTTTTTCGATATCCCTAATGATACCATGAAACTCGATGATACCACCTACCTGATACCACCGATACTCGACACCCAGACCCGATACCTATGTTTGTGATATATGATACCTTTTTTCGATAATTCAATGATACGATGAAACTCGACGATACCACCAACCTGATACCTCCGATACTCGACACTCAAACCCGATACTTGTTTGTTTGTGATATATGATACCCCTTATGATACTTTTTTTCAATACCCCTAATGATACCATGAAACTCGACGATACCACCAACCTAATACCATCGATACTCGACACCCCTGACCTGTTTTTTTTTGTTTGGTGATATATGATATCTTTATGATACTTTTTTCCGATACCTCAATCATACCTTTTTTTCATGATACCCTGACATGATACACCCGACTCGACACCAAACCTGGTATTCTTTTACTCGATACTCGATGATACTTCTGATCCGATACTTTTGTGAGATATATGATACCCTTATGGTACCTTTCCGATATTTCTTGACGATACCACCATCCGGATACTACCGATACTCGACACTGGAACCGATACTTGTTCATGATATCCAATACCCTTTATGACACATATATGATACCTCAATGATACCCCGATACTTGTGTGAGAATCAGACGTATGATACCTGTGTTGATATTTGAAATTTGTTTGATTCCAAAAATCGCTAAAAAAATAGGTACCACGAAAACTACATATGCACCTATGCATGGAACAAAACTACGTATGCGGGAGCATAGAACCACGTAGGTGTGGAAATTAATTAGTTACAAGAGCCAGGAGTGCATGCATGCAGGTGGAAGCAAAAGACACATATACTTTTTTTTTTTTATCCTATGAATGCATGCACGCTGCATGCAGTGAGTAGGCCAGGAGGGACGTGCGGAAGCGAGACGGAGTCGCGGACTCACGCAGATGTGCGACAGCAGGAAGCGCGTTTTTTGGTCGTTTTGTTATACCGTCGCTTGCGGGCTGGGACGGTATCCCGTCCTGTAGTCGCCCCCCTATAGTAAATATAGAAAAGATTTATATATGTTTAGTACCATCACAAGCATAAGTTTGGAAGATGGTATACAGTTAAAAACTAAACCACTTCACGATACATGTATTTTTTTCCAAAATTCCGAATTGGATGGTATATAGCCCAAGTGATAGGATGGTCCTAACCACATAGAGAAGAATACGTATAACAATTCTGCATGCTTGCAGATGGATTCACGTCTAACAACAAAAGCTAAGGCCCTGCTTGCCAAATTAGAATTTTTTTACACCTGAAAATAATTGCATTTGTAAATCCTTGTGCACAAGAAACAACCGGATTTTTTTTTGGCCTGCTTGGGAGAGATGTAAAATTTACATATGTAACAAGTTACAGTTTCATACTCATCAGACAACATCTTGCTCTCAGTAGTCTTGGATATTTCAGAAAAAGATACTAACTTCCATTCGGTAACTGGACTAAAGAAACAAATAGGCAAATACTAATATCAGAAGAAGACTATAGACCAAAAGCAATCAAAAATTCCAGAAGCAATCAGCCTTTACTCGCACAAGAATCAAAATAACAAGTATTGCTGGAAGAACAAACTGTAGGTCACAGCAGATCACACGAGCTAGAAGGAGCAGTTGTCTGATGACTAACAAGTTACAAGCTAAAATCAGCGGAATAGGTAACATTGAAAGGTAGCTCTATTGGATCTGGTGGGCGCTCTCTATTGGATTTGGTGGGCGCTCTTCTTGCTGCTCGGCGTCCACGCCGCGGTGAGCCTCGACGGGCTCCCCGTCACCGCAAGCTCGTGGGCGCTCGACGCCGCCATGCTAATCCTCGCCGGATTTTTGAGCAAGAGGGAGGCGGAGGCCGGCGATTCTGCTTCCGAGGAGCCCCTGCTTAATGGTACCACCGACTTGGCCGGCGCGCTGGCTTCCTCAGCATCCTCACCTTCTCCTGGATGGGGCCCCTGCTCGCCGTTGGTCGGCGCTGGCTTCCTCAGCATCCTCACGCAACGGCCACCGCAGCCTTGCCGCCAACACCGCCAGCCGACCCACCTTGCCGCCACCGCCACCGGCCACCGCAGTCGGCCGCCACCGCCGTCACCACAGCCTCACGCTGCCGCTCCCTCCCTCCCTCTCAGTCCCTCCTGCTCCCTCCCTTCCTCATGCTCCGGCCGCCGCTAGGGCTAGGGCAAGGCGACGGGGCGAGGCGACGGGACGAGCACAGGAGGGCGAGGGCGAGCCCGATATCTACCCTTTTTTTTCTCAGGGCAAGGTTGGGTTTTTTATTTTTTTCGGGTGAATTGGGCCAGACCGAGTGTAATTGTAAATGGATTTAGGGCTATCCAAGTAGCTTCTTTACTAAACCAGTGAAAAAAAACTCGGGCCCAAATTCAGGCCGTTTTTGGGCCGAAAACAGGTCATCCAAGCAGGACCTAAAGATTTGCTTAATTACTGTCCGGTAACTAATTCTCCTCTTAATATTTCGCAAATTCTATGCTAAAATTGCATTGTGGCCATAAACAAATAAACAAGTTGGCACATCATAAATTACACTGGAAGCTAAATTCATGCATGAATTACAAAACGATTGACGCTGTACAAAATACACTAATCGAAGTGAATATGACTTCCTACCTCGCGAATCAATTGGTTAAGTACCAAAACACACAAGTTTGAACTAATTCAATGACCAAAGGACAACAATTTTCAATTAGTGCTAGTTCAAACGTCTCACCAGGAGAAGGCTGCTTGTTTCCTTGGAGCGGCAATCGAGCACACCGAGCGCCTCCCGCACCGATCCGGAAGGCGGCAACATGCTCACATCCTTGGAGCGGCGATCGATCGAGCACGCTGAGCGCCTCTAGCGCCTCCTCGATCGGCATACTATGCGGCTGAGGAAGCACGCGGAGCTTTGGAGCGGCGGCGGCGGCGGCGGCGCGAGGAGCGGTGGCCGACCACGTGTATTTTTTGTTTTTTTGGACGCAAGGGTGGCGCCGCGAGGAGCGGTGGTCGGCCACTTGTGTTTTTATTTTTTGGACGGAAAGTAGTGCCGTTTTCCGTTGCTGTTCGCACTATACTTGGTTTTTTTATTTTGTTTTTGTTAGCTCCCGAGCCTTTACTTGGTAAAGCCTTCACTCTTTGTTCTCCTAATGTGCACCCTGGTTTTTAAATTTTGAGTAAATTTCACCAGCGGTCCTTAAACTTGTCCCGAGTTCTCATCTAGGTCCCGGTACTCTCAAATTGCACTTCTGACTCTCTGAACTTGCATGGGAGTTTCATATAGGTCCAAAAGCCTCTCTAAAATCATAAATTTATTTTAAAAAGAATAAAAATGTATAGAAAATTATAAAAAATCTAGAAAATCATAAAAATTCTAAAAAATCATAAAATTCATAGAAATTTATAAAATCATTAAATATTCTAAAAAGTCATAAAAATGAAATTTCATAAAAAAAATGAAAAATCATGTAAGACACAAATTTGTGTGTCAACTAGCCGACATTTGTGTCGGTTGTGTGGGCTTGAGAAGCTTGCCATGGCATGTGGGAGCCTAGAGTGTTGAATTTTATGATTTGTACTAACCATTTTTTATTTTACAAATTTTGTACGATTATTTTCTAATGTTTAATGATTTCCTATAATTTTCTATAAATTTTTATGAATTTTTTGTGCTTTTATAATTTCCTAAATTATTTATGATTTTTATTGATATTTTTCAATTTTCATTTTTTAGAATATTTAATGATTTTCTAAAATTTCTATGAATTTTTATGATTTTTTAGAATTTTTGTATGATTTTCTGGAATTTGTTTTATGATTTTCTAGATTTTTTGTAATTTTTTATACATTTTTATTCTTTTTAAATAAATTTATGATTTTGGGGAGGCTTTTGGACCTATATGAAACTCCCATAAAAGTTTAGGAAGCCAGAACTGCAATTTTGGACCTATATGAAACTCCCATGCAAGTTCAGAGAGTCAAAAGTGCAATTTGAGAGCACTAGGACCTAGATGAGAACTCGGGACAAGTTCAAGGACCGCTGGTGAAATTTACTCTTAAATTTTTAAGGATACATTCATGGATCACAACAAGAGTTCTCATCCCCATCAGGATAAGTAGCTGCCCCTGCGATTGCTGGGCCCTACGAATATACGTGTTGCAACTATTACGGGCAAAATTAGACAATCCAGAAGATTAGCCACAAAAAGTTGACTGCTGAAACACTTCTCCGGCGAATATAATTTTGTAAACTACCAAAATATTTGTAATTGCGATTCAATCATTTCCTACATCTGGAAGACAAAAAAGTTTTCATTAGCTCAACGCCTGCTACGTACTTAATTCAAACCTTCCTCTAGAATGATGTAATCTCAAGCATGTTCACCCATGTAAAAAATAAAGCCTTTAATCTAATTTTGGAGTGCCAATAACAGAAAACCAAAACATAAATAGAACTCAAGGTGCCAAAATATATGTGAACATGATAGATCCGACAACAGGGTGATTATTAACACACAGATCTTATGGCATTCAGTATAGCAGAGCCTAATTAAAAATTTATAATCCCCAGTTTTAATAAATTGGCGAGAGAAATCTGCTGAGCAGCAGATTGATTTATAATTTTATACTGTAAAGTTTTATCTCTTTGTGCTCTCTCAATCAGTACCCAATGAACTGAGGCTTCAGGTTTAATATATTTGTATGAACACGAGAATAATCTTTAGAAGGTACACAACACAGATGCAATTTTATTTAACAAAAATTTGTAAGCTAGTTGATCCCCTTTTTATCCCCCAAAAGGCAATTTTGCTAAATAAAAAATATATAAACCAAAAGAATGTGAATAAAGAATTCAATTTTACAGGCTATGTCCTTCAACTACGTGCTATGGACTTTGTCAAACTAAACATACTGGTAGCATATTCTAAAATATTCTAGAATATTGGTCCATGTCTGAAGCAAAAATGCCTAATAACACCAAACCGATTTATCCATAACACCATACCCTGCCACATCTATTATTTGGTTCATCTTACCATCGAAATCAGAATCTTATTCCATCCAAATTTACCCTTATATATAAATCCTATGTATCCCCTCAACATCAGCATTGATCACAGCCTGAGAAATTCCTATCCATCGGAGACCAACACAAGTTTGAAGAAATGGTTGGTGCTTCCATAGCATATCAAGGTTGTCGTGGTAGACATCCCTTCTGCTGTTCTACATCATTCACTCTCCAGTAAATTGAGCTGAAATCCTTGTTGATGTCGTTGCCATGTGGCTTGCTGTCGTTGCCTTGCAGCCATGTCCCATGAGCTGACGAGCCCGGCCTCACCATGATTCGTCACCTCTGCTTCCAATTTGGCAAGAACAGTGGTGCTGCTCTTGTAATCAAGCCAAACCACGGAGTGCCGCGCCTCGTTGGCGAAACCACGCTAGCCGGAGCTCCCGCCGCGCCCTTGCTAGAGCACCGCATTGACCGGTGCTGCCGCCACCGCCAGAGACGCCCTAGACGTTGCCGTATGCTTCTAGATCGCCAACCAGAGCGCGGCCTTTGCCGTCGTCGGAGTGTTCTTTGCCGCCGTGGACCCCATTGGTCTTTGCCACCACGCCTCACCGGATTGAATAAAGCTAGTGTCGATTGCTACCGGGAATGTAGATCATGACACAAGAAGAGGACGCATGTGAAGGAAATGCAAACCCATCATACCTAGGTGAGCTGGCGAGGCGGTACACACATATGTCATTTGCAGGAGCTATGGAGAGGGTACGAGAAGAGACATCATGCAAGACAAAGATACATCTGTGGGAGGGGAGGCTCGTGACGTCATTGTCGAAGAACTCGCGGATGTCAACGACGACATTTATGTTCCAACTCCTCCTCACACGCCGGTAATGGTGGTGGGGGGAACACGAATCAGCATGCACCTGGGTGACGACGATGCTATCGTAGTTGGCTACTTCAGAGGGGCCGTCCTCGCTGGCGACCGGACGCTATGTCGGTGACGTCGATGGATAGGGGCAGAGGAGGCGAAGGGTGAGGGAGAGGGAGGCAGCTGCGGCGCGGGTGAGGGCGAGTTAGGCGGCGGTGGCGGATGAGGGAGATGGATGGGGCGGCGTCAGCGGCCGGTAAGGGAGATGGAGGGAGTGGCAGCGCGGGTGGGGGAGAAGGAGAGAGGGAGACGGCATGGGTGATGAAAAGAGAGGGGGCGCATGGCAGCGGGCGAGGGAGATGGAAGGGCGGTGGCGGCGGCGGTGGCGGATGGTGAGGGAGATGGCGGGGGCGGTGGCGCGGATGGGGGAGAGGGAGGAGACGACCGGCGGATGAGGAAGAGGGAGGGGCACGTGGCGGCGGGTGAGGGAGATGGAGGGGTGGCGACGGGTGAGGGAGATGGAGGGGGCGGCGGCACGGGTGAGCGTGAGGGAGGGGCGGCGGCGGATGAGGGAGATGGAAGGGTAGCCAAATGGTAATGGGATCGTGGCCGGGGGCGGTAGGCGGTTTCACCAAGGCAGATCGGATGGAGCGGAGGAGCCAATGCGAGATAGAGGTTCAAGATCGAAATTTGACACTACCACTACCGGCGCCACCACCACCATAAGCTGCTTTAAAGTAGTAGAGATAGAGATAGAGATATAGATATACCACACAGGCTGTTTCTTGAGATCTGTATGGCACAACTGGTGTAATATACCAAATAGGCTGGTTCTTGAGACCTGTAGAGCTAGTGCAAATGACACAACAGGTGGCGACATGACCTATGTACCAAGGGTTTGGCAGAACAGTCAATGTCATTGGTAATATTTCATAGATATTATGTCATGACCAAAAGACCTCTAGCGTCCGAACGCATCACCGACAGGCTGTGGTTAATGACACTGCCTTGGAAGTTAACACTGGAGGTCTGCTGGTCATCACGTTTCTTGCGAACTAGATGCCGGAGGGCTGTGGTTAATGACACTGCCTCCGAACTGGACGCCAGGGCCTGATGGTCATGAAACCACCTCCAAACTTGACGCCGGAGGGTTGTGGTTAATGATATTGCATCTAAACTAGACGCCGCCGGAGGGCTATGGTTAATGACACAGCCTCCAATCTAGACGCCGAAGGTCTATTGTTCATGACACTGCCTCCGAATTCGATTCCGGAGGTCTGTGGTTAATGACACTTCCTCGGAACCTGACGCCGAAGGTCTGTTGGTCATGACACTTCCTCCGAACTCGACGTCGAAGGGCTGTGGTTAATGACGCTGCCTCTGAACCAAACTCGATGCCTGAGGGCTTTAGTTAATACCTCTAGCGTCAAGTTCCGAGATAGTGTCATTAACCATAGCCCTCCGGCGTCGAGTTCGGAGGTAGTGTTATGACCAACAGACCTCCGGCATCAAGTTTCGCGGTAGCGTCATTAACCACGGCTCTCCGGCATTGAATTCGGTTGCAGTGTCATGACCAGTAGCGCTGCAGCGTCCAGTTCGGGGGCAGTGTCGGTGTCCAATTCAGAGGAGTTGGTCCTGACACTGCCTCCGAACATGACGGAGCTCAGCCCGCTCTAGATCCGGGATCAGCCCCGGACGTCGACCGTGTCGGCGGGAAACTCCCGGAGGCGGATGACGACGGCGGAGCGGACCCCAAGAGACCCCGGCTCAGCTCCGCGGGGCCGCCATTGCCTTCCTCGCCCCCACCGTCCATGGGAGGCCTTCTTCTGATGCTGCCGCGCTCCCCTGAGAGGGACCACGGCGGCAAGCTCCGCCGCGACGAAGAAGCCACCGCCCCCGGCAGTGCCCATTGCTGCCGCGGCGGTGGCTTCCGACGCTCCTTCTGCCCATTTGGACGCGGCAGCCTCCTCTCTGTTCACACCCAAATTTGGCAGAAAATCGAATATTGTGAAAGGGCTATATTTATCGGAATTATTGGGCCGAATCAGAAAATGGGCTTCATCGGCAAATAAGAAAAGCATATTGAAGAATACCGATAATTGCGAGACTTCGGAAGAGATACGATTTGATCAGGAGCGAAGCGGTAAAATAGGTCGTATCATTATCGAATTGTAATAGTATAAATAGGACCTTAGGTCTCGGGAAATAATACACATCATACTCAAAACACAAACTACTTTCTCGAATCCGATCGACCCCGTCGAAAGGCTTCAACTTGCAGGTAGAGCTATCTCGTTGGGATAATCGATTCTCTCCTTGTAACCCGTATGCATGGCTGCATCATCCTGATCTCATTTATACAAAGCATGTTAAACTGTCTCGGGATTTACCGATCTTTAATATGTTCTCGCACGTTGCACTGTCTCGTCTTAATCTATCTGTAATATGTGTTTATCCTGCAATGCCGATTATCAAGTATTTCATATGACTTTTCCTGAATCCGATGTATGCAACTGTCTCGTTCAATCGATCTTGTGTATGCCTTGTTTAGGATCTTGCATATGTAAACGTTTGCCGATCAGCGTTGCATCTACCTTTATTAGTTTTAAACCTTTTAATCGGTTTATTGGTTTGCATCTAGACTTAGATTTGAATACTGCCTTGGCCTGACCAATCTGTTCAATCTATTTATTGGTTTAGTCCTATATATTGATGAGAAGGTTCATTACTAGTATTATATGAAAATACCAAAAAGAAATATAAGATTTCTAATTGAAAGAATATTTACATTTAATTGCTCTATCTGGCATTAAGCCGATAGATTCTGATAATCGGATTATCTAAAGCCGATTCTATATGTAAGATCAACCCTCCCATGCGCTGAATGATTTTGGTAATTGATGGCAACTATGCCGTATAGCTAGATCACGCCAAGATTAAGGACATTAGTTTCCTAGTTCTTTTGATTTCTTGCGTGTGTGTGTAGCCTAGGACAACATGCCTGCAGATCGTCGTCTCTCTGGTTGCAGGGTCCCACTGAGCACAGGTCCGAAAACATCAGTCGTGGGTTCCATGGGGTTCTAAGAGTGCCAGGTGTTAGTCTTGAGCGAATCATCTAGAGTTAGGTTACCTGTCTAGGTTCGAGAGAGTTCGGGGGAGCGACAGCTGTTGGGGTTTCGTAGCCTCTAAGCAACCCAAGCCAGATATTTGTTTTTTTTAGGCGCTAAACTTTCCGCCCAAGTGATCTACACCTCCCGCCGATTTCACAAGTCGATAAGGTAGGCCCACAACCCTAGGTGTGATGTCGGGCGAAGTGGGTAGAGCCAAAATCCAAGTGGGGCAAAAAATTTCAGCCCCATCGGACGGCGTCCGATGAGCCCAAGCCAAAATTTGGCTAAGTCCCTAGACTGCTCCCGCACAGTTGCTGTCGAACGGTGTCCGAAGAGCAACCGGACGGCGTCCGATAAGACCAGGAGTGGAAATTTGGCTAAGTCCCTAGATGACCCGGATGCACTGTTACTGTCGGACGGCGTCTGACAAGTAACCGGACGACGTCCGATACGGCCGGAGATAGAAATTTTGGCTAAGTTTTCTTGCGAAACCCAAAGCCCATCCTCACTGTCGGACATGTCCGATGCCGCCACTCTGACGCAAGCAAACACTGGCGAAACCTTTGTTTGTGCGCTTGCCAAGACTTCATCGGACGCGTCCGATGAATCTATCGGACGGCGTCCGATAGAGTACAAAAATTGGCCTGACCCTCATCGGACGGCGTCTGATGGGAATCGGACGGCGTCCGATGGATTGATCTGGATCTCGCGAAAATGAATCTGAGCCGTCCATTTCTAGGTTTTTGCTTTGTGCCTATAAATAGGGGCTTAGAGCACGGGAGAAATTTGAGAGAGCCACCATTAGCAGCCACCCCTTGCCCTAGCCACCCATGAGAGCTCCTCCCATGGATCCCACCTCCTCCTAGGGTTCCATGTGCTTGAGAGATTGAGAGAGAGGGAGGAGAAGAGAGGAAGAGGAAGAAGAATGTGCCCCTACCTCCTCTCATCCATCCTAAGGTTTGCCCCTTCTCCCATGGTGTTTTTGCCCTAGTTTCCATGGTGGGAGAGAAGGGGTAGTGGTGAGAGACGATCTTCGATCTTGTGCTCTTGGGACTTCGCCACCGGAGAGATCGTCGTCACACCACGGGCTTCATCAACCGTTCGACTACATCAACCAGAATCCTCCGTGTGTCGGGGGTCACTTCCGTGTGTCGGGGGTCACTTCCGTGTGTCGGAGGTGCGTGGCCTTCATCCGTTGGAAGAACTTGTCTTGTGTGAAGGTTTGGAGCTCACCTACCATGTGTTGGTGAAGAGCTACCATGAGTGGATTGAGGCCTAGGGACGAGAGAGTCCCGACTTCTCTGTGTGAGAAGTTTCCTCAACGGAGACGTAGGTGTTCATGTGTTGAGCACCGAACTTCGGGAAACAACTCGGTTTGCGCTTTCTTGTCTCTCTCATTTACTTCCGCATATTGATTTGGTCGTTTGCATGTGAGCGCCATCGAGCCTCCTAGTAGTCGCTTGTGTCTCATTGTGATAGCTTCCACAACTAGACTCTAGATCAATCGTTAGCTTGTGTTCCTAATTTGACTAACTAAGCAAGCGAATTGAGAGAAGTAAAATTTGAAAAGAGCCGATTCCCCCCCTCTCGGCCTAGAATCCTTACAAGTGGTATCAGAGCCAGATTCTCTAGTTGCTTAAACGCATAGAGATGGCCGACGGGGGTAGTGTGGCCGTCAATAGAATTCCTTTATTTAGTGGCACTAATTTTAACTTTTGGAAGTTGCGCATTAAAGTATTTCTCCCGGCCATGGGAATGGATGTTTGGAAGGTCGTAGAGTCTCCTCATAGTGTCACACTCACTGTTGATGTACCTCCCACACCCGGACAAACCAAACTCCTAGAGACCGATGGTAAGGCCATGAACGCTTTGTTTTGTGGTTTGAGCATGGAGGTCTTCGATAGAATTAGCAACCTCACTAGTGCACACGAGATATGGATCACACTCATCGAGATTCACGAGGGCACTTCAGCTGTTAAGGAGGGTAGACTAGTGGTTGTCAAGGAGCGTTATGATCAGTTCAGAATGCTTCCAAATGAAAATGTCAATGCTATGTTTACTCGGCTTAACCCCATTCTTAACGAGCTTAAGGGCTCGGTCACCTCATTGCAAATGATGAAGTGTGCGAGGAAAATGTCATGGATCTTCCCAAGAAGGACTAGGGACATCATCACCTATCTCACCAATGGTGATGTGGAGAAGCTGGCTCCCACAGCTTTGCTTAGCAAGATCACCGCGCACGAGATGATGCTCATCAATGATCATGAGGATTTCCCTGCTCCAGCAAAGAATCAAGTGATCGCCCTCAAGGCCAGTTGATCAAGGCAGAGTGGTCCCAAGTCAAGTTAAGCTAAGAAGGATGGTGAGATGTCATGGAGTGAGCTCGAGGATGGCTTCCAACACTTTGGCCTGTTCATGAAGCAAGCTGACCAGTTCATGAGCAGAAATAGATATGGTGGCAAGAAGAGGATGAGCAGAAACTCCCATGTATCATACCGATGCTATGAGTGTTAGGAGAAGGGGCACATCACTTGAATGTGTCCCCAAAAGGGCAATACCAAGTACAAGGACAAAGGAAAGGAGAAGGGCGATGGCGAGAAGCCAAGACAGAATGACTACAAGAAGAAGAATCCTCAGAAGTCAGGGTTCAAGGGTCGCTCATCACAAGGCAAGAGGCTAGCCTTTATGAGAGAATGGGTGACCGATGACAGCTCCAGCGACGCGTCAGCTTCAGAAGATGAGGAGGAGTCAGCTGATCAAGAGTTGGCCACCATGGCAATAGCTGAATCCGTGCCGCCTCCTCCTGTCTTCACTCCAAGATGCCTCACGGTGGTTGCTGAGTCTCGAGAGTGGTATTCTGATGACGATGGTTCTTCTTCCACCACTTCCTCTACATCGGCAAAGGCTTCACCAACTCCTGCTGGCACTTCCAAGTGCCTGATGGCTCGACCTAGTGGCGAGGTGAGCGACTCTGGTTCTGACTCAGATGTGGATGTTGAAGGCATGCGTGATTGTCTTAGGGAAGCTTGTGAGCGCTATAAGAATGAGACACTTAAGAATCTAGAGCTTGGTAAAATCTTGATTGCATTGCAAACTAAGTGTAAAAATCTTACCACTAGATGTGATAGCTTAGAATCTGAGCATGACACCTTACTAGGCTCTAACAAAAATCTGTCATCTAAGTGTAATGTGTTAGAGGAAGAGCGCGATGCTTTGAATGAATCCTTAGATGATCTCATGATTACTTATCATGCACTTAGGGAGAATCATGAGACACTTCTGGCTAAGAATGATGAGTTCGTTGCTTTGCCTCTTGCTCAACTAGTTGATACTACACCTGTTGATGCTGTGGATGTTGCTTGTGCTGTGCCTGTTACTTCTATTGCTGTTGCACCTGTTGTTGACTTGACTCTTGCTTGCCCTAAAGTTGCACATGATTGCACTGTGTTGGCTTCTACTTCTAGCGGTTCCTCTAGCAACGCACTAGTGTGTACACCTGATAATTGCAAATTTGCACTAGCTGCTTGCTATTGAAAATGCTGAGCTGAAGTCTAAACTTGAGAAATTTTATAAGGGGCTTGGGAAGTGCTATGAGGGTAGCTTGGCCTTGGACAAGATGCTCAAGGAACAAAGAAAACCCTTCCAAAAAGGTGGCTTGGGGTTTACCCCAGAGAAGTCAAAAGGGAGCAAGAAATCAAGTGTTCGTCGAGCATCTACGATGAGGCAAAGTTACTATCATGCCTATCCCAAGAAGAGGCATGGTAACAACTTGCACACTAGCAACAATGCTTCTAGAATGCACAATTGGCACAACACATGGCAAGGACATGATAGGCACTGTAACTCTCCCACATGGCAACCTCAAATGCACTACGACATTTGGCATGCTCCTAGGTACAACACTTAGCATTTACCTAGGCAAAATTTCTGAAATGGTACTCCTAGGCACAACAATGGTAGGAGAAACCTTCCTAGGAACCAAAACCGCAACACTCCCAATCACACAGCCAAGATTCTCAAGAGCACGTGCTGAGCTGTATGATCACTACCTGCTAAAGAAAAATTCACAGGGTAGAGTGATTGCTAGATTTGCTGGACTCAAGTCTGAGAATGAGCACAAGGCACATGTTTGGGTGTCCAAGTCATTGATTGATCGTTTTGCTCCTGTTGCTTCTGGTTTGAAGGCTAACCCTCGGGGACCTCCTGTGTGGGTCTCTGAGTCACATAAGTGATCCTTTCTCATGACAGGTGAACTACCGGAGTGGAGAGTGCCATTGGATCATTGACAGTGGGTGCACCCAACACATGACCGGCAACCCCCGGTTGTTCACCTCAATAGGGGAGGAAGGCAAGATTCCCCCCAAGGTCACTTTTGGAGATGGAACAAGAGCAAGGTTCTTGGAGTTGGAAAGGTAGCAATTTCTTCAGATCTTTCAATTGACAATGTGCTACTAGTGAAAACTTTGAGCTATAACCTCCTCTCGGTTGCCCAAATATATGATTTGGGGTTGCATTGTAATTTCTCTCCTGAGGGCTTGTTGGTTTTGGATAAAAATGAAAAACTTGTGTTCAAAGGCTTTCGGTTTGAAAACTTGTTTCTTATGAACTTTAGTGAGCCTGCCGCATCCGTCTCGACTTGCCTTGTCGTCAAAGTCTCTCTTGGTTGGTTTTGGCATAGGCGTCTTGGGCATGTTGGCATGGCAAATTTGAATAAACTTTCTAAAAATGAGTTGATTCTTGGGGTGCAAGATGTGACATTCGAGAAAGACAAACTTTGCAGTGCCTATCAGGCCGGCAAGCAAGTGGCAAGCTCACACCCTGCCAAGAATGCCATGTCTACATCTCGACCTCTCGAACTTTTACACATGGATCTTTTTGGGCCAACAACCTATGTGAGTATCGGGGAAAATCTCTATTGGTTGGTCATTGTTGATGACTTCTCCCGATACACTTGGGTTTTCTTTCTACCCGACAAAACTCCAACTGGAGATGTTTTCAAAAAGTTTGTAAAGAAAGCCCAAAATGCTTTTGATTGTACCCTCAAGAAGGTGAGAAGTGACAATGGAACGGAGTTCACTAACACTTCTGTTGAGCTGTTCTGTAATGAGATAGGGATTGATCACCAGTTCTCAGCCACCTACACCCATCAGCAAAATAGGGTGGTTGAGAGGAAGAACATGACACTCATTGAGATGGCGAGGACAATGTTAGATGAATACAAGACTTCACATCTGTTCTGGGCTGAAGCGATCAACACAGCCTGTCACTGCATCAACAGGCTGTACCTCCACAAGCTCCTGAAGAAGACATCCTATGAGTTGCTTGTGAGAAGACGACCCAATGTCTCCTACTTCAGGGTTTTTGCTGCAAGGTCTACATCAAGAAGAAGCGGGAGCACTTAGGCAAGTTACAGAGAAGAGTGGACACGGGAGTCTTCTTGGGGTATTCAGCCAGAGGGTCATCCTTCAGGGTTTACAATGAGAACAGTGGCCAGATTGAGGAGACCTGCGATGTGAAGTTCGATGAGTCAAATGGGAGTCAAGGGGAGCATGAGAACTCGGATGATGTGGATGGTGAGCAGTTGGCAAGAGCAGTGGAGGAGATGCTAGCTGGTGATGTGAGGCCAGTAGAGGTTCAGAGGGAGGCCGAGACTGTTCCACCACCTCCCACACCTGAACCAGTGCCAGAGTCAGGGGGAGCCTCACCTTAGGCGGACAGCTCAAGTCTTGATCAGGCTCCAGAGACAGAGACAGCTTGTGAGCCAGATGCAGAATCAGATGAGACACCACCTCAGTTGATAAGGTCCCATCACACCATTGCTCGTGATCATCCAGTTGATCAAGTGATCGGTGACCCAACTCGAGGAGTACAGACCAGATCTAGAATGGCAAGCTTCCGTGAGTATACGACGTTTGTGTCTGAGCTTGAGCCAAAGAAAGTGGAGGAGACGCTGAGTGACCCAGACTGATTCAATGCGATGCACGAGGAACTGAACAACTTTGAGAGGAACAAAGTCTGGACCTTGGTGAAAAGGCCAAGCGACTGCAACGTGATTGGCACCAAGTGGGTATTCAAGAATAAGCAAGATGAGTTTGGCTTGGTGGTGCGCAATAAGGCTAGGCTGGTCGCTCGGGGCTTCACACAGATCGAGGGAGTTGACGGTGGTGATACCTATGCTCCCGTGGCCCGTCTGGATGCTATCAGACTGCTTGTGGCATTTCCTACATGCCACAACATCGTCCTCCAGCAGATGGATGTGAAGAGTGCTTTTCTCAACGGGTACATTGGAGAGCTAGTGTATGTGGAGCAGCCTCCGGGGTTTGAAAATTCTCAGCACCCAGATCATGTGTTCAAACTATCGAAGGCTCTGTATGGTCTCAAGCAAGCTCCCAGGGCGTGGTATGAAAGGCTAAGAGATTTTCTCATATCCAAGGGCTTCACAGTTGGAAAAGTTGACTCGACCTTATTCACCAAGGTGGTGAATGGAGATCTGTTCCTCTACCAGGTCTATGTGGATTACATCATCTTCGGTAGCACAAATGAGTCCTTGGTCACAGAGTTCAGCGACATGATGAGCAAGGAGTTCGAGATGTCGATGATGGGCGAATTGAATTTCTTCTTAGGATTTCAAATCAAGCAACTCAAGATCGGGACATTCATATGCCAGGAGAAGTACATCCACGACCTGCTCAAGCGCTTCAACATGAGTGACTGCAAGCCAATCCGGACACCAATGGAGACAAACTGCCACCTCGACCTCAACGAAGAAGGTAAACATGTTGACCAAAAGCTTTACCGTTCAATGATTGGTGCTTTGCTCTATTTGACTGCATCTAGGCCGGACATCATGTTTAGTGTGTGCATGTGCGCTAGGTTTCAAGCCTCCCCTAGAGAAATGCATTTGACTGCTGTAAAACGAATCTTTCGATACCTAAAACACACACCTAGCATAGGCCTTTGGTTCCTGAAGGGTGCGCGATTAGGCTATTCTGACTCAGATTATGCCGGGTGCAAGATTGATCGCAAGAGCACTTCTGGGGCGTGTCACTTTTTGGGTAGATGTCTTGTGTCATGGGCGTCAAAGAAACAGAACTCCGTGGCGCTATCTACTGCTAAGGCTGAGTATATAGCGGCAGGGAGTTGCTGTGCACAACTTCTTTACTTGACACAATCACTGTTTGACTTTGGGCTTAAACTTGACCATGTGCCTCTCCTATACGACAATGAGAGCGCGGAGAAGATAGCGTGAATGAGAGCGCGGTGAAGATAGCGTGCAACCCGGTCCAACACTCACGGACCAAGCACATTGATGTCCGTCACCACTTCCTTCGGGACCATGTGGGGAAGGGCGACATTGTGCTTGAACACGTGAGGACGGAGGACTAGCTTGCCGATATTTTTACCACGCCACTCGATGAGGGACGATTCTGCAAATTGAGAAATGAATTAAACATTTTAGACAAGTCAAACATTGCCTGAGTTGGTCGTGTGGCTATATCATTCATTGAAAATCTTTTGAAGCTAGTCTGAACATTTAGGCGCTCTGCCTATTAAACTTGATGTTATTCATTGCCTATATGTTCATCGCATGAATTTGATAGCTATAGTATGTGTTTACCTTGTCACTAGCTCAACTTGTGCTTAACTCAATATATCATGCAATTGGAAGTCATGAGCATGTGTTAGGAGGGTTATAGCTTCTAGTCTCATTTGATTGCTCTAAACTCTTTGGTTGACCATGTGCTTCTAAGTCCAGATTGTTCTTCCTTTTTGCACATGTCTTTACTTCGTTAAATTGAGCAACTTTGAGAAAATGTTGAGCCAAATTTGCAAAATGTGCTAAAATGTGAATAAGGCCACAATTGGTCATACATGTCTCACCAATGCCTCCTCGATGAGATAGCTTACCATGGCACTGAGCATGAACTTAGGGGGAGCTTTGGATGGCCGAGACGTTCATCTTCAGTGTCATGCTGGGTGGCGTCGCCTATGGTTTGAGACATGGCAAAATTTAAGAAAATGCAAAGTGCAAAATGTAAAATCTTTCAAAAATGAACTCAACCAAAAATTGTTTTTAGTCTCAAATAGGCTTGGTGATAATATGTGTAGCTTGAAGTGCATCTTCTAGTGCTATGGTGCATCGTGTGTCCACTTTTGAGTTTTGGAGCAACTCTTGATACTTCTAGCTATAGTTCACCTTATATTTGCTCTAGGTCATAATAACTTGAATTACACATCTATCAATTATGCTCTAGTTGATCTTGTGACATTGTGACCTTGAGATAGCTCGATTTAGAGTATGGTGGATTTATGGGCATGTTTGCACTAGTATAACTTCCAAAGCGCTTAAATTATCCCATGTTTTGTTACTTTGTGGTCATTAATGCCAAAGGGGGAGAAATAATTGCAAATCCATGTTTTGGAATGGAAACACTTTAGGATTGTCATGTTTTGGGATGTAAAGGGGGGAGAATTGACTTTGGGTTACAAGTGATATCTTAGGAGATGCTTTGCTCCTAGGATAGAGATTAGGATGAAGTTGCTTTTCTCCATGTTGTGATGTGATAGTATTCTTAAGTAGTATGCATTGATTTAGGGGGAGCTTGTATCTATTCTTGCACTAGCATGCTAAGTTTTTGAGCTAACCCATTGCACCAGAGATTGTATTTGTGCTTTGTGCTTTGTCATGATTGGATTTGCAGGTGTTGTCATCAATTACCAAAAAGGGGGAGATTGTAAGATCAAGCCTCCCATGCGCTGAATGATTTTGGTAATTGATGGCAACTAGGCCGTATAGCTGGATCACTCCAAGATTAACGACATTTGTTTCCTAGTTCTTTTGATTTCTTGCGTGTGTGTAGCCTAGGACAACATGCCTGCGGATCGTTGTCTCTCTGGTTGCAGGGTCCCATTGAGAACAGGTCCGGAAACATTATTCGTGGGTTCCATGGGGTTCTAAGAGTGCCAGGTGTTAGTCTTGAGCGAATCATCTAGAGTTAGGTTACCCGTCTAGGTTCGAGAGAGTTTGGGAGAGCGACAGCTGTCGGGGTTTCGTAGCCTCTAAGGCCTATTTGTTTTTTTTAGGCGCGAAAATTCTCGCCCAAGTGATCTAAACCTCCCGCCGATTTCACAAGTCGATAAGGTAGGCCCACAACCCTAGGTGTGATGTCGGGCGAAGTGGGTAGAGCCAAAATCCAAGTGGGGCAAAAAATTTCAGCCCCATCGGACGGTGTCCGATGAGCCCAAGCCAAAATTTGGCTAAGTCCCTAGACTGCTCCCGCACAGTTGCTGTCAGATGGTGTCCGAAGAGTAACCGGACGACGTTCGATAAGACCTGGAGTGGAAATTTGGCTAAGTCCCTAGATGACCCGGATGCACTGTTACTGTCGGACGGCGTCCGACAAGTAACCGGACGACGTCCGATACGACCGGAGATAGAAATTTTGGCTAAGTTTTCTTGCGAAACCCAAAGCCCATCCTCACTGTCGGACGCGTCCGGGTCTGACCAGGTCATCGGATGCGTCGAAGCCGCTCTGACATAAGCAAACACTGGCGAAAGCTTTGTTTGGCGGCGCCAAGACTTCATCGGACGCGTCCGATGAACCTATCGGACGGCGTCCGATAGAGTACAAAAATTGTCCTGACCCTCATCGGACGGCGTCTGATGGGAACCGGACGACGTCCGATGGATTGATCTGGATCTCGTGAAAACGAATCTGAGCCGTCCTTTTCTAGGTTTTTGCTTTGTGCCTATAAATAGGGGCTTAGAGCATGGGAGAAATTTGAGAGAGCCACCATTAGCAGCCACCCCTTGCCCTAGCCACCCATGAGAGCTCCTCCCATGGATCCCACCTCCTCCTAGGGTTCCATGTGCTTGAGAGATTGAGAGAGAGGGAGGAGAAGAGAGGAAGAGGAAGAAGGTGCCCCTACCTCCTCTCATCCATCCTAAGGTTCGCCCCTTCTCCCATGGTGTTTTTGCCCTAGTTTCCATGGTGGGAGAGACGGGGTAGTGGTGAGAGACGATCTTCGATCTTGTGCTCTTGGGACTTCGCCACCGGAGAGATCGTCGTCACGCCACGGGCTTCATCAACCGTTCGATTACATCAACCTAAATGCTCCGTGTGTCCGGGGTCACTTCCGTGTGTCGGAGGTGCGTGCCTTCATCCGTTGAAGGTTGTGTGCAAAATCCTCCGTGTGTCGTGGGTCGGTGCCGTGTGTCGGCGCCGCGGGTGCGAGGAGCTTCCCCGAGTGGAAGAACTCGTCTTGTGTGAAGGTTTGGAGCTCTCCTACCATGTGTTGGTGAAGAGTTACCGTGAGTGGATTAAGGGCTAGGGATGAGAGAGTCCCGACTTCTCTGTGTGAGAAGTTTCCTCAACGGAGACATAGGTGTTCATGTGTTGAGCACCGAACTTCGGGAAACAAGTCGGTTTGCGCTTTCTTGTCTCTCTCATTTACTTCCGCATATTGATTTGATCGTTTGCATGTGAGCGCCATCGAGCCTTCTAGTAGTCGCTTGTGTCTCATTGTGATCGCTTCCACAACTAGACTCTAGATCAATCGTTAGCTTGTGTTCCTAATTTGACTAACTAAGCAAGCGAATTGAGAGAAGTAAAATTTGAAAAGAGCCGATTCACCCCCTCTCTCGGCCTAGAATCCTTACACTATATAACCTGATCTGGCTGTTTTATAAAGCCGATTAGGGCTAGTCGCTGACGATTTTCTCCTTGTCAATCTACATGTCAAATTGACTGGCACGCTTGGTCTTTGGTTGCGACGCAATTCCAGAATTGACGCTTCCCCACGTGTGTTCACGAATAACTCACTTTTTGTGTCAACATACTTTTTGGCACGCCCGGTGGGACCCCAACAATCAAAACCAACGAGATGACGCGTACCGACACCGAGGCGGCGTTGGAGGCGCTCAAGCTCGCTGCCGTGGCAGTGACGTTTGACGAATTGAGCCCAGATCAGAAAAAGGAAATCGAAGATAGGCTCACGGAGATCCATGAGGAGAACAAGAAGAGAATGCTAACTGGTTATCGGAAAATTCGTAGTGACCAGATTACGAAGACTTCTAGTGGAGATCCACTGCTTACCGGAGATTTTTTCGAGGTGATAAGAGATCAGATCAATAGCTCTGTTTACCGATCGATGTTGGACCAGTCATCGGTTTTAGGGCGAATCGTCCAGGAGGGGACTAGTGCCGCACTGCACAATATCATGACCGGGCAAGCTCCTCAATTGAATCGGAATATCCCGCATGGGATGAATTTGGGGAACCAGTATCCGGCTTATACTCAGCCAGGGGCATCACGTGCTGGAACCTCCCAACCAGGTCCTCCATTGACAATCAATCCAACTCCGATTCAGATGATACCGAATAATCAGGCTATGATTCCGGTCCCAGATCCGATCTATCAGCCGATTAGTCTGAGGATAAATGATAATCTGGAAGAGATGACGAGGAACGTCGTTTACAACATGATGAAGCAATGCGGGTTCAACACTCCTAAGATCGCTCCGCACTATACAATGCCGTATCCATGGGCTTTCAATGAAATAAAGTTTCCACATAAGTATCGGGTTCCTGACTTTGCAAACGCCAAATTCAGTGGGAGTGATAATACTCTACGCGCGAGCATATTGCTAGATTTCTTGCGCTGTGTGGAGAGGCTGCATCAAAAGATACTCTCAAATGCCGATTTTTCTCCCTGTCGCTATCGGGATCGGCTTTTAATTGGTTCATTTCACTTCCTCCGAACAGTATCACTTCCTGGCCAGATCTGGAGAAGAAATTTCATGAATATTTTTATTCTGGAGAGAACGAGGCAAGAATTACCGATATCATGATGATTAAACAGAAATTTGGGGAATCGGTAAATGATTACTTACGTCGGTTCAGGGAAGTAAGAAACCGATGCTATAGCCTTTCACTGCCAGACAATGAGTTGGCGGAATTGGCTTTCAAGGGTCTATTGCCTGTTAATCAGAAGAAGGTGGGCAACCAAGAATTTGCAGATATTTCGCACCTGGCCCATAAAATCACACTTTATGAAAGCCGATTCTCTGATAATTCTTACCCAGGCCAGAAAGAGTATCGGAATAACAATAACAATAACAATAATAAGGGTAAGGACAAGGCCGTAAACGTCGTGGATACTAATGAGATCGAAGACTCAGATGACTCCGATACTGAGGATGTTGGTGCTTATATTGCTGAATGGGTCAATAATAAAAACGAATTCGAACTGGGATGGATAAAGCCGAAAAGCTCTGAGAATAGCAAATATTCTTTCGATACATCCAGGTGTGATCGGATTTTTGATCATCCACTGCAGGAGAAGCAGATTCGGCTTAAACAAGGGCATGTAATTCCTCCACTTGAAGAGCTGAAGAAGCGGAAGTAATGCAAGTGGCACAATTCTTACTCGCATGCTACCGATGAGTGCAATGTGTTCAAGCAAGTGGTGCAGAAGGCGATTGAGAGCGGACAGCTTCGATATCAAGGTAAAAATTCACAAATCGACACAGAGCCGTTCCCAGTCGGTTTTGTTGGGATGGTCGATGCTAAGAGGAAAGCCGATGATCCGGAGAGCTACAATCGGTTTAAAGTACTTGTTGGCTCTAAGAGGATCGTGGTGGAAGAGAGGCCGGAACTAAAATTCCGATCATCTGGCCGTCGAGGTGGTGAAAGAACTAGTGAGTGGCGCGAAGTGCGCGGGCATAATCCGATTTCCAAGCCAAGGCCAAAGCCAACCTTTGATCAACTGCTGGAAAAATACGACCGGATGGCTAAAGAGACACCTCGGAAGAGTATTAAATCGGATGCTCCAGAAATCGTTCACAGGGATTCAAATAATCATGATTGGGAGATGGAGCACTGGGATTGTCCCTTTTTCCGATACTGCTGGGAGGAGAGAATGTCATTACCTACTCTGGAGAATTGTCCAATGAATCATGCCTTTATCCCACAAAAGAGAACATCGGTAAAAGATCGGCTGGTGAAAAAGCCGAGGATATTCCGATAAACAAAAATACCAATGTGCATCGCCCTCCCAAGGTGTCATTGCCACAGTGGTGCCCAAGTGGGATCACGAAGTCTCAGAAGCGGCGCTTGCAGCGGATGAGGAACGCTGAGGCTAAAGAAGCAGAAGCCGAAAAGTTCAGGGATGCTCTGCTGGAACAAGTAAAGCCGACAAGATCAGCTAGGGGCAGGCAAGAGTGGAGGCCCAAGTTGAGATCGGCTGTTATTATTGAAAAGGACTCTGATGAAGTTTCGATTGCCACTAATATGGTATGCGTGCTACCTCGGGAATTCATGTGTGATTACGAAGAAGCTGCCGCAGAGCTGGTGATTGGAGCTGAAGATGCTATATTTAAGAAACCGAAAAATTCCCGTTTACACTTGAAACCATTGTTTATTATGGGTTATATGAATGGAAAGCCGATTTTCAGAATGATGGTGGACAGTGGAGCTACTGTAAATTTGATGCCATATTCTGTGTGCCGGAAAATCAGAAAATCTACGGAAGACCTGGTCAAAACTAATATGGTGTTAAGTGATTTCAATGGAAATCCGACCGAAGCTAAGGGGGTTCTGGTCGTAGAGCTCACTGTAGGAAGCAAGACGATCCCAACAGCCTTCTTCGTGATTGAAGGAAAAGGGAGTTATAATGTGCTGTTGGGAAGAGATTGGATACACACCAATTGCTGCATTCCATCGACATTACACCAGATATTGATTCAGTGGATTGGCGAATAGATTGAAGTGGTCAGAGGAGAATCCCTAACCTCAGAAACCAATTGTGCAGAAATACATGACAATCTGGAGGCATTATCGAGAAATCCCTTGGAAGAATGTGACTTCCTCAGCGTCAGTAAATTGGGATTCAAACCAACAACACTGGAGGCGCAATCGGTAACTCAAGGACACGAGGGTTTTTTATGGGAACCGCGGCTATAGAAGAATTTGAGTATATGATGGGCCAGGGTTTCATATCGGCTGATGAACTAAGAAAGTCGATATTGGATCCGATGGTAAGGAGAGGCCCACTTACATCAGTAAACAGTTGTCGCGGGAATATAAAGATCGGCTTATACAGATACTTAAGGATCGGGTTGATTGCTTCGTCTGGGAATATCATGAGATGCCTGGTCTAGACCGATCTATAGTTGAACATAAGATTAAGATGAAGCCTAGATTTCGGTTGGAAAATTTACTATCAAGTAAAGGCTGAAATTCAAAGGTTGTTAGATGCAAAGTTTATTCGGCCATGCAAATATGCCGATTGGATTTCTAATATCGTATCAGTGGGAAAGAAGGATTCTGATAAGATTCAGGTATGCATTGATTTTCGGGATTTGAATAAAGCAACATGTAAAGATGAATATCCGATGCCGATTGCCGATCGGTTGATTGACGCTGCTTCAGGTAATCGGATTATCAGTTTCTTGGATGGCAATGCTGGTTACAATCAAATCTTTATGGTCGAAGAAGATGTGTGCAAGACTGCATTTAGATGCCCTGGTTCTATCGGCTTATTCGAATGGGTTGTTATGACTTTTGGGCTTATCAGCGCTGGAGCTACCTATCAGAGAGGGATGAACTTGATCTGCCATGACCTAATCGGTAAATTGGTTGAGATTTACATTGATGATGTGGTGATTAAATCCCAGGAGGAAGAACAGCACTTGGCTGATATCATGACCGTGTTGGATCGGTTTAAGAAATATGGCATGACAATGAATCCAAAGAAGTGTGCTTTTGGAGTATCGGCCGACAAGTTCTTAGGGTTTATGGTGCATCAGAGAGGAATTGAAGTTCATCCTGATAGAGTAAAGACGATTTTGAATACTAAGCCTCCAGATTCAAAGGTTCGTCTACAAGAGCTCATCGGTAAGATTAATTATTTGAGGAGGTTTATCTCAAATTTATCGGAAAGAATCATCCCGTTTTCTCCATTACTTAAGCTGAAAAATTCCGATAAGTTTGTTTGGGGACCAGAGCAGCATAAAGCATTTGATAATATCAAAGAGTACTTGATAAATCCGCCTGTTCTGGTCGCCCCAAAGGAGGCTTTACCGTTTAAGTTGTATCTATCGGTATCGGATAAAACAATAGGGGCAGTTCTGGTCCAAGCAATCGATGGAAAAGAGCATGCAATTTTCTATTTAAGCAGGAAGCTGTTGGATCCAGAAACCCGATACACGATAGTGGAAAGGTACTGCCTTTATTTATACTTTGCTTGTACTAAATTGAGGCATTATTTGCTTGGTACTGAATGCAAAGTGGTTTGTCAAACCGATGTGGTTAAGTACATGCTTAATGCTCCAATTATTAAAGGACGACTCGGCAAGTGTGCATATACTCTCATCGAGTTTGATTTAACGTATGAATCTCCAAAAGCCGTCAAGGGACAGGTATTAGCCGATTTTATCACGCACCATCAAGACGTTAATCTTTCGATTCTTTTGCCTTGGGTAATGTTCTTTGATGGATCGGTTTGTGAGAAGGGATGTGGAATCGGTATTTTCATAGTTTCCCCTGGTAGTGTTCCTTACCGATTCAGTGTTACAGTGGATTTTGGATTGACCAACAATCAAGTAGAAGACGAGGCTTTGATTCAAGGATTGGAGTGGTTAATTCAAGCTGGAGCTATTGCCGTGGAAATTTATGGAGATTCACAGTTAGTGGTTTTCCAGATGATCGGTAAATATGAGTGCCACAGTGAACCACTTCGGGAATATATGGAACGAGCTTCTGATTTGGCTAAGTATTTTAGTATGTTCACGATTCATCATATTCCGAGAGAACAGAATTGTGAAGCCAATGATTTAGCTCAAGAAGCTTCTGATTATAAATTACCGATCATGGAGTTGGAGATTATTCCGATTGCAAGCCCAGTTCCGATTGGATGGCAGACGGAAATTATCGGTTATCTTAAAGATCCTCAAGGGAAAACCGATATAAAGCTTAAAAGGAGAGCTCAAAGGTATGTATTAATTAGTGACAAGTTATACTATCGGAGTTTTGATGGGTTATTGCATAAATGCCTAAATGAAGAAGAGGCTGAAGTTGCAATCGGAGAAATTCATGAAGGGTTGTGTGGAACTTATCAATCAGCATATAAAATGAGATGGATGTTAAAGCGTGTGGGATACTTCTGGCCAACGATGGTAGATGATTGTTTTAAATATTATAAAGGTTGCAAAGATTGTCAGAAATTTGGGAATATCCAACATGCGCCTGCATCTATTTTACATCCGATCGTGAAGCCGTGGCCTTTTAGAGGGTGGGGAATTGATATGATTGGAGAAATATTTCCTTCCTCGTCCAAGGGGCATCGGTATATTTTGGTACCAACGGATTACTTTACCAAGTGGGTCGAAGCTGTGCCATTGAAGAAAGTGACTGCTACTGAAGCGATTGAATTTGTTAGAGAACACATTATTTACCGATTTGGGATTCCTCAGACGATCACTATGGATCAGGGATCGGTATTTATGTCAGAGGCATTCCAGGATTATGCTCGAAGCTTGGGAATCACAACAATCAACTCCTCGCCGTATTATGCTCAAGCCAACGGCCAAGCAGAGTCTTCAAACAAAAGCGCTATAAAGCTGATCAAGCGAAAAATCGATGAAAGGCCGCAGGGTTGGCATAATACTTTGGCGGATGCGCTATGGGCATATCGGATTGCTAAGCATGGGGCTACGAAAGTGTCACCATTTGAGTTAGTATATGGTCAAGAGGCTGTTCTACCAGTTGAAGCTATCATCGGATCTACAAGGCTTGAGGAACAAAATAATGTGAAAGCCGATGATTATAAAAATATGATGGTGGATAAGCTGGATGATATGGTGGCTGTTCGATTAAGAGCTTTGGAGCATATTGAGCGTGATAAACAAAGAGTTGCTCGACATTATAATAAGAAAGTTGTACCGAAAACTTTTGAAGTGGAAGATCTTGTATGGAAGACATTTTTACTGATTGGTTCAAGGGATCCTAAATACGGGAAGTGGTCTCCAAATTGGGAAGGATCATTTAAGATCAATCGAATTATTCCTGGAAACGCTTATATTTTGGAGACACTTGAAGGGGAAGTTTTCGGTAAAGCGATTAATGCTAAATATCTGAAGAAATACTATCCAAGTGTTTGGGTTGGTACTTGAGTGAGGAAGTTAAAAGCCGATTCCTAGGAATCGCCTATAGTTCAAAAAAACCGTTTAACACTTGTTAAATCGATGTTGATGATTTACTCAACGCGTTGCTGTTGAGCAAAAGCCGATTTTAAATGAATCGCCTATAGCTTGAGAATCGCTTATAACAAGTCAATACTGGTATTTGCTTAACACGTTGCTATTCAGGAAAAGCCGATTCGAAGGAATTACCTATAGGTTAAGACATTAATAAAGAGCGAAAGCGATTGCATAGAAAATAAAGTTATTACATAGGCGCGAAGGCCTCAACTGTTTTTGCCTCAAGGGGCAAGGTGAAACATTGTTTTATGATCGGTACAATGCTGATCCACATATATAACAAAGTTTTAAAATTTGGCTCGTAGGCCAATCATTCACAAAATTCAAAAATTGCGGCGGCAGCTCTTGTGGTTGTGTCCCGGACCTGGTTGATGGTATCGGTATCCTCTTCGACCGATCCAGGTATAATCGGGATTTTCTTCTTAGCTTCCAATACTGCCAAGCCGCAAGCTTTCACGATGCTGTACTATTCCTTGGCTGCCGATTTAGTCTCCTCAAAGTTTGAGCGAGCAGCGGCTTCGGCTTTCTTTGCCTTCTCCAGTTCTAGTTCCAGGGACTTGACCCTTGAAACTGCTTTGGAGGCAGCAGCTTTTGCCGATTCAACTTCTTGCTTCAGCTTGAGGGGCTTGTCATTTTAAGAGTTGGCATCCTAGATCAACCCTTTGAGTTCTGCCTCAGCGTCTTTCAGGGTTTCCCTTTGATGGAGTCGATCTAGTGCAGCGTCAAAATCGACTTTCTTGCCTCCAAGAGACAGCAATTTCTCGATGGCCGAAACCACCTGCTCTAGGAGAATCTCTTTGACGGAGTCTGCTATTTCCCGGATGGCAGATGGATTGGCCAGAAAAGCCGACTCGTTGCTAACCAGCTCCCACATTTGTTTCAGCTTGGCAAGGGTGTCTGGGGAAAGCCGATTGCTCTTGGTTGGTGCTGCGGCAAGAGACTCGATGGCGACGGGTGGAGGTGGTTGAGTCTTGATCGGAGAGGATAAAAAGTCCAGCTCGTCGTCAACCAGTCCATGCTGGATGGGTCAAAGTTGAGTTCATCGGTCTTCCCATCGTATGTTATTACCTGCGTTGATACCACATTTACGCGAACTGGGCTTCGAGGTTGAAACATATACTGGAGGAAAGGAAATATTTAAAGTTACAAGATATCGGAATTTGAGAATTTTATAAGATTGAGATAAGAAAGTTCCGATTACATCTTGGGGGTTGAAAGCCGGTGGAGTTTGTGATGCTGGTGGAGGAGTAGGCGTGGCGTCTTTCTTCTTTTGTATGGGAGAAGTGTCCTGAAATCTCAATTCCGATAAGAGAAGAGCCGACAGAAAGTTGATGAGAATTTTGGGGAATCAAGTGCTTACTGTATCACATATCGATTCGGTGCTATCGGGTGTACGCACCTTTTGAGGTCTTGGCTTCTTGGCAGCCAATTTCTTCCTCGGTCCGGTTTCACCTTCGGGTCTCCCTGTTAGTCAGAGTTGAGTAAGAAATCGGGTTTTTATGGAATTATATATTATAAGCCGATTATACCTCTTTTCTTGGGTTGCTGAGAAGACCCTTGTGTGAAGGCTGATGTGGACTTGGCTGTTGAGTGGAGGCGACCGGTTTCTTTGCTGATGAGTTTGGCCCTGGGGCGCTTATCTCCGCTCTGAAATGAAAAACAATGTAAGGTCAGTAATCGGGAAAAGAACAGTGAGTTAGTAAACGCACGCAAGTTAGTAACCTTGCTGTGAGAAGACGACGCGTGATTTTGAGACTCTGTTCTTTCATCTGAGTCTGATGAGGAGGGTCCTGACTCAGAAGAATTTTCCTCTTTGTCATCGTCATCCTCTGAATCAGAATCGGAACTTTCATCACTGCTTTCTTCCGATTCCGATTGAAGCTCTGTCATACCAGCAATTTTTGGCCAATTGGGCCTGCAAGTCTCTTTCTGGCCAGTGAGCCGTTCGATTAAGGTTGCGGCTCCGCCTTCTGTGGCATACATATCCTTGGCGATGGACTCCCACCAGAGATCAAACTTTGGAGAAGTGGCTGACCACATTATAAATTCAGTCGGCATTTCGAAATCCAAATGTGCAGCGGATAAAATCCCATAAGCCGATTGAGGGTTGAGGTCCCCTCTGGCATTCAAATGGCGGTATATGAAAAGATCGGGAATGTCCTGCCCAAGGTTTAATTGCCGAGCTACTACAGTGGGATGATAAAATTCGTATGAAGGCTTCTTGAGGTGAGTTCTTGTGCTCAGAATGGCAAAGAAGATACCCGGTGAAATAAATTCTTTATAAGCCGATAAGGCTTCTCCCTTTAAGGTGTTGTCCAATCGGAAAAATGAGGGAACATGATATTTGTCCAAGTCAGTATATGGGTTAAATTGCTCTGCACCATATTCCGATTCAGACATTGTATAAAGTGCAATCATGGAATGAGAGAGATCCTCCTGGTTTAAGCGCCTTCTGTTGCAGTTGACCGATATCATCTCTCCGTATGACCTGCAGGGGCACTCGCTGCTATCGGAATTTTCCTCATTCGGAAATTCTAGGCTGAAGTCCAGATCTCCAATGGAGTTATATATCTGGAGCTTCAAAAACATACCAATGAACCAGAAGGGGCCGCCTAGGTTTCCAACTGAATAATCGGCTTTCTTGGAGCAGAGACCTTCCTTGATCACATGCATCATCCGATAAGTTGCTCCTAGCAGATACTTTCCGATTGCCTGTTTTTGGCCTGATGCCAGTGCGTCGGCTATTCCCTGGTATACCTTGCTAGGGCTGAGGGATTGTCCACAAAAGAAAAACCAATCCAGCCACATATTTAAAAAGGCGATGTGTTCTTCGTCCTCGACATCGCCTGTCTGCTGATGGGTGCTAATATAACGCTGCCATCCAAAGTTCTTCTCAGGAACCAGCTTTAGAGTGGTGGACAGATCAAAAGCCGATAGCATTTCGCCATCGAGGCTTAGACCGGTTAGCATCGCTACGTCTAAGAGCGTAGGGCTTATGGGTCCAGTTGGAAAAAGAAAGGCGTTGGCCGTGTCGCACCAGAAATAAGCCGATGCTGCCATAAAGGGTTCGTCTGCTGGTGGAGGATGTAAGGAAAGAAGGATGGCATCTGTTATTCCTAATTCACCCCATTGCTCTTGTTTCTGGCCATAGAACCGAATGAGCCAGTCCTTATATCCTTTGATCGGGCTAGGCCAAGATCTGAATGCCGATTTCCAGCTATCTATACTGAGCTTGTCGGCAAAAAGGGGAAGCCTTGCTACCGAATGATCTATGAACGCTGTTGGGTCCCTTTCCCCTATCGGTCCCAAGGAATACAATGCTTCAGAATCTGAGCATTGGAATAGTACCTGAGACATATTGCTGATGGGAAGGAGAGTGAGAAGTGGCTGAGCGCTGGAAGTCCTGAGGGCTCTGGAAAGTCCGATGCGAGAGACGTGTGCGCAGAGGAGAGCGTGAAAGTGACAGCGAATGGACGCCTATTTATAGTCGCGGTAAAACTAGGGTTTTTATCGGGGGTTTCGGCGTTACTGTTTCGGCCCATATCGTATGCTGGGCTAACATGTGTTCTCAAAATGGGCTGAAAGTGAGGAATTACAGGGGTAAAGGTGTGAAATGTTCCAATATGGTAAATCCGATTTTTACTTGAAAGTTCAGCTAATGAGAATACTCATTGCCAAACTTAGGGGCATATGTTGACACCCAAATTTGGCAGAAAATCGGATATTGTGAAAGGGCTATATTTATCGAAATTATTTGGCCGAATCAGAAAATGGGCTTCATCGGCAAAGAAGAAAAGCATATTGAAGAATACCGATAATTGCGAGACTTCGGAAGAGATACGATTTGATCAAGAGCGAAGCGGTAAAATAGGTCGTATCGTTATCGAATTGTAATAGTATAAATAGGACCTTAGGTCTCGGGAAATAATACACATCATACTCAAAACACAAACTACTTTCTCGAATCCGATCGACCCCGTCGAAAGGCTTCAACTCGCAGGTAGAGCTATCTCGATGGGATAATCGATTCTCTCCTTGTAACCCGTATGCATGGCTACATCATCCTGATCTCATGTATACAAAGCATGTTAAACTGTCTTGGGATTTACCGATCTTTAATATGTTCTCGCAGGTTGCACTGTCTCGACTTAATCGATATGTAATATGTGTTTATCCTGCAATGTCGATTATCAAGTATTTCATATGTCTTTTCCTGAATCCGATGTATGCACCTGTCTCGTTCAATCGATCTTGTGTATGCCTTGTTTAGGATCTTGCATATGTAAACGTTTGCCGATCAGCGTTGCATCTACCTTTATTAGTTTTAAACCTTTTAATCGGTTTATTGGTTTGCATCTAGACTTAGATTTGAATACTACCTTGGGCTGACCAATCTGTTCAATCTATTTCTTGGTTTAATCCTATATATTGATGCGAAGGTTTATTACTAGTATTATATGAAAATACCAAAAAGAAATATAAGATTTGTAATTGAAAGAATATTTACATTTAATTGCTCTATCTGGCATTAAGCCGATAGATTCTGATAATCGGATTATCTAAAGCCGATTCTATATAACCTGATGTGGCTGTTTGAGAAAGACAATTTGGGCTAGTCGCTGACGATTTTCCCCTTGTCAATTTATAGGTCAAATTGACTGGAATGCTTGGTCTTTGGTTGCGACGCAATCCCAGAATTGACGCTTCCGCACGTGTGTTCACGAATAACTCACTTTTTGTGTCAACGCTCTCCTCCGGTGATTGCGCTGGAGGCCACGCCAGCTGCTGCGCTGGCGGCCGCCTCGAACTGCTGGCGCCATCGCGCGCTGCACCGATTGCCAGCGGCCTGCCGACGTTGCGCCCGGCAGCACCGCGCCAACTCCGGTGCGACGAATTGCGTTGCCCTCCTCTGCTTTTCGCTTTGGGGACCACTTGCCAGGTAAGCCCTAAAAGAAACCGTATTTAAACTAGGCTCTCGGAGTACCTTTTTTGAGCACATTCCCGTCTCTCCCAAGGGGGACGCTGGCGCCTCCTCCAGCACCAGCATCCCACCCGTCGCGTCCCCGCCGACGGCCTAGACCGACGTCGCCACCGAGCCGCCCCATGGCGTGGAGGCGGGGCGTCTTGGCGAGTAAGCTGTTGAGCCCGTCGCGCCTGCCGCTGGGACCGCCAACCTCGACGCCCTCGTCGCGGACCTGGGCGGAATTCACGGCGCGCCGGGAGTCCAACCTTCTGCAGGCGGTGGAGGCATTGCGCACCGACCTGGCATGGGAGCCCACCAGGAACAGGGAGCTGGCCAGCCAAGCCCAGGCCGGCACTGGTGCTGCGCAGACGTTGTCGGGCGAGGCTGCGGCGGTGCGCGACGAGTTGCGCCGCTAGCTCGGCTCTCTCATCGAGATGTTGCGCCCGGCCTACCGAAGCTTCCGCGAGAGCCTCGAGCCGCTGGGTGCTGATCTTCACAAGCCGCAGGAGCCCATGGCGGCGCCATACGCCTTCGGTGTCACCCGCGCCGTTGAAGCCCTTTTCGCCCTGCCGCAGTTGCTGATGAAGCCCTTCTCGCCTTGGACATTATTTCTCTAATGACCGGAATGCGAAGTGACACGATCTTCATTAGGTCCAATTTTTGACTTAGCAAAATTATGCAGCCTAAGTAGGCCCCTTCTATCCCTAACTTGAGCTCCACATAAGCCTTTAGAATATAGTGATGAGAATTGGCCTATGGCATTGGTGAGGATTGAATAAATACCAGTTGAGCGATTTGAGAGTACCAATAGAGGAACTAAAATTTTCAAAGAAAACATTTTCTAAGACCATCCTGAACAAGGATAAGCTAACAATGCTCTGTCTTGGTTGTTCTATCTTTCAACTGCCTAAGATGAAGTAGCATTTTGGAAGCCCTACAGGTATAAGTACAAGTTTGGGATACGCTTGCACGAGTTTATGTTAACAAATAATGAGTATTATCTTGTGCACTTGATGTTTATTGATTAATGATATTGATGCAATCCTAATCTACCGGGTTCGATTTTGATCTCTTTGCTCGAAGATGAGCAAAAGTTCAAGTCGGGTGGTGTGTTGACGTCAAATAAATACCAATTTTATACGTCAACATTTTCTGGAATTCCGGTCATTTGGGAGAAAATCAAGGTTTATACTAACATTTTATTTATTCTAATAAAATTCCACAAGTTTTTGGTGAGTTTTGGGTCTACAGGTACAAAATGGGAAGAACCGAAGCCGAACCTGGCAAAAAGCCAGGCCGGCCGACCCACCCTAGGCCGGCCGACCTGGCCACGTCACCAATTCGACTCCAGCTTCTCTCAAGTGGCTTAAAAGCACAAATTGAAGACATCCACACCCTCCATTGCAGTTTGTTGGATCAAATGCACACGGTTGCTTCACAAATGAGCATATGATTCCCTTGGATTCCTTTCTTGCGGATGTCAACTTGATCCACCAGCTTAAGGGGTTAATCTCCACCATCAATGATGCATCCTAGAAGAAATCCACGGCCGGGAGGCGACAAAGGTGGGTCGGCCGACCCACCTAGGCCGGCCGACCCCCCTTGATGCTCTTCGGATTCCCCTTTGGAGGGTGGCAAGATGACAAGTGTCCCATGCCGTGGCATCCTCTCATTGGCTCTAGAACACTATAAAAGGACCCCTACACACTTCACTTCATCCACTTCACATAGAGTTGCTCTTTAGTTAGAGTAGATTAGTTGGGAGTTAGAGTCGAGTCGAGCTGAAGCCTCGGAGTTCTAAAAGTGTCTTCGGGAATTTGGGTAATAGCTCTTGTACCCTTTACTAATTATTTATTTAATTATTGGGATCACTTCATTCATTTTATTATGTGTTGAGCTTTATTTGAGATTGAGCATATCTACTATATGAGTTGTGTGGATTAACCTTACCGGTAGCTTGTATTCGTCTGGAATCAGTTTAGGTTCTCACTCATATACTGAAAGAGCCCATGTATTGATCCTAGATCATCTTCCTAGGATCCGAGGAAGATTGATTAGAAATAGTAGCAGACGTGGTGTCTGAGACTAGGACTAACTCGGTTTACACCTATTAGAGCCTAGGCATCCAACTTAATTAAATTCACGCCGTCTTTGCTTGTGTTGAGTTTTGTCAAAACTTGAGTCCTTAAGAAGTAGTGCTCTTCGATACCGATCATTCTCCTTTTGCGTACCCTTTTTAAGTTGCTAGCCTTTCCATGTCTGGTTATGCTAAATTCCACATCGGATTCAAGCATCCGCCTCGCCAGGCATTCCTCCCAAAAAAAAAAAAATCCAAAGCCAATTTCTATCCTTTTGCATACCTTTTGAACCTATCCACCAAATGGTCCATAGCAAAGAACTCCATTTCTTTTTGATCCCTTGAAAAAAAAAGAAGAGAAAGAGAGACATGGAGTTATTTAAAAAAAAAGAAAGAAAAAAGAAGAAGAAGAAAATAATAAAAGAGAGAAGGGTAGCTCCATGGTCTCAAATGATTTCAAAATTTTAAAAGAGGGATTCATTAAAATAAGGAGTTGAAATAAAGACCATCTTTCTCAAACATAAGACCCGATATGTTGGACTCATTAGTACCACATATCCTTGCACTTGTGTTTTATTATATTCCTTTGGCGTGAGTCCATTATCTACCTTACCCCTGAGCATTTATTCTCTTAATGATCGGAATTTGGAGTAGCACGATCTTCATTAGGATTAAGTTTTGACTCAACAATATACACATCCTTAGATTAGCAAGCATTTGCCCCTACCAATGAGCTCCACTTAAGACTTAGTTTATAGGGAGAAGTTGGCCACATGCCTTGGTAAGGAACCACCCATGAGCGACTCGAGAGTATCACTCGAGGAATAGAAATGAGTTGGGAGTTCTTTGAAAACTTCTAAAACCCCGAGTATGTCTAAGGAATAGGAAGGGACTTATTACCTTAATCAAGTTATTCCATCTATCAACTTCTGAAGGTAAGGTCTTTGGCCACTTTAAATTCTCACAAGTACGAGAAACATTTTGGAATAACTTTTATGCTAGCTATTCATCTTGAGAAGTTGTGCATAAAGCCCACCTTAATCTTTATTGACTCCTTGTTCATATTTCAATTCCTTTACTCGGGACGAGCAAAGATCTAGTGTGGGGGTGTGTTGACGGTCCTTATTTGCAATATTTTATACCTTTGACCGTCAACATATCTAAAAAATAAAAGAATTCAAACTGCATTGAGGCTAACATTAACGAGTTCCACGAGTTTTGGTGTAGTCTCATGTTTTGCAGGCATGCACAAGAAAAGATGATTTATCGGCCGTATGCAAATCGGACGGAAGATGGAGTTTGAATTAAACATATTTTGAAAAGTCATTAAATGGCAAAATGGACTGCACCATGATGAAGAGCTCGTCGAGACGATCGAAATGCATATATTATTTGCTATATTTGGAGCTCGGATGAGGGAGAAATGAGTTCCGGAAGACGACGGATCAGACCGAACCCAAACGCCAAGCAACACACCTAGAGGCCATCCCAACCATCCACTCAAGTCGGTTTGACCTAGAAACATGGATTGCTTCACAAGAATGCGTAGGATTCTAAAGGAACCCAATGCTACCGGTCTCCAACTGCCAAACCGACTTGGGAAGATGATCTACACCGTTGATGAAGCATCCCATGCAAAATTGACGGCGGAGATGAAAAAGGTGGGCGGCCGACCTACCTAGGCCGGCCGACCCACCCCCGGGCTCGCCTTGGATTCTCCTTTGGAGGGGGGTTGTGTGACACTTGTCCCATGCCGTGGCACCCTCCCATTGGCTCGGGAACACTATAAAAGGAGGTGTTCACCCTCATTTGTGATCATGGAGAAGTGGAGAAGAGAAGAAATAAGCTGTAGGCTGTCCATGTAGAAATGTAGAAGTAGGGAGAGAGGAGAGTTGAGTGTTGAGGAGACGCCGGAGGTGTTGGCTCTCTTCCACCTCGTGCTCCGGAGCCGACTCGGGTGCGAGTTCAGCTTCGCTCCAATGTTCGGTAACACTTAGCTCAATTCTTTATTGAATAAAGCAAAGTTCTTTCATATACTTGTTGCTCTGTTGGTATTACGCCCGTACTATTCTTGAGTGCTAAGATCTTTGTGCTTAATTGTCCACCTACAGATTAGTATAAGAGGTAGTAGGGGTGCGTATCGAAGTAACGTTCTTGGTACGTATTACTTCTAGTTACAAACGTGGTGTTTGGACTAGTTAGTAGCCGGTAGGCACCTGTTTCAATGGACGTGTGGTAGGTAATAGGTGGTGACAGCCCTATTATCCGGCTTAGACTTTGTGAAATCCACCCCGTTAGTTGCAGACCAGTTGAGCCAAATCAGAACGATCATAATCATTCGGGATTCCAATTCAGGATAGCGGGTGGTAGTGAGCACCTGAGCTTCGATACAGAGTAGCAATTGTGTGTCAGTAATTTTGTATCTTTGGCTAAGTAAGAAACCGTAGAGCCTCTCAACCCGAAATATCTTATCCCACTCCCATCATTACCGTCGTTACCACTATTATCCATCCGGCCAAGTTAGATTCTAGACTATAGCACTTCTCGTTCCCCGTGGAAATCGATACCTTGGAATACTCCCGGGTGAAAGCTACAATGATATCCGTGCGCTTGCGGATTAATTCCAAAAGGCATAAGAATCGCCAACAAGCTTTCTGGCACCGTTGCCGTGGAACGGCTGCTGTTCTAGTTTAGAACCCTGCTTGTCCACGTACCACCGCATATGGACACCACTCCTATCTTTCAATTTTCGGTTCCGAAGGGCATGTCCCTGGGACCTCCAACATCTTCAGACCCTAACCATGCATCTGGCTATGAATTTCGTCCAGAACTCATAGCCATGATTCGGGAAAAATCATTTGCGGGGATCAAAGGTGAAAATCCATGCGACAACCTACGAGATTTTGAGCAAATATGTTCTAACATTTCTTTCTTGGGCATGTCCCCTGAAACCCTGAAATGGAAGCTTTTCCCATTCTCTTTAAAAGGGTCAGCCAAAGAGTGGTATTACTTTTGCGTAGGCGATGCAGGAGGAAGTTGGGTAGCGCTAAGAGAAAAATTCTGCTTTGCCTACTTCCCCCTATCAAAAATTTGCAATCTCCGAAGAAAGGTCGTAAGCTTTCAACAGGAAGAGAGAGAATCTTTGAATGATGCTTGGATTCGTTTTACCAACTTAGTCCTGTTAGGCCCTGACCTAGGCATGCCAGAACCCATGCTCATGCATCACTTTTATAGGGGTCTCACCCCTAAGAGTGTTAAATTCCTAGATATAGCCTCTAGAGGAGCCTTTGTTTTCAAAACTGTGAAGGAGGGAAAAGAAATTCTCAATAAAATTCCTGATACGGAAATTTATGAGGAATCCCATGATCTCACAAAAGGCGTTCAAGCCATTCCCCAAGCCACCTCTGTCAAAACCCAAGATCCCCATGCCGACCTGAAATAAGCCTTCCCGAACCATCTTACCCCTTGAACCCAAAGCTCTCCCATGAAGATCCCAAAGAAACTTCCAAATATTTGGGTCTTTAATCCTCGGACCACAGTCCTTGGTACACTCCACCCCATGTCTCTGACGGAAAATCTCAAGACAGTTTTAAGTCCCGTTCTCAAGAACATTGTGATTCGGGACACTATGAGGGTAATCCTACCACCACCTTCCAATTTTTTGAACCCCTCATGGAAGAACCACTTCTCTAAGGCCATTCTAAACCTAATAACTTAGGCAAATTTTGGCCTGAGGGCTTTCACCTCGAAGAGATGGATGAAGGGCAAATTTTGAACGATTTGTTTTCCTGCGATCTCGAGCCTAAAATTCTTCCTACTCAAGTTGGGGATGAGGATGACCTTCATAATCTCATCGAGAAAGCTCGTGAGGCTTGCCCCAAACCGTCCGTAGATCCCGTTAGTGAGGATGAGGAGGATCTTTTTACTCTCATCGCTCGACATGCCAAGCTTGTTCGTGAGTCTGCTACCGACTTGATCTCTGATCCCGTCATAGACAAAGAAGAGGGTTACCTTGATGCTCACATCTCTCTGAGCGCCAAGAAAAATCCCGAATCTGCTCCCAAATGGTTCTTTGATCTTGTTAAGGAGAAGGAAGAATACATCAAATGGTTCTTTGGTCCCGATGGGCATCCTGGTCTCGTTCAGGAGGAACTTCCTCATCGTGATTTGGGCGAGTCTAAAAACGTTCATAACAACAAGAGGAGTGTCGAAGAGGGTTGGGATAGTTTTGAGGGAATAGAGGTACGCCCAGAACGTCGTAGACAAAGATTTGAGGTAAAATGCATATGGTCTAAGGACGTTCCTGAGATGCCAAGCGTAGAACCCGTTAAAGAAGGTTTTGCTAGTAAAAACAGAAGTTTCATTCTTCAGGAACCCCAAGCCCCATTCTTGCTAGACATGCCTTCCGATTCTGTGAGTGCCAAATTTTACGAGACCATCAACCATCGTATGCTCTTAGGCGAAAACCTTTTTGACATGCTGGTTGTGGATGTGTTTGTGCATAATAAATATTGCAAATCTCGTAGTCTTGTTTGGCACAAATCTTGCAGCTAGAAAGAAAAAACAGGACTAAATTGAAAAAAATGGTGATGGAGGGAGCTACATCATCACACTAGCTGCATCGTGAAAAGCTCCCGGGGTCAAGCTTTTGATCCCGAACGCCGAGAGGTAAGTATTCTGGAACCCTTTTTTTTATTTACCTCGTTTCATTCAATAACCTGGAAATTTCAAAAAAAAAATAAAATGAATGATGACAAAAAAAAAATCCTTTTAGAAAATAAAAGTTTTTTCCGAACTTGAAGCATGTTTCACTTGTACACCGACCGGTATTATTCATGCTCACTCTCCCCTATGTGTCAATATGAAAAAAAATGACAATTCATGAAAAATGAAAAAAAATGATAATGCACACTAGAGAAAATAAAATGAGCACAACTTTGTCTCTCACATGTTAGTTTGCATAAATTTTATTCCTTAATTAGTACTCAATTCTTGTGGGATCAAATTTCAATTAGGGAGGATCCTATCTAAGATGTTGACATTTGTGATATAGCAATACAGAGGTTTATGCCCCTCTCCTTGATCCAGTTCAACTCGGAGGATTTTGATTTTTAACTAAAATAAAATCCCAACTCTGGATATTCCTTAGTGACTTATTACCTATTAGAGCCTAGGCATCCAACTTAATTAAATTCATGTCGCATTTGCTTGTGTTGAGTTTTGTCAAAACTTGAGTCCTTAAGAAGTAGTGCTCTTTGATACCGATTATTCTCCTTTTGTGTACCCTTTTTTAGTTGCTAGCCTTTCCATGTCTGGTTATGTTGAACTCCACATCGGATTCAAGCATCCGCCTCGCCAGGCATTCCTCCCAAAAAAAAAAATCCAAAGCCAATTTCTATCCTTTTGCATACCTTTTGAACCTATCCACCAAATGGTCCATAGCAAAGAACTCCATTTCTTTTTGATCCCTCGAAAAAAAAGAAGAGAAAGAGAGACATGGAGTTATTTCAAAAAAAAAAAGAAAGAAAAAAGAAGAAGAAGAAAATAATAAAAGAGAGAAGGGTAGCTCCATGATCTCAAATGATTTCAGAATTTTAAAAGAGGGATTCATTAAAATAAGGAGTTGAAATAAAGACCATCTTTCTCAAACATAAGACCCGATATGTTGGACTCATTAGTACCACATATCCTTGCACTTGTGTTTAATTATATTCCTTTGGCGTGAGTCCATTATCTACCTTACCCCTGAGCATTTATTCTCTTAATGATCGGAATTTGGAGTAGCACGATCTTCATTAGGATTAAGTTTTGACTCAACAATATACACATCCTTAGATTAGCAAGCATTTGCCCCTACCAATGAGCTCCACTTAAGACTTAGTTTATAGGGAGAAGTTGGCCACATGCCTTGGTAAGGAACCACCCATGAGCGACTCGAGAGTATCACTCGAGGAATAGAAATGAGTTGGGAGTTCTTTGAAAACTTCTAAAACCCCGAGTATGTCTAAGGAATAGGAAGGGACTTATTACCTTAATCAAGTTATTCCATCTATCAACTTCTGAAGGTAAGGTCTTTGGCCACTTTAAATTCTCACAAGTACGAGAAACATTTTGGAATAACTTTTATGCTAGCTATTCATCTTGAGAAGTTGTGCATAAAGCCCACCTTAATCTTTATTGACTCCTTGTTCATATTTCAATTCCTTTACTCGGGACGAGCAAAGATCTAGTGTGGGGTGTGTTGACGGTCCTTATTTGCAATATTTTATACCTTTGACCGTCAACATATCTAAAAATAAAAGAATTCAAACTGCATTGAGGCTAACATTAACGAGTTCCACGAGTTTTGGTGTAGTCTCATGTTTTGCGTGCATGCACAAGAAAAGATGATTTATCGGCGTATGCAAATCGGACGGAAGATGGAGTTTGAATTAAACATATTTTGAAAAGTCATTAAATGGCAAAATGGACTGCACCATGATGAAGAGCTCGTCGAGACGATCGAAATGCATATATTATTTGCTATATTTGGAGCTCGGATGAGGGAGAAATGAGTTCCGGAAGACGACGGACTGCACCAACCCAAACGCCAAGCAACACACCTAGAGGCCATCCCAACCATCCACTCAAGTCGGTTTGACCTAGAAACATGGATTGCTTCACAAGAATGCGTAGGATTCTAAAGGAACCCAATGCTACCGGTCTCCAACTGCCAAACCGACTTGGGAAGATGATCTACACCGTTGATGAAGCATCCCATGCAAAATTGACGGCCAGATGACGAAAAAGGTGGGCCGGCCGACCTACCTAGGCCGGCCGACCCACCCCCGGGCTCGCCTTGGATTCTCCTTTGGAGGGGGGTTGTGTGACACTTGTCCCATGCCGTGGCACCCTCCCATTGGCTCGGGAACACTATAAAAGGAGGTGTTCACCCTCATTTGTGATCATGGAGAAGTGGAGAAGAGAAGATGGAGTTTGAATTAAGCATATTTTGAAAAGTCATTCAATGGCAAAATGGACTGCCCCGTGATAAAGAGATCGTCGAGACGATCGAAATGCATATATTATTTGCTATATTTGGAGCTCGGATAAGGGACAAATGAGTTCCGGAAGACGACGGACCAGACTGGACCCAAACCCTTGGCCGGCCGACCCAAGCCAGGTCGGCCGGTCCCTTCTTTTGGCCAATTTGCGTCGGTTTCTTCCCCACACGCCAAGCAACACACCTAGAGGCCATCTCAACCATCCACTCAAGTCGGTTTGACCCAGAAACATGGATTGCTTCACAAGAATGCATAGGATTCTAAAGGAACCCAATGCTACCGGTCTCCAACTGCCAAACCGACTTGGGAAGATGATCTACACCGTTGATGAAGCATCCCATGCAAAATTGGCGGCCAGATGATGAAAAAGGTGGGCCGGCCGACCCACCCCCGGGCTCGCCTTGGATTCTCCTTTGGAGGGGGGTTGTGTGACACTTGTCCCATGCCGTGGCACCCTCCCATTGGCTCGGGAACACTATAAAAGGAGGTGTTCACCCTCATTTGTGATCATGGAGAAGTGGAGAAGAGAAGAAATCAGCTCTAGGCTGTCCACATAGAAATGTAGAAGTAGGGAGAGAGGAGAGTTGAGTGTTGAGGAGACGCCGGAGGTGTCGGCTCTCTTCCACCTCGTGCTCCGGAGCCGACTCAGGTGCGAGTTCAGCTTCGCTCCAATGTTCGGTAACACTTAGCTCAATTCTTTATTGAATAAAGCAAAGTTCTTTCATATACTTGTTGCTCTGTTGGTATTAGGCCCGTACTATTCTTGAGTGCTAAGATCTTTGTGCTTAATTGTCCACCTAGAGATTAATATGAGAGGTAGTAGGGGTGCGTATCGAAGTAACTTTCTTGGTACGTATTACTTCTAGGTACAAACGTGGTGTTTGGACTAGTTAGTATCCGGTAGGCACTTGCTTCAACGGATGTGTGGTAGGTAATAGGTGGTGACAGCCCTATTATCAGGCTTAGACTTTGTGAAATCCGCCCCGTTAGTTGCAGACCAGTTGAGCCAAATCAGAACGATCATAATCATTCGGGATTCCAATTCAGGATAGCGGGTGGTAGTGAGGACCTGAGCTCCGATACAGAGTAGCAATTGTGTGTCAGTAATTTTGTATCTTTGGCTAAGTAAGAAACCGTAGAGCCTCTCAACCCGAAATATCTTATCCCACTCCTATCATTACTGTCGTTACCACTATTATCCATCTGGCCAAGTTAGATTCTAGACTAGAGCACTTCTCATTCCCCGTGGAAATCGATACCTTGGAATACTCCCGAGTGAAAGCTACAGTGATATCCGTGTGCTTGCAGATTAATTCCAAAAGGCATAAGAATCGCCAACACACAACATTTACGAACTTATTAAACTCATCTCGTTGTCCTCCCAACTGTCTGCCTAATTATCGTAGCACTCTACTGTGTGTGTGTGTCACCGGTCTATTTATCGTATCATATTTACCCCTTAGCTAGCTGGTTGGTATCTCAATAATTTAGATATTAGAATTTTCTTTCTCCGTCGTTCCCTGTGGATTCGATACCTTGAAATACTCCTAGGTGAAAAGTACAAGGGATATCTGTCCGCTTGCGGATTAATTTCTAAGAGCGTAAGAATCGCCAACAAGTTTTCTGGCGCCGTTGCCGGGGACGCAGCGGTAGAAGATAATTAAAAAAAAATCCAATCCAAAAAAATAATATCTTTATTATTTTTACCAAACTAGTTAACGGGTTTATCCCTGCTTTGTCTTGTTTGGAGAAACGAGCTGAGCTGTCCATAACCGGATTTGACCTTTCGAAAAACTTTCAGAAAAAAACTTTTGGAAAACTTCCCCCAAAACCTTCCGACCCTCATAAGCAATCCTTTCCTCTCTACCAAAACACCATCGTCGTCATTTGAGATGGCTGTCGAAAGAACCATCTTTGAGTGCTCGGCCCTGTCTAGCACAACCGTCCCCACTGGGTCTGAAACCAATGTGGGTGCCGGAGTCCTCGAATTGAAGCCGGCTCTTGTCGACGTGGATGCCAATTCCATCAACAACGGATTCCGTCCACGATCGAGCTACATGCTGGGAAGGAACTCCAAACCCAACTTCTCGTTCGCCCACCATCGAATGGGTAGTAGTGCTAAAAAAAAGCATGCCACCCCAACGAGGTCGACAAAGATAAGGAAGGGTTTGAAGTGGAACCTCATGTTGAGCCACGAAAGAAAAAGGGAGAAGACGCGGAGTACTAGAACTAGTCCCGCCAAGTTCATGGATGCGCAATCACTGCCAATTCCGCACCATCAACACCAAGGTCATTAAGTTGACCAAGGAATGTAGTGTTGCGATATTGAACATCTTCCCCAAGGACCACAGAAGTCTTGGTTATCCAACCATCTCATGCTCCATTGATGCACTACACTTTGACAGTGTTTTGTGCGACCTGGGAGCAAGAGTCACCATTACGCCCAAGGTGATTTATGATAAATTGAAACTTTGTACCTTGTCTCCTACTGTCATAACCCTGCAGCTTGCGGATCGATCAATCCGTCGTCCTATCGGAGTCGCTAAGGATATACCGGTGAAAACCTGGAAATTCATAGTGCCCGTGGACTTTATGGTACTTGACATGGAGGTGGACTCCAAGATGTCTCTCATCCTTGGGAGGCCACTCTTGGGCGCGCCAAATGCGGCCATTGACTTTGGTGCAGGATGGGTTCAACTCAACATCGCTGGCCGAGAAGAAATCTTCAACTTCAAGCCAAAAGTTGGGCAACTCTCAAAGGTACGCACATTTTATGGTGAACACATCAAAACTGTGCAGAGGGAAACGGAGGCTACACCAAAACCTCAGGTGGGTAGCCTGACTGCAACCATGAGGAGAACTCTCCAGCTTTCGGACGAACCTTTACGACGTCCATGTTGGATGGAGGGTAAGGGAGCGAAGATATCCCGAACCAAGGAGTGGAAGCAACCTGCAGTCGAAAATTCGGAGCCGCAATCGAAGGTCAGCGCCAAGGGAAAATCTCGAACAAAACAAATATGGCATGATAAGAAACTCCAACCAGCCGTGACATCATCTTCCATCACGGAAATTCTTCGAGAAAAATAAGGTATGGAGACGGTCCGACTCGAGGACCATGAAAAATTTGAGTCCTCATTGGGAGGTAAGCCGGAACCTATCCCTGCATTCATATTTAATTCTTGCATTTCCACTGCATATTTGAATTTTTCCTCATTGCATCCACCTTGCATTTTTTTAAAAAAATTACCGATCACTTCCATCTCATCCACTACTCTACTTGCTAGATTAGGCTTTTAGCCAATCAAAGTATTGTAGATAGTGGCAAATTTTTTACAACATGAGCATTCACCTCATTGCATTGCATCATTGCTAAATGACATTGTGAATTAAGCAAATAATTTTTGTGGAGGCAATTCAATAGGCCCCGCAAGGACCACTGATTTCGCTAATTGTTGGACCTAACCTTTGATCTTCACTCTATATATCCTTCGGGTATTTGTGGTCTAACCCATTTTGCAGAAATGACGTGGAATGGTAAGTTTGGCAAAACCCTGTCCAAGTGTGCCGAGGGCATCCGCAAGAGGTTCAGCTTGTCCACCTCGAAACGGACTCACACTCCGACCGAGGCCTTGGACAACAGCTCATGGTTGGAACAACTTCGGGAAAAGGTGTGCGCCTTCCAGCCCTTGAATTTCTAAGTACTCTGCACATAATTGGAACTAGATACTTGTTTAGATTTTTCAATGAAATGCTTGAATGCTCATTGCAAAGATCTAACTAGAAATCTAGGGTTTTCCATGAGTTGGAGAGTCACACATTTTAGGCTAAAGACTTTAACCATGATTATTTCTGGGTATTGTTTTTGGCAAGGCACACATAATTGCACCCCGCATGAATGATTAAGTCTGAACATGATTTGCGTTCTATGCAATCGACTTCAATACCTGTATGCTAAAAAGAAACCCACGAATCCAAAAGCAAACATGGTATTGCACTGGCTAGAAATGAGAAGCATGTTGGATGATATAGACTGAACTTGTTTTGTCACCCGCATTGTGGGAAGTTTGGGGATTCTAGAGAGTGCTAGAGTGACCTTCTTGGAAACACCAAAGGGCAAGTCTTAAGGGTAGATGAGTACAACCCTACTTCATGTGATTTTCGGGAACCACGACCAAAGTTCACTTGCCTAATCCAAGGCTCAACCTTTGTGTCACCCGAAATCTGACCCTTAACTTAAAAGCCATGGAACCCCTAGACTTAGCATCTTTGGGCCGGTGACATATAGTCATGCACGTCGCTAGCAAGCCAAGCACAATCACGAACAGCACGTTCAACCCAAGCACACCAAGCCTTGCCACAATACGTGGATGAGAGGCGCCGCACCACCTCATCAATTGAGGATGGGGCACCCACGATCAAGAGACTGGGAGCTTGTGGCATCACGAAGCTGGAAGGTCTCAATATCCACAAAACCAAAGTCCGCTGTAGGACGGGAAGGTCCATCATTGGTTTGTTACCCTTCCTATTTTGAGCCTTTTGCACGAGACCTCCACGTTGTAAGAGAGATAGTGGGAACACTAGGTGTTGACATGAGCAACGTTCGTCGAACGCTTGGCCGTCACACTAGGTAACATTGGACGATGGCCAAAAACCTTCGAGCCAACAATGACCCTTTGACGGCCTGGTTCCAACACATGGTTGGACCATTGACTCCATAATGTACGCCTTGTCCTCTCTCCCATTTACTTCACTATTGCCATTGTTGTTGCTGCCCATTATTGCTGCTGCTAGATCATTGCCAGATTATCCAGCCTGCCTTGCATTTTGCTCTACCTTACCCTTGCATGTTTCACCTCTTGCCCTGCCATTAAATTAGAGTTTGTTTAGTTGCATTTGTCATTTGCATGTTAAAAAAAATTCATAAAAATTTGCAAAAGAATAAAAAGACCAAAAATATTTCCCTTTGAATAAAGGTATGAATGTTGATTTTTACCCAAGGAAATGATGAAAAATTGTTCTATCATATTCTCTAAACACTAGGTTTACAATTCAGTACTCTTATTTAGTTTAACATTTATTGGTATGAGGAGTAATTCTACCAAGTCTTTACCTAGTAGATGTTGACATTTTTGCTCCAAGTCTAAGTTGTTGTGAGATATGATATGACTATGATTAGAGCTTAGTTGCTCATACCTCTAGTAAGGAAAAGTCTCGAAAAAAATTTTATGATATGTTCCTCATTGGGATTTTCTTCCCACCAAAGCCAAAAGTACTCAAAAGATTAAAACCTACATTTTAGCCACTTATGGTTGTGTTGAGTTTTGTCAAAACTTGTGACCTTAAGGAGTAGTGACTCTTCAAAGCCGGTCATTTCCTTTCGCATACCCTTTTGATTGCTAGCCTTTTTCATATTTGGCAATGCTAAATTCCACATTGGAATAAAGCATCCATTCCGCCAGATATTCCTCCCCCAATCAAAATGAGCCAAGTTCTTTAATGTGTCCACTATATACCTACCTATATAGTCTATCCAATTAAAGACTTCAAAGTTATCATGAGTCATCCCTCAACCTTTTGAAAATTGAGAGGCTAAAAAAAAAGAATGAGAAAAAAAAGAAGAGAGAGAAGGGAAATTCATGATCTCCTAGAAAAAAAAGAGAGAAAGTTGATCTAAAAAAAATGGCTCTCTAAAAAACTATTTCATAAAAGGGATTTGCTCAAAATAAAGAAGTTGTATAGACTGTTTCCATAAACAAAAGATCCGATGTGATGAACTAATTAGTACCTCACATCCTTGCACTTGTGTTTCTTCATTCCTTTGGCGTGATTCCATTCTCTCCCTCACCCCTGGACATTATTTATCTAATGACCGGAATGCGAAGTGACACGATCTTCATTAGGTCCAATTTTTGACTTAGCAAAATTATGCAGCCTAAGTAGGCCCCTTCTATCGCTACCTTGAGCTCCACATAAGCCTTTAGAATATAGGGATGAGAATTGGCCTATGGCCTTGGTGAGGATTGAATAAATACCAGTTGAGCGATTTGAGAGTACCAATAGAGGAACTAAAATTTTCAAAGAAAACATTTTTTGAGACCATCCTGAACAATGATAAGCTAACAATGCTCTGTCTTGGTTGTTCTATCTTTCAACTGCCTAAGATGAAGTAGCATTATGGAAGCCCTACATGTATAAGTACAAGGTTGGGATACGCTTGTACGAGTTTATGTTAACAAATAATAAGGAATATTATCTTGTGCACTTGATGTTTATTGATTAATGATATTGATGCAATCCTGATCCACCGGGTTCGATTTTGATCTCTTTGCTCGAGGACGAGCAAAAGTTCAAGTCGGGGGGGGGGGGGTGTGTTGACGTCAAATAAACACTAATTTTATATGTCAACATATTCCGGAATTCCAGTCATTTGGGAGAAAATCAAGGTTTATACTAACATTTTATTTATTCTAATAAAGTTCCACAAGTTTTTAGTGAGTTTTGGGTCTACAGGTACAAAATGGGAAGAACCCGGAGCCGAACCGGGCAAAAAGCCAGGCTGGCCGACCTGGCCACATCACCAATCCGGCTCCAGCTGCTCTCAAGTGGCTTAAAAGCACAAATTGAAGACATCCACACCATCCAGTGCAGTCGATTGGATCAAATGGACACGGTTGCTTCACAAATGAGCATATGATTCCCTTGGATTCCTTTCTTGCGGATGTCAACTTGATCCACCAGCTTAAGGGGTTAATCTCCACCATCAATGAAGCATCCTAGAAGAAATCCATGGCTGGGAGGTGACAAAGGTGGGTCGGCCGACCCACCTAGGCCGGCTGACCCCCCTTGATGCTCTTCGGATTCCCCTTTGGAGGGTGGCAAGATGACAAGTGTCCCATACCGTGGCACCCTCTCATTGGCTCCGGAACACTATAAAAGGACCCCTACACCTCACTTTCAAAAGAACACACTTCACTTCATCCACTTCACATAGAGTTGCTCTTTAGTTCGAGTAGATTAGTTGGGAGTTAGAGTCAAGTCGAGCTGAAGCCTTGGAGTTCCGGAAGTGTCTTCGGGAATTTGGGTAATAGCTCTTGTACCCTTTCCTAATTATTTATTTAATTAGTGGGATCACTCATTCATTTTATTATGTGTTGAGCTTTATTAGAGATTGAGCATATCTACTATATGAGTTGTGTGGATTAACCTTACCAGTAGCTTGTATTCGTCTGGAATCAGTTTAGGTTCTCACTCATATACTGAAAGAGCCCAAGTATTGAACCTAGATCATCTTCCTAGGATCCGAGGAAGATTGATTAGAAATAGTAGAAGACGTGGTATCTGAAACTAGGACTAACTCGGTTTACACCCGTGCCCACGTATATGTGGTAGGTGGTGACAGCCCTATCCATCCGTAGATATTAATTATCTCGTGCGTAACCCACAGCGTCCAGTTTTGGATCAGTTGAGCCCTATCAGAATGATCATAACCATTCGGAATTCCAATTCAGGATAGTGGTTGGTAGTGAACGTTCGAGTTCCGACGACGAATATTAAGTGAACCACTGATCGTTATCGCCCAAGCTCTCTCAATAAACTGAATCACACAACATTCACGAACTTATTAAACTCGTCTCGTTGTCCTCCCAACTGTCTGCCTAATTATCGTAGCACTCTACTGTGTGTGTGTGTGTCACCGGTCTATTTATCGTATCGTATTTACCCCTTAGCTAGCTGGTTGGTATCTCAATAATATAGATATTAGAATTTTCTTTCTCCCTCGTTCCCTATGGATTAGATACCTTGAAATACTCCTAGGTGAAAACTACAAGGGATATCCGTCCGCTTGCGGATTAAATTCTAAGAGCGTAAGAATCGCCAACACCCGCTCTGCACCGAGCTACCACGCGTCCTACTCTTCCTTGGCGTGGGTACCCCGGTGCACAGTGCACCGACAACACTGCCTCTGAAATGGACGTCGGAGCCCTTGTAGACATTGTTAGTCAACCAAAGGTTCGAGAAGCTGCCACCAAGGCCGATCTTCTCACCCCACGAACAGGCCACCGCCGTTTATGGGCTGGACTTGATTTGCGTTGCTCCGAGCCATCCGGTGTTGGTATGTGTAGTGCTGTATTGGGTTATCCTCTATGCCCTAGAGACCTCCAGAATCGATTCTCTCACCTCCAAATAGCCAGGGCCTTTTATCCACCTCTATGTCTACTCAGCATTTCATCGTGCCCCGTCAAAGGCATCACCACGTGCACGTCTTCTCTACTCCATCCTCTCTCCCACCTAATCCCAAGCCCGAATTAACGGCGTCATCCCGCATATTTGTAGGGCCACCAAGGCCGATCTTCTCACCCCACGAGCAGGCCGCCGCTGTATATGGGCTAGACATGATTTGCTTTGCTCCGAGCCATCCCGTGTTGGTATGTGGTGCTGTATTGGGTTATCCTCTATGCGCTAGAGACCTTCAGAGTCGATCCTCTCTCCTCCAAATAGCCAGGGCCTTTCATCCACCTCTACGTCTACTCAACATTTTTGCCGTGCCCAGTAAAAGGCATCACCACGTGCATGTCATCTCTACTCCATCCTCTCTCCCACCTAATCCCAAGCCCGAATTAACGTCGTCATCCCGCATATTCGTAGGGCCACCAAGGCAGATCTTCTCACCCCACGAGCAGGCCGCCGCCGTTTATGGGCTGGACTTGATTTGCGTTGCTCCGTGTCAGCCCGTGCCATCCCGTGTTGGTATGTGTAGTGTTGTATCGGGTTATCCTCTCTGCCCTAGAGACTACCAGTGTTGATCCTATCACCTCCAAATAGCTAGTCCACTCAACATTTCGCCCCACATATTTGTGGGGCCACCAAGGCTGATCTTCTCACCCCACGAGCAGGCCGCCACCGTCTATGGGCTGGACTTGATTTGAGTTGCTCCGCGCCAGCCCGTGTCATCCCGTGTTGGTATGTGTAGTGTTGTATCGGGTTATCCTCTATGCCCTAGAGACCTCCATAACCGATCCTCTCACCTCCAAATAGCCAGGGGCCTTTCATCCACCTACACATCTACTCAACATTTCGCTGTGCCCCGTCAAAGCCATCTCCACGTGCACGTCTACTCTACTCCATCTTCTCTCCCACATAAACCCAAGCCCGAAGTAACGACGTCATCCCGCATATTCGTAGGGCACAACAGGTGGCGACTTGACCTATGCACCAAGGTTTTGGCAGGACAGTCAATGTCATCGGTAATATTTCATAGATATTATGTCATGGCCAAAAGACCTCGGCCACCCCCATAAATTTCTACTAGAGGTCGTCGGGAGGGACACCGAAAGAAAGCCAGGATGGACGATACAACATTTTTCCACCACACCGATCCTCATAGAGACAATTTCAGATTCCTCAATACTTGGAACAATCAATTTCTCCTAGTGGAACATTTTGAATTTAAAGCTAGAACATTATTTATTTTCTAGTAGAAAATAATTTTCAGTGGAGTGCCGGGAGACCAACACCGAACCTCACCAAGAAAAAATTTTCACAAAACTGTCCGAAGCCTACGGAGGAAGATGCTAAGACTTGATATCAGGGGTGTTCGGCCACCCCATGTCGCCGGGAGGGGCACCGGAAGAACATTTTTATTTTTCTATTGGAACATTTTTCATTTTGAATCTAGAACATTTTTTATTTTCTATTGGAACATTTTCCCATGGTCTGGTTGATGAGACGATTTCAGTGTCTTAAATCCATGAAACCATCAATTTCTTTGACTTTGAAGCTAGAACATTTTTTCTTTTCTAGTGAAACATTTTACCATGGTCTGGGTGATGAGACGATTTCGGAGTTTTAAATCAAGCTATGCTTGTGACCTCGTAGCTTTCGTACATGATCACAGGGCCAGAACATTCGAGAGTTGCCAGGTATCTGGGGGTAGATGCCTTAGAGCCTAAGTCTCTGAAAGAGCCCGGAAGTTTCCAAGGTTGCTTTCCAACTGTCCGAGGGTTTCGTAGCCACTAAGTTTCCCAGCCAGATATTTTCTCCAGCATGAAACCTTCCCGTTTAATCCTTCCGATGTTCCTGCCGAGTCCACAAGCCGACAATTGTCCAAAGGCGCCAAATCCCTAAACTGTTGCCGCGCCAAATCCCAAAGCTTTTTCCATTTTGTGATGCACGTTTTTGATCGGTCGATGTCGACAAAGTATTGGCCTTCTTGTTGGACTAATTTTTTTCATACTTGTGTGTTTGGAATTGGTGCGGAAAGGTGTTACTACACCAGGGCAGAAAGTGCAATTTTTTCAGCAACTTGCAGAGCATATGGCTGAAAAAACATCTAAGGCCATAGACCTTGACGAGCTTCACAACAAGTTTGAGTTCTTGAAAGGAAAGTGGAATAAGTACATGAAATATTTGATAGATAAGGACATAAGGCCGGAACACTATGAATCTAACAACCCTCGACATGTATGTACCTCAACATTTCACTGTATTCGGTTGGCGTTTTCTCTTGCATAAACCATTGAAGACAAGCTCGAGTACCTGGAAAACAGATATAAGTTGTAGCATGATCCCCGATATTTCTTGGCACATCACGACATGCCACCCGAGTAATGGAGAGGCTGGCAAGAGCTGGAAGATAATGATCATGCATACTTGTGGTAAGTTTTGAAAATAACAGTTTGTGTTATTTGAATTGACGGAATTACTTGGACCAGCTGTTTTTATTTCCTCTTCATTCTTGATTGATGATTAAAATAGATGTGTTGGGTATGAAGCTATGTGTTGGGCATGTTCTTGGTGTCAATAATATTCTTACTTTGTAGTTTTACTGGCTTAAATGGTCTGTTACCTTGTTAGCTTAAAATAGATGCCCTGATTTTTTTACTTGCATCTTTTTTACTTGCTTAAAATAACATTGCATCCACTAATATAAATTATACAAACAATTGTCGGTGTAATATCTCCATCAAGATTTTAGATCGCGTGTGTGACAATGTACATGTGGACTGATTTTTTAGTGGAATAATATATCTGTGATCATCTATCAGTGATTTTTCTGCTTTTTCTTTGATGAAATATTGTGCAGCGCGAGAGGTGCTGAAAGTGCTGCTGCTGCTCGAGGTTGCCAACTGGATTACTGGCTTGCTGCTGATGTTGTTACAATGAACAGTGCCATGATGTATTGAATTCTTCTTTGATTTATGTTCTAGCTTCGCAACTTTCTTGCAAGCTAACTTCTATGGAACTTGCTACATCACTGTGTGTTCCCACAGTTCTGCGTGCACTTATTCTTTGATCTTATGCTTGCATGTTTAGTGTGATCATGGTCCTAATCTTATCCAAATATATTCCTCTCATCAAATTATAATCCACTAGATTACAAGTGGACGCAATGGATTTTACTCACAATAATTCCGGTCGCAGTCTGTTAAGGTGATTGAACTACTATAGCCAGTCGTATTGGCGATAGCACCTGAATCGTCTGTAAAGCGTTGAAGTGTACACGCGCTTAGGTCCTTGCTTGGTAGTAGGGGACACCCACCCCCTACTAATCAGTGAGAGAAGCAAACCAACCTGCGAAGGTGAACGAGATACATAACCAAGGAGAGCTTCGCTTCCCCCGGGCGAAGAAACGGCGGACCAGGGGAAGCATGCCTCCTGGGGGCCTCGTAGGCCTTCCCAGGGGTTTCGTGGGGGTCGAGAAGGCTAGGGGACAGCATGTACGGCCTGCCACCATCACTAGGAATCGTATCGTGTGTCAGGGAGGGAGATATGATAGCTGGCAATAACAACCTGCACCAGGTGGCAGAGAGATCAGGATTCGTTGTAACAACCGGGTCCCCCATGTAATCTCTCTCCTGTCCCAGCTTTAGGAGGAAAAGCAGGGGCAATCAAGTCTAAACTGGGTCCAAAGGTGTTTTTCCTTCAGTACCCCCGGGCATAAGGGCAGGTTAGGGTTTAGAAGGTCTTTTCTAGCTTTACCCCTTTTACCCCCGGGTGATCCCCTCAGCGAAGGGTTGTATCGAAACAATGTAATCTGGCCTCCCCACTATAAATAGGGGGGCCCTCAATAATAAGGACAAGCTACAGTTCTCTACAGGATAGCCACCTTGAGATTGCTTAGCTTCCCTGAGCTGCTTCGCGTAGCGCATCACGTTGCTTCGCGGGGTAGCCCCTCACAAATCTGTTGTTTTGCTAGGCCAACCGACACTAAGCTGTTAAAAAGGATGACACAGTCTAGACTCTATATCAGGGGCTCCTGGCTGAAAACCAAACTAAAATGGACTTCTTTCATTTTAATTTGAGTTGCAAGTCTCCACATGTGCAAAGGCTAGCAGCCCAGCCCAGCCCAGCCCGCCCAAACAGGACTCAGTCGCCATTAAACAGGCAACTCTGGCCTCGCTCGCCGCTTGGTCTACCGCATTCCCCCGCCGTCCATGCCTCTAGGCTGCCTCCACCGCCTCCGCACCTCTACCAGCCGCTCCCCCGCCATGAGCTCGTCATCGCCGCCGACCAAGCGCCTCCTCCCCACTTGAAGCGACGTCGCCGACGCCTCCTTATCTCCTCCGCCGCCCCCTGCTCCTCTGCGCCTCCTTCTTGGCCGCTGCTTGAGCAAATCAGGTTTTGTTTGTTCAAAGCTTTATATTTTTATACATTGCATGATTTGTTGCAGATAGTCTTGTCATTACTCTGTGGTTAGGAAGTCCATTGCATTCAAAAAGGTTAGCTGTATAGAGGTTTAAAACTTCAGTAAAACTTTGTATGTTTGGTTATAAAGGTTGATTACTTTGGATTTTCAACAATAAACCCACATAGATCTGGTTGCAAAAAGTAACTTGGTACTTCTTGAAACTGCAGGTATCCATTTCATTCTTGATGACATGCCCTTTAGTTTTACATATGATAATTAGTCTGAGAATGTTCTCTGCTTGGCAGATGTCAGTTAAGGGTCGCAAATGAGACGAACTAAAACTATCAAATATATCTTTGTACAATCTGCAGTGCTATATTACTGCTGCTTCAAAATTATTTGATGATCACTAATTCTATCCATCATTAATCGCGCCCTTAGCCTGTGTACAACCATGGTTGTGATCTGTCTTATCGTCATCTTTTTAAGAGTTGCATCAGTATGTGATGACATGCCCTTTAGTTGTACATATGAAAATCATATCATGAAAGGAAAATAATTAATCATATCATGAAATGGTTGTCATCATTGTTTTTTAGCCATGGCAGAATATGTCAAAATGGGAAGAACCCAATGTCACTTGCATTGTATGACCAAACTTGTGACGGAAAAAATTTTCAAAGTTCAGAAAACATTTGTAATGGATGACCGGTTTGAGAGCTTTCTCTTAATGAAGCCCTACAGGGATAATAAGCTTCCAAAAAACCTGACTTGGTGGTTAGTCAGCAAAGTTGACCTCAAAGATGGTGCTTCGATACTTGGGGATGCATCTTTGAACATCGAAGCATCAGTTCCCAGGCTTCTGGGGCTTCCAGAGGGCGGTATAAAAATTCATCCTACAAGATTCATTGATGATGAACTATTGGAACTAAAGTGTCGGTTCACCGATGGTGGCAAAGGCAAAGGGCTACTTGCCTCTAAAATGCTGGAGGGTCCGAAGGGTGTGGAAGGCAAAGATTTATTTTGTCAATCTTTCATTCTTCGTGCCTTATGTTTTTATCTAGCACCAAATAATACGAATACAATCAATCGAGACGATTTAAGAACAATTAAATGTGTAGAGAAAATTAAAGACTTTTATTGGAGCAAATTTGTAGCTGAATATCTAATTACTGGGATCAAAGAATTTCGAGAGAAAAGATTAGGATATATGCACGGGTGTGTGCACGTCTTGCACGTAAGTTACTATTTCCCTTTTTATCTAGTTGGTTGTCCTTTCCCTTTAATCTTTGCTGTTAACTACTATATGCTTTATCAGCTCATTTACTTTGATTACAAGCAAGGAAATTGGAACGTAAGATCTGATATTCCATTGATACACTTATTGGAGCAATCTGATTTGAATGCTCTTATGTCAGATGAAGAAGTATGCTATTACTGTATCTCCGACATATTACTTTTTCCCAGCAGTTACTGTTAAATGACATGCTACTTTATATACCCTGTTGCTACTTTATCTCCGACCTGTTACTTTTATCCCTGCTGTTACCTTATAAATGACTAGGTATAGTTACTTTATATACCCCGCTGTTACTTTATCTGCGACCTAGGTAATTACTCCTGGCAATATGAGTGATGATGAGGTGACTGAAGATGCAGATAACAATGGGCCAGCTACAGATAAAATAGATGGTGTGTGCAGGAAGCTTAAAAGATATATTGAGGATCCAAGGACTACGCGTGATCCAAAGGTCAGTGGTTGTATGTCTTGTTTTTCATAAGGGGTTGCTACCCCAATTCCGTTAGTAGATGGATGCTTTGTTATGTCAGGTTCAACGGTATATGGAAACACTTTTTGTCGGGCTTCATCCTTTGGCATCTGAAATTGTAGATTATATTTTAACAAACGGTCAGTCTATGGAACTTTCTGAAGGATTTCCAGAGCATGCATTGGCCTGGAGACAAGACTAACATGTTGATCATTAACTACTCCTGTACAGCGCACTCTGGAGATGGATCAGAGCCGCTCTCACTAGAGGAGCAACTCGAGAGCCAGTGCCCAGTTGGTCCTCAGCAGGATGCAGCTCCTACGCTGGCCAATGTGGGCATGAAGGATGTGCAGACTGCCATGCTTCCTGCTGATACGGTTGAGCTGGTTGAGGATCAGTTTCAGTCTGCTCTTGAGGATCCTTCTGGGGTGGGACAAGGTACAGTACCGATACAAAATCTTTTTGAAGCATGGTTTCCATAGTGAATTTTCTAAAGGATTTCCAGGGCTTGTGTTAGCTAGGAGACAAGACTAACATGTTGATCATTGACTACTCCTATACAACGCACTCTGAAGATGGATCAGAGCTGCTCTCGCTAGAGGAGCAACTAGAGAGCCAGTGCCCAGTTGGTCCTTAGCAGGATGCAGCTCCTGCGTAGGCCAATGTTGGCATGAAGGATGTGCAGACTGCCACCCTTCCTGCTGATACGGCTGAGCTGGTTGAGGATCAATTTTAGTCTGCTCCTGAGGATCCTTCTGGGATGGGAAAAGGTACAGTCCCTATACAAAATCTTTTTGAAGCATTGTTTCCATAGCAAGATTGCTTATTTCGTCATCAATTCTGAATTGCTGCTACTTTCACATCGCTATCTGAAATGATTTTTTTAATGCCTTTTCACATCGCTATCTGAATTGCTTGCCACGCAAATTGCTTTTTTCACATCGCTACTACAAAAAAAGGAAATAAAAGAAAAGGTGGTCAGACCAAGCGCGCAAACACCATAGCTGGTAAGTTAATGCAATATAATATACGCTATTACAATTGTTTTGCAATATATTACCTAATCCCATCCACCCCTAAGCCATCATCGATTGTCCCTCCACATGCAGGCACACAACAAGTTAGCAATCCACATCCTCACACAGTAATGGGCAAAACGCTGAGGTTTTCCTGAGGTTCCAACACAGGCTGTCAAAAACGGAAAGCCTGCAAAAGAACAGGAGAAAACAAAAGTACATCGTCAGAGACTGCTCTTCGCCGTAGTACTCGCCATCGTACCTGGAAGAAACCATACACACCGCCCTCGTAAAGCTTATGAAGAAGATTGATAGTTTTTTGAAATATCAGCCGTTGTGGCACTCATAGCAACAGGAATGAGGGGCACAACACGGGCCGGCATGAGAACGTACGAGGCACCAGGTCGCAACCCTAGAAATCAGTTACGGGATCAAGATAGTGTTGGGTGTGTGTTGCCCTGTACCTGACAGTATTGGCTCGTATGGTCACATGGCAGCGCCGCAAGCAAACCTAGGGCCTCGACGGACCAGGTCACGTGGCGATGTGGCGAGCACGACGCGTGGCAGGCAAGCAGCCCTCCGTGCCCGGCGGAACATGCTACGTGGTAGTTGGGCGAGCACGGCGTAAGGCGGGCGAGCAGGCCCCAGCGCCTTGACGAACCAGGCCACCTAGCTGCGCAGCGAGCACGATGCGTGGCGGGAGAGCAAACTTCGTTGCCAGCACGCGACGTGGCAAGCTAGGCGAGCACGGCGTAAGGCGGGTGAGCAGGCCCCACGCCCAGACGGGCGAGGCCACGTGGCGGCAGGGCGAACACGGAGCTCCCTCTGGCCCTATCAGCGGGGCATCCACGGGAGCATAAGGAGACTTCCTGGTGAAGGCTTCGCTCCCTCACGGCTTATTGGCGGCCTTAAATTCAGGGGGTTTGGCGTCGGACAGGAAGGCGAACGAGGGTGTCGCTGGTGTGGTGTCAGGGGTACTGGCGCCGCTTGTGTTTGGCAGCATCAAAAGTAGTCAAAGGCCTTGTTTGTTTCAGATTACAGTTGAGTTGAGTTTTACTGTAGCAAATATGTGACCCCCTCGAAAGACATGCTGCTCTTTGCCAAATAGCTTCCTACGACAAACATAAATCCTTCTTCCTTCCTCTATGAAGACTCGTGCGCAGACGACAAGCAGAGCAAACCCCCTGCGTCGCAACCATAGCAGCTCGAGCACCGCATCTTCTTCCTCCTGCGTCGCCGGTCTGACGCAACCATAGCGGCTCGAGCACCGCATCTTCTTCTTCCTGCGTCGCCGGTCCGCCGCGCAAGCATCGGCGGCGACCTGAGGTTAGCAACTATGTCTCACCATAGTTTGGTTTGGATTAGGGTGTTTTAGTCCAGATCTGAACACATGATGTGTTTGAGTTGTTTTAGTCCAAATCTGAACACATGATATGCACAATTATTTGAAATTTTTTCCAAGGCAAAATTGTTTCTTGCAAGTGGTCAAATAATTCGGGAAGAATCCCTAAGATTAAGGGAAGCAGAAAACATATCAAACAAAAAAGGGCAGCTTGGCACATTGAATTTCGAATTTCTTTGCATGCAGTGATTAACATGTGTTGAAGCAATAATTAATCTACACAAAATACCACTGAATAATTGTCACAATCTGCAAATTTGGCATGGCGTGGTGTGCCAAGAAATATCGGGGATCATGCTTTAACTTATATCTGTGTTCCAGGTACTCGAGCTTGTCTTCAATGGTTTCTGCAAGAGAAAACGTCAACCGAATACGATCGTTTTCAAGTAAATCTGTATAGATGGCATATTTTTGGCCTTTGATACCATGATCTTCAAGAATCTGATATGAAGCATCGATGTTCAGGCAATAAGGTGACACCGACTGTGCTTCGGAGATCTTCTGCCGAAGCTGGCGTTTGAATGGTTCATCAAACCTGCACTTTGCACTTGTACTAGTGCGGTGATGCGCAGCTACTGGAAACGACTTATCCCGATCACATGCTAAATAAAATTTGTTGAGCTTTTCCTCAGATGATATGACAACTTTGTATTTATGCAATTCCTGATATATCTGCGCCGGCAGCGCAGCGATGCGCGGTGGCGGCAGCGGCGCTAGCGGCGACGGTCGCGGTGGTGGCCTCGACCCCATCCGGCAGGTCTTGCAGCGGCGCGGCATCGCGCGTTGGCAGAGGCGAGAATGTGAGAGACGGGGAAGGCGAGACTGGGGGACGAGATCCGGCGAGAATGGGTGTGGAAAAGTGAAGGGGGGAGAAGATATAGCGGTGGAGCTCGAGAAGGCAGAAGGGCGCCATTAGACGAGCAATTAACTCATCGTTAACCTTTTCACACTATGAAGTGCATGCTTTTGCCAGCTTTAGCTATTAAAGCTATTAATTAAGCGCATGGGAAGGAGATGCATGCTTGCATGCACAGAAGCAAGAGATTAAAGATTAATTCGTGATGCTTCGAGTAAAGAGATAATTAAAGATGATTTACTCTCTTAAACACTATTTCTTAGTCTTGATGAAAATTTTTATACGCCCTATATTTTGGGACTGAGGGAGTACAAAAAATCAGAAGAACCGCAAATTCCAATGACCTGAGAAATTCCAGCGCCTCGGAAGAGCACGCCACTGGCGGCCTGGCGAGCATGGCGTTAGGCGGGCAAGCAGGCTCCAGCGCCCCGACGGACCAGGCCACATGGCGTCGCGGCGAGAATGCCACATGGTGTCCTGGTGAGCACGACGTAACGAGGGCAAGCAGGCCCCAGCGCCCCAATGGACCAGGGTCACGTGGCGGCGTGAGAGCACGACGTGTGGTGGACGAACAAGCTTGTAGATTTCAACTGACAGGTGGGACCTGGGCCTATGTGTCATGCACTCAAACACTGCGACGGTCCGAATTGAGTTGGTTTATGAGGATCCAACAGCTACGACATGATTGTGCACGGATCTTGGAGCAGCTGGCCTCAACCACCAGCTTCGGCGAGCTCATGGCGGAGGAGGGCGGCGATGCTACTGTGCAAGCATCACGCTGGCGCTCATACATAAGGATACCCAAAGTACGACTGACAAGTGACAAATAGGACACATGACGATACATGATCGTTATAGAATACTTTGCCATAGCCTGATGGCTATGTCAACATGTTCACAAGTAGTTCATACCCTAGTGATCAGATAAAACATTTATGAGTCTAGGTCCAACATTCTCCATTGACCCAAGACATAAGAAGAGGTGGTAGAAGATGCCATGTTGTTTAGGCTTCACTCGGTCGGTACCTCCGGTCCACCGCCGCCGTCCCGCGCCGGCCGCAGCCACATCGTCTCCCTCGCACCAACACCGGCGACGTGCTCCGCTCGCCTACGGTCGCTGCTGCCGCTGCGTCTCCCGTCGCTACCGCTGCCTCCATCCCCTTCGTCTCCTCCCCCCGTGCTGCTCAACTGTAAGTGCTCACTGTACCAGAACAAAAGGGCTACTTCCAACAGTTACTTCCAACTGCAAACTGAGACCACAAAAGGAAGCCAAGTACTAAACTCTGCGAGAGATTAAACCCATATTATACATTGAGAAAGATTAATCTCCCTCCCAGAGAAAGATGATTACTTTTCGGACCTGCTAGTCAGCCTTTAATGATAGGATCTCCTTTGCTATTTGCTTCCTAAAATATATGGTATCATCCTACAAATAGTAAGTGATTCAGATCAATTTTGTTTGAGGGAAATATTTACAGTTGAAATCATGACAAAATTCTTGTACTCACCTGATGAAAAGAGAGTGGGCGACCTCTGCTGAGGAGATCAATGTACTTCATCATAAATATGCTGCAATCATATCCGTTTTCCTGCATCGGAATACCTTTCATGGTTTCTGTTTTCCAGGTATCGTTGCCTTTATCCGAATATTTTGTGACAAAATCAGCCTGGTAGAAAAAAGAACTATCGTTAAAATTTGAAACAAAAAGTGTTTTTGGCTCTAGAGTGAATTAGGCCTACCACAGCTTGAATTGCTTCTCCTTGTCGACGACCCAAGGAATCATATAACCGAATAGATCTACACATTATGTCCACCTCTATTAGGAACCAGTGTGTCTTTACTCACTGGAATGAACAACTGTAACAGAAAAGTTAGTAATTCATATGTCTGTCACTATGTACTTGTAGGAACAGAAAAAGTGGATGACAAAAAAAAAAAGGAGCATACTTTCTCAAACTTTGTAAGATCTTCTTTAACCCATCTTTCAACACGTTCATTATCTAGAGTATAAAGCTACACAAGAATTCATAAAAAAAAAAAGTAAGGCCATTTATGATGGCAACGTATCCCATGTACACAGGGGTTTCCGTGTAAACCCCGTGTACACCAACTAGTAAAAGTCATGAAAAATTCTGAAAAAAATTACAAATGTTGTAATGAACTTGTTCCACCTATGTATAAAGTTTAAAGATGAAATTCATTCTATAGTAAGAGTTATATAAAAAAGAAAACTATATCCATTTTAAACCATTCAAATTTATCATTATTTTCTCTTTTTTATAACTCTTAATATATAATGAATTTGATCTTCAAACTTTATATATAGGTAAAGCAATCAATGAAGAACATCTACAAATATTTTTATAATTTTTCATGACTTTTGTTAGTTGGTGTACACGGGTTTACACGGTAACACCTGTGTACACGGGATATGTTGCCATTTATGATAGGTCTACTGTACAAGAAAGGCCATCCCACATTCCCACTATCCTTTGTCTCGAAAAATGAGGTAAAGAAGTAGCATTTCACAAACTTATTTGTTTCCTTTTCTTGCCTTTCCCATAACAATAACATGTAGAGATTGATTATCTGTGAGTAAACAAAAAAAATTATGTAAATCTCCAATACAAGCACAATTCTAGCATAATATTGAACTCGTCACATCATCATCAAAGAACTATCCATCTTTCAAGCCTGCTACAGACTCTTTCTTAATGTCATATGGCCCATGTTTAAGTGAAAATTTAACACTATAAAAGTGAATGGGGGAGTTAGTGCTTAATTATGATAATAAATTTAACCGTGGTGCTTAGGCTATTTGGCCAACAACCTTTCACCATTTAAGAAATCGTTCACTTGTTTTTCTTCCTCCGCTGTGAGAGGAACATAACCATCGGGGGTCTGTCTGCTTGTGTGTTCACCTCCTACCTTCTGTTTTGTTCCCGTCCTCTACAGTTCACCTCCTGCCTTCTGTTTTGTTTCCCTCTGTTTTGAGGGGTCTGTCGTATGTTCACCTCCTGCCTTCTCGTTTTTCCCCCCTCTGTTTTGAGGGGTCTGCCTTTCTCTTTTCTCCCTTCTTATTCTTCCACGTTGGTTGCTTCTTTCCAGAGGGCGACAGCCTAACAGGCGCTTTTCGCACCCTTTCTGTACGCCTTGGTACAAAATGTCCCTGGCCATTGTCGTCTTCATCTTCACCTTCACCATGTTTGGGCGTCACACGACTGGGCACGTCCACGGACACATCCGAAGTATTGTCGGCGTTAATCAGAAATTAATAAATGTCACTCATAAATCACAGTATTAGGTGACGAGATGATCTTGTTATCAAACAGAGCAGAGTTTCAATGTTTTCAAACTGACCAGCATACAACAGTTAAAAAAGTAGAGTACAGTTCGGCCCCTCCAGGCTAGATTACCATCCTCTTCATCTTCTTCGAGCACGTCCTCTTCATCTTCTTCGAGCACGTCCTCTTCTTCTTCATGCATGTCCTCTTCATCTTCATCTGCACCATGTTTGCGTGCACGGTTTAGATAATCCTGCGACGTCTCATGTTAAACAAGACTGGTGCTCTTGTTGAAAAAAAATACCTTCAACAGGTAGTGGCACCACATCTTGTTCCCACACTTTGAGAGCCATTTTTACTTCCCTATGAATATTCTTTAATGTCATTGCCGCCTCGAGAGTGGTGGGTGGGTTTTCCTTAGACGTCATTGCCTTCTCATACTTCTCTATCTCAGCAGTACAAATCTTGTCGATGTGTTTAGTAGCATCAATCTGCACGCACAAAAAATAAAGGAGGAGTACATCAAGGGAAGTTTTAAATTAACTACAGAAATAGAAAAAGATGTACAAAAAGAAATTAATGCTGTAAACCAGACTTACCATATAGTATACAGTTTGATCTTGGTACATGGGATACGTGTTTGTCACATTTGCGTGCGGCACCACCACCACCTCAGGTGTGAGTCCAATACGCGTCTGTGTGCACGGAAGGTAAAATTTGAGGTAAGCTTCGAAGGCTTGATGCGATAACTTTTTCTTCTTGACATTGTTGTCTTGTTCCCAACGTTCCCACCAAGGACTTAGACATTCAGCCCAAGTCTTCTTTTAAGGTCTTCCCTTACTGGGCCAGCTGAACAGAAGAGTAATGAACATAGTTAAATCTGAATTATTGCAGGGACATAGAGATTTCTATGTACTTATGAACTTACTAAGGCATTATGTGTGCTGGTTTTGGCAGGATTTTCTGCTCAAGACCGAATTGACGCATGACTCTTTGCGGTTGGTAGTCCTCGACGACAGTATCGTAGATGAGGACACTCTTAGTGAGCCAGAACATTTTGTCCCGTGTACAAAGGCTAGAAATGTCTTTCGGAATACACTTCCTCGCTTTGTTCTCTGAGTATGGTGTCCATTCTATTTGATTGTCACTGAGGAGATTAAACTGCCTCATATAATCCGTGTATGATCTGTGGGTGTTGTCTGGGCTCTAGTGCCTCTGTTAGAAGGGTTATATGTGTCAACTATCAAGTTAACATCCATGAAAGTTAAAGGTGAATTCAAGTATAGAGGCAGTCTTAGCAGTCTTACACCAAGACGAGCCCAGTATGTACCCATTGTGTCATTTTTATCCTCCTTGTTGTCCTTATGTTCTACAATGGTCCCATGTGGCCTACCGATAGAGAACCTCGTATAGCACCACAGTTGTAGAAGCAAGTGACAGCCGGTGATAACGGGATTCATGCCTTTAGTTTTGAAACAGCCCTCACACAAGCCCTTGTAAGTCCATGCAAGAACAGCGGACCCCCAACTAAAATTGGGTACCTGAAAAGCCAACACAAAGAAAAGTATGAGAAAAGGAACCTAAACATTTAAGGCCTCGCTTGGCATGAGAAAAATATGAGAAACTGGGGCTGCCTCTTCTGCAAAAGAAAAAAAAGTACATTATCCTCAGGTGCATATGCTATCTCCTTAGCGTAGTGGATCAAGTTTTTGTCTATGTCACCATGTCAGTTACTAAACATGCTCCCACCGAAGAGCCACAGGAGATAGGCTACCAAGTGTGTTTCCACGGTTAATTTATTCGCTTTTGGGTGCACGAATTCCCCCTGGAATGCAAATGTGGGACACGTCATTTGATTGAAAGACTAATTTGACAATGAGTAAATGCAATTCAGCAAGTACCCCATACTGAAGTACATACGCCATAGTCGGACCATCTTTAGTCTTTTTGCTATCCATAGTGTTGGGTTTAGTTCCACATCGGTTATTGGTGATGGGGGAGCACAACTTAAAAGGTGGAGGTACCCCTCTCCCTTCAGGCTAGTCTTTTGGGCTGAGTGGGGCCAGGACCTGCGTTGTGCTTCCAGTTGGGCCAATAGATGTGGGGACATGGGCCGAGACCAGGTGTTGGTCTCGGGGGGAGCCGGATCACTAGCGGGCCATGAGATGGCAGGATCGCAGCGGGCTCCAACAAGTGGTATCAGAGCCATGTTTGGTAACTCAGAACGTCTCCATGAGATCACACGGTGTAGGACAGATGGTCCGATGTGTGATGGGGGAGATTGTTGGGTTTAGTCCCACATCGGTTATTGGTGATGGGGGAGCACAACTTAAAAGGTGGAGGCACCCCTCTCCCTTCAGGCTAGTCTTTTGGGCTGAGTTGGGTCAGGACCTGGGTTGTGCTTCCAGTTGGGCCAATAGATGTGGGGACATGGGCCGAGACCAGGTGTTGGTCTCGGGAGGAGCCAGATCGCTGGCGGGCCATGAGATGGCAGGATCGCAGCGGGCTCCAACAAGTCAAAAGAGGAGGTCAGCGGCCGGCATGTGGCCGTGACCTAGTTAGCCGGTGTGCTGCGGTATATGGATTGGGGAGGAGCGCCCATAATTAGAACCCCGCAGATGTAAGACACGAGGTTTATGCATACACGGCCGCCACGGAAAACGCCCTATCGGCGCAAGGTGGAGCATGGCGGCGATCGGCGATTCAATCGGTGGGGTCGGACACTTCGGGCAGGAGGCTCGAACCGTTCGATGGGCTACCGTTGGCAGGGATTGACCAGACGTGGTGATCGGGCTGACAAAGTAGCCGGCGAGGTCGGCAGGCGACGGCGACGACCTCGGTGTTCGCGATCAGACCGACAAGCGCGGATGGATGCCGGATAGATCGGAACGGCGGGAGCAGTGATGTAACCGGATGTTGCACAGGAGGCGCTGCATCACGACACTGAGGGCGAGGCTGTGTCGTGGATGCGGATAGCCAGGGTGCGGCATGTTTTGCTGTGCACGAACGTGGTGCACGGTGGCGGGCTGGGAAGCCTGCTCGAGGGCTCGAAAATTGGATTTGGAGTTGAAGAGTTCTTTGGAGATTTTTGCGGCGGTTTTTTTTTCCCGACGAACGGTTTACTTTTCGGTGGCTACGAGACGTACGGCTGCGGCGATGCCGGTGCGATCGGAAACCGTGGGCCCAGGAGCTGAAGCTGTGGAGACTGGGCTCGGCACGGCCATGTGCCGGCGGCGGACGAGAGTTTTGGAGGCAGGACGGGCGTGCATGCATGTATAGTTGTATGTGCATGTGCGTGTGCATGGCTTTGCATGTGCGTGCATGTGTATGCATGGCCGTGAGCTGGGTGTGCAGTGCACGTTGCCGTGCATGCATGAAGGGGGCGCAGGAGCATGCGACCCAGGAGGCAAGCCATGCAGGTTCGGCTACGGTGACTCACGGATTCACTAGGCCTAAGTGCGTGCGTACCTGGCGTAGGCTGGGACGGTCGCATGACGCTGGCAACAGGCCGAGCCGTTGGGTGCACGCGGGAGGCCGATTTGAAGACGGAGAACAATGTCGGATCAGGCCGAAATTGGAAGAAAATTCAAGGAGGTGGAGGTGGAGCCTGGATTTGAGGTGGATTAGAAGTCTAAAAAGACTAAAATTCACCTGTAAGGGGGGTTCTCTCACCGCTATAAAAGGGGATCCAAGAGGAGCCAAACCCAAATATCCAAAAGAGAAGCAGAAGATTGTTCTTCAGGACGAGAAGAACTCAGATATGCCGAACAAAAAGGCGGCCGAGGTGAGCGCGGTGTTTGGGACTGGACAGGCGTGTTGGTTCTGAAGGGAGGCGTTCGGGAAGGCTGTGAGGTGGTTTGACCTGAGAGGTCAGACTGGCTGATGATGAAGTCATCAGTGATCTGTGCATGAAGATGAAAGGATCAAGCGGTCGTGACGGTAATCTGTTCAAGGTGGAGAACTGAGATGAGACCGGAGATCTATTCTAGATGGCGGACGGATCGGGGCGGTGCAAACCGTGGTCGGCAGGATGATGCTGACAAAATGAAGGGAGCAGACGCTAATGCGGCAATAGGCTCATATGACTTTGGAGGCGACAGTGCTGAGGTTCTTCTATTAGAAGGGGCTTTTGTTGCAGATGGAGCTAGTAAGCGTGTTTTTGCAGGGTCAGCGTCGTTTGTTTGAAAAGGCGACGAGTTGGAGGACTCGTCGGACGGTCCGCTGTAGGCTGTGAAAGAAGAAAGCAACCAGAGTCCGGGTGCACGGGTTCGCGCAAGACGCTGGAACGACTTCAAGGTGAAGAGACCATATTCTCCAAGGTGGAGTTTGTTAGGTGTTGTATCGAATATGTGTACGAGTAGGTTATAAGGACTATGTGTTGTAATAGGCAGGTTGGTTAGTGTTAGAGTAGGACTCTATCTAGACCTCCACTATATAAAGGGAGGCAACCCTGGTGTAACCGAGACAACGACCTTATAATAGTAGCATAGGCAAAAGAGGAGGTCAGCGGTCGGCATGTGGCCGTGACTTAGTTAGCCGGTGTACTGCGGTATTATGGATTGGGGAGGAGAGCCCATAATTAGAACCCCGCAGATGTAGGCGAAAGCTGAACTGCGTTACCAAACATCGTGTCTCCTAGTGTCGTTCGTGGTCTTGCTGCTCTTGCATCGGCGCATATCCTAACACATAGGCACAGTTTCTTTGCGGTCTGCACGAACTATATTAGTGAACAAACTCATAAAATCCTCACACCAGTTGTTCGGCACATCTATAGGCTTTATTACATCACCAGCAATGGGAAGGCCGAGTAGGTATGACACATCTTCCAGTGTCACTGTCATCTCCCCACACGGGAAGTGGAATGTGTGAGTTGATGGATGCCAGTGATCAGCTAAAGAAGACATCAAGGACCAGTCAATTGTAAACCTGCAGGTCGGCTTCCCGTCCTTCTCTTTCCAACAGGCGTCAACCAACAAAGAGTATGGTAGAAGGTCTGCCTTTTCCAGCCTGTAAATGTAAAGAAAAATCATCATAGATATCACAGGAAGATTAAGTCCAGCTTGCTCGTCATAAAACATGTTCATGATTACTTGGGTTTCTTCCTGTCGTGCAGGCGGAACAACTGAGACGGACTCCGTGGCCGCATAATGGGCGGGATTTTGCCTTCAATTGTCCACATGTACGAGCGGTGCTTCTTGTCATCCTCTGAGTCAAGCAACTCAGGGGTATCCCCGTGGTTGCCACCTCCTTCTGCCATGGTTGTCTTCATCTTCAGCACCTAGCAAATAGTTAGCATATTCTATATGTTTTGTAGATAACGAAAGAAAAACTTTCCACTAAAAACCAACAGAAAGGTCCCCAAATAAAGCAAGAGAAAGCTGTAAGGTTAGGTTGACACCGTTGTCCAGCAGCAGTATTGAATACAAAGTAAACAAATGGTTTCACCCCCAAATATAAGTTGATCATATCACCTCGGGCTAACGGTAGGAAGAGATGGAGCCGGGCAGAAGGGGGGCGAATCAGGTGGGCAGCGATGCCGCAAAGATTTGGGGGAGGAGACGCTACGATTTGGGGATTTTGATTTTGATTTTGGAGGAGGTGGGCCGTTTTCCTGCAGGCGGAGGGATTGCGAGGGAGGAGGGCCGTTTTAATTTGATGAACGTGCCGCTGTCATTTCCCCATCATATTCACACCGCGTTGTCATTTTCGACACAAAAAAGGAAAACCGCTTCCTCTCTCGTGCCCAGACGCGCCGCCCAAAGTCTACTTACCACCCTGAAGTATCGACCCGGGCATTTTGACTTTGAAAACCAGGTATTCTGTCCCACGAACTATTGAAAACCAGGTCGATACTTCAGGGTGGTAAGTAAACTTTTTCCTTTTTTGAAATGTTGGAGAATTTAGGGTAATATTTATTCACTGTCCTACTAAACCCTTGGTGCAAAGGTCAAGCTGCCACATGTTGTCCCATTTGCACTGGTTCCATAGGTCTTAAGAACCACCCTTCATGGTATATTGGATGAACAAGGGATTTTAGATTTAATCTTTATTTTGGAAATTTTGGAGAATTTAGGGTAATATTCACCAAGAGAAAGAGGCTAAATCCTCATATCAGGAGTGTTCGGCCGCCCGAGGTCGCGGGAGGGACGCCAAAAGAAAGCCAGGCTTAGGGATTTGGCGCCTTTGGACAATTGTCGGCTTGTAGGCGGGAAGGTTTTGCGCCGGAGAAAATAATTGGCTAGGAAACTTAGTTGCTACGAAACCCTCGGACAGCTGCCTCCAAACTAGACGCCGGAGCGCTACTATAGCCCTCCGGCATCCAGTTTGCAGGAAGTGTGATGACCAACAGACCTCCGGCGTTATGTTCCGAGGTAGTGTCATTAACCAGAGACCACCAACATCAAGTTCGGAGGCTGTGCCATTAACCACATCGCTCCGGTGTCGAGTTCGGAGGCATTGTCATGACCAACGGACCTCCGGCACGAAGTTCCGAGGCAGTGTCATTAACCACAACCTTTCGACGACGAGTTCGGATGCAGTGTCATGACTAACTGTCCACCGGCGTCCAATTCGGTTGAGACCCATGTGGAGGGTACCCCGGTTTGATGATGAATATATGTGACAAGATGGAATTTGAAGTGGTTTGAAGAATATTAAATGGTGTATTTATGAAAATTGCCGTGGAATTGGAACCGGACCATTGTGCTGAGTTTGGGCTAGGTAATAGTTTTGATCGGATGTGGTCTAGTGGAATTTGTTAAGCTGACACATGGTGTGTTAGGGCTTTCTAATTGTGATGTCATGAAGGGATTATGATGTTGGAAATTTTGTGATGGACTAACCTTGTATGTGAGGTAAGGTGTGTTGGTTTCGTGTGTGTTCACCTCATGAATGCAGTATCGGTAGTGCGTGGTCGACGCTTCGTGGGGACAATTTGGAGGTGGTGCGTCCGGGCGTCTGAAGCGACGGGTTCGATGACCTGGTGGTCACATGAGGTGGTGTACTCTAGACGCTTAGCCATGGTAAGGAATCCGAGGCAGTTGGAGGCTGCGGCGTCGGTAACCTAATGGGGAAGTTGATCTGACCGGTGGACCTAGGCTTGGGCTGGCGACTGAGGAAGCTACAAAGATATTTCCCGAAAGAATATATGGAGAATATTCCTTCTCGGGAGTGTGTCTTGTAGTGTGTGACTTGTACACCACTCATCCTCAAATAAAGGGTGGAGATGGGCTCTACGTTTTAGGGCATCTCCTCCTCATCCCCTTAGAACTGAAAATTTCAGAAATAGAGAGGGTGAGTTGGGTGTGTAAGGGTGGCACTTATAGTGCTCGTGACCACACGGAGTGTGGTTTGTAATCCCCAACTTCTATGCAATGAAATCTCTCATCTTTATGATCATCTTGTGTTGATTTGCTCCAAGTTCTTCTTTCTTTTGTTTTCCCCTTTTGGAGCTCTTGTTTGGAGATGCGTATTGGTGATTTCTTGCTGGTTCTTGATGGTCTATGATACTTTGAGGTTGCTAATATGATTTACCACACTCTTTGCAACCATATGAGAGGCAAGATGTCAACTTCTTGACTTGTTGCAAATCTGTCCAGAAACTTTCATCCGAGCAGCAGTCAGTAAAAGATTTTTAGAAAAATCTAAAAAAATCATTTTGGGATGATTCCATTTGTAAAAGATGCGTGACTCATATACCCATCTGTGGTAAAAATTTGAAGTCCACTGGTTTCTCCATTTGGGATGCATTCAAAAGTGTATAAAAAAATCAGAAAAATTAAAATGCTAGTTAGTTGAGTTATCGATTTGATGCTACTTGGATTTCAAAAGTTTGCATGTGGTGTTCTTTTGAAGCCATCTTTATGTTTTGTCATGCCGCGATATTTGATTGTGATTTTCTAAGCCACATCTTCCAATATGAAAAATCGATTTATTAGCATCTCTTGAACTTGTTAGCACTGAACTAAAATTGCATTGCTTCGAACATCTTTGCCATGTGCTTCACGTTCAAATGGATAATTTTCAAAGCTCCCTAGGACTTGCATTTACATTTGCATCATGCTTTGTGCTTGTTCCCTCAAATTTTTTGATGTCTATATTGCCAAAAGGGGGAGAATTAAAAAGGACAACATCATTTATTTATTGAAAAAAGGGCGATATGAAAGGACCGAGATGACGCCTAGAGGGGGTGAATAGGCGTGACACCGAATTCAATCTTTAGTTGCGCTGCGGAGGTAGGTTCGGACTGTTCGAGTCACCCTTCGGATAGTCCGAGGTCACGTCTGAAGATCTTGCCCCAACTCTAGATAAATGTTCTACACCACACAAGCAACAAGAATTCCAAGATCAGTACCACAAGGACACAAGATGATTCACAAGCAAGTATACATGCAATAGTATCTCACAAGATAAGACAGTCAAGCCAATAGCTCAATAATCAAGTAAATCAAGCTTGAGAGTGAGATTAGATAAAACTGGTAAGAAGATAGAGTCTCAGAGATTTGTTTTCCGAAGTTCGGATCCTTGAGGGGATCCTACTCTCCGTTGAGGTAGGCTCAAACACCTTTGAGCTCGAGTCCCACTTGACTCTTTCCCTCTTGGATTTGTGCCAACGCACGCACCACCTTTGCTTCTTGATTCCTTCCCTTGCGGAGGCAGAATTGTACCTTTACAAACTTGCGGTGGCCAATCGCACCTTGTCGGTGGCTCACCGGTGACTTCTAGACGTCTAGGAGTCCTCAACCTCCAAGGATAATAGATGCTCAACGAAGAACGAACTTGGAGATATACTCAAGTGCTCAACAATAAAATCTTGCTTGATTGGATTCACACTTTATTCATCAATCTTCTCTCCCCCTAGATGAATCAAAAAGATTCAATCCTTCTTCCCAACACTCCTCACAAAGGGAAGCAGTGAGATTTAACCCTAATCCCATCCCAACTCTTCTTTTAAAGAGGATCACTAAGATCTAGGGTATAGGAGGTGTGGGAGGCTCAAGAACAAGAGGATAGGTCAATAAACTTATGGTATGTTCCCATTTGCAACTGGGGAGAGAGGGGGCTTTAAATAGATGGTTTGAAAAACTAGCCGTTGGGCTCAGATCTCGCAGACTTCAGACTGTCCGAAACTTTATCAAATAGTCCGGTAAATCAGATAAATCAAGACAGAGATCACGTCTGGAGGGTGCCTCAGACAGTCCGACTTTCTGACAGTCCAGACCAAATCTTCGGACAGTCCGTTATCACGGATAGTCCGTACCAGATTCTTGGACAGTCCGAGACTGCATCAAAGCCTCGACGAAAACATGGATAACCTTTTGCTCCGAACTCTGTTTTAGGTGATCTTGGGCTCTGCGGAAAGCTGAGAACAAGGGCTATCTAATCCACAAGGCATCATCACCTCAAACCCAAGTGAGTGGTGCATATACCAAGGGAAGCCAAAGGCAACTCCACATCTTTGCACTCTCTAACCCCCACCAATCACTTGTCTTTGTCTCCTCACAAGGATTGCTCAATTGAGCACCTGAGACATATAAAAGCCATTCTCCATGCCATCCCCCTTAACAGTACGGCAATCCTTGGACTCAAATGAAAGTAATATAGTACAAGTCTAGGAGTCATCTTCTTTTCTTGATGCCGTCGCAAACTTGAAGCAATGTGGATGATGACCTTCACCAAATGATTGACGACGCCTTCACCTTGCCAACCTTGACTTGGTTCACCTTGTCGGTACAATAAATACCGGGATATGAAGAGTCCTAAGGAAGGCTAAGAGTGCAGGCGGGCCCCACGCGTCAGGCGGGCGACCAGGCCCCAGCGCGTGGGCGAGCTTTAAGGCCCCCCACTGTCAAGTGGGGCCCGCGTGGCAGGGAGCATCCCGAAAAGAGTCTTCAGGACGAAGGCTCCACCTGCTGCGAAGGACGAGCGCATTCAATGCGACATTACGTACGGATAGACAGATGAAGAGATGATTACCGCCACAGTGACCTCTGCAGGTCTGATCAACTGTCACTGTGGCGCAGCGGAATTGACCGGCAGAGAGAGAATTCACCGTCGTCAAGATGGCCGCCCGCGTCGGAAGAAGCGGTAGGGCCGCCCATGATCTCATGGCGTGTTCTGCGGGTTAGAAGCCACTTTATGGCAGCGCGCGCTGCACCGCACGGCTGGAGTAGCAGTAGCGTTTCGTCTCTCCCGTCACATCCCTCACGTCTTATCGATGTACTAAGCGTCAGACGCCTACCCCTCGGCACTCTCCGCCAGCCCAAGGCTTGTATAAAAGGGGAGGAGAGAGGAGGGAGAGGGGGTTTGAAACATTCTGTAATCGCATTCCACACAACCACAACACAGAAAAGAGCTAAGGCTCGGCAGGAGTAGGGCTGTTACCCGCGAGGGGGTAGGAACCTGGGTAAACTCTGTGTGTCGCTCCTTGCCGCGTTCTACACTCGAATCGAACTGAGCTCGAGCTGGTCGGCTAGCAGGATAGAAATTTGATAGGGGTGTGATCCGCAGTGGTTGAGCGAAGAGCACGCTGAAAGTGCATCTAGGCCCTTATGTGATTTTGGTGATTAATGAGCTACAATTATAGAGCTAATATTTCTATTGGAGAATTGTGTACAGATATTATACAGGTTAAATCCATGAAGTACATATTTACATGTGTTGGTGTACCCCTCAAAATGGATATAATGCAAGAAGGCATCAAGACAAGTATTTATTTGTAAATCTTTACTTATTGAGTCCTAGGGATGCCGTACTATAAAGAGGGATGAAATGGAGAAGCTTATAAAGGTTCCTAAGTGCTCAAAATAGGTATCTCGAAGTTTGTCTGAGTTTTCCACTCAAAATAAACCCTATACAGAACCTATGCCATCAGAACATCCGACGTGGGTCAGAACATCCGATGGTGAGCCAGCCTGCCAATTTTCAGAGCTATCCAGTAAAGGGTCCATCGGAACTTCCATCGGAACATCCGACGCGGGTCGGAACATCCGACGGGGGATCAGAACATCTGATGCGGGATTAACTGCTGCAACGGTTACTTTCGGGATTCTCTATTTAAAGCCGTCTCTAATACCTTCCAAAGCCGGCTGACACTGTTTACTCTCTGATTACATCTTGATTTGAACCTAATTCTTCCTATTCATCTTTCTCAAGAACTCTAGCCTTTGTCTCTCTCTTGTTCATCTTGTGAGATCTAGATCTAGAGAGATCAAAGCAACCCAAGTGCTCCACAAATTAGAGTCATCCAATTTTGAGCACTTAGCGATTCCTAATTTCTTCATCGCATTTGTTACTCTTGGAGGCTTGAAGGGCTCCTAGACGGCTAGGTGTCGCCGGTGAGTCGCCGATCTTTGTGTGGCGTGCCTCCGGAGTTTGTGAAGGTGCGAATCTACCTCCGCAAGGAAAAGGATTCAACTAGTGATCGCCGGTGAGTGCTTTGTGCTTCGCTGGTAAGGGGGATTAGGGTCTTGGTGATCCGGGCTTTGTGCCTTCCCTAATGGTGAGTAGGATCTCCCTTCAAAGATCCGAACATCGGTAAACAAAAATCGACGTGTTTTTGACTTGATCTTGTTTTGGTGTCTTTATTAATTGTGTTGGCCAGTTCTGAGTATTCTTGAATAGATCTAACCTTGGTTTTGCGGGAAATCAGTTTTTCTATACGTTTTCGACAAATTCCAGAACACCCCGGATGGGAACATCCGACGGCCATCGGAACATCCGACCCAGGATCAGAACATCCGACGGAGGGTGTACTGTACCACGTCGGAACATCCGACGCCGCATCGGAACATCCGACCCACTGGTTACTGTTCAAGTGTATTAATTCCGCAATTTCGTTTTATCTGCCTATTCACCCCCTCTAGGCAGCATAGCGATCCTTTCAATTGGTATCAGAGCCTAACCTCCTGTTTTGAGCTTAACAGCTTGGAGAATCATGCCTAACAATAAAGACGAGATCGAGACTTCAAGTGAAGGCAACAAAAAGGCTACCATTCCTTATGTTTATCCTGATTCAACATCCTCATCTCATGTCTCTGTTCCTACTGGGCGTGCGTCTCACTTCGATGGCACATACTACCCACAATAAAGACATAAGATGAAGATGTATCTAATGTCTATTCATCCTTTTATTTGGAGAATTGTAGCAACAGGTTTCAAGCCCAAAGAACCGGAGAACCTCACTACCGATGAGGAAAGAGACTCCTTCCGCAACTATCAAGCCGTCAATGCATTATTTGGTGGTTTGAGCCCAAGTGAATTCAACCGAGTTGACGGACTTGAAGAAGCCAAAACAATTTGGGATACCCTCAAGGTTGTTCACTAAAGCACATCAAGTGTGAGGGAAACCAAGATCGAGCTTATCAATGACAAACTAGGAAGGTTTATCCTAGAAGAAGGAGAAGACTACAAGGCAATGTTTGATCGACTCATGGTGTTGGTTAATGAGGCAAAGGGGCTTGGTTGCAAGTCTCTCACTGATCATGAGGTGGTCAAGATTCTACTCCGGGCTATCACTCCAACCAATCGCCATTTAGTGCAAATGATTCGAGATAAAGACAACTAACACTCAATCACACCGCATGAAGTGCTTGGAAGAATTCTCAGTGACGAGTAGATGGACCAAGAGGCCTCAAACATTAAAGAGATGGATCAATCAAGTAAAAAGAAGAGCATTGCTTTGAAGGCGAGTAAAGTGTCAAAGGCAAAGGATGATAGCTCAAGCAGTGATGAAGATGGGCAAATGAACATGGAAGAGATGGCATTCTTTGTTCGAAGATTCAACAAATTTCTTAAGAAGAATGGCTACAATAGCAAAGGCAAGAAGGATTCCGGCAAATCCAACTCTTCAAGAAGTTCAAGAAGAAAGTGCTATGAATGTGGTGAAACCGGACATTTTATTGCCGATTGTCCACATAAGAAGGATAAGGACAAGGAAGACAAGAAGAAAGAAAAGAGTTACAAGAAGGACAAAGAAAAGAGCAAGAGACATAAGAGAAGTTCAAGAGGTGAAGCTCACATTGGTGAGGAGTGGGATTCCGAATCCAACTCCGAATCCGACTCCGAGTCCGATGATGAAAGTGTAGCATGTCTTGAAATGGCTATTCCAAAAACAATCTCATCTTTATTTGGCGAATTGACGGATGATGATGATGAACCTACATTGTGCTTCATGGCCAAGGGCCCTAAGGTATCATCAAGATCCTCTAAATCTCCAGTCAATTCTTATACTAACAACTCTAGTGATGATGAGGATGATATGAGTCATGCTAGCTAGGTCAAGATGATAAGAAATTTTGATATGGGTAAGTTAACCGAGCTCATGGAGAGAGTTGAGCAACAAGAGGATCATTTTGAGAAAGGAGAAGACTTGCTCATCCTTGAAAAGAAGAGAAACCTCCAACTTGAGAAGGAACTTGCGTTGGAAAAGAAGAGGGTTGAGGAGATGACCAAAGAATTCTCTAAGGTCACATCTAAAGTAAGCTCTCTTAAGATCAACAATGCTTCACTCAAGGAAGAACTCATTGGTGCAAAGGAAGCACATGAGACTCTTAGGGTGAAGTTTGATGATCTTTTGAAGAGCACCTCTACTCTTTCAAATGCAACTTGTGACTCACCTCCTTCCACGAGCAATGGTTGTGCAAGATGCTACAATGTGGATGTTAATGCTTGTGCAACGAATTTCGCAACCTTGCAAGACCTTGCTAGTGAGAATGAGAAGTTGAAGGGTCTACTTGAAGATGGTATTCAAAGATCTTACAAGTCGAGTAAGGGACTTGATGAGATCCTAGACAAGAGAAGAGGAAACTTCAAGAAGGCCGGACTTGGCTATGTTCCACCGAAGGACAAGAAAGCACATGTTGTGGTGACTCCGGTCGCTAAGCTAATTCAGTTTGTGAGAGAGCAAAGCTCAAAGGCTCACATTTCTCACTCTACTTTTAATGCCTCTTATATTCTTAAAAAGAATAATTTTGGTAGAGTGCTTGCTTATCATGTTGGACCGAAGCGTACTAATGCACTTTTGGTGAGATCCATTTGGGTCCCGAAGGCTCTTGTGACTAACCTCAAAGGACCCAATCAAATTTGGGTACCTAAGACCAAAGCTTGAACTTTGTAGGAATATCTCTCCGGTGGCCCTAGTTGGGTACTTGACAGCAGGTGCACTCATCATATGACCGGAGGGAAGGAAATGTTCTCTCAAATCAATTGCTATAATCAACCAAGTGAGAGCATTACTTTTGGGGATGATAGTAAATGTGATGTACTAGGTCTTGGTAAGATTGCAATTTCTGAAAATCTTTTTCTTACAAATGTACTACTTGTTGATTCATTGAAATACAATCTATTATCGGTACAACAATTTTGCGCTACCGGTTATGATTGTATCTTTTCTTGTGATGGTGTGAATGTCGTTCGAAGGAGTGATGGTTTAATAGCCTTTAAAGGTCATCGAAAGGAAAAGCTCTATCTCGTGGATTTCTCTACGGATAGACCTAGCTCTGGGATATGCCTACTGGCTAAATCTAGCTTGGGTTGGCTTTGGCATCACCGACTAGCCCATGTTGGTATGAGAAACCTTCACAAACTCTCGAAAGGGAATCACATCATTGGACTAACAAATGTGAAGTTTGAGAAAGACAGGCCTTGTAGCGCATGTCAAGCGGAAAAACAAGTTGGAGCATCACATCATTCGAAGAACGTGATGACCACAACAAGACCTCTACAACTACTACATATGGACCTCTTTGGACCGATTGCTTACATAAGTATAGGAGGTAACAAATACGGTCTTGTTATTGTTGATGACTTTTCACGCTTCACGTGGATATTCTTTTTGCATGATAAGACAGAGGCAAAAGGAATTTTAAAGAAGTTTATGAGAAGATCTTAAAATGAGTTTGAAGTGAAGATTAAGAAGATTCGAAGTGATAATGGAAAGGAATTCAAAAACACCGATGTTAAAGAATATCTTGATGAGGAAGGCATTAAGCACGAGTTCTCGGCCCCCTACTCCCCTCAACAAAACGGGGTGGTCGAGAGGAAGAATCGTACCCTCATCGAGATGGCGAGAACCATGCTGAATGAATACAAGGTTTCGGACATTTATTGGGCGGAAGCGGTGAACACCGTCTGTCATGCTATCAATCGGCTCTATCTACACAAGTTACTCAAGAAAACTTCATATGAGCTTCTTCTAGGTAACAAGCGAATATTTCATACTTCAGAGTTTTTGGCAGTAAGTGTTATATTTTGAATAAGAAATCTAGAAGTTCTAAGTTTGCTCCTAAGGTCGATGAAGGTTTTATGCTTGGTTATGGATCAAATGCCTATGCGTATCGAGTTTTCAACAATACCTCCGGTGTGGTTGAAATCTCGCGTGACGTGACATTTGATGAGACTAACGGCTCTCAAGTGGAGCAAGTTGACCAATGTGTGTTAGATAAAGAAGAGCCACCTTGTGAAGCTATCAAGAAAATGGCTATCGGAGATGTCAAGCCACAAGAAGGTGTCAAAGACGATGACCTATCTCTTTCATCAATTCAAGTTGAACCTCCAACGACTATTCAAGAAGAGGAGGATGATAAGTCAAGTGAAGGTGATGATGAAGATCCCAACCCACGAATTGCACATCCAAGAGTTCGTCAAAGTGTTCAACGAGATCATCCCGTCGAAAGTATCATTGGTGATATAAACAAGGGAGTAACTACTAGATCTTGTCTTTCAAATTTTTATGCATTTTACTCGTTTGTCTCCTCTCTTGAGCCACTAAATATAGATCAAGCCATCAAGGATCCCGATTGGATTATTGCCATGCAAGAGGAGCTAAACAACTTCACTAGGAATGAAGTGTGGGAGTTGGTAGAAAGACCGAAGCAAAATATCATTGGTACGAAATGGGTCTTCCGCAACAAACAAGACGAACATGGTATAGTGACAAGAAACAAAGCACGGTTGGTTCCATAAGGCTTCACGCAAATCGAAGATTTGGATTGTGGTGAGACTTACGCTCTCGTAGCAAGAGTAGATGCTATTAGAATTTTAATTGCTTTTGCTACTCACCATGGCTTTAAGTTGTGGCAAATGGATGTCAAGAACGCTTTTCTTAACGGTCCACTTTCTGAGCTTGTCTACGTTGAGCAACCACCAGGTTTCGAAGATACTAAGTATCCAAATCATGTCTACAAACTCAACAAGGCGCTTTATGGGTTGAAGCAAGCACCTCGTGCATGGTATGAGTGCCTAAAAGACTTTCTGGTGAGAAAAGGTTTTGAAATGGGTAAATCTGATCCTACACTCTTTACTAAGTAGATGGTGATATCTTTGTTTATCAAGTTTATGTTGATGATATCATATTTGGATCTACTAATGAGTGTTTTTGCGAGGAGTTTAGTAGCTTAATGACTAAAAGGTTTGAGATGTCTATGATGGGAGAGTTGAAGTTCTTCCTTGGACTACAAGTGAAACAAATGAAGGAAGGAACTTTTATTAGCCAATCAAAGTACGCGAAGGATATGCTTAAGAAGTTTGATATGAGCGACGCCAAACCAATCAAAACTCCTATGCCAACAAATGGTCACCTTGATTAGAATGTAAATGGTAAGGACGTCGATCAAAAGGTATATCGTTCAATCATTGGCTCTCTGCTTTACCTTTGTGCATCTAGGCCTGATATTATGCTTAGTGTGTGCATGTGTGCAAGATTTCAAGCTGCACCCAAAGATTGTCACTTAGTGGCAGCCAAGAGAATCTTGAGATATTTGATACACACACCCAACTTTGGCCTTTGGTATCCTAGAGGGTCAAACTTTGACCTAATCGGCTATTCGGATGCGGATTATGCCGGTTGTAAAGTGGATAGGAAGAGTACCTCCGGTACTTGCCAATTCCTTGGAAGGTCGCTCGTTTCGTGGGCGTCCAAGAAACAACATTCCGTTGCCCTATCCACAGCCGAAGCTGAATACATTGCCGCAGGACATTGTTGTGCCCAACTACTTTGGATGAGGCAAATACTGAGAGATTATGGCCTTAACCTCAACCACATCCCACTTTTGTGTGATAATGAGAGTGCCATAAAAATAGCCAACAATCCTATTCAACACTCTCGAACCAAACATATCGATATTTGCCACCACTTTTTAAGAGACCATTCAACCAAAGGTGATATCGATATTACCCATGTGAGAACCGAAAACCAACTAGCTGATATTTTCACCAAACCCCTTGATGTGAGGAAATTCTGTGAGTTGCGGAGTGAATTGAATATCCTTGACTCTCGGAATGTTGCTTGACCTATTGCTCACATTGTCTGGTAATTGAAAAGGTTTTCTTTATCTTGTTATCTATTTTACTATAGCTATATAGGACTATATATAAATAAATTGATTGATTTGGTTCTTCGGATATTCATATCCTATTTATTCACGGATGACCTTAGTTTGATTGATTGATATGCTTACGGGTCATCTTTGGGTAAATTCAAGTCTTTGAACTCCCCTCTATCCTCTCGGAGCTATCTTATCTATTCTCGAGGTGTCTGGAGTCCAAAACTTTCAATCCAGCAAGAGGGGGATCGGATGTTCCGCTCGGCATCGGAACTTCCGGTGGTATCCAGTGAGGGTCCCGTCGGATGTTCCGACCGGCGTCGGAACTTCCGATGCGGTCCAGCAGGGGGTCCGTCGGATGTTCCGTCAGAACTTCCGTCGGATGTTCCGACGCGACTCAGATCTGTGTCCCGTTTTCTTTTTAACCGTGTGGGCCCTGTTCCTCTTTTTACCCCACGGTTTTACCTCAGAGTCTTTACCTCTCTCTCTCCTCATGGGTGGCGACGGCACCGGAAGCACCGACGTCAGCGGATCTTCCGGCGGCGGCGCTTTGTACGGCGGCGGATCTTGTGTTCCGCGCGTGTCTCCTCTGCGTCCGCCTCCTCCCTGCTCGTCTCTCTCCTCCTCCATTGAAGGTAAAAGCCCCAAATCTTGAAACCTCCTAGAACGTGCAATGTGCGTCTTTTTGATTCGATTTCGAGGCTGAATATGCATCTATATTGGTCATAGAAGCATTCCCCACCTATTGCTGCCTCGGATTCGTCGTTTTGATGCAAGATGTAAAAGATCCCGTTTAGGGCACGTGTTGTACACCGTCGGATGTTCCGACCCCCGGTCGGATGTTCCGACGGGGTACTCACTGACCCTGTTGGATTTTGCGCATTCTCGTTCAAATCTCTCAATTCTTGATTCCATCATATATGTCTTGCAGATGTCTTCTTCTAAACGGCAAAGAACCTAAAGTTCAACTGCTGCTCGACCCTCAGCCGAGCCTAATGAGGATCCTTCGATGTTCCATGAGCGTTTGGCTCAGTGGAAGCGGGCCAACATCCGTGATCCCATTGGTCCTTTGATGATCAAGAAGACATCAAGGACATTCCCTCCATCTGTAGATCCTCGGCTATTATGTAGCGGATGTTAAGGAGATTCAACTCCGCAGGATTGACGATCCCTTGCAGTTTGAGAAGGAAGAAGGGACCGATGAAAGATTTTGGAACTTCTTTCATCAAGATTTCTATGATGTTGCTTTTGTGAAGAAGAAGAATCCTGTGATGCGCGTGCAATTCATTGATTGGGAAGGCATGGCTCGGTCAAACAATCCAGTCATCAATGAAGTCATTGCTGCTTGTGACACCATGGGATTAACTGACATCTTGAGCTTCCAGCATGATTGGAACGATGAAGTTATTTGTCAGTTCTATGCTTCAGTGTACTATGCTGGGGGTGCCACTGGCGACTTCTTCTGGTTCATGTGCGATGGAGTCTGGTACAACTTCTCGAAGAGGGAGTTTGGCTAGCACCTGAAGTTGTCCACTAGAGGCAACATGGAGGAGCTCCATGATGTCGATGCCCTAAAGAACCAAGATTTGAAGTTATTGTATGATGGGCCTATTCCTACTAAGGCGGGAGCTACTGAATCCATGAAGCCATTCTATCAAGTGCTCAACCGCATCCTCCGCAAGTCTCTCTGTCCCAAAGAAGGTGACGCTTCTCGTGTTCTCTCCTATTCTCACAACCTTCTGATGAAGATTGGTGCGTGGCGTCCTTTGATATTCGGATTTCATCCGGTGTGAGATCAAGATCGTCTTTGGTGATCCAAAGAGGAGCTGTCCTTATGCTCCTTATCTGATGAGCATGATCACTCATGTCACTGGTCTCAAGTTTGCGCTGGATGTGAAGCACACCCCCTACCTTGTCACCACCCGTGGACTGGCTTCTCCTAGTGGTACTTCTGCGACTCCACCCAGCAGGGGTTCGGCTACTCGTGATAGCGCGGGGCCTTCTTCTACTCCTCGTGATAGCGCGGGCCCATCGTCAGCTCAGTCCAGCCCATCATCTTCTGGAGGCTCCATAAAAAAGATGCTGAAATCTATCTTCTGCATGTGCCGCAAGACAAATGATCGGGTTCAGGAATCCATTGTGCGTCTCCGCGACAATCGAAAGCAGATTCAAGACATCAAGAAGCATCTTGGTATGCCTCTATCCTCTGATGATTCTGCGTCCTCCTACTCCACCATTGACACCTATACTCGAGGACTGTTCGGGATTCCTCCTTCCGGTGGCGGCAACAACAACGACGATGATGATGAGGTCACTGGTGGTGGTGGTGGTGGTGCTGGTGGTCAGGGTGGCAGCAGCAGCAGCGATCCAGAGTGGATTGAGTGATCCAGTTTGTTTGTCTCTTTTTGGCGTCTTGATGCCAAAGGGGGAGAAATGTTCTGGGTTCTGGCGGAGAAATTGGAGAAAAGTTATCTTTTTTCTATTCTATCTTAGATTCCTTGTTTGAAAATTGAATGTTTAAGTGCAAAACTATGTTTTAAACTCGATGTTTATGTGGTACGCTGTGGCTGTAAGACTTATTTAATTATTTTGTGATGATGATGTAATGGTGAATTGCTTGGTTATTTAAGTTCTTTCGCGTTGTGTGATATATCCTGTCATATTGCATCTAGATTCAAATTGTGTCAAGGATATAGGGGGAGCTCTTATTGTTATACTTGCCATAGTTTCAGGGGGAGCTTCCGGTTATATTCTTTGTTTAATTTATTTGTGAGCTATAATTGTTGTCATCAATACACCAAAAAGGGGGAGATTGAAAGTGCATCTAGGCCCTTATGTGATTTTGGTGATTAATTAGATACAATTATAGAGCTAATATTTCTATTGGAGAATTGTGTACAGATATTATACAGGTTAAATCCATGAAGTACATATTTACATGTGTTGGTGTACCCCTCAAAATGGATATAATGCAAGAAGGCATCAAGACAAGTATTTATTTGTAAATCTTTACTTATTGAGTCCTAGGGATGCCGTACTATAAAGAGGGATGAAATGGAGAAGCTTATAAAGGTTCCTAAGTGCTCAAAATAGGTATCTCGAAGTTTGTGTGAGTTTTCCACTCAAAATAAACCCTATACAGAACCTATGCCATCAGAACATCCGACGTGGGTCGGAACATCCGATGGTGAGCCAACCTACCAATTTTCAGAGCTATCCAGTAAAGGGTCCATCGGAACATCCGACGCGGGTCGGAACATCCGACGGGGGATCAGAACATCCGATGCGGGATTAACTGCTGCAACGGCTACTTCCGGGATTCCCTATTTAAAGCCGTCTCTAATACCTTCCAAAGCTGGCTGACACTGTTTACTCTCTGATTACATCTTGATTTGAACCTAATTCTTCCTGTTCATCTTTCTCAAGAACTCTAGCCTTTGTCTCTCTCTTGTTCATCTTGTGAGATCGAGATCTAGAGAGATCAAGGCAACCCAAGTGCTCCACAAATTAGAGTCATCCAATTTTGAGCACTTAGCGATTCCTAATTTCTTCATCGCATTTGTTACTCTTGGAGGCTTGAAGGGCTCCTAGACGGCTAGGTGTCGCCGGTGAGTCGCCAATCTTTGTGTGGCGTGCCTCCGGAGTTTGTGAAGGTGCGAATCTACTTCCGCAAGGAAAAGGATTCAACTAGTGATCGCCGGTGAGTGCTTTGTGCTTCGCTGGTAAGGGGGATTAGGGTCTTGGTGATCCGGGCTTTGTGCCTTCCCTAACGGTGAGTAGGATCTCCCTTCAAAGATCCGAACATCGGTAAACAAAAATCGACGTGTTTTTGACTTGACCTTGTTTTGGTGTCTTTATTACTTGTGCTGGCCTGTTCTGAGTATTCTTGAATAGATCTAACCTTGGTTTTGCGAGAAATCAGTTTTTCTACAGGTTTTCGACAAATTCCGGAACATCCCAGATCGGAACATCCGACGGCCATCGAAACATCCGACCCAGGATCAGAACATCCGACGGAGGGTGTACTGTACCACGTCGGAACATCCGACGCTGCATCGGAACATCCGACCGACTGGTTAATGTTCAAGTGTATTAATTCCGCAATTTCGTTTTATCTGCCTATTCAGCCCCCTCTAGGCAGCATAGCGATCCTTTCACATGCCGAAAGTGGCGCGCCAGGTAGGGGGCTCGCTAGCATCAGTTCGAGTTCTTCGACCTCTCTTCAGGCGGTGATGGCGGATCAGCAGTACGCGATGGACCAGGAAGTGGCCGCTAGAGCCACGGCCGCGGCGTCGGCTGCGGCAATGGCGGTGGATCAGCCTGGCGGTAGCCGTCCTAGTCTGGCTAGGCGGCGCCTGGCCTTGGTGGAGTGCACTCCAGCACAGAATCTCCATGCGGCCTGGGCCCTGCTGGACAACCCGCCGGTTCCGGTAACTCTGGACTCTCCGGCGGCGCCGTGCCTGGCCAGTTTGGCCCACTATGTGGAAGCCGCCGCGGCGGTGGTGCAAGTTGCGGGGGGCGCGGGAACTGGTGTTTCCGCTTCCTCCCGCTCTTGGGTTTCTCCGCATCCCTCCCACAGATCTCCTGGTGAGAGGGAGTGGGGCCAGGACGACAGGAGCCAGGCAACTCCTACGGGGGTTCGACCGGGCAGGCGTACAGGTGGGTGGGATCTCCGGTCCCACTTGGAAGACCGTCATCTACGACACGGAGAAGACCTGCACGACAAGCTCCGCAGGCGGCACGATCGAGAGCGCCACCGCGCTGTTGCTACCGTTCGCGGGGGTCAGCAGGAGGGCTCCCGTGGGGCCGCCTCCGCCAGAGAGGGCGGCGGGCACGGCGGGACGAAGGGCGTATCCAGGAGCAGGAGGCTCCCAACGTCGGTTGCCGCGCCTTTTCCAAGGAGCTACGCCAAGTGCAGTGGCTGGAGAGGTTCCGGCCCGCCGCCATCGAGAAGTACGATGGGTCTACCAACCCTGACGAGTTTTTGCAGATCTACACCACGGTGATGCAGCCGACTGGAGGGTCGGGGAAGGTTCTGGCGAACTACTTCCCCGCAGTCCTCACCGGCGGAGCCCGCTCGTGGCTCATGAACCTACCCACGGAGTCAGTGGGGTCGTGGAAGGAGCTCTCCGAGCTCTTCATCACCAACTTCCAGGGCACGTTCGAGCAGCCCGGAGTCGAAGACGATCTCCACAATGTGGAGCGGAAGAAGGGGGAGTCGCTGCACGACTATATCTGGCGCTTCAGTCAGGTTCGCAACACCATCCCTGACATCTCCATCGACGCCGTTATCACGGCCTTCAGGAGGGGCGCCCGAGACCCCAGGGTCGAGGAGAAGATGGCCACCCGCAAGATCAAGACGACAGAAGAACTCTTCACCCTGGCCCACAGTCGCCCTTGATGGAGGCTCGCTTCGCCCGGTTGCAAGCGAGGGCAGCTGGCGGGCGCAGGCCGGGCCTCAAAAATCCCGCGGCATGGACAAGAAGAAGCGCAAAGCGGCCGAGAACGGGCAGGTCCCGCCACCGAAGCGACGACGACGGCCGCCACGCGTGATGGCGCGCGAGCGAAGAAAGGAAGAGGTCGCGGCGGCGGCGGCCAAGGTCCCGTAGGGGCGGCCATGGCGATTGCCGTGGCCACGGCGGCCCCCGCGGTCGCGACGAGGGGCGAGACCGTCGTCCCCGTGAGTGGGACGGAAGGACTTGCTGTCCCATTCGCCGCAACAATTCCCACGACTTGGCCGATTGCCATGTCATCAACAAACTGGTGGACAAGCGCGTCCACGAGCAGCAGCAGGCGTCCGGCAGCGGCAAGGGCAAGGAAGCGGCTTCGCTTGGTTTTCAGCAGGCGGAGCGCGAAGTCGCCGTTATCCACGGCGGATCGGCCACCTATCCGTCCCACGCTAGTTTTAAGCGTGCGATGAGGGAGGTGTGCGCCGCCGTGCCCGGCGTTGGGTCAGCAAGGTAGCTGTTGTGGTCGGAGCAGCCGATCACATTCAGTCAGGCCGATCACCCCGCCAGCACCGCCGGCCCAGGTCATCTCCCGACCGTGGTTGCGCCCACGGTCCGGAATGTCAAGCTGGGGCGGGTGCTGGTAGACGGACGAAGTTCTCTCAACCTCCTATCCACTCGAGTCGCCAAGGCGCTCCAGATCCAGCAGCAGGAGCTTCGCCAGGCGCTTCCATTCTTCGGCATCGCGCCGGGGGCTGAGTCCGTCCCTCTTGGGTGCGTCAGCCTCCCGGTGACATTTGGAGGCTCCGACAACTTTCGCACGGAGATGCTCGAGTTCGAGGTAGCTGACTTCGACCTCCGCATAACGCCATCTCGGGTCGGCCGCGTGACCAAGTTCATGGCGGCCTGCCACTATGCGTACATGGTGGTGAAGATTCCGGGGCCAGCTGGCCCCATCATCGTGAAAGTGGACCGCCCGGAGGCTCTCCGCTGCGACAAGGATGCCCTCGCTTTGGCGGGGGCAGTCGGCGCCCAGAAGGCTGAAGCTTCAACTCTGGGAGCTCCTCCGGCGAAGATCCGTGCCTCCCCCGGTTCGTCCGCGGAGGTCAAGGCGATCTCCCTGAGCGAGTCAGACCCGGCGAAGACCGTTCAGGTGGGCGTTTCTCTTAGCGCCAAATAGGAAGGCGCGCTCGTCTCCTTCCTCCAGTTTAACGCAAACGTGTTTGCTTGGCAACCGTCCGACATGACTGGGGTCCTCAGGGAGGTGATTGAGCATAAGTTGGCAATGTTCCCCGGCGCGCGACCGATTATGCAGAAGGTTCGGAAGCAGTCGGTGGAGCGTCAGGCCGTTATCCGCCAGGAGGTGGACAAGCTTTTGCGGGCGGGGGTCGTTCGGAGCGTCGCCCATCCCAGGTGGCTCGCGAACCCCGTCCTCGTCAAGAAATCCAACGGGCGGTGGAGGATGTGCGTCGACTTCACCGACCTCAACAGGGCGTGCCCGAAGGATCCGTACCCGCTGCCCCGCATCGACCTCATCGTCGACTCCACAGCAGGGTGCGAGCAGCTGTGCTTTCTGGATGCGTACTCTGGGTACCACCAGATTAGCATGGCGGAAGAAGACGAAGACAAGACAGCCTTTGTGACGCCCATGGGCGTCTACTGCTACACGAGGATGGCGTTTGGATTGAAGAATGCAGGCCCAACCTACCAGAGGGCCATGCACATCGCTCACCGCCCCTAAATAGAGCGGAACTTGGAGGTGTACGTCGACAACCTGGTGGTGAACTCCAAGAAAGCGGAGGAATTGATCGGCGACCTGGAAGAAACCTTCGCCAACCTAAGAAAGTACTGCATCAAGCTCAATCATGAGAAGTGTGTCTTCGCCGTTACGTCGGGCAAGCTGCTGGGTTTCCTCGTCTCCCAGAGGGGGATTGAGGCGAACCCTGACAAGATCGCGGCGATCGAGAACAAGAAGGCCCCGACGCGACTACGGCAGATGCAGTGCTTGGTGGGCTGCCTGACTTCCCTGGGCCGCTTTATAGCTCGCCTGGGGGATAAAAGTCTCCCTCTACTCAGGCTTCTGAAGAAGACCAACCAATTCGAATGGACCACGGAGGCGCATGAGGCGTTCGACGGGCTGAAGAAGTACCTCACTTCCTTGCCCGTGCTGGTCGCCCCGGACCGGGGCGAGCCGCTGATCCTTTACGTCGCGGCGAACCCCAGGTGGTCAGCGCGGTGCTGGTGGCGGAAAGGGAAGGTGTTCAGCGCCCCATCTACTACATCAGGAAAGTCCTCCACGACGCCGAAACAAGGTATTCACAACACCAGAAGATGCTCTACGCCGTGCTGACGGCGTCCTGGAGGCTGCGCCACTACTTCGAGGGGCGAGAAATCACAGTGCTGACCAAGTACCCCTTGCGGGAGATCCTCTTTAACCGCGAGGCGACGGGCCGCATTGCCAAGTGGGCCATGGAGCTGGCAGAGTTCGACCTCAAGTTCGCTCCCCAAACGGCCATCAAAGGGCAAGCTCTGGCGGAGTTCGTCAACGAGTGGACTCCGCGGACGAAGCTGAGCACCCAAGACCTCGCCGTGGACTCTCTTCTTCGACGGCTCGTTCTGGCTGGAGGGGGCTGGGGCTGGTGTAGTCCTGGTGTCTCCCACCGGCGACATCGTCCGGCACTTGGTGGTGCTAGAGTTCCGCGCTACCAACAACGTCATGAGTCTGAAAGACTACTCGCCGGGTCGGGTGGCCGACCACAGGCATCTGGCGGCTGCAAGTCAAAGGCGACTCTCTCCTGGTCATGAACCAGGCGAGGAAGGAATTCACCTCTTCGGATCCCGTCATGGCGGCCTACCTGGCGGAGGTGCGCCGGTTGGAGCGGCATTTCGAGGGTTTGGGCTTCGCGCAAATCCCTCGCCGCGACAACTATATGGCGGATGAGCTATCCCAGATTGCCTCGTCGAGGGCACCTGTTCCGGCCGGGGTCTTTGAAGAAAGACTCACGCGGCCGTCTGTCGCAGCCCCCGATTCTGGTGGGGACGGCATGATGCTCGACGCAGCTCCCACATCTGGAGGAGACGTCGATGTCCCCGCAGCAGCTCCTCGATCGGAGGGAGGATGCGGAAGAACTGCCGAGGCGGTTGAGGCGAAAATGCCAGGCCAGGCAGAGTACGTCGGCGACAATGCTAACGTCGTCACGCTCATTCGGGAAGGTCAGTGGATGGATCCTATCCTAGCCTACCTGCGGGACGGAGTGATCCCCGACGATGACGCGTCTTACCGAGAAGATAGCGCCAAGGCCAAGCGCCACATACGGTAGGTGGGGACCAGATCGCTGTGGCGCAAAGCGGAGTTCTCTTGAAATGCGTCACTCGAGAAGCGGGGAGTGCAATCCTCTTTGAGATCCATGGAGGCATGTGCGGGAGCCATTCAGGAGCAGGCGTTGGTCGGAAGGTCTTGCCACGGCTTATCGCCTCTGACCCTCGAGTTGCCATCGGTGGTGAGGAGATGTGAAGCGTGCCAGTTTCATGCTAAGCAGATCCACCGACCAAAGAGGAGATGTGAAAGGTCTTCCTCCTTCTCCGCTCGCCTCGGGGGCTGCGATGTACAAAGCCATCTGCAAAATAAAGATAAGTTCCGTCTCTCTGTGGGCATCCGTTCTTTTTCGCCTCTAAAAGTCTGTTAGAAAACATACGCTGAAAGTCTGGTAGCGAAAAAGTACTTAAGGCTGATGGCCCCTTAGTTGAAAGGGCGAACGCTTAAACTTGCGGCTGGGCGAGGCGAGGCGGACGGAAGGCGGGTTCTAGACTAAGGCGGCTTTATCGCCTCTGACCCTCGAGTTGCCATCGAGTGGTGAGGAGATGTGAAGCGTGCGATTTCATGCTAAGCGAGATCCACCGACCGCCCAGTAGCCGCAAACCATTCCGCTCTCCGCGTTCGCGATGCGGGGCCGACATCTAGGCCCGTTCCCACGGGCGACCGGGGGCTACACACATCTGTTCGTCGCCGTCGACAAGTTTACCAAGTGGGTTGAGGCCTCGCCAGTCCCGGCGATCACGTCCGCTGCAGCCATAAAGTTCATGAAAAGCATCTTCGTCCGGTTTGGCGTCGCAAGCAGGATCATCACCGACAACGGCGCTCAGTTCAAGAGTCCCGATTTTCAAGATTGGTGCGAAGAGCTGGGCACCAAGCTATGCTTCGCCTCCGTCGCACATCCAAAGAGCAATGGGCAAGTGGAGCGGGCAAACGCGGAGGTACTCAAAGGACTCAAGACAAGGGCCTTCGACCGCCTGGAGAAGCGTGGCAAGCGCTGGGCGGAAGAAGTTCCCACTGTGTTGTGGGCACTGCGGACAACTCCCAACAGAGCCACCGGCGAGACCCCTTTCTTCCTAGTGTATGGCTCTGAAGCGGTGCTCCCGTCGGAGCTCACCTTCGGCTCCCCAAGGGTGGTGGCGTTCAGCGAAGACGGAGACCCTGACCGGCGTCAGGATGAAGTAAATCTCCTGGAGGACATCAGAGACAGGGCGGCGATCCAAGCCGTCAGGTATCAGCAGGCACTGCGCCGTTATCAAGCAAGGCGGGTGTGTGAGAGAACACTGGCAGTGGGCGACCTCGCTCAGGAGCAGGTTCAGCGCAGCAGCCGCAACAAGTTGTCTCCCGTGGGAGGCCCTTCAAGGTGGTCTCGATCTCCCGCCCAGCTCGGTCCAGCTCAGATTCGAGGATGGTCGAATTGGCGAACACTTGAACGCGGCGTACCGAGAAAATTCTACCCGTAGGTAGCTGTCCCAGGAGTTTTTTTTTTGTCTCCCTTTGGAGCCGAGCGGCGAGGTCTTCCTCCTTCTCCGCTCGCCTCGGGGGCTGCGATGTATAAAGCCATCTGCAAAATAAAGATAAGTTCCGTCTCTCTGTGGGCATCCGTTCTTTTTCGCCTCTAAAAGTCTGTTAGAAAACATTCTGTTGAAAGCTGGTAGCGAAAAAGTACTTAAGGCTGATGGCCCCTTAGTTGAAAGGGCGCTAACGCTAAACTTGCGGCCGGGCGAGGCGAGGCGACGGAAGGCGGTTCTAACTCGTGTGTTCGCCGGTCTGGCATCGCGCCAATGACGGCACCAGCGTCTAGACCACTTCCGACAGCTGAGTTCTCGCCACGCGACGTTTAAATCGGTTTGCGAGAGGCCATAAGGGTTGAAGTAACCAGATGCCTAAGGAAAAAGCGCTCACTTTCAGCAGAACGTTTTGTCTAAAAATTTTGGCGGTCAGTTGCTTTCGCCTTTAAAAGTCTGTTAGAAAACATACGCTGAAAGTCGGTAGCGAAAAAAAGTACTTAAGGTGATGGCCCTTAGTTGCAAAGGCTAACGCTAAACTTTGCGCTGGCGAGGCGAGGCGACGGAAGGCGGTTCTAGCTGGTGTGTCTTTCGGTTCGAAGCACCGCGCCAACGACAAAGACCAAAGGCGTCTAGACCACTTCGGAGCTGAGTTCTCGCCACGCCGACGCTTAAGTCGGTTTCTGAGAGGCCATAAGGGTTGAAGTAACCAGATGCCTAAGGAAAAGCGCCACTTTCAGCGAACGCTCATCTAAAACTTTTGGCGGTCGATTGCTTTCGTCTTTAAAAGTCTGTTAGAAAACATTCTATTTGAAAGTCGGTAGCGAAAAAAGTACTTAAGGTGATGGCCCTTAGTTGCAAAGGCTAACGCTTAAACTTGCGCTGGCGAGGCGAGGCGGACGGAAGGCGGTACTAGCTCGGTGTGTTCGCTTTCGGTCCGGCATCGCGCCAACGACGGCACCAGTGTCTAGACCACTTCCGGAAGCTGAGTTCTCGCCACGCGACGCTTAAGTCGGTTTGCGAGAGACCATAAGGACTGAAGTAACCAGATGCCTAAGGAAAAAGCGCTCACTTGCAGCAGAACGTTCTGTCTAAAGCTTTTGGCGGTCGGGTGCCTCAGTTCTTTTCACAAGTAAGAATTTGCGCAAAAGTTTAATCGAGACTCTCGGCAGAAAAGCAAAAGTTTGCATTGACAGGTTTCTGTATATACAAGACGAAACAAACAAGGGAGTTCAGCTACTCCTCATCATCATCGTCTTCTGCCGAAGCTGCGCCGCCCATCATGGATACGCGGTTGGCGGCGACCTCGACCCGGGATTGTTCGCCCGGGTCCAGCTGGCGTGATGGTTCCCCGGTGGCGGCGTCGAGGTTGAACGCGGCGTTTTGGGCAAGGCAGTTGCCCAAGACGAACCGCGTTGCTTCGAAGGCGCCGTGGCGACCATCTTCGATCGCCCGCGTCCGCATCACCACCGGCAGGTCGCGCAGGGCCTCGGCGGCACGCCCCATGCGGCGCAACAGATCGCGCGGCCGTCTCCTCCATGCCGGGCGCATGAGGTAACCCCGATGGATAAAGGACGTCCCGGAAGTCGCGGTAGGCTGTCCGCAGCATATCCCGCGAGGACTCGGAGGCGCTCAGAGTGCGCCGCGCGATGGTCTTCGGCGTCTTTGGTAGCCGAGGCGGCGGCGGCTTGTGCCGCCGCAGCCTCGCGGGTCGCCGTTTCCCTCGCTGCGGTCTCCTGGTCAAGGGCCCGCCGCAGCTCGCCGGCGGCTCGCTCCGCCGAAGCTAGAGCGCTTTCCCGCGCCACCCAAGTGTGGGCGAGGGCGCGAAGAGCTTCGAAGGAGCACCCGACGTCGGCGGCGATGGCGGAGATGGCGTTGGTGTCGGCTGTGGCGGTGGCCTGAGGGTTCTCCAGCCTCGACGCCGGTGCACTCTCCATCGAAGGGGCTGCGGGCAAGCTGGGGGCTAGCGGATCGCGTGGGATGGAGCCTGAGGCCCCAGTGTCCGCTCTATCCCGCGAAGAAAAGCCAGAAGGGTTCAGGTATGCGAGAAACATCTAGCATGCTAACCCTAACGCGAAATGTACATGAACGCATAAAAAGTTACCTGAAGCGGCGCCCCCTAAAAGCGAAGGAAGAGGGGGGCAGTGTCAGACCGCTTGGTCGCGGAGCAGGCGCCGCCGCCCCTCCTCCCGTTGTAGGAGGCAGAGGAGGCGGCGGAGTCACCACGGCCGGCGCCGTCGAAGCAAGCGCCGACACGGGAGGTGCCGGCGCAAGAGGTGCCGGTGCGACGGCAGGTGCCGGCACAGGAGGTGCCGGCGCGGAAGAAGCCGGTGCAGGAGGCGCCGGCTCCGGAAGAGTCGCCGCGCTCTCGCCAGGCGGCGGAGCGGCGGCGTTAGCAGTAGAGCCCCCGCTGGAGGGGGCCAAAGGAGGCGGCTCAGGACTCGAAGGGCGGAGCCTTTTTGGGCTCGCCCCTCCCTCCTCCTCATCATCGTCTTGGGGGAGGATGAGGCGGCACTTCCCGAGAGCGCGGTCGGAGTCGGCCGCCACGACAGGAGGAGCAGCGGCCGCCGGAGCTTCGGCGATCGTCGGCGGAGGATCACGGATTTGCAGGGGTCCCCGGGCCACTTGGACCGCGGGACCAGAAACCTCCATGGGAGGCAGCGCCCGCAAGTACGGGTTGCGCTCTCGTGGGTCCCAGTAGCAGAGGGGGCGGACATTCGCGGGCGGAGAATGTCGCCCCGTGGCGCGATGAAGTTACACCAGCCCATCGCCGAGCACATCCTCCGCACGTTCCTCTGACTAGATGCACAAAAAGAAGAAGCCGCGAGTTGGCGAGCAATCAAAAAAAGGAAAGGACGTTCCGCGAAGTAAGAAGACCCGAAAGAGTGGAAGAACTATCACCTCCAGGGGCAACGCGGATTCTATTGTCGCCGCCAGAATATCGCCAGCGGGCGCCCGACGAAGCGGGCGGGAGGCGGCGCCGCAAAAAGTCCGCCGCCACATGGGTTCCGGTGAGCCCGTTGCAGCGGAGCTCGGCAATGCGCGCCAGCATCACCTCCATTCCCGTCGAGTCGTCGAGCAGAGACCCCCAGATAGGGAGGGATTCTGCGGGACCCTCGGGGAAGGCAAGATCGTCGCAGCCGCTGGAATCCTCCACGTACAGCCACTGTCGCGCCCAGTCCTTCCAGTTGGACTTGACCAGGACCGGGATGAAGGCGGCGGCGTCGCGAAACGCGAAGTAGCAGCTCCCAACCCCGCTCGGGCGCGAGCTCATGTGCAGCGTAGTCGACACCAGAGCGGGAGGTTTGGCATCACCCCCACGAACATTTCGCAGAGATGGGCGAAGATGGCCAGCATCACGATGGAGTTTGGGGGAAGGTGCGCCGCCTGGATCTCGTAGAAGGCAAGCACCCCCAAGAAGAACTCAGAGTATGGCGGAACGAGCCCCGCCAGCACCGCCCAGGTGAAGGTAATGATCTCCCCGTCGTGGGGGCTTGGCGCCATGCTGCCGGCGCGGAACCGGGCGGAGGCTGGCGGCACGAACACTTGGAGCCGTGTCACCATCTCTTCGTCGGCGGCAGAGGCGGGCAAAGCTGGACCAGCTGGCGGCGCGGCCGGAGCGGCGTCCCCGCGACGACCCTTGCTGCGCTTAGGAGCCATCGGAAGGTGGCGGAAGTGCGGTGGCGGGAGCTAAGGAGCGAAGAAGCTTGGTGGCGGTGGCAAAGGAAAGCAGGTGGCAGCTCAAAACATTTTGGCACGCGGAAGGATTCGTCGCGGCACCAAGGGACGAAGCATTTATAGGCAAGGGGCGCGAGCGCAACGGTTTGGATTCCGTCCCCACGCACGCGCGCGCGGCACCATCATTGCCCCGCGCGCTTCGGTTTCCCACGAAAAAGAGGTACGGTTCCCCAAGGAAGATTGTGCGCAGGTGGAGAATCAGGCGTACGGCCGCCGCAGGGGGTGGGCCCTCCACGATACGTCTCCCGCCGCACAAGAAAGGGCGGAGTGTCGGCGCGACGGTTCGCGTATCATGGTGGACCCGGGGGCTACTGTCGGTACAATAAATACCGGGGCATGAAGAGTGCTAAGGAAGGCTAAGAGTGCAGGCTGGCCCCACGCATCAGGAGGCCTCCACTGTCAAGTGGGGCCCGCGTGGCAGGGAGCGTCCTGAAAAGAGTCTTCAGGGCGAAGGCTCCCCCTGTTGCGAAGGATGAGCGCATTCAATGCGACATTACGCGCGGATAGACATATGAAGAGATGATTACCGCCACAGTGACCTCTGCAGGTCTGATCAACTGTCACTGTGGCGCAGCGGAATTGACCAGCAGAGAGAGAACCCACCGTCGTCAAGCTGGCGTGTTCCTGCGGGTTAGAAGCCACTTGCGAAGCACGCGTGGGCGGCACCGTGCGGCGGAGTAGCAGCGCGTTTTTGTCTCTCCTGTCCTGTCCCTCACGTCTTATCAATGTACTAAGCGTACTGTACTGCCTACCCCCTCGGCTCTCTCCGCTAGCCCAAGGCTTGTATAAAAGGGGAGGAGAGAGGAGGGAGAGGGGGTTCGAAACATTCTGTAATCGCATTCCACACAACCACAACACGGAAAAGAGTTAAGGCTCGGCAGGAGTAGGACTGTTACCCGCGAGGGGGTCCGAACCTGGATAAACTCTGTGTGTCACTCCTTGCCGCGTTCTACGCTCAAATCGAACTGAGCTCGAGCTGGTCGGCTAGCAGGATAGAAATCTGATAGGGGTGTGATCCGCAGTGGTTGAGCGGAGAGCACGCCGTCACACCTCATGAGACTCTTGTCTTATCGACTTTGATTTGATCATCCCCCGACGATCTACACGTCAAATCGATCTCAACTTGGTCCTCAACTCTTGGTGACACCATCGTCTTGTTGACTACAGCTTAGTCGTCATCCTCTTGACATACCTTAGTCATCACACACATGAACGGGACCTAATTCTTTCCAAATCACTCAATAAATCCATTAGTCCTGAAAGCTCAATACATATGAATAAGTTTATGTTCGTGAGCAATTAAGCACGTCAAACGTTTCATACAAGGAGACATAATATGAATAAAAACACTTGACATAATATTGTTTATTAAGTGCATTATGACATATATAACTAATCTATATGCACTAGAGAGGTGATTGTCGACATGATGAAACAATTAAATCATGGCAAAGAACATAATCTTCACTTAAATGAAGCACATGAAAGGATATATAAGAATTGTATATGTGCGAACAACATTTAGAGCAAGAGTGAAGATGTGGACTAAACTATATTAAACTTCACTAAGTGAGATGAATGAGAATATATACAAACAAGGCATGCATGCATCAATTCCATTTATAGCAATATGAAGTTTAATTTTAGATAAGATATAGAGCACTTGCACATGAAAAATGCAATAACAAATGTAGATCAATGATACCGAGATTGCATACCTCAATTAGTCATCTATCCTATTTGCATATCTGGGACTAAGGGAAATCTATAATCAAGTGTGAAACATGAGCATACCTTTCTAGGATGGAGAGTTTGTCCACTTGTTATATTTGATTCTGCTCTAAATAGATGAGACTAATGTTCAACTTAGCAATAAACATGTTAGTATCATAGCAATATAATTAATCACTAAACTAAGCATTATCATAGCAACATGTTTATCATTGATCACCAAAATCACACAAGGTGTACCTTGAACTTACAATCTCCCTCTTTTTGGTGTTTTATGACAAACCTTTTAGCAATTGCAACGAATGACAATATGAATCTATTTAGCATGAGAACAAACAAGGAGAGATTACACTTACAAACATTGTCCCCAAATTCTCTCCTTTTTGTGAACCAATTAGAGGGCAATTGATAAATCCATAAATTCTCCCCCTTTTGTCATTAATCCCAAAAAGGTCATAATAAATCATTGTTATCCATTTGGGGTTTGAGATGTGTCACGACCCCCTGCATCACCACAGTGAATCCGGCAACATGATCTGATACTAGGCCCAGACTAGTACCTCATGATGGACAATTAAACAGCTATCATCACTGGCATTCCATTATTAGTCAAAATAATGGAGTATTACAAGGTAGCATCATAAGCTATTACAATAAAACAGATATGACAAAATATTAAAAACGAATAAAAATAACATCGAAAGCAGAAGAATGACCTTCAATGACGATATCCGAAAGCAAATTGACCCGGACACCACCCGCAGCTAGTCCTACACACCTGAGTTCGGACCCTCCTGGTCCTGATCAGACTTGCAACCTGAATAATAAATTTATCCGCGATAGATATAATGAGTACGCGGCTACCTAGCAAGCAATCCTTAATAAATATATGCAATGGCAAAGATCAGGAAAATTGGTTGTTTTACACCAAAACCTATTTACTAATCAAGTTTTAGTAAACTAAGTTTTATTTGTTGAATGCATGAATTGAACTAGTCATCTCGAACATCAAGGTTAGGTGCATCATAACACCATACCAAATATCAAAGGAAGGTGCGTCATCACACCAGGCCAATCCCAGCCTACTCTAGTCAGATTTAATTATTAAAAAGGTGAATCTACATGTGCAAACCTCTCGCCCCGTCCATGACCGTGGACACGGCTATCATGATAGTTTTAACTCTACAGAGTGTGTACAAATTTCCCCACAGGCCCCGTCTCATCCACTAGGAGAAACAGTACAAGACTTTTCCAGCCTACTACGCCCACCACTTCACCAGCCCTCTCTTAAGGTTTCCCGCCCGCCCGTCCGCCTGAGAGGGCGCCTTCTACGTCTAGGCACCACCCGTGGGTCGTTCCCCATTTAAGCCATTCGGTCTCAGGATCGCACCTACCCCTCAGAGGAGATAGCTAGTCTCCCCCTAGGGCAGTAGTGAGAAAACGTAACCGGACAGCCTACGAGCCAGCGGTTAGTGGGTTTCGTAGTGTACTAAGCCAGGGCCGAAGGCACAAGTGGCTGTACGGTAAGGTTTGGTCTAGTAATACACAAGCTTGAGTCCTCATTAGAGGAGACCGTCTCATCTCCACCACATTCCCGAAAACAACTCTGCCGGGTCTCCCCTAAATAATCTACACTAGTTTTAGTTGATTAGGTTTTACCAAAAACACCATCACGAAGCATATGCCTCACAAGGCGCATTTTATAGTGAGTCCCAATGCAATCCTACACATCTATTCAAAGGATAGGCTATGGAACTATAAAGGGTGTATCAAATGAGGTCTAGTCATGCTAGTAGATGACTAACACGAATAAGGCACACACGCTATTCTAGTATGCATGCAAAGGTGAATTACGAAAAGTAAATAAATTAAGCTCCCTCCGTCCAAAGGACGTTGCCCTAAATCATAGCCAAGAGAGCATCTACTTTTGGACGGACGGGGTTAGTAAAACATAGGACAAGAATATGCAAATAACTAGTGCTTGCCTGGCAGCGATCGGTCTCGCACGCTCTTCGAGAAATCGTCGATGATCTCGGGTCAACATCTCCGGTGGAGACATCTTGGTCCGAAACCCACGCCTTCTGGAAGCGGTCGGCATCCACGACTCCCGCATAGACGATGACGACATCTTGGCCCATCTCTTGATCTTGACGACTCCTCGGGGTTCTATCGGCACTCGCGATTCCCGGCAAAAATACCGAAACGGCCTACGCGCAAACCAGGGCAACAACAAATAAACAGCAACACAAAATAATCGTAAAATCATGAAATAAATATGGTAGATAGTATAGAATATTACGAGACTAGAAAAATTTGTTTGGAGCGAATAGGGCTTACGGTTTGGGAGGAACAACCTTGGGAAAAATGCACTGTTCACTGTGAATACTGTTGAATTGGGTTTTGACCCAACCGTGAGGTCAATAGGGGAAAAATCACCCCTGTTCCTCATCTCCCCTCACGCTGCCATACACAGGAGAGAGAGGAGGGTGAAGAGAGAGAGAGAGAGAGGGGGGGACCGGCCATTGCCTCGGCAAGGGCGGCGTGGTCCCGGCGGCGGCACAAGGCAGCGGTGGCGCTGAGGGGCGGCGCTAGGGCGGCGAGGGGTCTGCGAGGGGTGCACGGCTCTAGTGGCGGCAAGGCGCAAGAGCGGAGGAGGCTCGGCTGGTAAAGCGCGGCGGCGATGAAGGTGGTGGCGGCAACAAGGAGGAGGCGGCGTGGCTGCTTGGCTGGCGGCGGCGCTCCATGGGCAGGCGGCGCTTCGGCGTGGGGAGGTGGCGGCGTGTTCGCCGAGACGGCTCCATGGCGGGGGCGGCACTACTGGCGACGATCGATGGGCGAAGCGAAGCGGCGGCGACATCAAAGCAAAGACAACCGGGCGAAACGCAGCGGCGATCTCGCGCCAAGGAGAAGCGAGGCGGCGGTTCTAGCGCGACGATGGCGGGCACAGGCGATCATGATTAGGCGATATGTGGCGGCGCCATGGGTGGACACTGGTGAAGGGCGGCGTGGAGGTGATGACGGCTGAGATGGGATTAGGTCTAGGTTAATCTTGTTTGGGGTTTTTTTTATAGCGCAGGGATATGGGCTTTTGGCTTGGGTCCAATTGGTTGGAAGTTACGGGTAGAGCCCGGTTAGGCTAATCGGCAATCTTGTCGCATCGGGGTGAGTTCGGTGTTATAATGTGTTTTCTCGGGATGGGGGTCGGGTGCATGAGATGGGGTGGTGCGACGAAGGATCGACGACGGTAGTGGCGCCCGATGCAGATCAGATATGGTCTCTAGCGAGCTAGGGGTTGGATGGTGGCATCGGCTCGGTCGAGAGAGACGGGGGTGGGGTTTCGAAGGATGTCGGCTGAGACGAACGTTCGATCGGCTAGGGTTTCAATGGAGGTCAGTCGAAAGTAGAAACTAGGGTTTCGGTTGGGGAAGTCGAGCTAGGGTTTCAATGTACTCGATCAAGAGGGGAAAATATAATCAGCCAAGATTAGGATTTCGGAGCACCGAAAAGTAAAGGTGGGTTCGACCAGGGAATTAGGGTTCTGGTCGAGCTAGTTTTCAGTCGAGAGAGAGAAGATTAGAATTTCTACCGAGAAATAAAGAAAAGCGAGAAGATAGTTTTTGTATTTGAAATCGTAAAGTTTTGAATTTTTATAAATTGTAAATTATAATGAAAAACAATTAATAAAACAAATTCTTATATATAAATAATTGTTTCAAAATTTAGGGATTTTCATATAGAAAAACAATAAAAATTCTTTTAACTTGGTTTTTATTTTTAAAGAAAACTTGGGACATTCTAATATTTATTAGGATGTCACAAAATGCCTATTTGTCATCAACCATTCGTGGGTCCACCTTCAATACCAAGTAAATTCTTGTCTCCCTCTTGATAGCACACTCATGAAAAATATTAGGGAGAACAATATAAAATCAAGGAGCTAGTGATAAAGTAATAATGTTAAGCTCCCCTACATATAGGCATTACATGATGCCAAATATATGACATGATAAAAATGCATATGGCATGGTAACATCACCCAATATGACAAGATACCAATTTGAGAGTATTGATACCAATTATAGATAAATCTAGATATAGTCAATGGATGAATCCAATAATACCAATTAAATGTAGCCATGATGTCTTGCTCAGATTATGAACCCATATTAAGATACAAAAATCACAAATCGGTCCAAAATCTGCCTAAAACTGAAAATTTCATTAAGCTGCACATTTCGAATATGGGTCAAACCTTAATCAAATGGAGTCCATATATTATGAAATTTTTTTCACAAACATTCTATGGACATCCAAGGAACTAATCCAAGTGGAATTTCTCAAATATCACACTCAAATAGATTTTAGATCAATAGGAGCACTAGACGTGATGCTTAGACACAAAGTCAAGCAAAATTAACAATTTTGCACATAAGTTCAAATAAATTTGAAACAATTCCAGATCTGAACTCATAATGCAACAAAAGTTTTTTTAGAGAGATATGGTGAATAGGAATTAGATATAAAGAACACATAAGATTTTCACCAAATCCTCAAAATCCAACCAAATGGATTTCCAATGGTGATTTGCACTTTTATGGCTTCATATATGTTAGAGAGATGTTTATAAGCCAATTTGCATATTTAGATCCATTTAAGTTGCAAGAATCCAACTCTATGCAAGAATATGTCAATTGAGGTCAAAAGAGATATTTGCAAGAAATTGACACCAATTTGAAATATCAAATAAAGAATCAATGCTCTTTACATATAGAGCTAAATATTTCATATTATGAGCTCCCCCTTACACAAAGGGTCCTCTAAAGATCACTCCTCGAATTATCTTTCTAAAAACCTTAATCTTCCTGGTTCTTGCTTAAGAGCTTCTTTGAAAGCGCAATCTTCCTCTCCAAGACTATTGAGATAAACAAAGAGAGAATATACCAATTAGAGCAAGAAATAAATAAGAAGCAACAAGGCCTTAGGTCGACTAGAAAGAATTAAATTCGAATGACGAAATGTCGAGATAGAGATCAAGACATAAGCTACCTTAAAGATACCAATTGTATAAAACAAATGGCATTAGAAATGAAAGACAAAGTAGCTGAAAGATATCACCTTGAAAGGAAATACCACATGAAGAATTTAGACCAAGTGAGATAATAGTGGTATTTAGCAAAAGAGACAAAAGTGATATCTGGAGAAGTTGTTGATGACAACAAATATTTAAATAAAGACCAACAAACAAACAAAAAATATTTGGAGCATTTCCAACTAGGAGAGCAATGGCATTGAAACTAGATTTTGCAAAATAAGTCTTTTTCACTTGAAAGAAAAATCTAAATTTTTTTCATAAATCTCTCCAATTTTGCCAAATGAATACAAGAAAAAAATCTTTGTTTCCAAATGATCTATATGAGTTTTTAATATCCATTTGAACCAATTTGCATCAAAGAATTTGTCTCATGTGGCAAAACTCACTTAAGTGCTATATATGGACAATTTTTGCCAAAACATGTTTTTCGGAGAGTTTCAAAACATCATAGCTTGAGTTGTGTTGATTATTTGAAAATCCTTTGAATACGAAAAATGTTTGTAATGACCAACTATATGATTTCGGTATTGAAACTTTTAACAAATTTGGTTTAGAATTAATTCTATAGAAAATACAAAAAGTGACAACAACAAGATTCTAGTAACTAGAATTTTCGTTGGAAACTTGTTTTTTAGGAAAGTATATTTTCCTTTGGTCAAAACAATTTGAAAAGATTTGAGAAACATTTTGTCACATTTTCCAAACAAATTTTTAAATTTTTTCATGAAACCCACATTTTGTTTAAAATGGCTCATTTTAAAATTTAACACTAGCACTTAAAATTGTGGCACACTTAGGAAATGTGATACACATGGATATGAATTAGCACTTACTCTAAATGTGCCACAACACTAATCAAGCTCATAAATCAACATTAGAGATTTGAACAAGAGCAAGATGAGTGACTAAAATTTTTTTTTTTTTTGCAATTCAATGCAATTGCCTACACAAGGCAAGGTGCTTAAAATTAAATTGTTACCGAAGTGGCATTGGTTCATGATAGTGACTTGAATATCTTCTTACTTTGCCTTAAGAAATTTGATGAAGGAATACACCTCTTCATGCATATGTCAAGCTTTCAATGTCTCTTCGAGTCCTATTAAGCACTTCAAGCAAGTTTTGGTACCCAAATCTTGTTGGGTCTGGGAGAGTTAGTCACAATGCATTTTGGTGCACTAGTAGATGACTTGTTGCTGGAATAAGCATGAGAACAATAAGACTTAGTACTATAAGATTTTATCATTGGGCATCTAACAAGAGAAGAATAAGCCATTGATTTAGTTGGGGCAACATTTTTAGCAAACAAATTGCTATTTTTATCTTTCCTAAGCATATAGTGTTCATGGACAAGAAAAGGCTTAGGAGTGTTACCCTTGGGACAATCCTTACCGATATGTCCCTTTTCCTGACAATTGTAGTAAGTGGGCTTTTATCGTATCTTATTTTTGACTTGTTCCTTGTCGGTTTGCCTCATGATAGATATAGTCTTGGTCTCCACTATGTTAGGACACATAGAGGCAAAGTGCCCTAACTTACTGCATCCAAAGCATTTGATAGTGTTCATCTTTTCGGCTTGGTTCTTTGAATTGCACTTGAGCTTACTCTCTTTGTTCTTGATTGACTTGGAGAGTCTTGTCTTGTATGTTGTCTTCTTGGGGAAGTAGCCAATTCCCTTCTTCTTCTTGATGGATCTTTGTTTGCCCAAGATGCCATTTAGGGTGGCTTTCCCTTTAAAGCACTTCTCCAAGTACTTTTTCAATTTCTCCACTTGTGCCTTTAGCTCTTTGTTTTTCTCTACAAGATTGTTAGTAATGCAAGCACTAGAGGAAATAGAAGCAATTGCATTTGAGCAACTAGGCACATCATTTTTATCATTGCAATACAAGATAGAAATATAAGCATTTGCTTTAGAGCATGTAGGCATGTAAAGCAATTCATTGCAACGAGTCGAGTTTATAATTTTAGATGACATGCAATAAATTGAATCTAAGCATGGCACATCATCAAGAATATGACAAGTTAATCCAACATTTACCTTACTATAAGTAATTTTCTTGGAAAGAAGGTTTTCACGTTCTATCTTTAAAGCATCATATGATTTTTGAAGTAAATCATACTTTTGGGTCAAATCATATGATTTTCTAATCTACTTCTCAAGATGATGATGAAACTTTATAAGCAAGCACTTCAATTGATCACGAGATGGCTCATTGTCATTTACCTCATCATTACCTTGAGCCATGAAGCAATGAGGTGATGTGGGAGATGTAAGAGAGTCATCATCAATGGAGCTTGGTGTAGAGCAATCATCACTTGAAGTGCATACTTGTGAATTGTCCACTTGATCAACTTTGGACTTCTCATAATTTGCTTGAATGAGCATCCACACATCATGAGCATACTTGAGATGGCATAGCTTCTTTCGCTCATCCACGCTCAAAACACTAAGTGCTTGAGTGTTCTTATGCTCATTTTCTTCCTTTTCGGTGGTGAGGTTATCTTCATCCTTCACACTATAGCCATTTTCAACAATAGGCCAAACAGAACGATGGAAGGCTTTGAAGAAAATCTTCATTTTGTTATTCCATGGGCCATAAAGATCACCATTAAAATAAGGTGCCCAACCGGAGGAAATATGAATATTAGCAAAAGCATGAGGACCAAGCACATTAGTAGGATCAAGCAAAGTAATAGTTCCTAGTTCATCCATCCGGCCTAGCGACATCCAAAAACACTCCAAGCGGTTGAGCCTAATTTGAGAGGTTAGGCTCTGATACCAATTGAAATGACCGAGATGACGCCTAGAGGGGGTAAATATGCGTGACACCAAATTCAATCTTAGCTGCGCTGCGGAGGTAGGTTCGGACAGTTCGAGTCACCCTTCGGACAGTCCGAGGTCACGTCTAAAGAACTTGCCCCCAACTCTCGACAAATGTTCTGCACCGCACAAGCAACAAGAATACCAAGAGCAGTACCACAAAGACATAAGATGATTCACAAGCAAGTATACGTGCAATAGTATCTCACAAGATAAGACAATCAAGCCAATAGCTCAATAATCATGTAAATCAAGCTTGAGAGTGAGAGTAAATAAAACCGGTAAGAAGATGGAGGCACAAAGATTTGTTTTCTGAAGTTCGGATCCTTGAGGGGATGCTATTCTCCGTTGAGGTAGGCTCCAACACCTTTGAGCCCGAGTCCCACTTGACTCTTTCCCTCTCGGATTTGTGCCAACGCACGCACCGACTTTGCTTCTTGATTCCTTCCCTTGCGGAGGCGAAATCGTACCTTCACAAACTTGCGGTGGCCAATCACACCTCGTCGGTGGCTCACCGATGACGCCTAGCCGTCTAGGAGTCCTCAATCTCCAAGGGTAATAGATGCTCAACGAAGAACGAACTTGGAGATGTACTCAAGTGCTCAACAATCAAATATTGCTTCCTTGAATTCACACTTTCTTCACCAATCTTCCCTCCCACTAGATGAATCACAAAGATTCAATCCTTCTTCCCAACACTCCTCACAAAGGGAAGCAAGGAGAATTAACCCTAATCCCTTCCCAACTCTTCTTTCAAAGGGATCACTAAGATCTAGGGTATAGGAGGTGTGGGAGGCTCAAGAACAAGAGTATTGTCGGGGATAAAATCACGGCCCATTGCCATGGCCCACTCCTTGACAGCGCAATCGAATAGCCTCCTAGGGCCTGCTCCCTAGAGGGCTCTATATGGCCCACGAGCATCCTGCCGAACAGCCTCATGGTTGGCACGGTGCGTGGTGGCCTAGACTTCATGTTCGAGTCTGACTCGAGTATGAGTTCTGCACGGCTACGTGAAGACCCGGACGAAGGTTTCCCGGATTGGAGCAGACGTCGTGATCCTCAAGAATTGGAGATATACCTTATCTACCTCGGGATGTATTTGGCATGTGTACGAGTTCGTTACGTCCTCCGCCCGGCCCGATTATCCCTCGCTAGGTCGGTTGTTCAACACTATATAAACCAGGCCCTGCGACATGTAGAGGGCACCGGAAGACAAGCCAAGATCGCGTATTACTTCTTGTACACCTAGAATCTCGTCGAGACCTGTTTGTCTCGCCGAGTTCCCTCTTGTAATCCTCTTTCATATAAAGAAGCACTGAACGTAGGGTTATTATCTCCCCGGAGAGGCCCGAACCAGGATAAAAACCTTGTGTCTGCTCGTTGGTCGTTGATTGCTGTTTACCTTGCTCGGCAGTGTCTTCTATCTCCCCTTCTCAAGAACCTTAGTTGACTTGGGACTAATATCCCAATCGTCGACAGTTGGCGTCGTCCGTGGGGATCTAGTAGATCAAGTCTGTTCGAGCATGTCGAACTGATTCAGCGACCAGGAGAGTCTTCCTGAGGGCTATGACTCAGAAGGGCAGGATGTCACATCCCCTGTCACATCGGATCAATCCCTTCGATCTCGATCATCTTCCAGATCTGGGATAGAACTCTCCGGCTACGTTTCGGAGATTGTTTTTTATCAGGCTCCCATCATTGACGATGATTACGGAACAGACGATCTTTACGCTGGTTTAGATCTCTTGGATTCCAAGGCCATGTCAGCCGATTCCTCTTGTGGCGACACAGTGATGACACCGTCTAGCATGCCAACGCGCGGCCGTCGCAGCGTCAACTTGGCCGACCCAGAGACCTCAGAGGCTCGTGCGCAGGCCGCGGCGGCCGACGAGATCGAGCAGATCAATTCTGCTCGGCAACAAGATGGGGCCGCACCGGCTGCTCGTCAACAAGAAGTTGTTTGCCGCAGTCTGCACGCCTCCATCAATCAAACCTTGGCGCAAATTCGAGATCAGCGCAAGCGACAACGACGCGGCCCGCCTCGCGTATCTCCGCCAAGTCCCCCGGCAGAAGTTCTGCCTGCTCAGGGCGAATCCCCGCGTAACCAGACCCCGGTCGGACAAATCGCGGATGCCTCAGGGATCCCAGGACCCCTTGAGCTGAGTCGGGAACGACTTCAAGCCATGGCAACGGTGATCAGATCCACCAACCAAGCTAACCTCGCCCTCATGGGCAATGCTGTTGCTTCTCACCTAGAGCGATTGGCTGACGGCCTTAAGCTCATAGGCGAAGTTAACACCTCCTCCGGGCAACGCAGTCAGCCTGCCCGGAATGACTCGGACAGCGAACGCTCTGATCGATTGCGTGACCCTCGTCACAGTCAAGGGCTACTCGCTACGAGCAAGATACCCGTGGTCGACAATGCTCACCAAGTCCCCGTGGTCGCCGCGACCACAGGGGCAAGCGGGCGCGCAGTGATCACGGACGATCCCCTCGGGACGAGCACATCATGGCGACCACGAGGCAGGAGCACAGAGGATTGTCTCGGAGAGAATATCACCAGGTAGAATCTTCTCGTTCGACTAGAGTCCCTCCGCGCAACAGGGCCAATGTCTTTTCAAGACTAGGCTCTGAAGGAGAGGGTGGTCGGGCGTACGGCTTGGGCTGCAAGGCTTTCTCTGATGAGCTCCGCGCTGTCAGGTGGCCTTCCAAGTTCAAACCTGGCCACATGGATAGGTACAATGGGACCCAAAACCCAGAGGAGTTCCTTTCCATCTACGCTACCGCCATCATGGCAGCCGGGGGTGACGAGCTAGTCAAGGCTAATTACCTTACGACTGTTCTTGAGGGTGCTGCTCGGACGTGGCTGTTCAATCAGCAGGAAGGTTCCATCCGCTCTTGGGACCAACTTTGTGACGCTCTGATCGCCAATTTCCAGAGTTGTTATGTGCGTCTGGGCAAGGAGGATGATCTGCACAGATGATCCAGATGAACGGTGAGACCCTCCACAACTTCGTGAAGTGTTTCATCAAGACATCTCGGATGAATCAGTTGTCCGCGCCTTCAGAAACAGTGTCTGCGATGAGCGGCTCACCCAGGATTTAGAGATCAATGAGACCTGGACCGCCAATGATCTTTTCAAGGCGGCTGATTGCTATGCCAACGCGGCAGAGCGTGTTCAGTACAAGAAGGCGTTCGACAAGGGCGAACTTCCCGCCCAGCCTGGTGACACCAATCCTGGTGATAAGAAGTCCTAGAAGAAAAAGAACAAAGGTGCGCCAAGCAATACCGTTGCGGGTATAGATCGCGCACCTCCTCCCAAGAACGGACAGAAGAAGCCCTCCAATAATTACAAGGGCAAGAAGCCTGCCCAGGGAGGCGATCAAGGCAAGAAAGGTCCGAGTGACCGATATTGCCAGTTCCACCAGGGCTACGGCCACGATATCACCATTGCAGGACCTGGGTTGCAAAGCTCGAGGATTTCTACAATGGTAAAGGCCCCATACCCACCCTGCCCGAAAAAAGTGATGCCGGCAAGGCCAAGCGCCAAGCCGATGATGGTGATCGGGATGATGATGGTGACTATCCGGAGCCCGTGAACCACATAGCCGTTATCTTTGGCGGCTCCTTGGCCTATCCGTCTCGTCGAGAAGGGCAAACCACAGCCCGAGCCGATGAAGTGGACCGAGGTTTCCATCTCCTTCTACAAGGAGGATTGCCCCATTGGGATGACCAAGCCTCAGCGGCTCCCGCTGATGGTCGCTCCGACCATCAGCAACGCCAGAGTCGGGCGTGTCCTGATCGATGGCGGGAGTGCGCTGGACTTGCTTTCTGTAAAAGTCTTGGACGAGATACAGATTCCTCGTTCCAAGCTCAAAGAGGTCACGATGCCCTTCTATGGTATTGTACCGGGAGAAGCTGTTCAGCCACTGGGGCAGATTGTTCTGCCCGTTACCTTCGGCAGCCCAAGCAACTTTCGGATAGAGTTGATCACGTTTGACGTGGTCCACTTTCCATCTGCCTACAACGCGATCTTGGGCCGGCCATCTTTGGGTACGTTCATGGTCGTATCCCACCATGCATACCACTGCATAGATTCCAGGCCCCAGCGGCGTGATCACGGTCAAGGGCAACTACAATGCTACTTTAGATTGCGATGAGCAATCTCTTGCCCTGTTCGACCAACTTCCCCCGCGTGGTCCCGAAGTGGCGCAGACCAAGTTTGCCCGTCCCAAGGTTTCTCTCCAGCCAGCGGGAGAGACCAAGGAAGTTCCGCTGTCTCTTGACGATCCTTCCAGGACAGTTCATTTGGGGGTCAATCTGGACCCCAAATAGGAAATCGAGCCCATTGCCTTCCTCCGAGCTAATGCAGACGTGTTTGCCTGGGAGCCGTCTGACATGCCCGGGGTCCCAAGGGAGGTTATCGAGCACAAACCGGCGGTCCGCCGCACAAAAAGCCCGCTCGCCGTAAGCTTCGCCGCCGGATTTCAAGCGGGGATCATCAAGGATCGACTTGGTAAGTCTTTCATTCTTTGGGTTTATCCGTGAGGTTGATCACACCGAGTGGCTGGCCAACCCTGTGATTGTAATGAAGAAAGGCGGCAAGTGGCGGATGTGTGTCGACTACAATGACTTGAACGCGGCTTGTCCTAAGGACAATTTTCCGCTGCCTCGCATAGACCAGCTGGTCGACGCGACTACGGATGCCCAGCTTTTGAGTTTTTTGGATGCTTACTCCGGTTATCACCAAATAAGCATCTCCCCCGAGGATGAAGAAAAAACTGCCTTCATCACCCCTTCGGCACTTTCAGCTATATGACCATGTCTTTCGGTCTGGCAATGCTGGTGCCACCTTCCAGCGCTTAATGGAGAAGACTTTCCAAGAACAGCGCGGAAGGAACCTGGAGGTCTATGTTGACAACATAGTAGTAAAGAGCAAGTATGCACCGGATCATGTAAAAGACCTGGCCGAGACATTTCATAATCTCACCACGCACAGAATTAAATTGAATCCAGAGAAGTGCACTTTTGGCGTTCGATCCGGCATGCTGCTCGGCTATGTTATCGGTTCGCAAGGAATTTTTCTGCTACCCCTGAAAAAATCGAGGCCATTGAAAACATGAAGGCTCCGACCACCGTTACGGAAGTCCAGAGACTCACAGGGCGGATGGCTGCTTTATGCAGGTTTATTTCCCGTCAAGGTGAACGCGGGCTGCCCTTCTTCAAGGCGCTGCGCAAGCACAATGGCTTCGAGTGGACAGATGAGGCTGACAGATCTTTCAAAGATCTAAAGCAATACCTATCCAACCCACCTATCTTGACTACCCCGCGACATGGCGAACAACTTTTGCTTCATCTTGGCTGCACGCCACAAGCAGTTAGCGCGGTCTTGACGGTGGAAAGGGAAGGCATCCAGCGGCCAATCTGTTACGTGAGCGAGGTACTTCATGGATCAAAGGAGCGCTACCCTGAGGTCCAAAAGTTGCTCTACGCCTTGCTCATGTCCTCCAGAAAGCTTCGGCATTTTTTCCAGGCGCACCAAATAATGGTCCCGACCAAGTTCCCTCCGGGTGAAATCCTACGGAACAAGGAAGCTGGCGGACGAATAGCTAAGTGGGCAATGGAACTAGCAGAGTTCGACATTCTGTTTGTTGCCCGAACTGCTATTAAATCCCAGGTCCTGGTTGACTTTGTCGCTGAATGGACCTGCCCGCCCCAATCGCAGGAAGCTCCCGAGCAACCTGAAGAAACCCCCTGGACCATGTTTTTCGACGGCTCGAGCACTGGAAACTCGGGGGCTGGTTTTGATCTCATCTCCCCTCAAGGAGAGCAACTCCAGTATTCTATCCAATTACACTTTGCAGCAACTAACAACGCCGCGGAGTACGAGGCCCTCCTCGCTGGACTAAGAGCGTGCAAGTCACCCGGCGTCCAACGGCTAACTGTGAAGGGAGATTCACAGCTGGTCATCAATCAGGTAAACAAGGAGTATCAGTGCTGCGGTGACTTAATGGCGCGATACCTGATTGAAGTGAGGATGTTGGAGCGGCACTTTCGATTCTTCGAGGTGTTCTTCGTGCCTAGGAAGGACAACTTCTTGGCCGACCAGCTGTCCAAATTTGGATCCTCACGCGAACCTGCCTCGGCAGGGGTGCTCGTCGAGCACCTTTACAAGCCCTCTATCAACTCTTCGGACGAGGCAAAAGAGACAGGTGGTGCTGTCTCCGTCATCGAGCAGGCTGCGGACTGGACAACGCCATTTGTCCGGTACCTTGCATATGGTACCCTGCCCGACGACGAAGCCGAGTGTTCCCGGCTTATAAGGCGTGCTAGTCCATACAAGCTTGTGGACGGCATCCTTTACCGGCAAGGTGCTCTGGGATTACTCTCCAAGTGCATCTCGCAGCAGGAGGGTGTGTTCCTTCTTAGGGACATACACGAGGGTGCCTGTGGCAACCACGCCTCCTTCAGGACTCTGGTCGGCAAAGCGTTTCGTATGGGCTATTACTGGCCCACAGTGCTACAGGATGCCCGGGATGTGGTAACTAAGTGCAAGGCATGCCAATTTCACTCCCGGAAGGCCCATAAGCCCTCCCAAGAGCTCCAAACGATCCCCCCATCATGAACTTTCTCCACATGGGGTCTGAATCTGCTCGGCCCGTTCCCCAAGGGGGTTCAAGGGCTGCACGCACCTGCTCGTCGCCATCGACACCTTTACAAAGTGGATTGAGGCCGAGCCTGTGTCATCTCTTCATGCCAAAACGGCTGTGCCGCTTCGGGATTCCCCCACAAGCTGATCACCGATAACGGTCCCCAGTTCAGAAGCGAGCTATTCCAGGAATATTGCGAATAGCTGGGCACCAAGGTCTGCTTCGCCTTTGTGGTACATCCACAGAGCAATGGAGCAGTCGAGCGAGCTAACGGACAGATAGTCCAGGGTATCAAACGGCGTGTGTTCGCGACTATCAAAGAGCACAATAAAGCTTGGGTCGACAAAGTTCCTTTCGTCCTTTGGGCCGTTTGCACCACAGCCAGCCGGGCAACCGGGAAAACTCCTTTCCAACTGGTCTACGGTGTAGAAGCCATTGTGCCCGCCGAAGTGGTACTCGGCTCGCCTCGCACGAGCTCGGTCAACATGGTTGACACAGAGCAAGAGCGCTTGCTCGAACTCGACCTCCTCGAAGGCACACGCGACCTGGCACAAGTCAGAATGGCGCGCTACCAGCAGGATCTTCGCTGGCACGCTGCCAAATCTGTCCGACCAAGGACTTTGAAGGTGGGCGACCTCGTTCTGCGCCGCGTCCAGAGCCTGTCCAATGCCAACATGTTAACACCCCGATGGGAGGGCCGTTCACGGTCGTTTCTACTACTCGCCCGGGGGCTGTTCGCCTGGCAATGGAGGGCGGGAGAGATCTGACCGGCACTTGGAACATCGACCAGCTTCGTAAATTCTTTGTGTAGGTCTTTCGTTTGTTTTCCTAGCTCTGCGCTTTTGTCAAACTTCGCCCCTTTGTTCATCCAAGTCTCTCGGGCTGCCATGTAAAGTCCAATCCAATCAATAGTGAATGCTCGCGGCCCCTGCGGCCCTTTTCACATCTTGTCTTCTCAGACTGCTTTCTCTCTAGTAACACTTGACGGCTGCCCGGTCTTGCAAACTCTTGGCTCCGCGATCTTCAGGATTTCCCTGGCCGCATCTAGTTTCAGCAAGTTTCTAAACTCAGGGTTGCTTAACACGGCTTTCTGCCTTGCGACTAAGTCTGCCCTCGTAAGCCCCCTACGGCAGAGGCACTTACCGCGCTCGGCACAACCACTCGGCAAAGCCTGCTCTCGTAAGCCCCCCGCGGTAGAGGCACTTTTCTTGTTCGGTTACCTTGGGAATCGCCTACCTTACGTTGACGAGCAGTTTATGGAATAAGTCGATCAGGATGCGGGTGTCGCTCTATCTCTCTACGCACGTGCTTGAATTCACAAACTTAGGTCTTCAAGCATCGTCCGTACCGGGGGCTAGGGTGTTTCTCTTCTGCTTGTGCACTGTTCGAGTTCGCAAATTCAGATTTTCGAACAGATGCACAACGGGGCTGGGAATTAGGCTGGCGTCCTACCATTTTTTTGAAAACTCTCTAGCGCTGTTTTGCCTTGCTCCTAACTTCCTGTTCGTTCTTGTCTTTTGGCTACTCTTTTTTGCAAGGAAAAGGTAAGAGTTCATTTACACTAACAAATTTTACAGGTACAAATGGCCCTTTCGGGAACTGCCCTACTGCTACTACTTAGAAGCAAGCTGCTCCTTCAGCTCCTCAATCTCTAGCTTGAGGCACAGGGATTCCCCTTGGGCTCTGATCCCTTCCTTCGCTTCAGCTCGGAGGCGCTCGGCTTCCTCCTCGCTGACCGTCCTGTGCTTGGCCTGCTCCTTGGACTCTGCACGAAGGGCTTCGACCTCCTCGGTCTTGGCCCACAGCTCCTCAGTCAGACTTTTGTTCTGACTAAGGCGCTACTCGGCGGTCTTGAGCTGCTCGGCCAGCTCTTTGACCCTTCCTTCCACGGCATGCGCCCTCGCGGCCAGCGCGCGAAGCTCCTCGGCCTCTTCTTGTGAGAGCTGCGGGGACGGCACCCTCTCCTCAGTTAGCTGGGCCTTGAGCTTCTTCACCTCCGCCTCGAGTCGGTTCCGACTTTCGGCCACGGCCATGAGCTCCCCCTCAAGCCACCTCGTGCGGCTCTGGAAAGCTCCCGAAATGGCACCGCGCTCGATGGCGACGCCTTCTTTGAAGTCCTCCATGGTGCCCCGCAAGACCTGAGTGAGAGAAGAACAAGTCCGTTATATTGGGTTGCTGGTAACTTAAACGGACAAGTTTTGGTTTGAGGCTTACCTCTTGAAGCCTGTGCTTCATGTTCCGGCGTAGGCGCTCCCCAAGTCCGTGGGTTGCGAAGCCCTGGCTGCTCGGAGCGGTCGCAGTGCTTGGGGGCAGTGGCGACGGGCAAAGATTTTTCGCCCTCGAGCTCCTGCCCTTCCTCTTCTTCCTCCGCCCGATTATCCTCGGGCAAGACCGGCGTTGCTCTGCTCGGCGACGTCGGTATTACCGCGGACAGGGCGACTTGTGCGCCCTGCTCGTGGCCATCCCTCTGCTCCCTGGCGGTAGGTCTCTCGCCCTGCTCGCCAGAGGTCTCCGTCGCCACAGGGACGAGTTGCCCCTGCGACGAAGTGCCCGGCAGGACCGCCTGCTCGGTCCCGACCCGGGCAGCTGACGGAGCGAACTCCTTGGCCCCCGCTCTTCGTGGCGTCGTGCCTCGCTTCTTCGGCTTCGAGCCGCTCCACTGCGCCCTTCAGCGCATCGATCTGGTCTGTGGAGCCCGGCGAAAGCATGGCCCACGCTGCCAGCTTGTCCTTGAGGGCGGCCAATCTCATTGTCCGCCACGCACCGTGTAGGTGCTCGGGCAGTAAGGACCGCTCGATCGCTGCGTCCACGTTGTCGCTGGCGATCACCTCCTCGGCAGCTGATGAAAATAATGCGTTAAGACCGGATCGGTTCGGTAGAATGTAAAGGGGGATATTCTTTATCATTGCATACCTGCCGTGCCCGCCATGGGAAGCTTGATCTTCCTCTTTGCTTCGTGACGGAGATTGCGCCTCTTGCTCGGCCGATCCTTGGCTTCTTGTTCGCCTTGGCCTCCGGGCGCCCACGGCGACAAACTCAGCCTCCTTGTGCGCGACCTCTTCTTCGAGCCTCCTCTGCTCGGCGATCTGTTGCAGCCATTCCATATGGCCCAGGTGAGCCCGTGCATAGCGCTTTAGCCAGTGGGTCAGATTCCGTACCTCTTCGTCGCCTTGCTCGGTGAGGAGGGATGGGCTTGGGCGTTCCCCCCTTGGCTAGCCGCGCGCGCTTGGCCTGCTCGGCGCGGATCGTCGCCACAGGGGGTTTCAGAGGTTGTTGGCGGCCGCTGCAGCGCGGCGAGATTCGCGTCGGCTCAGCGGCCACCTTGGGCTTCTCGGCCACCTTGGCCTTGCCCTTCCCCGCACCCTCCTTCGCGGACTCTTCGACCTCATCGACGATCCCGCTGATGATCAACTGCTCGTCCTGCGTATTTGGAGGCGAATGTGAGCATGCCATAATCGTGTAAGTCTAGCAACTCAGATGCGGTTTCTGCGAAAGTTACCTATGATGAGCGGACGAGCACGTTCCTTGGGCATGTGTAGGCCACCACTCCGGTCACCTCAGTGTCCTTCCTAGCGGCCTTCAGCAAGGCGTCGACCTATTCGGCCACCCATGCGTCTGTAGGTTTCACTGCCCGAATAGAAGATGTATTTATTTCCTGATCGGATGAATCACCAAAAAAGGGGGTGAGCGTTTGAGGAACTTACCCGAGCTCTCCTTGGTGATGTCCTCCCAGTCTTCTACCATGTAGAAGGGGTAGGACTTCTTCCGCAGCGAACAGATCCTATTCGCCACGAATTCTCGGATGATCTCTCTGCCCGTGAGCCCGAGGCCCACAAGAGAGGCGATCTTCTAAGTCAAGTACCACTCTTCGCCGGTCGGCTCCGGCCGCGGCATCTGCGTCCCCTTCACCGAAGCTTTGTCCGGTGAAGGAGAGCTTACTGCCGCCGCTCCGTTTGGTGTAGAACCACCTCATCCACCACGCGCCCATCGAGTCGAGCAGCGGTGGACGAGGGTACAGCGCGTTGTCGGCAATTGCCCGGAGCTTGAGGTAGTAGCACCCGAGCCCGGAATCGGCGGAGCTGCTCCTCGTTACTGCGTAGTATTGGAGGAACAGCCCCACCGACGGATCTACGCCCAGATAGCCTTCGCACAGGTGTGCGAAGACGACCATCTAGAGGAACGAGTTGGGGTTGAGATTCGCAACCTCCAGCCCGCTGATGTTCAGGAGGGCCTCCACGAATTCGCTTTCGGGAGACCTCAGCCCAAACATAGCGAAGACCTCGAAGTTGACGAACTCGTCTTTGAGCGGCTTCGGCATCTCCTCCTCCCTGGGCAGCCTCCAGCTGCCGGCGTCGATGTGCCCCTCTGCCTCTAAAGTCTTTAGGTCCTCCTCGGTCATGCTAGTGCCCGCGAACTTGGCCAAAGCAATACCCAGGTTTGGCGAGCAGCTTTGGAGGTGGGTTGCGACTGATTGATGCTAGAACAGTTGGAATAAGGGCTTGGAAAGGAAAGGTGCGCAAGAACGGAAGTGGCGAGCCACGGGCGGCTTGGGTGCTCTTTATAGCCCTGGTTCGAGTAGCTCTGCAATGTTTTTTTGCCACAAAACGCCTAGTTTTTTACTACAACGGCTAGTAAAAAGGTCGCCCGTTTCGACTGCGCAGCGAAAGTTATCGTTAGAATCTGCCAACGGTTAATTTTTCTGATTTCTGAATCGAGGGCTGGGTGCTCTGCTCAGACAGATGTGGTTCCCTGTTCGACGCAACAGAGTTGCTCGGCACTGGCGGGTTTGTTCGGTGCCGGACAAGACTTGTTCGGCTGAATCATAACCTGTTCGGTCGTCTGTTGCACGTCTTTGTAGCAAGGTACATTACACTCTTCGTGACTTGGAGTCTCAAGAGGAAGACCCCACTCTAGTGAGATATTCCACTTGAGTCTCAGGGGCTAGCTGTCGGGGATAAAATCACGGCCCATTGCCATGGCCCACTCCCTGACGGCCCAATCGAATAGCCTCCTAGGGCCTGCTCCCTAGAGGGCTCTATATGGCCCATGAGCATCCTGCCGAACAGCCTCATGGTTGGCACGGTGCGTGGTGGCCTAGACTTCATGTTCGAGTCCGACTCGAGCATGAGTTCTGCACGGCTACGTGAAGACCCCGACGAAGGTTTCCTGGGTTGGAGCAGACGTCGTGATACTCAAGAATTGGAGATATACCTTATCTACCTCAGGATGTATTTGGCATGTGTACGAGTTCGTTAAGTCCTCAGCCCGGCCCGATTATCCCTCGGTAGGTTGGTTGTTCAACACTATATAAACCATGCCCCTACGACGTGCAGAGGGCACCGGAGGATAAGCCAAGATTGCGTATTACTTCTTGTACACCCAGAATCTCGTCGAGACCTGTTCGTCTCACCGAGTTCCCTCTTGTAATCCTCTTTCATATAAAGAAGCAATGGACGTAGGGTTATTATCTCCCTGGAGAGGCCCGAACCAGGATAAAAAAAATTGTGTCTACTCGTTGCTCGTTGATTGCTGTTTACCTTGCTCGGCAGTGTCTTCAATCTCCCCTTCTCAAGAACCTTAGTTGACTTGGGACCGATATCCCAACCGTCGACAAGAATAGGTCAATAAACTTATGGTATGTTCCCATTTGCAACTGGGGAGAGAGGGGCTTTAAATAGATGGCTTGGAAAACTAGCCGTTGGGTTCAGATCTCGCAGACGTCGTACTGTCCAAAACTTTATCAGACAGTCCGGTAAATCAGATAAATCAAGACAGAGAGCACGTCCGGAGGGTGCCTCAGACAGTCCGACTTTCGGACAGTCCGTTATCACGGACAGTCCGTACCAGATTCTCGGACAGTCCGAGACTGCATCAAAGCCTCGACGAAAACATGGATAACTTTTTGCTCCGAACTCTGTTTTAGGTGATCTTGGGCTCTATGGAAAGCTGAGAACAAGGGTTATCTAATACACAAGGTATCACCACATCAAACCCAAATGAGTGGTGCATAGACCAAGGGAAGCCAAAGGCAACTCCACATCTTTGCACTCTCTAACCCCCTGAAAGGATCGCTATGCCGCCTAGAGGGGGGTGAATAGGCGAATAAAAGAAAATTGCAGAATTAATAGACTTGAACAGTAACCAGTCGGTCGGATGTTCCGATGGGGATCGGATGTTCCGACGTGGTACAGTACACCCTCCGTCGGATGTTCTGATCTGGGTCGGATGTTACGACGGACGTCGGATGTTCCGATCCGGGGTGTTCTGGATTTGTCGAAAACCTGCAGTAAAATCTGTTTTCTCGCAAAACCAAGGTTAGATCTATTCAAGAATACTCAGAACAGGCCAACACAAATAATAAAAACACCAAAACAAGATCAAGACAAAAACACGGTGATTTTTGTTTACCGATGTTCGGATCTTTGAAGGGAGATCCTACTCACCGTTAGGGAAGGCACAAAGCCCGGATCACCAAGACCCTAATCCCCCTTACCAGCGAAGCACAAAGCACTCACCGACGATCACTAGTTGAATCCTTTTCCTTGCGGAGGTAGATTCACACCTTCACAAACTCCGGAGGCACGCCACACAAAGATCGGCGACTCACCGGCGACACCTAGCCGTCTAGGCGCCCCTCAAGCCTCCAAGAGTAACAAATGCGATGAAGAAATTAGGAATCGCTAAGTGCTCAAAACTTGAATCTCTAATTCGCGGAGCACTTGAGTGCCTTGATCTCTCTAGATCTGGATCTCACAAAGATGAACAAGAGAGAGACAAGGCTATAGTTCTTGAGGGAAGATGAACAGGAAGAATTAGGTTCAAATCAAGGTGTAATCAGAGTGAGTAAACAAAGTCAGCTACCTTTGGAAGGTATTAGAGACGGCTTTAAATAGGGATTCTCGAAAGTAACCGTTGCAGCAGTTAATCCCGCATCGGATGTTCTGATCCCCCGTCGGATGTTCCGACCCGTGTCGGATGTTTCGATGGAAGTTCCGATGGACCCCTTACTGGATGGCTCGGAAAACTGGCAGGCTTGCTCACCATCGGATGTTCCGACCCTCGTCGGATGTTCTGATAGCATAGGTTCTGTATGAGGTGTATTTTGAATGGAAAACTCACACGAACTTCGAGATACCTATTTTAAGCACTTAGGAACCTTTATAAGCTTCTACATTTCATCTCTCTTTATAGTATGGCATCCCTAGGACTCAATAAGTAAAGATTTACAAATAAATACTAGTCTTGATGTCTTCTTGCAATATATCCGCTTTTGAGGGTTACACCATCTCATTTAAATATGTACCTCAAGGATTTTAATCTGTATAACATCTGTGCACAATTCTCCAATAGAAATATTAGCTCTATAATTGTAGCTCATTAATCACCAAAATCACTTAGGGCCTAGATGCACTTTCAATCTCCCCCTTTTTGGTGTATTGATGACAACAAATATAGCTCACAAATAAATTATAAACAAGAATATATGAAAGAGCTCCCCCTGAAACTATGGCAATAATAACAGCAAGAGCTCCCCCTATATCCTTGGCAAAAATGCAATATGGCAGGATATATGACACAATACGAAAAACAAAAATTACTAGCAATTCACCATTACATCATCATCACAGAATAAATAAAGTCTTACAGCCACAGCGTACCACATAAACCACCAAGTTTAAAACATAGTTTTGCACTTAAACAATCAAGTTTCAAACAAAGGAAACTAAGAGTAGAATAGATAAATGATAGCTTTTCTTCCCTTTTACATTTCTCCCCCTTTGGCGTCAAGACGCCAAAAAGAGAAAACAAACTAGATCACTCAATCCACTCTGGATCGCTGCTGCTGCTGCCACCCTGACCGCCAGCACCACCACCACCACCGGTGACCTCATCATCATCGTTGTTGTTGTTGCCGCCACCAGAAGGAGGAAGCCCAAACAGTCCTCGAGTATAGGTGTCAATGGTAGAGTAGGAGGACGCGGAATCATCAGAGGAGAGAGGCATACCAAGATGCTTCTTGATATCTTGAATCTGCTTTCGATTGTCGCGAAGACGCACAATGGATTCCTGAACCCGATCATTTGTCTTGCGGCACATGCAGAAGATAGATTTCAGCATCTTTTTGATGGAGCCTCCAGAAGATGATGGACTGGACCGAGCTGACGATGGGTCCGCGCTATCACGAGGAGCAGAAGAAGGCCCCACGCTATCACGAGTAGCCGAACCCCTCCTGGGTGGTGTCGCAGAAGTCCTACCAAGAGAAGTCAGTCCACGGGTGGTCACCAGGTATGGAGTATGCTTCACATCCAGTACAAACTTGAGACCAGTGACATGAATGATCATGCTCATCAGATAAGGAGCATAAGGACAGGTCCTCTTTGGATCACCAGCACTGATCTTGATCTCACACCAGATGAAGTCCAAGATATCAAAGGGACGCTCACGCAGACCAATCTTCATCAGAAGGTTGTGAGAATAGGAGAGAACACAAGAAGCGTCACCTTCTTTGGGACAAAGAGTCTTGCGAAGGATGCGGTTGAGCACTTGATAGAAGGGCTTCATGGTCTCAGTTGCTCCTACCTTAGTGGGAATCGGCCCATCATACAAGAACTTCAAGTCTTGATTCTTTAGGGCCTCCACATCATAGAGCTCCTCCATGTTGCCTCTAGTGGACAACTTCAGGTGCTGACCAAACTCCCTCTTTAAAAAGTTGTACCAGACTCCGTCACACATAAACCAGAAGAAGTCGCCAGGAGCGCCCCCAGCATAGTACAATGAAGCATAGAATTGGCAAATGACTTCATCGTTCCAATCATGCTGGAAGCTCAAGATGTCAGTCAATCCTATGGTGTCACAAACAGAAATGACCTCATTGATGACTGGATTGTTTGACAGTGCCATGCCTTCCCAATCAATGAATTGCATGCGCATCACAGGATTCTTCTTCTTCACAAAAGCAACATCATAGGAATCTTGATGAAAGAAGTTCCAAAATCTTTCATCGGTCCCTTCTTCCTTCTCATACGTCAAAGGATCATCAATCCTGCGGAGTTGAATCTCTTTAACATCCGCTACATAATAGCCAAGGATCTTCGGAGTGACATCAGGAGGAAATGTCCTTGATGTCTTCTTGATCATCAAAAGACCAATGGGATCACGAATATTGGCCCGCTTCCACTGAGCCAATCGCTCATGGAACAACGAAGGATCCTCATTGGGCTCGGCCGAGGGATGAGCGACAGTTGAACTTGAGGTTCTTTGCCGCTTGGAAGAAGACATCTGCATGACATATATGATGGAATCAAGAATTGAAAGAATTGAACGAGAATGCGCAAAATCCAACAGGGTCAGTGAGTACACCGTCGGAACATCCGACCGGGGGTCGGAACATCCGACGGTGTACAGCACGTGCCCTAAACGGGATCTTTCACATCTCGCATCAAAAACAACGAATCCGAGGCAGCAATAGGTAGGGAATGCTTCCATGAACAAGATAGAAGCATATTTAGCCTCGAACTCGAATCAAAACGACGCACATTGCACGTTCTAGAAGGTTTCAAGATTTGGGGCTTTTACCTTCAATGGAGGAGGAGGAAGACGCGCAGGAAGGAGATGGCGGCAGTGGGGAGGCGCGCGGGATGCAAGAGCCGCTGCCGTACAGTGCACCGCCGCCGGAAGTTCCGCCGCCGCCGGAAGATCCGCCGCGCGTCATAGCTCCCTGTGCCGTCGCCGCCCAAGAGGAGAGAGAGAGGAGGTAAAAGCTTAGGGCAAAACCCGTGGGGTAAAAAGGAGGAATAGGACCCACGCGGTTAAAAAGAAATAGAGGACAGACTGGGCGCCGTCGGAACATCCGACCCCCTCTTGCTGGATTTGAAAATTTTGGACTCCAGACACCTCGAGAATAGATGAGATTGCTCTGAGAGGATAGAGGGGAGTTCTAAGAAATGAATTTACCCATGAATGACCCGTAAGCATATCAATCAATCTATCTAAGGTCATCCATGAATAAATAGGATATAAATATCCGAAGAACCAAATCAATCAATTATTTACATATAATCTTATATAGCTATAGTAAAATAGATAACAAGATAAAGAAAACCTTTTCAATCACCAAACAATGTGTGCAATAGGTCAAGCAACATTCCGAGAGTCAAGGATATTCAATTCACTCCGCAACTCACAGAATTTTCTCTCATCAAGAGGTTTGGTGAAAATATCAGCTAGTTGGTTTTCGGTTCTCACATGAGTAATATCGATATCACCTTTGGTTGAATGGTCTCTTAGAAAGTGGTGGCGAATATCGATATGTTTGGTTCGAGAGTGTTGAATAGGATTGTTGGCTATTTTTATGGCACTCTCATTATCACACAAAAGTGGGATGTGGTTGAGGTTAAGGCCATAATCTCTCAAGGTTTGCCTCATCCAAAGTAGTTGAGCACAACAATGTCCTGCGGCAATATATTCAGCTTCGGCTGTGGATAGGGCTACAGAATGTTGTTTCTTGGACGCCCACGAAACGAGCGACCTTCCAAGAAATTGGCAAGTACCAGAGGTACTCTTCCTATCCACTTTACAACCGGCATAATCCGCATCCGAATAGCCAATTAGGTCAAAGTTTGACCCTCTAGGATACCAAAGGCCAGAGTTGGGTGTGTGTATCAAATATCTCAAGATTCTCTTGGTTGCCACTAAGTGACATTCCTTGGGTGCAGCTTGAAATCTTGCACACATACACACACTAAGCATAATATCAGGCCTAGATGCATAAAGGTAAAGTAGAGAGCCAATGATTGAACGATATACCTTTTGATCGACGTCCTTACCATTTACATTTAAATCAAGGTGACTATTTGTTGGCATAGGAGTTTTGATTGGTTTGGCGTCGCTCATATCAAACTTCTTAAGCATATCCTTCACGTACTTTGATTGGCTAATAGAAGTTCCTTCCTTCATTTGTTTCACTTGTAGTCCAAGGAAGAACTTCAACTCTCCCATCATAGACATCTCAAACCTTTTAGTCATTAAACTACTAAACTCCTCGCAAAAAACACTCATTAGTAGATCCAAATATGATATCATCAACCTAAACTTGACATACAAAGATATCACCATCTACTAGCTTAGTAAAGAGTGCAGGATCAGATTTACCCATTTCAAAACCTTTTCTCACCAAAAAGTCCTTCAGGCACTCATACTATGCACGAGGTGCTTGCTTCAACCCATAAAGCGCCTTATTGAGTTTGTAGACATGATTTGGATACTTTGTGTCTTCGAAACCCGGTGGTTGCTCAACGTAGACAAGCTCAGAAAGTGGACCGTTAAGAAAAGCGCTCTTGACATCCATTTGCCACAACTTAAAGCCATGGTGAGTAGCAAAAGCAATTAAAATTCTAATAGCATCTACTCTTACTACTGGAGCGTAACCGCAATCCAAACCTTCGATTTGTGTGAAGCCTTGTGCAACCAACCGTGCTTTGTTTCTTGTCACTATACCATGTTCGTCTTGTTTGTTGCGGAAGACCCATTTCGTACCAATGATATTTTGCTTTGGTCTTTCCACCAACTCCCACACTTCATTCCTAGTGAAGTTGTTTAACTCCTCTTGCATGGCAATAATCCAATCAGGATCCTTGATTGCCTGATCTATATTTAGTGGCTCAAGAGAGGAGACAAACGAGTAAAATACACAAAAATTTGAAAGGTGAGATCTAGTAGTTACTCCCTTGTTTATATCACCAATGATACTTTCGACGGGATCTCGTTGAACACTTTGACGAACTCTTAGATGTGCATTTGGTGGGTTAGGATCTTCATCATCACCTTCACTTGACTTATCATCCTCCTCTTCTTGAATAGTCGTTGGAGGTTCAATTTGATTTGATAAAGGTAGTGAATCTTCATCTTCTACGCCTTCTTGAGGTTTGACATCACCGATAGCCATTTTCTTGATCGCTTCACAAGGTGGCTCTTCTTTATCTAACACACATTGATCGACTTGCTCCACTTGAGAGCCGTTAGTCTCATCAAATGTCACGTCACGCGAGATTTCAACCACACCGGAGGTATTGTTGAAAACTCGATATGCAGAGGCATTTGTTCCATAACCAAGCATAAAACCTTCATCAACCTTAGGAGCAAACTTAGAACTTCTAGATTTCTTATTCAAAATATAACACTAACTGCCAAAAACTCTGAAGTATGAAATATTCGGCTTGTTACCGGTAAGAAGCTCATATGAAGTTTTCTTGAGTAACTTATGTAGATAGAGCCGGTTGATAGCATGACAGGTGGTGTTCACAGCTTCCATCCAATAAATGTCCGAAACCTTGTATTCATTCAGCATGGTTCTCGCCATCTCGATGAGGGTTCGATTCTTCCTCTCAACCACCCCATTTTGTTGAGGGGAGTAGGGAGCCGGGAACTCGTGCTTAATGCCTTCCTCATCAAGATATTCTTCAACATCGGTGTTTTTGAATTCCTTCCCATTATCACTTCGAATCTTTTTAATCTTCACTTCAAACTCGTTTTGAGATCTTCTCATAAACTTCTTTAAGATTCCTTTTGCCTCTGTCTTATCATGCAAAAAGAATACCCACGTGAAGCGTGAAAAATCATCAACAATAACAAGACCATATTCGTTACCTCCTATACTTATGTATGCAATAGGTCCAAAGAGGTCCATATGTAGTAGTTGTAGAGGTCTTGTCGTGGTCATCACATTCTTCGAAGGATGGGGTGCTCCAGCTTGTTTTCCCGCTTGACATGCGCTACAAGGCCTGTCTTTCTCAAACTTCACATTTGTTAGTCCGATGATGTGATTCCCTTTCGAGAGTTTGTGAAGGTTTCTCATACCAACATGGGCTAGTCGGCGATGCCAAAGCCAACCCATGCTAGATTTAGCCAGTAGGCATATCCCAGGGCTTGGCCTATCCGTGGAGAAATCCACAAGATAGAGCTTTCTCTTTCGATGACCTTTAAAGGCTATTAAACCATCACTCCTTCGAACGACATTCACACCATCACAAGAAAATATACAATCATAACCGGTAGCACAAAATTGTTGTACCGATAGTAGATTATATTTCAATGAATCGACAAGTAAGACATTTGTAAGAAAAAGATTTTCAGAAATTGCAATCTTACCAAGACCTAGTACATCACCTTTACTGTCATCCCCAAAAGTAATGCTCTCACTTGGTTGATTATAGCAGTTAATTTGAGAGAACATTTTCTTCTCTCCGGTCATATGATGAGTGCACCCGCTGTCGAGTATCCAACTAGGGCCATCGGAGAGATATTCCTTCAAAGTTTAAGCTTTGGTCTTAGGTACCCAAATTTAATTGGGTCCTTTGAGGTTAGTCACAAGAGCCTTCGGGACCCAAATGGATCTCACCAAAGATGCATTAGTACGCTTCGGTCCAACATGATAAGCAAGCACTCTTCCAAAATTATTCTTTTTAAGAATGTAAGAGGCATTAAAAGTAGAGTGAGAAATGTGAGCCTTTGAGCTTTCCTCTATCACGAAATGGATTGGCTTAGTGACCGGTGTCACCACAACATGTGCTTTCTTACCCTTCGGTGGAACATAGCCAAGTCCGGCATTCTTGAAGTTTCCTCTTCTCTTGTCTAGTATCTCATCAAGTCCCTTACGCGACTTGTAAGATCTTTGAATACCGTCCTCAAGTAGACCCTTTAACTTCTCATTCTCACTAGCAATATCTTGCAAAGTTGCGAAATTTGTTGCACAAGCATTCACATCCACATTGTAACACCTTGCGCGATCATTGCTCGTGGAAGGTTGTGAATCACAAGTTGCATTTGGAGAAGTAGAGGTGCTCTTCAACAATCATCAAACTTCACTTTAAGAGTCTCATGTGCTTCCTTTGCACCAATGAGTTCTTCTTTAAGTGAAGTATTGTTGATCTTAAGAGAGCTTGTTTTGGATTTGACCTTAGAAAATTCTTTGGTCATCTCCTCAACCCTCTTCTTTTCCAATGCAAGTTCCTTCTCAAGTTGAAGGTTTCTCTCCTTTTCAAGAATGAGCAAGTCTTCTCCTTTCTCAAGAAGGTCCTCTTGTTGCTCAACTCTCTCCATGAGCTCGGTCAACTTACTCATATCAAAATTTCTCATCATCTTGACCAAGCTAGCATGACTCATATCATCCTCATCATCACTAGAGTTGTTAGTATAAGAATTGACTAGAGATTTAGAGGATCTTGATGATACCTTAGGGCCATTGGCCATGAAGCACATAGATGGTTCATCATCATCCGTCAATTCGCCAAATAGAGATTAGGTCCTTTTTGGAATAGCCATTCTAAGACATGTTACACTCTCATCATCGGACTCGGAGTCGGATTTGGAGTTGGATTCGGAGTCCCACTCCTCACCAATGTGAGCTTCACCTCTTGAACTTCTCTTGTGTCTCTTACTCTTTTCTTTATCCTTCTTGTAACTCTTTTCTTTCTTCTTATCTTCCTTGTCCTTATCCTTCTTATGTGGACAATCGGCAATGAAATGTCCGGTTTCACCATATTCATAGCACTTTCTTCTTGAACTTCTTGAAGAGTTGGATTTGCCGGAATCCTTCTTGCCTTTACTATTGTAGCCATTCTTCTTGAGAAATTTGTTGAATCTTCTCACAAAGAACGCCATCTCTTCCATGTTCATTTGCCCATTGTCTTCATCACTGTTTGAGCTATCATCTTTTGCCTTTGACACTTTGCTCGCCTTCAATGCAATGCTCTTCTTCTTGCTTGATTGAGCCATCTCTTTAATGTTCGAGGCCTCTTGGTCCATCAACTTATCACTGAGAATTCTTTCAAGTACTTCATGCGGTGTGATTGCATGATAGTTGTCTCTATCTCGAATCATTTGCACTAAATGGCGATTGGTTGGAGTGATAGCCCGGAGTAGAATCTTGACCACCTCATGATCAGTGAGAGACTTGCAACCAAGTCCCTTTGCCTCATTAACCAACACCATGAGTCGATCAAACATTGTCTTGTAGTCTTCTCCTTCTTCTAGGATGAACCTACCTAGCTTGCCATTGATAAGCTCGATCTTGGTTTCCCTCACACTTGATGTGCCTTCGTGAACAACCTTGAGGGTATCCCAAATTGTTTTGGCTTCTTCAAATCCGTCAACTCGGTTGAATTCACTTGGGCTCAAAGCACCAAATAATGCGTTGACGGCTTGATAGTTGCGGAAGGAGTCTCTTTCCTCATCAGCAGTGAGATTCTCTGGTTCCTTGGGCTTGAAACCTGTTTCTACAATTCTCCAAATAGAAGGATGAATAGACATTAGATACATCTTCATCTTATGTCTCCATTGTGGGTAGTATGTGCCATCGAAGTGAGACGCACGCCCAGAGGGAACAGAGACATGAGATGAGGATGTTGAATCAGGATAAGCATAAGGAATAGTGGCCTTTTTGTTGCCTTCACTTGAAGTCTCGATCTCGTCTTTGTTGTTAGGCATGATTCTCCAAGCTGTTAAGCTCAAAAACAGGAGGTTAGGCTCTGATACCAATTGAATGGATCGCTATGCCGCCTAGAGGGGGTGAATAGGCGAATAAAACAAAATTGCGGAATTAATAGACTACCAGTCGGTCGGATGTTCCGATGGGGATCGGATGTTCCGACGTGGTACAGTACACCCTCCGTCGGATGTTCTGATCTGGGTCGGATGTTCCGACGGACGTCGGATGGTCCGATCCGGGGTGTTCTGGATTTGTCGAAAACCTGCAGTAAAATCTGTTTTCTCGCAAAACCAAGGTTAGATCTATTCAAGAATACTCAGAACAGGACAACACAAGTAATAAAAACACCAAAACAAGATCAAGACAAAAACACGGTGATTTTTGTTTACCGATGTTCGGATCTTTGAAGGAAGATCCTACTCACCGTTAGGGAAGGCACAAAGCCCGGATCACCAAGACCCTAATCCCCCTTACCAGCGAAGCACAAAACACTCACCGACGATCACTAGTTGAATCCTTCTCCTTGCGGAGGTAGATTCACACCTTCACAAACTCCGGAGGCACGCCACACAAAGATCGGCGACTCACCGGCGACACCTAGCCGTCTAGGAGCCCTTCAAACCTCCAAGAGTAACAAATGCGATGAAGAAATTAGGAATCGCTAAGTGCTCAAAACTTTAATCTCTAATTCGCGGAGCACTTGAGTGTCTTGATCTCTCTAGATCTGGATCTCACAAAGATGAACAAGAGAGAGACAAGGCTATAGTTCTCGAGGGAAGATGAACAGGAAGAATTAGGTTCAAATCAAGGTGTAATCAGAGTGAGTAAACAGTGTCAGCAACCTTTGGAAGGTATTAGAGACGGTTTTAAATAGGGATTCTCGAAAGTAGCCGTTGCAGCAGTTAATCCCGCATCGGATGTTCTGATCCCCCGTCGGATGTTCCGACCCGTGTCGGATGTTCCGATGGACCCCTTACTGGATGGCTTGGAAAACTGGCAGGCTTGCTCACCATCGGATGTTTCGACCCTCGTCGGATGTTCTGATGGCATAGGTTCTATATGAGGTGTATTTTGAATGGAAAACTCATACGAACTTCGAGATACCTATTTAAGCACTTAGGAACCTTTATAAGCATCTCCATTTCATCCCTCTTTATAGTATGGCATCCCTAGGACTCAATAAGTAAAGATTTGCAAATAAATACTAGTCTTGATGCCTTCTTGCAATATATCCACTTTTGAGGGTTACACCATCTCATTTAAAAATGTACCTCATGGATTTTAATTTGTATAACATCTGTGCACAATTCTCCAATAGAAATATTAGCTCTATAATTGTAGCTCATTAATCACCAAAATCACTTAGGGCCTAGATGCACTCCCCCATCAATCACTTCTCTTTGTCTCGTCACAAGGATTGATCAATTGAGCACCTGAGACATATCAAAGCCATTCTCCATGGCATCCCCCTTAATAGTACGACAATTCTTAGACTCAAATGAAAGTAAGAAAGTACAATTCTAGGAATAGCACTTGTCGTCTTCTTTTCTTGATGCCGTCGCAAACTTGAAGTAATGTGCATGATGACCTTCACCAAATGATTGACGACGCCATCACCTTGCCAACCTTGACTTGGTTCACCTCATGAGACTCTTGTCTTATTGACATTGACTTGATCATCTCCCGACGATCTCCACGTCAAATCGATCTCAACTTGGTCCTCAACTCTTGGTGACAACATCATCTTGTTGACTACGGCTTAGCCATCATCCTCTTGACATACCTTAGTCATCACACACATGAACGGGACCTAATTCTTTCCAAATCACTCAATAAATCTATTAGTCCCGAAAGCTCAATACATATGAATAAGTTTACGTTCGTGAGCAATTAAGCACGTCAAGCGTTTCATACAAGGAGACACAATATGAATAAAAACACTTGACATAATATTGTTTATTAAGTGTATCATGACATATATAACTAATCTATATGCACTAGAGAGGTGATTGCCAACATGATGAAACAATTAAATCATGGCAAAGAACATAATCTTCACTTAAATGAAGCACATCAAAGGATATATAAGAATTGTTTATGTGCGAACAACATTTAGAACAAGAGTGAAAATGTGGACAAAACTATATTAAACTTCACTAAGTGAGATGCATGAGAATATATACAAACAAGGCATGCACACACCGATTCCATTTATAGGAATATGAAGTTTAATTCTAGATAAGATATAGAGCACTTGCACATGAGAAATGCAATAACAAATGTAGATCAAGGATACCGAGATTGCATACCTCAATTAGCCATCTATCCTATTTGCATATATGGGACTAAGGGAAATCTATAATTAAGTGTGTCGACGGTTGCGATATCAGTCCCAAGTCAACTAAGATTCTTGAGAAAAGGGAGATAGAAGACCTGCCGAGCAAGGCAAACAGCAATCAACGAGCAACAGGGAGACACAGGGTTTTTTTATGCTGGTTCGGGCCTCTCAGGGGAGATAATAGCCCTACGTCCAGCCATTCTTTATATCAAAGAGGATTACAAGGTGGAAACTCGACGAGACAAACAGGTCTCGGCGAGCAATATGCGACAATGCGAAGTCTCTTGGCGTAAGATCAGGTGCCGTCTACACGCCGTAGAGGACTTGTTTATATAGTGTTGATCAAACCGACCTCCCGAGGGATAATCGGGCCTGGCTGACTACGAGATCGTAACGAACTCATACATGCCAAATATATCCCGAGGTAGATAAGGCATACTCCAATTCTTGGTGATCACGACATCTACTCCAATCTGGGAAACCAACGTCCGGGTCTTCACGTAGCTGTGCAGAACTCTGTTCGAGTCGGACTCAAACATGATTCCTAGGCCATTACACACCGTGCCAGGCAGGAGGCTGTTCGGCAGGATGCACATGGGCCTGAAAGAACCTTCTAGGGAGCTGGGCCCTAGTAGGCTGTTCGATTGGGCCGTCAGGGAGTGAGCCATGGCAATGGGCCGTGATTTTATCCCCGACAGCTAGCCCCCGAGACTCAAGTTGAAGGACTCACTAGAGTGGGGTCTTCCTCTTGAGACTCAAAGTCACGAAGAGGGAAATTCGCTGTTACAAAGACATGCAACAAACGACCGAGTAGGTTATGGTTCTCCCGAACAGGACTTGTTCGGAACCGAGCAAACCCGATCAGAGCGAGGATCTGACCGAGCAGCTGCACGCCAAGACCGAAGAGGTCGAGGCCCTTCGTGCGGAGGCCGAGGAGCAGGCCAAGCACAGGACAATCAGCAAGGAGGAAGCCGAGCGTCTCCGAGCTAAGGTCGGAGAAGGAATCAAAGCCCAGGGTGAAGTCGCGCGCCTCAAGTTAGAAATTGAGGAGCTAAAGGAGCAGCTTCCTTCTAAGTAGCAGTAGGGCTGTACCCTGAAAGGACCTTGTACCTGCAAACTTTTGTTAATGTAAATAAAGAGACTTACCTTTTCCCGGCAAAAAGAGCAGCAAAAAGCCAAGAACGAACAGAAAACCAAGAGTGAGGCGAAATAGCGCTAGAAAGTTATAGGAAAAACGATAGCAGGCCAGCCTAACTCCCAGCCCCTATTGTGCATCTGCTCGAAAACCTGAGTTTACGAACTCGAACAGGTGCACAAGAGAAAGAGCGACACCCTTGCCCCCGGTACGGACGATGCTTGTAGACCTAAGTTTGCGAAATCAAGCACGTGCGTAGAGAGTTAGAGCGACACTCGCATCCTGATCGGCTCATTCCATGAACCGCTCGTCGCCGTAAGTTAGGCGATTCAGAGGGTAACCGAAAAAGGAAAGTGTCTCTGCTGCGGGGGGCTTACGAGAGCAGGCTTTGCCAAGTGGTTGTGCCGTGAGCGGTAAGTGCCTCTGCCGCGGAGGGCTTACAAGAGCAGACTTAGCTGAGAAAAAAGTCGATGTTCGTAACTCGAGTTTAGGAACTTCTTTGAAACTAGATACGGGCAAGAAACCACGAAGATCGTGGAGCCAAGAGTTAGCAAGACCAGGCGACCATCAAGTATTACCGAGAGAAGATAGTGCGAGAAGACAAGAAGTGAAAAGGGCCGTGAGGGGCGCGAACATTCTTAGACTACCTTACTCTCTGTAACACTTGATGGCTGCCTGCCTTGCGTAACTCTTGGCTCCACAATCTTAAGGTTTTCCCGCCCGTATCTAGCTTCAACAAGTTCATAAACTCAGAGTTGCGAACACGCAAGATCCAAATTTGCGGCTAAGCTCGCTCGAAGCCCTCCGCGCGCAGAGGCACTTCGACAACCACTTGGCAAAGCCTACTCGAAGCCCTCCGCGCAGACGACTTTCCTTGTTCGTTACCTTCGAATCGCCTAACTTACGTTAACGAAAGCCTCGAACGAGTCGATCAGATACGGAGTCGCTTAACTCTCTACGCACGCGTTTGAAGTCGCAAGTTCAGTGTCTTCATGCATCGTCTGCATCGGGCTAGGGCGCCGCTTTTTTCTTGTGCACTGCTCGAAGTTCGCAAACTCAGTCCTCGAGCAACCGCACAACGGACCGGAGTTAGGCTAAGCGCTCTACCGGTTTTCTTAAAACTTTAGCGCTGTTCGCCTTTGCTCTTGGTTTCTTCATCGCCCTTGTCTTTTTGCGCTTTTTGCAAGAAAAGTCGCTCGGTCGACTCTCGCTCGATTCAAGCGTTGTTTCGGCGGTCTTGAGTGCTCGGCCCGGCTCCTCAAGGACTCGCCTCTCCTCGGTCAGTTGGGACTTGAGCTGAATTTCGGCAACCCCGGTACATTTTCAGTTTTCCAGTTCCTTTCCTTAGCGTTGGCTTTCCAAAACCTCGTTGGTCTTTCGCTCCCGTAGCGCTCCCCGAGCATGTCTTTTTATCTGGCGACGACCTGTACGGCTCCGGTTAACCGAAGCGGTGCACCACCGATGGAGTTCTGCCCACCATAAGCCGATTCTCATCGCAACGGGCATGCCCACCGTAAGCCGATTCTCATCGCAACGGGCGCTCCTGGCGCTGGTTCCGCACCCGCCGAGGCGACACCAACGCTACATGGGTCCATGCCCGGATAAGATTTTGCCTCGCACGTCTTGCCTGCGGCTAAGGTCCCGATCGCCTTCTTTGGTTAGCGGTCTTAGCCACAGCGGGGCTGCACTTGCCCGCACACGTCTTTTTTATCCTTGCTACGTCCTTCCTGGCACGGTAATCCAGAGCAATGCACCACCAACGGAGTCCTGCCCACCGTAAGCCGATTCTCATCGCAACGGGCACTCCTGGCGTCGGTTCTGCATTCGCCGTGGTGACACTAACGCTATCGGGGGACGTACCCGGGCAAATTATGTTTTGTGCGGGTAGGTCGTCTTTTGCGTGTTTTTCAAAACTCGCTTTGCTCTTCTTAGGGCCTGTTCTTGCCCTCTTTTTTTCCTTGCTGGCTCATTTCCAGACTCCGGTGATGGTCGCGGCGAGGTTCCAGACCTCCCCACCAAAACCGATGTATGCATGCCCGGGGACTGATTCACTCCACCACAGATGATTTCGCCTTTGTTCGCATCGCCTTCACATTCGGCTAAGTCAAGGTAGCGCCACCAACGGAGTCCTCGCCCACCATAAGCCGATTCTCATCATAACGGGCATGCCCACCGTAGTCGATTCTCATCGCAACGGCACTCAAGCGCCGGTTACGACTTGCCAAGACAACGCTAACACCGCCGCAAGGAATACGTCATGGGTAAAGCGTTGATTTCACACGTTCTCTTGCGGCTCGACCGATCGGGTTGTTATTCACCTCGCGACCGGGCGGTTCTTCGCCTTATCTGATCCGTCCCCGCGACGAGCTCGTGCTTCGGGTGGATCACTCGCGACCGGCAGCTCTTCGCCCGAGCGCTGGCTCCTACCGCACGCCGCTGGTCGCACTTTCTGGTTCCCTTAACAAGCTCCGTGCTCGGGGACTAGATCTCCTTACTTGGTTCCTTTGGCGAGCTCTACGCTTGGGGACTAGGTCACCTTCCCTCTCGTATGCATTGTCTGCTCCTGGCACACGATCTACGTCTGGGGGCACATCACCATCACTCCTGAGCGCGACATTCGCTCGAGAGCGCAATCTCTATTTTCTCGGGCAAGCTCTAGCCCGAGAGGTGGTTCCCCTATCTTTTCCTAGGCATCTGAATGCCTGGATGCAGCAACACGAGTCAGTCTCGCGACTTGCTATGTTCATTCTCCCAGAAGATCTGATCATACCGGATGCGGTGGTATGCTCTTCACTACTAAGAATCCAATCCCTCCTTGATGATGTTCAGCCTCAAGGAAATGATTCACCTCACTTCTTTCGATTTCTGTATCGAGGGCTGGGTACTCTGCTCGGACCGATGTCGTTCCCTGTTCGATGCAACAGAGTTGCTCGGCGCCGGGCGGGTTTGTTCGGTCCCGAACAAGTATTGTTCGGTTGAACCATAACCTGTTCGGTCGCCTGTTGCACGTCTTTGTAGCAGGAAAAATACCCTCTTCGTGACTTAGAGTCTCAAGAGGAAGACCCCACTCTAGTGAGTCCTTCCACTTGAGTCTCGGGGGCTAGCTGTCGGGGATAAAATCACGGTCCATTGCCATGGCCCACTCCCTGACGGCCCAGTCGAACAGCCTGCCAGGGCCCAGCTCTCTGGAAGGTTCTATCAGGCCCATATGCATCCTGCCGAACAACTTCCTGGCTGGCACGGTGCGTAATGGCCTAGGATTCCTGTTTGAGTCCGACTCGAACAAGAGTTCTGCACGGCTACGTGAAGACCCGGACGTGGTTTCCCGGATTGGAATGGGAGTCGTGATCCCCAAGACTAGGAGTTTGTCTTATCTACTGTGGGGCGTATTTGGCATGGTATGAGTTCGTTATGATCTCGTAGTTAGCCCGGCCCGATATTCCCTCCGTAGATCGGTTTGTTCCGCACTATATAAACAGGGCCCCTACGGCATGTAGAGGGCACGGTGTTTAGGTCAAGCCACCACCTGATCCTCGCATCATAGCATATTGTTTCCTATACACCATAATCTCGCCGAGACTTCTTCGTCTCGTCGAGCCACCTCTTGTATTCATCTCTGATATATAAGAAAGGCTGGACGTAGGGCTATTATCTCTTCCGAGAGGCCTGAACCAGGATAAAAACACTTGTCTCCCTGTTCGTCGTTGATTGTTGTTCATGGTTGTTCGGCGTGTCTCCTATCTCACTCTTAAAGAACCTTAGCGACTTGAGATCGATATCTCAACCGTCGACAAGTGATTTAATAGCGGTTCGGGCAGCAAACAGAATATCAAATTCTACTAGTTCCATTGCCCAGTTAGCTATACGTCCGCCGGCTTTCTTGTTCCGTAGGATTTCTCCCAGAGGGAACTTGGTCGGGACCAGTATTTGATGCGCCTGGAAGTAATGTCGAAGCTTCCTGGAGGACATGAGCAAAGCGTAGAGCAACTTTTGGACCTCAGGGTAACGCTCCTTTGATCCATGAAGCACATCGCTCACGTAATAGATTGGCCGCTGGATGTCTTCCCTTTCCACCGTCAAGACCGCGCTCTCCGCTTGTGGCGTGCAGCCAAGATACAACAAAAGCTGTTCGCCATGTCGCGCGGTAGTCAAGACGGGTGGGTTGGACAGGTATTGCTTTAGATCTTGGAAAGATCTATCATCCACCTCTGTCCACTCGAAACCATTGTGCTTGCGCAGGGCTTAAAAGAAGGGCAGCTCGCATTCGCCTTGACGGGAAATAAACCTGCTTATAGCAGCCATCCGCCCTGTGAGGCTCTGAACATCCTTGACGGTAGTCGGAGCCTGCATGTTTTCAATGGCCTCGATTTTTTCAGGGTTAGCTGAGATTCCTTGTGAACCTATGACATAGCCGAGCAACATTCCAGATCGAACACCAAAGGTACACTTATCTGGATTTAATTTAATTCGATGCCTGGTGAGATTACGAAAAGTCTCGGCCAGGTCTTTTACATGATCTGGAGCATACTTGCTCTTTACAAATATGTCGTCGTCTCGTCGACATAGACCTCCAGGTTCCTTCCGCGCTGTTCTGGGAAAGTCTTCTCCATTAAGCACTAGAACGTGGCACCAGCATTGCGCAGACCGAAAGACATGGTCGTATAGCAGAAAGTGCCGAAGGGGGGTGATGAAGGCAATCTTCTCTTCATCCTCGGGGGAGATGCTTATTTGGTGATAACCGGAGTAAGCATCCAAAAAACTCAACAGCTGGGCATCCGCAGTCACGTCGACCAGCTGGTCTATGCGAGGCAGCGGAAAATTATCCTTAGGACAAGCCGCGTTCAAATCTGTGTGGTCGACACACATCCTCCACTTGCCGCCTTTCTTCTTTACACTCATAGGGTTGGCCAGCCACTCGGTGTGATCAACCTCGCGGATGAAACCAGCAGCGAGCAGCTTGCTAAGCTGATCTTTTATGATCCCCTGCTTGAAATCCGAAAAGCGTCGAAGCTTCTGGCGATCAGGCTTCTTGTCCGACCGGACTTCCAGTTTTTGCTCAATAACCTGCCTTGGGACCCCGGGCATGTCAGACGGCTCCCAGGCAAACACGTCTGCATTAGCTCGGAGCAAGGCAATGAGCTCGCTTTCCTATTTGGGGTTCAGATTGGCCCCCAAATAAACTGTCTTGGAAGAGTCATCAAGAGATAGCGGAACTTCCTTAGTCTCTCCCCCTGGCTGGACAGAAACCTTGGGACGGGCAGACTTGGTCTGCGGAACCTCGGGACCACGCTGTGGAAGCTGGTCGACCAGGGCAAGGGATTGCTCGTCGCAATCTAGAGCAGTCTTGTAGTTCCCTTGACCGTGATCACGCCGCTGGGGCCCGGTATCTTCACGCAATGGTATGAGTGGTGGGATACGGCCATGAACTTGCTAAGAGATGGCCGGCACAAGATCGCGTTGTAGGCCGATGGGAAGTCAACCACGTCAAACGTGATCAACTCTGTCCGGAAGTTGCTAGGGCTACCGAAGGTAATGAGCAGGACGATATGCCCCAACGGCTTAACAGCTTCTCCCGGCACAATCCCATAGAAGGGCATCGTGACCTCTTTGAGCTTGGAACGAGGAATCTGCATCTCGTCCAAGACTTTTGCTGAAAGCAAGTCCAGCACACTCCCGCCGTCGATCAAGACATGGCCAACTGTAGCGTTGCTGATGGTCAGGGCGACCTCCAGTGGGAGCCGCTGAGGCCTGGTCATCCCTGTGGGGCAATCCTCCTTAGAGAAGGAGATAGGAAACTCGGTCCACTTCATTGTCTCGGGCTGTGGTTTGCCCTTCTCAACGTTGTGGACCTCTCGAGCAGCTTCCTTGAGGCTGCGCCGAGAGGAATACGCCGAGGAGCCGCCAAAGATAACGGCTATGTGGTTCACGGGCTCAGGATTGTCATCCTCATCGTCCCGATCACCACTGTCGGCTTGGCGCTTGTCCTTGCCGGCATCACCTTTTTCGGGCAGGTTGGGCATTGGCCCCTTGCCGTTGTAGAAATCCTCGAGCTTTGCAGCCCAGGTCCTGCAATGGCGGATATCGTGCCCGTAATACTTGTGGAACTGGCGGTATCGGTCACTCGGACCTTTCTTGCCTCCCTGGGCGGGCTTTTTGCCCTTGTAGTTATTGTTGGGCTTGTTCTGCCCGTACTTGGGAGGAGGGCGCGATCTATACCGGCGACAGTGTTGTTCGCATCACCTTTGTTCTTCTTCTTCTGGGACTTCTTGTCACCAGGATTGTTGCTGCTCTTCTTCTTCTTCTTCTTCTCATCCACACCAGGCTGGGCGTGCAGCTCGCCCTTGTCAAACGCCTTCTTATACTGAACGCGTTCTGCCGCATTGGCAGAGTGATCAGCCGTCTTGAACAGGTCGTTGGCGGTCCAGGTCTCGTTGATCTCAAAATCCTGGGTGAGCCGCTCGTCGCGGACTCTGTTTTTGAAGGCGCGGACAACAGATTCCTCCGAGATGTTCGGGATCGTGTTGCGGATCTTGATGAAATGCTTCACGAAATTGCGGCGGGTCTCCCCGTTCATCTGGATCATTTGGTGCTGATCATCCTCCTTGCTCAGACGCACGTAACAGCTCTGGAATTTGGCGATCAGAGCGTCCCAAAGTTGGTCCCAAGAGCGGATGGAACCTTCCTGCTGGTTGAACAGCCATGTCCGAGCGGCGCCCTCAAGGACAGTCGGGAGGTAATTTGCCATTACTAGCTCGTCACCCCCGGCTGCCATGATGGCGGTAGCGTAGATGGAAAGGAACTCCTTTGGGTTCTGCGTCCCATTGTACCTCTCCACGTGGCCAGGTTTGAACTTGGATGGACACCTGACAGCGTGGAGCTCATCAGAGAAGGCCTTGCAGCCCAAGCTGTACGACCGACCACCATCTCCCGCATAACCTAGTCTTGAAAAGACATTGGTCGTGTTGCGTGGAGGAACTCTTGTTGAACGGGAGGACTCAACCTGGAGAAATTCTCTCTGGGACAGCCCTCCGCGCTCCTTCCTCGTGGTCGCTACGATGCGCTCCTCCCGAGGGGATCGTCCGTGATCGTCGCGCGCCCGCTTGCCCCTGTGATCGCGTCACGGGGACTTGGCGAACGTGGGCGACCACGGGTAGCTTGCTCATGGACAGTGATCCTTTGACGGTGACAGGGGCCACGCGATCGATCGGAGCTGTCCGAGCCATTTCGGGCAGGTTGACAGCTCTTCCTGGAGGAATTGTTGACTTCGCCTAAGGACTTGAGGCCTTCAGCCTGTCTCTCTAGGTGGGAAGCAACAGCGTCGCCCATACGGGCGAGGTCGGCCTGGTTGGTGGATCTGAGCACCGTTGCCATGGCCCGGAGTCGTTCCCAACTCTGATCTAGGGGTCCTGGGATCCCTGATGCTTCGGCGTTTTGACCGACCGAAGTCTGATCATGCGGGGATTCTACCCGAACAGGCGAAACTTCCGCCGGGGGACTTGGTGTAGGCGCGCGAGGCGGGTCGCGACGCTGTCGCTTGCGCTGGTCGCGGATCTGCGCCAAGTTCTGATTGATGGAAGCGTCAAGATTGTGGCGAACAACATCTTGCTCGCGAGCAGCCAGCGTGGCCCCATCTTGATGCCGGGCAGGATTGGACTGCGCGATCTCATCGGCCGCCGTAGCCCACGCAGGATCCTCTGAAGTTCCTGCACCGGCCATGTCGATGCTGCGACGGCCATGTGTTGGCACGCTAGACGGCGTCATCACTGTGTCGCCACAGGAGGAATCAACCGACATAGCCTTGGAATCCGATAGATCTAAACCAGCGTAAAGATCGTCGGTTCCGTAGTCATCGTCAATGACGGGAGCCTGATCTATGACCATCTCCGGAGCGTAACTGGAGACCTCTGTCCCAGATCTGGAAAGCGATCGAGATCGAACAGATCGATTTGATCTGACAGGGGAATTGACATCCTGTCCTTCTGAGTCGTACCCTTCAGGAAGATTTTCATGGTCGCTGAACGAATTCGACATGCTCGAACAAGCTTGATCTGCTATCCCGACGGACGGCGCCAACTGTCGCCGGTTGGGATATCGGTCCCAAGTCAACTAAAGTTCTTGAGAAAAGGGAGATAGAAGACCTGCCGAGCAAGGCAAACAGCAATCAACGAGCAACAGGGAGACACAGGGTTTTCATTCTGGTTCGGGCCTCTCAGGGGAGATAATAGCCCTACGTCCAGCCTTTCTTTATATCAAAGAGGATTACAAGGTGGAAACTCGACGAGACGAACAGGTCTCGGCGAGCAATATGCGACAATGCGAAGTCTCTTGGCGTAAGATCAGGTGCCCTCTACACGCCGTAGAGGCCTTGTTTATATAGTGTTGAGCAAACCGACCTACTGAGGGATAATCGGGCCGGGCTGACTACGAGATCGTAACGAACTCATACATGCCAAATATATCCCGAGGTAGATAAGGCATACTCCAATTCTTGGGGATCATGACGTCTACTCCAATCCGGGAAACCAACGTCCGGGTCTTCACGTAGCCGTGCAGAACTCTGTTCGAGTCGGACTCAAACACGATTCCTACGCCATTACACACCGTGCCAGCCAGGAGGCTGTTCGGCAGGATGCACATGGGCCTGAAAGAACCTTCTAGGGAGCTGGGCCCTAGTAGGCTGTTCGATTGGGCCGTCAGGGAGTGGGTCATGGCAATGGGCCGTGATTTTATCCCCGACAAAGTGTGTTAGCCTCAACATAAAACATGAGCATACCTTTCTAGGATGGAGAGCTTGTCCACTTGTTATATTTGATTCTCCTCTAAATAGATGAGACTAATGTTCAACTTGGCAATAAACATGTTTGTATCGTAGCACTATAATCAATCACTAAACTAAGCATTGTCATTAAGTGTGTTTGTCATTAATCACCAAAATCACACAAGGTGTACCTTGAACTTACAGGATAATTTCTTGGGAAGTTTTGACTTTCACGACTTGGAGATTTTGAACACATGTGTTCCTATTTTTTCCTCTAAGCGTGATTCGGCATTTCCAACCTGCCTTGTTCAACAAATCCAAAAACTTCAAAATATTTTTCGAGGGTTTGTCAATATATTCATAAAGGGGGAGTGTTGAGACCCATGTGGAGGGTACCTCGGTTTGATGATGAATATATGTGACAAGATGGAATTTGAAGTGTTTTGAAGAGATTTTCGGCTGAGTTGCTCATGACTAATTATGGAATAGGGACAAAAATTCCCAAAAATTGAAGAGCACCAGAAAGCCACCATCCATCTCCTCCAAGTGAGAATAAATCTGTTTTTGCTTTTCTGAAAGTCACTTTGATCATTTGGCTTGATGTTCTTTTGTAAAGCAAGCTTTGAATTGATTCCTCTCTTTTGGACACTTGACAATCAGGATTGTGAATGCAAAAACTCCCACATATGCATGACTCTTAGTCATGCATGCTATGGGTACACATAATTGTCAAGTTGTTCGGGTTTTGGTGAAAACGGTAGCGTCAAAAATTTGTGGCGTCTATTCACCCGCCTCTAGCCGCCTAGCTTGGGTCTTCAAATTCAGAGCAATTATCATGACCAACAGCCGTCCGATGTCAATCAATTTCTACTAATGGAACATTTTGACTTTGAAGCTACAACATTTTTTCTTTTCTAGTGGAACATTTTTCCATGGACTAGGTGACGAGACGATTTCAGAGTCTTAAATCAATGAAACCGTCAATTTCTACTACTGGAACAAACACCGAAGGGTTGTAGTTAATGACAGTACCTCAGAACTTAACACCGAAGGTCTGTTGGACATGACACTGCCTCCAAACTTTATGCCGGAGGGCTATGGTTAATGACACTGCCGCCGAACTGGACGGCGGAGGGCTGCTGGTCATGATAGACCTCCGGCATCGAGTTCGGAGGCAGTGTCATGACCAACAGCCCTCCGGCAGTATCATTAACCACAGCCCTCTAGCATCGAGTTCAGAGGCAGTATCATGACCGTTAGGTCCTTGTCGTCCGGTTCGGAGGCAGTGTCTATAACCACAGCCCTCCGGCATCGAGTTCGGAGGCAGTATCATGACTAACAGACCTCCGGCGTCAAATTTTGAGGTAGTGTCATTAACCATAGCCCTCCGGCGTCGAGTACGGAGGCAATGTCATGACCAACAGACCGTCGGTGTCAAGTTCCGAGGTAGTGTCATTAACCATAGCCCTCCAGCGTCGAGTTTGGAGGCAATGTCATGACCAAGAGACCTCCGGCGTCAAGTTCAGAGGTAGTGTCATTAACCACGGCCCTCCGGCGTCGAGTTCAGGTGCAGTGTCATGACCAATAGCGCTGCGTCCAGTTCAGAGGCACTGCCATTAACCTTGGCCCTCCGGCATCCTGTTTGGAGGCAGTGTCATGACTAACAGGCCCCCGATGCCCAGTTCGGAGGTAGTGTCATAACCAACAGCCCTCCGGCATCAAGTTAAGAGGCAGTGTCAAGAACAACAGCCCTCTGGTGTCAAGTTCGAAGGTAGTGTCATGATCAATAACCCTCCAGCGTCTAAATCGGATGCAGTGTCATTAACCACAGCCCTCCGGAGTCAAGTTCGGAGGCAGTGTCATGACCGAGAGAAAAGAGGAGTAACATCCAACAGCAGGAGCTCTTGGACCTTCTCATCTAGGAGTATCGTGAAGAAGTGTGGGAGGTGCAAAAATCAATGTAATCTGCTCATGAAATTATAATCCAATAGATTACAAGTGGAGGCAATGGATTTTCATCCAAACTCACAACAATTTCGGTCGCCTTCTGTAGCGGCGACTGAACTACTATAGCCAGTTGCATTGGCTATTGGACCTCAATCGCCAATCCAATTAGCGACTGGGCTGCACAACTTAGAGGTGAGATTATGGATTTAATGGGTCCCATACTAAATACTACATGAAAGGTGTTAGCAGTTTGTTAGTAACATCCAACAGCTTGAGGTCTTGGACCTTCTTTGGCTCCTTTATCTTGTCCTCGAACTCGTCAGCCTCTGCTAGCTGGTTGCCGTCCAGCCACATGATGGCCTAGTCGATGGCGTCCTCAATCTTCTTCTTGTCCTCAACCAGGAGGTTGGAGGCAATCTTCTCATAGCCAGGACCAAGATACACACATTGCATAATTATAAACATGGATATATTAGTATGATATTAAGGAACTACATTTGGGGAAAAGTTCCATTAATTTGCATTACATAATATAATTAACTACTATATTAGGGCGCCGTGGTGGCGGCGCCGGTGGACTAATCCTCGTCTAAGGTGCAGTCCTCCCAGCAGGGGCACCGCCAGTCCACGCCGTCAAGTTTAATCGGAGGCGGTAGGTTTGTTGCCCGAGGCGGCTAACCTGTGCAGCCCTTTTCCCTCGGGGGCGCGGAGGCAACAACTCGTCCATCTCCGCCCAGGTGAGAGGCGCTCGTGGCGGTCATGGTGGGAAGACGGGGACAGGGCCACCGGGCGGTACTAGCTCCACAAACTCCTCCCAGCTGGCCGGCCGACCGACTCACGCCGGTAGCAGAGCGACGCCTGGTGGCAGCGATAGCAGCGCCAATGGTGGCGGGCGCGACAATAGCGGCGCCGGTGGCGGCAATGGCCTCGACCCCATCCGGCAGGTCTTGTGGCGGCGCGGCATCACGTGTTGGAGGAGGCGAGAATGTGAGACGGGGAGGAGAGAAGGTGAGACTGGGGGAGGAGATCCGGTGAGAATGGGTGTGGAAAAGTGAAGGGGGGAGAAGATATATCGGTTGAGCTTGAGAAGGCAGAAGGGCGCCATTAGACGAGCAATTAACTCATAGTTAACCTATTCACACTATGAAGTGCATGCTTTTGCTAGCTTTAGCTATTATAGCTATTAATTAAGCGCATGGGAAGGAGATGCATGCTTGCATGCACTGAAGCAAGAGATTAAAGATTAATTTATGATGCTACGAGTGTCGACGGTTGGGATATCGGTCCCAAGTCAACTAATGTTCTTGAGAAGGGGAGGTAGAAGACACTGCCGAAAGGTGGCAAACAAAGAATCAATGAGCAATAATGATACGTGATTTTTATACTAGTTCAGGCCTCTCCGGGGAGATAATAACCCTACGTCAAGTGCTTCTTTATATGAAGAAGGATTGCAAGAAAGAACTCGACGAGACTAACAGGTCTCGGTGAGATTATGGGTGTACAAGAAGTAGTAATCGATCTACTCAAATCTGGCTAATCTCCTCTCCCCCCTCTACACGCCGCAGGGGTTTGGTTTATATAGTGTCGAACAACCGACCTACCGGAGGATAAACGGGCCGGGCTGGCCGCGAGGGCGTAATGGACTCGTATACATGCCAAATATATCCCGAGGTAGATAAGGTATATCTCCAATGCTTGAGGATCACGACGTTTGCTCCAATGCGGGAAACCTGTGTTCGGGTCTTCACGTAGCCGTGCGGAACTCTGTTTGAGTCGGACTTGGATAGGAAGCCTAGGCCGCCACGCACCGTGCTGACCATGAGGCTGTTCGGCAGGATGCACATGGACTTGATAGAGCCATCTAGGGAGCCAGGCCCTAGGAGGCTATTCGGTTAGGCTGTCAGGGAGTGGGCCATGGCAATGGTCCGTGATTTTATCCCCGACAGCTAGCCCCCGAGACTCATGTGGGAGTTCGCACTAGAGTGGGGTCTTCCTCTTGAGACTCCAAGTCACAAAGAGGGTAATTTTCCTGCTACAAAGACGTGCAACAGGTGACCGAACAGGTTATGGTTCAACCGAGAAAGTCTTGTTTGGGACCGAACAAACCTGCCCAGTGCCGAGCAACTCCATTGCGTCGAACAGGGAACCACATCTATCCGAGCAGAGCACCCAGCCTTCAATGCAGAAATCAGAAAAAGTAGCCGTTGCCAGATTCCAACGGTAACTTTCACTGCGCAGTCAAAACGGTCGACCGTTTTTACCAGCCGTTGCAGTAAAAAAACTAGCCATTTTGTGGCAAAAAACCGTTGTAGAGCTACTCGGACTAGGGCTATAAAAAGCACCCAAGCCGTTCGCCAAACCTGGGGATTGCTATGGCCAAGTTCGCGGACACTAGCATGACCAAGGAGGACATGAGGACTTTCGAGGCAGAAGGAAACGTCAACGCCGACAGCTGGTGGCTGCCCGGGGAGGAGGAGATGCCGAAGCCGCTCGAAGATGAATTCGCTAACTTCGAGCTCTTCGCACTGTTTGGGTTGAGGTCTCCCGAAAGCGATTTCGTGGAGGCCCTCCTGAACATCAGCGGGCTGGAAGTTGTGAATCTCAATCCCAACTCGTTCCTCCAGATGGCCGTCTTCGCACACCTGTGCGAAGGCTATCTGGGCGTAGATCCGTCGGTGGGGTTGTTCCTGCATTACTACGCAGTAACGAGGAGTAGCTCCGCCACTTCCGGACTGGGGTGCTATTACCTCAAGCTCGGGGCAACTGCCGAAGACGCGCCGTACCCTCGTCCACCGCTGCTCGACTCGATGGGAGCGTGGTGGATGAGGTGGTTCAACACCAAGCGGAGCGACGACAGCAAGCTCTCCTTCACCGCACAAGCGCCGGCGAAGGGGACGCAGATGCGTCGTCCAGAACTGATCGGCGAAGAGTGGTACCTGACCCGGAAGATCGCTTCCCTCGTGGGCGTCGGGCTCAAGGGCAGAGAGATCATCCGGGACTTCGTAGCGAACAGGATCTATCCGCTACGGAGGAGGTCCTACCCATTCTACAAGATAGAAGACTGGGAGGACATCACCAGGGAGAGCTCGGGTAAGTTCCTCGAACGCTCACCCTTTTTTGGTGACTCATTCGAACAGGGACTAAGCATTTCTTCTGTTCGGGCAGTGAAACCCACTGACGCATGGGTGGCCGAGCAGGTCGATGCCATGCTGAAGGCCGCTAAGAAAGACACTGAAGTGACTGGAGTGGTGGGCTACACATGCTCAAGGAACATGCTTGTCCGCTCAACAGAGGTAACATACGCATAGCCCCCATCCGAGTTGCCAGACTTGCACAATTATGGCATGCCCACATTCGTCTCCAAATACGCAGGACGAGCAGTTGATCATCAACGGGATCGTCGATGAGTTCACAGAGTCCGTCAAGGAGGGAGCGGGGAAGGGCAAGGCTAAGGTGGCCGAGAAGCCCAAGGTGGCCGCTGAGCCGGCGCGGAGCTGGCCGCGCCGCAGCGACCGCCAATTCCGCGCCGAGCAGGCCAAGCGCGAGCGGCCAGCCAAGGGGCGAACGCCCAAGCTCCTCCCTCCTCACCGAGCAAGGCGACGAGGAGGTATGTAACTCGACGCAATGGCTAAAGCGCTATGCAGTGCTCACCGGGCCACATGGAATGGCTGCAACAGATCGCCGAAAGCGAGGAGGCTCGAGGAGGAGGTCGCGTAAGAAGGAGGCTCTCCTTGCGCTATGCAAAAGAGCGCCACCACCAAGGAGCCGAGTTTGTCGCCGCGGGCGCCCGGATGCCATGGCGAATCAGAAGCTGAGGAACCACCGAGCAAGAAGCGCAAGGTCCGTCGCGGAGCAAAGAAGAAGATCAGGCTTCCCGCGACGGGCACGGCAGGTATGCAATGGCGAGGTTCTCCCCCTTCCATTCTACCGAACCGCTCAGGTCATAACGCATTTTTTCATCAGCTGCCGAGGAGGAGATCGCCAGCGATGACGTGGACGCGGCGATCGAGTGATCCCTGTTGCCCGAGCACCTACACAGTGCGTCATGGACAACGAGGTTGACTGCCCTCAAGAACAAGCCGACAGCGTGGACTGTGCTCCCGTCGGGCTCCACTGACCAGATCGAGGCGCTGAAGGGCGAAGTGGAGCGGCTCGAAGCCGAAGAGGCAGGGCACGAGGCCACTAGGAGCGGGGCCAAGGAGTTGGCTCCGCTGGCTGCTCGGGGCGGGACCGAGCAATCCATCCAGCCGGGTACTTCGTCGCAGGGGCAAGTCATCCCTGTAGTGACGGAAACTTCTGGCGAGCAGGACGAGAGACCTGCCACCAGGGAGAAGAGTGATGGCTGCGAGCAGGGGGCACAAGTCGCCCTGTCCGCGGTCCCACCGATGTCGTCGAGCAGAGCAACGCCGGTCTTGCCCGAGGGTAATCGGGCGGAGGAAGAAGAAGAAGGGCAGGAGCTCGGGGTGACAAGGATGCCTCCGCCAGCCCTCCTAGGACTGAAGGTGCCAAGGAGAAGGCGCAGCGGAGAGAACATTGTGCTGCGGCCGTTCTGAGCAGCCAGGGCTAAGCAACCCACGCCATTGGAGAGCGCCTATGCCCTAACTTGAAGCACAGGCTTCAGGAGGTAAACCCCAAACCAAAACTTGCCCATTTAAGTTACCAGCAACCCAATGTGACGGACTTGTTCTTCTCTCTTTCAGGTCTTGCAGGGCACCATGGAGGACTTCGAAGAAGGCGTCGCCATCGAGCGCGGCGCCATTTTGGTAGCCTTCCAGGAGCAGCGCCGGACGAGGGAGCTCGAGGGGGAGCTCATCGCCTCGGCCAAAAGCCGAAGCCGACTCAAGGCGAAGGTGAAGAAGCTCAGGGCCCAGCTGTCCGAATTGGAATCCCGAATGGTTATGATCGTTCCAATTTGTCTCTACTAGTCCAAAGCCGGACGATGTGGGTTACGCACGAGATACTTAGTATCCACGGATGGATAGGGCTGTCACCACCTACCACATATACGTGGGCCCGAGTGTAAACCGAGTTAGTCCTAGTCTCAGACACCACGTCTGAGACTATTTCTAATCAATCTTCCTCAGTACTAAAAGAAGTTGATCTAGGTTCAATGTCTGGCTCTAACAGTATATGAGTGAGAACCAAAACTGATTCCGCATTTAATACTAGCTACCGTAAGGCAAATCTACACAACTCACTTATGCAAATTGTACATTCTCACCAAATAAAGTTCAACACTATAGCAATGAATGAAGTGATCTCACTAATTGAAACAATTAGGAAAGGGTACAAGCGCTATTACTCGAATTCCCAAAGAGACTTCCTAACTCGAAGGCCACCGACCGACTCTAACTCCCAACTTCTACTAACTAAGAGCTACTCTACTAAGTGGAATGAAAATGTGAAAGTGTTGTGTGTTGTGTGTTGTGTTACAAGTGAGGAGAGGGGGTCTATTTATAGTGTTCCACAGCCAACCGGGGTGCTCCACGTGTAGGGACACATGTCATCTATCCCTCCTCCAAAGGGGAACCCGAGGGGGCTTAAGAGTGGGTCAGCTGACCTAGGGTGTGTCGGCCGACCCACCTTCTTCACCTTCGGCCGTGGATTTCGTCTAGGATGCTCCCTTGATGGTGTAGATTAACCCCTTAAGCCGGTGGATCAAATGGACTTGCGCAAGAAAGGAATCCAAGGGAATCATATGCTCATTTGTGAAGCAACCGTGTCCATTCGATCAAACCGACGATAGTGGATGGGCTAGATGTCCTCATTTTGTGTTTTTATGCCACTGGGGAGAAGACAGAGCTGGATCAGTGACGTGGACAGGTCGGCCGGCCTAGTTGGGTCGGCCGGTCTGGCTTGTTGCCTGGTCTGGCTCTGGTTTGTCCTGTTTTGCACCTGTAGACCCAAAACTCACCAAAACTTGTGGAACTTTATTAGAATAAATAAAATGCTAGTATAAACCTTGATTTTCCCTCGAAAAGCCGGAATTCCGGAATATGTTGACGTGGAAAATTGGTGTTTATTTGACGTCAACACCCTCCCACTGGGGAGTTAACTTGTTGGCATTGGACAGGTTTTGGACGCGGCGCAGAACGAGGTCGCCCACCTTCAAAGCCCTTGGTCAGATAGATTTGGTAGCGTGCCGGCGATGGTCTTGCTGCTAGCGCACCATTCTGACTTGTGCCCGGTCGCTGTGCCTTCGAGGAGGTCGAGTTCGAGCAAGCGCTGTTGCTCTATATCAACCATGTTGATCGAGCCCGTGCGAGGCGAGCCGAGTACCACTTCGGCAGGTAAGTTGGCTTCTGCACCGTAGACCAGTTGGAAAGGAGTTTCCCCGTTTGCCCGGCTGGCTGTGGTGTGACGGCCTAGAGGACGGAAGGAACTTCGTCAACCCAGGCTTTTTTTGTGCTCTTTGAGTGTCGCGAACACCCTCCGTTTGATACCTTGGACTATCTGTCCGTCAGCTTGCTCGACTGCTCCATTGCTCTGTGGATGTTCCATAGAGGCGAAGCAGACTGTCGACCGTTGAGATAACGATCTCAAGTCGCTAAGGTTCTTTAGAAGTGAGATGGGAGACACGCCGAACAACCACGAACAACAACGAACAGGAGACAAGGGTTTTTATCCTGGTTCAGGCCTCTCGGGAGAGATAATAGCCCTACGTCTAGCCTTTCTTATATATCAAAGATGATTACAAGAGGTGGCTCGACGAGACGAACAAGTCTCGGCGAGATTATGCGTGTACGAGTGCTAAAGCTCTAAGCCAGATGCTAAGACGTGAATTGGATTCAGATGCCCCCTAAACGCCGTAGGGGCATGGTTTAAATAGTACAGGGTAAACCGACCTACCGAGGGAATATCGGGCCGGGCTAACTACGAGATCGTAACGAACTCAGTACATGCCAAATATATCCCGAGGTAGATAAGGCATACTCCTAGTTTTGGGGATCACGACTCCTATTCCTATCCGGGAAAGCACGTCCGGGTCTTCATGAAGTCGAGCAGAACTCTATTCGAGTCGGACTCAAACAGAACTTAGGTCGTTACGCACCGTGTCGACCAAGAAGCTGTTCGGCGGGGATGCATATGGGCTCGATAGAACCATCCAGAGTGGGCCCTGGTAGGTCATTCGATTGGGCCGTCAGGAGTGGGCCATGGCAATGGGCCGTAATTTTATCCCCGACACCTAGCCCCGAGACTCAACCGAAGGACTCACTAGAGTCGGGTCTTCCTCTTGAGACTCTAAGTCACGAAGAGGGTATTTTTTCGCCACAAAGACGTGCAACAAAGCGACCAAACAAGTTATGGTTCAATCGAACAATACTTGTTGGGATCGAACAAACCGCCGTGCGCCGAGCAACTCGCTGCGTCGAGCGAGGAACGACATCTGTCCGAGCAGAGTACCCAGCCCTCGATACAGAAATCGGAGGAAGTGAGGTGAATCATCTCCTTGAGGCTGAACGTCATAAAGGAGGGATTGGATTCTTAGTAGTGAAGAGCGTAACACCGCATCCGGTAAGATCAGATCTTCCGGGAGAATGATCATAGCAAGTCGCGAGATGGACTCGTGCTGCTGCATCCAGACATTCAGATGTCTAGGAAAAGATAGGGGATCCTCCTCTCGGGCTAGAGCTTGCCCGAGAAAATAGAGCTTGCACTCTCGAGCGAATGTCACGCTCAGGAGCGAAGGTGATGTGCCCCCAGACGTAGCTCGTGTGCCAGGAGCAGACAATGCATACGAGGGGGAAGGTGACCCAGTCCCCGAGCGTAGAGCTCACCAAAGGAACCAAGTAAGGAGATCTAATCCCCGAGCGCGGAGCTCGTTAAAGGAACCAGAAAGTGTGACCAGGCGAAGACATACCCGGCAGGAGCCCGCGCTCCGGGCGAAGAGCTGCCCGGTGCGAGGTGATCCAGCCCCCGAGCACGGAGCTCGTCGCGGGGACCAGATGCGCGCTCCGGGCAAAGAACTGCCCGGTGCGAGGTGAATCACAACCCGATGCGATCGAGCCGCAAGAGAACGTGTGAAATCAACGCTTTACCCATGACGATTCCTTGCGGCGGTGTTAGCGTTGTCTTGGCAAGTGCGAACCGACGCTGAGTGCCCGTTGCGATGAGAATCGACTACGATGGGCATGCCCATTGCGGCGAGAATCGACTTACGGTGGGGGGACTCGTTGGTGGCGATCGCCTTGACTTAGCCAAACCGTGAAGGTCGATGCGGGGCAAAGGCAAGAAATCATACGCGGGTGAAGTGAATCAGTCCCTAGGCATGCGCGGAGCAAACCCGGGAAGAGAGGGATGCAGACGTCGGTTTTGGTGGGGAAGCCTGGAACCTCGCCACGACCATCACCGGAGTCTGATGTTCCCCGTTCCTGTATTTCCTGCAGAAGACAAACAAGAAACGAGCCAGCAAGAGGAAAAAGAGAGCAAGAACAGGCTCTAAGAAGAGCAAAGCGAGTTTTGAAAACACGCAAAAGACGACCTACCCGCACAAGACACAAATTTTTCCGGGTACATCCCCCAATAGCGTTAGTGTCACCTCGGCGAATGCGGAACCGATGCTAGGAGTGCCCGTTGCGATGAGAATCGGCTTACGGTGGGCAAGACTCCGTTGGTGGTGCATTGCTCTGGATTACCGTGCCAGGAAGGACGTAGCATGGATAAAAAAGACGTGTGCGGGCAAGTGCAGCCCCGCTGTGACTAAGACCGCTAACCAGAAAAGGCGATCGGGACCTTAGCTGCTGGCAAGACGTGCGAGGCGAAATCTTATCCGGGCAAGGACCCGTGCAGCGTTGGTGTCGCCTCGGCGGGTGCGGATCCAGCGCCAGGAGTGCCCGTTGCGATGAGAATCGGCTTACGGTGGGCATGCCCGCTATGGCGAGAATCGAGTTCTGAAGGCGAGAACTCCATCGGTGGTGCAATCGCTTCGCTTAACCGAGCCGCATGTGTCGCTTGCGATAAAAGACATGCTCAGACGCTGGGAGCGCTCTGAAGCGAAGACCAACGAGGTTTTGGAAAACCAACGCTAAGGAAAGGAACTGAAAACTGAAAACGCTGGGGTTGCGAAATTCAGCTCAAGTCCCAATCGACCGAGGAGAGCGATCCTCGAGGAGCTGGCCGAGCAGCTCAAGACCACCGAAAGCGGCGCTTGAATCGAGCGAGAGTCGACCGAGCAAATTTTTCTGAAAAAAGAGCAAAGAAAAGACAAGGACGAACAGAAACCAAGAGCAAGGCAAACAAATGGAAAGTTTTAGAAAACCGTAGAACGCTTAGCCACGCTTAGCCTAACTCCCCCCGTTGTGCAGTTGCGCCGAGGACTCTGAGTTTGCGAACTCGAACAGGTGCACAAGAGAAAGAGCGACGCCCTAGCCCCCGGTACGGACAATGCATGAAGACCTGAACTTGCGACTTCAAGCACGTGCGTAGAGAGTTAGAGCGACACCTGTATCCTGATCGACTCATTGCAGGAACTGCTCGTTAACGTAAGTTAGGCGATTCCGAAGGTAACCGAACAAGGAAAGTGCCTCTGCCACGGAGGGCTTACGAGAGCAGGCTTTGCCAAGTGGTTGTGCCGTGAGCGGTAAGTGCCTCTGCCGCGGAAGGCTTACGAGAGCAGACTTAGCCGCAAGGCTGGAAGCCGTGTTACGCAACTCTGAGTTTAGGAACTCGTTGAAACTAGATACGGGCAGGGAAACCCTAAAGATCGTGGAGCCAAGAGTTCGCAAGACCGGGCAGCCATCAAGTGTTACCAGAGAGTAAGATAGTCTGAGAAGACGAGTGGTGAGAAGGGCCGCAGGGGGCCGCGAACATTCACCGATTACCGGATTGAACTTTACATGGCAGCCCGAGAGACTTGGACGAACTAAGGCACGAAGTTTGACAAAAAGCGCGAAGCTAGGAAATGAAAGACCTACACGAGGAACTTACGAAGCTGGTCGATGTTCCAAGTGCTGGTCAGCTCTCTCCCGTCACCCACTGTCAGGCGAACAGCCCCCGGGATCCGAAAGGAGTTTTGATCCAGTCCCCGAGCACGGAGCTCATCGCGGGGACCAGACGCGCGCCCCGGGCGAAGAGCTGCCCTGTGCGAAGTTGATCCAGTCCCCGAGCACGGAGCTCGTAGCGGGGACCAGACGCGCGCCCCGGACGAAGAGCTGCCCGGCGCAAGGAGATCCAGCCCCCGAGCACGGAGGATCAGACTGCGCCCGGCGAAGAGCTGCCCGGCGCTGGTGATCCGAGCCTCGAGCACGGAGCTCGTCTGGAACTGACAAGGCCCGGCGAAGAGCCGCTCGGCGCGAGGAGATCTAGTCCCGAGCATGGAGCCGGGAACCAGATTCGAAGGCGATCAGATCGAAGGATCGATCCGATCCGGCAAGGAAGAGACATCCCGCCTTCCGAGTCAGAGTCCTCGTGGAGAATCTCCAGATCGGCGATGGAGTTCGACATGCTCGATCTGCAGATCCCCACGGACGGCGCTAATCGCCGACGGTTGAGATAACGATCTCAAGTCACTAAGGTTCTTTAGAAGTGAGATGGGAGACACGCCGAACAACCACGAACAACAACGAACAGGAGACAAGGGTTTTTATCCTGGTTCAGGCCTCTCGGGAGAGATAATAGCCCTACGTCCAGCCTTTCTTATATATCAAAGATGATTACAAGAGGTGGCTCGACGAGACGAACAAGTCTCGGCGAGATTATGCGGTGTCGAAAAGCAAAGCTCTAAGACGATGCTAAGACGTGAATTGATTCAGATGCCCCTAAACGCCGTAGGGGCATGGTTTAAATAGTACAGGGTAAACCGACCTACCGAGGGAATATCGGGCCGGGCTAACTACGAGATCGTAACGAACTCAGTACATGCCAAATATATCCCGAGGTAGATAAGGCATACTCCTAGTCTTGGGGATCACGACTCCTATTCCAATCCGGGAAACCACGTCCGGGTCTTCACGGCCGCAGTAACTCGCTCGAGTCGGACTCAAATAGGAATCCTAGGCCGTTACGCACCGTGCCGACCAAGAAGCTGTTCGGCAGGATGCATATGGGCCTGATAGAACCTTCCAGAGAGCTGGGCCCTGATAGGCTGTTCGATTAGGCCGTCAGGGAGTGGGCCATGACAATGGGCCGTAATTTTATCCCCGACACAGACCTTGGTGCCCAGCTATTCGCAATATTCCTGGAATAGCTTGCTTCTGAACTGGGGACCGTTATCGGTGATCAGCTTGTGGGGAATCCCGAAGCGCGCGATCACATTGCTTTTGAACAAACGCACAGCCGTTTTGGCGTGAAGAGATGACACAGGCTTGGCCCCAACCCACTTTGTAAAGGTGTCGATGGCGACGAGCAAGTGCGTGCAGCCCTTGAACCCCTTGGGGAACGGGCCAACCAGATTCAAACCCCATGTGGAAAAAGGCCATGATAGGGGGATCGTTTGGAGCTCTTGGGCGCGCTTATGAGCCTTCCGGGCGTGAAATTGGCATGCCTTGCACTTAGTTACCATATCCTGGGCATCCTGTAGCGCAGTAGGCCAGTAATAACCCATGCGAAACGCTTTGCCGACCAGAGTCCTGAAGGAGGCGTGGTTGCCGCAGGCACCCTCGTGTATGTACCTAAGAAGGAACACACCCTCCTGCTGCGAGATGCACTTGGAGAGTACTCCTAGGGCACCTTGTCAGTAAAGGGTGCCGTCCACAAGCTTGTATGGACTAGCACACCTTATAAGCCGGGAACGCTCGGCTTCGTTGCCGGGCAGGGTCCCATCTGCAAGGTACCAGACAAATGGCGTTGTCCCGTCCGTAGCCTGCTCGATGACGGAGACAGCACCACCTGTCTCTTTTGCCTTGTCCGGAGACGTGATAGAGGGCTTATAAAGGTGCTCGACGAGCATCCTTACCGGGGCAGGTTCGCGTGAGGATCCAAATTTGGACAGCTGGTTGGCCAAGAAGTTGTGCTTCCTAGGCACGAAGAGCACCTCGAAGAATCGAAAGTGTCGCTCCAACTTTCTCACTTCAACCGGGTATCGCACAATTGAGTATCATCGCAGTACTGATACTCCTTGTTTACCTGATTGATGACCAGCTATGAATCTCCATTCACAGTTAGTCGTTGGACGCCGAGCGACTTGTACGCTCTTAGTCCCACGAGGAGGGCCTCGTACTCCGCGGCGTTGTTAGCTGCCGCATAGTGTAGTTGGATAGAATACTGGAGTTGCTCTCCTTGAGGGGAGATGAGAATAAAACCAGCCCCCGAGTTTCCAGTGCGTGAGCCATCGAAAAACATGGTCCAGAGGTTTTCTTCAGGTTGCTCGGGAGCTTCCTGGGATTTGGGAGGACAGGTCCATTCAGCGACAAAGTCAGCCAGGACCTAGGATTTAATAGCAGTTCGGGTAGAAAACAGAATGTCGAACTCTGCTAGTTCCATTGCCCACTTAGCTATGCGTCCGCCAGCTTCCTTGTTCCATAGGATTTCGCCCAGAGGGAACTTGGTCGGGACCAGTATTTGGTCCGCCTGGAAATAATGCCGAAGCTTCCTAGAGGACATGAGCAAGGCGTATAGCAACTTTTGGACCTCAGGGTAGCGCTCCTTTGATCCATGAAGTACCTCGCTCACATAATAGATTGGCATTGGATGCCTTCCTCTCCACAGTCAAGACCCGCCACCGCTTGTGGCGGTACCAAGATGCAAAGAAAAGTCGTTCGCCATGTCGCGGGGTAGTCAAGATAGGTGGGTTGGACAGGTATTGCTTTAGATTTTTGAAAGATCTGTCAGCCTCCTCTGTCCATTCGAAGCCATTGTGCTTGCGCAGGGCCTTGAAGAAGGGCAGCCCGCGTTCGCCTTGACGGAAAATAAACCTGCTTAAAGCAGCCATCCGTCCTGTAAAGTTCTGGACTTCCTTAACGGTGGTCGGAGCCTTCATGTTTTCAGTGGCCTCGATTTTTTCAGGGTTAGCAGAAATTTTTTGCGAACCGATCATATAGCCGAGCAGCATGCCGGATTAGACACCAAAAGTACACTTCTCTGGATTCAATTTAATTCTGTGCCTGGTGAGATAATGAAATGTCTCGGCCAGGTCTTTTACATGATCTGAATCATACTTGCTCTTTACTACTATGTCGTCAACATAGACCTCCAAGTTCCTTCCGCGCTGTTCTTGGATAGTTTTCTCCATTAAGCGTTGGAAGGTGGTACCAGCATCGCGCACACCGAAAGATATGGTCGTATAGCAGAAAGTGCCGAAGGGGGTGATGAAGGCAGTTTTCTCTTCATCCTCGGGGGATATGCTTATTTGGTGATAACCGAAGTAAGCATCCAAAAAACTCAAAAGCTGGGCATCCGCAGTCGCGTCGACTAGCCGGTCTATGCAAGGCAGCGGGAAATTGTCCTTAGGACAAGCCACATTCAAGTCAGTATGGTCGACACACATCCTCCACTTGCCGTCTTTCTTCTATTCGATCAAAGGGTTAGCCAGCCACTCGGTGTGATCAACCTCGCGGATGAACCCAGCAGCGAGCAGCTTTCCAAGCTGATCCTTGATGATCCCCTGCTTCAAATCCGAAAAGCGACGAAGCTTCAGGCGAACAGGCTTTTTGTCCGGCCGGACTGCCAGTTTGTGCTCGATAACCTCCCTTGGGACCCCGGGCATGTCAGACGGCTTCCAGGCAAACACGTCTGCATTAGCTCGGAGGAAGGGAACGAGCTCGATTTTCTATTAGGGCTCTAGATTGGCCCCCATATGAACTGTCTTGGAAGGATCGTCAACAGACAGCGGAACTTCGTTGGTATCTACCCCTAGCTGGAGAGAAACCTTGGGATGGGCAGACTTGGTCTGCGCCTCTTCCGGACCACGCGGGGGAAGTTGGTCGACTAGGGCAAGGGACTGCTCGTCGCAATCTAGACCAGCGTTGTAATTGCCCTTGACCGTGATCACGCCGCTGGGCCCGGAATCTTTACGCAGTGGTAGGCATGCTGGGACACGGCCATGAATTTTCCCAGAGATGGCCGGCACAAGATCTCGTTGTAGGCGGATAGAAAGTCCACCACGTCAAACGTGATCAACTCTGTCCGTAAGTTGCTTGGGTTTCCGAAGGTAATGGGCAGGACAAACTGCCCCAGCGGCCGAACAGCTTCTCCCGGTACTATCCCATAGAAGGGCATCGTGACCTCTTAGAGTTTGGAACGAGGAATCTGCATCTCATCCAAGACTTTTGCGGAAAGCAAGTTCAGCGCACTCCCGCCATCGATTAGGACACGCCTGACTCAAGCGTTGCTAATGGTCGGAGAGACCACCAGCGGGAGCCGCTGAGGCTTGGTCATCCCAATGGGGCAATCCTCCTTAGAGAAGGAGATGGAAACCTTGGTCCACTTCATCAGCTCGGGCTGTGGTTTGCCCTTCTCGACGTTGTGGACCTCCCGAGCAGCTTCCTTGAGGCTGCGCTGAGCGGGATAGGCCGAGGAGCCGCCAAAGATAACGGCTTTGTGGTTCACGGGCTCAGGATAGTCACCCTCATCGTCCTGATCACCATCATCGGCTTGGCGCTTGGCCTTGCCGGCATTACCTTTTTCGGGCAGGGTGGGCATGGGGCCTTTATCGTTGTAGAAATCCTCGAGCTTTGCAGCCCAGGTCCTGCAATGACGGATATCGTGCCCGTAGCCCTGGTGGAACTGGCAATATCGGTCACCCGGACCTTTCTCGCCTTTGATCGCCTCCCTGTGCAGGCTTCTTGCCCTTGTAGTTTTTGGCGGGCTTCTTCTGCCCGTTCTTGGGAGGAGGTGCGCAATCTATACCCGCAACGGTATTGTTCGGCGCACCTTTGTTGTTCTTTTTCTTCCGGACTTGTCACCAGGATTGGTGTTGTTCTTCTTCTCATCTACACTAGGATGGGCGGGAAGCTCGCCCTTCTCAAACGCCTTTTTGTACTGAACACGCTCTGCTGCGTTGGCATAGCGATCAGTCGCCTTGTAAAGATCATTGGCGGTCCAGGTCTCATTGATCTCGAGATCCTGGGTGAGCCGCTCGTCGCGGACACCGTTTTCTAAGGCGCGGACAACTGACTCATCCGAGATGTTCGGGATCGTGTTACGGATCTTGATGAAACGCTTCACGAAGTTGCGGAGGGTCTCCCCGTTCATCTGGATCATCTGGTGCAGGTCATCCTCCTTGCCCAGACGCACATAACAGCTCTGGAAATTGGCGATCAGAGCATGACAGAGTTGGTTCCAAGAGTGGATGGGACCTTCCTGCTGATTGAACGGCCACGTCCGAGCAGCTCCGTCAAGAACAGTCGGAAGGTAATTAACCATGACTAGCTCGTCCCCCCTCCCGGCTGCCATGATGGCGGTAGCGTAGATGGAAAGGAACTCCTCTGGGTTTTGGGTCCCATTGTAGCTCTCCATGTGGCCAGGTTTGAACTTGGAAGGCCACCTGACAGCGCGGAGCTCGTCAGAGAAAGCCTTTGCAGCCCAAGCTATACGCCTGACCACCTTCTCCTGCAGACCCTAGTCTTGAAAAGACATTAGTCCTGTTGCCCGGAGGGACTCTAGTTGAATGGGAAGATTCTGCCTGATGGTATTCTCTTCGAGACAGTCCTCCGCGTTCCTTCCTCGTGGTCGTGACAACGTGTCCGTCCCGAGGGGATCGTCCGTGATCGTCGCGCGAGGCTTGCTCTTGTGGTCGCGGCGACCACGCGGACTTGGTGAGCGTTGTTGACCATGGGGATCTTGCTCATAGCGAGTCACCCTTTGACGGTGACGAGGGTCACCCGATCGATCGGAGCGCTCGCTGTCCTAGTCCTTCCGGGCAGGCTGACTGCGTTGCCCGGAGGAGGTGTTAACTTCGCCTATGAGCTTAAGGCCTTCAGCCAATCGCTCTAAGTGAGAAGCAACAGTGTCGCCCATGAGGACGAGGTTGGCCTAGTTAGTGGACCTGATCACCGTTGCCGTGGCTCGAAGTCGTTCCCGACTCTGCTCAAGGGGTCCTAGGATCCCTGAGGCGTCCGTGTTTTGCCCAACCGGGGTCTGGTTACGCGGGAATTCGCCCCTAGCAGGTAGAACGTCTACCGAGGGACTTGGTGGAGGTACGGGAGGCGGGTCTTGTCGTTGTCGCTTGCGCCGATCATGAATCTGCCCCAAGGTTTGATTAATTGAGGCGTCTAGACTGTGGCGAACAACTTCTTATTCGCGAGCAGCCGGCGCGGCCCCATCCTGCCGCTGAGCAAAATTGACCTGCTCGATCTCGTCGGCCGCCGCGGCCTGCGCACGATCCTCCGAGGTTTCTGTGCCGGCCATGTTGACGATGCGACGGCCGCGCGGTGGCACACCAGACGGTGTCATCACTGTGTCGCCATAGCAGGAATCGACCGACATGACCTTGGAATCCGAGAGATCTAAACCAGTGTAATGATCGTCGGTTCCGTAATCATCGTCAATGACGGGAGCGTGATCTAAGACCATCTCCGGAACGTAGCCGAAGATTTCCATCCCAAATCTGGAAGGCGATCGAGATCAAAGGGATCGATTCGATCTGACAGGGGACGAGACATCCTGCCCTTCTGAGTCATAGCCCTCAGGAAGAGTTTCTTGGTCGCTGATTGAGTTCGACATGCTCGAACAGGCTTGATCTACTAAGCTCCCCACGGACGGCGCCAACATCGACGGTTGGGATATCGGTCCCAAGTCAACTAAGGTTCTTGAGAAGGGGAGATAGAAGACACTGCCGTGCAGGGCAAACTGCAATCAACGAGCAACGAACAAACACAGGATTTTTATACTGGTTCAGGCCTCTCCAGGGAGATAATAACCCTACGTCCAGTGCTTCTTTATATGAGGAAGGATTGCAAGAAAGAACTCGACGAGACGAACAGGTCTCGGCGAGATTATGGGTGTACAAGAAGTAGTAATCGATCTACTCAAATCTAGCTAATCTCCTCTCCCCCCTCTACACGCCGTAGGGGTTTGGTTTATATAGTGTTGAACAACCGACCTACCGGGGGATAAACGGGCCGGGCTGGCCGCGAGGGCGTAACGGACTCGTATACATGACAAATATATCCCGAGGTGGATAAGGTATATCTCCAATTTTTGAGGATCACGACGTTTGCTCCAATCCGGGAAACCTGCGTCTGGGTCTTCACGTAGACGTGCGGAACTTTGTTTGAGTCGGACTCGAACAGGAAGCCTAGGCCGCCACGCACCGTGCCGACCATGAGGCTGTTCGGCAAGATGCACATGCACCTGATAGAGCCCTCTAGGGAGCCAGGCCCTAGGAGGCTATTCGGTTAGGCCGTCAGGGAGTGGGCCATGGCAATGGGCCGTGATTTTATCCCCGACAACGAGTAAAGAGATAAATAAAGAAGATTTATTGCTCTCTTAAACTCCATTTCTTGGTCTTAATGAAAATTTTTATACGCCCTATATTTTGGGACGGAGGTAGTACAAAAATAAGAAGAACCGCAAATTCCAATGACCTGCTGTTGACGTCAAATAAACGCCAATTTTATACGTCAACATATTCCGGAATTCCGGCTTTTCGAGGGAAAATCAAGGTTTATACTAGTATTTTAATTATTCTAATAAAGTTCCATGAGTTGTGGTAGTATTTTGCATGCAGGATCTTACTGAGCAAAATTGGGACCAAGTCGGGCAAAAGAGTGGGTCGGCCGACCCACCCTAGGCCGGCCGACCCAGCTCTTTCACCCAGTCAGGCCAGGACTCCACCGAGACATCCACAAGAGATTCTAGAGTACATCCAAGCCGTTGATTTCAGTCGGTTTCACCCAGAAAGAGGAGTAAGCCTCAAGTTAAGCACAGGATTCCAAAAGAACCCAATGCTACCGGTCTCCAACTGCCAAACCGACTCTGAGAGAAGATCTACACCGTCAATGGAACATCCCATGCAAAATCTATGGCCGGGAGACGAAGGAGGTGGGTCGGCCACCCACCTAAAGTGGCCGACCCAAAGGATTGAGCCGCCGAGCTCCCCTTCGGAGGAGGATGGATGACACGTGTCCCTACACGTGAGCACCCTGTTGGTCTGCAAGCAACACTATAAATAGACCCCCTCTCCTCACTTGTAAAATAACCCACAACACTTTCACCCCTTTATTCCACTTTGTAGAGTAGCTCTTAGTTAGTAGAAGTTGGGAGTTAGAGTCAAGTCGAGCTTCGCTCGGAGTTCCGAAAGAGTCTTCGGGAAATTGGGTAACTGCTCTTGTATCCTTTTCTAATTGTTTCAATTAGTAAGACTACTTCATTCATTGCTATAGTGTTGAACTTTATTTGAGCTGAGTATATCTGCATAAATGAGTTGTGTGGATTAGCTTTACCGATAGCTTATATTCGTCTGGAACCAGTTTAGGTTCTCACTCATATACTGATAGAGCCAGGTATTGAACCTAGATCGACTTCTTTTAGTACTAAGGAAGATTGATTAGGAATAGTCGCAGACGTGGTGTCTGAGACTAGGACTAACTTGGTTTACACCCGGGCCCACGTATATGTGGTAGGTGGTAGGTGGTGACAGCCCTATCCATCCGTAGATACTTAGTATCTCGCTCAGTAATCTGACGTCCGCTTTGGACCAGTAGAGCCAAATAGGAACGATCATAATCATTCGGGATTCCAATTCAGGATAGCGGGTGATAGTGAGTGTCCGAGCTCCGACGACGAATATAAAGTGGACCACTAGTTAACTATTTTAAGCTCACTCAATTAAACTGAATCACACTAATTTGTGAACTTAGTAAAACTTGTCTCGTTGTCCTCCCAACTGTCTATCTAGCTAGAGTAGCTTTCTCTTCGTGTGAATATTTATCGTGTGTGTGTGTGTCCCGGTCTTTTTTATTTATCCTAACCCCCGTTACCTAGACTGGCTGGTATTTTAAATAATTAAGATATAGAGGTTATCTCTTTAAACCCTCGTTCCCTGTGGATTCGATAACTCTAGGAATACTCCCGTGAAAACTTCATGTTTATATCCGCTCGCTTATGGATTAATTTCTTTGAGCATAAGAATCGCCAACACCTGCGAAATTCCAGCGCCTCGGAAGAGCACACCACGTGGTGGCTCGGCGAAAGCACGGCGAATGGGGCAGCAGCCCCAAAGACTCGACGGACCAGTCACGTGGCGGCGTCATGAGCATGACGCCAGAGCGGACGACTTGTAGATTTCAACTGACAAGTGGGACCTGGGCCTACGTGTCATACACAACACTGCGACGGTCTGGATTGACTTAGTTTCTGATGATCCAACGGCTACAACATGATCATGCACGGATCTTGGAGTAGCTAGCCTCAACCACCAGCTCCGGCGAGCTCATGGCGGAGGAGGGCGGCGGTGCTACTGTGCAGGCATCACACCGGCGCTCATACATAAGGATACCCAAAGTACAACAGACAAATAGAACACATGACGATACATGATCGTTATAGAATACTTTGCCATAGCCAGATGGCTATGCCAACATGTTCACAAGTAGTAGCAAAGATAGAACATAAATCAAAGAACAAGAATTCAATACATCTTGGCACGGTTCATTGTAACAACATCACCCGCAAGCCAGCAATCCAGTTGGCAACCTCGAGCAACTGCAACAGCAACACTTTTAGCACAAAAACTAGTAATCCAGTTGGCAACCTCTAGCAGCAGCAGCAGCAGCACTTTCAGCACGCAAGCCAGTAATCCAGTTGGCAACCTCGAGCAGCAGCAGCACTTTCAGCACCTCTCGGCGCTGCACAAATTTCAACAAAGAAAAAGCAGAAAAATCACTGATAGATGATCACTTATAGATTATTCCACTATAAAATCAGTCCACATGTACATTGTCACTACATGCGATCTAAAATCTTGATGGAGATATTACACCGACAATTGTTTGTATAATTTATATTAGTGGATACAGTGTTATTTTTAGCATGGTAGCCCTTCTTGAAATCAGTCCACATGTGGTTGGCCCATACTGAACTAATAATCTATATTCTTGTTACAAGCTACAGTGCTATAGAACATGAAAAAATTGCAGCCGTTGTATAAATGATGCAAGTAAAAAAAAAAACAGGGCATCTATTTTAAGCTAATAAAGTAACAGATCATTTAAGCCAGTAAAACTACAAAGTAGGATTGAATATTATTGATAGCAAGAACATGCCCATCACATAGCTTCATACCCAACACATCTATTTTAATCATCAATCAAGAATGAAGAGGAAAAAAACAGCTGGTCGAACTAATGTCGTCAATTCAATTAATGGTGTTTAATTATAGGAGTGAAATAAGGAGAAAACATGACAAACTAGCTTACCGAGCAAGTGGTGTGGGAACGATGCTTCCGCTTCTGTTTGTCAAGCATCCGTGTGTTTTTCAGGAACTTGATCCTATCTTCATAGGTTTTTGCTAAAGAAAACCCCAACAAAGTATTATCATTTGAAAATAAATATACATAGCTGGCATAGTCACTTCTTGAGCAGTGGATACCACCGTCTATAAGATACTTGAACGCACTAGCCATGTCCATGCTCTGTTGATGTCCATCCTGCGACACACCCACTTAAGGTGTTGCTGACTGTGGCGTCTGCAGCGATGCACCCAATGAATAACTGGAGGAATGCCAGAGTGATGGTGTATTGCCATAAATTTTCTTCAAATCCTCATCATGAGTGCAACAAATATGGAATTTCAATTTGCCTTTATCCTACGATGCAAATCTCAGTTCAAGTCTACAAACAATGTGAACAGTGGTGGACTGAACTGAGAGGGGGTGTAGCTAATACCTAACTATCCGCCCGCAAGTACTCAATGAATAGTTCCTTCAGGTGCTTATACTTGTTCTTGATAGTGTCTTTCTTGATGGAGTTGGTTTTCAGTGAATTATCTTTACCCTTGATGTATGCCAAAATACCTTCGAAAAGATCACTGCATTGTGAACTCCGATGAAGGAAGGGACTCATGGACTTTTGAAGACATCCTTAAAAAAAACACTGTTTCTTCATAACTCCAGTTATGCCTAGTCATATTTTCTCTACTTGGCTGATGTCTCTGTATAAAAAAATACACACAGTTTAACAGAAATGCAGAAAATTGGAGACCTACAAAACTGGATAAGTAAAACTGCACTAACAGCGATTGAGTGCATCTCATCAAAACTGGATTGAGTGCACTAACAAGGCTGAAGCAAAAGGTTGAGTGCATCTCATCAAAACTACAGTAACAGAGAATGTCCTAACATCTTTTGGCCCAAACAGAAGATGGTAATGGCATATGAACAAGCACAAACAGGATCTCTATTAAAATGGAAAACATAATGGTAATGTTTAGATCTGCAGCATATCTATGCGTGGTTTGGACCAGACCCAATCCAAACCAAACTTTCAGGTAGGCTGAAGCAAAAGGTTGAGTGCATGTCATCAAAACTGCACTAACAGGGATTGTCCTAACATCTTTTGGCCCAAACAGAAAATGGTAGTGGCATCTGAACAAGCACAAAAAGGATCTCTATTAAAATGGAAAACATCATGGTATTGTTTAGATCTGCAGCATATCTATCTATGCGTGGTTTCGACCAGACCCAATCCAAGGTTTGGTTTGCTCAGTAACTAACCTTTGGGCGTAGTCGCTTAGGTTGCCGGCGACGCTTGCGCCACCGATCGGCATCGCAGGAAGAAGCAGTGCTTGATACCTCTTGGGAGTTGCTCTGCTTGCCACCCCTTCGGAGTAGCTCTGCTTGCCGACAAGTCTTTATAGAGGAGCGTCAAATTTATGGGGGAATCCGATTTATGGATGCAATTCCGCAAAGAGCATCAAATTCGATTTGATAGCCCTTGGGGGCAGCACCTCCTAGGAACAGAAGAGGAACCGTGGAACTGATGAACACGAAGTTACTGCTACGACCTAGCCTCTGTAGAGTTTCAATGGGTCGGACGCGACTCACGCAAGCGGCGGGCTGGGCGGCGCACCGAACCGTGGGGAAAGGACCCAATTAAGCCTTATATTAAGCCCTATATAAGTATATATAAGTACCCTATATATTTTAGGAAATGGTGCCGTTTTCATCCCTCAACTATGCCTGTTGGGCCACTTTGGTCCCTGAACCTCAATACCGGACTTGTGAAGTCCCTCATGTAACAAAACCGAGCTTGACCAATCCTTTGACCGATCAAAACAGCGGCGTTAGGGTTTTGACTGGTCAAAACAGCGATATTAGATTTGATAGAGGAGAGATTTGAGAGATGAGAGATAAGGCAATTAGATGGATGTCATGTGGCTATCAAGTCAGCAAAATCTTACATGGATGCCACACAAGCAAAAAAAACCCTAAAACCACCGATTGATCTGGTCGAAGAACTAATTTGGTCCGGTTTTGCTACAGGAGGGGCGTCACAAGTCCGGTATTGAGGTTTAGGGACCAAATTAGTATAGCGGACATAATTGATGGACCAAATCGACACCTTTTCCTATATTTTAAGATAACTTAAAATTATTTTCCTATTTTTAAACCACTAGGAAACACCTATTTTATTTTTCCAGGGATTATAATCCCAACAAACATTCAAAATAATAATATATTTAGATTGTCCTCATTTTTTTGAACTTTTAGAAACTTACCTCATATTTTTTCTAACCCTCCTGCTATCTTTCGACGGATTGGACGCCCGGCCTGAAAGGGATATGCCCTAGATCAATCATAATGATGATTGTACCACGTCTTTGTTCATGTACATATGATAACGTTGTTTATCGGTTCCCCGAATATATGTCATGACATTGTCCATTGGGTATGACTTGATGGTGAAACACATTGTAATATGACATTATTATAAATGGATCCCTGATCCATATCATTACGAGGAGCGATTATGATTTGATCAGCATACGTATTGGTTTATAGTAATGTTTCACGTACCATAGACGTAGAGATATCAAACCAATAGTATGGACGCATGTTAGAGAACATGGGCAGTCGGACAAATCTACTCCGAGACGCTGTGACTTGTTATCTCTTATAACGCCTTCAGCGTATAGTCTCGAGTAGTACGCCTATATGGTCCTTAGACCTGAGATTGTCATGGATGCTCAGCATGTTGACTCGTATGTTTTGGTATCATCAAATGCTACACCGTAACAAGGTAGTTATAAAGGTGACTACTCGGTATGTCATGATACATAGCTAGGGGTGTGATGATCAAGATGGGATTTGCCCCTCCTCGATAACAGGAGAGATACCTCTGGGCCTCTCGTGTGGATGGATAGGGAAAGCGTACGGCCGTGCTAATATGACTAAGGGTGCTAATATGACAAAGGAGTTAGTCATGGTATGTATCCATTACACTGCTGAGTGAAGTGGTCGAGTTATCAACAAGGGTGGCGCGCATCTCGCCTTGCGCTTGACTGGTATCGGGTGGCAAAGGGATCGGTATGTGAGTGTATCAAGGTTCAGCTGTTGATCAATACGTACTACTAGGTGCCGTTGTTGATCGATGGATTGGAAACAGGTTTTCGGTTCCACGGCTGGCTTGCACTGAACCTAATGGGTCACACACTTAATGGGTAGGAACTGTTTAACGGGTTTGTGCGTGGGTATGATCTGCGTAGAAGATAGAACCCTAGCGGGCCGAAGCCCACTAGCGTGACTATATAAGGAGAGGCATAGGGGTGGCATTAAGAGATGATTTGAGCCTTCACCACGCCTAGTCATCACGCGCCCCTCCTGCTCTCCAGAAACCCTACCCACACGACGAGATGCTAGCACAACCCGTGAGGCGTTCCTGCTTGGTACGTGTGGATACCGCTAGAGGCGCTGCCGTACGCGGACGCGCTGTTCGGTTGTAACCTCGGTGAACACCGGTGAGCACTTGAAAAATACCGATGAGCACTCGGCGAACACACGCGAAGACTCGGTGGTGATCGGGACGTGTACGTCTACTTCCTCTACGCGCGAGAAACTGCTTCCGCTGCATTTGCGCATAAAGGGTAACGACTTGTGATCCTCTACTTGCATGTGCTCTTGGGTGATTCGTGGTAGGAAATTTTGATTTTGCGCTCGCGCAGCCTACCTGTTTCTCATCACGACCAACCCAGTGCGCATGTTTTGCGACGGGCCCCAGGGGGAGCTGTCACCTCCCATGGAATGATAGGTCCTTGTTGTTCCATGGGGAGGCAAAAGGAGCTAGTTTTTTATTTTTTGGGTATTTTTTCCCTAATTACGAATAAAGAATACATAAAAATTTTTGATCTAAACTGTTTGGCAAATGGGTCGTGGCCCATCAGTCGTTGGTCTAAGCTACCCATATACCGCCGTTGGCCGTTGGCCACACCGCCCCGCACCGTACTGTCGACGGTTGGGATATCGGTCCCAAGTCAACTAAGGTTCTTGAGAAAGGGAGATAGAAGACCTGCCGAGCAATGCAAAACAGCAATCAACGAGCAATAGGGAGACATAGGATTTTTATCCTGGTTCGGACCTCTCAGGGAGATAATAGCCCAACGTCCAGCCTTACTTTATATCAAAGAGGATTACAAGAGGAAGCTCGACGAGACGAACAGGTCTCGGCGAGATTATGTGTGTACAAGGAGCAATACGCGATGATGCGCTAAGTCTCGATCTTCTGGCGTAAGATCAGGTGCCCTCTACACGCCGTAGAGGCCTTGTTTATATAGTGTTGAATAACGACCTACCAGGGATAATCGGGCCGGGCTGACCACGAGATCGTAACGAACCCATACATGCCAAATATATCCCGAGGTAGATAAGGTATTCTTCAATTCTTGGGGATCACGACGTCTGCTCTAATCCGGAAAACCACGTCCGGGTCTTCACGTAGCCGTGCAGAACTCTTGTTCGAGTCGGACTCAAACACGAATCCTAGGCCATTACGCACCGTGCCAGCCAGGAAGCTGTTCGGCAGGATGCACATGGGCCTGATAGAACCTTCTAGGGAGTTGGGCCCTAGTAGGCTATTTGACTGGGCTGTCAGGGAGTGGGCCATGGCAATGGGCCGTAATTTTATCCCCGACAGCTAGCCCCCGAGACTCAAGTGGAAGGACACACCAGAGTGAGGTCTTCCTCTTGAGACTCCAAGTCACGAAGAGGGAAACTGCTGCTACAAATACGTGCAACAAACGACCGAGCAGATTAAAGTTGAACCGAACAAGACTTGCACGGGATCGAACAAACCCGACCAGTACCGAGCAACTCTGTTGTGTCGAACAGGGAACAACATCCGTCGAAAGCAGAGCACCGGTCCTCGGTCTGAAGACATCGAAAAAGTAGCCGTTGGCAGATCTCAATGGTAACTTACGCTGCACAGAGAAAACAGGCGACCGTTTTTACTTAGCCATTGCAGTAAAAAAACTAGCTGTTTGTGGCGAAAATCCGTTGCAGAGCTGCTCGCCTGGGACTATAAAAGCACCCAAACCGCTCGCGGCTCGCCACTTTCGCTCTCGCGCACCTCTCCTTCTCGAGCCCTTTTCCAATCGCGCAAGCATCAACAGCCACAACCCACTTCCAAAGCTGCTCGTCCAAACCTGGGGATCGCTATGGCCAAGTTCTCAGGCTCTAGCATGACCGAGGAGGATTTGAGGACTTTAGAGGAGGAAGGACACATCGACGCCGACAGCCGAAGGCTGCCCGGGGAGGAGGAATCATCGGAGCCGCTCGAGGATGAGTTCGTCAACTTTGAGCAATTCGCGATGTTTGGGCTTAGGTCTCCCGAAAGCGATTTCGTGGAGGCCTTCCTGAACATCAGCGGGCTGGAGGTTGCGAACCTCAACCCTAACTCTTTCCTGCAGATGGCTGTCTTCGCACACCTGTGCTAGGGCTACCTGGGAGTAGATCCGTCGGTGGGGTTGTTCCTCCACTACTACACCGTGACGAGGAGCAGCTCCGCCGCTTCGGCGCTTGGGTGCTACTACCTCAAGTTCCGGGCCACCACCGACGACGCGCCCTATCCTTGTCCACCACTGCTCGACTCAATGGGACCGTGGTGGATGAGGTGGTTCTACACCAGGAGGAGCGGCGACAGCAAGCTTGTCTTCACCGAAAAGGCGCCGGCGAAGGGAACTCCAATGCCGCGGCCGGAGCCGAGCGGCGAGGAGTGGTATCTCACCCGGAAGATTGCCTCTCTCGTGGGCCTCGGGCTCACGGGCTGGGAGATAATCCGGGACTTCGTGGCGAACAAGATCTGTCCGCTGCGGAATAGGTCCTACCCCTTCTACAAGATAGAAGGCTGGGAGGACATCACCAGGGAGAGCACGGGTAAGTTCCTCAAACACTTCTTTGGTGATTCATCCGAACTGGAACTAACGACTTCTTCTGCTCGGGCAGTGAAGACAACCGACCATGGGTGACCGAGCAGGTCGACGCCATGCTGAAGGCTGCTAGGAAGGATAGTGAGGTCACCGGCGAGGTGGCCTACACCTGCCCCAGGAACGTGCTCGTTCGCTCACCAGAGGTATCTTAAACAGATCTCCACTGAGTTGCTAGACTTGCACGACAACTGCATACTTATATTCGCTTCACAATGTGCAGGAGGATCAGCTCATCATCGGCGGGATCGTCGAAGAGCTCTCTGGGTCAGAGAAGGAGGAAGCGAGGAAGGGCAAGGACAAGGTGGCCACGAAGCCCAAAGTGGCCACCGAGCCAACGCGGAGCTCGCCGCGCCATGGCGGCCGCCAGCCCTCAAGGAAGCTCTCTGCGGCAACGAGGAGGCAAGCGGGAAACGCCCAAGCCCCACCCACCTCACCGAGCAAAGCGACGAGGAGGTACGGAACCTGACCCTATGGCTTACGCGCTATACGCAGGCTCACCCGGGCCATATGGAACGGCTGCAACAGGTCACCGAGCAGAGGAGGCTCGAAGAGGATGTCGCACTAAAGGAAAAACTTCTTGCGTTGCGTAAAAAGAACGCTTAGCTCACCAAAGAGCCGAGCTTGTCGCCGCAAGCGTCCGGAGGCCAAGGCGAAGAAGCCAAGGAGCCCCCGAGCAAGAGACGCAAGCTCCGTCAAGGAGCAAAGAAGAAGGTTAAGTTCCCTGTGGCAGGTACGTAGTAGCAAAGCTGTTCCCTTTACATTATACCGAACCGCGCAGGCTTTAACTCATTTCTTTTTCATCAGCTGCTCAGGAAGAAACCGCCACAGACGATGTGGACGCGGCGATAGAGCATTCTTTGCTGCCCGAGCACCTGCAAGGTGCTTCGCGAGCAACGAGACTGCTCGCTCTCAAAGACAAGCTGGCAGCGTGGTCAGCGCTTCCGCCGAGCTCCAGCGACCAAGTCGACGCCTTGAAGGGCGCGATCAACCAGCTGGAAGTAGAAGAAGCGGGGCGCGTCGCCACGGAGAGCGGAGCCAAGGTGTTGGCTCTGCCAGCTGCCCAAGGCGGGACCGAGCAGGCGGTCCTGCCAAGCACTCCGTCGCAGGGGCAAATCGTCCCTGTGGCGACGGTCACCTTCGGAGAGCAGCGAGAAGTCCCTGCCACCGGAGAGCAAGAAGAAGGTAGCGAACAGGGGATCAAACCGCCCAGTCCGTAACCCCACCGATGTCTCCGGCCAGAGAGGCGCCGGTCTTGCCCAAGGCTGCCTGGGCGGAGGAAGAGGTGGAGCAGGAGCCCCGCAGCGACGAGGGCGCGGCCGCCAGCCTTCCCAGGACTGAGGGTTCAAGGGAGAGAAGACGAGCCCCGTTGCGGGTGCACTCTGGCAGGAAGAAGCCGCTGCGCAAAGAACGTCCCGCTGCGGCCGCTCCGAGTAGCCGGGGGTTTGCGACCCAAGGCCTCGGGGAGCGCATTCGCCACAACTTGAAGAAAAGGCACGAAGAGGTAAATCCAAAACCGAAATTCGTCCTCTTAGGTTACGAGCATCTCAACTTGACGGAATTGTCCTTCTCTCACTCAGGTCTTGTGGTTGACTATGGACGACCTCGAAGAAGGCGTCGTCCTTGAGCGCGGCGCCATCTTAGGAGCCCTTCGGCAGCGGCAACGATCCAAAAGCCGGAGCCGACTGAAGGCGAAGGTGAGGAAGCTCAAGGCCCAGTTGACCGAGGAGAGGCAAACTTCCGCGGCGCTCCAGGAGAAGATCTCCACCCTGTGGGTATCACAGGAGGAGGCCGAGGAGATGCGCGGGCTGGCCGCGAGGGCGAGTACCGCGGAAAGAAGGGTCAAGGAGCTTGCCGAGCAGCTCAAGACCGCCGAGCAGTGCGCTAATCAGAGCGAGGATCTGACCGAGCAGCTGCACGCCAAGAACGAAGAGGTCGAGGCCCTTCGTGCGGAGGCCGAGGAACAGGCCAAGCACAAAGACAATCAACAAGGAGGAAGCCGAACGTCTCCGAGCTGAAGTTAGGGAAGGAATCAAAGCCCGTAGCGAAGTCCTGCGCCTCAAGTTAGAAATTGAGGAGCTAAAGAAGCAGCTTGCTTCTAAGTAGCAGTAGGGCTGTACCCTGAAAGGGCCTTCTACCTGCAACTTTTGTTAGTGTGAATAAAGAGACTTACCTTTTCCCAGCAAAAAAGAGCAGCAAAAGACAAGCACGAGCAGGAAACTAAGAGCAAGGCGAAACAACGCTAGAAAGTTTTAGGAAAAATGGTAGCACGTCAGCCTAACCCCCAGCCCCCGCTAAGCATCTGCTCGAAAACCTGAGTGTGCTAACTCGAACAGGTGCACAAGAGAAAGAGCGACGCCCTAGCCCCCGGTACGGACGATGCTTGAAGACCTAAGTTTACGAAATCAAGCACGTGCGTAGAGAGTTAGAGCGACACCCGCATCCTGATCGGCTCATGCCATGAACTGCTCGTCGATGTAAGATAGGCCTTGAAGGTAACCGAACAAGGGAAGTGCCTCTGCCGCGGGGGGCTTACGAGAGCAGGCTTCGCCATGTGGTTGTGCCGTGAGTGGTAAGTGTCTCTGCCGCGGAGGGCTTACGAGAGCAGACTTAGCCACAAGGCAGAAAGCCGTAGTACGCAACCCTGAGTTTAGGAACTTGCCGAGACTAGATACGGGTAGGGAAAACCTGAAGATCGCGGAGCCAAGAGTTTGCATGACCGGGCAGCCATCAAGTGTTACTAGAGAGAAAGGTGGTCTGAGAAGACAAGAAGTGAAAAGGGGCCGCAGGGGGCCGCGAACATTCACTGTTTATTGGATTGAACTTTACATGGCAGCCTGAGAGACTTGGACGAACTAAGGTGCGAAGTTTGACAAAAACCGCAGAGCTAAGAAAGCAAACAAAGGACCTACACATAAAACTTACGAAGCTGGTCGATGTTCCAAGTGCTAGTCAGCTCTCTCCCGTCCTCCATTGCCAGGCGAACAGCCCCCGGGCGAGCAGTAGAAACGACCATGAACGGGCCCTCCCATCGGGGAGTTAACTTGTTGGCATTGGACAGGTTCTGGACGCGGCGCAGAACGAGGTCGCCCACCTTCAAAGCCCTTGGTTGAACAGATTTAGCAGCGTGCCGGCGAAGATCTTGCTGGTAGCGTGCCATTCTAACTTGTGCCCGGTCGCGTGTGCCTTCGAGGAGGTCAAGGTCGAGCAAGCGCTCTTGCTCAGAGTCAACCAAGTTGACCGAGCTCGTGCGAGGCGAGCCGACTACAATTTCGGCGGGCAAGATGGCTTCTGCACCGTAGACCAATTGGATAGGAATTCCCCGGTTGCCCGGCTGGCTGTGGTGCGAATGGCCCAGAGGACGGAAGGAACTTCGTCAACCCAGGCTTTGTTGTGCTCGTGGAGTGCCGCGAACACGCGCCGTTTGATACCCTGGACGATCTGTCCGTTAGCTTGCTCGACTGCTCCATTGCTCTGTGGATGTGCCACAGAGGCGAAGCAGACCTTGGTGCCCAGCCGTTCGCAGTATTTATGAAATAGCTCGCTTCTGAACTGGTGACCGTTATCGGTGATCCGCTTGTGGGGAATCCCGAAGCGCGTGATCACGTTGCTCTTGAAAAAGCACACAGCTGCTTTGGCGTGAAGAGAAGACACAGGCTCTGCCTCAATCCACTTTGTGAAAGTGTCAATGGCGACGAGCAAGTGTGTGTAGCCCTTGTACCCCTTGGGGAACGGGTCGAGTAGATCCAAACCCCATGTGGAGAAAGGCCATGGTAGGGGATCGTTTGGAGCTCTTGGGCGGGCTTATGTGCCTTCCGGGCGTGAAATTGGCATGCCTTGCACTTGGTTACCACGTCCCGGGCATCTTGTAACGCAGTAGGCCAATAGTAGCCCATGCGAAACGCTTTGCCGACCAGAGTTCTGAAGGAGGCGTGGTTGCCACAGGCACCCTCGTGTATGTCACTAAGAAGGAACACACCCTCCTGCTGCGAGATGCCCATGGAGAGAACACCCAGAGCACCTTGGTGGTAAAGGATGCCGTCCACAAGTTTGTATGGACTAGCACGCCTTATAAGCCGGGAACGCTCGGCTTCATCGTCGAGCAGGGTCCCATCTGCAAGGTACCGGACAAATGGCGTTATCCAGTCCGCAGCCTACTCGATAACGGAGACAGCACCACCTGTCTCTGTTGCCTCGTCCGAAGACGTGATAGAGGGCTTGTAAAGGTGCTCGACGAGCACCCCTGACGGAGCAGGTTCGCGTGAGGATCCATACTTGGACAGCTGGTCGGCCAAGAAGTTGTCCTTCCTGGGCACGAAGAGCACCTCGAAGAATCGAAAGTGCCGCTCCAACTTCCTCACTTCAACCGGGTATCGCGCCATTGAGTCATCGCAGCACTGATACTCCTTGTTTACCTGATTGATGACCAGCTGTGAATCTCCCTTTACGGTTAGCCGTTGGACACCGAGCGACTTGCACGCTCTTAGTCCCGCGAGGAAGCCCTCGTACTCCACGGCATTGTTAGTCGCCGCAAAGTGTAATTGGATAGAATACTGGAGTTGCTCTCCTTGAGGGGAGATGAGAACAAAACCAGCCCCGAGTTTCCAGTGCGCGAGCCATCAAAAAACATGGTCCAGGGGGTTTCTTCAGGTTGCTCGAGAGTTTCCTGGGATTTGGGCGGGCAAGTCCATTCAGCGACAAAGTCAGCCAGGGCCTGGGTAATGCTCCTTTGATCCGTGAAGCACCTCGCTCACGTAATAGATTGGCCGCTGGATGCCTTCCCTTTCCACCGTCAAGACCGCGCTCACCGCTTGTGGCGTACAGTCAAGATACAACAATAGCTGTTCACCATGTCGCGGGGTAGTCGAGACAGGTGGTTTGGACAGGTATTGCTTTAGATCTTGGAAAGATCTATCAGCCTCCTCTGTCCACTCGAAGCCATTGTGCTTGCACAGGGCCTTAAAGAAGGGCAGCCCGCTTTCGCCCTGACGGGAAATAAACCTGCTTAGAGCGGCCATCCGCCCTGTGAGGCTCTGAACTTTCTTAACGGTAGTCGGAGCCGGCATATTTTCAATGGCCTCTATTTTTTCAGGGTTAGCAGAAATTCCTTGCGGACCTATGACATAGCCGAGCAACATTCCAGATCGAACACCAAAGATACACTTCTCTGGATTTAATTTAATTCTATGCCTAGTGAGGTTACGAAACGTCTCGGCCAGGTCTTTTACATGATCTGGAGCATACTTGCTCTTTACAACTATGTCGACGATATAGACCTCCAGGTTCCTTCCACGCTGTTCTGGGAAAGTCTTCTCCATTAAGCGCTGGAACGTGGCACCAGCATTGCGCAGATCGAAAGACATGGTCGTATAGCAGAAAGTGCCGAAGGGGGTGATGAAGGCAGTCTTCTCTTTATCCTCGGGGGAGATGCTTATTTGGTGATAACCGGAGTAAGCATCCAAGAAACTCAAGAGGTAGGCATCCGCAGTCGCGTCGACCAGCTGGTCTATGCGAGGCACGCGAAATTGTCCTCAGGACAAGCCGCGTTCAAATCTGTGTGGTCGACACACATCCTCCACTTGCCGCCTTTCTTCTTTACGATCACAGGGTTGGCCAGCCACTCGGTATGATCAACCTCGCGGATGAAACCAGCAGCGAGCAGCTTGCCAAGCTGATCCTTGATGATCCCCTGCTTGAAATCCGAAAAGCGTCGAAACTTTTGGCGAACAGGCTTTTTGTCCGGCCGGACTGCCAGTTTGTGCTCAATAACCTCCCTTGGGACCCCGGGCATGTCAGATGGCTCCTAGGCAAACATGTCTGCATTAGCTCGGAGAAAGGCAATGAGCTCGCTTTCCTATTTGGGGTCCAGATTAGCCCCCAAATGAACTATCTTGGAAGAGTCATCAAGAGACAGCGGAACTTCCTTGATCTCTCCCCCTGGCTGGACAGAAACCTTGGGACGGGCAGACTTGGTCTGCAGAACCTCGGGATCACGCAGTGGAAACTGGTCGACCAGGGCTAAGGATTGCTCATCGCAATCTAGAGCAGCCTTGTAGTTACCCTTGACCGTGATCACGCCGCTGGGGCCCGGAATCTTCACGCAATGGTATGCATGGTGGGACACGGCCATGAACTTGCCAAGAGATGGTCGGCCCAAGATCGCATTGTAAGCAGATGGGAAGTCGACCACGTCAAACGTGATCAACTCTGTCCAGAAGTTGCTTGGGGTGCCGAAAGTGACGGGCAGGACAATCTGCCCCAACGGCTTAACAGCTTCTCCCGGCACAATCCCATCGAAGGGCATCGCGACCTCTTTGAGCTTGGAACGAGGAATCTGCATCTCGTCCAAGACTTTTGCTGAAAGCAAGTCCAGCACACTCCCGCCGTCGATCAAGACACGGCCAACTCTAGCATTGCTGATGGTCGGAGCGACCACCAGTGGGAGCCGCCGAGGCTTGGTCATCCTAGTGGGGCAATCCTCCTTAGAGAAGGAGATAGAAACCTCGGTCCACTTCATCGATTCGGGCTGTGGTTTGCCCTTCTCAATGTTGTGGACCTCCCGAGCAGCTTCCTTGAGGCTGCGCCGAGAGGGATAAGCCGAGGAGCCGCCAAAGATAACGGCTATGTGGTTCACGGGCTTAGGATAGTCATCCTCATCGTCCCGATCACCACCGTCGGCTTGGCGCTTGTCCTTGCCGGCATCACCTTTTTCGGGCAGGGTGGGCATAGGGCCGTTGCCGTTGTAGAAATCCTCGAGCTTCGCAGCCCAGGTCCTGCAATGGCGTAAATCGTGCCCGTAATTCTGGTGGAACTGGCAATATCAGTCACTTGGACCTTTCTTGCCTTGATTGCCTCCCTGGGCGGGCTTTTTGCCATTGTAGTTGTTGTTGGGCTTCTTCTACCCGTCTTTGAGAGGAGGTGCGCGATCTATACCAGCAACGGTGTTGTTCGCATCACCTTTGTTCTTCTTCTTCTGGGACTTCTTGTCACCAGGATTGTTGCTGCTCTTCTTCTTCTCATCCACACCCGGCTGGGCGGGCAGCTCACCTTTGTCAAACGCCTTCTTATACTGAACGCACTCTGCCACGTTGGCATAGCGGTCAACCGCCTTGAACAGATCGTTGGCGGTCCAGGTCTCGTTGATCTCGAGATCCTGGGTGAGCCGCTCGTCGTGGACTTCGTTTTTGTAAGCGCGGACAATAGATTCATCCAAGATGTTCGGGATCGTGTTGCGGATCTTAATGAAACGCTTCACGAAGTTGCGGAGGGTCTCCCCGTTCATCTGGATCATCTGGTGCAGATCATCCTCCTTGCCCAGACGCACGTAACAGCTCTAGAAATTGGCGATCAGAGCGTCACAAAGCTGGTCCCACGAGTGGATGAAACCTTCCTGCTGGTTGAACAGCCACGTCCGAGCAGCGCCCTCAAGGACAGTCGAGAGGTAATTCGCCATTACTAGCTCGTCACCCCCGGCTGCCATGATGGCGGTAGCGTAGATGGAAAGGAACTCCTCTGGGTTCTGGGTCCCATTGTACCTCTCCTCGTGGTCAGGTTTGAACTTGGAAGGCCACATAACAGCGCGGAGCTCATCAGAGAAGGCCTTGCAGCCCAAGCTGTACGACCGACCACCTTCTCCCGCAGAACCTAGTCTTGAAAAGACATTGGTCGTGTTGCGTGGAGGAACTCTTGTTGAACGGGAGGACTCAGCCTGGAGAAATTCTCTCCGGGACAGCCCTCCGTGCTCCTTCCTCGTGGTCGCTACAATGCGCTCCTCCCGAGGGGATCATCCGTGATCGTCGCGCGCCCGCTTGCCTCTGTGATCGCGGCGATCACGAGGACTTGGCGAACGTTGTCGACCACGGGCAGCTTGCTCGTGGAGAGTAATCCTTTGACGGTGACGGGGGCCACGCGATCGATCGGAGCCGTCCGAGCCATTCCGGGCAGGTTGACTGAGGACTTGAGGCCTTCAGCCAGTCGCTCTAGGTGAGAAGCAACAGCGTCGCCCATACGGGCGAGGTCGGCCTGGTTGGTGGATCTGAGCACCGTTGCCATGGCCTGGAGTCGTTCCCGACTCTGATCTAGGGGTCCAGGGATCCCTGAAGCTTCCGCGTTTTGTCATACCGGAGTCTGATCACGCGGGGATTCAACCCGAATAGGAGAAATTGCTGCCGGGGGACTTGGCGTAGGCGCGAGGCGGGTCGCGACGCTGTCGCTTGCGCTGATCGCGGATCTGCGCCAAGGTCTGATTAATGGAGGCGTCCAAGCTGCGACGAACAACATCTTGCTCGCGAGAAGCCAGCGTGGCCCCTTCTTGATGTTGAGCAGAGTTGGACTGCCCGATCTCGTCGGCCGCTGTAGCCCGCGTAGGATCCTCTGATGTTCCTGCGTCGGCCATATTGATGCTGCGATGGCCGTGTGTTGGCACGCTAGACGGTGTCATCACCGTGTCGCCACAGGAGGAATCAACCGACATAGCCTTGGAATCCGATAGATCTAAACCAGTGTAAAGATCGTCGGTTCTGTAATCATCGTCAATGACGGGAGCTTGATCTAAGACCATCTTCGGAGCATAGCCGGAGACCTCTGTCCCAGATCTGGAGTGTGATCGAGATCGATATGATCAATCCGATCTGACAGGGGAATCGACATCCTGTCCTTCAGAATCATACCCTTCAGGAAGATTTTCCTGATCGCTGAGAGTTCGACATGCTCGAACAGACTTGATCTACTATCCCCACGGACGGCGCCAACTGTCGACGGTTGGGATGTCGGTTCCAAGTCAACTATGGTTCTTGAGAAAGGGAGATAGAAGACCTGCCGAGCAATGCAAAATAGCAATCAATGAGCAACAGGGAGACACAGGGTTTTTATCCTTGTTCGGGCCTCTCAGGGAGATAATAGCCCTACGTCCAGCCTTTCTTTATATCAAAGAGGATTACAAGAGGAAGCTCAACGAGACGAACAGGTCTCGGCGAAATTATGTGTGCACAGAGAGCAATACGCGATGATGCGCTAAGTCTCGATCTTCTGGCGTAAGATCAGGTGCCCTCTACACGCCATCCTGAATTGGAATCCTCAATACTAATGTTTCATTTAAGAAAGATAGAGTTTGTGGTGCTTGCCAAGCGGGAAAGCAAATCGGAGCTTCACACCCCGTCAAGAATATCATGACTACGACAAGACCATTGGAGATGCTACACATGGACCTCTTCGGACCTATTGCTTATGTAAGCATAGGAGGTAACAAGCATGGTCTTGTAATTGTAGATGACTATTCTCGCTTCACGTGGGTATTCTTTTTGCATGACAAGAGTGAGACTGAAGGCATTTTAAAGAAGTTTATGCGAAGAGCCCAAAATGTGTTTGATATGAAGATCAAGAAAATAAGAAGCGACAATGGAACCGAGTTCAAGAATACCGGTGTAGATGATTACCTTGATGAAGATGGAATTGGACATCAACTCTCGGCTCCCTACTCCCCTCAACAAAATAGAGTAGTCGAAAGGAAGAACCGGACACTTATAGAGATGGCAAGAACGATGCTCGATGAGTACAAGGTCTCCGACATCTATTGGGCGGAAGCCGTCAACACCGCGTGCCATGCCATCAACCGGCTTTATCTTCACAAACTACTTAAGAAGACGGCTTATGAGCTACTCATCGGGAACAAGCCTAATGTGTCCTACTTTCGAGTATTTGGAAGAAAATGTTACATCCTCAACAAAAAGGCTAAGTCTTCTAAATTCGCCCCCAAAGTCGATGAGGGCTTTATTCTTGGTTATGGTTCTAATGCTCACGCTTATAGAGTTTTCAACGGTTCCTCCGAAGTCGTTGAAATCTCACATGATGTCACCTTTGATGAATCTAACGGCTCTCAAGTAGAGCAACTCGACTCTCATGTGCTAGGTCAAGAAGTACCGTCTTGTGAAGCAATCAAGAATCTAGCACTCCGAGATATCAAGCCAAGGGAAGGTGGTGAGGAAAACAACCTAGAAGACGGATCAAATCAAGCTCAACCACCTTCTACTCCATCTCAAGATCAAGAAGCAAGTAAAGGCCATGGTGAGGAGGAAGAACAAGTTGAGGAAGATGAGCAATCCCCACCAAGGCCACCTCAAAGGATACCTCAAAGCATTCAACGAAATCATCCCGTGGACAACATTCAAGGTGATATCAATAAGGGAGTCTCTACACGTTCTCGTTTAGCAAATTTTTGTGCACACTATTCTCTCGTGTCTTCTCTTGAGCCAATTAATGTAGAGCAAGCACTAGAGGACGCCGATTGGATAGTGGCGATGCAAGAAGAGTTGAACAATTTCACGAGGAACGAGGTGTGGGAACTTGTGGAATGCCCCAAGCAAAACGTCATTGGAACAAAGTGGGTTTTTCACAACAAACAAGATGAACATGGAGTAGTCGTCAAGAACAATGCGAGGTTGGTCGCTCAAGACTTCACAAAAATCGAAGGTTTAGATTGTGGCGATACTTACGCACCCGTAGCAAGAATTGATGCAATTAGAATATTATTAGCCTTTGCTACTCACCATTCCTTTCAGTTGTTTCAAATGGACGTTAAGAGCGCATTTCTCAATGGGCCACTCTCCGAACAAGTCTATGTTGAGCAACCGCCTGGCTTCAAAGATCCAAAGCATCTCAATCACGTCTACAAGCTACACAAGGCGCTATATGGGTTGAAGCAAGCCCCTAGGGCATGGTACGAGTGCCTAAAGTAATTCTTGTTGAAGAAGGGCTTCGCTATTGGGAATTCTAATCCAACCCTCTTCACCAAAAAAGTGGACGGTGACTTATTTGTGTGTCAAATCTATGTTGATGATATTATCTTTGGATCTACTAATGATTTGTTTTGCAAGGAGTTTAGTCAAATTATGACTAAACGATTTGAGATGTCCATGATGGGGGAATAGAAGTACTTCCTCGGGTTTCAAGTCAAACAAATGAAGGAAGGAATATTTATAACCCAATCTAAGTATGTGAAGGACATGCTCAAGAAATTAGAGATGGAAAATTCCAAGCCAATCAAAACACCTATGCAAGCAAATGGGCACTTGGACTTAAATGAAAATGGTAACAGCGTCGACCAAAAGGTATATCGCTCTATGATTGGTTCTTTACTTTACCTTTGTGCATCTAGGCCCGATATCATGCTTAGCGTGTGCATGAGTGCACGATTTCAAGCCGCTCCTAAGGAGTGCCATTTAATGGCTGTTAAGACGATATTGCGATATTTGGTTCACACCCCCAACTTAGGCCTATGGTATCCTAAAGGATCAAACTTTGATCTAATTGGCTATTCGGATGCGGATTATGCCGGTTGCAAGGTGGATAGGAAGAGTACCTCCGGTACTTACCAATTTTTGTGTAGATCCCTTGTGTCTTGGTATTTCAAGAAGCAAAACTCCGTTGCCCTATCCACCGCCGAGGCCGAGTATATTGCGGCGGGAAGTTGTTGCGCCCAGTTGCTTTGGATGAGGCTAACACTTAAAGACTATGGCTTAAACCTAAGAAACATTCCTTTATTGTGCGACAATGAGAGTGCCATAAAAATAGCAACCAACCCCATCCAACACTCTAGAACCAAACATATTGATATTCGCCACCATATCCTCAAAGACCACTCGACCAAAGGCGATATTGATATAAAACATGTTCGCACCGAAAAACAACTAGCCGACATCTTTACCAAGCCTTTGGATGAGAGAAGATTTTGTGAGTTGAGGAATGAGCTCAATATCCTTGATCCTCGAAACATGGCTTGAACTAGTGTGCACAATGATTGGTGATTGAAAATTGAATTGAAAAGCTATATATACATATCTATCCTATTTTGTAGTTCAAATTATGCTCAAATGGGTGATTTGGCTTTTCATCATTTTATTCACGGCTATAGTCTGATTGGTTGATTACTTACTAGTCATGGATAAAAGGATTTTATAAGATACTCCCATAAACCCGTTTCGGTACCGCCCTCTCTAAAATTCATTCAAAGTCTGGCATTATGTTGTCTGGGAGGTTCGGACTGTCCGAGCCAGTCCACGGACTGTCCGGTACTCGGACTATCCGAACCCCCGCCTAGATCAGCTCTCTGTTTGAGTTTCGGACTGTCCGGACTTATTTACCGGACAGTCCGAATCTCACTTATTCCGCTACATTTGTCTGAGGGTAGCCTGTGATTCTCTCTCCCCCCTCACTCTCCACGGGCTTTCTCCTCCTCTCTCCACTCCGTCCCCGTCGGGTTCCCTCACGGTGACCTAGAGCTTCGATCTCCCCACCGGTTTGGCTCCGGAGGCCGGATCTTTCCTCTCCTCGTGCTTCTTCCCAATGGCTAGGGAAAGAAGGTATATTCTTCGAGGCATTGCTCTATTTCCTCTTATTTTTTTTAGGGTTTGGTGCCCGATCTGTCAAATAGAGCAATATTTTTTGAAATGCCTTGGTGGAATAGGTCTATTGCTTACCCATTTCATCTCTTTCAAATGGCATAAAGTTCTATTGGTTGATTTGAAAGATCTAGGTTGAAACCCTATTTCTGGGAGGTTCGGACTGTCCGAGACATGTTTCGGACTGTCCGAACCCTGCAGAAATTTGGCGTCAACTCTAAATCCTCAAATCGTATCTCCTATGCTGTACCCTCATTTGCTTCCTTGTCTCCTATATTCAGAGGCAGGGACTCCGCAGGTCAAGGTGATGGTTCAAATTCGAGGGAATTGCCTAGAGGGCGGATGACTATTCAGCCTGAGAGGCGAACTAAACAGCATCATGACACTATACCAGGGGGCAGTTCACAGCACGAGATTGAAGAAGAAGAGGAAGATGAGGAGTTCACCCCTGTTGAGACAAATGTGGGTCGAAAGAGAGCAGTTATTCGTAAGAGAAAAATATCTAGCCCCTCGGGGCCCGGCAAGCAACATTTCAGAGGTGGATCCAGCAGCACATCAGGAGGGCTTATCGGACCTCTCACAATGCACCCACCTCTTCAGTTCCAAGACTCTCCAAGGAGGGCAATCGACTATTCTAAGGCTGGAGAGAAGGTGAGGAAGAAGCGTTTGGAGGACCCGACAAAGTACACCCAAGCGGGCGTGGATAAGCGCTTTTGGTCTGACTTCCACTCTGACTTCTATGCCACAGTAATCCTAGCGACGAAGACTCCGATCACTGACATGCAGTGGGTTGATTGGAGTCACATGTCTAAGGTAAATGACCCCACTTTCAACAAAGTCATTGATGCTTGTGAAGAGCTTGGACTGCGAGACATCATGGGCCTTAAGTATGATTGGTGCAAAGAAGTCATTACCCAATTCTATGCGACTTATTATTGCAAAGGCGATGAAGCTGGGGCTGTCAATTGGATGACTGACGGAGAATGGTACTCGGTGACCTACAAGAAATTTGGAGCTATTCTGGGTTTCACAAGAGAAGAACTGGACATTGGATACAAGCTTCATAATGAGGAGGTTATAGCCCCAGAGCGGATGGAAACCATGTATGATGATCAAATGAACATCAAGTACGGCACCACTGTGGGCATGAAGCCCTACTACAACTACTTGAATAGGCTATTCAGAAAAACCATGACTCCCAGGGGTGGAGATGCGAGCAATGTCTCGGGACATCAAAGGAACCTCATGCTCAGGGTCAGGCCCAATGCAAAGCCATTCAGTGTCTTCAATTTCATTTGGGAAGAGATTCGCATCACTTCTATCTCGCCGATCAGAAGCTGTCCCTATGCACCATTTATTATGAAGATGATCGAATCAGTGATGAAGCTGCAGTTTGTGAAGGAGGAAAAGCACACAGGGCTGAGAATTAGGACCATCACCACTGGCCGCAAAGTTCCTCTTAAGCCAGCTTCCTCTTCCACCACTCCTTCCACTTCTAGCTCCTCAGGCATTCTCAATGCCCTTCGAGCCATCTTCTATCTTGGACAGAAGAACTACAAGAAGATCTCACGTCGCTCCAAGAAGACTCTTCGATATGTGAAGGACATCAAGCGCCGCATGGACTTTGAGTGCTCTCCCGACGGCTCCGAGGTGGAGTAAAGCGGGGAAGATGAAGAGTTAAACGAGCAGGCTATCTTCGGCCATCTTGATCCATGGGGCAAAGCGCCCATAAACGAAGAGGAGGCCGAAGGCAAAGACGACGACGAAGAAGAAGAGGAGGCAAGCGAGGAAGGCAGCGATGCAGATGAAGATGATTGAGTCGGCGTCTCTCCTTTTGTGCTTGATGACAAAGGGGGAGAAGGAAAAGCTTCAAAATCTATCTTGTGCCTGTGCTTGTGTTGTGCTTGTTGTTGAACTATTTTGAAGCTTTGTGCTTGTAATAACTCTTGTGATATGTGTGATGTTTTGTGGTTGAACTGCTGTTGTTGTTAACTTGCTTAGAACCTATCTATCTATGTGGTATTTGGTGAAATTTACGTGCTTAACCTGCCATATGCATTGTGGTTTAAATTTCGGACTTGTGCTATAATTGCTAGACATAGGGGGAGCTCTTTAGTTTCATTCCCCGCATATCTTTAGAGGGAGCTCTCTATATGTCATCATTGGTTTTATCTATTTGAAGCTTTAGCGGTTGTCATCAATCATCAAAAAGGGGGAGATTGAAAAGGCATCTAGGCCCCTAATTTTGTTTTGGTGATTGATGCCAACTACTAAAGACTCCTACTGACGATTTAATTGAGTTGTGGACAGAGAATTAAATATGGAAATCTTTTTGTCAAGAGTTGTCGAAGGGATTGAAGAGTTATTCAAATTGGAAGTTCATTTACTCGTCACTTGTAATCTTTATTTTGTTGAGTCTAAGGACGGACGTACTATAAAGAGGGATTCGACGAGAAATTGAGTGTGAGGTGACTCTGGTGCTCAAAAGATGATCTTAGGTCAAATCTTAGTCACCCAATAAATTCCCCACTATTTCTAAGCCCAAAACACTTCTCTGTGTCCAGACTGTCCGTGCCCTGGCTCGGACTGTCCGAAGGATCGGACTGTCCGAGGCACCATCCAGACGTGCTCTCTGTCTTAAATATTTGGAATTATCAGACTGTCCGGTCCGGACTGTCCGAAGGTTCGGACTGTCCGAGGTACCCTCCAGTTGAGCTCTTTGTCTTGATTTATTCGATTTACCGGACTGTCCGAGAGATCTTCGGACAGTCCGAACTACTTAGTCACATCTGGAGATTCTGAGCCCATATCTATGATCCACATACCATCCAGATCTCAAATATAACTTTTGTTTGGGTCACTATTCATAACCTTCCTCGGACTGTCTGAAGGCTGTCACGGACTGTCCGAATCTCATTTACTGCACCCTAACGGCTCGATCTGGAGGGAGCTATATATATCCATTCCACTGCTCCCAGTAAACGGTAACTGTGCGCATCACTCAGATTCATTTCACTCTCTCTCTCCCCAAGAACCCTAAAAGCATCTCCCCTCCTAGTGCCTTCTTGTGAGATTGATTTGAGGGTGGAGAAGCTAGATTGGTGCTAGATCTGAGCTCGATCCATCTCGTGAGCACCTTGGTCACCTCCAAGTGAGTGGTTTCTCGCCGGATTTGTTACTCTTGGAGGTTGAGGACTCCTAGACGGCTAGGCATCGCCGTGAGCCACCGAAGCGGTGTGGTTGGCCTCGGATTGGCTGTGAAGGTGTGATTCCACCTCCGCAAGGAAAGGAATCAAGGTGATATTCGGTGAGAGCTTTGGCACAAATCCGAGAGGATTAGAGTCAAGTGGGACTCGGGCTCTACGGTGTTGAGCCTATCTCAACGGAGAGTAGGATCTCCTCAAAGATCCGAACTTCGGGATAAAACTCCTTTTGTCTCTCTTCGTATTTGGTTTGAGTTTCTCCCTTGCTAGATCTACTCTATTTACTATCTTGTGCTTGAGGGAGACCTCTCCTGTGTTTCCGTGTTATTGCTCTTGGTATTCTTGTTGTTTGAGTTGTGCAGGTCATTTCTAGAGATTTTGGGGAGGTTTCTTCACAGTTGACTTCGGACTATCCGAGAGGTGTCACGGACAGTCCGAACCTACTTCCGCAGCGCAGTTGGAAATTGAATTTGATGTCACGCCTATTCGCCCCCTCTAGGCGTCATCTCAGTCCTTTCAAGAATTAATCCGCAAGCACACGGATATCGCAGTAGCTTTCACCCTGGAGTATTCCAAAGATATCGATTTCCCACGAAGAACGAGAAGAGTCTAGTTTCTAGTTTGACTTGGCCGGATGGATATGGTGGAATGACGAAAGTGGGGTAAGATATTTCAGGTCGACAGGTTCTACTAAAGGTTTACACTAGTCAAGGGTATAAGGTTAATCCACTTATAATTTCTACTCAGCATCGGAGCTCAACCAATTCACTACCCACCACTATTAGTTGAGAACACATAATGGTTACGATCATCCCCGATTGGGCTCGACTAGGCTGAGACTAACGGGGCGGATTGCACAAACTACCGCGCGGATAGCAAGGCTGTTAGCACCTACTACATACCGCTCAGCCGTTGAATCAGGTGTCTACCGGGTACTAACTAGTCTAGACACCATGTCTATTCCTAGCCGTACTACGTATAAAGGATGTCACTCGATACGCACTCCTACTAAACCTGGCACTAATATCTATTGTGTCACCCAAGCACAGAAATTTAGCACTCAAGATCTAACACGAGCCTAATACCAATAGAGAGATAATGTATATGAAATAAACTTGCTTTATAAATAAAGAATGGGACTAAGTGTTACCAATAAAAGACAAAGTAGAACTCACACCCAAGTTCGGCTTCGGAGCTCTAGTGGAGGGATGCCAATACGCCGGCTTCTCCTCAGCACTAACTCTCCTCTCTCACCTACTCTACTTGAAAATAGGCAGCATAACGCTGCTTTCTGTTCTTCCCGCACTTCTCCGTGCTTTGCAAATGAGGAGAGGGGCTCCTTTTATATTGCACTGCAGCAAGTGAAGGTGTGCCACGTATAGGAACATGTGTACTCTTCTCCCCAGCTGAAGGAGTACCTGAGGGAGCATCCAAGGGGGTCGGCCGGCCAAGCCGGCCGACCGACCGAACTTCGGTCGATCCTGGCCCTCGATTTCGCATGGGATCCCTCTTTGACAGTGTAGATCATCCCCTTGAGGCGGTTTTGGCAGTTGAGGCCGGTACAATTAACTTTCTTGTGAGCCAAGTGTTCCTCTCCAATGCAAGGATCAAACCGACTTGATGTGTACGGTTGGGATGGTCTCCTTTTGTGCTTCTAGAATTCTTGGAGAAAGGGCAACCTTGGCTTGGACCAGGTGCCGATCAACCGGCCAGGGTTGGGTCGGCCAACCAGGGTTTTCCTCAGTTTGGGTCCAATTTTGGTCAATAGGTCCCTGGAGACACAAACTTACCAAAATTTGTGGAACTTTGTTAATTTGCACCTTTTTAGTCCATATTCCTTCAATTGGGAGCTATGTTGACAGTCGGAAGTGTATGAAACGTTGTATAAATTGACCGTCAACACACCCCCACACTTTGGTCTTTGCTCATCCTCGAGTAAAGGTTAGTTTTAAGACTAATAACTCTGCGTGAACTAACTAAATGACAAGCATAAAGGATATTCTAAGGTGTCACTCAAATTGCGGGGATTGAAAGTGGCTACTAACCTTATCTTACAAATGTTGGCAGATGGAACAACAAGGAATGATGACAATGCTATCATAAGATCAGTGCAACCCAGAGTTTTTTATTTTGTAAAGAATCCTTGGCTCTTTTTATTAAGTGAAACTCTCAGATCTCTCAAAGTATTCCAACCTCACCAAGGCCGGTGTAGCCTTAATCCTACCATCTACGATTTATGTGGAGCTCAGGGCAGGATAGTGGAGTAGTTATGATACACACTTTTGTCAGGTTAAAACTAGATCCTAATGAAGATCATGTTGATCTAAATTCCAATTATAAGAGAATTAATGTCCAGGGGTGATGGAGAGAATGAACTCACGCCAAAGGAATATGAAGAAATACAAGTGTAAGGATGTGTGGTACTGATTAGTCCGACACATTGAATCTTGTATTATAGGAATGATGGTCTCCAACACATCGAATCTTGTATTTTAGGAATGATGGTCTCCTTAAAAATCCACTTTTCAATTTTTGTCCTTTTTCAAACAAAACAAGGAGGCTTATGGAGATCTCTCTTTTTTTGAATTGGGAAACTCAGAATGACTTGTCTCCCTCCTTTTTTCGAAATCTCTTTCTAGCCTCTATCAAATTCAGGACTTTTTAAAAAGTTTATGATAAGTGGATCATTTATTTTGAAGGACCATCATATAGGTAGGTATGGTCGCACTAGAAAATATGAAGGGCTTAATGATTGAGAGAATTCCCTATATGCCACTGAAAAAGTTTACAATCCCCTATCTGCCACTCGAAATTCTCCCTTTCATTACATGCCATTGGTTTAAGTTTTTTCTTCCCTCAGTACCACTGCCATTAAATCTGTTAGTTTTAGCCGTTTATAAAGTTCATTAATGTCTAAAATGCCCCTTTGGATTAAAACTTTAAAAAATCATATCTCCTTCATTTTAACTCCAAATTGAGTAATTAAAATTTTAAAATTTATGTAAAATCATGCTCTACTTGCTATTCAAATATTTGTAGCATTTGGTATTTTCAAATTTTGTTCTCCTTTTTATGAGGCATAATAGATTTGATTAATTTTTTTAAAAAAATTTACATACAAAAAGTTTTAATTTTTAATTTCAAATCTGGCTATACATAATTTTATGAATCTGTAGTAATTTTTCTTATGTTTTTATGAATTCTATACTATTTATATGATTTTTTCTATTTTGTAACGTATTAAAAAGGAAAATGAAAAGGCTAGCAATCAAAAGGATACGCGAAGGAAAATGATTGGAATAGACAACACTTTCTTAAGAGGATTCATGTTTTAACCCAACTTAGTTTGATCAAAACTATGAAAGAAGGCTCAAATCTAATGCCAAGCTTTTGGCTGTGGTAGGTTATATGATCATCTTAAGAAATTTAGAGCTAGATTTTTATGAAAAACTTTTGGGTGAACTCCAATCTATGATAAGAAGGTCATGTTTCATGCAATATCACATAAGCCAACAAATTAGATATGGTTAATCCTTATAAAGTGTATCCCACAATTGTAGAGTTATAACCAAGGAATAAAATTTATACATGTCAACATAATACCGAACAGGGTTATAGTTTAAAACATTTTCAACTTGCTTTTGTCATTTTAGTGTTGTTTACTCAAATTCGATATGAAATTGAGCAAGTGACAGAGAAAATTGAAATGAGTGAGCAGTGAGGAATGTAACAGAATTTTGCAGCGATCAATCGGTGTAGAAGGGGCGTCGGCCGGCCATGGTTGGGTTGGCCAACATAGCCATGGTTGGCCGTCCTGGCTCTTGCCCGATCATGTCCAGTTTTTATGCAGTCGTATCTCCTTTCTCTGTACTTTATTACTCAAGTGCAAATGTTAGAAAATAAGGTCGACCGATGTAGGAAGTTGCACCGGTCGAGGCAAGCAACATTTTATTCATTTCATTCCAATGCAAAGTTGTAGGCGCATACAATGAAAGCAAAATTTTGAAAACAAAAATAAGCGCCTAATCCTTTATTCCACTCTAGCCTACCCCTTAAAGATCGGTTGAAGGGTCGTAGAGCTTCAGCGAACCCATCGCCTTAGCGTAGTGGTTGAGCTTGGCCGTTGTGGACTTACGAAGAAATTGTTCTCGTAATCCATCATATTAATCTGAACATCGGCCATCTGCTCCTCTAGATTATTCTGCCTTAGCTGCAAGTCAGTCACTAGGTTGCGCAGATGGGGCTCCTCCCCATCACTGAACTCCATCTCGCCACCTCATCCACGGATAGGGGGTGGTGTGCGAGCACGCCTCACCCTTCTCCTTGGGGAAGTGTAGTCGACCGACTCGGTTGCAAGAGGCTCACCCTCGCCAGAGGTGGTGAGAGGACCTTCCCGTAACCCACGGCGGTCCTTTGCCCGTGCATGATAAAACGTGGCGGGGAGTTAGGAGGTGTTTTCGGGGTGATCGACCTAGCTGGGTCGGCTGACCTAGCCTCAGTCCGTCGACCGGCTTCCGATCTGGCTCGGGTACAGTCACTTTAGGAAAGTTAGTGTACTTAGCCCATAGATTATTTTTATGAAATAAACTTTTAATCAAACGCTCATTTATTTATCGGTCGGAGCTAGACCACACTCAAGCAATCAGTCATCAAAGAATTCGAGGACATCAACGTCTCAAAAATATGTATTTCCAGTTCTAGAAAGATTTTCAAGCGTTGCCTATTAACTTTGAAAACATTGCCATCATCGTCTTGGAGGGTGAGGGCACCAAAATCGGAAGCATCAAGTACCGTGAAAGGGCCTTCCCATTTACTACGAAGTTTGCCATGCCGAAACAACTTCACACGAGAATTAAAGAGGAGCACCTTATCTCCGGTTTTAAACCGTTTCACCATTATTCGCTTATCGTGACATCTTTTAGTTCTATCCTTGTAAAGTTTTGAGCTAAGGTAGGCCTTTTCCCTCCATTCTTCTAATTCAGCTAATTGCATTTGTCTTTTAATTCCGGCTGAATGAAGATCCATGTTCCAATGTTTCATTGCCCAATGGGTCTTATGTTCCAACTTTAAGGGTAGATGACACGTCTTCCCGCAAACGAGCTGGTACGGGGTCATACTGATTGGAGTTTTAAAAGCAGTGCGGTATGCCCAAAGCGCATCACTCAGCTTATGTTTCTAAGCCTTCCCCATGGCATCTACGGTCTTTTGCAAAATGTTTTTGATTTGCTTATTTGACGATTCAGGCTGACCGCTAGTCAAAGGATGGTAAGGTGTGGCTATCCTATGGTCAACCCCTAAGGTTTTCAGTGCATACTTAAAGCTTCGGTGGATAAAATGTGAGCCGCCATCGCTAATCACAATCCTAAGGACACCAAACCTAGGGAAAATGATCTCTTGGAATATTTTCTTAGCGTGAGTTGAGTCAGCCCACAAGTGAGAATGACAAGGGAGTGCCTCGACCCATTTGGAGATGTAATCAACCGGTACTAGAATGTACTCATAAGAGTTGAGTCAGCCGCACGACAAGGGAGTGCCTCGACCCATTTGGAGACGTAATCGACCGGTACTAGAATGTACTCATAAGAGTCTGATTTAGAGAATGGGCCCATAAAATCTACCCCCAAAGCATCAAAAACATCAATTTGCAAATTGCTTCTTAAGGGCATAGCATCTCGAGAATTAATATTCCCAACTCTTTGGCATTTAGCACAACGTCTAACGAACTCCTTGGTGTCAGTATATATGGAAGGCCAAACGAAACCACTTTGCCAAACCTTGGCATGGGTTCTAAAAGCGCCATAATGGCCCCCGTACGGTGATGAATGGCATTTTTTGAGGATCTCGTGCGTTTCACATGTGGGTATGCATCTACGAAGCAACCCGTCAGCACAGACTCGATACAGATAAGGCTCATCCCACAGATGAGTCATACTGTCGCGAATCAGCTTATTCTTATCCTCCCCCCGCTACCAAGTAGTTTACTATGTTAGCGTATCAAGGGTCAGAAGTTGAAACTGCAAGCAGGGTGTCATCCTGTAGGTAGTCATCTATATGCATGTTTGTGGTTTCCTTGACTTGCATTCGGGAAAGGTGGTTAGCAACAGAGTTTTCTACTCCTTTCTTGTCTGTAATTTCTAGGTCAAACTCATGGAGCAGAAGGATCCAATGGTTAAGTCGGGGTTTCGCGTCTTTCTTGGTAAGAAGGTATTTTAGGGCCGCAAGGTCCATATAAACTATCATCTTTGTTCCTACCAAGTAAGATCGGAACTTCTCTATCGCAAAGACTACGGCTAGAAGTTCCTTCTCTGTGGTGGCATAATTAAGCTACGGGCCGGTTAAGGTTTTGCTAGCACACACGATGGCGTAATGCTTTTTATCCTTACATTGGCCTAAGACTGCTACTACGGCAAAGTCGCTCGCATCGCGGAGATTAGAGCTTGCTTCAAAGTTTTGAAAGAGATGAGACAATCTTCGTCAAAGAAGAAAGGAGCTTCTTTCGCCAGCAAGTTAGTTAAGGGACGAGCGACTTGGGAAAGTTTTTATGAATCTTCTATAGAAACCCGCATGACCCAAGAAGCTATGAATTCCCTTAACATTTATTGGTGGCTGTAACCTCTCGATTACCTTGACCTTGGCTCTATCTACCTCGATCCCTCGTTCAGAAACGAGATGGCCGAGGACAATTCCTTCTCTCACCATGAAGTGGCATTTTTCATAGTTTAAAACTAAGTCCACTTCTCGGCATCTTTTTAGGACCCTATCTAAGTTTTTCAAACAGTCGTTAGATGAGGTCCCATAGACAAAGAAGTCGTCCATGAAAACTTACATGATCTTTTCGATCATGTCAGAAAAGATGGCCATCATGCACCTTTGTAAGAATGCAGGGGCATTGCAAAGCCAGAACGACATGCGTCGATAGGCGAAGGTGCCATAAGGGCATGTGAAGGTGGTCTTACTCTGATCATCAGGATGGATGGGAATTTGATGATAACCAAAGTAGCCATCAAGACAGCAAAAGAATGAGTGGTTGGCCAGACGTTTTAACATCTCGTCTATGAAATGCAGGGGAAATGATCTTTCCTAATGGCTTTGTTAAGCTTACGGTAGTCCACTCACATACGCAATCATGTGACAATGCATTGCGGGATGAGTTCATTCCTCTCATTTTGCACTACCGTCATGCGTCCTTTCTTCGGAACTACTTGAACAGGGCTAACCCACTCGCTATCGGATACCGGGTAAATTATCTCGGCATGAAGGAGTTTCAAAACTTCCTTCTTAACCACTTCTCTCATCTCATTATTAAGCCTACGTTGGTGCTCCCGCTTGGGTTTATGGTCCGTCTCCATTGGGATGCGATGAGTGCACAGACTCGGGCTTATCCCCTTGAGGTCCTTAAGTGAATAACCTAAGATTGAGCTTGTCGGTGTAATAAATACCGGGGTACAAAGAGTCCTAAGAAGGCCAAGAGGGCCCCACGCGTCAGGCGGGCGAGCAAGGCCCCAGCGCATGGGCGAGCCCCTCGGAAGGCCAAGAGGGCCCCACGCGTCAGGCGGGCGAGCAAGGCCCCAGCGCGTGGGCGAGCCCCTCGGGAGGCCAAGAGGGCCCCACGCGTCAGGCGGGCGAGCGAGGCCCAGCCAGCGTGGGCGAGCCCCTCGAAGACGAGGCGGGCCCCACGCCGCGCGCGGGGCGTGGCACAGCCCCTCCAAGACGAGGCGAGGGCCCCACGTGCAGGCGGGTGTGTGGGCGAGCCCCTCTCGAGACCAGCGAGGTCCCACACGCCGTGTGGGCCCGCGTAGGGAACGCGTATGAGTCTTGGGACGGCTCCCCCGCCAAGGGCGACGGAGCGATTTAATGAGACATCACGCGGATAGACAATGAAGAAATGATTACCGCTTCATGATGACCCCGCAGGTCCGGCGGCATCCTTTATGGCAGAAGAATTGACCGCAGAGAGAAGGTTTGCTTGAGGAGGCCGCCCCAGAGGAGGAGGTAGGCCCCACCCGCAGACTCACCCGCGTGATTGTGCGGGTCGAGGCAACTGCGGCACGCGAGGCGCGGCGCCGCGCGGGCAGCGTGCACGCTGCCTCTTCTCTTCATCGTGTCTTGTCATGTATTGAGAGTATCAGTCTTGCCTACCCCTCGGCTCTCTCCGCCACCCCAAAGCTTGTATAAAAGGGAGGAGAGAGAGGGAGGAGGCATGTTAGCAAACTAGAGGCAAGGTGCGAGCGTTGCACAAGCATAGGTTTCAACACACATGATTCGCAAGCACCTCAGAAACACATTCCCATTCAACCACAATCGAAAAGAGCTAAGGCTCAGCAGAGTAGGACTATTACCCACGAGGGGTCCGAACACAGGTAAATCTTGCTAGTCGCTCCTTGTTGTGCCCGACGCCAAATCGAACCGAGCTTGATCGAGTTGGCTAGCGCCTAAAAATCTGACCAGGTGTGATCCGCAGATGGTTGAGCGGAGAACACGCCGTCGCTGGCGCGCTGTAGGGGAGCGCGCTAGCATCCGCTCAAGCTCTTGACCCTTCTTCAGCGGCGATGGCGAGCAGCGATCCGCGATGGAGCAGAAGCGGCCGCTAGAGCCGCTGCCACGGAGTCGGCCGGGCGATGGCGGTGGATCACCCGGACGGTAGCCGCCGCCTAGGGTCGGAACCCGGCGAGAAAGCGCCCTGCCAAGCTAAGCGGCGCTGGCCTTGGAGGAGTGCACTCCGGCCTGAGAACTTCCATGCGCTGTGGCCTTTGTTGAAAACCCACGGTTCCGGTGACTCGACTTCGGCGGCGCCGTGGTTGGCAACAGCCCGCTTCGTCGACGCCGCCAGCGGCGGTGGTGCAAGTTTGGGGCGGGGAACGGCGTTTCGCGTCATCCTGTTCTTTGTTGCCCTCGCACTCCTCTCGCAGATCTCTGGTGAGGGGCGGGCTAAGACGACAAGAGCTGTGCGACCCCTCACGGGCTCACGGCAGGCGGCGTCTGGTGGCGCGATCTCCGGTCCCATCTGGAGGACCGCCACTTGTTGCATGGAGAAGACCGCGGACAAGCTCCGCAGGGCGCGACCGAAGCGTGATCGGCTGTGCCGCCGCAAAGACGCGGGACCAGCAAGAGGGCTCCAGCAGAGCTGCCCGCCAGTGAGGGTGGCGCTTCTTGGCGCCGCCTAGGCGACGGGCGGCGGGCGAGGACCGCGCCCAGAGCAGGAGGCTTTCGACGCCGGGTGCCGCGCTTTTCTAAGGAGTCGCGCCACGCCCAAAGGGTCAAACGGTTTCGCCCGCCCCATCGAAAAGTATGACGGCTCCACCAACCCCGATGAGTTTTTGCAGATCTACACGACGATGATGCAGCTAACGGGAGGGTCGGGAAGGTTTGGCGAACTACTTCCCGCGGTCCTCACCGTGAGCTCGCCGTGGTTCATGAACCTGCCCCGAGTCCGTGGGGTCATGGAAGGAGCTTCGGAGCTCTTCGTCACCAACTTCAGGTGGCACCTTCGAGCAGCCCGGTAGAAGACGACCTCCACAACGTGGAAGCGGAAGAAAAGAGAGCGCTGCGCGACTATATTCGGGCGCCACCAGTCCGCAACACCATCCCTGACATCTCCATTGACGTCGTGGTCACGGCATTCAGGAGAGGCGCCCGAGACCCCAAGGTCAAGGAGAAGATGGCCACCCGCAAGATCAAAACAACGGAGGAGCTCTTCGCCTTGGCAAGACAAGTGCGCCTTCAGTGAGGGTCAGATCTGCCCACCGCTGTGGCGGGGACAGCTGCGGGTGGCGAGGCCGGGACCTCGAGGAACCCCGGCGGCAAGGACAAGAAGAAGCGCAAGGCGGCCGAGACCGGACAGGTCATGGCCGCCGAGCGGACGACGACGACGACCGCGGCCAGCCGCGCAATGGGCGCGGGCGGGCGAAAAGAGGAGGAGGTCACGGCGCCGGGCGGGTACGGTCCCGTAAAGGGTTGCCGAGGCGGCGGCTATGGCGACGCCGCGGGCGCGGACGGCCCGCGCGCCGCGACGAAGGGCGAGACTGCCGCCCGCGGAGTGGGACGGAAGGCCTTATCGCCCCATTCACGCAACAACTCCCACGACTTGGCGATTGCCATGTCGTTAGCAAGATGGTGGACAAGCGAGTCCACGAAAGCAGCAGCAGCAGCAGCGTCCGGCAGATGGCAAGGGCAAGGAGACGGCAAAGCAGCTTGGCTTTCAAAGCAGCGAGCGCCGGTTGCCGCCATCCACGCGGTTCGCCACATATCCGCCCCACGCTAGCTTTAAGCGTGCGATGAGGGAAGTGTGCACCGTGTTCGGTTTTGGGTCAGCAAAGCATTTGGCGTGGTCGGCAGCACCGATCGCGTTGGTCAGCCGATCACCCGGCAAGACCACCGCCCGCCCTAGGCATCTCCCGATCGTGGTTGCACCCACGGTCCGGAATGTAAAGCTAGGGCGGTGCTGGTAGACGGAGGAGTTCCTCAACCTCTCGTCCGCCCGGTCGCCACGGCACTCAGATCCAGCAGCGGGAGCTTCGCCCAACGCCCCGTTCTTTGGCATCGCGCGGGCCGAGTCCGTCCAGCTGGGCGCGTCGATCTCCAGTGACGCTTGAGGCTCGACAACTTCCGCACCGAGATGCTCGAGTTCGAGGTGGCGGACTTCGACCTCTCTACAACGCCATACTAGGTCGGCCGGCGCCGACCAAGTTCATGGCGGTTTGCCACTATGCGTATATGGTGGTGAAGATTCCCGCCATTGGCCCCATCGTTTTGAAAGTGGACGCCCGAGGCGCCCGCTGCGATAAGGACGCTCGCTTTGGCGGGGCGATCGGTGCCTGAAGGCCGAGGCGACTACTGGAGCTCCTCCGGCGAAGACCCGTGCCTCCCGGTTCGTCGCGGAGGTTAAGGCGGTCTCCTCGAAGCGAAGTCGACCGGCCAAGACCATTCGGGGCGCGCTGCTCCTTCCTCGGCCTAACGCAGACGTGTTTGCGTGGCAACCGTCCGACATGGTGGGGTCCTGTGGAGGTGATTGAGCACAAATTGGCGACGTTCCCGGCTACGCGCGACCGGTCATGCGAAGGTCCGGAAGCGATCGGTGGAGCGCCAGAAGTTATCCGCCAGAGGTGGACAAGTTTAAGGGCGGGGTCGCCCGCGATGTCGCCATCCTGTGGCTCGCGAACCCGTCCTCGCCAAGAAATCAACGGTATTTGGAGGATGTGCGTGGACTTCACCGACCTCAACAAGGCGTGTCCGAAGGATCTCTACCGCGCCCGCATTGATCTCATCGTCGACTCAACAGCGGGGTGCGAGCAGCTGTGCTTTCTGGATGCGTACTCCGGGTACCACCAGATTAGCATGGCCGAAGAAGATGAAGACAAGACTGCCTTTGTGACGTCCATGGGCGTCTCTTGCTACTCTAAGGATGGCGTTGGATCGAAGAATGCAGGCCCAACCTATCGGAGCCATGCATATCGCTCACCGCCCCCAAATAGGCGAAACACCGGAGGTGTATGTCGATGATCTGGTGGTGAAGTCGAAGAAGGCGGAGGAGTTGATCGCGACCTAGAAGAAACCTTCACCAACCCGAGGAAGTATCGCATCAAGCAATCCAGAGAATGCGTATTCGCCGTCCGTCGGGTAAACTGGGATTCCTCGTCTCCCGAGGGGGATTAGGCGAATCTGGCAAGATCGCAGCGATCGAGAACATGAAGCCCCGACGCGACTTGGCGGATGCAAGTGCTTGGTGGGTGCTTGACCTCTCAGGGCGCTTTATAGCTCGCCTGGGGATAAAAGTCTCCCACCGCTCAAGCTCCTAAAGAAGACCAACCAGATCGAGTGATCGGCGGAGGCGCAGGAGGCGCTCGGACGGTCTCAAGAAGTATCTCACCTCCCCGCCGTCTCGGTCGCCCAGACTGGGACGAGCCGCTGATCCTCTATGTCATGGCGAACCCCAGCGGTCAGCCGGTGTTGGTGGCGGAAAGAGAAGGCGTTCAGCGCCCATTTACTACGTCAACAAGGTCCTCCAGCCTTGAAACAAGGTATTCACAGCACAGAAGATGCTCTATGCCGTCTTGTGGCGTCCGAAGCTTCGTCATTACTTCCAAGGGCGAGAAGTCACGGTGTTGACCAAGTATCCCTTGCGGGAGATCCTCTTCAACCGCGAGGCGCCGGGTCGCATCGCCAAGTGGGCCATGGAGCTGGCAGAGTTCGATCTCAAATTCGCTCCCCGAACGGCCATCAAAGGGCAAGCTCTGGCGGAGTTCGTCAGCGAGTGGACTCCGGCGGACACAGAAGCTGAAGACACCCAAGCACCCTCGCCGTGGACTCTCTTCTTCGACGGCTCATTCCATTTGGAGGGGTGAAATTGGCGTCGTCTGGTGTCTCCAGCGATGTCGCCCGGCTTTGTTAGTGCTGGACTTCGCCTCCACCAACAACGTCGCGGAGTATGAAGGATGCTTTCGCCGGGCTCGTGGTGGCCGACCCTTGGCATCCGGCTACAAGTAAAAGCGACTCTCTCCCGGTCATCAACCAGCGAGGAAGGATTTCTCTGCTCGGATCCGTCATGGAGGCCTCACAGGCGGAGGTGCGCCGGTTGGAGCGGCACTTCGAGGTTTGGGCTTCGTGCACGTCCCTCGCCGCGACAACTACATGGCGGATGAACTGTCCCAGATTGCCTCGTCGAGGGCACCTGTTCCGGCTGGGGTCTTTGAAGAAAGACTTACGCGGCCGTCCGTCGCAGCCCCCAAATCTGGCGGGGACGACGCTTTCCCTGACGCAGCTCCCACCTCTGGAGGAGACGCGTCACGATCTCGCTGCAGCTCCCCTCGGTTGGAGGAGGCGGAAGAACTGCTGAGGCGGTTGAGGCGGAAACGCCAGGCCAGGCGGAGTACGTCGGCGACAATGTACAGAACGTCGTCACACTCGTCCGGGAAGGTCAGTGGATGGATCCGATCCTAGCCTACCTGCGGGATGGAGTGATCCCCGACGATGACGCGTCGGCTGAGAAGATAGCGCGCAAGGCCAAGCGCTACGCCCTGGTAGGTGGGGACCTCAGACGCCGAGGCGCAAATGGAGTTCTCTTGGCGCGTCACTTTCGAAGAAGGGAGTGAAATTCTCTCGAGATCCATGGAGGCGTGTCTGAGGAGCCATTGAGGCCGAGGCGTTGGTTGGGAAAGCTTTCCGCCACGGCTTTATTGGCCTCTCGCCCTCGAGATGCCTTGGTGGTGAGAGATCTGAAGCGTGCCAATTTCATGCTAAGCAGATCCACCGACCGCCCAGCGCCGCAAAACATTCGCTCTCTTGACCGTTCGCGTGCGGGGCTGAACATTACAGGCCCGTTCGCTGGAACGGCGGAGGTTACACACATTTGTTCGCCGCCATCGACAAGTTCACTAAGTGGGTTGAAGCCTCGCCGGTCCGCGATCACATCCGCAGCTGCTATCAAGTTTATGAAGAGCATCTTCGTCCGGTTGATGTCGCCAACAGAATCATCACGACAACGGCGCTTTCAAGTTCATGGCGATTTCCAAGGATCGGTGCGAAGAGTTGGGTACCAAGCTGTGCCGCCTCCGTTCGCATCCGAAGAGCAATGGGGGGTGGAAGCGGCGAACGCGAAATACTCAAAGGGCTCAAGACAAGGGCGTTCGATCGCTCGAGAAGCGTGTAATAGCCGGTGAAGAAGTCCCCACGTGTTGTGGGCGCTGCGGACAACTTCCACAGAGCCACGGCGAGACCCCTTCTTCCCGGTGTATGGCTCGAGGCGGTGCTCCCATCGAGCTCGCCTTGGCTCCCAAGGGTGGCGGCGTTCAGCGAGCCCAAGACCACGACGGCGTCGGGGCGAAGTGAATCTCTGGAGGAGATCCGAGGCGAAGCGGCGATCCGGGCCGAAAGTACCAGCGGCGCGTTATCAAGCAAAGCGGGTGTGTGTGAGAACTGCCGCCATGGGCGACCTCGTTTTCGCAAAATCCGGGCCAGGCGGGCGCAACAAACTATCTCCCCGTGGGGAGGCCCCTTCAAGGTGGTCTCGGTCTCCGCCCGAGCTCGGTCGAGCTCAGATTCGAGGATGGTCGCGAATTGGCGAACACTTGGAGCGTCGAGCGGTGAAAGTTCTACCCGTGGTAGCAGTTCGAAGCTTTTTGGCCTTCCTTTGGAGCCGAGCGGCGAGTCTTCTTCCTTCACCGCTTCGCCTCGGGGCTGCATTGTACAAAGCCATCTTGAATAAGAGATAAGTTACATCTCCTTGTGGGCATCTGCTTTTTTCGCCTCAAGTCTCATAGAAAGCATTCATTGAAAGCTGGTAGCGTAAAAAGTACTTAAATGATGGCCCCTTAGTTGCAAGGATCAACGCCTATGACTTCTTGTTTGGCGAGGCGAAGACGGAAGGCGGGTTCTAGCCCTGTGTGTCGGCTCGATCTAGGCAATGCTCTCACAATGCACCGGCGACTAGACCACCTCCTAAGCTAAGTGCTCGCCACACGACGTCTAGGGTCGGTTCGCAAAGAGGCCGTAAGGGTTGAAGTAACCAGATGCTCGAGGAAAAGCGCTCACTTTCAACAGTAAAGCTCTGCCTAAAGCTTTTTACATCAAAGGCTTAGCCTCGAAAATGTCTCATAGAAAGCATTCTCACAAAGCTGGTAGCGAAAGTACTTATGGTCGATGGCCCTTAGCTGCAAAGGCAACGCTTATAACTTTGTTGGTCGGCGAAGCGGTTGACGAAGGCGGGTTCTAGCCCGTGTCGGCTCGGTCAGTAATGCGCCAACAATGATGGCACCGCGACTAGACCACTTCCGGAAGCTAAGCGCCGCCACATAATGTTTAAGTCGGGTTATAGAGGCCATAAGGGTTGAAGTAACCAGATGCCTAAGGAAAAGCAAACTCACTATGTGCGGAAACGCTCAGTCTAAAGCCTTTATGCCTGTGTGCCCCGTTCAATTCCGCAAGTTAAAATTCAGCGAAGTTCAAATGAGACTTACAACAAAAGAGCAAAAGTTTGTTTGCATTGATAGGCAACGTTTACAAGGCAAAAAAGACGGGGGAGTCTCGCTACTCCTCCTCGTCTTCGTCTTCCGCTGGAGCGGAGCCGCCCATCATGGATACATGGCCGGCGGCGGTGTCAACCCGCGCCTGCTCAAACCGGTCCAGCTGGCACGAAGGCTTCCCGGTGGCGGCGTTGAGATCAAACGCGCGCTCGAGCAAGACAGCTGCTCAAGATGAACAAGCGCTGCTTCGAGAGCGCTTTGGCGACTGTCTTCGACGTCACGTCCGCAACGCCACGGAAGACCGCGCAGCCGCTTCGGGCGGTTTCGGCCCCACGGCGCCACCAGATCGCGCATTGCTCTCCGGCCGGGATGGGCAACGCCCGGATGCAGATGCCCCGGAAACTGGCGAGGGCAAGTGCGCAGCATGTCGG